>OX940880.1:24450000-26850000 GCA_954870665.1 Stratiomys singularior
AATGTGCCACAACTGCCAACAATTTCTCCATTCTTCGGGCAATTGCAAAGCACAGGCAAGATGCGTAAAGTGTAGTGGAAATGACAGATTGTCTGGTGGAGGAGCTCCACTTCCTCCACTGGATAAGCTGTGCCATTCTTGTAAGGAGTAATGTGAATCATCACCACATCATAATACCAAAATTAACAATAACAGGAGCCACAGACATCAAAGTGCAAACGAGGTCCTGTAAGTTCTCTGTGATTTCTCACTAAGAACCCTAAAACACCCATGCACTAGCACAAGACCTCGACTTTCTCTTCACCATTGAGGGGCCGCTTCTGATAGCACACTTTAATACCCATCACTGCAACTGGGGCATTGTAAGTAGCAACTGAGTTGGCGATGAGCTTAACTGGTTTATCACACGCATACAAGGCAGCCTGCCCTTACCAGATGAACCATCACTTTACGGGCGAAATACAGCAATAAACTTTTACTTTGAAATCTCCCGCAAATTCCGCCACAAAACATGGATCAGATTCCTTAAAGAGCTCTCCTCAGATCATCAACCAGTTTATAATTGAATAGAGGACGTCTACATCTATTTGCCAACAAAAGAAAAGATAGGAGTCAATCAATAGATAAGAAGGCTTTCCAGGACTTTCTAGAACGTAAAAGCTTACCCAAAAGGTTAGGTAACAGCAAAATAGGTCAGGCATAAATAGAGTAATGATGCTTTATCTATAAAGGCAGCAGATGAGAGGATTTATGGCATTACCTTAAACAAAAAAGGTAAAGGGCGAAGTCAGAACAACAAGAGTCCGGTCAAGGACGGTATGAGCGTTGGGGTTCATAAGTTAAGGCTGCTTCGAAAACACTAGTTAAGGGTTCCCAAAGTCGAAAGTTTAGTACTATTACCACAAAAAAGCCCTCTTTATAGAGGATGAACGTTGTATGTGCAAGAAAGAGTGGTCGAAATAGAAGAGAACATTAGGTAACCTTCCTTGAAAGCTAAAATTCGAAGGTCAGACTAGAGAACAAGAGGTCACAATCATGAATATCCAAAAAAAAAAAAAAATAATGCTGTACAATTAAGTTGGTCGCTTCCTGATTTTCCTGTCATGTCAAATTGATCTTTGATTTAATCAGTATCTGTCTCGAATTTTTAAAGAACCTTTATAGAGAAGCTTATCGTATATAATACTAAAAGAGGAGGAACAAGGAAACCAGAAAGGTATTAGACATGTCTATACCACACAAGTAGTAGAATAACTTACCCTTCCTTTTTTACATGCAAAATGGTTGTAGGGATCTTTCAAATGCTGTGATTAGAAATCCTCGGGCCTTAGTTGCTGCCATCATCCAAAGATGCGTTTTAAAGTTCGCTGAATAGAGGCGTAAGTCGTCATTATACGTAACTAAGCGAGTGATAAGGCATTCAGTAACTCATTCAGTAACAGTGCAGTAATTCTTGAACTATCATGGATCAAGGATTACTTGGAGGATTCTAATCCAAGTAGAACCATGGTTTACAATCGTTTAAGCAAGGTAGGGGCTCACGTGAAGAGGGCCCATGACCCGCATTGCCGGATAAATTAACTTCTTTGCAAATGATTCAAAAATTCGAAAAATTAATACTGGAAGATGCTTGGCTAAAGGAAAAACAGCTTTCAGAAATGGTTGGAACATTGTATACGAAAATATTTAAAAATTTTCACAATCATCTTGGCATGACAAATGTCAGCCCTAGATGGGAGCCGAGAATGCTCAGACCACCTCAGAAACAATCGAGTAGTGTTCTCGCGCATTGCTAGATGTTTGACGTTATGAATTCAACCAGGACTCTATGTGTTGCCACAAAGAGGACAAATCGTAACCCAAGAAGTTAAATGTGACACAGTCGGCTGATAAAAACATGGTGACATTATTTTGGGACTCAAAGGGATCCAGTTGACGGATAACATAATCGGAGGCGTCTCCGTAACTAGAGAATACCACGCTTGAATCAAAAGGAAAAGAAGGCTTCCTCCTTCTGTCCGACAACGCGCCTGTTCACAAGTGACGTGTTCCGTTGGCTACTTCGATATTTTGGGTCACCCACTCTACAGTCCTTCCCAGCTTCCAGTGATTATGATCTGTTTTAAAAGCTTTAAAACTTCGTAGGAAGTTCTTACCCTCCATTTCGCGAACTTAGAAACGCCGCCTTCGTATTAATGTTTACTCTCATTACACACCATCTGCGATAGTATCCTCTTTATGGACGCTATCCTTTGTCATGGATGTTGATGGCTGTTCTACGTGATTGTTATCTTTAGGGAATAGTTTGGCCCAGCTTAAATCCCTGGGGCCTGCGTGCAACTGTCCAATATTGAGAAGCAGAGTCCCTTGATATATACAGCAATCCGTGCTATCCTTATGAGTGGAATATACGCAAGCCAAAAACATTTACTTGCGCTTTATGTGGACTACATCTAACTGATTATAAATATAATTTTATTATTCTTCGGATGATATGTAAAGCGATTTATCAGTAAATATAATGGCTTTTGCTTTTTCCAATTTTGAATAAGAAAAGGCTCTTTAAAGGTGAAATTTCAATAGGTTCGGAGGATATGCTTTTAACGCTTTGCATAAAAACTTAAACAAAGCAATAAGTAATCACGTGGTGGAAAAACGCCCTGGAAATGACCCAGCAATTATCAAAATTATATACAGTTCAACGCATCTTTTGATATAGAAATGCTAACGTGAAGGCAACACAATTGAGGACTATAATTTATCCTAGACTTGGACGAGCATATATGAAAGCAACATGTTCATGTGTTCATGAGAGTCCATTAACTCATACTTTTTGCCATACCCGGCGGTGATTAAAATAATGTAATTTTCTATTACATGTACTTACAAACGATATAGCCCATCTATTCGCGCAGAAACAGGAAGCTTTTTGATATCGTTATAATAGAATCATGTTGTCTAGTGTTTAAACCTTAATTCCAATCCGCTCCTGATGGCCGTGCATTTATTCGAACTAGCCCAATTCCCCTGGGACTGTTATTTGTTCAACAAGGCAAAAATTTTAATTTCCTGTTCCTTTGTAACGCGTGATTAGAATGATCCTACCTGGCAAGATTGATTATCACTCAATTTAAGTCATTTATGAATATTCCAAAGGAATTCACTTTAATTGAATTAATTATGTCGTTAGTGCAATATTTCGAGACCAACACGAAAAGAACTAGTGCCTGGCGGAACTAATCATGTGCTGCAACTAATCATGCAAAAGGAAGCGTGCGGAGGATTATTTGTACATAGACAAATCGCGCAAAAACAAATGAGCAGCCAATAAACTTTTGCTGTGCGTACCACACAATTTCGTGCTTCCACTTATATTGTTAATAACAATATTAAATTCGAGGAAAATGGAAAATTAATGGACCTATCATCCACCGACATTACAGCGGAAAACTACACGATATGTAACTACATCTGCAATGAGGTGCATCTGCAGTGCAGCGCAGCACCTGAAGTGAACAATTCATGGCGGGAAGGATCCTCCGTGGCGCAGTTCTTCGGTGCTATCTGACGACGGCGATGGATATCGCGCTCATCGCCGCCACGCTTTCAAATAATTGTTTCGTAAATGTGCCTCGAGTGAAGTTTAAATAGCAATTACCCAATCTTGCTGAAAGAATGCAAGGCCCCAGAGACGATGAAAACAACGATCGACTATCGCTCATTTTCATCTCGGCAACCTACGAATTAGACATTAATCCGTTGTTCCTAAGAAGATTGATGTTCCGCTCTATCCAGATTGTGCATATCCAACAGGTTCTATGCTGGGTTGCACTGGGTCTGAGGTGGAAAGTCTTTCTTGCTGGTGGGAGCCTGGTGGTGGCAGGAACAGTATTGCCATCAACTTTGTCTTTGAAAGGATTTCCATCGTTGACTCAAGCTCTGCAATCAACCAATTGGTAAGTCTTTGGTGACTTGCATCGGTTCACCAAACAGTTGCAATTATTGTGTTAGTGCGAAGCATATATTGCCAACTGTCGCGAATTTTCGATGAATGGGAGTCTTAAAGTCCTTAAAATTTCCGCGAATCCCGTTCGGGGGGATCTGAGACCAACAACACCATTCGCGAATGAATACGAGCCCCGTACAAGGAGCCTTGAAAATCAAAGAACAAGAGCTGCGCTAAGCACATATTGATCATGCCGAAGCAGCGGCGGTCAACAAAAATGGTGGGCATCGTAAATCTTGGTATGCATCTACTCACCTGTAGCTCACTATAACGAATCGATCGATTGATGCAGTTAATCAATGGATCAATCGCCTTAACAAGATTAATCATGGAGAGAGTTTGACCATCCACGGAGCGGACAAATAATGATCGAGTGATCGCAGCATCACTACCGTCAACCGATCTTTTCTCCTCGTTTGAGTCTTCCCTGATGGACATCCCAACTTTTCGTTGGAGCATATGTGTCCAATAACTGATGATGATGATCTCTACCTCGTGAATGCAGCGGACCATCGCGGCGGCAAGTGTTGTTTTTTTCCATAAATGACATCAAACTGAGTGTTTTATGTTTGTAATTACAAAAATATTTAACGATCATGCTTGTGAAGATCAGAAAATCTCGTATCGCATCTGTCATACAAAAATCGTTTGAAGAAATTAAATCAGGAAAAAAACACAAGAATGGCCAACAAAAAACGCCTCAACTTTTTTATGGATGTCTTCTAAAATGTACACAAATATGTATTGGACTGATAGAAGTACGTGAAGGCCGAGATACGGATGCAAGGAGATAGATTTGAAGATTGGTATTTGCCAGGGCAAAAAGCCTCACCAAGCTTTCAGGGGGGTCTTATTTGAAAATTTTCGGTACATGCAGTACTTTGGTGATTTCTTTCCTCTTCTTTTTTGCAATGAATCCTGCAGTGCTTGCAAGAACTGTAGCGTATGCGATTAATGATAACAAATTTGAAGTCATGTTTCTGACTTGACGCAGAAAACACTCCTGATGCGATCGAATTGAAAATATGTCTTTAAAGTGGCAGATATACCATATTTTTTCAAGGTCCAGCAGCTGTCAGGTGCCAAAAAAGCTAGCACGTACTACAAACAGCTTCGACATTCCAAAGCAGCTAAGACAATTACAAAAAAGGATAGAATACGGTAAGAAAGTATTTCAATTTCGAACAATTAATAGGGATCGACTGTTTCGCCCTAGAAACTTTTTTAGCCAATGCAAATACCATCAGGTTTCACGTAAAGCATCATTGAATTATGAATGGATGAAGTGTGAATGCAATGAGCGTAGGATCTATCCATAGCGCTCCTTATATCTTCCGAACGCATAACGTATAACAAACTTGGAACGAAAACAACTGGAAGTTACATAATCTAACCCTTTTAGCTAAGTTAATGCTAGTCTTTGAGAAATTTGTCATTTAAAAAGTCACAAAAAATGATTTATCCTTTTCAGACTCAGCAGTTCACGCTTAACAAAGTAATCAATGCTGGCAGAACTTTTGACTGCACTAAGAAGCTAAACTCAAAAACCTAAACAAACTAGAACAATTGGAACTTATCTGCGGATCGGAAAATACGTTAAAATTGTTAGTTGAACTAGTTCAGTAATTTCCTGCGGAAAGGAGCGTTCAAATAACATGAAAAGGTCAAGATAAATCTTACCGGAAAAATCTCCAATATCTGTACCCTTATTTAAATTTTTTCAATAAATTTTCATTTATTATTACTGCCAAAATGACAAAAATTTTTAATAACTCTCTTTTGTCTGCCACTATATTTATAAATTCCAGATTTCCGTTGATATAATTGATTTGGATTTTGATGATCAGATTAGAATTACACTTACAGGAGACAAATTCTTTATCAACACAAACTTTCGTCTACTTCAAAAACAAACCCTCAATAACTTGTTTCAATACACACTTCATCAATAATTAGAAAACAGAATCGCACTCCCTTCAAAACAGCCTGTGTCATACAGACAGTAGACTTAATCCACACATATGAAAATTTTGACCTCCTTTGTTCAGCCATCTCTTATCTGAGTTCAAAATTCCAAAAATATACGTTCGGTGGATCATAAGCCTTTTAGTAAAAGAAAACTCCATCGTAGCCAAACAAACACGATCATCACGAACGGTTCACCGCAAGGAGATGTTGTAAGTCCACTACTCTTCATCGTATATACCACTAAACTCCATGGAATTTCAGAAGCAAATATAACTCTCTTGCAAAATACGGATGACTTGAGAACGTAAAGATATGCTTGACTCTGAATTATATAGGAAGCATCTTCAGATACTATATAAACCTGATCCTTTCAGACCTTCCCTGGCACTAAACTTTTACAAGTCGCTAGTCCTCACAGAACTAGAATGTGACCCTTAAAAAATAGCCAAATTCGGGATAACTAACCTGCGGTATTATTGTAGATCAATAATTTTAGAATACAGACGCAAACCGTGTAGTTAATAGCCTAGATAACAACCTTGAAAAAACGGAAGTAACGTTTGATATATGGGGTACCATAAACAAAGCCCCAGTGATAACTTCAGAGCCATCTGGACCCCAAGACACGCGGGAATCAAACCACTCTATATAGGTCAGCAATGGATGATATAGGTCCTATACGATATAGTTCAAGCCAAAAAAAAGTGTACTGAGTTAGAGAAAACCTGAAACGCCTTTTGAACTAGACTAGATAGTCGCCATAATCAAGGAAGAGGGTATAGAACAATGACAGAAAAAAAAACGATAGAAAAAACTAAGAATAACACCCCTTCCATCTGGAAAGAGGCCTCAACCACCTCAACAGCAGTATTCGTTTGTTTCATAGCAACAATATTCCCCCAAATCGGACAACGGCTATTCATGGACTTATGATAAACTTACTACGATAAATTCAGGCTCTTCCAAAGCGAAGAAAAACAGTTCAGATGTGTGCAAAAATTGCAACAATAAACATAATAGATCACCTTTTGTTTCGTTGCACGAAATTTCGAGGGATCAGGATAAAATACAACTTCCTCCACAGATTCAAAAATATCAAAAATTTAATTCTCAAAAAAGATAAGATGCTCCTTGAAATTGGAGTATTTTGTATGGAAGTAGATTTAAAATTTAGAAAGTCAAATCACCCTCAATACCGCATATCATTAATCCAAACGCTATAGACTAGCCAAAAACAAGGACAATAAATAACAAACAGCCAGTGCCACAGCAGCCATGGCCAATCACTCACTGATTTGAACCGGTGCCAATTTCAAAAAAAAAAAAAAACAGATTGCGATCCACGAGCTCTTAGGGTGACATTCCAGGATATGTGATAACCCATAGTTTGTCAACATTAGCCCCACTTAAATAAAATTTATTTAGTCAAGTGGTTATGGAAAGTTTGTATAGTTTTAACACGGCTTTAAATTTTTTTTCACACAGAACATATTTCAATTTTGAAAATATAAATCCTAGGGGGCTAGGACCCGATTAAATGGCACGTAATTGATCTCTGTGTAGCCACATTGAAGCACTGCAGCATGATCTGGAACACACCTCGGGTTACTTCATATCAGGGTAACCCGAGGGTACTATCAGGAGAAGCCAAAGGCCAACACATCGGTCCTTCCGATGTGTATTCAGTTCCACACGTATGATACTTTTGTTTACGGATCGCCCACCTTGACGCCCGACGGAAACCTCTTAGTACCGCAAATCCTTAGTTGCTGAGTGTTCTAGTTCATTAATGTCAGTACACCAAGCAGGTTAAACATTTATCTCCTGAAAAGACTTCAGTAAGGTAGCTCATTGCCAAAAAAAAACTCTGCAGCCACAAGTGGTTAGTGGAGGCAGACCGTTTCTACAACATCCAGATGCATCAAATAACGATAACATTGGCATAGTCCTGTGAGGAGATAGTGGTTCTAAGCATCCATCGAGCCATTTTCGATGAGCTCATGAATTCAAAAATATCCTCCGGCTTAGAATTATTCTGAGGAATAAGACAGGCTAGACCGTGAGAGGACCGTCCCCGAGGAACGGAAATCCCAAAATTTCAACTTCAGCCATGATACTCAAGAGACTGCGACCATGATACTCCAGAAACTGAGACTCAAGAGAAGAGAAAAACCAAACATTAAACGATAGTTATCTTTCCAAAAACCAGTCACCTATTATAGATCAAAAGCTTCATCTAAAATCAAGCATGTCAAGGGAGCATTTTTGGTTGCAATCGAAGAGAAACAGGAGCTTTGTATTGAAATTCCTGAAAAAGGCACCACTGACCCAAAAACCTCAATGAGGATATCAAAATCAAATTAAAGATCAACGAAAATTATCAACATAAGCCATTGTTTGCCAAAAACGGCCGTAAGGACCTGTGCAACGTTGAAACTAAGCTTTGAAGCATCCTTTTGAGAAACTATTCGTGGCTTTCCAGCCTTGAGATAAAAATAAGGAACAAAACTTCTCGAGTCAACATTTGCAAGCAAAAGGATCGACATCGAAACTTCTTCCGCAGTGTACGCTCGAAATAGTATCAGAAGGCATCAGAGGACAAACCCACCCCTAAAAAGGAAGGTGTGAGGACTTACCCAGGAACAACAAATTCCAAGTAGAAGCAGATTATCGATCCTTTATATACACAGGTAACAGATAAGGGGGTTTATGTTAACATCCTTAAGCTAAAAAGAAGAAGTGTGGAATCAGACTAACAGGAGCCTGGTTGGGAATGGTGTAAGTGATGGAGTCCACAAGCAAGGGCTTCGTAGTCATGACATTGCTGTTGAAGTTCAACACGTATTTCTTCGCCTCACCGTAAACATGTCAATGCTTACCATGTAAAAGTACTCAAGCAAACTCTTTGTTGACCATTTCCCGAATGTTCTAGCCCTCGGAGGTCGTTTCATTGGTTGGCAAGAGTAACGCTCGGTAACATTTTTTTTGTGGTAGGGAGGTGAAGGCTGTTTACGCCCTGAGTGTGGGACTCTCAGACGCAAAATGCTTTTGAACTACCCACTAAACACCTCCCCTGTCAACCTAGCCTGGAACTGAGAACCTAGCCTGGAACCGTTTGACACATTACTTCGGGCTAGGCCTCGTGTTCCTACGCCTAGAGGCGCCTTCGGATTATGGGAATCTCTTCTCTAACGGGAAGGACGGGAGAGGAAGGAAGTGCTGGAAAAGAGATCCATCAATCTTCGATGCTTCCCAGCACTCCAATAAAGATTTTTTCAATATCAGCATTCCCCGAGCATATTGCGCCACGCGATTCCAATTGTCAACTGTTTTCAGCATTACTCCGATGATAGTTTCCGGACAGAGCTCTCCAATATTGCTGAGTAGGATCCCTCCCTGCTGGCTCCTTTGGAGTAGAAAAATGTGTGACAGGCGTCCTCCAACTCTCCTGCACAAAACACACAGTTAGGAGACTGTGTTCGGTCAATTTTGTACAGGTAAGACTTGTACTTGTTGCTGAACTGATCGGATATTAACTGATAGATGTCCTTGCTTTGCTTTGTTAAGTGCCTCTTTGAATATCAGACTCTTTCCTGGATCCTAAAATATGAGCCAAATCCTGGGAAAGCTCAATCTGCGTAATCCTTGACCTTATGACCTATATGTTCTGCTCCGATTTGAATTCTTGGAGTTCATTGAAACAGGCCTGAAATGAAGTCCTCTTATTTATCGGTTGTCCATAAGAGTTTGGTAAACTTTTTGGATGATTTAGTCAGTCTTGATTTTGAACCATAGCCAGGAGTATTTTGTATCTTTTTCTGTGTCTTAATGCGACCTTTTGATTTTCTGATTTACAACATAGTAAACTCACCTAAAGACACCTGGGTCATGTCAAAGGTTGAAACTCGCTACATAGATATTGTATACGCCTATTTTCCAGGAGGTGCGGAATACAGTCTACAACTGAAAGTACGAAGGCTAGTAGCGCATTGCGAGAGCGAAGAGATATATACCACTCTTGATTGGGTGTGTCACTAGTGCCCATAATGAGCTTTTGAGGGAGTCAACTAGATGAATTCATAATTAAATAAAATATGATTATCCACGATGAAGGGAGCACACCTTTGTTTATCACCAGAATACGTATACGGTACTAAATGTTACTTTAAGTAATATGACTTTGAATTCTTTTATTGAAAGATGGCACATTTCACTTGAAACCTGCAGGGCGGACATAAAATTGCGAGGTACGACTTGGGTGGGGCTGAGCACTCAAGACGCATCGGCTGGACATTCGAGCAACTACCAGATTGGAGGAAAATTTTGAACGTATATTGGTAAGGAACTACCCGAAAAACATTCTTGAGCTTCAGTAATATTCTTCAGTAACACTCGTCAAAGTTGACCTGAATGCGCCATCAGGGGAGGGGCATAGAGCCAATGTGGTGGTATGATGGACTGCCCAAACTAGAGAGGAGGTGCGAAAACTCTTCAGCTAGATGAAACGAACGAATGATTGGGGCGAATTCTAACATACTTTTGGAAGGCACACTGAAAAGCGGAAGGTGATAGTATTCGATTTTTTGCGAGAAAGCACATGTCGCTGATAGGGATGAAATAGTAGACGATATTACGACATGTTCAGGCAGGAAAATAGCTTTAGCATTGGGTTAATGGAAAGTGAGGGTCGCTTCAAGGAAAATGAAAAAGAGTGGGCTTTACTGCTTTATAAAATGAACAGTATGACGAAACTGCATAACAAAAGATGCCTTATAGCTCAGAATGGAAGAAGGTTACGACCGTTCGCACAGAAAAAGGATACACCTCGTTAGTGGCAGCATTAAGAAATTTTTCGAGGTTTTTAAACGGGGAAAAAACTAGATTAATATCCAAAGTGGATGGTGATAATAAAATTAATTCAGAGACCTGCTGACGCTGAGTTCTTTCCATTCAATTTCTTAGGACTTGAGTTCAGATTCGTCAGCTACCGTCGTCCATTACATAGTCATAACAAACCGGTTTACATCGAGGATTGCCAACTGTTATGCTGGTATCTATGGAGCCCAAATCTTCATAACGCTGTTTGGGATAACACCACCCTAATGCACTACTAACCACTGCCATATTCTTTAGAGGATCGTAACCAAATAAGGTGCCCTGTCCACCCTACCTGAATATACCAACGGGTCGCATGGTACTCTATGCGATAGTGCCAAGCAAGTTCGACTGCTTTGCTTCAAACTAAGATCCTAGTTCTAGTGCGTTTACAAAGCGTTTAGGATCTGCAGGAGTTCCAACGCACGTCGGGTTCGCTGGAATTGTAATTTTATTAGGGAGTAAAATCCTTTCAACCAGTTCTATGGACTTTGCCGAAGGAACTCAGAGACAGCTGACAGTTTTCTAACTATAGCGTTAATAGTAGGTAAGAAAAGGAAATCGGAGGGAGAATGGGCTCATTTTCGCTATTTTGACAGTAGATCAGTAGACAAATGTCTTCATTTTCATATGGACTGAATTCCAATTCAGAAGGATTCAAAAATAAAAACTGAAACAAAGAACATTCAATGCGTTATTGAGTAGGTACGGAATGTTTTCTTTCCATTTTAGTGAATCACAGTGGCAGGCACATCTTAAGCAATCTTAAAGCTCCTGGTTAGACATTTTTTTGAATGATTTAAATTTGAGAGTATAGAATAGAATTTGGACTATTTGATATGACTATATTTGATATTGACTATTGATATGACAATTTGGATAAACAAGTAAAAGGAGCAAATGCCATCAATTTTAAGTTCTAATATTATCAAACAGAAGTTGTGGATAATATAATATTGATTCTTTCCTTGCTGTTGCTTTGAAGGAAAGAATTAATATCACAATGCAATACAATGAATAATTTCAGTTGGAGCATTGATTTGATTGATTGTGCATTGGTTTTGTATCTACGGACATCAAAGATGGTCTAATATGTAATTTTCGAGCCTCCCCAAATGAAAATCTCATTCCTGAAATCATCGAAGACTCCAGACTACCGGAGAATGGTTCAGTTAAAGTTTTTCATAACATTATAAGTCTCTGCGAAAACGTACTTTCAAATTGCCGACGCGATGTTTACAATACCATCTTACAACAACAATGGAAAATCGATTTTTCCAAACAATGTGGCGGTAGTCACAGTCCTGGGAAGGAAATTCTAACGCCAAACGGTGGAAGGAGCATTGGCGGTATGACAATGACGAATACTTCATGGGGCTGTAATTCATACGTTCTGTGGTTTCCCATTCTCACAACACAACAACGCATCAAATTCAATTACCAGCAAGCCCCGGAACATGTCGCTCGGTAAGAGTAAGTGAGCATTTCAGTTCACTTAGTACCAAGGATCAGTTGACATCATTGTTTGTTGGATTGCGGCTGAATCTAAACTAGAGTAGGCACGAGAAGCCTTCTGGGCATAAAACATATTTCTTAAATGTCCTCGCAGTCGTCGATGTTGTCGCAGTCGTCCATGCCAATTCGTTACCATAGTTTGCTATGAGCTTAAGGTTTTGTTGACCATTGATGCTTGCCGCTTCTGAGTCGTTGTTCGTTGTTGGCGCTCCCAACAAATGAGCTCTTAGAGGATCAACTCAAGCAAAACATATCAACTTTCTTGGACTTCATTAACGAATCGATATCAGCAATTTTCCATGTCTAATGTTAACAACATCGTAGAGCGCCAATCAAGAATGTACAAACTTCTCATGTTTTATTGGTTTGTACTTGATGGTTGCTAAGTGGCTGCTTCCAGGGGTTTGAGTATTTCAGTTGCGAGTATCGAACTGTTTGACCCAGCACTTTTTTGGCTTCGTATTTCCTTTTCAGGTGAAGAACGTTCAATTTGCGTGCACGAAGTGTTGATTGTATTCAAGTTTTTGGTCTTTTAGTTCTTGAACGAAATACATTAACAAAAATTTTCTGCGAGGTTTGTGCCCACGAAGGCAATACTGAAACCTCAAGAACAATCGGCTTATGACGAATTTTCTTGGAAGTATAATAGAGAGTTCCAGTGACTTTCCGGTGTAGTACACAGCTATACTGCTTTTCCTTTCGAAATTTGACTCAAACTTTTCGATTCATTAAAGCATCAAAAGAAACAGGATTAGGAGATATTATGGCTCCCAAAATTTCCATACACAACTTTTCATGTAAACTCATTTGCCATGGCAAGTATAACATTCTAAACACCCCATTTTTATTGAAATACTATAAGTTATCACTGAATTGGGAAAAAAGCCAGCAAACAAATTTCAGACATTTCAGTTCAATTTCGTTCATCAGGCCACGGCCATTAGAACGTCTTTTACAATTCAGTATCGTTTTCCATCAGATCCGCTTGAGCGAAGAGGTCCTGCGGTGCCAGCAGGTCTGAACTGTGCAGAAAATAGGGGGAGGGGAGCAACGCTGAGCCAGAAACTCTTTCACCAGCAAGGCCTTGTGACATCCAAGAAATGAATATGTATGTCCAGCCGTACACGGAGTACGCGCTAACACAACCAGTGAAGTACGTCCTCGTATCCTCGTATATCCGATATCCATAATTTGTTCAAGGGATAGGCAAAAACACAAGCTGAAGATAGATTGAGTCCTCACTTTAAGCTCATTCTGGCTTACTTCGGACGAAAGTATCGTACCTGATGCTCGGACGTTTGGTCTTGACTCAAAATAACACGTTTGCTTAACAGACGTAGCGTAGTCAATGAAACTTAGTTTTCCATAGACAGAATGTTACAAAATTTACCGATAGCCAGGGTTTCACCTGCCCTGGGTTGTCGCTTCCCCGGTTGAGGCTCGGGGCTCTGGAAGCTCGCCAAAGACGGGCGTGGGCGCCACTCGCTTACCCTGATGAGCCTCAAGGAACTGCAAAGCGAGAATGCGGCTCGCCGGATCGCACCTCTGAAAACCCAAAACAGAACCAAAGAAAAGGAGGGGAATCGTCACTCCACGAAACATAAAATAAAGGAAAACAAGAGAAACACCAACCACCCCACGTAGCCTCCTCCGTGGAACCACCAACCAATTCAACGCGCGCTCTCCACCTCTCAAGCGCACCACTCCTTGTCGCCACTTACCACCTGGAAGAGACAAAAAAAAACAACGAAATAGAGCGGAAACACCCTTTTTTCTTTCTCTGATGTAAACACACTTGTATGAACTTAGAACTACTGCTTAACCTATGTACTTACGCTACGGGCCCCCTGCACACTATAATTTTAGTCTTTAGTAGTCTTTTCTTTTTTTTTCCTTTGTCCTTTAGTCCCTTTTAAACACCGCCTTCACTTTCACTGTTCTTTTACTTAAACCGTCACTTCACCTTTCTTATACCACTATCCACTTCTTGTTCTATTCATTTTGTTCGCACTAATTTTCATCTCGTCTCAACTCCGCGTCTCGCACCCTTAGTCCTTTTCCAGACCCAGACAAAAAAAAGAGAGAGACCGCTATCAAGCTTCCCCCTTATATTGCCTCAATCCCTAACGGCCAACGAAACATTCCGCTCCTAGTACGATAACCTTTTTTTTTCGTCGCTTCACTTGCAACCGCTGTACATGTAAATTCACCGAAGGTCGCCGCAGTTTCTTTCGTTGCGAACTGCCTTATCCTCCAGTCGCCCCGACGGTTACAATTTCCCATGTTTACAAAACAAAGTAAGTGACAAGTGATGTGTGTGCGGAAGTTGCGATGGGTAAGTTACGCCCTTTTTATTATTTAGTCACAGTTTGATCAATTGCCCGGGGTACTGAGTTACTCGATCTTGCCATTTTCGCTTGTTGAATTCTTCTATGAACTTTCCATAATACTAGCTGTTACCTTAACACTACCTTAACTAATACAATCCAATCTTATATTAATATTTGAAGTCTCCTTACTTACACTGCTTCCAACGTCGTGGCTCGAATCGTGGTGGCGCTTCTTATCTTCCCCCAACTTCGGGGTACCCGACTCGTCCGTTTCGCGTGGTGAAGTCGGAAGTCTCGGGAGGGGGTGAAATCAACTTAACCCGTCACAAGTATTATACATTTTCTGGCATAATTAATGCACAATTTATCTATTCGTCACTCCATTTTCTTTATATAAAATTCGCGTACCTTTCGCATGGTCAAATCCTCAGTAATAATTTTTTGATGATATTTTACGAATCCTCTAACTCATCAACAATAAGTCAAGCGTTTGTGCGCCGATCGGAACTCAGGAGCGTGCTTCCTTCCACAGTTTTGGAGACCGTAGAATAGCTCACTGGTGGTTTTTAACGAGCTTCCGCCTCTTCCAGAATGGCCTATGCCACTCGAAGACAGATAAGATGATATACGACTGATGATAGATAAGACTGATTAATCACTCTGAGGTTCTCTGTCACGGTGCTTCCAAATTTGACGTAGTCATTGAAGGTGTAGCGCTGCTGCAGTTTTTTTTTTTGAATCTTTGATGGGGAGGACCTGTCTCAACAGTGGTTCACGAAAATTGACCTGCTCATTTTCCGCGTGTCTGCTGATGATTGAAAATGATAGGTATTTTCGAAAAGTCTCCACTGCTTTACGCAAGTCCACTTCTCCTAGGCCGCGCGGTTTGAACTAACGAAATCTTACTGGTTTTTGACCTTAGCTTGTAGTATGAGTATTTATTCCTGGGATACACTAGAATTTATTCGGTTTTTTTGCATTTACTCTGACATTTTTTCTTTTCACTCGATGTCATGTTTATAGTTGGCACTATGAACGTCCATATCTTGGTATCTTCCATATCTTCCTACAAATTTAATCAGTGGAGTTGGAGCTGGAGTATGGTTGACATCTAGTGATTCCATTCTCTTTCTACAATAAATTGTTTGGACCAATTAAATTCATAGGTGCTATGTATTTTTGGTGTTAGGCCACTGAAAAATTTTCATCAAATTTCCTTCGGAGAGCAAAAAACAAAAGATTTCTAAAAAAATGTATTGTTTTAAATTGTCCTCTAGGACCCTTTACTTCCTTTACGACGATTCAATTTTTACATTAATATCCTAGAAAATTATGGCCTGTTTTTCAATTTTATTACAAAGCTTCCAGCTTTGAGCGTCTTAAGACCGGGACGAAGGACAATATTTTTGGGGTTTAAAATTGGTACACGGAAGTTATTTATCAAGCTAGTTGCCCCTTGTATAGACTACTGCTTGTTTTGTTTTTGAAAACGTCAGTTTTTGTCAGTTTTGCACAGTAAATCATTTGAAATTACCATTATTTATTGAACGTTCGGTTTCGATCGATAATTGTCCTAACGTTTTTCGGTTTATTTTGTGACTTTTATCGACTCATTTTTACACATATTATGTGTAAATGTGTATTCGTAAAAAGGATTTACAAGGACACTTTGCTTTTTTAAGGCAGAGAAAAGATCTGGAAAAATACCCATCAAAGGTACCAACTGAATTTGCTGAAAAATTCAAATAATCGGAAGATTCCTTTTTTGAAGAATTGATCGGATAAAATCTATCTATTCAATGCATCGGTGGTTATGCTCAAAAGTTTCCTAAAACTTGAGTCAAATGCGTGACTGTTGGCTAAAGGTATTTTAAAAATTTTAAAGGTAAAACTATTTGAGTTAGTGCTATGGACATGGCTGTTTGCCTATACAATGACGTCTTCACTTGGATTTCAAAATGAAAGGAAAGACCAAGAACTTGGCTTAAATAGCTACGAAATATGCTAGAGGATTTACAAAGATCCCATAAAAGCTTGCAAAGAGCTTGCTGGGTAAGGCAGTATAAGAGTGGAGGATCGCTTTAAAATTCAAAAGCAAAGAGCAGGAAACTAATCTGAAAGCAAATATCACCGATTGCAACATTTTTCATCAATTTAAATAGCTTAGACCCCGTTGGTTCCAATACTCAATTATACAAGTTGGCCTTACATATAATGCTCGACACCGAGGACGCCGTTTGAACTGGTTCTTGACGTCAGAATTCTTGACAACTTACACATTGCCCTACATTGAGTCTTTTTCACTTCCTATACGTTTAGCCACATATGTAGTGTCCGATGCGGTTTAAAAGCTTTTTCAGCTGTAAAATACCGTCCCTAATATCCTTAATCATGTTTTTCCTAACTTTGCAGCGTGCTTTGATCTTTGTTATGTTTCACAGGGTATTTCGCTTTAGATCTTCTTCTTTATGACGGTCAAGTGAAATAGAACTCTCCTGTATCCCGTTTTGAGAAGGGCTTTTACTTTTTTCTGTTGGAATCGGTGGCTCTGATGTTATCAGTAGGAACGTGAGAAGCAGCATCACGTCGTATTGTGTTTTGAATATGCCATTTTGTACTCATTCGTCCGATGGTCCAGTCACGTTAATGCTGGCATAGGTATCTGTGGGAGGCAGGGCGGCCATGCGAGGGTTTGCATCACGTTTTACGGGGCATGCGCTCAGAGCCAGACCAACGCTTATCGGAAATTCACCTAAACTGAACCTACACCACCAACACAATGGTACAAGCGTTGAAACGAACTCCGATCCTTGCCAAGGTTTTGCTGAGACGGAGATGGTACGATACTTATATTGGAGCAGTGTCAACCAGTCGAGCACGCCAATTGAGATTCCTTGCCCAGTTCATTGTCCAAAATCATTGCAGGTGCGTCATCTGCTGAACGAGCCCTTACGAATACTAGTTTCCAGTTTCCATAAGAATACTAGTTTTCAGGATACTCTTGCCCACCATAAGTCCACGTGTGTCTAAAGAAACAAGAGCATAGTAAGGATTTGACAGTGATCAGTGTGTTGAAAAATATGGCAAAATATCCAAGGTATTGAATACTTACGAATACAGTGAAACTGGTATGAAACTGGAAAATGACGATGACAGTGTTGCAGATCCTGGTCATCAAGCTGGGAAGTAGATAGAATAAGAGCATTATTCTGGCGATAAAAAGGAAGATGATGAAGTAAATCATGATAAAAGTATTCATAGTTTAGAAGGCAATCAGCCTAATCCGTCACAACGAACTTCTGCTATGCCAAGTGGCTTAAAACTAACCCAATCTATGTTACATTGCAGAAAGCCCCAAATCTGCGATGGAAGACGAAAAGTCTGCTTTTGAATGAGCGTTAGTTACGTTTTGTAGGAAAAGAAAATCTACCAACATATATTCTAGAGCTTGATACCACGATCCAGCTTTTTTTGTCTATTTTTGCAAAAGATTTGATTGGTTTCATTAAAGCAACGCAAAAGTAACGCAAACTAAATTTTATATTGTACAAATGATTCCCAATGACAGTTTGCACAACAGACATCCCGCAATTTATTGGGATAGTGTATATCATGTCTTTGATCCATCTTTCTCGAGTTGCCTATCATTGGAGTAGAACCATTGGAACTGCAATGATTCCAAAGTGTTCGGAGAGATTTGACCATTTGTACGAGGGGCATTTGAAAAGTCCGTGCAAAGTCCGAGAGATTGGACCACCGGGACGTGTCGCGGTCGCTTTCAGTTGGTAACATCTCTTGAATAAACACACACCAAGTTTCAGCCATGTTGGTCTATTTCTTTGTGTTTGGCATTTGTGTGAATCAAGGAAGTCGAATGACTTTCAATAAATGGACGAAAAAGAATTTCGTTTGGTTATTAAAAATTACTTTATGAAAGGCGAAATGCCTCAGGAGACCAAAGAGAAGTTTAGTGAACGATATGGTGACTCTGCACCATTGATTACAACAGTTTATAAGTGGTTTCAAAATTTTTGGACTGGCCATATGGGCATAAGTGACGCGGAACTTTCTGGAATGAAGAGTCTGCACCAAAAAAGACGAGGACCGTTCTTTCGGCTGGAAATGTTATGGCGACTGTCTTTTGGGATATGCAAGGGATAATCTTCATCGGGTTTTTGGAAAAAAGATGAAACTTGGTATATACTAACTATATTTATTGGACCGTTTGCAAATCATCCTGCAGGAAAAACGCAAGCAAGCAAGTCTTTTTCCATCCCGACAACGCACCAGACACACCTCAACAGTTGTTGTCGCACAATCAATAGAAATAGGATTCAACCTCGTTTCACATCCTCTATCATCAACATCCTATTCTCCAGACTTGGCTCCTTCAGACAACTATTTGTTGTTGAAGAAATGGCTACAAAGATTTTATCTAAACGAGGAAGTGATTGAAAACATTACTGGATACTTTGCTGACTTGGACAAATCCTATTGCTCGGAAGGAATCACAAACTGGAACATCGTTGGACGAAGTATAAAAAAAATAAAAAAATATGTAAAAATAAAACAGGATTACCCCAAACACGTAAGCAGTTTTTATTTTAAAACGGACTTTTCAAACCCTGCGTACATTTGATGTTTTTTAATGACAGTTTATATTTTTTTAATTAAGTAAGATGTTTTTTAATGACAATTTTCAAAACTTTTTGTTGCCTGACCAACTTCCCGAATCCGACGGCTGTTCAGGCTTAGACCAGTTGTACAAAAATTAAATCAATCCTTTACTAAAATCCTTTTGGAGCAATATCTTTGCGTCGATGATCAATAAGCTTCACGAAAGCAAGAAATAACTTGAAAAGATATACCCAGGAAGGGGGGCTCTAAGCTTAACCTTCACTACGGAGTACCTGATTTAGTGTACAAAGTCGAACCCGAAGCTGGCTCAGAAAACGTGGTACTGCCCAATCAACTTGATTTTGGGTATCTGCAAATTTTATCTTGCATCCATCATGAGAAACACATATTTTGACAATTATTTAACAAGTTGCCTAGAAAACTTGTCAAAAAATGGTATCCTGAGTCTTGGTACTACATGTCGAAATAGCAGTTCTGATTGGAAATTACCTACAGACAAAGTCCAATAATGACACAGGCTATTCTGTCGAGTATGTTGCTGATGTTAAACATTTGGATGTAGCAATTGTAGCCTACAAAGGTAGTAAGGTAGTTAATCTGACACCAAGTTTTATAGGAGAAACACCAAAAGCACATGTGAGGTGGTATGCAAAGAAGACCAAGCAGTATATAACATTTGATCGTCAATATTTGGATGAATATAATCGCCACATTGGCGACGTGGATCTAATTGAAAACATTATGGGATGTTAAAGAAAAAGCTTCGCAGCAAATGGGGGCAGGCTCACATATTTTATCATTTATTGGATTGAAGCATGGTAAACGCATGGCTTCTTTACAAAGAAATTCATAAGGCAGATGCCTCGCAAGAAGAACATTTGAACTCGACAGATTTTCCGCTTGAATTTGCAACAACTTCAATTGATCTTAGTGTACCATTGAAGACGAAGAATGGACGAAGAATAGTCGATCTATCGAAAATGAACTTCATTCAAAACGACACAAACGTCCAGGGCAATATGTTCCTGCAGTTGTAATCAGGCAAGATCAGACAGGACAGTGGTCTTCTTGGGCAGAAAAGAGAATGTTCCTCAATGTTCAGGTGTCTCACCAACAATGTGTGAGATGCATGACGTTGCTCTAAGGTATAATAAAACCAACAATTGTTTCAAACTATTTCAAACTAAAAATTGCAAACATTGCAGGATAAGATGCCTTTGTGGTTTGCTCAAAAAAGATAAAAAATTTTGATTTTTCCAAAAAATATTTTATTCTTCCGATGGATACTCTTCACTGTTTATTTTGAAAATTGGATATCTCGCCCTCTAAAGGTTTAATTTTTTGTAACCGATTTAATGAATTAGAATGTGAAGGCACCAAATAAGTTGTTACGTGTACTTTAAAAAAATTTTAATAATATTATTCTATACCTGATTCTTTTTTGTGAGTTTTTTCGCTTGAATTGAACAACATGAAGTATTTTTCACATGAATTTTCGAGGATGTATCTTTTCTGTTAAAAGAGAATCCGATTTACGTGATTGGGAAACTGGAGCATTTTTTCTCAAAAATCAATGTTTTATGGATGTTTTCTCTAATATAATTTCAAAATTACTTTTCCCAATTTTTTTTCGAAAGATGATTTTATTATTTTCCTTTCAACGCAATTTTCATCAAAAAGTGGTTTTGTACAGAAAAAAAATTTTCTTCCTTCGAAAACTATTTGCTATGTGGGACAGCTGAATGAATACAGATATTTTCAAAAATTTTAATTCAATTACCTTCAGCAGTATCGATTTAATAAAATGGTTCGATTAAATCGATTTATCCCAGCCATCGGCTCGAATCTATTTTAGCGCCATTAAATCACACATTTATCCGCTAGGCCTAGTTCTAATCAACATACCACTAAGACTTCATGTTTCCAGCAGCAAACAGACATCCTTGCAACCAACTTCTTTGATTCAGTGACAGCGCAGACAATTTAGATTGTCTTTTCGCCGATTTCCTTTTCAAGACCGCTCGCACCCATGTGCAACACAAAGCAGGATGTTCGCAGTGGTACAACACGAGCATGGGCCCAGCCAAGGATTCTTGTAATTGCAGCGGTCATTCCTTGTGCGGCCTTAATTACGCCTTGTCAACGGTTGAGGACAAATAATTGCGGTTTGGACAGAGCAGCCAATGGCTAGTAGTAATTCATAAATGCAGTAATGAGGATATGGTTGAAAGAAAAGCTAATTGTTACTATTTGATTCACTGCGGCCAGCATAGAAACCAGTGGTGGATTCAGTGGTTCATGAAAGCCAGGTGAGTCCCAGCGGATCGACTTGTGGATAGCAAATAATTTGACCCTAATCAATCGCGGAGGAAGCGGGAAAAGCTTGAATTTACAATGTGGTGGTTATTATCCTCGCCGAAGTTATCGCGCGGCTTTGAATAATGTTCCGCTTGAAATTTATGATAATGTTTTGAAATGCGTGTTTGCTGGAGTCATTCAGCGCTCGCTAGCCTGGTTCGACTTCCTTCCTTTCACTTCCCACCATTGATACGGAAAGAGCACTGCCGATAGACAATAGGCAAACAGTTGCACATTAGAAGGAGCGCGTCTTATTGATAAGTAAGATGTTTGTATTTAAGATAAATCGTGATGGCTGAAAGCTAAATATCTGAACTATCCAAAGAAAGAGGCTCTTGCAGCGATCCATTGTACCCGAACGAAACCTCGATTGCATGGTTTATGTCGTTTGGCAACTGATAAACCTTTGCAATGGAGCTCGATGTGTCCGTGAGGAGGAATATCACATCATACCCGAGGTGAATCTCTTTCCGCTGCCTTTTAGACGAAACCGCGGTCGCAATTGATTGCTGGGACCAATGCGCGAAGAAGCACTTGGTTCACCATTCTGCAGAAGGCATGGTTTGGCTGCAAGACGAGCTGTAAATTAGTGTTAATATTGCGTTGCAATGGGGCTGGATTGGTTTTGATTCGGTCACAAATTATGCCGCGCTCACAGCAACCTTTACCTGATCGGATCCTAATCGATCAGCGCTTTAGCCTTGAAAGCTGCCACCCGCATTCAGGTGATTTATTAGCTGGAAAAACGCTGACATTTCCAACGGAGGCATTTGTGGCGCATTTGATTTGTGATTGGGTCGCGTACGAGCGCAGATATAAAAGTAGCTAATCATGGTTTCGCTTTATCTAAACTCAAGCATCATATGAGTTTCATAACGGACTCTGCACGATATCTGATTGTCAACGACGATTGTCGCTGGCTTTTTGACAATCGAAATTTCATGTAGGTGTGTTCCTTTCATGTAAGTTTTCTTTTCATGTTATATTTGGTAATAAATTTACTTTCAAAATTGTTGCCACACATTTCGCATGACTTGTACGTTGGAAATGAAATGTCGAACAGATGAAACATGCAAGTCAGTAATGGTTGCAATTGAATTCCTGTTCAGCTGCCGCTAAACTATTATGCGGTTGTCTTTCAACGATCAAAGCCATGCTCCTTTTTGCAAAATTTGGTGCTTAATCTTGCGTTACAACTCAAAAATAAAACTCTTAGGAACAATGACAATTTTCTGGTTTGGAGTTCCAACCAGAAGTCGACTTGAAAAATACTTTTACGATACTCGCAGCTTCGGTATGATCCTTTTTTTAGCAAATGAGCTATGAAAATAGGTGGATACAACATAAAATTTGCAATTTATCAATTTTATGAAGTAGTTTTTCAATTGAAATGCTATGAATATTTAAAAATTTCATATCAGAACCTAATTTAGACTTTTTAGTGTATCTTAATTTGTGTGTCTTTATGGCAATACAACTCTTTCATTCTTTGATAACACCGGACAACAAAATTGTTTTTTTTTTTGGTTTTACTCAATATGTTCTGATTATATAAGCACATACAGGGTCTGTATTCTATGCAAGGAGAATATCTTTGTCCCGACGCGATTTTGCGTCAAAACGCGATTTAACCGGCCGGAGCGAGTAGTGGGGGTTTAACCTTCAACACGGTACAAGCGGTAGCCACCCGCTACGTTGAGGGATGATCGCTCGCGAAATTGACGTCTTCAAAAAAGTGTGTGAAAGCTCAAAATGCAGCGAAATACGGAAAAGCGTTACGCAATTAAATTTTGTGTTCGCCTTGGAAAATCAGGCGCATCGACGTTGGAAATGATTCGACATGCGTATCACAAGCTCAAGTTTATGGGTGGCACAAAATGTTTGAAGAAGGCCGGGAAAGTGTGGAGGACGAACCGTGCCCGTCGACCTCAAAGACTGGAGACAACGAACAACCTGTGTGAGTTCTACTGAACTCTGACCGGTGTATAAGTGGTCGCATGATTGCAGATTACCTTGGAATTGATAAAATGGTGGTGCGAAAAAATAATCAGCGAGGATCTTGGGATGAGGAAGATTTGCGCCAAGCTCGTCCCGAAAGTTTTGAAGGAGGAGTAAAAGCAAAACCGTGAAGCGATTTCGAAAGATCTTTTGGAACGCGTTGAAGAGGACCCTCAGTTTTTCGACAACGTCATTACCGGGGACGAATGTTGGTTCTTGGCATGGCATCACATCAAACATGGCATCACAGTGGTTCCTCAGCCTCACTGCAGCCCCGACACTGCCCCAGCGGATTTTTCCTCTTTTCCAAAGTGAAAACCGCTTTCAAAGGACGCCACCACGGGACTCTGGATGCTGTTAAAGCTGCTTGCATGCGTGCTCTGAAGAATGGTTCGATTTTGGACTCCCAGAGATCGTACGAAGCATGAATGGCACACCTTCGAAAGTGTGTAGATGTTCAAGGAGCATACTTTCAACAATACTAGGAGAATGTAGCGATATCTGCAATAAATTTTGTTGGCCACGAAAAGTTGTAAACGAGGCTCTGAATCGTTTTGCTATATTTGCGCGAATTTATTAAAGCGAAAGAGAAAAAGTATGATTTAAGTACAAATTTCAAGATTTTGAGGCATATCAAGCTTACTTCAATCTATTTGTTAAAAGTCAAAACAAAAAATAGTCTCCACATGTGTTAATAACTCTTGCAGACGCAATCTCGACGGTGAGTTTATCAGTTTATTTTATCAACCATTTTTTACAACATTCATTAGGTACAATACGTTACGTTTTATTGTAAGCTGGTACCGGTGGGAGAAAAGGTCAATAAAGTTTACAGTGCCGAGAATTTAGAGGGAACCTAGTGATCATCACACTGGCTGTAATTTTCACATTGTAAATCCCCTCAGAGGTTCATTCAAAGAAAATATCTTGTCTTGATCTACTATCCATATCCGCTCCAATACCAAGTACTGAAGAAAATCCTGTACCTCCTCCTCTTTTGTTGGAAAACCAAACTACTCTCTTAAGGCAGCCATCAATCACGGAGTTCATCTGTATCCGTACATTCACCGAATGTGGAATGTCTCTTAAGATGCATATGTTACATTCTCATTTGGATAAATTCAAAGACAACATGGGAGCTTACTCGGAAGAGCAATGAGAACGCTTCCATTAAGATATAATGGAGAGACGTTACCAAGGTTAGTATACTAGAGAGCATGATGGGAGACTATGTTTGGGAGTTAATGCGTGAAACTTCTGCTGACCATAACAGGAAAAGTAAAACTCCTCATTTTGAAAAAATTGATTCAGTTTCATTTTCACATTTTTCTACTCATAAAAGCAAATTCAGAACGACTACTTGTCCTTATTCTTATTTCTAGGTATATAAGCAATAAAAATACATGATGTATAACCCATGTGCAAAAACGATGTAGATCGATCTAGTGCTTTTATTGATATGAATATAAAAACTGTCATCAGGATCATATGAAAATTGGCGTCAGAATCATGGGGATCTTTTAAATTATGAGGCACGCTCAGTAAAAAAGTTCCTGAATTTTTAAATTTTTGCGAGAAATTGATGAACTCTATTTCGATTCTCACAAATTCCGCCCAAGCCTTAGAGCAGAATGTTGCTGAAAACCTGAGCAAATGTCTGAGGCTCTGCCGCGAAACAAACCGTGCAAGGAATGGAGATCAATCAGATAACGCAAAACTGGCATAAAGGATGGTTAAGAAATTTCTCCTTCAAGACAAAACTCGCCACTTGTTGACAGCACTGAGCTCCTTAGTGTCCTTCATTCCAAAATCTCCAATACTTCATTATTAAATTATAAAAATTGAAATAAGGTTTGTTATGGTTCCTCCAATTTTTTCAACTATTTAAAGTTAATACTCTTATTCACATCATTCCCGTTTTCTCCATTTCCCAGTAATAAGCAAAATTTATCTTCATCAAATTAAATCGGTGAGTCGTCTTTCATATATATTTATTTTTTTCCAATGTCAATATGTAATGATTTAAAGTGCTTTCTGTGGTAGGAAATTCTTTTTCAATTTTGATTTTATGTTATTTCAATTATTGTTGATTGATCATATTGTAAATGATTGATAATCAAATTATTCTTATAATTCATTCTAAGTCCATTCAAATTTTAAAAAAATGGTGTGAAATGGATTATAAGCTTGGTTACCCGCAGCATCATGGCCGCCAAGAGTGTTCGAGGAAAAAAAAACGAATTTGTTGCGGGGCTTTTCACTTTGCATTTCATTCGTTTTGACGTTTCATGTGAGAAAACTCGGTCTGACTGTTCGCTTTTTAGTGCGAGTGCAGTAGACCAAGTTATGCAGCCAACTCACATTTGACAAGAATTAGGACCAGTCAGAATGCTAGCAAAAGTGAGTCATTTTTTTATCTTTTATGTCCTGCCGTCCTGCGTAGCACATTTCACATCCACCTTCGGAAGGGTTTACTTACAACATGCTCCAAGTCGAGAAAGCTTCAGCAAAAGGATCTAAATATCTAGAAATACGATACTGATATCGAGCGGTTTCCACACCGACTGCCATTAGAAATGTGCTCAAAAGAGCTTCAAAGTTAGACTCGATAAAACAATCCGAATGTGGATGTGGATATTCTTCCTTAGCAATGAAGAAGAGTGACGACTTGTAAAATCACATAAGTAGAGAACACGATCCATCGGGCAGAAGAACACAATACCTGTGATTCTCGGTGAGACAAATTCCTTCTTCTTCGCAAGCTGGACTTGAGCTCTGTGCCTTGTAGAACTTTCCAGGATGGAGAAGTATCCAATCTGAATCTTGACAAACTACCTCAAGAACCAGAAGCTCTTTAATGGCACACTTAAAAGAAGGCATTCGCATCAGACCAGGGGTATCACGATGTTTCACTCTTGGTCCGGACCTCACTATTTTGGTTCCAGATTTTTGTCAGATACATGGCAAAGTATCTCTTTAGAAAATGCATTTACCTTATGGAGTCGTACGTCTTCCACTATACTAGTGATGTAGTCGCCAGATGCACTATCAGACGAATGAAACTCAGATTACCGACCATAGATTCAGTCCAGTGGTTGAGAAAACTGTTGTAATCATTCCTACCAAGAAATCAGTTCTAAGAACAAAATCCATTGATTCCAAAGAGACGATATAAAACCTTTTTTTGGGTGATTGACTCAGAAATGAGGGTCTTTGATCAAATCAACCGCCGATGTATTTGACTGCAGTCGGCGTATTTGCGCATGTAAAACCCACACGGCTTATCTTTTAAGTCCTGTGTTCATCTGTTTATGTACGGCTCTGAGGTTAGGGCTGAAGATCTTACTAGATGTTCATTCATTCATATAATGCCATTTACTCTCCATCCGTCGTTGTTAAAATAGGGATGTCTTAACCGGAAGGCTCCACCATGCGATATTGAAGGAATCTAGTCTGGTAATGTGACAACCATCTCCAACGTTATATAATGACTAGTTCCAGATAAGGTCCTCTGTACGACAAGGAAGGGTTTCAAGCGAAAAGCAAGTTGACTTTTCCGGTTGGTTACAACTATAAAAACTGCGTAAATAGCCTCAACCTCTCAGCCTTTAAAGCAAACAATTATTATCAACAGGTTTGGACTGGAAGTATAATCTAAGCTTGTTGTTTCTCATGTCTAAAATAAGGCTGACCATATTTCGATTGTAACTTTCACTTAGATTTAAATTTCAAAAGAAATGAGGAAAGAATCAATGTTTGAGAAATATTTATTTCCATAGGAGGCAATACCCTTACTCAGCATTAATTTCTGCACGAGAAAAAAAACCACTCGATACCAATAAATTAGCATTTGCGATTTCTACGTATCAAATATATAAAAGTCCTATAATAAGTTTCCGCCGTTGGTAGACAGATGTTTTTACAGATTATATTTTAGTGTCTGCTATGGCAGTGTTCTTGGTATTCGAAGTTGTATTCGTAGGCTCACGAACGCAGTCGTCGACATTCCTTCAAACCTTAAACACCGTTTTTCCTCATGTTAAAAATGTCGACTGTCATACTGGAAAAGGTACATTGGCAGGAAGTCTTAGTTCATTTTTTCATTCTCATGAAAAATGCTGCAGAATCTTATCGAATAATGCTCGGTGTTAATCGTGATCATGCTCCATCTGAGACGACTTGCTGAGAGTGGTTTTGACGTTTTAAAAATGGTGATTTCGACCTGACCGATGAAGATCGTGAAGAGGCACCGAAAACGTTTGAAGATTAACAACTACGGGGAATGTTGGATGAAGATTCAAGTTGAAGCTTAGAAGAATTGTCGCTTAAAATGAAGATGAATGTTCACAGGTCTACCGTCGGTAAGCGCTTGCCATACCATCGGAATGATCCTAAAAGCTGGGACTAGAGTGCCTCATCAACTGAGAGAGAGAAATATCGAACGGCGCTTGGTGTCGTACGAGATGCTTCTTCAACGACAACAAAGGAAGTATTTTAAGCATTAAATTGTGGCAGGGGATGAGAAATGAATTTACTACGGCAACCCTTAGAGGTCAAAACATTGGGTAATGCCAGGTGAACCAGGTCTATCGACGTCAAAACGGAAGATTCACGCTTCTAAGCTCATATTGTGCATCTGGTAAGACCACAGTGGTGTCATCTATTACGAACTCCTGAAGGTAAGGTCACGAACTCATCCGAAGGGAAAAGCGGTCAGAATCGAATGGCAGACATGACAAGCTGATTGTGCTGCATGACATTGCAAGACCACGCGTAGCCGAATTACATCTTATGAAGACATCAAAAAATAGCTCAACTGCTTGGAAAAAGCGCATAGCTTCTAATGATGCAGACTTTCAATGACGTGACAGTATTGTTTAATGTTGAAATGAACTAAAACTTTGTCGAAAAAATGGCGGGAACTTACTCCTATGTCCAATGTATTGAAATGAGCAATCAAATGGACGAAAATAATATTTAAGCTAAAAAAAAGAACAAAGAGAATTAGGAGAACAAAAGAAACAAGACGATGGTGCTAGACATCTGATCATAGCCAAAGTAAACACAGCCAATTTTACGTTTCGTCTCAAAAAAAAAGTATGATGCATGGTTAATTGGAATGTAATACCACATATCAAGAAGGAGCCGCATCGCAATCATTCTTTGAAAAATCTTAATAGATGGACCTATATGAAATACGGAACATTATGCAACCACGCGAGTCCAAAAGCGTCAACGTCGACAAAAATGGATGACCGAGAGCTCACATATATCCTTCTTGTCAACGTTCCACTTTATTTGTTTCAAAAAGTCTTTTTGAACGTTTTTCAAAGGTATCATAATATGATTAATGCACTTAAGGACTAGTTTAAGGCTTAAATATGACCGGAGTGACGCCTTTTTGGTTCTCGAATACTACGGGCATGACCTTTGTCAGAACTTGAGATTTTAAGTTTATTTGCCATATTTACAATGTATCTGATGAAGACCATTTTATGTTTTCAGATAGCAATAAGCGACTGTGATTTTATCTCTAGTCGTTGCTTCTCTCTTCATTTTCAAGCCGTCCAAATACCCATAGGACTTTATTGAATGGATCTTTCTTGAGCTTCTTAATCAGTGCTTAAAATACCAAAACTTGCGCACAATTTCTAGTATTCCAGTGTTTTTTTGAAGTTTTCTTGAAAGGCGAATTTAGAAAATTTGAAAACCCATATAAGATGTTTACGCCCCGAGAACTGGTGAATCAAAGTCGCATTTTTGAAACTAACTCGACTGTAGAAACGGAAGATTTCTAAATTATCTGTTTTACATGAACATTTATTTTGCTTTCCGTATATTTCAACTTAACTTAAGCCCTTGAAACCTGGTAAAACTTCCGCCATATGTCATTTTGACATACAAATACACTCGATGGGTGTTCATTCCTCCATGATTAGAAAGAGCATGGTGGAATCACAGTTTATGTCAGTTTGGAATTTCAGAACCAGTTTGAACCAGTTTTTCTTCCAGGTAAGCGAAGACTGGCATCTGACTTTACACACTACCACGCTCCCACGATTCCAGCTTTCCACGAAGGGTCAAAATCCAAAAACCTTTAAAATCCAATCTTCAAATCCAAAAAAAAAATTTTTTGATCTGGCTTCGAGCAACCAAAGGGAGGAGCTTGGATCAGCTACACCGTTTACATCAAATTTTATCGTCTTTTCCACTGTATTGCAACACTGAAATAAGAAAGGGACTGATAGAATTAAAACGAAAGACATGGAGGTAATATTTTACACAGTTATTTTGTAACATAATTTCCATCAGAATTTGTTAAAAATTCAAGTATAAATATTAAATATACTATAATAACCAACAAATACATTAATTAAAATAAAAATAGACACTAAATCAATTAAATCAATGACTTTAAAGCTTGTTTTACACGGACGGAAATTTCTATATCGTTGGAAGAAGTCCACCGGGCTTTGCCTTTTTCTCTTCCAGGACGCGTTTTGACTGAAGTCGCCATCTGTAGAACGGTATCTCATCTTCAGAAATAGCTGAATATGGCTGGCTGCACATACAGCTGAAACGTGTCCTGGAAACGAAAAGAGGCGAACCCAAACAGAACCAAGTAACAATATGCTATTTTTCATAACTATTCCTTAAGAGAACTTAACTTAATGCTGGTATTAGATCGTGAGGATAAGTTCGCAGTTTTCCGAGGAACTTTAAACAGTGCTAAGAATTCAAACATTGTTTAGGCGGTAAACAAAAGCAAAACGCGTCTAGGACAAAACCAAAGCAAAGAATGATGGTAACAAAATCAACGTCCAAAAATTATCAAAATTTTGATTACTTTTCAAAAGGCTTCATCAAGACTAAATCCTTACACTCAGGGAGTCTCACTTCGAAGTTTTTCGATGTCAAACCGAATCTCAATCGAATTTCAATCGAATTTCGTTTCGTTTAGCTTTCCAATCACATTCGATCTATTCTATATCAAAGTTCTTATCTGAAAAGAAATTTAATAACAATGTGACGAAGTACGCGGGAAAATGTATTCCACATCAGTTATCATCCGTGACAAATGGGTTGATGTGTGTAATTGATTGGGTCTAGGAAAAATCTGTAGGCCATAAATCAGTAGTGACTGCGGTCAACTTTTGTTCAATCTCAAAATAAAAAGCATTAGTACGTGCTTCGAATTACATCCAAAGTCAGACGAGCCTCTGAATTCGATTGTTGAAACCGAGAAGTAAATTAACGTGTTTTAATTTTTAATTAATGGATAATGTGAAAATAACGAGGTGTTCAGCAGGTAAGTCAAGATCATTATGAGCATTCCAACAGATATTAGATAATCATGCTGCACCTTTGATTTGTGATGGGATCCCCTCGAAAACAGACCACAGGCATGGTATACAACCAAAGAGGAGCCCCTCTGATCCGTCATTGTGTACTGAACTTTCTATTTATACACTGCAGGAGTAAACATTTCCAATTCGAAGGGGTTTGGGTCCCAATGCGGTGGTAACATGATGTATTTTTGCGGAGCACATATGCCCATCATCTAATATCGCCGATGCCTGGTATCCGCTGCCAAAATTGTTTGCCTCTGACTCGTCGTTTTGCGCAATTCCAGTTGATCACAGTTTTGATTAAGTGTCTGCCAATTCATTCACAAAAGCAAAGCTCGTAAATCTTTGAAAATTAAATTTTCGGGAAAAAACCAAGCTCTTACGAAAATTCTCGATTGTGTTTTCACAATCTCAAGGGGCTAATAAATTACATACGTACCGGTAGTGTTCCATTGTCCTAGACTTTTTTGTGGCTTCTTCGCCTACAAGCCATAATGACCCTTGACGCAGAGCTCTTCCATCTTGCAACCGCGGCCTCAGCATTTCTTCAAAGATGGACAACAAGCCCTAAAGAGATGGTTACTGGAAATTTCATGTTCTTTTACAACTGCTTTTCCTCAAGAGAAATGCACGTTTGTGGCCAATGGTACCGAGACTCAGTGAGCCAGGTTTTACAGGCTCTGACGCAGATGAGGAATCACTAAATCGACTAGGAACACAATACACACACAAGCAACATTTGCTACTTGAGATGCAAAGCAGCTACTGGTCTCTAAAGAAATCGTGATGCCAAGAACCCAACCGCGTTTTTTTCTAACGACTCAATCGTTCGATCCTAAACGAAAGATTTTTTGAAATAATTTAAATATTATGTACGCCATCCGGCTTGAAGATACTTCGAGGAATTCAGTACACTATTTAAATGGTCAAGAGTCTTCTGGTGCTGGGACTTTTCAGCGTTTTTTTTTCGTATGAGTGAAACCTTCTCCATTCCATTCTAGCTGAATGATATACAAGTTCTTGTATCTAATTTATAGTCTAACAATGAAGTACCCACTCGTTCTTGTAAGACATTTCGCTAATGTTACATACGGTGCGCTACTTGCTATGCGACTTGAGTAACTGCTTCACATATTCTTGTAAACAAGATGTTCAATTTGGTGTTGTAGCGAGAATCTCATTTTCATCGTACGTTCATCAATGGGGGACCTCTCGTCTGAAAATTTACAAATCATTACTGCCACTGAATTTTAAAAATAAATTTTGAATTGTTGCAGTCATTTGTTCTTAGGCGACTCGAAAGTTTCTGGTGGCTTATTCTTGAGATTGTGTAGTGGGCCATGTTGGGGTGGTGAAGACTGTTATTGTTGTTTCCGAAGCATATGGGAGATTAACAAACTCCAAACGGAAATAGTGTGGGTGGAAATGGTGGCCTATTGGTAAATAGTGCCTTTGGCTATTTTGGTGATACTTTGTAGCGTTGCGTAGTTGCGAAAATTTGATTTTCTTGCCTCTGCCCAAATCAATTTCCGAGCTCAGTCCTGTTTTTATTCTGTACATTTAAGATGAGATGGTAAAACCCAGCTACAGCAGTGAGTTCACCATGGGTCCTCTAACGTTTCAAAATTGATTGAAATGAATTGGCTCTTCACTGCAATTGATTTGTCACTTTTCAAGAGGTTTGAAGAGCCACTTTATTTAGTGAGTAATAATTTTTTCAGCTCTCCAAAGAAACGTGATGTAGGTGGCCAAATCATGATTTCTATTCATGTACAAAATATGCGGTCGAATTGTCATTACTAGGATGCATTCCAAGGGCCTCAAAGTCAAACAAATATTTTGTTTCTCTCATTGAAACACTGTTTCTAGGACACCGAATTCAAATTATTGATAAGCCTGGTCGTATTCTAACTACCCTCAGTATTCAAACCCCTAGACAGGGCAACGCTGCTCATTAGTACTAACGATTGCCTTTTAATAGTGGATTAAATTTTTGAAGTAAAATACAGAACCTACATAGTAAAATACAATACAGAACATAGAAGTGTAAATAAAGAGATGGCTTTGTGTGTAGTCGTAAGTGTCCACCTCATACTACACCGTACATTTATATGATTTCAAGTAAATTTCTATTCTTTTTTCTCTTTGGTAGGGAGGCAAAGCCTGTTTATGCCCTGAGTGTGGGACTTCCAAACGTCCTTTACTTCTGGACTACCCACTAAACACCTCCACTGTCAACGTGAGAACCTAGCCTGGAATCGTTTGACTCATCACATTCGTGCTCCTGCACCAAGAGGCACCTTCAGATTATGGGAATTCCTTCTTCAGCGGGAAAGAGGTGCTACAAAATAGATCTCTCCATCCCTGATGTCTTTTAACATTCTAGTATGCCTTTTTTAAGTGTCAGGACTGCCGGCCCATATAACTGCTCGCAATTCTGGTTCTCAACTGTTTTCAGCATTCCTCCGACTAAAGTTTCCGAGCGGAGCTGTCAAATTTTACTGTAGAGGTCACCATGCTGCTTACTCCACCTTTTGCAAAAGACAAATGTATGAAAGACGAAATCCATCGCTCCTGTACAAAAAATTTCGTTAGCAGACCGTTACCTATCTATCTTGTGCGGATAAGACCCAAAATATACATGGCCACCTAAAAGCTGGGTCAAACAGAAATCAATCTAACCATGAGCTCGATTGAGCCAATGCCTCAGATCTGAGGTCAAGTGTGCAGTCGATCTTCTCTGTGTGTCTCGCTCTCAGGAGTGTTTCGAATCGCTGAGAGAGCGTTGTCTCTCATCCCTGGTGACGTCTTCTCTGCTGTCTTCGCTTCTGTGCAGGTTAGTATTTATGCGCTCTCTCAATAGAAGGGTAACACCCCTTTACTCACCAGCACTGCTGTCCCGGAGCTTATTCAATATGCATATGCATATGAGTAAAATCAACTGCACAGCATTCATTAGTAGTCACCTCCTTGATATAATGGTTTCCCCTATGTCGGCCATCAATCGTGGAATTTCCATTACGATTTCATCGTGGACGGTCTCAACGATGACGGATTGGATAGACAAAAGAGTCCGCACAAGTTCGTTCACCTTTTCTGCCCCGCATGATAACGCGATCTTAGGGCACCAAGCTTTCGCATCAGTATTTTGCAGCCTAGGCCCCATGAATTCGTGTTCATGTCCTCCACCAAATTTTTGCCAACATCAGGACTTACTGCTGTTGATGAGTCTAAGGAGACATTTTCTACCTGAATTATAAAGTGCTGATCGGGTACATGCTCCTTGCCAAGAATGTGCTCGCTGTGCCTTTCTTCGTTTTTTTGCGACATTCCCTTTGTTTTTGGCAATTTCAGATGACCACCAGTATACTGGGAGTCCGTGGCAGAGTCCCCATAGACGTATCGAAGACGCATGTGGGCGTAATGGTACTCAAAGTTCTTTTCATCACATCTCTAGCTACACGATCTTCGGTCCTCAGTGTAATTTTGCTGTGATCATGCCATTAACACTGCAACAGAGCTCCCAGTTCGACTCTTTAGAAGAGCATAATAAGTTTTCTTATTCAAAGGCTTCGGAGAAGCCTTTGGTGCTAAGGAAACAGAAAAATGCATTCCCTAGCTAGATATTTTGAAAAATGTTCCCGGAATGATATATTTAGTAATAATAATCCCGGAAAAAGTAACAATTTTGGCTGCTTTGGGCCATTCTAGGCTTGTCCTAACCTCAAACACATGCATTTGCAGAGTGCAACACGTTGGAAAGCCATGCATCATCAGTATTTAGCACTGAAGATTCGAGACAGTCTATTTGGCTGTCAGACAGTCTTCGGTCCATCCTTCTTGTCAACCGCCTTCATGTCAAATACTGGAAAGATGACCGTAAGAAATTACTTCAACAGGAATCAGAGGACTTGCTTCAAAAAAACGGTGGAATCTACCATCAGCTTTGAAGATATGAAGAACTCACTATCTCTAGTTCATCTTTGAACGAGCTAGAGGATTTGGAGGCCCAACCACCAAACTGAAAAAACTGAAGCCAAGTGAGTTCCAGGATAAGGTATGAATCTGTGACGTAGTATTTATGGTCACCAGAGGGTGTAACACAGTTGTTCAACAAAATTAAAAAAGGAACAGAGAAACCTGACTTAGTTCATTGAATCTTTGGTAGTATTTAGTTGTAATGCACGCAAGTAGATATGCACGATAGTATATACGTTTCAATTCGTAAATTCTTATAATCTAGTATTATTTCCCTTTACTGCTTACTTGTTACGAATAATATCTTAGGAGAAACATTCTTTAATGCTTCCTCGCGATGGGTAGCGAGGGAATAGTCATCATTCATGCAATTGACAAACGTCTAAACTATAGAATCTTTCTGCTATGCTGAGGCCGTGTGAGTACTCAACGTTCCTGGAAATATTCCAGCTGTTTGTTGTTGTGGCTTTAATTGTGGCTATGGTTCAAAGTTTCACTCCTGAGCACTGCTCTAGTACTTCAACTAAATGTTTTTCAAGTCCAAATACTCAACACATTGATTAAACTTTACTATCCTAAAGGATCCCGTTTTTCTAAAGACTCCAGGCTAGTTCTCTCTATCGCTAGGTTGACTTCATGAATATTAACCGTGCCCCATAAGTCACAAATTGGGTGAAATACATTGAAAAATACATTGCGTCTCAAATGCACTTGATAGGATATGAGCCCAATCACAGGCACCAAACGTCATCTGCATAGTCTTTCGGCTACGACTCAACAATAACGGTCAACAGGGTCCCATTAGCCATCTGAAGGGTATTTAGCCTTCAAATGGCAGGTGAAGGACAAGCCAAACGCTGTTCGTAGATGATTATTCACAAGTCTACCCCAGATCTGATTTGACTGAAATTTTTCTATTGGCCTTATTTCGTATCGTAAATTGAAGTGCGGTTGAATTTCAAGTGTCATTTCCTCATACTATATGAATTGAAATAGGGGTTGTCAAATTTTCTTCCATCTAGTCGACTTGAATGCGGTTATGTCAAAAAACCTTAACAGAATACTCGCGACTTCAAAAATCTCCTTATCTGGACCTGTTGAACCACGGTCACCACCTCAGCCAATGCATTTATAGTGAAATGTCCTGCAGCATAAATGATGTTGGTGAATAATCCTCTTGTTAGTATCTTGAGCATATATGGCCGTGGTTATCTAGATGAAGACTAACCTTTGCCATAGATGACCAGCAGAAAACCCATTATCTTCCGTAGCACAGAGAAAACACCCTCGCGGGAGCAGGTATTTAAGGTACTGAACCGCAGTTTAAGGTGAAAGTGAAAGACCGAACAACATCAAACATATAATTACAAGGAAGCAATCTAGTCCTGAGTCTTTTCTGACCTCATCAAAATAGGACAAAGTCCGATTATTTCTTCAGTATGATTGGATTGCCTTCTGCGATTTTTCTGTACACAAGTTTAGCACGGGTGGTATTTTAAGGTATTCAATGCTTATTGGGTCCATGCGGGACGCTATTTAGGGATAAAAATGAATTTTGAGGGATTTTGAAAGACGGCATAACTAGTATTACATCGCATCGGACTATGTTGTAACTTGTGTATTCAAGTCAATAGGTTACAATTTTCTTCTCATAGTATGCGTTATCGTGTTCTAAGTGAGTGTAAGTAAGTAAGTAAGTAAGTGAGAACTCCAACTATATCAACTTTTGTGTTAATGACATTTGCGGGAACCGCTGCTTTTTGCTCCAGCTTTATAAGGTCAGATGATGGATATCGACTGCTATGTGAAGCATATGGAGAGCATAATCTATCATTAAAAACATGTGAATATTGGTTCCGGCGATTTAAAAGTTGTGACTTTGACATCGGTGACAAAGAACGTGAAGGAAGGACAGTGGAGTCTAAGGATGCTGAGTTGGAAGCACAACTGGGCCCAAGATTCATGCCAAAATCAAGAGGAGCTTCCTGAAACCAACATTGAGAGCGACCCAGCAAGCGATTCAAACCGTCTCAAAGCCGTGAGCATGGTTCGAAAAATAGGCGCATCGGGTTTCGCATAAACTATAGTCAAGAAACGTCGAACCCCATCTTTTCAGGTGCGAAAAACTGCTCCAAAGGCACATTCGGAAGATTTTTTTGAATCGAATAGCGACGAAAGCCGTAAACTGGATCTACTACGACAATCCGAAGCGCAGCCTAACGAAACTTTCACTGCGGAACGTTATCATCAATAATTGATGCGATTGAATTGAACATTAAACCTTGAGCGCTACCAATATGTCAAAAGACATAACAAAGTGATGTTTCTGCAGAACAACGCTCGACCCCATATATTGCTAAAATTGTCAAGGAAACATTAGAGGCACTGAACTTGAATGTTCTACCTCACGCACCGTAATGGCCGGACATTCTTCTTTCGGACTACCACTTGTTCCTGTCAATGGCTCATGAACTGGTTGAAAGTGAAAAATTGGGTCGATTCCTTGATCTCCTCAAAAGATGAGAAAATTTTTAAACATTGTATACGTATACTGCCTTCAAGACGGGCAAAGGTACTAAAGATACTAAGGTACTACCCAAACGTACTAAGCGACGGGCAATATTTTGAATGATAAACACTGTATCTATGTTCTTCAACAAAACTTCAAAATTAAAAAAAAAACCTTAAAACTTATTCGTACACGTAATATTATTTACTGCATATTTTATTTTTGAATGTGCACTTTGTTTCAAAGATCCTTGCCCGATGGTTACGGTGGGAGGACATACCTAAATGCATAGATTGTCTAGGGCTCGATTTCAGGAAAGACATGGTAAATACCTTGGATATCATTTGGCAAGATTTTTTTTTGAAAGGTAAACATTCAGGGTTTTAGACCGAAAAAGATCAAATTTATGCCGTGGAATCGGCCCACCTAGGAAGTCTATGAGTTTAATTTTTTAAGGAAGATTTTGATTTTCCGCCAGCAAAAGTACCAATTGATTTTTTCCAGCATTGCCTCGTGGTTTGCAGAAACAAGACAGGATAGGTGTTAAAAGTATACAAGCAAGTTGCGGCCACAGTGTTGACATTAGTTTAAGCCAGGTGCGCATATATTAAAAAGTGTAGGACTGAGACATGAACCAAGTGGAACACCAGCAGGGACTGTATTTTAGTGCGTATTAACCCTCGAACTTTGTTGTGGTACGTTCCATCACTGAGATGAGATTGTTAACTGCGCTCATTGAGCTTTTAAAGGAAATCTTGTTCCATAACGGAGTCATAGACTGTTTATTTTTGATGATCAACATATTGACTGACAGTTTTGTATTAAGTGCTGTATGAAATTCAAATTAATTAGTTCAAATTATGATAAAAGGATCCTGATGATGGCTTAATGACGGTTACCTTATTGTTTCCCACTGGCATGCTTGCGAACGCTTAGGTCTTAAGCTGGTTTTTAAGCTGGTGACATTTTGGGCTGCTGATGTAAACATAAAAAGGAATGAACTAGGGTGTCTGGTTTTTTCGATATTTAACTGTTATGAAATGCGAAGAAAAGATATTCAGATCAATAGCAACAAACATTCATACTTTTAGTGATTGCAATACCATTCAACTATTCTGAAGTCGGTGGATAAAAGTGCTTTTTTCGCATTCACCATTATCCGCTGAACTCTATAGAAACTCCACAACCCATTCATCTCCCTTCAAACCAAGTTGTTCAATGATGAATGCATCATAATAGAAATTGAATATCACTTTTCAGTTGCACACCGAAATTAAGTAATCAACCGTCGATTTCTACATGAATGAGCTTCCAAATTTCAAACAGTGTCGTGACTGCCGTAATCAGAGTATTCATGGGCAAACTGGAAGAAAATCTGCAAGTCAGTCCTCTGAAATTCTTTTGCAGTTAATGGTGAGTATAATGCAGATGGTAATTACAATGTTGAAGTTGTTCATGTATCCAGTAGAGCCGTGGCGGGGAGCCAAAAACCTCAACGAAAAATCCGGTTGACAATGCTTTTTGAGGTTCACATTGAAAAGTCAGTTTCTCACACGACCTCATTTCACCAACCGATTAAATGGAATTCAAAATTTCGAAATTTCTTTAATCTTTGCTACGCAGTGCAGTGACTTCAGCAACTTCAGGAATGACTTGAATAAAGCAATGAACAGTTCAACCGAGGCTTCAACCGAGGAAGAAATGGAGCGAAATCTTTGAAGCCTGGTCACTAAGTCGCTTAGTTTGTGGACCTTCGAGGACATTTTTCCAACCTTTGCCAGCAGCGGATGCTTAGATCTAAGATTTAATATTCATGTTGGTTCAATTTTCATCCCTTACCGCTCTGAAGGGAAAGGACTCGCCAAAAGACGATAGATCAAGTTGATCAGCATCCTTCTGTATCTCCTCGTTAGATCGTCATCTTGGATGAAGTACAATGAATAGGTAGTTGCGAATTTCTTTTGAATTCCTTAAGTGCGTTGCCGCTAGGGTACTTGTGGCCGAACTTTTTGATTTGAATTTGGAATGGAAAAGACCGCGGCAACACGAAACCACGATGAACCTTTCGAGATCTAGGTGAAGGCGCTTTCCGCGATAGCCACTCGTAAATATCTCTCCAACTGCCAATAATGATCAATATCGCAATACTGCTCGGTAATAGTGCATAATTTTCGAAATAATTTTTCGAGGACAGATGACTAGTCGGCCTGGCCGTGATAAATTTTCGGTTAATTTATATAATTTCAAAAATGACTTGGCATTTACTGAGATAATCTGCAGAAACCGATCTGCATGCTGATGTGATTTTGTCCGTGATCAAATTTGCTTGGGGCATACGGGCCGCGGAATTGTTAATATTGTAAAATTAAATTAAAGATTATGCAGACGGTTGGTATTGTTGAGTAGAAGAATTAACTTTTGGCTAAAGGAAATGTTAGCTGACATTAACTCGGAGCGATACTTTGATCGTTGGAATCAAGAATTATTTTTACATATGAAGCGACACAGTTGTGTATAGTATGCGGTTGATAAATTATGGAATAAAGCTAGGACGTGTTAGAATAGGCTACAATCCTCGTCAGTCTTGACTCCCAAACTTATTTTTAAGCCCCAATAGCACTGAGGTCGTGAGCAAACCTGGAATTTTAACTCCGGATGCATTAATTGGCCCGACAGACTAACTGACTTTACCTCTTTAATTGTTTGCTTCCTTGAAGCATGGGTTCGTAAATTGATAAGAGTACGAAAGTAATAATAACCAGTATATCCACCCTAATACCTTATAATAACTAATAATAACTACCGACAACATCTCGTCTTAACATATCAAAACATAAAACGCAAGACCCAACTCCTGAAGCTGCTAGCAGATTCTCTACATTAAAAGACTTGAAACTCCTAGTTTACCCCGCATGGGATCCAAAACACTGAGACCATATAGTAACAAGAGTCTTCGTTAACCTATTTAAGGACAGAAGATTGCAATTATCAGTTTCCTGCAAAAAATTCGGTTAACATAAGACCAAAATTTTGGAACGGTCAAAATTATTGCTCGTTATTCGGGCAATTGGAGCGTGTCGTAGATCCTATTACCTTTTTTGGCAAACGAAATCTTTATCTCGGGAATATTGTTCACTCGAATTTTCAGATGCCACAATGCGGACAAACTCTAATGTTGGTAGCACGTAGGCTACGTTAGAGAGTGTCTACCTTGCAGGTTATTCCAAAGGAGGGAGTATCAGTAAAAAGAGTGCCAAAGCAATTCCAAATACCCTACCAAACGCTGAAGAAAGATACAGGTAAGGATATTGAAATGATGCTCTTTGCTATTGGTTTCACAAGCGATCAGTCATAAATGCTTACTGATCAAATCCAATATATGTCTTATAGCTATTCAAATGTTACCGAGTAATATAATATATAAACCCAGTAATATATAAGCCCAGTAATATATAGTAATATATAAACCCAGTTTTTCCATATTTTCAAAATTTTTAAAATAAATCAATCGGTTTCGACGTTTTAGACATTATCCAGTGAATCGATCGGCTCATTGGTACATAAATGCTTGAAATATAGGTTCAAAGAATAAAACATACTAAAAACACGTCATGAGCCCGTCATGGGTCCAATCATGGTTTTAACCAACCCCACCCCCTCCGGGAAGTCCAGCGAACTCATTGACATACATTCTAGCAAAACTCCAACGTACGGCTGAAGGTCTGGTTGCTGTGGGTCGAACAGCATAGTCGCCAATGGCCATAAAGTTCTCCAGTATCTTCCATTGGTGTGTCATAGGCACTAAGGACTCCAAAATGAATGTCGCGCCCAGGATGATTCTGAAGCAGCCTCTACTGAGAAAGTGTGATGTGTTTTCAACGTTTGTCAAGATCATTTCCGTGTTAGCTGTCATTTCTAGAGTTCGTTTTCCTAGACCTTTTCCTAGATCTAGATCAAGGATTCCGCATTCAATTGCCTTGGCATTGAAGCCACTGCCTACAAGGATTCATCCTTCGGTACTCGAGATTTCTTCCTCCAGTTCATCAAGGCTGCTTTTAAAGACCGAAACTGGCTGGGGAAATAACTGATAAATGTCATATCCACAATAAGTTTAAAAATAAGAATAATAGGAATTAGGGGAATAAATTCCTCTAATTCCCATTATTCTATTATTCTTAATTCTTTAAGAAGTGTAGAGAATAATTACTGATTCTCTACACTTCTGTGTTCAGGAACCCATATTTGTTTAACGTACACTCGGGCTATTGCGGCTAGCTTATTCTTTCCACAACTTCGTTTGAGTTACAGATGATCTCGACACTAGATTCCGGCGCTGCTCACCTCATCCGTTTTGAAACCATCGGTGTGGATCAAGATTACCTTTCCAAATCTAAAGTCTTACTCTTTCTCTCACTTTTTTTATCGGTTTGTTAAAGCAAGCCAAGGCAAGCCATTTGGATCTTCTACGGTACTTTTGCGGTGATTTTTTTCCATACTACTTGTCATCATACGAAGGCTCTGTCGGGGGTTATCGGTCTCACTACTGAAGTATATATCCAGCGGATAATTTCGGGTTCAGAAGCCTCTGATGAGGCACGTCAGATGGAGAGCCCTATTCTGCATCTGACGTCTCTTATGTGTGAAATCCTAGTTTACTATCCAAGGTCACCAAGATTTTTCACTCTGTTTTTCAAGCACATTTACTATCCCTTAAATTTTATGGGTTAAAAGTTATTAAGTCCTCAGCATACCCTCGATTTTTTCGGCATCGGAACACATTGCGTTTAACTTCGCTCACTCTGAAACAACAAAACATTCCTGAAATTTTCTCTGGTAACCTTCCACTGATTAGTATAACGATATTGTCAGCGCATTTTACTGTTCTGAAATCCTTCTTATTTCAATTTTTAACTATTTGGTTCACTATGAGTACTCAAGCAAGCAGGGATACTATGCCTCCTTGTGGTGTACGCCTTCTAGTTCGTCTCTTCAATGCTACGACCTTTAATCCTTCTTTTAGTTATGAGCTTAATCACCCATTTCATTGAATGTGAATCTATACCAGAGCATCAAAAGGCTGCTACTACGCTTTTTACTTTTATATTATTGAAGGCTCCCGCGATTTTGATGGAAGTCGCATATAAGTTATCTCTGGTGGCAAATATCTACTCTCCTAGAAGGAATGCGCAAGGTTGCGAGGTTGGTCCAGTAAGTACCTAGCCTTATCGCTTGATGGCGCCACTATAACATAAGCAGATCATTATCATGTAGTACATTGTCGTAGACGGGTAATGTCAAAAACTCATCCGCTTTGCTTCGACATCGTGTGGAAGTAGGCGTGTCTGTGAATTTTAGAAAAATGGAGTAAGAGCAAACCGCAATCAGTTGACAACTCGATTCTTGCTTTCAGAAGGGAAATCGCGTAGTTAAATCAAAGAGCTCCTGGGTACTGTGTATGGTTACTCTGCTTCTGATGCCGTCTGTAAAAAAATTGGATTAATGAGTTTCAATGCAGTCGCACATCGGCAGTGTTTGACGCTGTTGAAGCGCGATACAAACGAGTTTCTGCGGCGCTTTGTGTCCGTCGACAAAACAAAGAAAGATCTATATGTACGCACCAGGGACCGAACGGGCGAACGTGCTCCAAAGAAAGCGACGACAGTTCTTTTGATCCAAAAGATGATGGCCACTGTTTTCTGAGACTCAATAGGAGTGATCTGCATCTACTACCTGGAGAAGGGCAAAATTGTCTCAGGACTCTACTATGCTGAATTATCAGGCCGATTCGATGCCGGATTGCAGAAAAATAAAGCAAAGAAGAATTTGCTCCTCCATCATAACAACGTGCCAACTCAAAACTCCGCCCCCGCCACAAGCAAATTGTTGGAATTGGGCTACAAACTACCACTCAATTTGCCACGTCAACCTGTTTCAGCCCCGTGGGATTTTTTTTTTTTCGTTCCCAAACTTCAAAGATTCACTCGCCGAGCAGAAATTTGAGTCGAATGAGAAGGCCATCGCCACTACAGAGGCCTATTTTCCAAACCTACAGAAAACATAATTATGAGAATTGGTTAACTTAGTAGGAACATCGCTGGGTATCGCTCTATCAGGCTAAAAGGAGATTAGGTTGAGAAATAAATCACCACTTTTCCAAAATTTTCGTTTGTTTTTTATCAGCTAAATACTTATCGGACCACCCTCGGATGTACCCACCTAGAAAGCGTTCCAGGGTATCCAGCATGGAGAACGTTAGGCTGATACATATAATTCTAATGGTATACTGATCTCGATAATTCATTGCTTTGTCGTAGCTGGCTTTTTCTGGGCCATGTAAGGACTATTCTCGCGTTTTTATAGTCTAAAGTGCTTTATCCTCTTGATTAAGGGATTTTGTCTATTTTATTAAAGATCAATATTTGCATCATTCCTGTTTGATGCACCTGATGATGATGACCTGGATGCATGTTGTCGGTTCCTGGTCCAGTTCCAGTTCCCTGGTTCGGTTCTCAGACTATTCATAAGGGGACTATTGAGTTGCGGATACTTTGTTTACCCTGCGTATGCATATTGTATCATGCTTCCACTACAATGAGAGCCTTATTGTAATAAGTACAGTTTTTTTTACAATTATTTATTTTCTAAAACGTAATGAGGCCCTCTCGGAAGGTCGCATAGGGAAATAATTTTTTCAAGGACAACAAATTTCATGCATTTTGGGGGTGGATTATTTCGCGATCCTTATAATGGATCGCGAAAGTTTCAGCGAAAACAAGAAATTATTCTCGATCAAATTCGTTTACGCTCTGAAGCTTATTATTATATATACTGTGGCAAAGATCTAGGGATCAGGCCTTGAAGTATGGGGTGAAGTCACTCATAACAACAAATCTCAAACCTACGGAATCAGTACTGGAATCAAATGCTCCAGAGCTTAGATTATAACTCAAGGGACTTTGGCGCTTACATAAAATATTCAAAAGAAAATCTCACAATCTCCCGTACCAACTTAAATACGCAAGTGGCCAGTAAACTTAATCTTGTGAAGAAAAAGCCGAAATTCTACCTGATAAATTTCATAATTACCACAACATCTTAAACAAAATGCGCAATGATATCACAGAAACGATGATAGATAACTCTCTGCAAAGTATATCTAACACATCTGACTTGCCCCCTGGCGCCTGCATCAAGACTTGAGAAATATTTAGGCAACTAAAAAACCTTAAGAATCGTACAGCTCTTGGGATCGATGGAATTCCTAATTCTGTGATGAAAAATCTGTCAAAGAAAGGGATTTTTCTCACTTGCCTCTTATTTAATGCGTGCCTCAAATTACCTTATTTTCCACTTGCCTGGAAACAATCTATTGTAGTACCACTTCTTAAGCGTGGGAAGGATCCACATGAGCCGGATAGCTACAGGCTAATAAGCCTATTGCCAATCTTTGGTAAACTCTTCGAAAAGTTAGTCCTCAATAGACTAATAGACCTTGTGGAAAATGCCAACATACTTTCTAACTTTCAGTTTGGTTTCAGACACGGTTATTCAACGATGCACCAGCTGTATCGGGTCTCAAAGGACATTAAGACAGTTCTTATAGGAAAACAATCGGTTGAAATGGTCACCATTGATTTTGAGAAAGCATTCGATAGGAGCTGGCACGAAGGTCTACTTTATAAGCTCGAAGAGTACAAAACTCCAACATACTTACGTAATTTGATAGCTTCCTATCTCAAAGATAGATCATCTAAGGTAAAGGTTCGAGATAGCACCTCTTCTGTGAGAAGCATCCCTGCTGTTGTTCCCCAAGGCTCATGTCTGAGCCCTACCCGTTTCAAGATCTCCTTACAAGTGAGCACTGTCAAATAGTTGCCTTTGCGGGTGATACAGGTTTTTCTACTTCAGGAACTCACCCAAGTGCCATAATAGCTAACTTAGAGAAAACGCTTGAAAAAGTATATCAGTCCTTCAACAGGTGGAAAATAAGCATCAATATTGACAAAACTAAGGCAATATTTCTCAGTAAAAGACGTAAACGTTCCCTGCTGCCTAATCGAATGATTAACTTTTTAGGATAAACCATATCTTAGGACAAAATCTGCAGTACGTTGGGCTAATTTTGGACAAAAAACTCATGTTCAAAGACCACATTTAACGAATAAGCATTCAAGCCTATTATTTTGTACAAAAACGGTAGCCACCACTCAACAGAAGGTCCTAATTGAACATAAAGAATAAGATAATAATTTTAAAGATGGTCATTCAGCCTATAATATCATACGGAGCGCCTACTTAGAGCCAATGCGCAAAATATTTGTAATCAAAGCTTCGAGTCACTCAAAACAGGTACTTAAAAATGGCGCTAAATAAGCCCTTTTTATTTCTCATCACACAAAATAACATGAGCGGGCTAATACGAGGCGTGATCATAAAATACGGTGAATAATTTTTTATTAAAAAAAGTAATACGCTTACATAGATTCTGATCTAATTTTCTTCAAAGTATTGTCCATGGCTAGCAATGCACTTATCCTAACGTTGACTCCATGACTGGAAGCATTTCTGGAAGGCATCTTTCGGAAGGGCTTTCAGCTGCTCGGTCATGGCCCTGTCAATGACTGCAATGGTGTCAAAACGTTTTCCTTTAAGCACAGTTTTAATTTTTGGGAAGAGCCTGGAATTGTATGGTGCTCTATCCGCAGAGTATGGCGGATGTAGACAGACAGGAACATTTTTCCTGCGAAAAACTCACGAATGAGAAGCGACGTGTGACACGGCGCATTGAGGTGGTGAAGAGGGAAGCCATTGGCCCATTTTTCTGGCCGTTTTCTCCGTATTCCGTTTTGCAAACGTTGCAGTTCGCCCTTATAAAATTCAGAGTTTACAGTTCTGCCCCTTGAAACGAACTTTGGTCGCACTACGCCCTCACTATCGAAGAAAACAAAGAGCATGACCTTCATGTTGGATTTTGAATGACGTATCTTTTTAGGGCGAGGAAATCCACTGGTTTTCCATTAGGAACTCTGCATTTTGGTCTTAGAGTCATAGCCATTGACCCAACTTTCATCTTTCATTAACATTTCATGAGCTTCTTTGGCATTCTTTTGCAACTTAAAACAAAACTTAATGTTAATGCGTTGTTTGAAATCCATTTTGCGCGACAGACACGATAAACTCAACCTTACTCTAGCGGCTCTGGCAGCTGACTGACAAGTTCGAACGTGTTACAACTTGTCCTTGCCTGTCTCAGTTGATCACGCTACTGGACAAATTAAAGCATATGGATGTAGCGACAGCAGTTGCCGGTATAAGAATTCATTCACCGTATTTTTTGATCACACCTCGTATTAGCCCTACCAATAAACTCGTGCTCTCACGCAGAGATAATCTACCAGCTAAGGCCGAACACGCGTCGAACCCGTATATTGAAGCACTCAGGATTTAGATTAATAGGTGAACCTAATAGATCAATTTATATCAATTTATAACAAGTTTAAGTTAGAGCTAAGTTTAAAAAAGGTTTTTTTTTTGAATTTGCTTCTTCTTTTATAAATATACCATAAATACAAGAAACATTTGTGGTACAACCAAAAAAAAAACCCTGTAGATGTAATGGATACCAAATTCAGAACTCTGAAATTAAGATATTAGCGAAGTCCTGTAAATGTTTAGAAACAATAAAGAGCTATTATTATTAAATACGTTTACTTAGTAAGGAACAACAGATATACGTTTGCAACACTTTTTTCTCTTCTTTCCTATTGGAATTTTTACTTCTTAAGCAAATGTAGGGTCAAATAGATCAATTAACTAAATGTCGGCACCTCTTCATTGTTGTGTTGCGAATCAACGAGCCTAGCAAGGGAAACTTCATTAAAATGTGATGTCATTTGCGGCTCATAAGAAAGTTATCACAAGAATTTGGGAATTCAGACACCCCAACCTGCAACAAATTCATCTCGCATATTTGTCGCCGAAAAACAAAAGTCTTTCAACCTCTTCTTACCACGTAAAAGATGAAAGAGGGAGCCATGAAATGGTTTTCAGTTCTTCTTCAGGTTGAAAGATAAGGTGAGAGACTCATTAATGATCATAATGAGAATTTGATTTGGTGGCCGTTGTTGATCATCTTTTTTTTCTCGAGTATTATCCACTTGGGTATTGTTAAAAGACGAAGAAAAAAAAACGGCTGCCGAAAGGAGACACACAAGGAAGGCGACGACGGAAGGGAACTAATGCAACATTATAGTGGCGACTACATTAACTTTTATCTTAATTCCACTAGAAGTGATATCTTGGCGACAAAGCGGATGCCACTACCAGTAAACAACAAATTGGAATGACATCTTATTTAGCCAAGGCAGAAGCATTAGCGGCCAAGAAAAGATTTCGTATGGGACAATTTTAATGGTGCGATTTAGCTTGAAAAGGATGATTCATCAAAACGCTATTTAATTCTGAATGGGTCTATTCCGTGGAAGAGGTTGTGGCTTTAGAAGAAAGCATGATTGCCACCACCGGGAGCAATGTCACCTAATGAGAGTGATTCTGTAAATTTTGCGCTTATTTCTTAGTGGAGTTGTCTACTGTTGAGTTAGTGAAATTGCGCCTATCTGTGTTAAGGGAACTCTTTTGCTTAAGATGGAACAATAATGAAGATAATCTTGTAGCAATCCACCAAATTAATCGGTAGCGTTCGTTTTTTTCTTACGTCGCACAGTGCAAAGTATGACCGATTTTCGCGGACAAATTTCTGAAACTTGTCCATATTTGACCTTTAGGGTCCCATGTTAAGGAAAAAATAATAAAAAATCTAATCTGAAATCTAATTAATTGGTGAAATTTTCACGATTGGCGAGCGCACAATCAAGTATTCTTTGAATCAAAACAAAAATCAGGAACACAAAACCCTATTACATATCTCAGACTAGTTTATATACCTAGTCTAGTAATAAAAATTACAAAATAAGAATAAAAATTAATAAACTTTGGTTTAGTTTTCATCAGAATCAGTTTCTTCGTCCATATGAAATTGATTGCAAATAAATGTTGTATGACTTCTGCAAATATTTTTCATACATAACTTGCATTGCGGCAAAAGGAGGCAATCAAAAGATTGCCTCCTTTTTTCGGCTAGACATATTTTACAGGTTCCTCTGCATGTGCCAGAACTACCTGCTTCTGTATCAGCAGCACTATCCTCTATGTTCAAATGCTCCCTAATGTTTCTGTTTAGCTTTCTTGGAAGACATAACATCGTTGATCTTCTTCGGACGTACCCTTTTGTCAATTCAGTGCCTGATGCCCGTAAATACATTCGCCTTTTCCGTAGAGTCACATTATGTGCCCTCAATATATACTATACTATTTATTCCTGGAATATCCAGAAGACGAAAGAAGAGTGTCAACGGCCATCTATTATTCTTCCTTGAACCGAATACATTTTTGCTTTTTAATGGACTTCATCGACACCCTCCTTTGTTTTATTGTAAAAATTAACGATGCTGGGTTTGTGCTTTTCATTTGTACTTTCATCGAATTCTGCAGCAACAATGAAGTGATGATATAAGAACTACAGATCTTTTCTTTTTAGGTACGTAAGATACGAGTGTAGCTGAATCTGAAAATCCAAATTGACTTGAATATTCAGGTCGGTTTTTATCTATAAAGCAAGGAGGTATTTCTTTCTTGTTTTCACGCATGGTACCCACAACAGAAATCTTATAATCCTTGGCCAAATCGTTCATCAGCAGCACACTGGTACACCAATTGTCGATGATAAGGTTTCTTCCAGTGCCAGAAATTGGGCCTGCAGGCTGCTTGCCAGCATAAAGTTCAATATTCAGGATGTAAAACATAGCAGCATCTACTAGTGGATAAAGTTTGATTCCGTATTCGTTGGCCTTTGATTTCATGTACTGTCGGAAAGGACATTTTCCTCGAAATCCAACCATCATCTCATCGATTACAACGTTCTCTCCCACTGAATATGGCAAAAGACAGTTTCGTGTAAAAATATCTAAAACTTCTCTCATTGGCGCAGCTTTGTCTAGAATACGACGAGCTTGTCGCGTCGTCATCAAACCGCAATGAATTCAGTAGAAATTTTACTCTTTTCGCTGACATAGTAGTAGGTGAAATAGGTATACCTGTCCCATCACTTGAATATAAATCTTCTAAATTGGCGTGTGATGTCTTCCAGGTCCCGCTATGTACAACAATCCGAAAAGTGCTCGAATTTCCACCGCATCTGTCGGTTAGCAGTCGCGTATTCTGTTATACAATCACGCTTTTTTTTAATAAAGTCCTTGACATATCTAACAACTTTTTCAATAATATTCTCTGAAATGAATAACTTCCAGGCTTGCGTAAATGTTGTCATCCCCACACCAATCCTACGAGTGCCCGCATCTTCCGCGAGAATATTTTGAACTTGGCGCCTAACTCTGTTATTATTAGATTTTTGCCACTTCGTTAAATTATCGCGCCCTGTAAAACTGCTACTTCTATATGAAAGAGGCAAATCATCCTCTTCTGAGTCCGATCAGTTTGATTCCTCAACAGATCGAGGTTCCTCTGCGACGATGTGGTCGGAAGTTTCAGAGCCTTGGCCTCTGAGCTCTGATACATTCTCTTCTTCGTCTTCTCTTAGTAATTCCTCGAGTACTGCACTTTGTGGTAACCGTCCACGACTCATTTTATATAAAAAAAATCCAAGCTTAATTCGATAATGTTGAATGATGGCCGAAGAACTACTACGAGCGTGAACGAGTGTATGTCGCGTTGAGCGTCGCGTATAGTCTTTTCGACGACTGCACCGGGACTAAAACAATTGCCATCTGTGGAGTGGGGGGGAGCGCCCCGAGCGATGGTTTATTCTATTTTTTTTCTCCCAATGACATATCGACAGGCTACTAGAAATGAGAGATAAATGTGATGGGTAATAATAATAATATGAACGAAAATGTACTAAGCGCGGTCGATTCGAATACGCACGAGTTACGAAACCTTCATATCCGTTTATAAAAGAAAAGACAAAGGTTTCGTTCTTCTAAATTATTTATTCTAATCTGGTTGTTTCCAGCCCAAAAGATAACTACGAACTGACTTCTCTTTCGTTAAACAGTCCAAAAGTAATAATGCAATTCAAGTAAATAATGCTGATTATACATAACAAGAACAATGTGAGAAAGGATTTAGATAATATGGGGAATTTAGAAAATCATCTGTCTAGACAATTAGGTGTCAGGTAAGTCGGCGATGAATTTGAACCTTATACATAACTCCTCCACCCTTAGAAGGGCGATGGTTACAGGAACATCGGAGACGTGGCCATCGCAGGATTGCATCTTGGATTCGGGATGAATTTTGTTTCCTTGCAGCGTAAGTATGTGAAGGTTATTGTTGCTAGGATGATGAGTACGATGGTAATTTGTAAGACGTAGCATCTTTTCGAAGTTTCGAACAAGTTGATTTCGGTTGCATCGGGGAACTTGAATCTGGTAAGTGTGTGGAGCTCGATCCTTGGAGAAACGGTCTCGTTGTTTTTTCCAGGAGTGATCGGGAAGATGTTTATGGTATCCCAAAACACGCTGTTAGTACTACTATTCGTAATACCATTTAAATTGATACTGCATCCTTCGAGATGGATCAATACAGTTCCAGAAATTGATCCTTTTGTCGAATCACATGTCGTTTCTAAAGGCGTCGTTGCGATGTTCGTGGCGAGCACATAGTTCGGTTCTGGTTGTGTAATATCCGGCGTATTTGCATCAGGTTCAGATTGGCAGGAGGTTGTTTTTCCATTAATGATGTTAGCGATGCATCTGGAATTGCTTGCCAATTTGTTAACGATACGATTTTGTTTGCAATAAAAGGTTCCCTCAATTTTAGGACACATTTCGTCAAAGAATTGAACACTTTGAGGCTCTAGGGCGATATAGGGTGTCGTTATGATTTTCAAGTGGTTTTATTGGGTAGTGGGATGATATGGAAGAAAGGAAGGGTTGTATTGGCAAAAGTGGGTATTTGGATGTTGAATATAATATTAGTGTTATTATAGTATGCCTGAAGGTTTAGAAATTCATAAATGTGCTCATCAGATTGAACATTGACCGATTGATTTTGAAGGTTTTTCTGGATTTCTGTAAGTTCAATTTTGCTTAGAATTTGTTTCGAGTTTGTGAGTAAGTTCGGTGATTTTAATTTTTGTAATAGCTAGAGTATCTGAAGTTTCATGGTTTTGGTTGAAATTCTTAATGGAAGTCCTGATATTGTCTATGGTTTCTTTCGTAATTTCCTAGTTGAATTACATGAATTATGTTACTGTAAGAAATTATGTTCCTAGTCATGCCCAGCCGAAGCGGCGAAGTCCGTGGTTGTTGTTGAGTGTTTGTATCTCTATCTTCTGTCCTTTCACCATCAGCAATACCTTGAAATTTACGTTTTGCCTTAACTTTGGATTTATGTAACTTTTGATTTTTTGTTGTTATTAGTGTGACTCGTTTGTTGGTCTTGATTTTGTGTTTACTAAATCTAGGTGTTATTTTATTTCTTCTACACTCTTTACGAAATATTGCTTCATTTTCATTCAAACTGGGTGCTTCTATTCGATTTTTATTTAGTTTTGCTAAATTTTTATTAACGATTTCGTCAACTTTTCTTTTGATTTTTGGATAAACTTGGGATCGAAACTCGTTCAATTTTTTCAAATAATCATGTTGATCATTGAATTTGACTTCTTTCTCGAAGGTATGAACTCTACCGGAGAACACCTCATAAGGAGTAAGTTTGGTTGTCGAGTGTATGGCGTTATTGTATGTTATAAGAGCTTCGTTCAATATATCGTCATGGTCTGTGTCCAAATTTTCTTTTTTTCGTTTTTCTAAAATTATCCTGTAAGTTTCTGTAAGGGTAGAATGCAATCTTTCAACGTACGCGTTGCTGCTTGTCTGTTGGAATGATGTAAAATGAACTTTTATGTTGTATTGCTTGCAAAAATCTTTGAATATCGTGGATGTCATTTCCGTGCCCTGATCTGCAACTAGTTTTTCGGGGATGCCGTGAAGGCTCATGAAATGTCGCAATGATTTGACTATGTTTAGGCTATTTTTGGTTGGTAAGGTATAGGCAGCAGCAAATTTCGAGAAGCGGTCTATAATTGTGAGTATCGACTTGCCATTTATGGTGTAGACGTCTATGTATATATTGTCTAGAGGTTTTCGAGGGCTATCAGAATTTTGGAATTTGATTTTTAATGGTTTTCTATCGTATTTCTGGATATGGCATGTTTCGCAGTTGTTAATGATTTTCGTTATTTTTTTCTTTTAGGTAAGGGAAATAATAATCTCTTTTAAGGTGTTGAAAAGTTTCATTGATGCCTCGATGGTTACTATTTTGATGATATTCATTGATTAACTTGTCCTGTTCATCTGCTTCAGTTATATCTGTGATCAGCTCTGTGCATCGAATGAGCTTGAAAGTTAGTGATTGTGAAAGAAATTTTGAATAGACAGATTGAACTACTTTGAAAATCTCATCGGATGTATATATGGCATTGAGTTTGTGAGCCGTTAAGAATTTTTTGAATAGCTCCAGGGTGTTATTTTCGTTGAAAGAATGCATCTGGATCGTGCGTCTTTGTCTGTTTTTGAATGGCATTGCGAGTGTTGTTTTGGGTGTTTTGTCGGTTTCTTCTAAAACAATTTGTAGGGTAAACTCATTCAGGGGACGTTCTGAGATCGGGATCCCATCGTCCAAGTTTTCAGTGGCTGAGTGTATGGTGGAGCCATGTTCTGTTTGAAGTGAGGTGTTATTTTCGCTGTCAAGTAATTCATTAGCATTGGCTTCGATAGGTATAGGAGGACTAGATTCGTTTAACCTAATTCTACTCAAGGCGTCAGCGTTGGAGTTTAAACTTCCTTTTTTGTAGACGATCTCATAGTCAAATTCCTCAAGCTTCAAACGCCATCTGACTAATTTTGAATTCGGTTCCTTTAGATTCATTAAGTAAGTTAAGGGTTTATGGTCCGTTATTATTCGAAATTTTCGCCCAAATAAATACGGCCTGAAATATTTTACACCCCATACGATCGCTAATAACTCTTTCTCGATCGTGGAGTAATTGATCTCAGAGTCTGTTAAGGTTCTGCTAGCGTAACTGATAGGTTTGTCCCTGCCTATTGGACCTTGGGATAAGACTGCTCCAATCGCATAATTGCTAGCGTCAGTGGTCAGGACGAATGGTTTGCTGAAATCGGGGTATTGTAGAATTGGATCGTTCATTAAAAGATCCTTACACATGTCGAATGTCTGAACGTACTTTTCCGTAAGTTGGACGGATCTACCTTTCTTTAAACACTCAGTTAAAGGTTTCGTGAGCTTCGCAAAGTCTTTAATAAACTTGCGGTAATAACCAAGTAACCCTAAAAACATTTTAATCTCCTTTTGTGACCTAGGGATTGGAAAATTTTTTATTGCTTGAATTTTATCGGGATTGGGTTTCACTCCGTCTGGTGTGACAATGTGGCCTAAGAACGCTATTTCTTTATGAAGGAATTCTGATTTATCTAACTGTATTTTAAAGTTTGCTTGACGGAGTTTGTTAAAAACCTTTCTTAAATTTTCGCCGTGCTCTTGGAGTGAGGTTGAAAAAACTATTATGTCGTCAAGGTAAACCAAGCAGATTTTTCCTTGAAGGTCTTGTAGTACGTTGTCCATGACTCTTTGGAACGTAGATGGTGCGTTTTTGAGTCCGAAGGGCATCCGCACGTATTCATAGTGCCCATTATCAACAGTGAAGGCTGTCTTTTTTATATCCTTAGGGTCCATCTCGATTTGATGGAACCCGCTTGCGAGGTCTAATGTAGAGAAGTAAAGGCACTTCCCTAGTTTGTCAAGGATATCAGTGATATTCGGAAGAGGGTAACGGTCAGTTATCGTCTTTTCATTCAGTTTGCGATAGTCGATGACTAACCTCCACTTCTGTTTACCGCTTGCATCTTTCTTTTTAGGGACTATCCAGACGGGTGAGCTCCATGGTGAATAGCTCGGTTGGATAATTCCTTGATCCAGCATATCTGAAATCTGTTTCTTCACTTCTTCCCTGTGAATATACGGATATCGATATGATTTTGTGTAAATAGGTGCATCATCTGTTGTTGTGATGCAGTGTTTGATTTTGTTTGTGAAGCTTAACTTTTGGCCCTCGCGAAAGAATATATCGTCATAATTTTGGCACAATTTTGTTATCAGTTTTTTCTCTTCTCCATTTAAGTGGGACGTACGGATCAATTTGGTAATATCTTCGGCAGAAAAGTTTTCACCGTTGGTGATAGGATCGATATTAAAATTATTAATTTCGATGAATTTTGAGAGTTCTGAGACCTCGAGTGGTTGTTCTAGAAAAAGGAGTTTTTCGTCGTTTGATGTGTTGTTGATGGCTATTAAACTGTACCAGTCCTTAGCTTTATAAACCCCTTCTTCAATACGCAGGTAAGGTGTTACTTCAGTAGCTTTAATGTATATGTCACCATCGCGAACATCAACTGGGAGTTTAACTATGAATTTTGATAATGCGGGTACAACAAATTTCTGAGAGACTATATTGGGTTTAAATTCTAAGGGAATTGAGGAATTGTTGGTGGACAATATTTTGTTTGCAAGATCAACCTTCGCTCGTAGTTTGGATAAAATATCCAATCCTAGCAACCCATCAAAGTATTGGTGAAATTTGAATACCAAAAATTTCATTTCACCTGGTTGTCTGAACTCAACGAAATTTGGGAACGTCACTTGTTGGCTTAGTACATGTTTATTCAGTACGGTATTAATAATAACCGGTTTGGTAATTTCTATTTGGCTAGGGTGTACGAATGCAGGGTTAATAAACGAAGTCGAAGCACCAGTATCAATTAGGAATTTGAGATTGCGGCCAAATGGAGAAGATATTTTAATATATGGCAAATTTGATCCATGTGAATTGATGTCTACGTATCCTGTAGGTTGTGTGAGGCAGCTATAATAAAATTTTCATCATCTATTTCGCTTATGTATGGTTCGCAATTTGTATTAGATTGGTCTTGTCCGTAACCTTCTGGTTCGTAGTAGTCTGTTGTTTCAGGATCTTTGTAGTAATAAAAATTGTCAAGTTCTTGTCGGTAAGTCTCACTTGGAGCTGGTTGAAAATATGTGGCGTTGTTTGTACTTTTGGTAGTTGGTTCTAGTTTATTTATGTTATGAAGTTCCTTGGACGTAAAACGAGGAGGTCCTGTTTGCCGAAAGAAATTATTGGTTAAGAAATTTGGCTGTTGCGCCTGTCTGGCTTGGTTATTGCGTAAATGCGTGTACCCTGAGCTTGTATCCATTGGCTCGGGCCTAGGTAATGCCGGTCTATTAAATTGTAATCCAAATTGCTGATTATTTGGATAGTTGTTGAAATTATTGCTTGAAAAATTCCTTTGAGGGAAAGGATTTTGTCCTGATTGTTGAGGTCTAAACATTGGTTGGGTGGGTCGAAATGTACGGAACAGTGGTTGATTTGTGGCAAGAGAGGGTTGGTTAAATTTAAACTGTGGTTGAATATTACTGTTACTAAAAGAATATGTGGGTAATTTTAAATTTTGTAAAATTGGAGCCTTATTCGAAAGAAAAGGATTTGTTGGAGGTTTCTTTTGTAAAGTCGAGCAATCGTGTTTTGCATAGAATATGTTCTGTTCCTGGATACAGTACGAGAAAGCAGTTGCGAGTGCATCTGGCTTCATGGCCCTAACCGTTGCACCAAGAGGCTCACGAAGTCCTGTCAGGAAGACGTTCAGGCACATTTCCGAAAATAGTTCTCTTTTAGCTTTAATTACATTTTCATCCGTTTCGTGGATCAAAACATGGTTGATCATCGTGGAAAGGATTTCTATTATCTCGCTGTAAAATTTCTCGATTGATTTTTCGCTTTGTCGTGTATTGTGCAAATCGCGAATTAAGGAGGTTTCATTACGTTTGTCACTGTAGTGAAGCGTAAGGTTTTTCTTGATTTCCGACCAGTCCAACGACGTCCCGTACATATTAAGGACCTCGTTGGCAGGACCCTCAATTTTATTACGAATTGCCCTCAAAAGGACTCTGCCATAGGCTGGTGAGGATGGAGAAATAACTGTGAGAATTTCCTCGACATTGTCGATGAAATCTCGAAGAAGTCTGGGATTACCATTAAATTTCGGTAGGTCCTTTACCGCATCAGGGACTCTTAAGGAGTTGAAAACATCCGCTATGGTCGCCATTGTCGGATCAATCGTTAAGTCTAACAAAGGGGCGGAACGATCCGATAACTCACTATTTTCCGAAATATTAACGTTCGCGTCGAACAAATCACCCAAATTTACCTCACTTCCACTAATTTATTCAATACTTATATTTTCAGGTGGCACTCTTCTTAAATTATTAGTATTTCTTAAGCGCGGATAAGGGTTGTTGTAATTTTTTCTATTGAAAAATGGCATAAGGGGTAGAAGAAATGCGGTTCGTATTGTTCACTTTTTCGTTAAGTTAACCGCACTTTGTCAATTAAGATTTTTTTTTTTTTTTTTTATAAAACACTAATTTTCAACATCAATAACACTAATATTTTAAAGTAAAATCAATTTATATAATAAAGGAAAGGATGAAGGAATATAGGAAAGTATTCAATAACTTTGACTTACGTGGCTAAAATAAAGGTGTGGTCCGTCAAATTCGATGATCCTTCGAAGATTATCCTTGTGGCCGGTTTCCTGTATTTTCACGGTACTGCTCGATATTCCTTCGGGGTTCACCGTTACTTTCTTGGTATTCGAAATCACTTGGTTCGTTTTCGCACTTCTAACTTCTCGTGTATGCTACCGAGAAAATGTTAAAATGTCGCGAAAAAAAAAATCCGTAATCGACTGCGCCAGTTACGAAACCTTCATATCCGTTTATAAAAGAAAAGACAAAGGTTTCGTTCTTCTAAATTATTTATTCTAATCTGGTTGTTTCCAGCCCAAAAGATAACTACGAACTGACTTCTCTTTCGTTAAACAGTCCAAAAGTAATAATGCAATTCAAGTAAATAATGCTGATTATACATAACAAGAACAATGTGAGAAAGGATTTAGATAATATGGGGAATTTAGAAAATCATCTGTCTAGACAATTAGGTGTCAGGTAAAATTTAGAATATCATCTGTCTAGACAATTAGGTGTCAGGTAAGTCGGCGATGAATTTGAACCTTATACATAACTCACGCCCGCTTGAAGGTTAAAGATTGTTTAGCTTTTGTTTTTTAAATAAAAAATCAAAACAGCTGTAACTTTTTATAAGGACAAATTTGTTGAATCGAAACAGGTACCAATAAATGCACGACACTTTCCCGAACGAGGTACAAGTACATTTACTCCAATTTTATTGAAGCCCGAGTTTCTGATTCGAAGAAACTTCCCGAAGGCATTTTTGACAGCAACTTCATTATTACATCTTTTTCCTGTCAAAAAGTGATCCAAGTGTTTAAAGAAAAGTTAATCTGTTGGTCAGAGTTCTGGTGAATATGGAGGGTGAGGAAGTGTCTCGTAGCACAACTCGTTTAATTTTTGGATCGTTGTTCGCGATAAATGTGGTCGTAGGTTAATATGAAGCAGTATCACTCCATGTCTGTTGACAATCCTAGGTCATGGGACTAACAATTTCTGATGCAATTCATCCAGCTTAGCACAGTATTTTGCAGCATTGATGGTTTCGCCAAGTTGTAGGAACGAATAGTGGATAACTGCAGCTGCAGAACACCAAACAGTTACCATTATTTTCTTTGGATGAGGCCTTGGTTTCGGTATGTATTTTGGCGCTTCATCGAGATCTGGCCATTTGGTCGATCGTCGATGATTATCGTACAAAATCCACTTTTCACCGCAGGTCACAATTCGGAGAGTAGAGAACTTGAATTTGTCAAGCTTTTTCACTTTTCCACAATTGGTTCAAGTGGCGGCAAACTGTCGAACTGTGAACGCCTAATTTCTCGCCAAGATTCCTTATGGTTTGGCGCGGGTCAGACTCCTCTAATGCACGCAGCTCGTCGTTATCGGTCGATTGTCCTGGGTGTCCACGTGGCTCACTTCCAAGGTCCATAACGTCCATAAATCGTCTAGCCATGTTACAATCATTGGTGTTGCCGAATCCTTGTTTTGGTAAGTCTAAAATCAGACCCAACTGGATTTTGAATTTTTTTTTTTAATCTTTGTCTTATTCGAAGTAAATGCTTGCCGATCTACCTTGGTTCTCAACGTTTTTTTTTTCGTTCTTTCAAAGTTAGTCGATGTGTAATGCTTAGGAGGAATTCAAAAGTCCGAATCCATCCAGGTAATGAAGCGAAACCAATACAATAATTTTGTTATGAGTGTAGTAGGAGTGAGCAACTCGGATCTTCAAGTACTTTTTGGGTTGCTTGGCATCTGTAGCAAGTCTGAGTTGACTTTGCGCCTGTCAATGCATTACATTCCATACTTTACCATCCAGCATAGTTAATGCCAAATTATAGTTAATGCCATATACTCGTATGATGGATATTTCCTTATCATTGACATTATCTTTGGTAGATGTTAAGGCTCAAATTTCTTGTTTAATCAGTTCTGTTTCAGAATATATTACAAAGGTAGTTTCCATTTGAAACATAAATATTATGGGGTGACAATATCTAGTTGACCCTGGGACCCTGTTTTGCCATACATAAGATTGACTGTTCAGAGATTGCAAATTTATAAGTATCAGCGAGAACTTGAAAATATGTTTATCATCATTAGAATCAGAAAATTATGGAAATTATTTTCGATTATTTTATAGTCAAATAAACATAACTAGGTTGTTAGCGCTAAGGTAATATACAGTTCATCTGACGTTTTATAACGTATTATGTCAAATTCTAGTCCAAATTGCCCAAAACAGCAATGACAGCTTTAAGAAGCTTCTGTCAGAAGGATCAAACAAGCAATTGTATATTTCCAGTTGTATTTTGTTGGTTTTCACGTGTTTTGAAGAGTGTTATTTTTGCTAAACGCAAAAACCAGTCTTCAATGGGGGAAATATTTACCAATGCAAATAAAATTCGTCAAATTTGAGTAGAATTCCATTTGATTGGGAGCTTGCTTGGAAGATAACTGAATAGTTGATCGAGTCAGTGGCAATCAATGAATGAATTAAAGTCAAACTATCGTTTTTTCTGTCAATTCTAAGGATACATAAAACATGCAAATATTCAAAACCAAAATATTTCGATCTGTTGGTGGGTCAAAACAATTTGCATAAATTACCTTCAATGCGAATTCCATCTTCGCAAACAAATATGCCTCCGTTCAACCTAGTTTTGTTAATAACAATCAACAAATTCAGTAGCATCTAGTAAAGAGCAACTTTGCCCTGCACACATACCACAATGGCCTTGGAGCATGGACTTGATTGCGGCCGCGAAAATGTGTCCATAAAACGCGAAATATATAATAAATAACATCGAGAGCATCTTCAACGCCCGTTCTCGTGTCGATGGTGAAAAATGATGGGGCGTGAATGGATGCCGGGGTATTGAAATTTCTGAAAATTGCAAACAACAGGCGAATATTTTACGACAGCACCGTATCCTGCGTACTTTTTTGTTGTTGTTCATTTTCCTTTTTAACAAATACGAATTTGTGAGGTGATACTTTGCGAATCATATGGTGATGGTGAACTTGTGAGTACATTGAGGAATATTTATGGCGTCGTAAAAGTCCAAGTTAATAAACATAGCCACGAAAGGATCTTTTCAATTGCCTGCTTCAGAATGGCAGAATGTAAGTGAATTGTGCTTGCGGAAAGATGCTCCGAATTTAGAATAACGATGAGCCTGTTGTGTGGTGATGTTAACTTTTATAGAGGACTACGAAATTTCTGCACACCTCTGGCAGAAGTGTTTATTACTTGAAATATGAATGATGGAAGGAGACACAGTTGAGAGAATATTAATATGATATAGAATATTCGCAAAATGGATTGATGACCTAAACCTTGCCAATGCAAGAATTACCATTCGCAGACGTCGGAAAACTTACTCGGCCCCCGCAATGCAATAAAGTTACAAAAATCGATTAATTTTTTTCAGCACAGCCAAGGTGAGAATTGCAATCACAAAATTAAGACAGCCAAGCTATGCGTTTCATATGTGGACCCAAGAAAATGAAGGTAGAAGCAGTCAATTATTGATGCATACGTAAACAGAAGATGATTCATTGAGAGGTATTCTATTAAAACTGCAAGCGAAATGAAAATTCCTATGAGAACATACAAAGGAATCGAAAATTTCTGATACTAGAAGTAGTAGTAGTAGTAGTAGTAGTAGTAGTAGTAGTAGTAGCAGTAGTAGTAGTGGCGGTAGTAGTGGAAGCAGTAGTAATAGTAGGAGTAGCAATAGGTGCCGCAGTAGTAGTAGGAGCATAAATAGTTGCAGTAGTGTTGGTAGCGAGAAACGCAAAAGATGTAGCAGTCGTTGTAGTGGTAGTAGCAGTATTATGCGTAGTATTAGCAGCAGTAGTAGTAGGGATAGTAGAACTTGCGTAGTTGTACTAGAATTTGTAATATAAGTAGCTGTTATATTAGTAGAAGTAGAAGTAGTAGTAGTAGTAGTACAAGCAGATACCGTAGTAGATATAGGGGTAAAGTTCGATTTCGTAAAAGATTTTGTTTTTAAAACATTGAAAACAATTACCCATTTTTATTGGGGACCGTTCTTTGATCAAAGCAATCTTTGTTTATTTGTCGCCCCCAAAAAGGGTGATTTAAAATTAACGAAATCATTCAAAAATAGGTCTCATTACTAAGCAAAATTTTACCTAAAATCAGAGGGTTTTTGAAGTTGCTAAGTATCAGACCTTCAACTGAAAGGGTGAAAAGTGAATCAACATCGAATGATTTTGGTAATTTTGTATTCTCTTAACACCAGAATCACGCCCAAATATCGGGTTGTTCGGAAAGTGATTTCGTTATTCCCCGACGGAGGGTTTTATTGTATTTTTTCGTACCCAAATTCACACTTAAGTCGCAAAATCATTATATGTTTTGAGAGCTGATATAGCAAGGATTGTATGTGAAAACGTCCAATTGATTCTATGCAGTACTTTCGGTTAGGTGTCCTTTTAAATATAGAGATCAATAAGCAGCATTTTTGTCATATTTTAATCTTTTACTGATACTATTACTATTTTACTTTCACTTTTACTACTAGAAAAGATAAAGATGATGTTCAAGCCAGCAAGAAGTTAATCGATGTACAAATATGGAAAAGATGTTTTGACAGTACGCCCATGCCAGAACTGGTTTATAAAATTTGGATCCAATTTGATGTCGAAAATGCACCACGTTCTGTATGATAGAAACTGAAAAAGACACGATAAAGGCACTAGTTGATGCAAAACGTTTCCAAAGCCGATACCAATCAAAATAAAGGATGCCGTTCGTTTGTTGGGGCTGTAAAGGAATCGTTTCTTTTGGAGCTTTTACCGGATGACACCATAATTAATTCGGAAGTCTACTGTCATCAGCTGTACAAACGGAATGACGCACTTTTTTTGGTTGGTAGATGAAGGCTGCTTTTACGCCCTGCGTTCTCCCAGTAGCGGAACCCTACTAGCATACCCTCCGAAAACCTCCCCTATCACACTGAGAGTCCAGCCTGGAACAGTTTGTCACATTACTTCGGGCTAGGCCTCGATTTCCTCGCCGATTGGCGCCTTCGGTTAGATGAGTCCCTTTATCAGCCGGAGGGCACGGTGGTGGTAGAGGTTACTAAAAATTTACTGATCTTCCCTCTGCGTCAGCCAGCGGTCCAAGGTGCCTTTCTTTGTGAGAAGAACCGCCCGAGCGAAATATCTCACACAGTTCCATTTGTCAACTGATGATATCATCAGACTCACCAAACTTTCTGGAGATAGTTCACCTTTTCTCTCGGAAAGATGAGAGTGCACTTTTCCATACCGTCTGCGCTTGAAAAAGATGTGGTACGCGACGTCAACGCTCCCCGGGCAGAACAAGCAGTCGACGTTTTTCCCATATCGTGCAGGTAAGACAGGAAATACCCATGCCCACTGAAACCATGGCCTCACGTCACGCCGTCCATCTACCCCGCATCTCGTGTTCCCAGTTGCTCTGCCACAGAGTGAGAGTCCGTTGCCTTACCTCGTGTGCGGTAGCCTCTCTCTCTTGTTCGTCCCTCTAAATATAGACCCTCCTACGCTCTCCCGCTAGGAGGGCGATGGGCACCACCGCTGCAATAACCATCACCACTGTTTCGAAGACGATGAATGATGCACTTTAATGCAAAAGGCAAGAATTAATCAACAGAAAACGTATAGTGTTCCACCAAGATAATGCAAAACCTCAAACAATTTTGATCAATCACCAAAAACTTTAACAGCTTGAATGGGATATGATGCCACAACCACCATATTTTGCAGACCTGGCACCTTCGGATTATTATTTGTTCTGGCCACTTTAAAAAAATTTTTTTTGACGGTGAACCCTTCAGTTTGAATGAGGAGGTCAAGAATCACCTCGATCAGTACCAAGTCAGCAAAGATCGAAAATTTTATGAACGTGGAATCATGCTACTGCCAGAAAGGTGGCAAAGGTATTGCACCAGAATACATAATTTAATAAAAATGTGTCTCCCGAAATCAAAAAATTGTCTTTCATATTGACAAAAAAAAAAACGAAATTTCTTTCCGATCAACCCAGTACTTTTGAGTAGCTAGCGAGTAACTGAAGGTGCCCGGTTCTACATACCAATATCACAACTACAGCAGCAGTGTAGGGAGGCCTTAAAATTCGGAACCAGCCAAGTTAACATGAAAGAAACATGAGTTTCGGGGCACAGATATAGTATTGGAAATAAAGAAGTGAATGAGCTGGTAAGAGCTGGGTCAGCGAGCCGAAATGCGACTAAGATGGACATAACCTTCTAACTTGTAACCATGTAAGAAATGGTTGAGACCTGTCAAGTTTGCGACGAAGAACAAAAAAGTGTAGAACGCTTCCTTCTAGATCGTTCAAATCAGGCTGTCAAAGAACTCATCCATCTTAGAACCAGCGGTGCTGAAGGGGGAAGCCATGTCTTGGTTGTGGAGATGTTATTTTTTTAAGATTTGAAGGAATTCTTTCCAAAAACAACGAAGAGAAACAAGAGGCCTTAAATTTGAAGGAATCGGTGTCGACTTTGACAGCCGTGGCTTTCTGTTTTGTAGGTTATGATCTTTGGATTGTATGATTTAAACTTCTACTTGCGAAAATTTGATTTTTTGTTGTGTTTTCATGTAACATGGGGCCATCGATTTTGCTTCAACTTTGCAACTAAATTTTCACTAAATTGGAAAATATTACGTCTATTTGTGAAAAAATTAGTGTATTGGGCAATAGACATGCCAGTTTAGGTACAAACAATATTAAGTAAGGGCAACAAGAATAAATTCTTGAGAGGTTATGTTATGTCTGACTTACATATCTCTTAAAGAGTGTAGCCTTCATTTTTCATCTTTCAACGAAAACATCAACTGAAATTTTCTAATTTTTGCAAATTTTATTTTAATAAAATAAAAATTCCTATGAACGCAATCATGATCTATTGTAACTCCTTTTTCACGCATCAATTGAAAGCTGAACTCATTTGCTAAGTGTTTGCCTTTTTGGAGATACTAGCCCCAACTTCCAGCACAAAAAGCGCCGTCATTTATTAGGCAATCGTTCGGTTAAGTAGGTCGCACTGAAAGACAATTTTCGGGACCCTAAAGGAATGCCATCCCTATACATAAGTAAGCTATTTTTTGACTAATTTATCAGTGTTGTTTGATTTTTTTGCAGTGACATCCAAAGAATGTGGGGGTATTAAGATGAATTTCTGTGCCAAATAAATTAAAGTAAGAATGTCAGGGTTAACCATCAGCATTTAAAAAAATTGAAATGAAAGCGCTTGATCTCACTTAAGTTGACTTTATAAAACGTTCAATGACCGACTATTAAGAAACGTCAAGAAGTATGTAACCGTGCGTTAAACCTCACAATCAACTCGCCATGGAAAAAGACCGAAAGAAGTAAACGTCACAATAAACGTCATTGAGTTGAAAATCAGACCAACAATTTTACGTCCTCGTCCATTCGTATTCAAGTTCATTGACTTTGTGTTCAATTTTGTTAAAAGGAAGCATTCTCTGTCTTAAAGCGTGTTTAGGTCACATGTTAACGGTCTGTGGGTTCCAAGAAAAGAAAACAGCGAGAGATGTCAAACGTCCGATAGCTGCTTTTGTTGAGACAGACGGTGTCAAGTTTGTACACTTCACGACTACTTGGTAAGTCATCAGAGATGCTAGAGTAAGGACGTGTTGATCGTGTTTGTAATGGATTTCAAACAAAGCGTTCAAACAAGTCTTGTTAAAAGTTGAAAGAAATAGCCAAGGAAGCTCATGAAACTTAAAATCAAAGTATAGCGATAATGTGGTAGATATGAAGACTGTTTACAAGTGTTATAAGTAGTTAAAAAACCGAAATCCATCTGTTGAATACAAGCAACGTCCATCGATCTCAAAAAAGACGAAGGCGTGAAAAACTTGGAAAAATTTATTCGTGTTTTGAGAGCTTGTTAAAAATGTAAACATTTGTTTCGGGTGCAAGCAAAGCATTTTAACCGATAATTTGCAAAAGAGTCTTGTGAATGAAAATTTGTTATCAAACTTTTGACCGATGAATGGAAAGAAAAGTTGTGCCTTAGTTTGACCGAAACTGAAGACTCCTCTACAAGTAAAATCTTCAAAAGTTTTGATGGCAAATTTGTGATAAAAATTAAGCCAACGACTGCAATTCTGTTATAAAAGCGTTGAGTTTCCATTCGGAACTCCCCTACCCGTTAAAAATACGAAAATAAGGTACTCAAATTCGCATATACAGATTAATTCATAATTTTTAACGATAGTGAGGACATTGTTTACAACATGAGTTCGTTTCACGGGGAAAAACTGAAAATTTTGACTTTTTACAAAACGTGACCGCAATGTTTGCGAAGGTTTTCTAAACGTTTCGAAGAAAGTGACCAGAAAAACTGGCGACTGATTTCCTATCTGATAAAAATCCACCGCAATTCACGTGGTTATGGATGAGAAAAATCTTTCCGTATGTTCACATTCACCTTACTTTCCAGATTCAGTAATAAACGATTCATGACTTTTTCAAAAAATAAAATCTCAAAAAATCCCACAAATCATAACAAACTATGCCAAGAAAAAAGTAGTTTGAAAATTGAAATTTAGATGTCCGAGAAAGACTAGTTAAACTTCCGCCTGGAAGAGACCTTCCCCAGTCTTGGATTCAACGTTCGAGTTAGTGAATCTCAAGGGATGTCCTTTTAAGGAGATCTTTTATATTTCCTAGTATGGTTTGACCCATCCTCGATCCCTTGCGATTGCCAATGGTTCTCGAATGTCCTTTTTCGATCAATAGAACTGTAAAAATTGACTTTCAATTGCTTACCTGATTTACCTGAATTTACTTGAACTTGTCCTGATGATATCAACCGAAACATATGAAAAAAACGTGGAAACTAATTATTCTGTCGATAGAACTTTTGCACCTTTATTGCTTTTAAAACGAAAATCACGAATTAATATCGCAAAACTTTTTAAATTCCCAATAGAATTTACCACTCTGATTTTCGCAAATATTCTATTCAATATAATATTCCAAAAGGACGATGAATTAAGTGCTGTTTTGAAAATGCTTTTAGAAAAAATTCTCAGAAGCGGGAGCTCTACTCCAGGAGAACGCACTGACATTCTTCATCCTTGCATGGCGCTGAGTTTAGTTAATAGGAAACACATTTCGCTGAAAGTACAACCCCCTGGGGCTTTCAGGTCCTTTGACAGGTTTGCAATGAACTTTCAGTGTATTCCTAGAATTTATGTGTTGTTTGTAGAAAATCACTACACTTGGAAACATTGAAATAACATATGTGGCTGTTTTGATCCTGCGAATTTTGTTTTCAAATCTCATTTGCTGGTTACTGTTCTTCGACATATCCAATCATATTATAAGTCGGCAAACGAATATTATAAAGAATTTATCTAGATCACAATAAGTCACGTTGATAGTTGTGACATCCGTTGAAGCGACGATTAATCATTGATTATGCTAGAAATCGACAGAGGTAGTTCGATTGCTCTGATTTAAAGTAATGAACAATCGATTGACTAAATTTGAGGAGCAAATATAGAGAAATTTGGTAAGAGCAGTTTGTACTTTTGTCATGACACCCACTTCCATGCAGAATGGCAAATGTTAGTCCAGGTTCTCTGCCGCGGATATGTGATTAATATTAATTTATGCACTACTTACCGTATGCTCTTCAGCGCTATTAACAACTCTATCAGCAAGGTCCTGCGCACATGCAAAAATGAAACACAAAAATCTTCATCCTCAATATACTTTTCTTCATTTTATTTTCACGTTTCATTCAAGACTGTTTTTTTACAAAAAAAACAACTAGCAAGGATATAGAATAATATTTGCATACATGATCTCCACCCATCCGATGTTGGGGCCCATGTCTCGTGTATCATATTACATTCTAATCTTTGGTATCAAAAAAATTGTACAGGAGAGAAACTTTGCCCACAGGCTACAGTTCCATGGGAAATATTTACAATACTGTGCTTCGAATCCAGCCTGTTTGTGGCGGTCATGGTAGTATCCTCCTTTCATACAGGATGCGTCTACCGAAAACTACATAATTGTGGTGGTGCCGTAACGATTTCGCAATTCACTGCCGGGGAAGCAGCAATCAACAAAGCGCAATTAACCACATCCTGATGCGGCGGCCGAGGACAGGATAGAAAAAGAAGTCGCTCATGTGAGGTTCCATTGGAGTAGACTTTGCGAGTTTTCGGAGCGACTGGAGATAACGTCGAGATGAGTGCAGCGAGGAACTTGGACATAAGAGGAACACATATCGCTCCAGGATCCTGATTACTACGAGCGTAGATTGTCCTTGAGCAGTTATTCATTCACGTGGTACTGGTTAAGCGAACTTTAAATGCGGGGGTCCCGTCAATCCAAAAGTAAATTCCCATTGAGAACTCAAACACTTTGATAGTCACCGAAAGGGATGTGGACAGAAAATGAATTGCAACCCCTCGGCGATCCACGCAACACATTTAGAATTGTGCCTGTCGTAGGTGTACGCCGGTGTTAGACATGGGTTTCCTTTACTTTCAGCTGTTCACCACGAAACTCGTAACATTTGGCCAATTACAGGATTCAGTTTCATGGTGGTTGTTATTGTTGTGATGACGGTTTCCATCGCGTCGTTGATTCTGATGAATGCTGTGAAGACCACGATTGCTTTCGGCCGGATTACTGGTATAGATGTTATTTCGCCGCACGGATTGTGTGTGTTGTCGCTGTTTATTCCTCGACCACCACTGGACTGTATTCGTTTCTGCAATTGTTTGGATTCGAAATTTTTGTTTTATGGTCAACGAACTGGTCGAGTAGATCGCAATGTACGATGAGGAAGAACATTTTGAGGAGGAGAAGGTTTGGAGCAATGTGGTATTGGAGGTAATGGTTTATTGGCCGCACACTTACCATTTCTGTTAGATGTCTTTTTCCTGCATTCGCAACGCCGCGTATGAAACACAAGAAATAATGAAAAAAGCAATTAGCATACATTGCATAGAGATGATTTCCTGTTGGGAGACACGTAACAAAACATATCCTTACCGTCTGTATCGTACTATTATTGTCATGAGCATTGCACCAATAACTGCGGATAATACTGCAACTATAATCACTGTCACTGGCCAACCTAATTCCGAGGCTTTTTCTAGAAATTGAAACAAAAAAAGATTCATTGTATGCGTCGTCAAAAGAAAACACTCAACATTTAATATGTTGCATACTAAATAATCTAAGTCTACGTTTCAAGTGTCTCAAAATTAAAAATTGAAAATTCTACTCCATTTTCCGAAGAAAGTTCTAAACTAAACTCTCTAGTACAGAGCCTATATTCAATTCAATCTATTGACCTTAAAGGACTCGAAAACTAAGCTAGTTGTTTCTTCTTCTGAAAATTCTTTTAAATCGGAAACAACCCTCTCCTGTTTACACTGGCTAACACTGAACATGTCAGACGAACTGCAACTACCCTCGTCACCTACCCTTATTAGTAAGCCGTAGTAACTTTATTTCGGTTGGGCCCAGATTGTTTTTGATGTTTTGAAACATATATACAAATACAATAATGATGAATACAAGTCAACGGTAGCAGGTCCTGGATCAAATTCTATGTAAGTACACACAGCGTGAACACTCTCGTTCATATTCCATCAGAAAGAGATGGAAATGCACAAATAAATTGGTATTTCTCTATCCTAAAGCTTTCGGAAAATGAAAGCTTCGCAGCGATGAGAGAAAATTTAGAAATTCAAGTAAACCCTCACTTATTGTGTTAAATGCCCTGAAATCAGGAGTTTGTTTAAATTACAATCGTTGCTTGTAGCTAGGAAATGGTGGTTAATTAAAGATACTTATTACGTTTTTTACATTGATTCTGGTCACAACGTGGGCTTGCATGCCATTGTGCATTGTCGAAGTGAAAAATGTACGAATTGTCCTAGGGAGTACTGAACTTCGGGTATCGTAAAGTTAACTCCAGCACGTCAAATAGTATCAAATATCAAATACGTCAAATAGTATCAAATAGTATTCTATATTAACTACTTGTCATACCGAACGAAATTCAGAGAGCACTAACGTTCGGATTCATCAAATGTCAATAATACGTCAAACAGTATTCTCCAATAACAGGTTGTCGTTTCCGAACGAAATTCAGCGTGCATTGAAGGTTCGATGTCGGAAAGGCAATCAAGAACACTTTTTACTTTTGCCATTTTGTCTACATGCCAAAAATGTAGATGACAGAAGTAGCAGTTATGGCTTATTTTGACCTATTTACTATATGGTTTTTCAGGGAGCTTAGCTTCCTTAGAGTAATATAAACTACTGGGGACGTGAACCATACCCAAACTACTGGCCAAAATCAAATGACCTGACTCGTTGGGGGATTTTGAAACAAAGTTATATTTCTTTGGAGCTAAAATGGCCATTCCTGACTACCATCTCCCACCCTTTGTTGATGATTACAATGGTTTTAGAGGTCAAAGCTCGTTTTGAACGAAGAAAGCTGAACTTCACATACAGCCTTGAATGCTCTGACCCAAGCATATGCTTGTGATTATGATATAACTATACCACTGACATTCATCCCTAAATCTTTCAATGATTCCGAATATGATATTTCATTTACAATAAAAATCAACGTTTTGATTTACTAGAATAATTGGGGCCCACTTGCGAGAAACATATTCATATTCAACTTCTTGATTGACCATTGCAATTCATAGCCTTCCACTTTGAGCCGATCATCGAGCAATGAATGAAGATGATCAGCTTAAATCAATTTCACTCCAACAACATTTGATAACTCAGGGAGCACATCTTATGTAACAACTTAAATTTCAAATTATTCGTTTCCTTGGTGTTTTAGCGCCTTTACCGCTTCGTTTTCCATTTCTTTAACTCTCAATAAAATGACGCAAGCCTATTTCAATTTTTTTTTTATCAAACACATATTTCGGTAGTAACAATGCTCCCTTCGAAAGTTTAATTTATTAAGACGTGGTAGGAAATCTTCGAAGTGTTGTGAAAGGAATGGAATTTGCTACATCTGGTTTCATGTCAAAAACCATCTTCAGAATCACTCCATACGAATTTGTTCAAATAATAACGGGAATTCTCTAAATTTCTTGTCATTGGAGAGTCCGCTCATCAGACATTTTTTTAAAGTTGTTGGACGTGACTAGAAGTCTGCTAAAATTTAAGCTGTATACATTGTTTAGTTTGTTTGTGACAGCCGCAAAGGTCAGATGAGTTATGAATTCGGTATTTGTTTTTAAAAAAATGGAACAGAGAATTTGTATCAATTGTATATAAAATGAAATAAAGTGTATCAAAGATTGTGAATCGTTTCAAAGACCTATGGTGCGCCTGCTATAAGTAAGATAACAGTGGTATAATGGTGTTCAAAGTGAGGGTGAAGCCGTTGAAGATGGCGTATACCTCGGACGCCTCGTGACATCAACTACATGATGTTATGGAGCGTTGAAAAAGTAGAACGACGTGAAAAAAAATTAAAATTGATAAGAACGGTCACCGAATCACATCCAATAAAGTTACTAGTGATGTTAACATCTCGATTAGCTAATAGTATAAATTTTTTTCCAATGTTTCTTCTGTGAAACGTGTAGCTGCATAATTTGTTCCGGAATTCTTGAATTTCGAAAGTTTTTTCCTCCATTTTCCGGAAATAAAGAGAGCCTTAGAAGACCGTGGTTTTACTAAAATGACATTAAATGACATTAAAAGCATATCGCTGAAAGGTTTTCCGAATATCGAGTGTGCCAAGTGTTTGAATTGTTGAAACAAGTGGAAAATATCTTATGGAGACTTTTTTGAAGGTGACTACCTTGATGTAGATGAATAAATTTAGTTTCCAAAAAAAACATCCCGTGATTTTTTGAAAACACCTCTTTATCTTCATTATATGGTCCTACCACTTTTCAGACCATATTCACTACTTTATCACATGAGTACATATCCTGCGAAAATTTGTGGTGACTCGGCACTTGAGCTCAAGATTCATATGGTCGACTTAAAAACGTAGGATGTTTTCGTTTTCAACAATCATTTTGATGGGTTGATAGACAACAAAGTACATCAAGAATAGACTTATAGAAAGCAAAAACAGAAAGGTATGATCCATTGCTAATATGATTCTCAAATTATTCCACATAAGAAAGGAAAACAACTCATTCGATAAGTCCTGGAAATATTTTTCAGAATCTGAAAGAAAGCAAGGGCGTTTGTGTAGCGGATTTTTAAAAGTTTGTTTTGAAAAACGCGAGGGAATGGAGAAATTCTGACTATTACAAAATACTGAGGAAATTGGTTGGTCGAAGTTTTCTGGATAAATCGAGTAACTTCTTCCTTGAGTTCATCGTTTTTCAAATGCATTCCTTCCAAGTGTTCTTTTAAAATTGGGTCCAAGTGGCGATTGCTTTCAGCTAGATAAAGACTCTTTTTGTAGTGGGCCATGACACTTCAGCTCCGATCTGTCAATCTCTGTTTCTGCGGAGACATGCACTTGTGTTGTGTCATGTTGTGACTTCACTCATTTAAGTATAGCATTCTCCTCTGGTTTTCTATAGTATTACTCATTGAAGTTATTTCCGTGTGACACAATGTCTACCTGTCTTGATTGCTATTCCAGGAAGCATTGAGTCAATCCCTCACAGCCCTTCCAGAAGAGGGATGCCATATCTTGCCATATGACAGCATACTGAAAGAAATTTTTTTTGGGTTCCGTCAAATTGGACAACGCTCATTTTGTCATCTGTATCGACGGTGTCTAACAATGCCTCTTTGATACAAAATTTTTTTTCAAAAACGAATGGTCAGTTTTACACAAGAAGCATTCATAGTATCCACTATACATTCATCCTTTCACAAGTGCTGAAATATCAGGAAACCTAGCAGCAAGTTCACTAATGGTGATCCCAGTTTGATGTTAACTTTTCAACAATTTTGTCTAAGAGTGTCGATGAAGCTGCGTGATCCGCTCGTGAACTCGTGAATTTTCGTGTACATTTCACAAAATCCTGTGCACCATTTACGAACATGTTGAACACTTTTGCATTTTTCGCATAACTGACGATGAATCCCTAAAAGCCAAAACCTATTTCAAGTTTAAAAAAGGACTGCAGCATTACATTGAACGCGTTAGTGAGACGATAATAGTGCGGTAGAGAATGAGGAGGTTCCTACGTGCACCATTGTTGCCGGATGTGGTCTTACACATTTATAGAGGACTAAAACCCGAATTTGATTCGAGGGTCATGGACTACTCAATAGAAGTCTTGAAGGGCTTCAACACACACGCTATAGTTTTTCAGTTGGATGTTTTCGCTATTATTGTGACCACAGAAATCAGCAGACTTCGCATGCTTTCTTGTCATAATGCAGGTGGTAAGGGGCAGATTTTTAACCATACAGGCGCTTCCTTACAACCAATTCACTTTACATTATTGTAGAATCTTAGACTGGTGAAGTCGTAGACGGAGTTTCAGACTGGCATTCCAAACCACAATAAATCGAAAGGACCTAAAACAAATGTGATCCACGCTAGGGCTCTCTCAAAAGAGATGCATGGAGTAACAACTGACACGTGCTAATGCCTAGACCAAGTTCCCGGTTTGAGATTTACCCGATTTACTACAGATTTGAGTGGATAAAAGTTTACCAATTCAAATTCCATTGCATAAATTTCGGCAGCATACCGTCAGACCGCGAGTTATTCAAAATGATATCTCCGTTGTTTTCTTAAACTGTGGTAAAAGTAATTTAAGAAAAAATGTAGCCAGTAATCATAACAAAAAAAAAATTACACGAAATCGTTTCGAATGATTTACAATTTACTTGGAATGACATTTGAGGGTTAAATGAGACCCTTGGTGTCATCCTAACAAAACGAAACTCCATTATATTGGAGTTTCTTTTTGTTAGGATTCTTCTTCTAAGGATTTCTTCTACTTCTCCTAAGGAAGAATAACATAAGAATCTTGTAGGCTTCCTGAAAAGACCTCAAACTTCCGGAGGGACTGCCGTATGAGAGAGACCCCGAATTACTCATGATCCAGTCAAATGGCAGAGACGTGATTAGGCAAGCAGTGAAACTGGAAGATTTGTAACCTTGAAAGCTTGATACCTTCCTTGGAGGAGGATGCATGGAGATCGAGGAAACGATCGAGGTGGAAAAAAGACGTGGCACTTACTTCAGAACTTCCTAAGTATTTCACATGAGTGCTAGGAATGGCTGAATGGGACCTAGTTATAGAATTGAAAGGTCGGTGGACCGAGGAGCTGAAGTCCTTCCTCAGTGGAAGATGTAGGGAGAGATAGATCGAAGAGAATGGTATGAAATCCTTCCTTCTTGATAATCCAGGTGCTTCTCACGCGCGCTTCTTATGACTAAGGTGGGATCAAAGTATAACGTCGTAAGATCTACACACCACTGAGCTAAATCCACAATTGAATATTAGACAATAGATCACAAACATTGATTAAAAAGATCTTTTGCCATCATTGATACGACGCTAAAGACCTTGCCACCAAATTTGCACTGAAAAATCGGAGTCCTGCGTACAATAACAAATATTCAAACTACAACTCAATACTCATATCTTCCCTGACATTACCAATAGAGACCGGTGAGAAAGGTAGGCACTACATGCTATCGAAAACTGCTAGTCCAGGCTATTTTTGATTTAAATTATACCTGTATTAATCAAAACTCAGTGTTACTTACCAATAGTCTCGTCAAATATAAAGGTTGACTTTGTCGGTCGGGCCCAGGAGCATAAATCACAGGTGGTTATTCCATCAGCGATAATTGAATCGTCAAGAAACGGAGGCCGAGGTGGTGGCGGAACGAAACGTCCATTCCAAAGTCCTCCTTCACTAGCATCAAATGGCATGGGTGATCCGAAATTATCGTCTGCGTCCTTAAAGTAACCGAAAAATGTCGAGGCAATATCTTGATAGGTTGAATCATCTACGGGTAATTGTGACGTCCAAAAATCATCGCTATCGTTTTGCATTGGATACAAATATGAAGGATACGGATTTGAAAAATCTTCCGATACTGTTGTCGGTCCTTGACTAGCTACTGTGGAGGTATAGTTAATGGCAGCATCATCAAAAATTATTGCCGGCATGTTGCAGTCTCTTTCTTGTTTCTTTTTCGTTTCTACAATCAAAAAGCACTTTTGTCCAGTTCTATCCTTTTTTCACCCGTTAATCACCATAAGATATGAATTATTTTGAATTTAAGAGACCCACATATCACAAGCATGTCTGAAAATGAAGGAAAAGGATCTTAAATATTTTACAGATTTTGGTAAATGTTTTTAATTTTTTAATCTGATTAATATGAAATTAAATATTTAATAGTTGACAAGGCATAGATATATTCCAAACAAAAAGTTTGAATCCTTCTACTACAAAATCTGCACAGTATAAATTTCGTGTGGACTTGAACGTTAAAGTTTCGCCTCAGAACTATTTAATTAAATTCCAAAATTTCCACAAAATAACTTTCCTTGTTGCAAACGGAACCTTCTTAACACATTGCATAAACTCTGCAGAGAGTAGGACGTGCAACAAATTATATCAGAAAGATATTTTTGCAATCACTCCGGTATTGTACTTGCAATTGTAGTTGTAATGTAGCGAAGAAAATATTTCAACGAAAGGAGCAATAAATAATTTCAACAACTCTCCTGTGCATTTCTGCACCTGAAGTGCAATGAAAGATGATGGCCAAAAGATAGTGCAAGAACGATGTACATGCTAAACTGTGAGCCTACTCTTGTCTAAATCCTGATTTACGTAGTATGTTTACATGGAATTGAATTTTCGCTACTTGTACCAAACCACAATTTAAGTCTTCTAGGTAGCAACTTTGCAGACATGTTGCTGTCAGTGTTGCAATTTTATTTCCGTGTAGATACGATGATTGTTGTATGAGCTAAACAATAAAGGACTGGATTGTTGGATCAGGATCCATATCTGTGAATTGGTAGGCTCTTTATAATTCGTTTTAAAGAACTAGTCTCATTTAAACGGAGTCCTTGCAGGCCCAAATGCATCAATCTAATATACGATTAACATAATCTGAAGTAATTTTTTCAATTAATTTTTGACCCAATTGTGTGAAGAAGTTGTGTATCGGAAATAATAATGATGTCCTCAGTTTTCCCCAGCAATCTATGGAAATTAAGGATTATGTCTTCTTCCTGCGGGCGCCTGTACTTCATTCTTTGCTTTCTTCTTGGATGTGCCTCACATCCTGACCAAGTCCAGTATTTAGCGATTTCCTTGTGTCCGTTCTCAACCTCCCAATACGAAGGATAGTAATGGGGGAATAGGATATGACAACCAGCTTGCAGACTCTTACGAAAATGTTTAGATGACCAAAGACAGAGTCAAGTAAACTGAACGAAATTGAGATAAAAGTAAACGTAAAGGCTGAGGCAAAGTCTTGTTGAGGTAAAGTCTTTTACTTTCGTTCAGCCAAAAAAATTTAGATATCATGTCCTACATAATGCAATGCTTACCTGTTTATCGGATAGTAAACTGCGAGCGCACATAACAAGATTTTAAATTTCCAAAAATATCACTTGGCATTCAGCTTCAATTACTTCTTTTTCGAAACCCTGAGAAAAGCGCAAACTTGGTGACGTAAAACTATTTTCATTTCTATGCCGACAGTAGTGAAAAGTTGCTATTAAGGGGTTCGATAAAGCTTTAAAAAAACTTATCCTGACAGGAAAATTTCAAAAGGTTCACATAAAAAATGTACCTGATGGCGCTTCAGCGTGCAAATCTGGATTAACATATTAGTACATGCTTTAGACAATTCAAAACACCTTCTCTGATATAGAGAAAGCGTTGAATACGAACTCAGCATGAGATTGAAGCGAGAAAGCTAATCACCCAAATTTTTCCTATCCTTTTTCGGTGTCTTCCTTTTTAGAGAGTTCAGAGTGAATCCAAATTAGAGGTTGAATTTTCTGATACTCTAACCAAAAAATAAGGTCGTATCTTGCCAATAAATAATGTTGTCTTCCATTTATGTCTGGTCCAGCGTGTCGGATTCGTCCGCGTAGGTAATTAATTTGACATATTTCCACAGATGAACCATTTTTCGGAATAAATCTGCACAATTCGCAAGCGTTGCTCAGGCGTTAACATATTCATAATAAAACAGGAAACCAAACTAACCATAAAATGCATGACAGCTGTCATTTCATACATAATATTAACTAGTGTTGCCAAGTTTAAGTTCTATGCCTCTGAAAGATACCCTTTGTAAAGCAGTATGAGTTATTTCGATAACATTTGGCCAAAAAGTAGTTTTAAGGCAGAAAAAGCTTTCCTATCACAAAATGGAAGACAAGGTCGATGAAATTGAAAATTAGTAGACGGGTAGATAAAATTTTGGTCAGACGTTTATCTCCATTTCGAGTGCATACTTATATCGGTCTTTTTTCCGTGGTAAGTTGATTTTGGCGTTTAACGCACAGTTGCAAACTTCTATACCTTTTAAAAGGTCCAGGTTTCATAAAGGTAACTTTAGTAACACCTGCTGCTGAAATTTTCTTTTTTTAAAATGCTAGTCGTTGATCCCTACATTTAGTAATTTATCTTAGTACTCTATATTTCTTTCAATGTGACAGCTATGAAATCGAACGACACTGATAAAGTGATAACAAATAGTCTCATTTTAATCATTTAAATCCATTAATACTCATTTAATCAAAACAAAAATTTCAATTGATGTATTTGATACATTTTATTCATTGAGGATAGTCTTCCATCGCCACTAAATTTGGAAATACGCTTGCGTTACTGGAGGTCTTATTAAGAAAAAGAAATATAAGAAAACAAATTCTATCACACCGAAATAGCTACGCTGCACCAATACGCATTTTGAATATTTGAATATCTGCGTTAGTTGTCATCACGGAATGCCATGAATTTTGATTGGAGCTATTTCAGCTCTCTCTTTTATCACCATACCTTGTTAAAAACTACTTCTTTTGTTCTCTAACCGCATAAGTGTGCTTGAAGGACAGAGATTTCATCCCCAAAAAAGCAACCAATACCAACGTGAGCAATGACTGCGCAAACGAAGACTTCTGGGAGAAGCATAAAGAGGTACGAATTCGGGAAAACATTAAGATTATGTTGATAATATTTTTGAGGAAAATGTCTTGTATTATACTCGGTGAGACTTTCGACTTTGAATACTTAAAAAGCATATTAGTCAATCTTCATCAAAAAGAAGAGGCTACAAATAATAAAAGCATTGATCGAGAATAATTGATCGAATAAACCATCCAATCACTTAGGATAGATATTGATAGTAGTCTATCATAGGTAAACCGAGTTAATAACAACAGCAAACGAAGACACAATTGCGGACAATGGCTACACTATTACCTTACATCAAAGCCATATGACCGAGGTAACTGTGTTATGACCGCAGTCTAGGTACAACATGCGCACACAAAGATATTGACCGCACTCCTCATATAACGGTTTTCTAACAAAATAAGTGAAGCTTAATTGGATTGTCAAAGTTCTCTCGTTTTTGCGCAGTGACAAGAAAAGCTCTCTCAAAGTTTTCGTGTAAAATCGCAATGCAGTTTAAAATCTTCTTCTACTTGTTCTACTTCTGTATGAGAGAACCCGCCCGAGAGTGTTTGCGCTGTATGTACTTACGCTAAGGTATTGATTTCTGTCAAGCCATAATGTCTAGCAAAAAAGTTATTCAACTCTTTCTGAATTTTATGTCCAACTTTTCCTTTTTCGGTTTCAAGACATTTGTGATAGGACGTGCAATTGCATGGGAGATTTGAAGAATAAGATAACAGTAGGGTGATTCAAGGGTAATATGAAAAGATTTCCACCAGGCTGGGGAATATGATTCTGAAAGTTTTGAAAGGTACTCATTGAAATTTTCATTCGTTTTGAACGTGTAATTGTTGTTTGTCCAGCGTTTAATGGGAGGACCTACCGAGGAGGCTTATAAAATCGACTTTTTTATTGCTTAAATCTTTATTTCTAATACATCTAAGAATATGTCCCTGAATTTTGATGACCTCAGCTCCCAATATTTTCGAAGTTACAGCACTAAACGCGCAGGGCGTCGAGCAAGGGTATGAAGGTCGTGCAGCTGCAGCTGCTCGATAGAGCACGCGCAACATTCTTTTCTCGACTTAATCCGGATTAGTATCCCTGTTTCAGATATACCCGAAGAAGTCCAATGGGCTTTTGCAAAATTATTTTAAATTTCCATAGGGCACGTGTCAAGCTATAATATGGCTTCGTCGAGTGTACATCCCTACGAGATCATGGGCTGTTATCCTAAAGGTGAAAAATGGGACAATGATCATGCTGCGAAGCCACAAAAACCCAGATTCCATTGTAATCAATTCCTTTGTGAAGAAAGTGAAGTGCTCAATACAAGCAGTAGAGAAAGAAAATTGGCCAGTACGAGTAGCGATAATATGTATAATTGTAAATTTAGGCCACTGTTACAGGATAATTGATTTTCGGACAGTGTTTCTTGAAATTTCTAGTGTAGTTTTGTGCAAAACTTGTAAGCAAGACATAAGGTTTGAAAGGAGGGGTCATACAGGCAAACTTGTAAGCAAGACATAAGGTTTGAAAGGAAGGGTCATACAGGCTTGGGATTTAAAATTGTGTTAAAACGTTTGAATGGTCGCCGAGAAATCAAATCAGGACCTACAATACACTGTGGTTACGAGATAAAGAGATGAATCGCCTTTGTGATGAGACTTTGGTGTTGCCCGACAAGGTATCAATCTGTTTTGTTCGACCGATAAATCTCTTCGCCATGAGAATTGCCCAGAAGGCGCCGAAAGCTGGTGTCAATGGCGCAAAGCTGAAGCCACGAATTCTCTTGCATCTGTCAAGCATCCTGCTCGATTGATTGACCAAAATGTAGAGAAACACATTCGTCGAATCTACGTAGAGCTCTTAAATGATGACATTTTGTCGCGATGCTCAGGTGAACACACGCAAAATTCAAACGAATCGTTCAACTCCACTGTCTGGCGCATGTGACAGAAACATCTGCATTCTGGCCAGAAAATCGTTGAAATTGCTACTCACTTGGCTGCAGGAATTTTCAACGAAGGCTATTCTGCAGTATTAGGTATCATGCAACTTCTTAAGATACAAATCGGCCAGCAATGCAAAATGTTTGCTGAAATGTCCTCTCAAAACGGATCAAGAGGCAGAGCCAAAGTTCGGGTTTCGCCAGCAGGGAAGCTCGTACTGCCCGCACACTTCAGCAATTGCAACAAAATGAGTATTTCGAGCAAGAGGAAGGGTTACTTTATGGTGTAGGAATAGATGATTAACGTATTGTTAATGGAAGTAATTAAGAATAACTCTTTTTTCTGATGGTAAACTTTAAAGCGCGTTTTCAGGAGTTTTTGTTTTCCGATTTTTCCGAATTGGTGGGCATAATTACAAAAAAAGTAGACCATCTGTTAAAACGCAGTAAACCTTAAAAGATTCAGTTTTGTTCCCTCTTCTATTTGAACCACTCAGGTTCCCGAAAAAAAATTTAAACCATTTTACGAGCAGATTAAAAATAATTTTTTTTTTTGAAAAAATAAACTTTTTTTTCAAACTTTCGGAAAATTTTAAATTTCACTATTTTCTTGGAGTTTCAGTGCTTCACATAAAACAGAAGGATATTGAAATTGAAATTCAATTTGAATTTATCTGAAATTTTCATTTCAGACGAAAATTGCAAGCTGCATTCCTCCCGCCGATTGGAGAGTAAAATTCCCAGGTGTTAGAGCAAAATAGATGAAACTCGACTGAATTCCAAAATATTAATGTAAAAACAATTTTTCCGAAGTTTAAATATAAAAGAATATAATGTGAAAAGTTCGCTACAATTGCTTATTTTTTCTGGCTTAAGCAATTTCCCAAAAAAAAACCTTTTTTTAGGCCTCTATTGGTAGGCCTTCTCCTTCTGAATAAGTACGAGTGTATTATGGAATTGGAAAAAAATCGAATGTCGAGCTTTTACGAAAAATTGTTTTGAAAGGGGAGTTGCTGTTGTGATGCAACAGCTCCCTACAGAATTTTATGAGGAGTACAGAAGGTCATGAGGCTTGTCAGAGTAACCTCATCGCAAGACAAAAGGCACATTAGAAGGTGAACTCGTGAAAATCTCGTTTGAAATCAATAATATCCCCAAATTTACTTATCATACTACTTTTACTCCTTTACTACCACTGTTAGCCCTGATGCTAACTATGCAAAATTTATAACAATCTGGCGTTTGCTTATTATATCTTTCCAACCAGTTCCACAGAAATATATTTTGACTTATCTAAAAGTTTGTCTTTAATTTAATTTTAATCATTTTTCATTTCAATTTTGATTTGGAAATTTTAATTTAATTTAATGGGGAATCATTTTTTGACAAATTGAACAAATTTTCAGAAGATGGTTGATTTGAAAATTTTGAAAATTTGAAAAATTTTGAAAAATTGAAAATTTGTTGCACCATCATTACATTCTTCATCGCGTTTACCACGCATTACGAAATGATAATGGAACTCCATAAACTTTAAACCAATTTGTAGACGGTAAAATAAATTTTTTTTTCTCAAAAAAGGATCACGTCTGTAAATTGTGCCCACTGCAGCCCATTGGCAGAGTAGATGTCGGGTCATATTACTTTCGCCCAAACCAATTCCATCTATCACTTTACATATTCCGATTATCTTTTACATGCGCATGACGCATATGCTCGTACTCCCAACTCAAAACATTCTTAAGATTCGCAGCCGATTATCCTAGCAAGACTTGATTCTTGCCTAGATATATTACATGGCATAATGTCCAAAGATTTCAAAGATCTCCTGGACAAACATATCTCATGCGTTCCAAAGTATTCTGTCTTCGATCACACACACACACATAACACATACGTGCAATATGTTACTCAACATACTCTAATATGTTGCATCGTTTGTAATATGTTCCTAGACAAAAAGAACCAGAGAAGGCAAGATCGCGGATCATAGATTACAGTTGGTTATTGTCGGAGGTCGTTTTATGTCCACCTCTGCTTTTTTCGGTTCCAAGGCTTTCCTGATGCGCGAATGTGTGTATGAATATGGTGAGGTGAGTTCTTTTACTCTTGAATCCAATTTCGCCGAGCTCGTTAGCAATCGCCAGGATAGCCTGCAAGATTTGCTAGCTCCAGTGCCGAGCGTGCAGCCTGTTAGTGCAGTCAATTACTTTGCATAGCATGTAGGAATGATTCTTTGTAAGTTTATTCATAAAGTTTCATCGCGTCGTCGTCCCTGGCGTGTGATACTTGGTGTAAGGCGAAGAAATGTAAAGGAAGCGCGTTGACCATAATATGATACCCTGAAGGGATTTATGCCCGTGTAGTACATGTTAAAGTTGGCATCTTGTTATCAGATAATTTAAATTGGCTGTTCCTCAGGTAGCCTTACAGATCCGAACAAGGAACTACTAAAAAAATATTCTCCCTTTGTCAGAGAGTTGAACATTTTGAGCTTCCCATGATTCACTGCACATGAATATTTTTTACTGCCAACTGCGTCGTCTTTGACTGAAAATCCTAAAGGATTGCAATAAGCTGATCAAACGACCATCGATGTCAGAAACAATTACGCGACTATTGCTTACGCGCCATCAACACCTCATCTCAATAATTTTGAAAAAATTATCAACTCATTGATTCCATTATACTTCATTCCTGTCGGATTATCGATAATATTGTGTGTCATTTATTTTAAGTCTTCATCAATGTAAATTGCCAACGACTTTTGCCAACTGTTTCCTTTTTTATTTTCGATTAATTTGTTGTTATATCTTCGCGTCACACTTGCTAATCGGATTAAACACAACGCAAACGATAAGTTATCGGGACGGCATGCAGTAAGACCGAACTGTCTGAAAAATTTGCATCTACGTTGTGTCGTCGGCAGGACTCACGCGGAATATGTCGGATTTATCAACTAGAAAATTGAATTTTCATGTCATTCCAACGGACACACTATGTCATTATTTTGATAAGATTGCGAAACGAACGAAATAGACAATTCTGTATTCTGTGCGTAAGTTTCAACATTATCATTTTAACTTCCATTTAGGATACGTGTCCGTCAATATGTTTTTGTAGTGGTATTGTAGAGCGCTATTTCAAGTTTGGTCAAGACATGGTGCTATCCTTTTTGTCTGCGCCTTGCGAACAGGATTGAGATCATAAAAGTTTTGATAAATCTTCTACAAATGCATACGAGAACCAATAAACAAAATACCAAATTAAATGAAGAGTCAAGTTCAGATCGCTAGTCAAGGTTGACCTTAAATTTTTTCAAAATAATTGTAGAAATTTATTTTCCTTAGAAATATACTATATTAAAGTTTCTACTTTCACGCGGTGAGCTGTTTGTTTTTACTGCACTAACTATATGAAATAACTTCACACTAAATACACCAAAGAGTCCCATCTCGGTCCTCATTTGTTTGTTAGAATCACAATCATTTTAGGGTTGGAACATAAACGTTCAAGCTGACTCTCAGTGCTTCCATTCGATCGCTTTTTAACCGCCCTTTTATAGGATAGACAACCGGAAACACGCAGTTGATCCTTTATATTCTTTTTCACATTTATCTCACATTCATCCTTTCGAACCACTCATTCGTAATTGAGATGACATCGTCCAGATAACCTGATGGAATACGACATATTTCACTGTCTAATGCAACCAAAACAGGCTTGCCAATCAGCAAGAAGTAGTCTCCGTCAACGTATAACTACAATGGGAAGACAATTTAATGCGGAATATCTCGCCCTAAGAACAAATTATCCTGGAAATTGTGGCTAGAATCTGATTATTCCGGCAAATGATTGATTATTCTTTGCAACACACCGAGCATTCCCCGGATTTTCATTCACTTATTTTTGAACTTGGATGGCACATTCACCTTCGGATCCTGTGTCTTGTAGCTGTGATTCGAAAAACCTTACAAGAAAACTATTCAGACTGTTGTGAACAGCGGTATACTGTATTCGAAATTGGTGAACGAGAGCTCAACACACAAATGAAAGAAGGTTGAAAAAATAGAAGGAGAGGTGGTCGCTGGAGTACTCGTGAGGAGTGAAACTATCCCAGCATATGTAAGGGAATCATGCAGGAAAACTTGGTTACATAGATCAACAATGATCTGTAGGATTTAGGACATACACTAGTCCTGTGGAAAGTCGGAGTCGCATGGACGTTCTTTGTGCTTGAGGTTATAAAGCTGGACGATGCAGTCTGAGCGGTTTGACCTGTGCATCCTGTTCAACTCGATGTTCCAAGGCAGGTGTTTCCAATTGATTACTAGCTCTTTGGTGCGTCGAGGCTACATAAAGTTACGTAGGCAATGAACGTGAAAAAAATCATGGGCGTGGATGCCATATCCTGGATAACTTACAGTAGTAATGTCTTCCGAGCTTGCGGCTTTATCTTACCTTCCAGAGCGTGCATGTTCGAAAAACAGACTAAAGTCAAGAAGTCTGATGATCATTGTGGGACGACCTTTATACATACTCAAGCCTACTGGGACTACTGACTATTGGAATAGACTACAGGAACTAGTGACTATTGAGATAGACTACTGGGAATACAGACTGCTAGATACTACGTAAGCTTATCCATTGAAGTGACTCTGCAAGGCGGCAGACTAGATCTACTTTCTTAGATCTAAAAATAAGAAGGTAGACTTAGAAGACAAGGAGTCTATTCAATCTACATTCTAGATCCAGGGTTAAAGGGTCATTATCTGCAGATTCGAAGAGGCCATGAACGCAGGTATTTTATGTTCCAAGTCGGGAATACCTTCTATTCTATCTAAGTTAACAAATACTATCAGTACTCTTGTATATTTCAGCTTTACGCAGTATTTATTGTGGATTTGGAGGGAGGACCTCAAGGACTGAATGCTTATCTACATCATATAGCATGTTAGCAAAGAAAAGACATAATATGGGAATGGCTGAAAATATAATTTTCAGCGCAAAACCTTGGCAAGTCTCGTATCACGATCTTTTGAGGATATAAAACTGGACATGTCTCATTTGACTGGTTAAGGAGATAACGTAGGACCACTGGAAACTGAGACAGTGGAGCTCCAGCAAAATAGAATACGATGTCACGTTGGGTTCTATATAGCGCTCGAAAATAAACTGAAGTCGTTTTAACCAAAGACTGTAGCTCTGGACTCCCGGAGTCCTGGAGTCATTTATATATACGTCAAAGCGAAGAGGTCTTGGAGTGAGAACAATCGGTTGAATACTTTGGCGTGGTAATCAAGTCAAAAACCAGCATCATTTTCATTAAAATATCACTCATGTTGGCAAGAAACTGAGAGTCCCGCCTCTTCGTTGTCTCATAGCCAAAACAAATCTCGAATGAAAGTTGGCTTCTAAAAAACACCCCGGAATATGGGTTCAGTTTCATGGCTGCTTTGTAAGAAGTCGTACGAAAAATAAGTGACACAAATGCACCAGACCAGACGTTATCAACTATAAACCCACAACCTCAGAGATGATGGTGAATGTTATTGCTGAAGTGACCCCTATATAGATTCCTTTCTAGGATTCTGATTTAATTTGGCTATTAAGATATGGGTGAAATGGAGAGAGAGGACAGGAAGAACCTTTTTTTGTGGCAAGAAATATAAATAAATGAGGCTTGAGAAGATGGATTGCACGTCTTTTTAGCAATTTGAGGTCATAATATAATCGAATGCATTTTGATACAAATTCTCTATGTTCTGAATGTTTTCCATCAAATATAAAAAGGACGACTCTGTGGTAGCTCGTTTTATTTAAAGATCAGTATTGCTATGCTATATAGATAATCCAGATTCCTACTGAACTTTCCAAGAGGAAACGAGAGTAAAAACTGTTTGGGAAGGACAACATCCCAATGACAAAGAAGTTGTCATGCAGATTAATGAAAAAAAGAAAAATCAAATTGCATTTCATATTAGTTGTTGGCTATTTGTCCTAACTAGAAGCGGATTAAGGTCGGTAGACGGCACAGAGAAAAAGAGATAACTTCCCAATACTTTTGTAACTTCTTGTGCCAAAACTTTTTGTGCCAAAAGAGAAGATTCTCCGTAACTAAGCTGGCAGACAATTAGTTGGGGAGACTGAAGAGTCCTAGCGCAAACTGATGTGAAAAATTCCACAAAGCTGTGTTATTGGTGTGACACGCCTTTATTATCGGGTGACAGAGTAGGCGAAGTAAGTAGGCAGTTCAGTTGCTTGATGCCAATGAGACTCTTATCGGAAGTGTATTGAAAATCCAAATGGCAAAACAACAAAAATTAGTATCCTGACGAGGTTTGGATCATGAAAAGCATGTCATAGACCAAGGTATTAGGCCGACCCGTTTAAATTAACCAAAAAACTTAAAACATGATGATTATCATCACAACATACAAGTAAAGTGTTAGGACATATAAATCGACAGGTGCAGGATCCGCAACGTCTTCGAACTTCGTTCCAGCATCCTCATTCAAGATACGTTGCTAGCAATGTGGTTTTATTGTAATTGTTTACTTCTGACCAAAACAAAGTACATTTTTTACTTTTGCTTTGACTTTAACTAGCAATGTGTGGAATCAGAAAGGCTTGCATGCAGCGAGCCCATATTAAGCGCTTCACAATTGCGACGAGTTTGCAAGATGAAAACGTTCCTCCTTACTACTCCGCTAGCAAAATTCATGAGAACCGCACCCATGGCGTGTTGAAACAGATCTATAGCGTAACAAAAAAAACCGCGAAAGCTCTCCACAGCAATTCGAACGGGATCCCACAAAAATGTGTAGAATTTTTTTTGTAGCACTGATTCTTTCTCTACTTTCTACCATCATATTTAAGTGCGCATTCCATTCTCAATATATAGTTTAATAAGAATAAAACTGTCACAACGTATTTTTTGAAACTTCAATATAGATTCTGCTGCAGCTTAATTTATCCTTTTCTGCCAGGAACCGCCCAAGAGTACAGTTACCAGAACTACAGTCTATGTCCTAACTAGTGCTGACGCGCTGAGAGAGGATATACGAATATACCATGCATGAAACAAAGCGAGCTTTACAAGATAGAGAGCTTTGGAAATAAAAAGCGAACGGAAGTTGATTTGTTGCGACTGCTAGGTTTTATGGCCTAAATGTATGTAAAAATAATTTTTCTTAATTTATGAAACTTCATTTTCAAGTCAGTGTTGTATTTGGATACAAATTTAAGTGTTTACACGCACAATAAATCTACAAAAATTTGTACAAATCTTCTTAGATTGAATAAATGTTCGAAATGTTTGCGCTGATTTGAAAGTACGGTGTATCAGGAAGCGTCCACTTCAGGCATTCTCCAGCAAAGGACAGAACTGATTGCGCAAAACATTCATGTTCAGCGTCGAAAAAGTCAACTGATAGTGAGCCACGAAATTCTTCCGACCTTTGGATTATTAAATGATGAGATGCGACTAATATTAAATATCAGTGTAGTTTTGAAAATCTTGGAAAAACCTCATCAATGACCACAAAACTGAAATAAGGGCGTTCAAATCCGGATAAACTTGAGCTTGAGTTACTGGTAGACCGAATCGAGCAAATTCAGTGCAGACGGTAGAAGGTAGAGGACAGAGAACTGAAAAAAGTCAGTTACCAATATCTTTTCCTGCGCAAGCGACAAAATGATGGCTTCTAGCCCTCTAGGACCATGTCAGGGGAAAAGAGAGGTGATCTGAGCCAAAACCTCTCAGCGATGGGAAGGAGATTGAAGCTAACATTCTCTGGTACGTTCCAAGGCGCAACATTTGATAGTGAGGAAGGCGTAACATGTAACGTGTCTGTTGCTAACTCCAAAAACTTCGTCCGCGAAAAAAAGCAAGATATAAGCAGTTGAGTGATGTTTTACTTATAAAGAAAAAATTTTTTATTTACTTATTTTATTTACTTACTTTATTTACTTATAAAAAACAAATTCCTTGATTCAGGTAGACAACTTTTATGAAATAAGGAGAAACAAGGCATTCAGAAAACATAGCCAGCTTAAGGACAGTACGAGCAACCATCACAAGTGGCCATCTCATAGGATTAGGAATTTCATGGGTTCGATTTACACGCATTTCGGTGAAAGTTCGGAACTTCCTTTTATAGTCTCGGATCAATTCAATTTATCAATTTCCTAAGATTCCGTGCTGAGTGGGAACATGTGAAGCAAGAAGGTTTGAAAGTTTTCGAAGAAAGTACATCGTGTAACAAACCTGTGATCTAAAGTAACACAGGTTAATGGCTGGCGGGAAAAAAAGGCTACTTTGTAGTTATATTGCTGCCTATTAAATCGACAAACTGTCGGCGAGGTTCTATTAAGGTCGATTCAAATAAATAACTGCCTTTCAAAATTTCTGCGCCGGCTCATAAATTTTGAATACAATATGCCATGATTCCAAATCCATAATTTTAAATAAATTTGGCTTTCGACCAAATCGTGTTATTAGATACTTGCATCGAAGCTTATAAGCCCAACAAACTAACATCTGAAATGTCCAAATTGTACTCGGCTGGCGGGAACCATCAAACTTTAACCTATTATGCAAATTTCTTTTTGAAATTTCTCTCAGGTAAAAGAAAAAGTAAACGATCGGCCTGCAAATGGCGGCCCAGAAGACATCATTATTAATGGAATTGTTCGTAATCAGCCGTACTACAATAGTTATTATCAACAAGAAAAACTTCGCCTTTAATTCATCGATTCTTTCGCTTTCCCAGCCATCCGTGCGTCCGTCGGTTGTGCCGCGAAAGCGCAGTCGTGATGAGTAGTAAATTCTTGCGAAGACGCATGGACTCTAGATGCGAGTATCTACCATCGACAAAGATATTCATCTTTTTATTGCACCATTCAAGTTTTTGGATGATTCGTCGTGTCGGCCGGCATGTGAAAAAATGAAAATGGATAATCCAGCGATATTACAGTACGGTGTTTGGATCACTCAACAGCAACAAAGCCGCAAGGAGACTCCTCTCGAGTGTTTGGTGGTTGTTGGAAGGTTCTTTATTTGCGTTGTTGATGGCTTGTTATATTCAAATTATAAAGCTCGTGTGTAATTACCAAATAGACTGTAAATTGCAGAGCGCTTCGGACAATCGACCGGAGATTCGCACATTAAGTGGCCTTAACTCGAATCTGATCAATAGGATGATCTTGAATTGTTCAACAAACTCGCGAGGCTTCTGGTTGTGGTTCTGGTCCGCGCTTCCACATCTTAAGACAATCACATAATGTGGGTCTGATTCATAAACGAGCGTGTAATTCTCAATGAAAGCTACGGTTTTCTCGCTCAATTTGCATTAGTTCAAACTGTATCTGAAAATTGAAGCTGCTCATGGACGGTGTGGCGTGGGAAAAGCGTTTCCATCTACCAGATTGGCTCGGCTTTCCAGAAAACGAAAAGAGGAGTTCGCTCACCTTGGTCCGAGGCAAGCGTGAATAATGCACGCGCCAGCAAATATGCGGCAAAGTGACAGAGTTCGATTCGATCCGGTTCCATTGGATATGGTCTCTCCTAACCTAAAAATACTGTAGCTAATCAATTACAAGATAGATAGCTGATCTTGAAGTATTCTGTCGACTGGTTGTATTATTGTTTGTCGTTTGCCCATTTCAAATACCGCGGATGTCTACGAAAATTAATTTCGAAAAGATCAACCAAGATTGGCATTGGTGTTGTGAGAAAGCACGAGGAGAGATTGTTAATGCAGTAATAACTACCTTGCAAGGCTAAAATTGAAAAAAAAAACCAAAACCAAATGGCAATGATATATGTTGTTTCTGGAAGAAACGCAAGATCCTCCCTCACTTCGAAGCTGAACTAATACCATTCGGAGCTCCGTGGCTGCAAGTGATCCAAACGAAATGAAAATTAGTGTGTAATTAATTCGAAAACAAAAAAAACACGAAGTACTATCTCTGAAGCATGACATCAAAAACTTCCGGGAGAACCCTCGAAACGCTCTCCTAGCCTTCATAGTTTCCGAATCACTGAACCACTTATATCTGTATCACGTTTCGTCATCGCACGCTAATCATTCTCATATGCTGATCGCGTACCTTGATAACACCCCAAGTATCAGATAAGCTGTGAAATTTTCAAAAAGATTATCTTTTGTGTTTTCTAATTAATCATTGCTTTCCACCTGGTCGTTGTTTGAGCCGCGGAGGTAATTAGGAAGATGAGAACTGTCCGGGATTGTCTTTGGTCATTCCAGGCAGAGATCGGGAAGAATTTGTTAACAAACAAATTTCCTAAGTGCATAGTTAAGCATGAGTAGGCACTGATTCTGAGGATAGCGTAAGACGTTTTAATTAGAAATATGTCTGCGTATCAAAAGACTCTCATTTGTTAATCGCGTTCACCTTTTTTGAAAGCATGCAGTAGTCGAACCGACTATCTGGCTCGAATCAAGGCTGGCATAATAAAATGGTTGCACTCATGTCTTTATTTAGGGCGACAGTTCATACATCATTCCATGTTCAAATCAAATCAGATATTAATTTGTGCCAATTAAGTGATTAGTCAGGATGACGTGATCATAATTTCGCTATGGTCATCGATCTTGCAAGTTAGCTCCTGTGAGTCAGACACGTCTCACCACAATGGAAATCAGTTTATCTGTCACGGGAATAATGATAGCAATCACAGCAGACCTGAACCACGACTCACCTGATCCCAGAGAGGACGGCGGTCCGCGTTCCTCTTTCGGATCCAGTGATACGGACAAAATGAACGATCTTGTCATTGGCAATCTTATTAAATAAAATACCGCTCAACTTGTCTACTACTCAACCTGGAGTCATTTTGGGCTTGCAACAGCTAGGATTTGTTTTTATCAATGTTATGATACTTGCGCAATTGTATCTTCTTCTGTTTACAGATCCTACGGATCAAAACTTTTTCTTCGTCCGCCAGAGTGATGGATATGGTCAAGTTATGTCTTTAGTGTTGTAGGTCCTAACATTACTTGCAATGCTGTCGGGAATTGATCCATATTAACAAGTTCAAGGCTGATGGGCAGTAAGTGTTGGCTCATTGCAGAGAGACAAACAGGCGGTCAACAAAGGCGAATCTTGTGACAGGAAATCAATTCAGTATCATTACATACAATGAGATTGTTCTATTAGGAAGACGCAGACGTTTCTGGTTTTACTTTTTTCGCTTACTTTCGTCCTCCTTTTTTTCTGAAAGCGCCCAAGTCTTATTCTTGACGCAGGTCAATTAAAGAAATTAAAGTTATTTGAATGGGATGTTCGCAATGCTTCGCTTAATGAAGAACATTGCAAATTTGAAAATATTTGTTCCATGTCAAAAAAAAGGACACATAAGTTTTCGCATCTGCCAAATACCTTCATAAAATGTGTGCGCTTTGGGGTTGCTTTTAAGGATTCCAGTTTAATCGGCAATATGTGAGGATCAAATCACAGCATTTACCTTGCAACCATGTTATGTTATGTTATGATACCTTTAACATAAAAAGTCCCTAGTGATACTTTTGCGTGTGATATTAGTGCGTTACTTAAGGATTCTCGCATCTACAGATTATGGTCAACGAAACCGACAAAAATACGGACAAATCTCGGTAGATTTTGGAATATTTTTATTGTTTTGATCGCGGCATACCCACTAAAGAGCGTTTCTCCCAACTCCCAAACGAATGGTATTCAACTACGATATTCCAGATTCATTGGAATTTTATAAGGAAAACGTGTTGGAAATAGGAAACGGAGCCAATAGTGCCGAGAAATGCACATAAAGATCACCTCAAAATCCGTGTACATATAGAATGACTCACCTATACTCGAAAAAAAATATTCTTATATAAAATCAGGCTCAGCAAGCTAACTACCGCGATCTTTCCAATCACCTACGTTACTTAATTTGCAAGCTCTCTCTGTTAAAAAGCTCACTCTATATTCTAAACGGGGTTTCCGTATCTATTTCTCTGTGCTCACGTTCCGGACTGGTAGCGCCGTTTAATAGTTAGGCTATGTTACTTTGGCTTTCACAATTCATTTCAAATCTCTTTCACTGAGAAGCTCGACTAAGTGCCGCCCTGATTACAGATCCCATAAGAAGAGTTTTTTTATATTTTCTACTACAATCCCGATCATCTTATGTGATATTACTGGCATTCCACTTCCAATATTGTTTTTGATCTGTTGCATCCTTCAGCTAAGCCAGATTCACTATAGCTTTCTAAGCCTCTTGCAAAGAGTACATTTGTGGTAACAAAGCATACGGGTTTTGGCAGTCTTGCTTTTTCACCTGTCTTCGAGACCACATATTCTAGGAACTTCCATTGTAAAAGTCCATCCTCGAGCGCAGAATGAAGCATTTGACACCATTTTATGAGGGGCAGAGGTCTTCCAGACCTTTTTATATATGTTCATTGCTAAAGAACTCTATCAACACTCACCGAAAAAGATCCCACCGGAACTTTGTCTCGCAGATAAACCAGCCAAACGTAGTTTTAGAGTAGAGACCAGTCAAGGCAGTCACTTTTCCTACGTTAAATGACACTTCTTTATCTATATGACGGTTGTCTGTGCCCTGAGATTGATTGTCTTGATTGTTGAGTTTTCCAGACAGTGTTAAATTAACTTCATCACTGACGAGAGTTGTTATCGTAGTCTTACTAACTTACTAACTTACTAGTGTAATTTACTTCGGAGCTTGAAACCACTTGCACCACAATAATAATTGGCGACCATATATGACAGAGGCCGTGAGGCATGTGAATGCCACCTCATTTCATAACCACAGGTAGATGACAAGGTGATCTGTGCAGAATCTAGGTTGGTTTCAACAATTTCTTGAAGGTACTGTGTACTAGGTACTAGGATGGGGTAAAACTCCTAATACACAGTAGACAGTAATAAACAGTCGAAAAACGATTTCAGATACCACTTTATCCAATGAAGCTCTAGCCTAGCCACAATTGAGGCAACTGTACAGAAAATCTGAACCTTAACAACCAATCAGGAGCGTAGGTCAAAACGGCTCTTCCTTCGAAAAAATGGTTCAATTCAAAATTGGGTTCAGTTTGTAAGGCAACCAACGGAGCTTGTCTTTTTTCAAATACTCTTATGTCCGCTGTACTAGTTATAGAAACATGTGAAGATGGTCCTTGAATATTTGCCTAAAGGGGTTCCAGAGACTTTCGATTGCATAGTTTGGCATCAAATAGCCCGTTAAATTTTTGGCAGCACTGTCTCTGGAAATTTTAATATTTGAATTAGAACAACGTGATCTCGTTAAATTATGCTGTTGACAATTCGCTTTGAATCCTGGCCCTAAGAAGTTTCACGTTCAAAAAGAAATATTGCCCTCTTTTGGAGCAGGCAGAGTAGTGGTCTGACTTAGCAAGAGTTTCCTATCCAAGGCATCAACAATTAGGCTTGTTCAATCGGTTTTTATCAATAGGAACATTGAAAACATAAAAATATTTCTTCGATGTCAAATAAGGGCCATGTTAGTATTCGTATCTGCCAAATACCTTCATACAAAGTATGCACATTGTATATGACTTCAGAATTTTACTTATTTATTATTGTTTCTTTATTATTATTTCTGGATACCATAGTATTCATTTGCATCTGGTCACATGGTTCTATTTGTATTGTCAAGTTTATGTACAAGATACTTTTAAAAAACTCAAGTAAAAAAACTGTCAAAAAACCAAATATACTTAATATTTTATGTAAACTGTTTTTTCTGGTTCGATATGATGATTTTGACGTATAAAATAAAGTACGCTCTGGAAAGTGGAAAAGTTTAAACCGAAATTTTTGAAAGTTTTGTTTGGAATAAGAGGCATTACTCACAGAGAGCTGGTGTCAAAGACCAGAAAAACTAGCCATACCATGTTGGATGTTAAAAAAGAATTGAGTTCCCGGACTTCAAAAGTATAAAAACGTTTTTGAAAATAAGGCAATTTGAGACTCTGTGAATGTTAGAGGGCCAAATCAAAGGTTTTCACTTGCTTTTCTCAGCTTTCCTTGATTTAGCCAAAAATTTACATTTAGAAGCCAAGGCATGGTCAACTAGATGATTTAGGACTACGTTATCCAAGATATTGAAAATGACAATCCGTTATAGCAAACAAAATTTTCTTCTAGGTATCACAATGTAAGAACTGGATATCACAACCTCGCCAATACAAGCGCTTGCGAAAAAGCAAGCAACTTCACAAACTATAGGCAAGTTTGCAAAGAAACAGTCAAAAAGAAATGAAACTGACTCATTTAAAAATGGAACTGACCTTTTTGTTTACAAAGATGTAGATGGAAACAACAAAGATGTAGATGTTTTTAAACTGAGTGCCGATAAAAAAAGGAGGAGTCAACACACTCAATGTATCAATAGCAATAATGGAGAATCTCTCGTAATACTCTCGAAAATATACTTGGAATGACTGCGAAATGAGACAAATTCTTTGGTCTTGTCATAATGAAAAAGACTCCACCCCTAGGCGTAAAAAATGAGGCGAATTCTTGGTTTTATCATAATAAAATGCAGTCGAATACTAGGCAAAAACCGGATAGTATAGAAGTCCTGATTCTACTGAACGGTTCACAGACTACAAGGTTGCGAAAATAACTAGCAATCAAATTAATACCTCTATGCTTGTAGCGAGGAAACAAAACTTAGAGCACAGTCTTGTAGAAAGTTGAAGCCTTATTCAGGAGCAACGCAAAATAACTAAGTTGAGATTGTGCCATAGAGTTGACCTATCAAATCATTAACATGCAAGAATTTGTTTTGGATGAACAAAGTAACGAACAGATAACATTTTAAGGATACCAGGAGAATTAGAGACCGATGTTCGTTATGACTTCTTCAACAATGGACATTTGGCTCTCTCAAAGAATGATATTTCTTTGTACCGGAATACGGTGGCAATAACGAGAGGCCATGGTTGTCAGACATGAATCAAAGGAACTAAATAGGGCCACCCAATTGAGTCCAGTGCTTTTGATGGAAATAGATTGGAGACCCCCTTTTAACCAAAATGTAGATTTTAACTTTTTCTTCTGACCTCTCGAATCGGTTGGCATCTTGTTTTGTTGCAATCTGCACCCCCTCTCCCCACTGAACAGAAACAATTACACGCATTACTGATTCAAAAATATAATTCGTGCCATGCCTCTCAGGAAAAACATTACGATTAAAAATCCTTCGATGCTCTCCTTCAATGCTCAATCCTTCAATGCTTGCCGTTTCTCTACCTATGGGCACTTGCTTACTTAGGTTCAAGAGTGCGACAGTTGGGGCATACTTTGTTGAGGTTGACAATTGGTTCAATCTTCGAAGTAAACCATCAATCTGACATACACGCCACTGACATGGAGGATGTTTATGGTTAACACTAGACATCTCAAATAGCTTATTTAGGGAGTCAATGCGATTTATGATAGTCTCACGAGGCAGTTATCTTCAAAAAAGATTCGTACTTCATCAATGATTTCGTTGACGAAGGAATTGTCTGAGGATGGCGCTCTTGAAAGACTTTATCGTGGATTCAAATATTCATACCAGACAAATAAATATGTGATTGGCAAAATTTTTTTTCTGAGTTATTCAGCCAATCTCTAGTGTATTTCAGCCGACAGGATTTACATTGTATAATTATGCATTGAAAGAGGAAGGACGGACCTGATGTTTCAGAACCACATACGCTACCGACTTATCACTTGTATAGGGTTATCCATTTTACGCTTGGGAAAGTAAAGCTAAAGAAAACACATAAAATATTCAGATGGAAACGAAATTTTCTATTCAATATAAAGATTGAACCTTGCTTTTATACGTGAAACATCACATCATTCGAATGTCTTCCACGGGACCTCTTACAGGCCTCAATCCGTTTGAGATAATTTTCAATGACTTTTTGGCCCATTTCCGGCAATATCTCGGCCATAACTTCACGAATATTGGTTTTCAATTGTTCAAGATTTTGAGGATTGTTCGCGTAAACACGATCTTTCGCATAGCCCCATAAAAAGAAATCCAAAGGTGTTAGGTCGCAGGATCTTGCGGGCCAATTGACATCACTCAATCTCGAAATTACGCGTCCTGGAAATTTCTCTTGCAAAAGTGCTTGATTAGTCTATGTTGTGTGGCTTGTGGCTCCGGCCTGTTTGGACCACATATTCTCCAGATGAAAATCTTCAATTTCTCTCAAAAAATAATCGGTTAACATCCATCCATAGCGATCAGAATTTACTGTAATGGCTCTTCCTTGATCGTTTTCAGAAAAATACGGGCCAATAACACCACCAGACCATAATGAACACCAAACGGTCACTTTTTCCGGATGCAAAGGCCTTTGTGCGATCACCTGAGGATTTCGAGAGCCCCAAATGCGGCAATTCTGTTTATTTACGTAACCACAGAGCGAAAAATGAGCCTCATCACTAAAGAAAATTTTGTTCGAAGAATCGTTATCAATCATCCAATTCGCATACAATCTGCGTTGGGTATGGTCTTGAGGCTTAAGTTCTTGAGTGAGTTGGATTTTGTTCGGATGGAGATGCAAATCCAAATGCAAAATCCGCCAGAATGAGCCGTAAGACAAGCCTAAATGTTGAGCACGTCGAAGAATCGACAAATTCGGGTCTTCATCCACATTTTGAGCAACGACAGCGATATTTTCAGCAGAATGAATGTTGCGATGATGCACAGGCCTTGCAATATCAATAACCGATCCAGTCTCTTCAAATTTTCTCACTGTGTTCGAAACTGTTTGCTGTGTAGGTTGATTATGTCGACCGTAATCGGCTCGTAAAGCCCTAAATGTTGATACAGCAGAATCACCATTTTTATTATAAAATTTTATAATTTTCACGCGTTTTTCGACTGTTAAACGATTTTAAATGGCAAACCTTCAACTAAAAAAATACGATTTGGATGACATTTAACTTTGACAGATGTCAAATGGCAGGGTTATGCTTTTCCTATACGAAATGGATAACCCTGTATGTGTGGAAGGAGCTAGTACAAACGCTCCTAATGGCCACCGCCAAAAACATGCTTTAAGCGCATAATAACTGTGGATAATCAACAACGAAAATCCTGTTTATGTATGATTCATCCTTGTTTTTACTATCGTTTGGCGTATCGCATAATATAGGCATTGTGCGTGAAATCATTAAAAATTGAAAAGAAATTTTATGCTTTGTTGGCCTTATTTGTGAAAAACGTTCTAGGAGTATATTCCTCTCGCTCTGCAAAATAGAGAAGTTATCTTATCAAAGACTTTTTCGTCGGGTATATTTCCTTCACTTGGCTAAATTGAAAAGAATTGAATTATTTGATATCACGTGTATATTTCTCATGACAACATCCTTACGAGAAATCGCCACCTAACAAATGAAGCAAATAAAATAATAATAAATTCCATTCATGCAATAAATGTTCTTTTATCAACGTTATTCTTAATCATCCTTTGGGACGCTCGTTAGCATAGAATGAAATAAGTCAAATATCAAAACTAAAATAATGAAAACGTACCAAGAGTCAATAAAATTCCAGCTGAGCCTACAATCCCCAGTATTAAACGTTCAATTAGTCTGCAAATATTTTAATAGGTGTCCAGTTGATTTCTTCTGGACATTTTTGACCATGATGTAGATGCTGTTGCTGTTGCTGCTGCTGCTGCTGCGCCTTTTATGAGACTTTTGTTGCTTGTACACAAAACGCATAGAGCAATCAATACAACATGATACTGCGATTGTCTGCATCCAAAGGATATTCGCGAAACAACTTGTTGGATTTGTTCTTTGGTCTTTCACCTGAGCCTATAAATCATCACAGCCGTGCATGAAGTTAAACGACTGAAATAAAACCGATTTGCCCCAAGTGTATAATAAATACATATATGTCGAGTTAATCTTACACTGACGGTATAAAGTATGCTGTCGATGTGAAAGGAGATGACCAATCTCGAGGACAATCGGGCAGTTAATTTTTATTAGCATTTACAATACAAAAAGTTTTGATACGTTTTCCAGTTTTTGTTTCAACGAGGCATACCCCAAAACTTTCTCTATTAGAACTGGTTGCGCACGTTTGTTATCAGATTGAAATAATTTGAGTATGAATCGTAACTTGAATTCTGGATTGTGACTGCTCCTGACGCAACTCCTTTCTTTCGTCGACTTGCAGATGCCATTTAATGACCAAGAATGTCATTTTCAACGACTTCAGACCGTCAAATAATTCATCTCAATTATCAAAAAAACAAAGAAGGAATCGCGCATGCTTTGGATTCAACTTGATAATTATGTTCTTTTGGTAATAAATGAAGTCATTACAGCTGTTTCCCAGAAATTGTTTGATGGGTTCCTTAATAATCCAAGCGACGAGCACTACCACTACAACCGTATTAGTATCGATAGATGTTCTGACTACTTTTTGCAACCGTTGCATCCTTCGAGCCATGCATTGAGGTTGAATAGTGACAATAAACTGACCAAAATTTGACCAAAAAGACTTTTGAATCTTTTTGTCTTTGTGTTTTTGAATTCTTGGGTCGTGACAAACGACTTCCCTTTAAAAGTTAATTTCATCACATCAAGTTCCTGGAGTGTTCACAAGTATATGGATATAGGCACTATAGGTAACATGAGCTCATTTCAATTGGCAAAGGACTTTGAAATTACTGAATAACTTAAATTTACCTAATAATTACTATAGCAAAACGACAGGCCTGATCACGGTTTTGTTTCCGTAAACCCGTATCCTTCCATAAACTCATCATTCATGGCCTAACAGCCCAATTCGAGTTTTGCTTCAAAGTTTTCAAATATTGACGAATCGTCCATGTTTGAACACTTTTAGGCAAAGTATACTCAGGCTGAATTACGTGAAACCTCGACCAAACACATTCTTTTGTGAATTACGTACCAAAGTTATGTCCTGAGTACAAGAACAAAACAGACTGGCACCCGGCTGAGAAAAGTTTTGTTGAAAAATTTTAATTTTTGATGGTAAATTATGTTCGGCACGTTTATAATACTTTGCTATGAACAATAGCAAATAAAGCGAAAATAAGAGAGAATATAAATAAAGAGAAAAATAAGCCAAGATTCAAATAAAAGTTCCATGATCTGTGCTGGCGAATAAATGATAGATTCTCAACAACACAACATGCAAGGTTCCTTAATTACGTAACACAATATCCAGCCTTTATCTAGTCTCGGTCACATGGACATTGCCTTGTTATTCTCAGATATGGCTGGGTCTCAGATATGGCAGAAACACTGGCGATTTCAATTAAGTCAAATCTTTAGATCATTGTGTGCAATCAAATCATACATTAATATTTCCTTCAAAAACGAATGGTTCACTTCGTGTTTTGCAGTATGTCGGTCGATAAAGGATAATCGAAAAATGATCCACGTAACAGATTTATTTCAATGAAACCCCGTCATCTTTGCTACAATAAAACTTGTATCCAAAATATACTTAAAAAAGTCACCACATACTTTTTCAGTAACCAACAGAACACAGTAGCCTTTACTGAATAGTATACCAACAAATCAGTCAAAAGTATTTTGGAAAGATTGATACGATTGATAGATCTTTAGCCCCTAATGTGATCTTCTCTGCTAGTTTTTCAATAAATATTGATATAGTAACGATTCTAATAGGTTTCCCAGCAAATTCAACTTTGATTTCTTCATTCAGACTGGCATCCCTTGAATGCAACATACAAGGATTGTGGCCATGGAACGAATGAGAGGTAGTATTTTGCCGTCTGATTTGTTGTCGAATGTGTCATTTTTCATGTTTCGGAGTACGGTCAAAAGTAGTCCTTCCACTTTTTGTCTAGCGTTAGCTACATTTATTATGCATCATATGGTTTGTTAAGATACATTAAGTTGTTAAGGCCCGGATAGCGTATCCTTTTAATTATGTCTTATGTGCTCTCAAATGATGTTCTTACTTTACTTCCTCGTTAACAGATTTGGGCATTTCTGCATACACAGGTTGGTTTCATCGTCTTCAACCACCGCGTTCTATGCTATGCTTGTGCAAATATTGGGCCCTAAATGCTCCTGGTTTTGATGGAGGATGAAGGATTATGAAGGTACATTTTATGTTTTTTTGAATAATTGCTAAATTGGTTTTGATTTCCTTATATATGCCAATGTTTTCGAATCTTTTTTTGCTTTCTTATTTTCCTCTGTGTTTTTTGTTGCTGGTTTTATTTTCAATTTCGCTCTTTGGAAGAACTGCACTGGACGCAAGAGAAAACTTCATTCAATCGCTCAATGATTGCATATGTCCATATGCCATAAGGTCCCTCCCATGCAGTTTGTACTTAGAGTAATATTTCTTTCATTAATTTTCGATGGCACAATAAAACTCGTTGTTCTGTTTGTCTTGCAGGTCTAGTAGTTTTAAATTGATGGATAATCAACTTTAGAGGTTGATTACCCATCACATTACAAGATCATGTATTGAATTAAACTATTGCCTTATCACTGCCAAGTAATTTTGGTCCACTTGTCAAACGCCAGAAAAAACACCAAATGTTGGTGATAGATTTTTAGGCGTACGTAGGCTGCTATATATATTTCTGGCCTAGGCAACACTAAGTGTTGCCAGGTGCAATCTGACATTTGCATTGGAAAGTTTGACATTTTTTAGCAAATACGTACTCAGAACGTTTCGACGTACGACTATCATTTGTGTTGTTTACAGTGACTTGAAAAAATCAATTTGGCAAAAAAATGGAATTAACTCATGAACATTTTCGTGCGATCATTTTTCACAACTTTCGACGTAGATTATCAAGACAAGAGTGCATCGATGAACTTAAATCTTTGTATGGCTATGAAGCACAATTCTATAGCACTGTGAAAAACTGGTACAACGAATTCAATCGCGGCAAACGCTTGCTCAAAGACGAATTTCGTGAAGGACGTGCAAAAACAGCTGTTGTGCCAGAAAACATCGATGCCGTGCGTGAAATAATAATGCAAGATCGTCATGTGACATACCGTGAGATAGAGGCATCCTTAGGCATTTTTTTTATCAGTATACATTTGATATTGCATGAACGCCTGGCCATAAAAAAGGTTTGTTCTCGTTGGACCCCGCACAATTTGACAATTGCTCAAAAAATGGCTCGTGAGGATTGGTGTAAGGAAATGCTGAAAAAATACAATCGCGGTGCTTCAAAAGACGTTTATAAGATTGTCACAGGTGACGAATCATGGATATATGCGTATGAGCCCGAAACAAAGCTGCAATCAACCGTGTGGGTCTTCCAAAACGAGGCCAATCCAACAAAAGTTGCTCGCGCACGAAGCACTGCAAAGCAAATGATCGCTTGTTTCTTCGGCCGAATGGGTCATGTGGCCACTGTTCCGCTTGAGCAACGTAGGACAATCAATTCTGAGTGGTACATGACCATTTGTTTGCCTGAAGTCTTCGGAAAAATTCGCAAAACGAACAAGAGAAGACGAATCATCCTCCATCATGACAATGCGAGCTCTCACACGTCTCATCAAACACGTGATTATTTGAGCACTCAAAACATCGAATTGATGGGTCATCCGCCGTATAGCCCCGATTTGGCCCCCAACGACTTCTTTTTATTCCCACACATCAAGAAAAAAATGCGTGGTCAACGATTTTCGTCGTCAGAAGATGCTGTTGAAGCGTTCAAAACCCATGTTTTGGAGGTGTCTCAATCGGAGTGGAAAAAGTGCTTCGAAAATTGGTTTGAACGCATGTAAAAGTGTATAGATCTTCATGGAGAATACTTTGAAAAACAATAAAACCATTTTAGATGATAAGTATTCGCATTTTCAATATTAGGCCAGAAATATATATAGCAGCCCTCGTACAGAACACAGAACATCAGGCTCTATCCATTGAAACAAGAACATCCCTCTTTTATGCCTATATCATACCAAAAAAGTATTTCGTAGCATCAGACAATACGATTTTATTAGAAAGCGCTTAGTTTTCCTCAATTCCCACCAAGAAATCAGTATGCTGCCAAACAAGCTGTTTAACCTGGTCAAACTCTGTAATACTTTGCCGCCGAAATCTACAATTGTGCATGGTATAAGTAAAACCGGGGTTCCTTGAAGAACTAAATGGGCGAATATGGACTGAGTTTTAAAAATTCAACCAAATTATACAAATCTTTACCACAGAGGTAGTGCTAGAGACCGGTCAGATTTAAATGCTTACCCTATTCTTGTCATTGCTTGTAGTCTATATCTCACATTCTTGTACAGGTGCAACCTTCATCAAAATCTTTAAATAAACAGATGAAATCATTATGTTTACACATCCAATATTTCAAACTCCTCAATCTTCAAGGCGATTTCAGCCTTGTCAAAGTCTATGACAGCCTAGCTCAAAACTCAGCCTAATTCATGTGTTACACTTCAGAGGATGATTATTGACAGAGTATCCATTATTAACAGATGTGCCGATGGTGAAAAAAAAGAATCGATTCATGTTTCAAATTAAAGACTCGAGCGTTTCTCAAAGGCACAAGTTATCTCAGTAACAGCGTAGCTACTAACTAGCGCTTACCATTCAAATGAACTTCCGGATTGACTGAATTCAGCTAAATTGGGTGAAATTTTGTTGCCCGAGTCAACTGAATGCATTCAAAGTAAGTGGAAATTTATTTGTATTGGCTAATGTTCCCTCATTTTCGTTTTGACCAATAAAATACCTTTACCCAGCCTCAGCGATAGCATGACAACAAACAGTAAGAACACTCCCGAGCGACTTCCCGCAGAAAGAGATAGAAAAATCTCAAGAGGATTTATAATTTGTACACAAACGCTTGGAAAAGTGTTTGCTTGTTTGAAACAAAAATAAAGAAGAAAAAAATAACCAGTTGAAATAAGATTTCTGCTCGTAATCTTAAGCAGAGAAACATTCATGCATGATACATGCAAACCTACATACATACATACATATAGTACATATATACATACATACATTCATACACACATGCATACATACATACATACATACATACATACATACATGCATAAATACATAACTACATACATGCATACATACGTACTTCTGTTCTTCCTCATTTTGACCTTTCGACTCCGACCAGCATTTTTCAAATCGTTTTTTACATTAGACTTTCAGTGGAAATTTCTAAATTTGACTGAAACATTTTTTTCATTCTGGGGGACTGCGAGCGAAGCATTCTGGCGAATTCAAAGGAGCGAAACCGAACGTTGATAAAGCTCAAAATTGAGTTGTACATATTACATATGTACCAAATTGCATTGCAAAGAACCTAATCGTACCCATTTCTGTTTCAATCAGCACGCTCTATGTCCCTTATAACCTCTTTTAGTCATTTTATCCTCCTCTAATTCTCTTTATTCTTGTTCAAGACCAGATTTTACATAAAATTAAAGAGTATAATATCAAGAGTTTATCAAAAAAAAAGGAAGATTGGAAGAAAACTAGGAAATCTATAACGAATTATATACCATGGGGCCTATTAATAATTCAATGTATGAAATATACATTCACTCAAAAATCTCTAGGATAACAAAACTGCAGAAAATCCAATGAGCTATTTATTTGGAGTACAGGGAGTACAGTACAGAGGAGTACAGGAGTACAGTACAGAGTTATGGAGTACAAGGCGAGCAGAACTGCACCAAAAAAGTTTTCTCCTAAGAAAAAAAAGTTTTCTCTCCTTTCCTCCTAAGCTAAGATTCTGATGCCAGTAAAGTCATTGGGAGAGTGGGGGGCGGACCTTTAGAATTTAGTTAATATACTAGAACCAGGCTTTCAGCTCGAATCAAAGCTGCCAAATTCGTAAAAGGAGCTTTCTTATGGAGCGTTAATGCAACTACGATCGCACACCTAAGCTTTAAAGGCTTATTCAGTTCACCTGAAGCCTTGAGGCTTCATCCAATAACCCGTACTAACCCGTACAGAGTGTTTTTTAAGAAGTAGATATAGAACATAAGAAATATAAAATATTATTAAATTATAAAAATAATTTTGATAGGCATGATATCGGATTTAATCGAAAAACATTTCCCTGCCATTTTAATTAAAATATGATTTTTAGTATGTAAACGCCTTGAGTGGCTTAAAGGAACGTGCAAACGAGAGGACCAATTTTTGCGGCTAGTGTTGTTTCCCAAAAATTCAAACGTCTCAGGCTTGGCGGCATGGACGAATCACTTGACGAATTCCCACAAGAAATAGTCCAACGGTATTAAACCACAAGATCTTGTAAACCATTTGATAGGCCAAACATGAGAAATTAGCGTTCATCAAATTCTGTTTTCAATTATTCAATGGTTGCAGTAGCTGTATGGCATGTCACGCCATTCTGTTGAAACCAGAGGTGCCCTGCATTACGGCGAGTCCATCCCAGAACGAAAAAGTCATTGATTATGGCTCTATAGCGGACATCATTTACTATAATGCTATTGCTAGCAGCATTTTCAAAGACAATGATTTCACCGGCACATAAAGCACGCCAACCAGTGACTGAATGTGCAGGCGTTGTTCAGGTGTCAAACAAATTTTTATAAAACCGTAAACAAAGCTAACCAAAAAACGTACGACAGCTGTCACATCATACGTAGCATTAAAAAGTAATGCCAACGAGAAGTGAGTGACGAGCTAAATCTAAATGACAACGGCTACATCAAGATATAGCGAAAACTGAATGGCGATACTAAGGATTTTAGGACGAAGGCATGCGTCGTTATGATTTAATCAGATTCCAAGTAGCGAAAAAGACTAAGATCAACCTCTCATCATTTAAACATTCTAATTCATTAAAAGGCTGTTAATCGTCAAACTAGCATAGAATTTATTGAATATTTCGCATACTAAAACTAAATTAAATAATTGACTAGTGGATTCAAACCAGCTCCCTCCCTCCCAAATTACCTTATAAATAGCTTTTGGTTGCTCAGATCCGAAAGCACGTTAACTTTTGGTATGTTAGATGTGTGCTCTTGTGCTTTTGTGTGCTCAGATGTTTTGAATGGTTTTTCCAGAAAACTGTTCTATTCTACGATGATAATCTACATTATCATATAAAACTGTCTAGGACTAAGTATTTAACTCAAATTGATAGCTAATGGATACACATTAGGATACATTGGAATTGTCAACGTAGAAGGAAGAGGTTTAGCCAACAGGTTATGATATTCTAAAACAACTCCTAGATTTAATAAAGCTAACCAAAGGCAATTTGGAAAATAAGACAAGTTCAAGCTGAGAGCAATAATAATAACATCTTGAGCTCTTTCTACCTTTCTTTCTCAAAGGTTATAATAGTTGTTGAATCTTGCAGGCTGCAAATGTTTTGAAGGACTTCTACCTCTGGCAAGTGATTGAATTGAGTATGAGTAATGACTGTGTAACTAATATGGATTACATGTCCAGCTGTAACTCAATCGGAGTTCATTCAATTAAATACCTTCAATCAAAGCTGATTTAACCTTCAAAAAAGGATACAATCCTAAATGCTGGTTTTTGTCGCAATCACTCAATCATTTCTGGGTTGTTGCGTAACCAAATCCTTATTGTCTCTCACTATCTGCCTACCGTGCCGCCCATACACGACTCCGATAACACTTTAACCTTCGAAATGTCACCTCACTAATCTGCACCCTAAATGCCAGCATCAAGCCACATGTCCACGAGATTTCCTCAAGTTGCTCCTCAAACAACAACTTTTGGATTAGTTTCTTTCCGTCTTATCTGCAGGCAGGTATTATTGCTCGGCAATATATTCTGATCCCTATGCCACCCACTTGTCTCGCAGCTGTATTTCGACGATTTATCAGACACAGCAGCGTCAATTAGTGCGACACATAAGCAATTTTGTTTACGGAGCGACGAACACACGTGGAAATGTGGAAACGAGAAACTTCCTCCTCAACACAATATCTAATTGTGGTATCCTCTTATAAAGCCTTGCGGATACAGCATGTAATAGATATTGCGTAGGTTGGGAACATTATACTTGGGGGCAAGCTTGTGCGAGGATATCATTGCAAATGTATCTCTGTAACACCTTTGACTCGGAAAATACTGTCTTTGCTTCCAGGTGATTGCGCAACGGATTGAGTCCTGTGTGAGATTTAAATAAAAACCTTAACCCGCTTGCTGATGGAGAAGATTTGCTTCAGAGGAATGCAGGCACGACTCTGCTTCTCGCCAAATAAGAGCATCGCAGGTTGTAACGTAATCATTTTGCGTCATGTGTACGATACGTTAACAATTAATATTCTTTGCAATGTTAATTTCCCACAAGCGGCTAAGATTGCTTGCTCACATACTCGGGTTAAACAAAACTCCAAATAGTACGAACGATAAGCAGCACCACGAGAGGATGTTCCAGGCATATTTAACGTCCTTCTACGGTTCTGAGAATCTCCACTTCACTTGGGTTGCACGTATGTTCTTACAAGTATGTCGGATTCAGGTCTTGCGAGGAATTAGAAAGGAAATTTAGAGACTAAAATCTCGTTGCTTGTAAACATATAATCCCGGGGACAATGTGGGCCGAACAAGGAAAAACATGGACTATTAGATGTATTTAGTAGTGAATGATTGTGAATTTTCTCGGAACTATGTTGGAAGACATGCCTGTGTGCGATGTTAATGGCGATCTGTATATGTGAGCGCAGATGCAAAATCTACAAGTTGAAATGAGATTTCAAGACGTTGAGCAGGATGAGGACGATAACGGGTCATTGAATTCGATAAGGTTGTTTCCAGTCCTCCGAGTATAAATGCAGAAATTAAGTGAATAGCGAATACTGGCATTAATTTCCTTTTAAACCTTGCACGTCTTCCGAAAACATATGAAATTGGTGAGAATAAGAATGAGCTATAAAGTGATGAAAATAATTCAGTGAGGCTTCCGTTGAAAATCTAAGTAATTTCCTGGTTGAGAACGGTCAAAGCAAAACTTCTCTAAGCTGCACCTAGAAACGAGATCCGGGAAGGTCAGCAATGTAAGTATGTGAAACGCAACTACCACTACAACGCAAGAATGTTGCCCAACCCCGACCGAATCGCGCCATCACAGCTCACCACTATAGTTTAAATATTCAAACAATACTAGCATTATTCTTGCCATATTTGCGTCGCTTCATTCTTTCGCAATTTATTATCAAGGAAGTGGCTAACGTCGAGGAGATATAGGTATGGGCTGCAATCTCGATAGCGCTCCATATGCGCTCTAAACACTCCCCAAGATTAGACTCCTCCATTGTCTGGTGTTTCGCATATTATACTCGTATGCATAACCACAGCCTGGTAACGTATGTCGATGGAGCACATGCTATCCCGCGAAGGTAAGTCCGTCCTATATTTATATGCAATGCGGGCGCGAATCAGAGACGCAGCATTAACATTAACATTCGAGCTCGTAATATACGAAGAAGCCCTAATAGGCTCAAAACCAAATTGCAAAGACCCCGAATTAAAATCCATTCATGGAATTTATGGGACTCTCTGGAAATTACCTCACCCGATGGAATCTCTACTTTGGCGTAGAACTAGCCCCGAAGCGCCCCAAGGAGCCGCGATCAACTCACTCCTTTTGTGCAAAATGGTATGCATCGTCATTGTGGATATGTGTATCTGCGAGGTACTAATGCCTTCCGGTTCGTTTAGCAAAGCCTCTTTCCATCAGCTAAGCCTGTTTAACGCAAGCAACCTATCCTCTAATTCCAGCTATCGTTAAGACGAGGAAGGTGTTATGCGTAGCCATAACCATCTCAAAGATGCCAGAAGGCCGGTATCGATTCTTTTGGGATTGTTTACGACATATCTGTCTCTTGCGTTCCTAACTGTTGATTGCACATACGACTGTTCTGAGATGTTAAAGAGATGATTGTTATATTTACTTGATGGAAATTTATTGGATGATTGAAGTGCTAGATCTTATTGTGAAGTTTATCTTATATCATCAACACTGCACAGACGATTGTTTGCCTATGCCATGAGTGGATGCTGATGGTCTTAAGGAGCTCTCTCGTATTTGCACTAAACGGCCATCGTCAATGTAATAAAGTACGTACAAGAACTGGTTGAATTAGAAACCGCTTAAGGTAGTTAACAGTCTATTGATGTCGGGTTGAAGTTCAAACAGTTTGAGTTCCTTATGTCGGGTTAAGAACGTAAAGATGATCTCTGTCTGATTCGATAGAACTGACTGGAACTGCGAATACGCTGCTTTCCAATACTCTCCTTGGGAGGTCAGTTATTGACCATTAACTGTTTTTGGGATCTCTTTGCAACAACTGCAGTATTTTCGATCAGTTTACAATCAAACTCAGTATCTTAGCCTTGGTAAAACCCAGAAACGAAAGCGACATCTTCGTTTTCCCCAAAATTATATTATAAATAAGACATCCAATATACATGTATACTGAATATAGCATATCAATAATAACCAAGTCTCAAATATATATATACATATATATATTTATATATATATATATATATATATAATACATGGATGGATCCACAACACAACAGGAAATGGGAATCTAAGTTTTTGTCCGGGAAACGAATTTTGAAGTTCCAATGTATAGGAAGTTTGTCAAGTATCTTTGACTTCAAGGTATATGCCATCGCTCAAGAGAAAAAGGGTAGTGAAGGTGAAGGTAGTGATTTTTACCCTTCAAGTGAAGGGTAAAAATCTAGTGGTACTATCTGATATCCAAGCATCCTTAAAGGATCCGGAACTTCCGATGTTTGCATTGAGAATGGTTCTTGATTGTTGTACTGAACTAAATAAGGTAAGTGCAGATTATATGTTTTCTCAACCTAAAATTCTGGGATACCCAAGAATGGTGGGTAATAAGCATGTGGATCAATTATCGACAAAAGGAGCTGCACCAGTTGTTTATTGGTCTTTTCACCTATCATCCGTTCAACATTTAACCGCAGCCAAAACGAGCTTCATCCGCTGTGATCTCCAATAAATTGAGAGTAGAGAATGCTATTGGCTATGGAGAAGACTTTCAGGAACATTGAAGCCTATCTCTATGTTTATGGTTAAACGATGTGTCGAGATTACATCATACTGGAAGAAAGAAAGTTATCTCTTCTTGCTGGGATCATCACTTGTCTTTGCACACGTGGAGAGTATATCAAGGAAATTTACCTGACGACGAGTGAAGACTGCAAGTTCTACAGCTTTTCGGAGTTCATCTGCAAGTATACTATATGGTGCACATTCCAAAAAGTATTGGTTTTTCATATGAGAAAATTTAACAATCGCGACTGTAACTTATATCTGTTAAACCTTTTTGAACCATGCGGGGTATATATTTTCTACAAGTCACGCAAAAATCATGGTAACTTTTTAAAAGTTCCTATGCCTCTGAAGTTCCTATGTTTTCATTTTGTTATTAGCCCTAAAGAGACACAAAGAAACGTTGTTAAATAAAATAAATAAATAAATTACAAATAACTCATTCCTTAACCTGAAAATCTTAGGGTCTGAGAAATTCCATATGACGTTCAAAGTAGTTTTGATACACCCAAAACGGGGCGTAATAAGCCTATGAAGAGCTTGTTCTACCGCTCTTTGCATCCCGTGCATTCAAGAAATATCCACACAAATTAAACACAAAAAAGTCACAATAAAAATGAGCATAACAAACGCAGGACCATTATCCAGTAAAAGTTAGCAGCGTGTTGCTGGCCTGAATTTTGGCTGCCAAACGGGCAAAGTTGAGTCAAGGTAAAATGGACTAACCTCAAATTGAGTCACCAGATAACCAACCCATTGAGAAACAAATCAAAATTACTAGCAAATCCACGAAGAGCTGGAAGGACATTCTGGCATTCAAAGGATGTATAAAAGCTGGTTCAGCAGGTAAGAGGTTAGCCATCAGTACACCAGAACACGAAACCAGTACGACAATATACAAAATTTTCTTGCCATCACTTTTAAATGCTCTAAAACCTCAGGCAACCACTTTTTGCTATTTAGGCAACTGTTTTTAAGACATTTTTCATTAAAATCGAAGGAACCTGTTAGAAAAATTTTTAAAATGCTATTTGCACTATATTTATATTTTCAAATCGAGTCATTAAAAGTACCCATTTAAACTCATTATGAACAAAAAATCAACGAAATAATTATGGTTGGGGATATAAACCCCAGCCTGTGAGGTATCCGCGGTCTAATGCAGGCTTCTCTCCGGAAATCAGGCTGAAAATAAGTCGCCAGGCATTTTCCAGCAGTGGAACACTGGGCTACTAATGGATCAACAGCTACAAGTGAACAGATTATTGAGGTAAGAATGTTCACCTGGAGGCCAAAACTGCTGTGGACTCTGCCTGAAAATGTACCTTAACCTACCCGGAGCAGCGAGAAGATAACGGGTAAGGAAACTTCCAATGACATTGCAACAAATGTGCTTGTACATATTGCTCCTCCTGCTCAGGCCCCTCTTTCTCAAGGTGATGGAGCGAAAAATACATGAGATGCAGTGATGGCGTTGGGAACCGCCAACCTTTATCAACTCCGAGGGTCATTCCCCAGGGATTATTGATAGTCACAAAGCGGACGCAATGGAAAGCGACAAAATTATGTCCAGTAGATGCCAAACCCTCTAGTTGACAGTGTACTGAAAACGTCACCTAAAGACGAGTTGGCTACGAAGGAAACCGTCGACCGAAGTGAACAATAACATCCTACATGATTTATAAGCGTTTCCTTAAACATTATTAAACGTAAAAAAACGTAACCAGCGTCCAAAAGAGTGTCAAAAAATACATCAAAGACGAGGTTGGTCAACAGGAGAAATTTGTTGGCAGAATTCAGCTCCACCGGCACAAGTGACTAAAGGCAAAAGGTAGGCGGAAAGAACTCAAGAAAGTCAGCATGCAGCCCTTTAAAGACAGATCGAATGAAAAGGTGAAGCAGCTCAAAAAACATACACCAGTCAACAGGAGGAGAGAGGTGCGACTTTCGATTGGTATGTTCCAAATGGCAATGGAAGAAGATGATGAAGATACAGCGTATGAGTGCAGAAGACATGATCTAATGAACTTCGAATAGCGCGAACGCGCAAAACTCATGCCTAAAAAGACCAGGCACAAACATCATAGGGATGCTCTATTGATCTAACTAGCAGACGGGAAAACTTACACCGAGGTCCCCAAGCAGATCTTGCACAAGGTTTAGCCCGAAAAATCCAGAGCCCGCATACGAATGGTAAGAGCGAAGAAAACAGGCGAAGGCAACTTACAAAGGCTTGATCGAGAGTGCCGTGAAGGACCTCCTTGGCTCTAAAGCTGCTTTTAACATTATAGCCTCTTCAGAATAAGAGACATTGATTGTGTTGCGGAGGTCAAAAAAGTAGAAGATTCTGTTGGAGAAACTTTTCTTACGGCGGATAGTTTTAGGATAATGTTGACGCCTATCAATCGAAGAGGGCAAAGGGTCGTAACAGCATACCCCCTGAGTAAGATGCTCTGCAACTACTGATCAAGGTGAAAATCAAAATCGGTAGGGTTGTATGTATGTTTCGGCAAATGGTAGTCTTAACTCACTTAACATTTCTTTGAATTGCGAGGGGCCAGATCCAAGTAACCTGTGCTACAAATGTGGTACTCCCGCCCATGAGGTGAGAGACTGCACAACCTAATCAAGCTGCATGTTCTGCAAAGCCAAGCTTGGCCTGAAGCTGGCCTGAAGCTTGAAGATCTAGCTCATAGTCAAGTAAGCAGCAGGTTTCATGGATTCACAGAGGCTGGTGAGGATTAACAAGGGAAAAGCAATTAAATGATCCAAGTTCTGCAGACTTTCACTAAACATCGTGCAAACTTTTTCGCGTATAGGAATTTCGCATAAATATTAATATCTTCCATCTTCTACAACCAGAAGGTGCTTAAGGAAGAAAGGTCATATTTGATTTCATTCAGCGCATTCTTTAATCTTTAATATTTATAGCAATTTTGACACACCGAAAGTGAACCTGTTATTCTTAGAAATTCGTTTCCTTAATTTTATTTTATTTTCCTGAAATCATTATTCACTACAAGCAATGTGGTCTTCTCGCACAAAAAAATCGCTCAATATTCCATCTCGAAAAAATTCTAATTACAAGCGTTAAATTATTTGTTTTTGGTTTTTTGTACAGTATTACTACAATCCGCAATAGTCCTTGCAGTGCTTTTTTATCTCATTACTTGTACAAAAACTAGGCTAGGTACTACTCAGTTCATCTTCACGTCAAGGTTCGTAGTCAGAGTTTCCTTCCAGTTGCTTTCAGCAAAATTTATTCATTCGAACTGCAAACGTTTTCAAGTTTTCTTTTTGAATTCTTTTTAAGGCTCTGTGTTTTTTTCCATCCTATGCAACATCTAAAGCTGTGTGATGTTTTCCAAATATGGATCAAGGAAACTGCTTTTCAACGAAACAAATCTCACTTTTTCATTTATCTTTAGGCATAATTGTTCTTACTTGTTCGTGCGTTTCAAAGGATATTTCTTATGTGTAGTAGTTACATTCACTAGCGTATTCTATTCATTACCTTTAACCATAAATGGAGCCAACATCATAAATAGATGTTTCTCTGTTTCAGACATTCTGGTAAAATGAGGAAAATAACTCAAAAGGAAACTTATGAGGAAAATAAAAATTTCAAGGAAAAATGTTACTACATTTTACATGCAAAACAAAGTGGAACAGTGTGTATGTAGACTAATTTCAATTCAAGAAGGATTCCGTACAGCCGCGAAAGACAACTTTTTTCTGCCATACTAACATAAAAAGGATGTTTAATTTCATTGTGTGTTGAAAACGTTTACGAGACCCAGAGTGTGTAACAAGTAGCTTTGGCTCGTCCAAAGTTCAAAGGTCTTAACTTATGTAAACATTTAGCTTGGAGGCAGTTCTCTGTAGTACTTGCACGGAAAATCAATAGCGCTTTGTGCCAATTGAGTTTGCTTCCTTTCATTTATCCTTTCTGCTGTGTTCCTCAACCACTTTCCTGGCGGCTTTTAGCACAGAAAGGAGTCGATATACAAATGGCAGCTCCGGATTCCCTTTTCCCTTCCTAAACAGCACACATCTCGCTTGCTTGCAGCATGTCGCGAATAACCCGTGCCGATGCTATGAATGGCCTGAGGATCATGCAGGAATAAAGTTGTTGAACAAAATTGAGCACTTCTGCTGCTGCCATGTTACCTCTGACCTTGTCCGGCTCCTTGGTATTGGAGAATACTGCGATCGTCCAGAGTTACCTCGTGGGAAAAATCAACACGAACGGAAAACCCACAACCTTGTCCATTTCCTTTGTCAAATGCATAAAGGACGTCTGAAAGGTTCCAAGCTTCCGTATTACAAACTTATAATTCAATCTGCACAGCACGCGGTTTTCAATTAATTTTTACCAGCAGCGAGCTCTATTTTCGTTAAGCACCCTAAGCAAGATTTTCCTTGTACGCCAATATAGTGGTATTCTGCTAACTAGCACTGACCTGGGCCTGTAAGTCAGTCCTTTCGCTTTTCAGTGATTTTACCAGGACACCAGTATACAGCATAAGTCATCGAATAGTCACAGGTAGATTTGAAAAGACTCATTAACCAATTTTTCGGCTAAGTTTCTCTGAGTCCCCAACATGGTCCAAATTTTGGTTCCACTTGGTTTACATGTCTCGTTTTCACCCCTCATGATTATTTTGATAAATATCTTGACATCCATTCCAGCAATATTCCAGCTTCTGGTTGGAAAACGGTCCACTGTGCGTTCAGAAGCACTATTTAACTAGTCGTTAAATATATCAATAAATATATAATAAAAATTCAATAAATTAACTTCTTGGAGATACATTTGCAGGGTATGTCGTTAGTCAATCAGCTTTGTTGGGGTCCTGCAAGAGCAGGTCATCCAAAACTCCTAGAAGAACGAGACTGTTGTTACAGAACCATTCATTATTCTTTGAGCAACCTAAATGTAGACTATGGACATGAATACAGAAAGTTGAAAAAGTAAAACGAAAGATAAAAAAGGTGGAAGAAAGTTAACAATAAGAGAGATGAAGAAGTTACTGGCATCTATGCATAGTGATTTGCAAGACACCCGACATTTTGGCTGTCTTAATAATTTGAGTCACCAGGCTCCTCAAGACCTTTAAACAAATCAGGGCTAAATGTCATTCCGTCTCGCTGGCCTTGCCATTCTACTCTGATAGTTGTTAAAGAAACGATCCTTGAAAATATGCTGAAAAATTTTCACAGACGCCAGGATATAACTCCATCCTTCACAGCCGTTGCATAGTAAAAATATTATGACTAATATGTATGGATTTGGTCTCCTGTAGAAAGCTATTACCAGGATCGGCTTCACTATGAAATAGTTTTTAACATGAGCTGTTTCTTCTATGTCTTTCGCATGTTTCATACGAATTTTTCACTTTTTTCCACTGGAATAAACAAACTCACATACATTGTGTTCCTTGTATTCGCCGAAATTTAAGTTTTGACATAAACATCTATACGCATGTCAATAATGTCAAAATGCCAAAAATAAACCGGAGGCTACGGACAAGTCATAGAAATTTCTATGTCGGCGTGTTATTTTTGAATATTAGCTCAGCTTATATGCGTTTAAACAAATTAAAATAAATGTCATCAAATAAAGAATATTCTGTGCGATTTTTTTTCAAGAGGAATATACGAGGGCGCCCGATAAGTACTTGGCATTACAGCCCAATGGTGCCACTATCGCAAGAGAAATGTAGTGTTCTTGATAGTAACTGTCGACAGATGCTGTCAAAATTTCAAATCAATTCTGTAACTACAGAGAGGTACTGTCAAAATTCCAGCCGAAAATCGGACTCGTAGGTTCGTTTTGACCGCGTGTGGAAGTGGGCGTGTGCGTGGATTTTAGATAAAAAGGGACAATATCGGTCGATGATTCGATTCTTGTTTCTGGAAGGAAAATGGCGCTGTGCTATTGTGAACGTGGATGGTGTGTACCTTGACTCTCCCTTCGAAGATAACCGCCCAAAATTGGTTCAAACAGTTTCAATGTGATCAAACGTCAGTTATTGACCAATCTCAGCTGCTTCGAGAATGGCTAGCAGGTAAGATAACATGACAAAATCCACGATATCGAATCGGCAAACCGCCGCGGTGGTAAAGGCGCGCCAGATAGCTGAGACAGGCATCCCTGAAGTCTCGTTGGATATATATCCCGCATGAAATTTTGGGCATGCGATAGCTATCGGCGCGAAGGATACCACGTTTGTCCACTCTGGATAACAAATGCAAACGTTAGACTGGTTCAAAACAGTATTTGACTCTGTTAAAGCGCAATTCTGGGGAGTTGTCGCTTCTGGGAGTGTATGTGTCGCTTCGTAACCTTTGACGGAACATAGATCTACAGATATGTAGTGCCCAAGGATTTTTTGGCAGGCAAAGGACTTCACCCGGTCGGAAATTCCATGTCAACCGTTTTTTGATAAGGGCAAAGTGGTCACAAGGCTGTATGCCGATGTATGGCTGTATGCCAAATGCCGAACTATTGGAAAAATGGCGTTATTTGGCGAAAAAAATGGTGCTCTTCCACCATGACAACGCATAGGCTTACGTCTCTGCCCTCCCCGTGGCCAAGTTAGAATATCGACTGCTGCAACATTCACCGTATTCACTTCTTATTGTTTCGAAACTTGAAAAAGTCACTCGCCAAGCAGAAGAGGTTATCACCGTCACGGAGGCCTACTTTACAGACCTCAAGAAAACGTATTTTTCAGATGGGTTAAAGAAATTGGAGCATCGCTAGGTCAAATTTCGCCGTTTTTCCAAAATTTTCGTTTTTCTTTTGTGGGCTAAATACTTACCAAATCATCCTCGTATTTTGTATTCGCACCAGACTGGAACATGTCTTGGAATTTGTTTTTGTATTGTTTCTTATGCTTGAAAATAACAACAGGATATGGGTGTATGATATACCCAGAGTGTCTAATGCGCTTAAACTATTAAGGTTTATCATGGGTAGCTTCTATTATTAATCCCAGCCCTACGGTTTATTTCAACAAGAATAAACTCATAGAACAGCCATCTACGTACTTTTCCATAAACAAAAGTTTAAAGCGGGGTTTCAGCTTCGTCCAGTATTTTAATTTTCACCTTACAAAGTCCCACCCTATACAATACAGCCAAGATAGGGTCCTTACCATCGCGTAGCTACTGACAAACACTAGCAATTTAGTATAAAGTAACGTATGTCCAATCAAATAGGACTGCATTTGTGCACTCCCACATGCATTGATATTTGTGAGCAAAACTCGAAACAGATTTGATTTGAGATTTGCATTAATAAATCTCATAATAAATGTATTCATGAACAATGACGTGCAGATACAACTAACCTAGAAAGCTACTGCTCGCTGTACATATAATTTCTAAAGCCAGCCATCGCGTCCTTGCGATTTTTGTACAATGTCTATTTTTCAATCTCTCAAGCCTGCATGTGTTAGCCACGTCTTCCACATAATGTATTCCTGTCTCTTTCTCGGTGATGCCCACGAGAGTGTTGCGACTTGTTTGCGATAACATAACCTGCCTTACTACATGGGTCCCATAAAGTTCTTATCGAACTGCATGTCTCAGCAATCAGAGAAAAAGTTGTATTCTCTGTTCCCGGTGGAAGGAAGTGGTCCAATTGTCACTCTTACAGCATGCGGTCTTCCGACAGGCTAATAAAATTCACATTCACATACACATTTACAATTAAGGTCAGAAAGGACTTGTTAATAATATTTCGAGAAAATTGAGAATAAAGTTTGAGCCATCAGATAATAAAATGTTATTATTTTGTGGATTTGTTTTTTTATGTATGGTCAAGTAAAGTGAAGATGAACATCTAATCGATACAGATCAAAAGTTTATTTAAAGTCAAGTGAGCGTGAAGTCGACGTCACTTTTGATGACATCTTTGAGTCCCATATATTTTTGAATCTGACCTCATTAAGCTAGCCAGTTAAAAAGCGTATCTTTTACCAGTAAGGATGTGATTAATTCAGTGCACAATATAAAACTCGGCAAAAAAGAAAACATTTATTTGCATAATTTTTTGTCAGACACTGATATCAAGGACGGTTAATTTGAAATTGTCGTGCTTCTCTCAGCTAAATGTTTATTTGCTGAATCAAATTTCCCATAAATTATTACATATATGTTTAAACGTGCAGTAATATGTGAACCTTCATGATTGCGTTTAGTTGTATTTACTAAACATTTTGCACTATTCCCATCCGTTTGAGACTGATAAGCCGATAATACTAACGATTACGTAAATTTTCCTGGTACTGCCTTACTCGCGCCTTAATTTATTTTGTGAGTTTTTTACTTATCTGTTTATTTATCCAGTGAGAGTACACAAGATAAACACTTCAATTACGTATTTAGCAGGTAACCGCATAATTCTTTTTTTGTCACGATCTTCCGATGGCCAATTCGTAGAAGTATTTATAGTATGTTTGGGGAATACCCGGATAATTCTAATTTTCTTTTGATTTGTGCGTGAAAATGCGGAAAAATTTGGCGGACATGAAGGAAAATGCATCTCAATTTGAATGCAATTGAAGCCTCAATTAAAGAAGAACACGGAAATTTAATATGGTCCTACTTCTGTTTCATCTGCCCTACTTCGTTTTACTGGATTTGCTGGAGTGCAGAGCGCGAGAGAAAGGGAAAGGAAAAGAGAGAGAGAGAGGAATAAGGAGATATAGAGAGAATAGAACACACAGAGAGAAAGTCAAAAATGTAGTTGTCAAACTACAAAATATGTCCAAATTCAAACAAAAAATCTAAAAACAGACAAAAAATTGCTTTCAAAAAACAATTAGCCCCGCAATAACAAACTGTTTCCTGTTTTTGTTAATCGATCGGTCAGTAAAACTAGAAGCTATGAAAAATGGGCGGGAACTTAGTCCGATTGTTAAGGATTATTTCTGTGGTAGTTTTCAATGCAACCTGAGTACATATTTGCGACTTCGATTTTCGTTCTTTCCCGTATTTTTGGATTCAATTCAGTACAAGATAAGGAACTACTGTAAATGAAGGAGGACAAATTGATAGTAAAATAAAAACAAAAACAATTGGAAAAAATAACTCTGACGTTCTAAAAATCTTCGCAGGATAATCTTTACCAGAATCGAGGTGAAAGTCACAGGTTATCCTTAAGACAAAATGCGTTGGAGATAATAACATGCCGGCAAAGAACTCTTTGTCACGGGAATGCTAATGAAAACAATGATCAAGATAATAGATAAAAATAACAGCAAAATGCTGTATCCTTTTTCAAAAACTGACACCAGTTGACTTGAGTCAGAGCTGAATATATATGTACCAATTCGTGAATAAAAATAAAAGCGTAAAAGAAGGACGAAAGGAAATGGTTGGCAGAATATAAGCTGCTCAACATTTATAAACTTTTTTCAGCTCTCAACCTAGATTGGGTTTATTTTTTGGGAGACAATGGCACTGTTTAAGTTGAAATTGAGAATCCGAAAAACTGTCATCATTTTAGCACAATTTTAAGATCGGTCTTTAAGCTTTTGGAGTGTTTAACTGACACAGATAATTCAATGATGTGTAATATTATCAAAAAGTAAAAAACATTCGTTTTCGTTAAAGAATTTTCAATTTTGCGGAGCGTTTCACCATTCAAAAATGGTTTTAATGCTAAAAATGAAGATTAATTTCAAAACAACTCATAAACACTCACGTTAAGGAGAAAGGAAATCTGAAAGGAAATTGTGTATCTTCTAACTATCGTAGAAGGTACATAAGTGAAAAGCATTGAACTCGGGTAATCCTTAAATGTCATCCATAATATTGATCACTATAGGTCAACCCCTGGCTTGGGATGTTGCGCCATTGATGATGATTTGGATATGTATTGAGTTGCATTGAAGGGTATTGTTTGTTAGACACACAATCAAAAACCAAATAGTCGCAATTTCGTGGCCATGCATTGAACAAGCCGACGATGATCAAGGAAATATGAAAGAGGAATTCAACAGAAGGGCTACAAATACTTTTAAGGGTGCTGAAACTCGAGATTAATTCGAGCAATTTGAATTTTTGTAAGCAACTATAAACGTACTTCTACATACTACTAGCTATGTCCATGGTGTTTCTAAACATGATTCACAAGATAAAAATTTCTGAACAATCTGTTAGCAAATAATAATCAGCCAAGTAGAATCTTGTTCTTCATTATGATTTCACTATGGAAGTAAATTTACTACTTTGTACCGCAACGTAATAAATCGAACGTTCATTTTCTCCGCGTATCTTATAAGAGAATCAAGGAACGTGCACCATAAAATCCTTTACCCATTTCGTTGTCCTTGATACCGAAAGTTCAATGCCAGTCGATCAAATAAAACCCCAAAAGTAAATTAAATTAGTTCCGCCAAACCCTCCACCAGGATTAAAATGAAAACCAGCAATACCGAAGCGAAAGCTTAATTGCTTTTTCTATTCCCATTTGACTTTCCTTTTCAGGAAGAAACAAATCAATTAACCGCCAACGTTGAAAGACAGCAAGAGGAAATAAGATGATAATGAAAAAAGGAACCATCAATAGGCATATGCGTAATAAAGATAAGTTCCGCCAAAAAGCAAAGCAAACCTTACACTGTAGAAGCTTTTAACAAATCTCAATCGAATGTCCTTCCCAAATCAAAACTGATGACTTACCGTTTCGATAAAGAACATTCGGTGATATCTTAAATCCTCAATACTGCAAAATACTCCCGTTTGAAAAGCAACAAAACTCACAATATTTACTTTCAATATCCTTATCGCACCGGAAACACCTCCGAACAATGTCCAACGTGACCTCAAATCGTCACAACACCACCCACTATATCACGCAATATTACGTCGCTGATATTATCAGTGAATATTAAGGACATGCTACACACGAAACCACTTTAAGTATTTATTTCTATAACATATATTGAGAAGTTGTCCACTTTCTATATATCATGCCGAAGATAAACGCTAGCACACACTAAATACAAACACTCCTACATTCACATAACCTATGAAAAAAAAACGGACACGTCCTGCGACCTCAACGAACTGGTTCAGGACGATTTTGCTACTCAATGACGGAGTAGCGACGGTAAAACAGCGCGCGAAAAAATCACATAAGACGTGAACCGAGCCCAACAGAAGACTAGCGCTCAATGAAATCCAATCTGAAGACGGTATAGTTTGAAGCGACGCTCGAGTCCATCTGGAAAGCCGCCGGTAACTTCAGATACAAACATACCGCAATATCTCAACAGTTTACCTGGCCAACAGAAGAAATCGTGGAAAGCTCAACACAAACACATTGATACGGTCATTTTGTATCTTATAAGACTTCGCGAGACTACGTCGAACTCTTTGCACGGCACACAGACCAAGTGCCAGGTGTTTTATCGCACCTGAGAGTATCTTTTCTCTTGTATCGCTCGATGAATCGTAGGGGAACAAGAATATTCGGAAAATTTATACTTGGAGAAAACAGTTCATTTCCCTGGTGAATAGGTAATACTGAATGAAGTATAACAGTGTAGAAAAGTTGACGGCAACAAACTGCTTCTTGCTTCTCATCCTATTTTCTTTACAGGAATTTTTTTTATGCATTAACGTGGCTATCTCAAATCACGTATCTTTAACATGAATATTATATTCCCTATCTGGATTGAGTATTGCATTTAAATTTCCAGGTTGCAGAGTCTAAGAAACCACGGTATAAAAGATTTTTCCTATAAATTTGAGCGAACCACAGGAGCAGAGGTAAGATCCTTGCTAAATTATTCCTGGAATGTCAGACGATTAAGTCAAATTCAAGCCATAAGTTTGATTCAGGGCAACATATGAAGACTTTCAAACGAGAAAACCCTGCACATGAAATGTGGTATACAGGATAGCCACGAAGTATCTTCGCAGTTTTATCAACGGAGCAAAGACATACTACTGGCGGGACTTTAACTATGAGCTCAACAAACACCTGTGAAGATTGGGCTATAAGCTGCTAATGGGGAAGCTTGTTGCTTTAAAGACACTCTGTACTTAGCACGCAGTGGACAAGCTGGATTAGAAAACCCCGGCTCTCCTCACTCTCTCTGGGTTGAAACTGTCCACAAAGGAACACCAGTAGGATGTGTAGTCTTTCCGATGAAAGGTTTGAAACTGCAACTTCATCCTTGAACATGGAGAAGGCTTCAAAACCAGAATTAATCGAGATGCCTCTAAATACCAAAACTGGTATCAATTACATTAATGCCCTTACTTGTTGCCGAGTAGCTTTAATATCTCTCCTTAGAAGGGTGTATCCTTGAGCGATGGACTTTTCGTGAAAATAGCGCAGAAGAAGTGGAATCGTCTAGTCGCTGTCAGCCAACGGTTATGTATGTTAGTTGCTCCCTGGAAAATGCAAGAAAAATGTATGGACGGTCACCTGGCAATTGAGGATTTTTCTCCGCAGTAGTATCGCTTGGGAGCATAGGAGTCGGTCAAAGGAGCGAGTTTATCTTGTGCTGATGCAAAACACTATGAATAAGTTCGACTTCGCTAGACGAATGATATTTGGATGCGTCCAAAAACACATTCCGACTATCAGAATACCTACTGTGGATAGTTAGACATACTCTGAAGAAATGCACTATGATCGAGCACTTGAGTCATGGTCAACGGAGAATGCTAGTCACATGAGGTATGGCCTTGGATTCTTCTCTTTGTCGATAGCAGTGGAGGGTCTCCTCTCTGTCCATACCAGTGCAGCTGTTTTGACTCGAGCTCCGGGAAGGTTCGTGCCTAAGCCAGATGATCAATCAAGCTCAATCATGAATAAATACGTGAATTTTACAATCAAAGACTTGGGTGACCACTCGTAGATATATCAAAGCGCAAGAAAATCTGAAACAGTCACTCAACAAAGGAAAAGACCTTTAAATTTAGTACGATTGTTGTTATTGTTGTGGCCAAATAGTTGGTTACATAATTTGTGTCGTCAAAATTTTAGTACGGCTTGCATCGAGAATGTATTCGTTGCATCGAATCAGCCAAATAAAACACTCATCACTCATGCATCAGTACCAGGATTACGAAATGCATTATGTACGTGCTAATCAGCAGGGACCATTGCAACAATCTTGCTCGTGATGCAAAGGTGTCACCAGTAAAGTATTCTGCCAAGTTGAAAAAAAAAATAGCCGTGAATATTGTAAATATCACGAATAGAATGCTTTTAACTTGATATTGAGAAAATGAATATTGACAAATTTTAGAAGGCTTAATCCTCGTTTTTAATTCTGTGTTGCTTGGGTCCGCCGGGCCTTGCTTGGTTGGTTTCGAGGAACTCCAAACGAACTTCGAACCTCTTTTTTAACTTTCAAATATTTTTAAAGTAAGTTTTTTGTAGCTTCAGGACGCAATCTACAGGACAAAACCAAGCCTTGCTTTTTTTTTGTTACAAAAACAAATGGGTAAAGCCCGATGGATCCAAGTATCTGGTATGAGGTGAATTCTTTATCATCCTTATGAAAAAAATTAGCGTGCCTCATTCTACAATATTCTATATATAATTTATATATAGAATAAAAAAAGCGATTCAAAACTGAAACCCCCGTTTAATGCCGGGCAGACGAAGCAGTTGTATTGGACTATAACATGATCTTATTGTTCTGTGAATGATATGAAAAACTCCTTAGCAATGAAGTTTTTCTCACACAGCCTTGAGCTCACAAAGCTAACCATCCCGATCTCTCAACTCACCTTCATCGTTTAATTGATAAGCTCTCTATCTTGCAAAGCTCGCTTTACATGCTGTATGAGGCGTTCGTATTTCTTTCTTCGTGATGTTCCTCCGAAATGTTCGGCCAAAAGAAGTGGAATGTTATATGGACTGTAATGTTTCCCTTAATTTTTGCGTGCAACAAGCGTATCCCTCGAAAGGGGTTTACGTAAAACAACAATACTATTAAAAACCTGCATGTGCTTTTTTCGTTTCTGTCTCAGAGAAATCAACCAAGAGTATAGCTACAGTATGATTACTTCTTCTTCTTCCTCGTAGCACTTCAGCCTCTGTTTCAGTCCATTGATCACGTCCTTCAATTTTGAAAATCAACCTGCGATGCACCATTTACGTCAACAGAGTCAGATCAGCGTTTCCGTGCTTTCCTCACTAGTCTCCGTCCTTCAGTTCTCCCAACACAGTGATTACGCTCTTGTCCGTTTCTTGGATATGAGCGATTGGTTAGAAATACATTGGCCTGAGCAGTCAGTAGCAGAAAGGATATTGAATATCCACCAACTAGAAGTTCATCAGCTCGATTATTTTGGTCATGTTTAGGTTTCGGAGACAAGTCGTTTTTGTTGGCCCCGTTATTGAACCTGATTAATGATTGTGCTCCATCTCGTGTTCCTTTAATCGTTTTTCTAAGGACGATTCTTTTAAAAGCTCCTATAATAACTTACTTCGATAGTTGAGTGAGGATACATGTATCAAGTCTAGGGCAAAGGACAAGCCTTTAATACTCGGAGTATTTTTTTCATATTTGTTTCCCGGTTGGTTTTCAAGATCACTTGAGCCAAATAAAATGTGCGGTTTATGAACTAGATTTGTCGTTTGATCGCAAAAATTTTCCTTTTCCTGGGAGAGAAAAAGATGCACATTTTCTGCAAGTGACTACCTTCATAGATGATCGCCTAGTTTTGAAAACCTTTTCTGTATTCATTCAATAGTCATGTCTGCACATACTTTCGCTACGATGTTTTTTGAAACTTTTATTAGGTAAAAATAGCCTAAATAAGGTAGTTCTTTGAAGTTCTAGCATTGCAACATGCCTTTCTGTTTGTGGCCAGGACAGATCATACTTTGTAACCATTCTTACAAAATCGATTTATGGCTTCAGACGTTTTGATTCAACTTGAAAATTGAATTTCGGAGCTACTGACTTGTTGTGTGAGTCCTGCCGGGGTTAAATTGATATTTATTTATTGATTATTATGTCATTATCACGTTGCACTTTATCCTTGTATAAAATGAGCGTTTTAAGGCCATCCATTTCAAAGAAGTTGTTTCTTGTATCACATCTAAGGACTATTTCAGCTAGCAGCCTGGTCCCCGTTGAAAATCTATTCTGTAAATCATTTACCAATATCTCCCAGATGAACTACAGTTGCGGCTTTAATTATTCTTCCAGCCTGACTTTGTATAAACTCTTTGACTAGGTGTTGTCATTCAAAAAAGCCCTTGTCATCCTGTGACTGTGGTTATCTAGGAAACATGTCGATGAAATTACAAGAGTTCTGCTACAAGCAAAGTCAATGAAGCACAAACCATTTTCGATTGGAACTTTTTGGAGGCCATGTCACAAATTGGTACTTCTGTGAGTCTTTTAATTCTTAATTTGGTCTTGAAATTGTCAAGAACTATCTGTTCTCCGTTTGGGAGCAAGGAATCGGATAGTTTTTCATATCAGTTTGAAAATGTTTTGGAATATTCTCTTTGATATCTTCCGTTCTGGCGAGGATGAATATGAACTATCGACTCCTTTCATTGGACCTCACTAATCTTTGCACATCCATACCTCTGATTCAAAAAATTACTATTGCAAAGGAGATGATATTGCCAAACTACAGCTAACGATTCACAGAAGAACTAGTGAACGTAACCAGGACCTAACCTAACACTCCTGCAAAACTACTTCGATTTTGACATCAACTCAAGGGACTAGGAAGGATGGACTGAGCATGGGACGCCAAACTAGTGACAAACACCAACACAACACTCTCAATCTTGACCTCATTCTTATCAGATAAAGAAAACGTGATGAACCCGTCATTGACAATACCACGAAACCCAAAAAGACCCAAACATAACAATATTCAATAACTAGAAACTAACCCTCCGCACTGTCCTAGTTTTAAACATATTAGTAGCCTCTATAAAAAGGTACGCATCGCAACAAGGACCTCTGAACGAGCTGAAGAAAACAGCATACAGCTGAACCACGTCCTCCACAGCAAACAGAACCCGGAGGACCCAATCAATAACAACAAAATTATAGACTGTGGCAACGAAAGAATGAACTTCTTATCAACTAGTTCTTGTGAATCCTTGCTCGAGTGCAGCTTTCACACAAGCATTGATTGATTGGTTTGAAGTCGATAAAATTTTGTCAGGAGGGTTCACACAAGAATTTCCATACTTATAAATAAATGAGGAATTATTACATAAAATTTGGCTTATTTTTCAACACAGTCACCTTTTAACCCATAAATGTGAATGCTGAAGCTGTTTTAACCCGTCCACATAATAGTTTTCACCTTCGATTCTTCGTTCGATAAAAATCTCTGTCTTCGAAGCCAAATTTAGGGATCAGGTCATAAGGAAGTGCTAATCGGGAGAAGATGTCTTCAAAAATTCAAAAGCGGAACCCGTGATCGATAAAAGCTGAACTGCAGACAAGGCCGTTGTCCTTTTTTTCTCCGCCCACTTCACACGTGTTTCAGAAGAGAGAAGGAGCTGGATGATGCTGCATATTATTCATTGTTCCAAGAACTTCAGTTCTTTGATATAAATTCGAAAAATGCAAATGCGAATGCGTTTCCCATCCTTGAGAATGGGATTTTGGCAAAAATCAATGTTGTTTTTTTTTCCAAAAAGCCTAATCATTAAATGTCCTTTTATAAAATTGTGGTATTCCATTGTGGCATGAGTGGCCTTCCGCGGGTGTCCTAAAATAAGTCCAAATTACCTACCCAGACGACAGAACTTATTTGATCATCTTTGATTATGACATTATGCCTTTCAAAACCAAATATCAGTGCTCAATTTTTTTCCTTTTTTTTTTGTGAAACCCTCACAATGACTTACTGAAGGGATTTAAAAGGGGGCTGTGTGGACTTTGAATTTTTAAATTTCATCTACTGGAAGAGAACTTGTAAAGCATAACCCTCCTACCCAACAATTTAAGATCCCAATGTGAAGTCCATTGTGAGGTTTCAGGATTGTTTTCAGGAAGGAAATCGATGGAAAGGAAGGAAGGAAAGGTATAGCCTTACCCTTGTGGAAGATTCCGGCTATGTGGCAAGTTGTAGTCCTTACCGTGTGGACAAGTCCGGGTGTGTAACCAATTCGAGGCGAGGATCACTCACATTTTCTCTCTTTCATTGGTAGCTCCTTATAGTCTCAGTGGTCGCTACAAGAAATTTGAAAGTAATATTTGGTTAAAAAAGCTGTAGATTTTATTTGCGGCTGGGAAATTGTTATGGACTTATTACTCCATGGGAATTTAACTGTAGAGAATAAAGTTGATTTAGCCACCATGATCTTCTTAGATTCCCATTAAAAAGATTTAATGTTTATCTTTCTCCCACAAACGCTTAAGGGCTTGTAAAATAAAATTATAGACAAGGAGATATTTTTCATATTTTTATAATCGATTTGTCGCTAATTTTATTTTTATTTGATTTGATAATTTTAAGGTATAGAATTAATTTTTGTTATTTTATTATTATTTGATTAAATCAAGGCGCTGCAGGGTGCTTTAACCACATCAGCTTTGCGGTGACTTGGTATTCTCCTGCCGATTGATGAGAACAATCATGGGTCTCTTCTTTCTAATCGTTAAGGATTCAAAATAATTGTTGGTTTGTTTGTTCAATCCTATATTCTTATTGAAGAATACAGCGTTCGGGGGTTTAAACGTTACCAACTTAAACTTCAAGTTTGTAAAATAAATGACGGAAATTTTGTCAAATTTATTCAGATGGCAGTTGAATAATTTGCCTGGAGGTTAGGAACCAAATTGGCGCCTGAGTCTATTACGACAAAAAATGACAGTGGAATTTCATCATGGCAGAGTTTTTTCGTTTTATTTTGCAAGAAAATCAAAACTGGCTTTTGCTTATGAGCTCTAACTAGCCCAAAACTCATATAAATCTTTGTATATCGTACACAGAGCGTTACAACGATACGGACAGTATTGTCAGACAGAATAAAATAGGACAAAAATTAGGAAGATCAATTGAATGCTTCGAAAGTGGTGTGGCTCAAGGACACTACCGACGAAGTGCAAATTAAATAGTAGAAGAACTAACATTTTAGAAGAGAGTATTCGACAGAATTCCAAAAAATATCCTTAAACCTTAGATATTCCAAAATTACTCTCAAATCTTGCTGTACATTAAAAAAATATTCACTTCGAAAAAACAAAGCATTTCTTGCTGTTGCTTACAAGTGGACTATTTCCAAAAAAGCCGACCTCTGGCACGAAAAAATCCTTGATTGAACATTATGTTCGACCTCAAAATGAATATGTCTACTGAATCAAATGGGATGAGACTGGACTTGATCCTACAGGATCAAATACACTGAGACTTGACTAGACCCTATTGGATCAAATGCACGAATTTGTAACTTCAAATTCATTGCAACATAGTGCTAGAACAAACAGCGCTGAAATTTTGGAAAAACTCCCGACCTCACGGTACTCGACAGTAATAAGCAGAAGAATATTTGGATTAATGAAAGTTTTCGCTCGTTTTTGTGAAAATAAGGTCACCTCACAGCTTTTACTTTAACAACTTCTACGCTTTCTATCTCTATCTAGAAGCTGTCACCGGAAAGTGTTAGCGCTGCATGTAGCTGCGATGTGCTATTTCCAATCATAAAGGATTGGAATTGAGATTTCCAATCATAAAGATCATAGATGCATGGTGTTCTATCGTTTACATTGCTTCTTTTGTCATTGATCATGCGACTTACTATCAGGGTTGGAGGACAGAAGGATTCGGGAAGGTTTCTAAAGCCGTGAGTTTCGCAATCATTTCGGTCTGCGTCTTAGTCCTTTCCACAAGAGACGGCACAGCTGCACTAAGCCTGTCAATTATGAATAGCTCAGAAACAATGTTGCATGTAGTCTACACAATGTGTCCAAAACTTCCAGGACACAGACTTGATTACTTTTTCGTTGGATTTGATCCGGTAAGAAAAATAAGGACTAGAAAATTCTTAAAAAAAGCAATGAAAAACCCGAATCATGAATTCGTGAAAATTCTGTAGGATTCCATTTGTAAAACGTGCAATTCATTTTAGACTATCTGATGCATATCGCAACCGCTAAAAAACTTTATAACCTCAAAAATACTCTCGCATTAACGATATTAGATAGCACTTTCCCAATGCATTGGTATTTGAAATCAAAACTTGTTAAAGACAGGACAAGAAGATTAAGTTTCGGAGATTAATGGATTCATTCGTTGACATTCGAGACATTGGAGCCATTGAAAAAATGGAATTCGTATACAATAATTCGCATACAATATTACACCGGAAGATTATCCTCGCGTGCGTTTACGAAAGTTATAGCTGAGAAGAAGTCGTTTGATTCACAAGCTCTCTACCTTGCAAAGCTAATATCCACATACAGTATTACATCAGAAAAATGATTCTCACAAACATTTAAGCTAGAAAGCTCGCCATCGCTATCTCTTCGATCATTCAAGTCGCTTGATTTGCAAGCTCTCTATCTGGAAAAGCTCACTTTATTAGCTACATCAGGTATTCGAAAATTTTCTTTGTAGGGCTCTTCTTGTTTGTTTCGCTGTGGGCTTGACTATGATCAAGGTTGTTACACCTAATTACTTGATTTTTTTCGCATTTTTTGCATTTTGAGCGAATATATAGAAAGTTTGTGCACAATAAATATGGCCGTTTGAACAGGTAACCTTTAGCCTGTTCAAATCTGGTTTTTCATTTCATGGCATAGTCGATAGAACGATATGTGTATGGACATAGTTTTCCGCACAAAACCCGCGAATTCAACTGAATTTTATCTTGGTAGGAATCTTCTCCCTATGAGGGAGCAAATTTGCAGTCTGATTTTGTGAATTTCACAAATTTTATCGTTTCGTTTCAAGCGAGATGAAAGTTATTCGATGTCTTTGATCTTCTGAGAATGTGTCAACGCCACAATTTGAGCGAATTCAAAATCTTTGTTGGCCTGAATTCTTGCTTAAACGCTTCTTTCAGCTAATTTGAGTTTTACATGGGATCTATTGCGGAATTCGATAACTCTCACGAATTAAACTTGAGAAACGGTGCTACGCGAAAATCCTTTTCATTGCAAAGACCACGTCTGCTATTCGTAGAAATTAGCCAAACATCTGAAAAAAAAACATGATCAAAGGTAAATCGAAAACAATTGGAATCTTTGATTCGTTCGTAAGCATTTTACACTAAAAGATATTCCTATTGTTCTGAAACTGATAGGACGAAATGATAGCAAAAAATCGACGGAAAACCAAGCAGCTACCTGAGGATGGTTTTGGCTCAAACTCGATGTCTTTTCACCGGCAAATGCAAGAAAGACCAAGACACTCCATTCAAATGCTACGAAGCCACCACCAAAGGTGTGATTTATTTGTCTGCTTGCACATTGAACACACTGGGCCATTGTTAGATTGTGATCAAAACAGCAAGGCAACACATAGTTAACCCAGACCCAAGAACCAATAGAATTTTGATGGCTTTTTTATCTTCTCGTGCTTGCCTCCTTTTTGTGTGCTTTAGTGGTGGTGCAGCACGGCATTGTCTGCCGGTTACGCGGCGTTTTTTCGGAATCGTCGTGTGTTTTGGGGGTGATCCTTTTTGCTCAAGCGAAAATGATTGTTTGTTTAGGAATTCATTTAACATGTGTAAATAGTCAGTTATACATCGAGGAACTATTTCGGGCAGGAAATAATTAAGGGATTTGTCCGAAAAATAACAAAATTCCCTAGATTGCAGATTAGAGCCCCGATAAATCAGTGGAAGTAAAGGCTTCATCGACCGATTTGAAGTCAAATTAGTGCAAATATTGGACTATGAAATACGCCTACAGCGAAACGTACTTATCGCCGTAATCTCAAAAACAAAACCAAAAACAAATACACACACGCATAACCCCATTAAAATGCACTGAGAAGACTTAACGACTCCCATCACTAATATAACTCTCGATATTAGCTTGACTAGAAGGAATTTTATATGGGTGTGCGTTGCGTTCTAAGGATCCAACAGTTGCACATTACCATTCCCGCGTATCATCTAAAGCATTCGATATTTATTTTAGATATAAAAACTTTTTATTACCTAAAACATCGTTAAAACGTTATAAAAGATTCCCAGTGTGTCCTCTTATTCTGAGGTATGCATAATGTATTTGTCGATGGGTTACTTGCGTAAAATCAAGCGAGTAGAGTTAAAAAATAAAAACGATAAAGTCGGGAACGATTGTCATCATTAAAACTTTGTTTCGTCTTGCATTCGAAATTAATAGGGAAATTATATGTTGCGTGTACGTCCGGAATTCATGTAGAATATGTAAAGCACTTGAAGAAACAGCGATCGTTAAAGAAAAAACAGGTGTAGTTAAATTTTTTACAAAGTTATTTTTTCCTTTTTTTCCTTTACCCACCAAGGTGGTTACCGCGTATGGATTATGAATTTCGGGCGGGTTCTTGGAAAAATTTTATGGGAGACATCTTGGGCAATGGAAATTTTTAAAGAGTTTATTGTTGCTGCAATATCTAAGAAAGTCAATACGGTTGGAAATCGCAGCGACATCATGAAGAAACTAAAAATTAGTTTCACGAAGACAAAGATTTATTTCTAAACCTCGAGAAAAAAGGAGATCGTTTGGATCAAAATCATTGATCTATATATTGAAGCAATGTGGCCCCAATACACAGGGTTTGTTCAAAAATGAAATTAAATGAAACCAGGAAAAAAATGTATTGCAGAGAAACTGCAGCTAGTTGAAATTTTTCGAGAGCGGCTCTTTCCGTGTCTGAATTTGAGCTCCAGCATTCCCTACGTGGTCGGTATACGTCATGAGATGGGTCTACCGGGACCTCAAAAACTCAGCACCAATACCGTGAAAATCAGATATCTACGTGAGGACACTTGGATTTGATTTTTGTAGAGTTTACATATCAATAAGGGATTTGTTTGGGAGCTTCAAGGAGTTTTTAGGCTTTTTTGAGTAGATTAGCTTTGCGCAATTTCACGAATTCGGTACTAGGACTAATGTTAGCTATTTAGTGGAGAAGAAGTAAAAGTTACGGGGGACTTTCGGTTGAGTAATGGATACAGAGAATGCACAGACTTGCATGCCTTATAACCTTTGTATCAGTGTGATTTTTAAAGGCTAGTTTTGTGGCGTTTTTAATTGTCTAGAGGGGTAGGTTGCATAGAAAAAAATATATATATAAATGTAAAATAAAATAGTATATTTGGTACATTATTAAAGCCACTCGAAAAATTGTACACTATCGCAACAACAGTCACAATTGAGGCGAAATATACCTCACACATTTAGTTTTCACACATATTGTTTTATAATGGACAATTTCAAATTTAAAAGCAATATCAAAATTTTTACCACTAAATAGTTAAATGGAATAACCCTATTTCTCTTACCCTATCATTTTCAGATTTAATCCAATAACCCTCCCAACATGAAAAACCATCTTGAAACCAAGGATCTTCGAGGATGGATCTTTGGACCAGGGAATCGTTTGGCCTAAGAAGTTCACGGGTCTCTTAGAAAGCATGGTGGATATAAGTTTTTATCTACAGAGTTTTATCATGGTTTTCATAACGTTGATTTGAATTTTCTACCTGTAGAAGATCAGGTACTGATCAATTTTTTGAGCATTGCCTTAGGTTGGAAATGAGTTAGAGTTGTTGTCAGAAGTGTAGACACAAGTGTCGTCCGCAAGAGCAGCTAATTGACAATTTGGCTTGTGTGTATGTCAGACATGTACATATTTAAAAGTATTGGACACAGGCATGAACCTTGTGGAACACCAGTAGGAGTAGTTTCCATAGAAGATGTTGATCGTCGAACTATAACCTGGTATGTTCTGTCTCTCAGGAAGGAAATTAATTTCTCTAAAATAAGTTTGTGCAGATATGGTAGGGTACTACATTTTTTGAGATTATGATGGACACCATCATGACAGACGGTATCGCAGAGTTTTCAACATTTATTTGAGTTATTTTATTGGCCAGCAGTTAATTGGGTCTCACGGATCTTTGCCAGCCTTCAGGATTAGAATTATTCTAGCGTGTTTCCACTAGTTTGGAATGTTCGAAGTTCTCAGACAAGCTTTGAATATGAGGCAAATTTCACATTGTCTTTTTCGGAAAATTTTTAGAGACTAAATTGGGTATCCCGTCGAATTCCGGAGCTTTACCGCTTTTTAACTTCTTAATTTGCTCAATTAGATGTTTCGTTTTGGGTGAATTGCAGGTGTTTGCGTCGGATTGCAGTGATTAAGTTACGATTATTTCTATTATTTGGTTCTCATTCTAAAGAGAACTTGTTGTTGTTCATTCGTGGAACTTATCAGCAAGTAACTCTGCTTTCCCTTCACAAGAGTGAGTCTGGGTACCATGGTCGTCTCTCAGCGCATATGGAAGATCGTGGTGCTTGCCTTTCAGTATTTTTGACAGCTTGCAGACTTTTCGTGCGTTGTAGTCAACGTTGTTGAAAAGATAGTTCCAGTTGTTTCGGTGGTTTGTTATTTTCACTTTGATAGCTCTCGTTAGTTTCCACCGGTCTTCAAGAAAGGTCACACTTTCTAAGCGATAGATTTCTTAGATATTCAGGTGCTTGAATCAGCTTATATGCGTAGAGTCCCATGGCGTCGAGATTGCTGCTATATTTTGATGGAATATTGTTGATTGCGATCCAAATAACATTTTTTAGTTCCTCTGTTTTCTGCTCCATTACTCCCGATGAATTTAAGATATTCAGGGTGTCTTGAGGTAACGAAATGTTTTCATTACTATTTTTAAGGAATTCGTGCCAATTAGCTTTTTTGAAACAGTGGATTAGTTTTGGCGTATTTGTCGAATTTGTTGCTGCTTCTTATAGCGCTTGCAGCACTGCGGCTTCTGAGGGGTTGGTATTTCCATCACCTAAGGCAAAGTGGTGGTAGATCGTATACCTTAAGGGGAGTAGGAGGTAGGTTCTTGGGAGTGGTGTATTACCCGGTTGCTGTCTTTCGTAAAATTGAAAACCACTTTTTCGTTTTGTATGTGAGCGATTCCAATGCGTATGCCGAGGGTTCAAGTCAACCCTTAGCAGAAATCTTTCAGCTGGTCTACTGATTTGTTATTTTTTCCTTGGCGGATTTGGTTCTGGGTGAAATACTCAGCGTATAATTCTATGTTGGTTTATTTACAAGGGTTATGGTACTGATGTATATCAGTACCATCAGTACCATCTAACGTAGAAACTTTTGAAGATCTAGATGTTGCTTGTAAATGATTTAAAAGATAGGACGAATCGAATCCCATACAGTTATTACAACTGAAGTGCATCAGGGACTTGGTTGATTGGATTCTTGAATTCATTACGTAACAAGTGAATGACAAATTATTTTCAACCTCTTTGAAATCTTCGAGGATATTTTATACGCCGTACAAAGTAGTGATATGCCTCTATAGTTTCACACTTTAGCTTGTCACTCTTTTTGTGGATACGAAATATAATTGATTGGCTCCACTCGTTCGGCATTTATTTGTGTTGCCGGATTTGCTGATTGATTTGGGGATGGCTTTCTGAACACTGGTGCCACCATATTCAATGAGCTTCACTGGAACCTCGTCGATGCTCAGCAGTTTATTATTCTTTTCGGCTTGATAATGGAACAGACTTCATCCAGAGTTGGTAGGGCAAATTGAAACCTCTCCAGAAATGTTTGTTTCAATAAACTTCAACGATTTGGATCTGTGCGAACAACTAAAGAGTTTCTCTGCATATGAAGCCCAACTATACTTAATCCTGCTTTCATCAGCGATGATGTTGCCGATATTGTCACGACAGAGCGTTGTTTTGGGCTAATAACCACGTTCAAGCGTTTCACTACTTTGTATGCTTGTATTGTCTTGTTGCTCGCTAGACTTACATCGGTGCTCCTTAATTGGTCGTAATAGAATTTTTTGTTTTCTTAATTCTTATTATCTTAGTCGCTAATCTTTTGAGATTTTCATATCCAGCTCTCTCTTCGTCCTGGTTTCCTTACCTAAATATTATTTGTTCGTCTGATATCGTTCGTCTAACGTATCCTAGCATTCCTCACCGAGCCAATTATTTCTTTTGGGTTGGAGTTGATGTCCAATCATCTGTTCTGCCATGGCCCAAATTGCCGCTTATACTTCCAAGCATAGCTCGTCCTCTTTTTTGAACAAAGTATCTGATGCGATGAGAACTAGCTGGTTGTCGAGGGACTCCGTGAAATTTTTGGCAACCGACGCGTTTGGAGCTTGTTGATGTGGTTATTTTATAAAGAGTCAGCTCCTTGCCAAATACGCCTTTGACATGTGACACCGAGATATTAGTTTTATCAAGTAGTGATCCTAGTTACAATTGACTTCTCGGTATATGCGAACGTCAAGTATGCTCGAGGCCAGCGTTGTTTGATCAGAAAATGGTCGATCTGATTTTGTGTGTTACCATGCAGTGATACCCAGGGTCATTTCATGTATGCGTTGATTTGTTAAGCTAGTCGAACGTATGACTAGATTTCTGCTGCACGCAAAGTCAATCAGGCCATGGCCGTTGTCGTTTGTTTCATATTTGAAGCTACATCTTCCGGTCTTTCCCCGGTAAGATCGCTTATTGCCAACTATATCGTTAAAATTACTCAGAATTATTTTTGTGTCACCGTCTGATTGTAAAAAGTTTCCTTTGTTTCTTCATCCTTTTCTTCTGCCGAAGTGTGTACGTATATCAGCCATATTTTGAAGAATTCCGCTTCTATACGGACCTCAAACAACTGTTCGTTGACTCCCATAAAGTCAATAACACGTGATTTGAACTTCCTACCCACAATGAAAGCCACTCCAAATGCTCGATTTCCTGCAGGCTTCCCTCTTTTGAATATTGTGTGCAGTCTCATTTCTTGAATATCACTTCCAATGTAGTTCGTTTCCTGGATTTGCAGCATGTTTAAATTATAATGGCGTGCCTGTTGTAAAAGGTCATGAATAGCGCCAGGCTTGTTCAATAATTTGACTTTCCAGGATCCGTAGTCTTTTTTATCAGTCACGATGGCGGCCGTGGCCACCAATCTATTCCGAGGCTCTGCTGCAGGTTTCGAAGCAATGAAAGGGTTTTACAGGGATGGGGAGTCAACCCCTGGGGATTCTACTCTACTTAATTTCCAATGCCTCAAGCTGGTCTTTAATATCTTCAGATCTGAATAAAACATATGATTTGCGGACTGAATTATTGGAGATATTTCGCCTGATTCGTTGCTGTCGTTTAGTTAGTTAGTTAACTAAAAAAAAAAACAAGTTCTCAAACGTTATCGATATTGTATTCGCCAATTGTGATACTTTTTTTTTCAGGGCATTTTGACTGGGTCATACTTTTTATATTGTTTTCATTAATCTACATCGACTTGGTTAGAATTTTTGTATAACATTCATTGACTTATTTGCTTCCCTTCATTGAAAAGTTTCTGGAATAGCCCTTTCATGGTTATAACAAGCGTGAAAGGATGCTGATGTTATTCGTATAGGCTACCGTTTGGCTTGACTTGTATCGTAGTATAATCATCAAATGACTGCAAGTTTTCTAAGGGCATAATCCGAAACCAGATTGAACAACACTGGGGCCAGCCCATCTCCCTGTTTCAGTCCGACATTTCTGTCAAATGCATCGGAGAGCTGCTAGCTGAAACGGATTCGGAAAGTTGTAGACGTGATTTTGACTCAATTGATGATCAAATTTAGCCATGATATCAAAGCAAAACATTAGTTGATACACTACAATACCATCAATATCGATGTATGCTTCCTTGAAGTCCGCAAAGGCTATGTATATGCCTACATAGAATACTCAATGTTTGCTAATTACCTGATTGACTGTAAATAACTGGCCCGTCGTTTATCTGCAAACTCTGAAGCCACCTTAATACTTCCCAATACTTTTGGTGTATGTTCTAATCCTTTTTTGCATTATTTTTGACAGAGTTTTGTGTGACATACAAAACAGTGGTATATCTATGCAGCTTTCGCAACTATGGTTGTTACCTTTTTGGAGGATGGGGAATATAATTGATGATAAATGAACTGGATGACTTTCCGGATGGTTTTCTATTCCATCAATCTTATGCAAATCCTTGATTGAAATTTCATAAAGTCGGAATGTTTTTGAATGGGACTACCTTTTTTCGTTGAATAACGCAAATTTCTTAGAAAACAAGCGCTTTGCAATCACGCGTGTGAAATTCGAGCTCCGAATAAAATCCACAGACACCTTTGTCTCTTCGGAGCGAATGTTTTTTTTTGCTTGATCATGAATTTCATGATGTCTCAAATAATAACCTGTCATTATATCCCTGCGCCAAATAATAACTGAAAGCATCATTTCCCTATTATCACATCAGTCAAACAGAATCTATTCTAATCAATAGATAAGTAACAATGGGCCAAGTTTGAAAAGCATTCTTAAGATCGCGGTCCAAAACTTGAAGTTACTATAAGTGTTCGTTTGCGTGGACATTTGAAAAGACGATCGTGACCATGTTGAATAGCTTATTACCAAACTAAAATTCCCATCTTTGGTTGTTAATGGGTATCGCTGATCCCATGATCCCGCGAGCGTCGTCAATATGTATTGGCATCTGCATCATCATTACCACAATCATCGGAGTATTAAATTTCGTTGAATATCATTCAAATTGACCCAATCAGTCAAGAACGGTGGTTGAATATGTGTCAGGTTCCGATACGCGGTGGACTTGGTAAGGTATCCGACTTTTCAAAAGACTGGAATCCACTCAAGAGAATCCATGAATTCATTCATTTCTTCAACGGTACTCAAGATTAGATAATAATATCCAAATTTATCCAAAATGTCTGAGCAACGTAAAAATTTTTAGCCTGAATTTCCTTCCAATTGAAATGTTCTGATGCAGATGGATCGAGCGACTTGCATCGTTATGCGGAATCATAATGTTACAAAGGCTAAAGATGACGTAAATCAATTCACTTTCTTCCTTAGAGCATGTGACACGAAAAGGATGCTTGTCGTAAATTTCCTCAAGAATTTTTTTTTGTCACATTTTCCATCGGGCACTGCTTGTACTTTCCTCTAACGTAACAATTTCCTCCGACAAGGAACGCTCTTACATTGTATCACCCAAAAATTAACTCGGCAACGATAAATTGTCTATAAGCAATTTTAGTAGTTAGACACTATTGACTGCTCCATAAATTACCTCGAGTGAACATGAAAGTAAATGGTGTGCAGCATTGCTGATTCTTTCGCGATTTGAGCGCGAGCGCGGACTTTTTCGCGCAAACGGCTGTAGAAAGACCTCCAATGATAAATGTTCCGAATTGCTATGATAAATGCAGTGAATTGTTGAAAGGTATAAATCAATAACAAAAGTATTAAATTATGTGTTGGAAGCAGAACTCACTTGAGTTGTTGTTGTTGTTGCTATTGTTGTTTGTGTTGGGCATCTTGAAACCAATTCGCTGGTATCCTCGTGTCTTCAACCTGTGGGCAATTCAAACTTGTTTGCACCCTATGTGTCGGGATCTCGCGGAATATATACTTAAAATTTTACACGAAATGGTCGAGTTCGATGCAATCTTACGTTGATCTTTATCTCTGGCGTCAGTGAAAGATTACGCCTTGGAAATCAGGTAAGATTAATTTCGCCTGTAATCGAAATGTATGAAAAACAATATTACAGATTAATGTTTATCAGGTCGTGTTGGATCCTTTTAAATTTAAGGTAAACATCGTAGATACGTGCAACATTTGGAAATTGTTAGATAAATAATTTTCATCACACGAGTTCAACATTCTTTCAATACCAAAATCTTGAAGGAATTACACCTAGAACAGAAAGCTCCGGTTAAGGTGCCTCTTCATTTCAAAGCTTCTCGTAGTTGCATTCTTTAAGTAAAAACTTTCCACTTCTTTATCCGTTGGAACACGAAAACACATTAAATTCGATCTAAACCTCACTTAAAATGAGATCCTCCAAACATAACCCAAGCACTCCTTAGCACTGAATCGCTCATGCTTTTGAAATGGAGCCAAACGCAATACTCAAAATTTAGATTTGATTAATTTACGACCATTAATTTAACGATAATACCTTTATTATAAACTTTGTCCCTGAATTGTCTGATTCCGGGAAACAAACATGAAAAGTACATGAATTACTCACACTGAAAATAGTATTAAAACTCTTTTTCTGGCAGTTAAAAACAGAAGCCATTCGATAACGTTGACCGAAAAACGACAGTCTCCCAGTTCGTCCTTATAGCGTCTATCGCTCTCCAATAAATCTTTTTGTAGCTTAAGAAATCCCAAGGCATATTGATTTTTTATTTTTACACAAAGCTTATTATTTTTTAATTCCCATAAAGATAACCTCACCGGTAACTCCACATTTTGTGGAGGTACTCCAGTTGAATAGCTCCACAAAATTTCGATCATGGTTTGAGAACTGACCTCCTGAGAACTGAGAATTTTTTTCTAAATTCTATCTAAGGCTGTCTTAGTCTTCCAATATCTCGGAAAGCCAATTCAGCTTTTCCCGGATTTCAACAAGCGTACGAAAGACCGCAGCGTCACGCTGAACGCTAAGACACTTTGTCCTGGACAAGCCATTTCCTTAGTGTTTAAGCAAATTTTTATTTGATTGAACCACCTGAACCCACCTTCCAGAAAAATCAATATTTTATCTCTGGTTCGTAGCGTTAGCACAAAATAGCATGAACACTCCCATGCAACAGCTGCGAGAAAAAGACAGAGCAAACAAGCGTATTGACAGCGTTACGCTAGTCAAAGTAAACGTTGTTGTTCTCATTAAACGTACAAATAAAATAAAATAAATAAAATAAATAAAATTAAATAAAAAAATAAAATTAAAATAAAAATTTTCCAATACCGATAAAAATATTCTTAACACTTAACGGCATGGAAGAATTTCAAGTTTACTTCCAACCAGGTCCAGCTACTTTTCAGACAAAGAAAAGCTATACAAATTTTATAAATTTAGTATACATATAAATTTAAAGTATAGTATATATAGTATATAAACAAATGTATACATTATTCTGTATATAAATAAATATTTTTAATTCGGTGAAAATTAATTGATATACATAGAGGATAGTAATAATAAAAATTTGATTTAATTTTTATACTTATTTAAGGTATTGTACTTTTCGAAGCACTCTCCAATATGAATACCTGGTTTCTTGGTTTACGTATCAGAACAATATTTAGTATTAAGTTTCTCATCTACCCTCTTTAACCTTTCGATTCGAGCATACTATGCAGTCTCTTTTAGTCCTATTGGGAATGATGTGGAGCTTACCATCCAATCGCTGTACACCTTGTTCATTATTAGCGCGTCCTTGAGGTTTTTTCAACATATAAAAGTCATCTAATAATTGATCAACCAATTCTTTTATACATTTATAAAGTGAAAGCGCTCCAACCATGTCAACCAGCCTCACCATGCATTCTGTAGAACCACGGCCCCAAGTCTCTAATCAGGTCGCGGTCCACCTGCCAAGCGTTTCGTTTTTCCATATTTGCTGCCACAAGGTTAGGATCCTTCTCCGTTCCTCTCGGCTGGCGGTTTCTCTCACCGACTCTTCCCTACGTAAGTATACGCGTTCTCGTTTGTCTGCAAGTAACTTAATAGGAACCACCCTCGAGATTACATGCATTGCAGATTCAGAGACAGTGTGATATGCAGCCGCTACCCGCATAGCTTCTTATCTCTGCACCTGTGCCAGTCGCCTTCGGTGCGTCTCGTTACTAAGAGCGTCAGCCCGAACCTCGGAGCCATACAATAGCACTGACTTCATTGCACACATTAGTAGACATCTTTTGCTCGAGGTTGATCCCCGCGTGTTGACCATAAGGCGACTGAGAGCAATAATAATAAAAATAATAATAATAATGATGATAATAACTTTATGTTTGGGAAGTGAAGTATTTTTACGCGACCCAAATCAGGGCTACACCAGTTCATCAACTGGCCGCAAAAGCCTCAACAAATTCATCAGACGCCTCTACGGGGAGGAGATGTGTAAGCGGACGGATGAAGAAATTTTTGATCTACACATGGCACTGAGCAACAAGATCGAACAATCAGATTGGGATCGATTGGATGCAATCTCACATTCCAACATGAGGAACGAACTGTACCGTACCAAGGAGCAACTGATCAGGAAGTATTAGAAGTTCCAGAAGAAGCAAGCACCAAAGACACCAAGCTTCAATCAGGGACGACTCGTGGTCAACTTGACGGACAGGGTGCTCTCGGAAGATGAGAGGAAAGTACTAGCCAAAGGAGGAAACTTTGCAGTCACACCTCACCACATTCCGACTGAAGATATCATCTCCGGATCAGAAGCAGCCGTCAAGCACCTACCGCACGAAGACGTAGAAATGATACGCATTGAGACATCCAACATCCTCAAAAGGGCAAAACCGCCAGAAAGCAATCTGACGAGAAATGAAGGGCTGGCACTACGGAACCTAAACTCACATGGGGATATCATCAGACTCCCAGCTGCCAAACGAAACGTAACCGTGCTCCTGAAGACCGAGGGTTATTACAGGAAGATTGAGAAGCTCTTGGACTAAGGAAGCTACAGACCATTGAAGAAGGATCCTACACAAACAAGACTACGCCTCACAAACTGGCTGGTCAAGTCTTCGTCACTAACAGAAGATATCAAAAAGCGTTTCTTGAGAACGGAAGCTGTTTCACCAAGGCTGTATAGACTACCCAAGATCCACAAGACGAATGTTCCTTTGAGAACAATAGACAGTCACACGGACAGATACCTGCATGCTCTATCGAACCATGACCCTAGTCAGAAGTATGGAGTCATCAGAACCCTTACGGAACGAGCTTGAAGGATTTGCGAACCAGAGAACCTCCAGACAGAACTTGAACACCTAAAAACTGCATTCGAGCCAAATGGCTACAGCAAATCTAACAGACTCTCAGATAAGCGAAGGACAAGAGGAACCCACTTTCAACTGCAGGAGTCTACTGCATACCCTATTCCTGCGGAAAGGTCTACATCGGAACCACTAAAAGAACAATGGGAAAGATCAATGGGAAGGAGACTCAAAGAACACAAAGCAAGCTGCATGCTAGGTCAAACTTATATATCTAAGAACCCGAACACGCACTGAACAACGAGGACCACAAGATACACTTTGAGAACTGTAGGTTTATAGCATCAGTAAACGGTTACCACAACAGGCTGGTTAGGGAAGCCATCGAAATCCATAAACATCCCAATAATTTCAACAAAAAGGAGGAGACCCTCAGGTTCAACCAGATCTGGAACCCAATCCTTAGACACGCCCGAGTAATGCCATTAGATACGCCGAGATCAACTGAAGCCGAACGAGCCATAGTGGAACAATCCGAAGAGGGACAAACTGTGCAACCGCACTCCCGCCGGAATATCACTCTCGAGATAACCAGCACTGCAGATTCAGAGAAAATATGCAGCCGTTATCCGCTGAGCTCCTTGCCTCTGCACCTCTGTGAGATGTACTTGCCCAGACATCGGAGCCGTATAAAAGCACTGACTTTATCGCGCTCTTCAGAAGACGTCTTTTACTGGAGGTTGGATCCCGCGTGTTGACCATAAGGCAACTGAGAGACGATACTCCTGCAGAAAACGTAAACACTGACGCTCAAACCTGCTCCAGGTACCAAAGTACCTCTTCAAAGCATTCATATGGTCAGCTCATCACGGCTGCCGTATTCTTAAATCCTTTGAGACCACCGGTTCGTCATAATTATTGGCGATTGATCTACTTCCCAGATTTTTCAGGCGCATTTCGCAAAATGCGCCTCTCAAAGGTATTCTGCACGTTGGCGTGTGCTTGGGTGGGAATCTAACTTTCATTTCCAAAGGAGCAGGTTTTATCAAAACTTTGTATGCTTGAAACTTTGTTTTCCTGTCTATGTAGGAGGTCTTCTATATCAGAACAGAATAAAACATCCTACTTTTGCTTTCTAGTCTTCGGCGTATTTCGTCTGCTTCATTGTTATTCATCGTTAACAGTCTTCGGTATTGTATTCATCTTTCTATATTAGTGTCTTTTTTTGAGTTTTTCATGGAGTCCTTTGGCGCTTGTCAACTAGCCGAATAGGATGCTGCTGTCAGCAACATAGGCTATCCCTTGGCTTGTCTTGTATAGTAGTGCACCTTTTGTATCAACAAGTAGCTTTTTTAATTACGTATTCTCCTTCCTGTTCCAGGCTAATAATTTGGCAAAAGAAATCGGTGAGTTCTGAAACAATTCTCGAGAACCTGCTTGACAGCAAATAATTGAACTGTCCTCAATGGACGTGCTCAAAATAAACCTTGATACTCCTCCCCAATATTGTTGGTGCATGATCTAATCCTTTTTTGTATTATTTTTGAAAGTGTTTTGTATGAGTTACAAAGTATTGGAATGCCTTTGTCGTTTTCGTAATCAAGGTTGTTTCCTTTATACTGCATGGGGATTAATATAGTGATGGATCCAAATGAGTCGGGTCACTTTGTGGGTGACTTCCTGAACGTCGCTATTACCAAACTAGATGAGCTTAACTGGAATCTCATCTATACCCGGCGCGTAGTTATTCTTTTTGGCTTTGATGACCGAACTATCTGCATCCAAAGTTTAATGCAATGAAAGTTCTATGCGGATACTTATTGACCACCGGGTCTAGAACTTTCTTATGGGTTAAGAAGATTTTTAAAAAATGCTGTCCACAGTTTCTTAATCTAATTTTTTCGGGTCAAGATGTTGCCGCTGGCAAGATGGAGGCCTTGCAGTACTTGATGTCCAATAGTCTGTTTTGCTCAACTTCCATTCACAGCTCGGTGCTTCCGATGTATCTGAGGAATGGGAATCAGCTGTTCATCGAAGGTCTCCCTGATGGTTTTTACCACGGACACCGTTCGGAACCTTTACTTAAAAATACTAACACCGCAGTTTTTTCCATCAACAACTTTGTCCACTTTGAGAAACATGTCAGACAATATGCTTGCATGCACTTCAATCCAAAAACGGCAGCAGAAATATTGTATGCAAGTCTGTGCTGCACAAATTTTCCACAAGTCTAGTGGTTTGTGTGTGACTCAATTCTATGAATCCCACCGAAGTCTTTTTTTCGTTGCAATTTTCACACAACATCAGGCATACAAGGAGGAAAATTTCCTTAAAGTTGGACGTGACTTTTTCTGCAGCTCCAACGACAACAGCGGCGTCTACGATGATGGCTTGATGGTTCGTTAGATGAAAAACCTTCAGGTTGAATTAAACTACTGTAAAACATACTTCTTACCTGTAAACTAACGGTCCAATAAGTTAACTCTTCAGGTGCAGAGCATGCTAAGCGACCAAGATTGTTGTGTGTCGGAAAAGTGAGCTGGGCTGACTAAGCTAGCTCAATGGTTGAATTGTTGGTTGACGATGGCACTTTATGTTATGTATGATGCTGGTTGCGATGATGATGACGACGCGAAAGTTAGCAGGGAAACCTCGAGATTGGCACTATATGATGTCGCGTCGTGGAATTTCAATCAATAAAGTACTTGCCGGTGGTAAGTAGCTGTACACGTCCTCAGGCTGGCTGAGTATGTTTTGTGAACAATTTACATACGACAACAAGGAATTTGTCGCATTCAAGATTCCTGATGTGCTGCAGGTTCGCTGAAACTTTGAATAATGCTCTTACGTTCAGGCAATGAAAATTATTCTCGGAATCAAAAAGCTTTCCTGATCGAATAGCGAAAATTATGTGCGGATAACTAACAGTGATGAATTATTTCTCTCTGCTGAGTATGAATATATTGTTCTTAGGAAGAAGACATTAAGAAGTATGTAACATAATTTCATAAGAAGTTTCCTATAATGGGTCAAAAGCCGCCTCTTAAATTTAAAAGCAATTAACTTTGAATCACCTGCAATCCGAATTACTCAACAATTTTCGCGTGGGGTATATATAAACTCAATGTTAAGTCTAAAATGAAAATTTGTTTTTTCATTCTTCTGGAATATTTATTGTAAAAGGAATAATATTCACTTACTACCAAAGGATATCAGACCGACCAGATGTTATTATTGCACGGTTTGTATGCTTTTCTCCCGATCCTTTCCCGAAATTCGTTGCAGTCTTTACATATTACAGATCATTCGCGGGGAAAACCGAATCCAAAAACCCAAACCAAAGCTGGGAAGAAAAGACGCCTCTAGTGATTGCCAGTTCTAGAGTTTTTGAGTTGAAGTGCTCACGTACGACGAATTATCCTCTGATACTTACTTAGTATAAGGTAAACGTCGTTATCTTTGTTAAATAAATGAGAAAAACAAACAAAATAGGACAAAAATTCGGTGATTCATCCTTAAAAACTCCTATATTTGAGAAGCAGCGAAACCTATCTATGTTGCCTTGGAATTTTAGATTTTATCCAAATGCATAAAAGAGGATACTGTCTCTAGTATAGAGGCTAATGTTATTGTGTTGGTGGGGGAGGAGTGAATTAGCCTCATGTGTATATCTTAGTCATATGCAAGGGGAAACAAAATTCTGGAGACGACAACCAGCGTAAGACTACTTGCGATCGGTGACCATCAGTGTAAGGCATCCAAGGTCCTATTAAGATGGGCTGTGAGAATTTCGTCAATAGGCACACGAAGAGCACGCTACAGTTTAAATTTTTGTCGAAGACAAGAGGACTGGCTACTAAACTCTACAGAGAGTACCATCCAAATCGGCCATGCCGAAGAGCTTGACACAGCACACCTCCGTCGTATTGTTGGTCAACTGAAATCGCCAGATAACAAAGATAGGGCCACAAACTTCAATGAGAAGCTCCACGGAACTAAGCCAAGATGGAGCTAAGTACCACAGTGGTTCAGGCAGGAAATGTTTTTGAGAACTGATGAATAGAGATAAACCAAGCTGTTGGTAGAACATCGACGCAGACATGGAGATGGGCTTGGTGGGATCTGGGCTTGTGGGATCTGGAGTAGTAGCTTGTTTTATGGAAATTCCATACCCTTTGAATGCCTTGCGTACAAAAGCAAAAAAGAGGGACAAAATAGTACTGACTCTATTCCGCACAGATACTATCCGTATTGAATTTGCCGTCAGGAAAAGATCAGTATACTGTAAACTCAACACTAGCAAAGAACTAGATTCAGCAGTTATTTCAATGAAGGCGAAAAAGGCTTGAGGACCAGATGGTATTCCGGCCGAGATGTTGGTATATCACTTTTGCTCTAGCTTGCTGTTCACTTCATTTAATGTCTGCTTGTGAGAACGGGTTTTTCTTGACCAATGGAAGATAACAAGCATTATGTTGATCACCAGGGCAAAATTTTATCCTGAATTTTTAGCACACCGGCCGTTACGCATGCTCGCTACAGCCAGCAAAGTCCTCGAGAAAAGACCCATACAGGGTAGACTCACAGACGTTATCCGTAGCCTGAAGACTTTTCTCACCGTCAGTACGGCTTCAGGGCAAGGCGCTCCACCATAGAAATCGTTGCGGAAGTGGCGAATGTAGTCCAATAGGCAGAGACACGCATTCGATTCAACGGGCGGTGAGTCCTCCTACTGACGCTGGACATCAGGAATGCGTTCCACTCTGCTAGATAGATGGATATTGTGAATACCATGTAAAATTCAAACACTCGAGTGTGAGGTGAATAGCTTTGAATCATATGAAGGATCACAATCTGATCTACGACACGGTGCACTTTCAACAGGAAATGGTATTCGTATCAGATGTGTCTAAGGGTTCCATCTTCAATCCATTACTTGTGGAACATCGCCTGCGACGGATTCCTCGAACTCGAATAGCCAGAGGATCTCGACTCTTCTCGCTCGACTATAAGATGATATTTCAGTGCTTATTGCTGGATGTCCAGTCGATCAAGCATAATTGAGGCTAGAAACGATTATACACCGAGTAGGAAGCTGGATAGCCACTCATGAATTTAGCCGGTAGAATAATTTCTTTAGTTATAGAATAACTAGAGTAAACTCAAGTGAGGCTCTTGACAAAGAAGAGGATCCCTACAGCAGGAACCGTCAGTATCAAAGATACATTATTAGAGTAGAAAATATTAGTTGAGTAATTGGACTTACTAACAGACTAGTAAGTTTCTCGGGAGCACATTAGGGCAATGGCAAATACGGTCAGGAAAGGGAATCGGAATACAGTCGACAAATGACCAACTTTAGGGTAGCAAGTCAAGGAAAAAGGCGACTCTTGATGATAATTGTCCTACAATCCACGCTCTATATGAAGAGGAGTTTGGAGAGGACCAAAGCCCTCAATGAGCAGCTGTGACAAAAACGATTGAGACAATGTAGATCGCGTCAGCATCCCAGGCCGTCTCTAAGTCAGCAATGTTGGTAATGGTAGCTATGATACTCGTGCACCAGAGCGTAAAATAATCTTCCTCTGACACGGGAATAACAAAGAATAAGTCGCCATCCTTGACGAGTGGCAGATATCTTGAGAGCGTGAGTCAAAACAAAGGGTTGACCGCGCGACCATCAACGATTTGAGATCATAGCTCAGTCGAAGCCATGGCTAGACTCACTTCTACTTGACCCAGTTGTTGCTCAGACGCAGTCGTTTTCTGTCTTAGCTGCGTAAGATTGATAAATCACGGTCTCTAGGTTGCATATTCTGCATTGGAGAGAAAGATGCCACCTGTCATACTTTCTTTGCATGCTAAAGATAGCAAAGACTGTGACTTTAATCTTGCCAAAAGTGGGAGAGCTGCGTCTGGATAAACTTATTTCAAAAAAGACTGAAATTTTTTGTCAAATACATTAGGCGCGGAGCATTCTCATAGTTAAAAAGGAATACTTGTACGGCTGAAAATGTCGAGATTTGGGGATACTTCTTCTAGCAATCCTCTTCCTCCTTCCCTCCTGGTTCGGGAAAGAATTCCTGTAATTGTAGGCGCTATAAGAAGTAAAAAAGAGAGGGTTAGACCGAAGTAGTGTTCCGAACGGTTCCAAGCTAGCTACTCTGGTTAAATTTGGAGGGGTTTAGTCGGTAGTCCTAAAGGTTTTGTCCACTGGGTATTTAGCCTTCTACCCCATACCCAAAAAAAAAAATATGATTAACCTATTTCTAAATAGGTTAAAATTAAATTAAGTTTAATAAAATAAACGATTATTTTCGCACGATTCCTTGAATGGGATTTATCCATTGATAAAACATTACCGCGATGAAAGTTACTTGCAGTGATGTTTTCATTATGTTTATTTGTAACAATTTTTTAACAGATTGTTATTAAATGGATGAACTGGGCAAATTTGACCTTTGTAATTCAAAATCAAATTTTTCGCATGTTTCGCAAAATCAATGAGCAAAGTGGTATATAAATCCTTTCTACATGTCGAAGCCAATGAAAGAGAAAAAATTTTTAGGCGATTATCAAAAGTCAACCATGAAAAGGAGGACGCTGAAAATTCATAATATTTGCATTTGTAAGAGTTGGAAATTTGGAATTTCAATAAAAAAACAATTCCTGCTCGTTGCTGAAACTGAACATTTGATTTCCACCAAATTCTAAACATACAAACAATTTTCTTGCAATTTCTTTAAGTAAATTTGCATTGAACATAATTTGCGGGTTATCAATAATTGAGCGAAAGCTTTATTGGTCGTTATGTGTAAAGTATGATCATTAATCAACCTTTCGAGCCAATAAACGTTATTACCTTTATATAAACATTACCTGATGCTTGCTTTCACCTCTTCCGCGGTGTTAAACTATTCTTGAGAATAGCAGAAAACCACAAAGATATCTTCAGTTCATCTCCTCTGATACTGCTGACCTCAATGTCATAAAATAGATACTCATTAATGGTCATTTCATTTCATTCCAACTTCCTTGTAGACTTCTCTTCCATCATGTCAGCCGCGCCAACAATCATTGCATCGCACAATATTATTCTTCTTTGAACTCATTAAACAACCTTTCAATTGAAAACCTTACGTCTATAAACTATCTTTCCATATATCGTTTGATAGATTCAGATACAAACAATACAATTTTGCTTGATCACAGCGTTACGGTGAAGAGCGTGCAAACATCGACACATTCATAGGTGCATGTATGTGAAGGTGGAAAATGCAACTCCCATGAGATCCTATTTGACGGCCGTACGACTCGTCGACACTTTCAAACAATTTTCAAATTGATTTCGCGTCGAAGTCTGTAGAAAAGATATGAGAGGACTTAATGAACATTAATCGAAATCAAAGATGAACTGAAGATCACTTTCGGTGATTCGATTGAAATTGCTTTCTAATGAGAGGCATGTCGCGAAAGGTTCTGGCTGCGAGGGTTACCGACGTCAGTCTTTCGTTCTTCGGAAAGATAATGAGAGGAAGAACGCGTTAAAAGGACGAAGGTAAGATTTTATCAGGAATTTATTTGTTGACTAGTTCCAAAGTTTGGATGGTTTCAATCGAAAATATAGCAGTGAAAATTTTCTATAAAAATGTCCTTCAGATTGTTGTTGTAGCGCAACAGTTCTCTTTATAACTTTGGTTGCGACGCTTGTTATGGCCATCGCATTTCAAGACTGAAGATACACCTGAAAGGACTTTAGTCAGAACTTGATGCTAGAACTTGATATTTTCCCCTAGGGTAGCTACCGGACTTCGATAGGCTGAAAATAACCTCTCTCTCCCCCCCAAAAAAAAACAAAAGCAGATATCACTCTCGCCAGCAGGACTCCAACCAAAAATCTGTTGTGTCGAAGGTAAAACTTCTAACTCTTACACGCTACGGAATGCATTTGATGTGCTCTCAGATGCTTCGTGACGTTGAACATCCTTTCATGCCTCTGTAAGTCATTTTTTCGTATTATCTGCTAAAAACTTTGTTCTGATCCCTAGTTCGCAGCCCATTTTAGGGGGCACGGTATGGTGAAAAATGTACCGCAGCATTTGTTACTTTTTTGTGGAAATTTAAGAATCAATATAACCCTTGGTGCACATGCTTAGTTCTTAAAAATAATATATAAGCCTATATTGAGTCCCATAGATAACCTACTTGATGTGAGATGAGATGATGAGGCCGCTTCGCTCTTCTCTTTTCCTCTGGTCTTTTCCATTTCACCAATTTTTTCAAACAGTACTTATTTTAAACAGGGTCGCCACTGCAAGAAGTGATCCCTTCTCTTTCAACCCCTTTCAGAGCGACTTCTTATCTCTGACAATTCCAACCACTGTTAGTGTTAGTTAGTTAGACAGGTAGTTACCCTTGCAGCAACTTCTAATTTAGTGATGTGTTATTATAGTGCTAGTGGCCATTCATATTGTTTCATTTATAGTGTTCCCTACAACAACTTTCCACATTATCTGAATTATGTAACATATTCTTATTGAAATGACTATTCGTTACTGAACCCTCACCTGATATTTTCAATTTCAAAATTGACGACAGTAATTACTAACCATTCACGTTCGTTGGAGGAAATGATGATGCGGTCAGCCAAATGACAGATTACAACTGTCATTTGTTTGTTTTGTTTAAGGTCAAGAGTTTATTTTTGATGTTAAATTCTGATTTGTAAACGATCCTCAAAGACTTCTGCAACTCTTATGAATCAATTCAATCGCTGATTGCGAAAGTAGTCCTAATCCATGGACAACAATTGGGCCTGGATTTATTAGCAAAAATAAAGGTTGTTCCAGGTGTGGGCGGTTCCAGGCTACCAAGCTAGATTCTCAGCCTGACAGTGGAGGTGTTTAGTGGGTAGTCCAGAACCGTTGCGCGTCTGGGAGCCCCTAACTCAGGCCGTAAACATCCTTCACTTCTAAACCACAAAAAGTTGTTATAGATGTGTATGAATAATAGAATTACTGAATTCAGATCACAGGGCAAGAAGTTAATATTCTATATTACAGTCCACAAAGGACTGACTACCATCAAACATCTTTCTTCGCAGTTCCAAATTCTCTCTAGCGTGGTTAGTGGTGTGGTTTTTCTACGAATTTTTGGCTTGCTTGCAGACTTCTACCGTCAATATTTTAGTGATGTCTCACATTTACCCTTCAAACTTTGATTTATAAACATACTCCTATTGCTATTGGTCTCATGGCTACTTATTCTCATTCTAAAATCCTCTATGTATCGAAAATAATAATTTTAATCTTGTGGCTACTTTGATTTAATTTTCAATTTCTTCATTTCTTCAGCTGATCAACTCGAGGTGATATTTTAATTGTATTCTTCTCTTTTCCTTATCAACTGTTTAGTTGACAACGACCAAAGTAGTTTCCTTAAAGGACGTAAGATGTTTTTTCCTATTAAACCTGAATCCACTTTTCTCTGCTTCAAAGTCCAATCTCAGGTTAACCACAAACTCACATCAACACTTCAAAAAAAAAAATTCCAGATTCCAGATGCATTGGAATGCATTGCATAAATACTAAACTTTGGTTCGATGAGCATTTGACTTTTAAGAATGGTCTTTCTTTTCATTCTCTCTGTATTCATACACAATGTCTTACATATGCAATTGCACCGGAATACTGTTTCTCCATACATATAAGCTCTAAGACCTACCTATCACGATCACATCAATCACCTACATCGTTTCATTTTCAAGCTTTCTACCTTGCAAAAGCCCGCTTGACTTTCTACTTGTGGTATTCATGTCTCTTTTTTCGTGATGCTTTTGCGAAGTCTAAGCCCTAAGCAGGGACAACCCGTACGGACATGACAAAGAAAGATAACCGAATATCCCATGTAACGCATAAAGTGAGCTTTGTAATAGCGAGAGCTTGAAAATTGAAAATCTAGTTCAGTTGACAGATTGTGATAGAGAGCTTTGTACGCAAAAATTATGAAAAATTGACCAACCAGTATAAAAACAGCATCCCTCACTTTAGTAGAATACAACAATACCGGGAGTGTGTATGAAATGTTAGTGAAAAGAGAGATAAACTCGAATTTATCCTGAGGTTTGGCTTACAGCAAAGGCATTCTGCTTTGTGTGAGTAGTTAGATGATGCACACAATTCGATTAGTTTACAATTGAGTCAATTCCCTTAACTTTTTTGATGTGGTAACAAATTTGTTTTGCGGGAATCTTTCTCTCAATGCATGAAACGTCCAGTGAATCGAACCCTTATTTTGATTTTGCATTTCAATAGTTTCTACACTTATCAAAATGTCAAATTTCACATTCTTGCATGTCAAACAGCGAACGCACAATACAGCGACACTTCTACGAAAAGAACTCACTATCTAACAGGATGCAACCAAAATAAATGGAAATATATTTTGATTGAAAAAGTTTCATTTGTTCTAAGAACGAGAAAATATATTTCAAAACTTTTGAGTTCAAATAATACAATCCAAAATATATTTATACTTTTTCTATCTCATACAGTGACAAGTCACCCAAGAGTGTCGTTGCTCGTTGAGGAAAAATAAGACAATTAAAAATCTATTTATACTTTTGGCTATCTCATTCTGTGTGACGCCGTCCAGGAATATTGTTGCTATTTGAGCTTACGCGTTTGGTTGATTTTTTTTATTTTTGACATAGTGGCAGTTGAAAATTTCGTTCAATGCATAGGCCATAAATTGTATAAATAGGCCGTATTGATAAACTCTTATGTCTCAGAAAATGGGTCAGGATTTTCTCTTGTCTATAGAATTCTCATTTAGCATGTTTTGTGTTGATGCACCTTACTTTTAGAAATTTTTTCCAGGACTTGGATTAATTTCATCGTTCAAACGAATGGAAGGCGATAGTTTGATTCAGGGATCATAAGATTTCTCTACTAAGTTCGGATGACAAGTTGTTGTCATCCTCAATATACAATAATGGGCTTGCGCTGGTTGTAATAATATTGAATAGAGTTTATCTCACCAAATGTTGCCGCAGAGTATTGACATGGAGTAATTTAGGTGTCTCATCATTGTTTAAACCCTGATTCAAGGCTTTCACAAGGCCTGTTAACCCTAAAGTTAAGCATAAGCAAGACATCAAGGATACTTTTGGAGAACAACTTGATGATGTAATAAATACCATACCATCAACTTTTAATCGTTTAAGCGGCAAAATGCAAACAAGTTCAAAAGTTAGCCAAGCTAGAAAGGTTAGTTAGAGGCACCAACAGTGGCTTATACACTTGTAATTACATACATTATATACATCAATATTACAAGATTACGTTGAACCCTTCTTAGAAAAACATTAAATTCTTGTTCCTCAAGCATACATATCGTATGCATAACAACATAATAGTTGCAACATAGAAAAGGCGTCAATGTTCTAAATGTTTGAATTCTTTTTGAGCCGTATGTTGAAATAGGCTTAAAAGTAGCCTATTTATCGTAAACGGAAGACAATGAGACGACGTGAATGAAGTCTCTCTTTCCTTGAAACCTAGTTCTAAGAGTGCTTCTAGATTTCTTATTTCTTCTATTAAGACCAGCTCCTCCGTAATTAATGTGCTTTGACGTTTCGATTATGAGTCCGAGTGAAGAGCAAACAAAATACTATATAACTTAATAATTGCATTATGCTTAGTACTTTATCCTTGAGAATGTTTCTTTATCCGTTCATGTATCCTAGGTTTGTCGCATCACTCTAGGAATAATTAAAACGTCAAATGACAGTTTGCTGTTATCCCAACATCCAGTTGTGAGCTTGCGCTGTATGGTGTTGCCTGATGTTCATTTGGTGAGAATATTGTTTCTGAGCATCGTTGTTTGTGAATCGAGGTCGCATCGTGACTAATTAGGCAACTTGTTTTCGCCGTTCATGAGAGCGAATGTGTAATTGTAAAAATGAAGTTATTCACTTAGGGGCCCACATTTGAAGCAAGAATATAATTATAGTTTTCGATTGCATGAAACAAAAATAAGATATCGCATGAAGGGTGTCGAAAATGAATGACAATAAAAGGTCATAGTTTAGTAAGCGTATAGTTCTCTAATATAACGATATTTTGGCAATCATACCTTGAGTTTAGACTCCGATATTAATTGTGAGAATGTTGAGTTGGCGAACTTATGCATGTAGGACAGAAAAACATTTGAGTCCTGCAGTGAAGCTGCTTCAAACACGATTGGAAGAGACAGTTTATGAAGAAAAATTCTAGTCAGCCAAAAAATTTATCGGAACCACCAAGATCAAAGATTTCGCTATTGTCAATCTCACTAACAATAAGCTTCTCATGTACAAAGGATACATAAATTTATGTTTTTACTTAAAAAGTACCAAGAACCTACCAAATGGGACCCATTTTGACTTGATATCAATCGGCAATACCGACCCCATCAGCAAAATGGTAAAGCCCTGCATGCGGATGCACTTTAGCGTCTGCAAGATTGGTCTCTGTTGCCACTTTATACGACCATTGGCAATATATCGAAGATTCTCGTTGACTCACATATGTTAGTAGCATCATTTCAAATCATTTTTCTTCATAAGATCTTGCGCCAAGATGGCTTGTAATTTTTATAGACACCAGATTGACCACGTTACTTGGTATCTGGGTTGCAAGTCATCCACAGCACTGTGTCGAAGAGCTCAGCATTGTGTCAGCAAGGAGCCAACTCATTCTCTTTAAATGGGCTATTGATTAGCCTTTGGCTCGTCAACAATCAATTGATAACCTACACTGGACCGTTGTGTATTGAAAATTGGCATTTTTCCTTCGCTGATTCACAGTGTGGTATACTCAAAGTTTCGTAGCCCAATGTTGTGAATTATGCGGAAGGGATATATTGAAATATGTATGAACATGAACCATGAAAGGTTCGTTCTCAAAAATTACCTAAGCTGAGTATATCTAGGGCTATTAGAATTGCAAAAAAAGTTTTAATTAATCTATTTCACTGGCATCGTATTCAAAGTTTGTGGCTTCCCATGTCCTGCCCTTGTTGCAGGCACGTGTCTAATAATGCGGTTCTTACTTAATGGAATGGAATGGAGTGGAATTCCTAGTTTAATTTCCGTAATTTTCTTTTCTGGACTCATGCATGTTACCTATTCTGTTGTGAGTATCTCAGTTGTATAAAGCAATCCACTTAATTTGTTCTCCTTTAGGAGCATGTTCGTAATCGCTAGATGCATTTATTTTGTTGATAAAGCATGGAACGAGCTCTATCTTGAGGAAAAGTCTGCTCACAGCGTTAACTCACTAGCGTTTCTTTCCTAATTAAAACCTTCATTAATTGCTGCGTTTCGATAAGCGCCCACCACCGGAGCGGTGAAATGAAAACCGCCTTGCAATTTCAGTATCTTCGATAAGGCGAAGAAACCACCCAACGTTTCAGTTCTTGTATAATAGACAGCAAAAGAAAGTTTGATGGCGATGCATGGCGAACAGTTTCCGAAATCGACAAGTATCCTGACATCACTGAACTGCGACTACCTTGACAACATTGTGTGAATGACGCTAGTTTTTCACTGCTCAGCAAACCACCCCTCTCGCAAACAGGCACTTGATCACATATGTCGATTCTAATGGTTGATCATATGTGAGCTTTTATTACCCACTAAATTCGTATTACAGCATTTGAATTTTATTGCAACATAAACTGTATATTAATCAAATAAAAGTTGGGCCTACAATTCAGGTCCATCGTAGCCGGGAGGAATCTAAGCGCTGGTAACTAAAACTATGCAGGAGATGAAGTCGAACCTCATTATTCTGTCGGCTCTCTGTTGGTTTTATCGAATGTATCCAATCGATTTGATTAGCTTCCAATAGTAAATCTTAAATTTAATCTAATCCGCACTAACTACTGCCTTCGGATGGACTTGAACGATTTGCTCATGGCCACGGTAGAAGGATTAAATGAGAGGAAAGACTACACACAGTTTGTACGTCGGCTGGCTGTTGGTGATGAGGTGCCATAGCTGCAGAAGTTGAGTTTGGACCACGACCAGATTATTTAGGAGGAACTATAGCATCTCACATCGCGAACAAATCTTCTTGTGGGACTTGTTCAGCGCAAAGCAACGCGACCGATCACCGGGATCAGGACGATGCAAAAGATGTGATGTGCAATCTTCTACGGTCGTAATTTGTGAATTTACCATGGAAAAATCAACTTTGGAACTTTTATTGGCGTCAATTGCAGTTTTATTGCCAGCGCACCATCCACACTGACCAGAATCGTGATGCCCCTCTGTGGACACAACTGGCCAAGTTCAGCTGTAATTTATTTTCATTTCATTCGCTCATAGCCCATCCCAAGGATGTTTTGCGCTAATGGCCTCAACACAAAGGCATTCAATACATTTCGTGGATTTGCAAATATATACAGGTATGGCTTTTAAATAATATAAGCTCTGTAGGTTCTTATTATTCTAACAGTGGAGGACAAAGTTATGAATACAATGCACCTCTCACCTCCTGTTAAAATTTTTTATTAGCTTACAAAAAGAGTTACCATTGATTCCTTATGGGCGGGTCTTTTAGAGAGAAATATATTGAAAAAGGAAATAGACACTTGATAGTGTCAAAATATTTTCACTCACTAATACAATAAATAACTAATAGTTTTTTATTGTAAATAACTAATAACTAATACTGCCACTGTCTCAGACACGCACTGCAGCATTACTTTGAGGCAATATTGGTCCTACTCGGGGTAGTTTTGGTGAGAGGACCTCGCCAAATCTTTGAACCGTATGCCGATGATCAAGAGTCGCATTCTTATCGAGTAAGGTACCTTAATGTTTTAATGTTGGTCAGAAATTGACCAAAAAATTATACACCGAATTGTCCTGGTTTGTCCTGGTTTCTTCGGAGAAATTCTCCTAACCTAGCGCATCCCTAATGCTGACCGTCCTTGCCCGAGAGACTTTTTGCTTTGGCAAAATGACAAACTTGCTCTTTTCTAGTGCAATGCAGTTCTCAGTGTAATCGTCAACTTCAAGCAGAGCATTGAGGTGGTTACCTGTGTCACGTTATTCGAAGGCACTCTGTAATCCTTTTCTCAGATTGATTTGAAGAAATTGAAGCAACTCATTCGTAAATTCATGTGACTCTGTTCTGGTTCTTTTTTTTCTAATGGATTTCGAGGGTTCTTTTTTGTGGTTGAGAAGTGAAGGTTGTTTTATCCGCTCTCTGTTTAGTGTAGAGGAACGAGGACTAACGTGTACATCAATCTCCAGTCCTTATGCCCGTAGGCACCAACTGGCGAGGAAGTAATGGCCTCTCCCGACGTAATATGCAAATAGTAGCTGGCTTGGTTTCGGAATAATGTTATGGAGTCAATTAAAATGCGTCTTTCCCTCGAGGCTAGTTCACCTATCTGAATGCTGATACTCTCGCTGCAGCCTGGTCTGTAACTGACGATATTTTTCCAAGGAAGCCCATTCTAGAATCTATTATGAAGCTAAGAAAAGTCATTAGCAATTGAATTGGAGACAGCGAGGCCCACTGTTCGCAGAAGCCCGTCAACGATATAAATGGGTACTCATGAAGCTGATTCTATTCAGGGTTGTTGTGTCGTATTTGCCACCAGGGTATCGACAAGCTGCGTGTAATATTACTGAGACTAATGATAGAATTCTTCACGTCTTCAACGGCACTCCTCGAAAGGAAGCGATTGAACTTCTAATTTTTCTCACACCCGAACATCACACGCAGGGTTTATTTATGGAACAATGGATCATTCTTCAGTACCGTCAATTTTCGGAAGGAAGTGTAACATATATGATTGTTTGCATGACACCTCATTCAGTGGGAAGTTAATGTGTTGCTAACGTTCATTACTACGAGCTCAGACCGGTCCACAATGTTCAGGATCTGGGTTTCTCATGGGTCACTTCGGGTTATGATGCTCCATTCCATTGCTTTGAAATCACCTTCATCATGAATCGCTCCGTTGCTGCTCGAGAGTGCGTCCTCCATAACATTAAGGCTATTCAAAGGAATAGATTTGGCTCATGGCCTGATTCACACAAGGCACTAAAAATTGTCCGATGCGGATAATTATCGGCCCATAGCCATCCCTTTGGGCATGACTTTGTACCGAGCGCTATCTGGTACCTAGATCGTGGCGGAACTGATTTAGTGCCGGAACCATTCTGTATGGTTTCTGTAATGATGATGCTCAGATATGAGTAGTATGTCAGCTCTTTCCTCTGTAGCCATCTGTAAATCCTGAAAGATCAATCGTCGGCACAGACTTTTCTGTAGAACTCTGATCATTTAAGCTTTGCTTACTGTCGTTAAAAGATCAAGAATCCCACAGTGCCCAAGGCATGGTTCAGTTCTTCGGGCTTCACACCCGTTGTCGTGGAATGCTGGCATCATGCCGAGATGGCCATTCCTTAACTTTGTGGCTGGACGCTCGTAAATATTAGTATATTATTAGATTTCTTGAATTTGGTCCTGGACAGTTTACTGTGATGTGACCAAAACTAAGGCAATTATAGCATCTGAGAAGGCTGGCTTTTAATAAGCGGAATCTATTTTTTCCCAACGCTAGTAGTAATGTTTCTAATGTGTTCAACGCTGGTAGTACTGTCTTTTCAGTAATTTCCACCAATTTGGGTTTACTGGTGTTGAACCCTTCCTGAACCTTCTTACATCTTGTTCTCAATATTCTTCAGAGTCTATCGGATTTCTAATCGAGCTCATTGCTCTTTGTGTTACACGCCGTATCCCTCAGTGCCAAGGTAGACATTGATGTGATGTAATAACCATGTAGAACGCACTTTCAGGTGTTTAGGAAAGCTCCGCCAAACGTTTTTCCCCTTTCAAACTACACAAGCACATGGTCTATTTTTATGGCTACAACTGTTTTTGTCAGCTGGTCCTATAAAGAGCTCCTTGCTGTTTTATCGACACTTTGCCTTTCTTGTTCTTGTTCCTGTTGCTTAATTCAGAACTCGCTCGAAGATCGTTTCTGCCAATGTTTGGCTTTCTTTTTTGCGTTCTTTTGTGCCGTTGACTATTGAATGCTTGACTATTTACTTTTCTTGACTATTTCTTTCCTTGTTTACTTTTCTACTTTCCTAACTGCTATTACAATAGAAACCCAAGTTGTGTATACAATAACTTTGCACCTTCTTTTAAATCCAAGATTTGTTAGCTTTGCGGTTTTGTTAAACGCACTTGAAGGCTTTGATTAAAAGTCTTTCTTATTTTTTTGGTTATGGAACCAAAAATTTGAAAATCTTATCGATTACTGAGAGATCGTGTTATGTATCTTATAAGGTTTCGGATAAATGAATTATAAAAGACGAGCATAACAGGGTTTCTGTCACGCGCTGTCAGACCTTTATTAGTCCTTTGGTTTGTCCAACTTATTTCAGTTTGTATTCTGGGCAGTCTACCTTGTAAACATCACTTTTTTCGTCCATTTTTATTGGGCATTTTTCACTTGCCAGTTGAAATTTAAGACACAAGCTGTAGCTAATCCCAACAACTTCTATGTCCAACATTTTCAAACAGGTTTTGAACCTATTGAACTTAGTTGACATAGGGAGGCTCAATCTTTTTTCATAACTTTCAAGCATTAGCGGATAGGTGACCAGTCGATAAATCCAGCTGCTGTACGCTACCATCTATTGTGAATATGCATGATTCGATGAACTCTGGCTCGTTCTATGCGTTGCTGTCTTTCTTCTGCAAATGTCAAAAGTGAGCTTTTGCTGTGCTCTAATCATCCTTATATCTAAGAAGAGTTGCGATCAGTTTCTTTCCATTTCCAGAGTGAATTCGATATTTTTGTAGATTTTTTTGATAGCTGGTTTGACGTCTTCTAGCTTGCCCTATTCCACAATGGCTAATATATCATCGACATACCAGAACCAGATTCTTGACATTATTCGTTTGAATGTATTAATTGTTCTATATGTGTCATAAACAGTTCTGTCAAAACCATGATATCGAGTTACCTATTACTACACACGCAGCTGTTTTGGAAAATTGGTCGTTTAAGGTACTGTTTTTTTCCTCCATTGCGGGGTTCAATTGAATTTTCTCAGCTCTTCTTCCGATTAAGACGTCACTTGTTTTACAGGCGTGTTCGGAAACAAAGCTTTTATACCAGTGTTTCATTACTTAAAAGCGATTCAATTTTCTTCAATTTCTCCATCAATTCTACTGAGTTTTGCACTGAATATTTGCCCTCAGTGTGTCCTATATCCTGGAATGCTTATATCAAACATTTTGCAATCTTAAGCGTGGGTGAATTGGTATCGGCAATTATCTATCCTACTTCATTTCGTCCTTTACGCTCTTTTTGTTGGCACTGTATCCTAAGCAGCGATGGGTTCGGCATCCGCAGCTTAGACATGTAATCAAAAACCACCGCTGCTTCCTTTAACGCTTTATCTACTCGTTTGATTCGTTCAGGTAACAGGACGATAGGTAATGTCAAGAAATTTTCTCCTGCCAGATTTTCCATATTTTTCCTGCAGTTAATGGCCATATTTTATTTCCTTTTACTGCCTTAAGATAAGATGCCGGCTTGTTGTTCAAGCCTTTCAAGATCATTTTGTCCTTGTTGTTCATTTTTTAACCGAACTCCTACGACCCTCCTTTGAAGTCTTTTCGTTTAGCTCTTCTTATTTCTTCCTTTTCGTCCATTGATTTCCACTTAATTGCGGATAAGTTTTAACTGTCGTGTCTTCATCCGACTGTAGAGGTGGTAGCGCGTACTCTAATCCATTCTTGAGCATCGATTGTATATACGACTGATTTGTTGATCACTAAGTGTTCATCCTGAACAAATTTGTTTGCATCCCATTTATCCGTTTTAGGTGCCAGTTCCTTGCTCTTACAAGGAACTCTTTTTTGCTTCTTCCCCTGCGGGTTTATGGATAGCATTCTCCATACTCCTATTTTTTAGTAATTTCTGGTAGTATGTACTGAGGATACAGTATTATGTCTAACTTTGAACAGGCCACTTTTTTGGAATTCTCAATCAGTTTAAGTTTGAAGACCTTCTTTCTCTTATAAGATACTTGCAGTCCAACTTATATTCTGACCCGAAAGCTTTTCGTTGTTAGTCGCAATCTCTTACACTGTTGTAGGAATCTCATATGTTCACTTGTCCTTGCTATAATTTGCTTAATCTTCAGTAAGTTATTGTATTTGGTGTTCATATATAACATCGTCGTAACATCCTAAGAAACAAAAGCACTGAAGAAGGGAGTAAGTAGCCCCCAAAGTGTGCATATTCATTGATGTTAAAACATTTGTAGTAAGGAAAAGTGTTTCTTTTATAAAAATTCGAATAGGATTGTTGGCTAACTATTTTCACTTTGGACATTGTTGAAGTTTTGGCGGTGGTCTTCCGCGTTGAACATGATGCCAGCATACGAACCAAAGTTTCTTTCAGTTCGATGGCCGGGTTACAAAATGGCTATCTTAAATGAATTTTTCGCAGAAAGAACTCGACATGCCTTTTTCTAAGTACGGTGATCGATATTGTTCAAACGAGACTATTTAAGCCAGGTCCTGACCCTCAACTCAACAGTTGACTAAACAAGGTCCTTTGTAATAAATCTGCTTAATTGCATCCTCCATTTTCACTTTTTTGTACTGGGTCGGAGATTTGTTTGGAGCTCTTTTTCCGTTAAACTGCACTTGGCACTTGATCTATGTTTGCACCTTTCTTATTGCTGCCCTGGCTGATTATTTCATATGCCGAAAGGCTCTGGTGTTTTATTCAACTTGCATTCGCTCATCAAATGTATTTTGTTCCTCCCACGGGCACGTTTTTAGTCAAACCGGTCTGGGAAGCCTGTCATGTATTCTCACATTTATCGTAGTTATATTGTAAAGTATTACGAATTCTTTCAGAAATTTCACTTATTTTTAAATGAATACAACTTTTGACATGAATGACGAAATACAAAACGGTCCAGTTAAAAATTATAGACTGGAATGTCACCTTTCAAACGCATGTCAGTTTGACTCAATCTGATTAGTATTGCCCGATAAATGACAACGAACACCATCTAGTGACAAAAAAGGCTCAATACTTTTTAGACAATCCAATATTTCGTTTTGTTTTCCACTTAGCTTCAATACTTTTCTGCCAAATCACCGCCAGATTCATTGCAGTGAAACGTGGCGTCATGAAGACAATCTTTTTATGGAAGACTGGTGAGTAAAGCATTCCTTGGCAGAATTTGTGTAATATCATTTCGCTTGAGCCAGACTGTGGTGGGTACAATTCATAGCAAAAACATAAAAATTGTTTTGGTTATTCCTCTAAAGAGATCGCCCTTCAAAGTTTCTGCTATAAAGTTGTCTGTTTAGATCTTTGTGGGTGAAGGAGTTCTCTTGAATCTTTTTTTGCGATTTTCTCCCGATGCGTGCTAATTATTTTATAGTCTTACTTTTGGATGGTAAAATTCTCCAGGAGGATATTTTTTTATTGTATTATAAGTTTTTATAGAAATTTCTAGGTACGTAAATCGATAGTCCAAGGTTTTAAGCAGCGGGAAGGTCTTATCTTATAACCTCAAGATACACCAGGGCAATCGCCCCAAGATACTTCTTCACATCAGAAAAAATTAACCGCCGTTTATAAATAGTTAAACAGGAAACTTAATTTCTGTATAACTCGCTTCTTCTTACTATAAATTCGTTACTGCTTCTTGTTTGTTATTCTGTTTATGACGATTTCAGCTGTGCCTATAATTATTGGGTGATTGCATTGAAAGTGTCGGTTTAGGGATGATTCATCGGTAAATTTCTTTATTCCAGAAAGTCAGTTCATTTTCCCGGAATCCGTTTACCTACCTGAAAAAGGGATGTCGGCGGCCATTATAAAAGATCGAGTGTGATCCTAATGTATTAAGTCTGTTGGAAAATAAGTGTGAAGATGATCAGTGAAACAGTAAAAATAAGGTGTGCTCTCTACTACGAGTTTAAATTAGGAACAAATGCGGCAACGGCTGCGCGCAGGACATGCGACGCATTTGGAGACGATATTGTGTCAGAACATACAGCTTAAAGATGGTTTGCCCGATTCCGCACCGGGGATGACAGCCTTGAAGACGGAGATCATCGTGGAGCGATGTTTCGGATAATGACACGGAGCACGAATTAAGCGTCAAGTTCAACGTTGACAAAACTTCGACGTCTGGGAAAGAAACGACGGCTTGATCAGTGGGTTCCTCATCAACGTACCGACAACAACAAAAGGCAACGCATAGGGATCAGCACTTCGCTGTTGTTGCGTATCGAACGGGAGGCGTTTTTGAATCGTGTGATTACCTGCGATGAAAAGTAGATTATATATGACAATAGGAAACGCACGTTTCATTGGTTATAGCCAGACGACCCTCCTGGAATTATCCCAAGGCCAAGCTTTCATCACCGGAAGACTTTGTTGTGTGTATGGTGGAATCATACAGGCATCGTGGGGTATCAATTGTTGGAACCTGGCTAAAGCATTACAGCTGAAGTGTACAGTCAACAATTAAAGGAAGTTAATCAGGAATCGCGACGTACGCATGCAGCGCTCGTGAATAGGAGGGGAGTCTTGTTCCTCCAGGATAACACACAACCACATACAGCGGCATTCACCAGGGACACCATAAAGGAAATTGGTTGAGAAACTTTACCACATCCACCATATACTCCCGACGTTTCCGCAACAGATTTTCACCTTTTCCGGGCAATGGATAACTTCATGCGAGGACTTAGAAATAGCATTACCAAATTTCTTCGATGGGCGAGACAGACTTTTATCAAACAGGAATATATTGTTTACCATCACGTTGGCAACGAGTCATAGATGCCAATGGTAACTATTTGCGAGATTAAATATATTACCTTTTATTTAAAAAATTTGCATATTTTACTATGCCCAAAACCGACAATTTCAATGCAACCCAATAATATCCAATCTTCCAACAAGGAAATAAAATGAAAGTGAATATATTTTAAAACGCAACGCTGTACTGCCACTCAGAAGATTCCCTATTCATGGAAAGGAACGACTCGATGGACATTCAACCTGAAAGCGTTGCTAAATAGAATTTATGCATGACGAGGGACTAAGGATTGGCTTTGATTCCATACCGCACCGATCAGCACACGCTCATTCACACAATCCGTATAAATACAATTCACTCGAAATGTTCTTTTGAGGACTTTTTATGATCGGTATAGACTATGTGTAATTTTATGAGCCATCTAATGAACAAATTGCGATCTGTGTTCCGCGTCATTTCAACGTGATAGGAAATTTATAGCGAATCGTATGCACTTTTATATTATTACAGTCTACGCGGTCATGTAGGAGTTGAATGAATTTATACCACCAATACTTGATACACAACGCAAGGAATCGTAAAATCATTTGATCGCATACATATAAGGAACATCGCGCTGCTGCCGTTACTGTTGCTGCTGCCAATGAATAAAATATTGGACAAGTGGTCATAAAACCCGCACAAATGCTGAAATGAACTTATCTGAAGTCATTCTTCTCGATAATGAATGACATCTTAATTTCAAGAATTTGATTTTACTGCGAAGCCTCAAAATGTTGACGGTTATTTGCCAATTTAAATTTCACATGCAAATAAGAGTTTGAATGTTAGCTGAAGGAGGAAATTGGGTTTGCTCTTCGGCTCCTTATAGGATTGAATTATTGTATCTCATAGAGCTCATGTAGTGCAAAGCTCTATTGAATTTCATTAGTGCCACATGCTGGGATAATAAATTAATAAACGTTACAGGAGTGTTAAAAATGTCTCCAGCCGCTTGCACACTGTCCTTGTGTTTGTCCAAAGTGGCACCTTCGAGTTTGAACTAGTTTGCCTTAATGAAGAAGTTCACTTCGGCGCATTAATTTCATATTTAGATGCAAAATTTATCGCGCTGTATCTTATCAAAAGGCACCGCCTTAAAAATTTTCGGTGAAAGGAATAACAACTCTATTAGCCGAAACAATGAAAACTCCACTTTATCCGAATGAGCTGCAACAATTTGCTGGGTGATACCTTTTCACTGATCATTAACTCTTAAATTTACACATTTCATTTTACCCGAGGTTTTGTTTGTCGCCATTCTTCCTGAACTTTGTTTAGATAAGAAACTCCTGTTTAGCATAAAACGAAAGTTTAGATAATTGGTGGACAATTAAACGATACAACAGGTGCAGTCAACAGTTTACATTATCTCTTGTTCAATTTTGTTTGTACTTTTCGGAGGTAATGAGGCAAAACGAATGCAATTCATTTAATTATTTCTTCATTTTAAATCGAGGGTAGCACTAACACCATGTGAATATCACTGATTAATTAAATTCAAGCCGAGAGTTGAAGGAAAGCAAAAGGAACGAAAGAAAGGAATGCTTTTGATGTATTTTACGATAGTGTCAATTAAACAACAATGTAGCGTATTTTATTAGCAAATGAAAATAGCTGTATCGCCTAAACATATGAACTCTAATAATACTGCGGACAATAAAAAAATAGTTACCTCATTCCAAAGTACACTAGACAAGGTTTGTGTTGGGTTGAAAATTGATTGTTTGTTGCCATTCATTCGGAATTTCCCTGGAATTTCCCCAGTGATTGAGTAGGACAACAAGTTATAGCTACATTCTGCCACGCCTTAACAGCCATTGACAGTGTCTAAGCAGGATAACGATTAAAGAAATTGCACGGCACAATACGTTCCTCCAAAGATAAATAAAAGGTACAGTCGATCAGTTCAGGGTGGGTCGGCGAGGCGACTGATTCTCACCCTCGTTCATGATTTGATGGTTCATGTCATGTATCCTTCGTAAGAATAAGGCAATTGTCAAACAGACCCGATTCTCCAGGACTTTGCCTCTAAATATTCAAGAAACCAGCATCGAAACCTAAATTCAAATTCATCACAGGAAGTGATCTCAAAAGTGGCGCAATTCATCCATTGAACAACACGGAACCTTGACGAATATGAAGCAAGCCATTATCAGTACTACCTGAACTTACGTCGGAATGCCAGGCAATAGCACTACCAAAGCAGAAGACATGCTTCGCAGAACGATTAGCACTGATGTGACACAAATAAAATTGGCTACAGGAAGTATCTTGTATGGCAAACCAAATTATTGAAAATAAAATCAAAAAAACTTTAAACACTAAAAGACTGGAAACTATCGCCTCACAGTCCAAAAACTTGATCCCTGAAAGTGGTAAACACCTCGAAACACCAACACTGCTATTATCGATACACAGTGAACGGAAGTGCAAGATCATATGCAGACGTATAAAAGCATAGGAATATAAAGCAGTCATGGGAGAACAAAAACCGAGTGATCACATCTTCAAAACTTCTGCGCTTAGGAAATCGGTAGTCGTGATGAGGATTAATCCTCTTTATTTTCTGAGGTGGGTATCCTGAAGCGCATTAAGATCAACTCCGTGGGTTAGACATGTTTCTCCAGCTTCATTAGGCAGATTAACATAGCGTCTAGCATCTTCAGAGTATCTCCTAAATCAGAAGATATACTGAAATCAATTACAATATTTTTCATAACTGCAGAGTAACAATGAAGAAAACAAAAAAAAGAGAGGTCACACCATTCCATTGACTTTAGCATAGCCAGAACTTTTGTCAACTGAAGCTGCAACGACTGTTGCTTCGCATGCATTTTAAGTCGCTTTGGGACGACTTTTTATGATAAAAAACCACTCGAAAATCCTTCGATGTCTCCTTCATACTGCTTTCTACGCATGAGCACAAGCCATCTAGGCAATTTCAATTTAAATTTGCCTGGATGAAAAAAAGTCTGTTTCAAACTATAGGTAAAGACTATGGGGCAATATTTTCAACAAAATGTTCCATCAAATGTGGCTGTCAATATGACGAGACCAGAAACGTTGGCATTTCTTCTGGAAAATGGCATTTCCACATCAGATTATTTTTTGCACAGAAGGCTTGGTGGTCGCTGGAATGATATCCATTACCTTCCTTGCTAGGAATGATAGAAAAATTTGTCTGCGGTGAATTGAAGACAACATTAAGGAAAGACAACTCATCACCCCAGCAATTGGGAGTTCTGAAAACGTAACACAAAGGGAATATAGCCTGTACGCCTATGTTCTGATCTGAAGGAATCGGACAATCAAATGTGTATTGTTCGTTAGTACGACTTCACCCAGCCCAGTAGTCGTGAATGTTTTCGGTTCATCAGCATGAAATCGGTAGGTCACGGTGTTCCAATTACGTGTTAACTACAGAAGAGGTTACCGATGTCCACTGTACTACGCATTCCTTAAAAATTATTAATGAAGCATTGATTTTCCTGTTCGAGCAGTTTTGGTAGACCAAAAAAATGTGCAAGACGGCCGAGAGTCGTCGAATGTAATCAAGTCTTTTATAGCACTTTCTTCCCCACCCACTCCAAAATTGATTCCTGGGAACTTTTTGAGATTAGGATATCAGATATTTCCAAGAAATCATAAAAGCCAAAGTTGTAGAATAATTTCGCAGACATTTCAAAGACCTTGCATGCTATGGGTGTAAAATTGTCTACCGCGAAACATTGTCTCTAATGACCCGTTGCCAATGAAATGACGCACTCTGACCTAGTCATTTTTCAAAAAGCATGGACGCAGTTAAATGCAAGCAAGCGATTTTGCAGTGTCCTTAGAATTTTAGAAAAAGAAAATCATAGATTTTAGAATCATAGAAAAGAGATATCACGATTTTTTAGGATGACACATATTATGGGATTTTTCTTGGCAAGTAGACTCAGTCTTTTTCCGTAGGCAACCTTACCTCGTTACTTTAAGCCAACAAATATGAAGTCATACATCGATTCAACTTATTCTGTACAGCTTTTTACCACCTTACCATTTAATTTTCACCTGCTAAACATATTTCTTTCCCGTTTAATTGCTTAACTATATTCCTCGCCATTTATAAATTGGTTCACTAATGGACTTTTAATTATTCTGACTTGTCGAGAAAACATGCAGAAAATTGGATAAAAGATTAGTCAGCCAAAAGAAAACTGTGAAAATTCGCTATGATAAAAACAATTGGTGGCTTCTGGCTACTGTTATATCAAACCTGAGCTGCCATCATCCCGAAAAAATTTTCTTCTGCCAATATTCGAATGCAAAAAAACTTCCTAAAAAGTACAGCGAACTTGGGCTTGTAGTCTTGGAATGAATTTGCAACTAACACAATGTAAGAGAAATGGTTTCTACGTTCAAAACAAAATGTTTTAGGCGTTTAATCTTTTCTAATTAAGGATATCTCTGTTAAAACATTTTCGTACATCTTTCAATGGGGACATTCATACAGCTCATCCCTGGCAACTCTACGTACTTCTTGAGCCCGTCAACGCATTCACATAGTATTCACTCACTTATTCAAGGAATTAAGTCAGACACGCGGTGATTAAGTCGTTAGGCCGATTGGTCATCATCATCGTGCTGCCACTCACGAGATGAGAAAGAATTAGCCGGGCCGATTGCGCCGCTGGCATAGTTGGTCAGCGGTGTCTTTTAATGCTAACAAATATGAAAAAAGTGATGATATGGTAACATTATGTAAGTGTGCAATAAATGCAGGTGGAAAACGCCAGTCGTGTCTTGAAGTTTTTCATTTGTGGTGAGAACGGTTTCCGAGTTGATAGAAGGGTTAAAGAGTATGACCGTTGGCTGATAGACATTTTAATCTGGGCTTGGAATTTTTTTCAGCACTTTGAAAGGAGAACTTTTTGTTGTTGATTCTTCTTCGAACATATTGTCCGAAAAATACTAAGAGATGAACATGCTAATATCCATGGATGTTATGAAATCAAAGAAAAATACAAAAATTTACTGTCCGTTATGTGTGCTCGGTTGATTCTCATCAAGGGAACTACGGAGTGAAACAAAAGACTTAAGCCAGTAACTCGATTTATTTTGAAATCTTATTGAATCGTGGGGGCTGCGCAATTGTAATTATTTATTCAGTTGAAATCATCATGTCTGCATGTTTACAAGAGAATGTATTCACTTCTTTAACATTATGCGTGCATCATTGGTCCTGAGTTAAAAACTCACCTCATAACTAAAGACATGGCAATAAATAAGATCATCGAAATGAATTCAACCAAAACAAACATCACGAATTGAATTCATACGTCGCAACTACATCATCCATACGTCCTCTCCAGCCAAACTGAAGCGATAAAAATCTACTCTGACTAATACTTGTTGACTCCCACTAACACAAAATCAAATGAGCAATGTGAAGATCATCGCGTCGAATTTACCTTTTTCGTATTTCACTAGAATCAAAAGATAGCAGTCGCGCGATTCGAGAAAAGAAAATGTCACATCTGTAAAAATAAGTTATATGACGAGGAAATTGACATAAATAAGGCGTTGTACTAAATATGCTTGAGATGATATTCACATTGGTAAGGCGATATGCAGACGATAAGAAAAAGTAGCGACAGGGACTTAATTCAAGATTGCTATCAAACATTTACGGTTGGAGGACTATTGAAGATTAATTACTGACGTGACATCAGAATATTTGAATCTCATGATTAATGTTGAAGATTAATGCTTATGGCGTGATTGAGTTTTGAAATAGGGTTTACGTTTCTGGTTGACATTTATTGAAATATTTCTTGATTAACAACTGCATATAGGATGCATGCTTTGTAAGAAATATTACTGATTAGGTCCTATTTTATTTCTTTTCGAATCGGTCCTCATTGTAGCACTTTGTACAATAACAATGATTTGATTTGATACTGGGACTTATATGCCACTCATATATGACCTTTGTTATGAATTTGTGCTCACGTACAGCCCGTATGTTTCATTCTGCCTTTTCTTGCGTGAAATCTTTTTGAAATTTCTAACTTTTGAGAGTTCATTTCAAGGCAAAATTTCAATTGAATGAATTTCAGCCAAATAATATGATTTGGGTCTTCAGTTACTACTATCTGATGTAACAAATGACTTATAAGCAAAGTATAATTCTGGACTAGTGAAATACATATGAAAAGTACAAAACAGACCATAGCTGTTAATAGAGCAGAAGACAAGATGGCCCATTGAACCTTACCTGATTGACATTTTTCCGTTGGCTTCTTGTCCGGTGGAAACTTTTCTCTAGCCAGAAACAATAGTAATAATGAAAACTTTCTGTTGCTTTCCCAATGGAAGCTAATACGCCCAGATTCTAAGACTTTCATCGGGACCAGATTTTCAGACTACTAGTTCATCACCTGCCTGATGTACTTCATGGCGTCTTTTATACTTTACATTTTATATTTTATTTAGCTTTTTCTTCACTGAATATAACACTCTCAGCAGCACAAGATCTTCAAACTACTTGCTATGCACTTGTCTTATCACCAAAAAACTACGCCTGGAGGTTTTTTCCACCGTATTTTGAGCAAAACCTTTTTTTTACATCACCTTTACGGGTGGAAAGGACTGGGAGTTAGCAGTTACTGCAGCAGTGAACGTTGTGCCTCTGCATCTGAAACCTGAAACCTGATGGTTTCACCTGGTGAAACCATCTGAGCGTTCAATAATAGGCAGTTCTATTTGTCAAGGATAATGACACTTTTTTCTAACATTTGAACTTCTAAAAATTTGAGGAGAGCCTTTTTATCATCTTTTAATCAACAAAAAAAAAATATGTATTCCTCTCCATTAGCATGAAATAAATGCGTTACAAGCATAATACGTAACTCTTGACAGAATGAGCAGTCAGAGGAAGGTGGGTTCTCAATAATATGCAGGTTAAATTGAGATGGAACTGTTAGTCAGTTTTGCCAGAATTTTGATTGCCCTTCAGGTTCGCTAGTAACCGAATATTCTTCCTGTCACTTTTTCTACCAACAAATGGAAATAATCTCCATGGCATTTCTTGCCATGTCAATGTTTTCACCTGCGGATTCCCGTTTAAATTAGAGATCTTCCGGCGTTTTTCAGTAAGGACCAACAGAAAAATCCCTGTTGCAGTAACAAGTGCCGCAGTTATTTTGCTATGTCATCATTATAGTTGCCTCTGCCCCTGCATCACCCTCTTGGGTAAAGTACTTTATTAAGTGCTCTCAAAACTTTAGAGTCATGACGGAGGAATAGTGTCGGGTCATGAACGCTTATCGATGGGTATCTTTTGTTTGACATTGGTTCTTGTATGGAACATATCACAGGTGAGTGCTGATACATCTTTATATACTGATCCAGACGATATCTTCTCGATTTTGAGGATCCACTTATGACTAAGAGCAAGTCAGTCCTTATCAGTACGAGGCTTATCTAAGGGTTCGTTGTCCATCTTATTCGTCCATGCTGTGGGAAGTGGTAAAAGTTACCATGTTACCTGCATAGCTCGGCAAAACTTCAAAGGCTCACCATACTTGGAAATCGACAATAATATACCTAAAAAGAAGTTGTGAGAGACAATAGCTTTGATGTCTTTTGGTCATTTGGACAGCTCCTCAATATTCAAATTACACATTTTGGCGGTTGGCAGAATCTCAACCAGTAGCAAGAGTACTTGTTCACCTTGCAGGTTTGAAGTTATTTTTTATAACTTTTTATTCTTCATAAGTAGCAAAATGTGCCTTGAGCAGCTGTTGTCACTACTTGAGACGCATTCAATAGTATCATAAAAGCGTCTGCAATGGATCGTCCAGTTCTAAAGTAATTTTTCGGGAGGCGTAGACGTTAACCCAATAACTCTAGCATGTGTCTACCTCATAAGATTTTCAAGGAATATTCTTCCGGGGTCGAAGATGCCCGAGGGCGGGTACACATACGAGGTGTGACAATCAAGTAATGAGACATATTTTATTGCCGCGCTTGTGGTAAGCCTGCGTCCTTGAAATTGCCTTCCCCTTCCCCGACATCCTTCCCCTCTTCATTAATATTGAGTACCATCACTCTAGCTTTACAATCGTTTAACTTTACCATCGCTTAGCTTTACCATCGCTGTAGCTTGTTTAATTCGCCTGCTGTGTCGTGTTGAGTAGACGTGTTTTGGAGGTGCTCGTCACGAAAATGGAGAAGCGAAATCAAGAGCAACGCGTTTCGATAAAATTTTGCGCCAGATTGGGCAAAACAGCTTCGGAAATGTACGCTAAAATTATGCAGCGTGTGCGCGCCTTAATCCGTGAAGGTCGGCGTTTAACAGTTCGAATGTTGGCCTCAGAACTGGGTATGAACCGTGAAACAGTCAGACAAATTTTAATCGCCGATTTTAGGACGAAAAAGTTGTCCGCGAAGATGGTTCCAAAGACCCTTTCTCAGGAGCAAAAGCAGCATTGAATGATCGTCGCAGAAGACTGTTTGAAATAAGTGGCAAACGATCCCACGCTGCCTGGACGAGTTATTACAGGCGATGAGAGCTGGTTTTTCCAATAAGACCCGGATACCAAACGCCAAAGCTCACACAGTGGTTGTCTCCACACGCTGCTCGCGCGAAAAAAGCTCGCATGAGCAAGTCGAAGGTGAAAATGATGATTATTGTCTTTTTCGATAGCTGTGGAATCGTCCACAAAGAAATTATTCCATCCGGGCAAACCGTAAACCAAGTCTACTATCGCCAAGTACTTGAAAGATTGCGACAACGAGTTAGCAGGTTGCGCCCAGACATCGCTTGTAACTGGATCCTTTATCACGACAACGCGCCGCGCCACACCGCCCTCAGCGTGTCCCAGTATTTGGCCTCTAAATGGATCACCGTGTTGCAACAGCCGCTTTAATCGCCCGATATGTCACCCTGTGACTTTTTTTGCTTTTTATTTTCCACCAAGCTTTTCACAGAAGGCTCGCATAGCCTACTCCCAAGATTTAAACATCGTGTAACCTACGTGCAAACGACGTCCGATAGGCATCATCTACAATTCACGTTGAAAACAGACATTCATGCGACAGTAAATTTCCTATTTTGTGCAGACAAGATAAGAAAAAAATACCACCGCATACGATACGTGCGTACGGAGTAGTTGTGACAGGCAGTGAATAGTCTTGTAATGTGTTCGGTTGGTTAATTGCTCAAGGACCCCGATCAGGTGCTCAATTCAGCTGTCTTAAGTTTCGTTTGTCTACCATTCAAGCACAACAAGAGTTCTTGTTCTATCCTCTCCTGAAGCAAATTTCCTATCTTCTCTTCACTACGCAGATAGATTCTCCATTTTTCCTTAGCAAGCAGTGCAGGATATAACATACCAACAGTAAATAATTTTGAAATACAGGCGAAACCTGCGGAGTGTCTCTTCCCTGCACTTACATAATTCGCTTCTAGTACAACGAACTGCTAAATATTCTGATAAAAGCAATAACTGAAACTCAGGACATGCATATCACTTCTAGATTAAATGTGCTCATTTCTTGGCATCAGTACCTTAAGCCAGTCTATGGCTCTATGTCCGACCATAGAGGCTGTGCCTCTGTGTTTTCGGCCAGGAACGTTATTTGGATTTTTTGCAAAACGTCGAAAGTTAAGCTTCCTATCTTTCTTCTTTTAGATAAAAAAGCTGATTTTTCCGTAGCCAAGAGTTTCACAGCGTCTTTTTCCACAAAGTCCTTTTTGACCTTCATGATCATTTTTTTTCTCAAACTCATAACCGTCAACTTCTCCTTGTGGTTACTTGCATAGGGGAGAGTTTGCAAGTTCTATAGTATATTGAATGTATCCAACTTCCAACAAAGTGGGTTGGTCAGTTGAAGCTTCTACTTTAAGGCTTAACATATCCTTGATTAAAGTAGCGAATGAACACTTGTTTATTGATTTTGGCACGAATTCCAATAGGATGTCAGACAAATTGATTGCTCAAGCTGTTTGAACAGCGGACCCTGCTTTCTCATCCCCCAAGTTCTGCATTATTTTTGTAGGAACGTCGACGTGTGTCCTTCCCTTTGTTGATTTTACATGCAAAGCATCTCTCGCAATTTTCCTTGTTTTTTGAGAATCGGAAGCCTCAGGTTTATTTTCTGGGTTTGGTTTTCTGAGTGCTTTTGTACCACTACGACCAGCTGGAAGACATCTTTGGTCACAGTTTCTTTAAGCCTTTTTATGTGATCCAATTTTTGGTTTGGCGGGGGGGGGATGCACGGACCGTTCTTTTAGTTTTGCCGCTAAGAGTGGGTCATCAATTAAATATGTTGGCTTTGCGTTGCTTTCGGTTCAACTTTTTGCCTTAAGCCGTCTTCAAAAGTAATGCTGGCCTCAGTCCAAGAAATCTTCAAGCTCATTGGTCTCCTTCTTGATGCTTTTTCTGATATTCTTCTGAACTGAGATGGCGTTTTTTTAGAACAATTAAGACGGTGTCAGCCGCTGCTCTTCATTGCAATCAATCCAGCGGTGTAATTTGCGCAGTCATCGGACTGTTGTTCTCTATCAGCTTGTTGGCCTGTTGTCTGCTGATTCCTCTGGTTTGGGTTACAAGTTCTACCTTCTGCCAGCATACTCGTGATGTTCTCTGGGATAGAGAACGTAATGTGATTTCATTTGAATTTTTTGCTTCATTGAATATCCTTGTAGCTGTATTCTGTGTTGATTTATAAATTCCTGTGAAGATTTTCCTTAGTTCCTACATTTATTTCGGGATTTTCGAAAATGTCAACTTGGAAATTCAAAATATGATAAGAAAGTTCCCGCTGCTAGAAGGCTTCTACACTAGATTTAATAACAAGAAAGTAAAATGAATCCTAGAATGATCCTGAAATAAGATAAAATACCAATGATTTGATTTCGTCACTGATTTTTCGGGTTTTTACTATTTTTAACTTTGTTGATGGGTTCTTTGGGTACGAAGATGTGCTTAACACTCTTGGATACTTCATTAAGGGAATTCTGTAAGGTTTTGAGGCTCGATATTTTGTTGGAAATGGTACTAAAGTAACTTAAATAATCTCACTACCCGAAAATGCACAATGTGTTAAGGAAAAGTAATGTAGTTAAAAAAAACGAAGAAAAAATGTATATCCTTTACGTGCATGTTTTAATATTCACATGTCACCATCACGCACGTACTGAATGACTTTAGATTTTGTTTTTTTTATGTGTGTACTGAGTGTACCAGAAAGTTCATTTTGGCAATATCCTTCCCATACTTAGAAACGACAAGGCGATCAAATAATTTACCCCCAATGTGCAGTCGCCACCGAGTCCCATGATCACCTTATAAAAAACTCCACGCATTCTTAGGCTCCCACCTGCCGTTTTTATGTCCGGGCAAATTACTAGTCGCTAATTAGTTTCCCAATCATTCGCGATGTGAGCTCCGCGTTTCGCGTCCTCTTGGGAATGGACAAAAATGTACTTGGACAGCCTCATGATTGCATATGACAAAATCGAAATTAATGTCGAATCGCGTGACAATCAGTTGCATTGATGAGACTAAACCAAGTGCATCTCAACTGCACTTGCGCGGACTTCTAGGAGGCTTGCGAGCTCCTGCGCGAATTGTTTCAACTGAAGTACGAATTAAAGTTTGCAGACATAAATTAAGTTGACTGATGTCACGAGCATCAGTGTCTCTCAGCTGGAAATGTTCATGTACGTTGTCGATTGGTCAAAATGTCATTATTTCCACATATGCATATGCATGTTTCGCCTAGCGCATCAGCAGCAACTCTAGGAGCTAGAGATGCAAACCGTCTGCAAACAGTGTGTGAATGCGAACGTAATAAGTTGGCTTAATTGCAGGATTCTGTTAAAATCTCATAATAATATCCTCTACTTTGCGACCAAGGCGATGTATGAGAAAATGAGGTTTTGTTTGAAATTGGGAGTTTCTGGTCCTTGTAGAGAATTTTAGAGTCTTTTGCTTGAATAGAATTTAGCAGAACAGTTTTTAAACTTAAACATGCACAGACTGTCATAGGGACTGCTTTGGCAGGCTCTGAGGGTTTCAGCCTGCTGTTCAGCGTCCTGGCTTTTAATTGGATATGTTGAAGATGACGATAATACGTATGATGATGAGACGGATTTGTTCTAGTCGACATTGAGCGGGTCTAAAAGAGTAAGCTCCGTGAAACCACTGGAAACAACAGCCCACGGAACAAGACGAAAATAAGTGAGGCGAGTTGACTGCAAGAAATGTTACATCGTTGCAATCGCAAGCTGAAGAGTGGACATTCAACCCATCTAAATGTGCAAGTTCTTTGGTTTCTTCGATTACCTGCTTTTTACATTTGATCCGCAACATTTTGCTACAAGACCGCCGATATCCGATGTCGTTTTCATTTGAGGCTTCAGATACTTGTCCTATTGCTCTCTGATGCATTTTCAAGACATTTGCTACGTACTGAAAATGTGGGGAAATTCTTTTGCAAGAAAGTTGAAAATAAACAGAATTCAGAATGCCTTCAAATTCGAAAGATGCCTTGCGAACACACTGAAATGCACTTGAAATATGAGTCGTAAATTAAAAAAGGAGTGTAAAACTATTTTTGGCGCTAGATATTTGTCCATTCCGCGAAAGTACTTTCTTGCATACTGGGGAAAGATATCTAAATCCATTAAAAATATTTTCTAGCGTCTATAGTTGGCTCTTCACCCCGCGCTTCTCCTATAATTTTCCCATCCAGCTATCAAATATATAGTGAAAAGTTATTGGACGTCAACCAATATATATATCACGGACATTTTGCATATTTGTGGTCTCGCCGGGTCTTCACGATGCATTCGCTTCACACATGAAGGACGGTTGAAGATGAAGTCCACTGAGAAATTTCTAAGCCCCCAAGACTACTCAAGCCACAGACGGCTCCTCAACATGAAGTGATATCTTCATTTGGTTTAGGCTTGGCGGCTGGTGGTCTTTTTCAAAATCGTGACTCAATCATTCGTCGAAGAGTAAGTAAAAATTGGTGTCTCTTGATACCTTGTGGTGACTTGTTTCCAAGGCGACGTGTGCTAATTAAGCCGGCTATCGCTATTCCGTTGAAACGCTCTAACTGTTGCAACGCCAACAATTTCAAGGACTTAACGGCTAGAAGTTTAAGAAAATAAAAGATTCTTTTCAGATTTTGTCTAGCAAAAAAAATCGGGAGCTCATATGTGGAGAAGCGAAGCGAAGAAATGCAAATTAGCACATTGAAATCGCTGATGAAAATAAATTCAATTGAGTTCTATTAGTTTCGCGGAATTTTTTTCGCTTACCGCGCATTGCAATTGGTAAGTTGATGAAAAATAAGCGAAGACATCGGTGGAATGAGGTTGACAGGTTATCTTTGAATTTTAATTAGGTGTATGTTGAATTAACTAAGTTATTACTAGAATATATTTGAATGCTTCATTTCGGAGCGCATCAAATTCTTGGAAAGTTTCTTGATTTTATGCAGCTCGAAAAAAGGAGCTTATTATGGAATAGTAAGTAATACTTCCGGGTTTATTGACACTGCGCAACGCAATAATATTATCAGGAAGTTATGGGAAACTAGTAATTTAGCTTGTGCAACTAAATTATATCTTGCGGCATTGTCGGATCCTGGTCCGACTGCTATAAGGACGTATTTGGCATCATTGGCTATTGACCTGATAACGCCGGAAGATGCAATCAGTGCCATAAACCAATCGTGCCCTAAATTCAGTGTCGAAAGGGTCTAAACGATAGTCATTAGTCAATATCCTTTGCTATAAACTTTTAATAAAAGCCTGGTAGTCCCCGCAAGAATGAGGTCTAGGCAAAAATTTCATTGAAACATGAATCCCGCAATGAATACATATTAAAAACCAAAGACCAAGCTTTCAAAATATTTATGCTGTAATGATTTTGTAACATTAATTTGGTTCTGTAATGACGCGACTTTCGGCTCACGATTCTAACTTCAATAACAGCTCCAATTCCTGGCCAACCGCCTTGATTAGATTTGAGTAAATAGTACCCTCTCTATTTCCATTCACTTTTCTTGCTTAAAGTTAAAGAATCATTTTTGCTCCACTTTTCGCTAACAACTACACAATTTCATTATTCCTCTACTTTCTAAATAGAAGTTAATTGCCATTTGCAGATGATTATATGGCAGGAAGTATGTAATGTTTATTGTTTGTATCTCATTGTTAGTTTGAGTAGATCTTCAGCGCTTAAATGTGTATTTTTCGCAAATAATCGATCGTTGCACTCATTTTTGGGCTTTTTTCTTGTACATAAATTTGACTTATCATTCATAGCTGACGAGCTCATAACATTTACATACTTTGAAGCAATTGAGCTCTTTCACACTTTCCTTATGATGTACTATTACCATGGTATTCGACGTTTGCACTCATATTAAATTATTAGTCTGATTCAAGGAAGAAGTAGTGATAGGTAATAAAGATTTAGCTAATTTGCATTTAAGAAACATTTACACGGGGAATTGGGCCGTCGTGCCAATGATCCATTAATATGAATGAACGGGAAAGAAACGATTGCTGATGAAAGCGGTTAAAACATTTTAAGGGGTTCAACACATCAAAACCTGCACCCTTACAATCTAATAAAACCATTTAATTTTAAGACCTGATTCCCAGGATTCTATAACTATAGCGTATTCTATAACTATAACTATAACGTATCCTACGTTTTTCTTCCGTTTTTAGATCGTTATTTGATCCATAGCAACGTTGATACGGTTTCACTTGAAGGGGAAATAAACAAGAGTTTGTTTAAAATTCTTCCTAAAATGCTTCACAAAGGTATGGATTCCTTCTTTTAAATTATTTTTTTAAGAATATTATCCTTATAACTTATGAAACTACTTTAGTCTGCGTAACAAGCAACTTTTAAGCCTGTGCATATAATATTCGACACTCGGCTCTGAAAGAAATAATAGTTAAAATATGGAAGAATCACAAGCTCGGCGTCGACACTTGGGTCCCCGCACATAATATTATTGTTTCCAGATGACTCATCCTTCAAACACCCGAAAAGATCCCATAGCTTAGTGTTGCGTTTATGGTTAGTTAGTATCCTTCAGACAAGTCGATCGTTTGTCGGCCCACCTCAAGCAGTCTAGAAGGCAGTGGTTGTACTTTCCTCTTCCTTGTCGCAAGCTCAGGACGTGTCATCTATTTGGATTCTTAATAATTTCGCTCGCTGGCCCAGAAATTCCTTTTTCCGAGATGTGGAGAAAAGACTGGGTTTCGTTGTTTTTTGCCAGCATTTGTTTTTTTCTTCGCTTTCTTACGGCAAGGCCTTATAACTAAGCTAGACTCTTAACTAAAGTTTTTCGAAGGGTTTCATCAAGTCCTTTTCTGATGCTGGTAACCTATTGATAGTATTTATGTTGGCTGCATGTTGGACGGCAGACGGATCTGTTGTTGGGCCATTCTAGCTTTATTTTCTCTAAAAATGAGAGTGCTGAGAGTGTCGTCGATTTGAGGGTCTGCTTGCAATCTGGCACTAGTACCGAAACTGTGAAGTTCCAAGCAAGCGCCTCCAGTACTTGTTTGCAGTCGATCATTTGTAAAATCAATATTCTATGAGTGGCTACCGGTCTCATTACAACAGTAAAATATGAGTCACCCTACTACTTAAATGTTATTCAAGTCCCACTACATGTGGGTAATGCTAGACCCTACGTTTCCACTTTATCCTGCTCGTATTTTTATTATGAAGAGAACTACTGTTTCGCTCTTCTCGGACCTTTTTATTTCAGAAATAAAATAGTTAGCTGTTCATTAAAAGTAACGCCTCTCTAAAGTACCTTCCCTAGTTCACCAAGTACCAAGTTCACCAACGTCCACCACGAAAGATTACTAACGACTACAGGTGGAAACATTCCACTTTTTGGCACTTTAATGAAGAGCATAGGCTCCATTCTGTCAAAATTAATGCAGACTCCTTTTTAACTCATTTTGCTCACATGGAAAGAAATGAGATGCACGTGAGAGTGCATCAGGCTCATCATAGTTTCTGTAAGACAATATTATTTCTCTTCATTGGTCTGACACATCACTACCGAGTCATAGTAACAAATCGATTGGGGTCACTTCATTTTAAGGTAAATGGGCACGCAGAGATTACCTGATCTAACTCGCGCTGGACCTGAGTAAATTCCTTGAAATTACATGTCATAGCTAGGTGTTATAATATAGTTATAATATAAGTTAGTTATAATATTTTTTTTTTTTTTCTATTGTCCTTTAGATTAATATATTAAAACCTTTTTTTTCATATCTATAAGCCCCTTTTCAAAAAATCTCCTTCTTGTGAACTTACAATATACCTGACACTTCGCCTATCACTTCTTCACCATCTTCAAAATTTACGCCGCTTGAATATTCCTTTATTCGAGGAAATTAACACGAGGAGCTAAATAAATTTCCCGTATTTCTCATGGAGATTTTTGAGGATTTGGATGGCAGTATCTGGGATTGCTACCATGGTAACAGCAGACTTGTGTACCCGTGCGTTGTCCTAATAGAAAAGATATCCTTGATAGTTTCCCTCTGCATGTTTTACAAATTTTCCTCACTTCATTTTTTTACTTATTCTGCGTTTATACTTTCCGCTACGGTGGATCCGTGGTTAAGATATTTAATCATTGCAATCAATCAATCATCCTAGACCGGGCCAAAAAAGGTCAATTAGTGAATCGATTTTCTTCCACCTTGCCACTGTAGAATATGGCTGAGCATCCCTTTTTAATTTTTGTTTTAACTCTTGAAAAATGTTTAAAGCAAATATATTTTATCCATTTTTATAAACTCTCGACGCCAAGCCACAAAAAAAAAATGCGTGTCACTTTATTCAGCAATACGATAACGAACTAATCATTTGAGAGCTTGTTACAAGGATCTACGTTAAAAAAAGTATTAAGTTAAAATATGTATGTTCAGAAATTACCCTCAATATGTACAACGTACTTATTACTTTTAGAACACCACTCTTAACAACTGGGTAAGGTACAATCTAGGAATCCACGTAGTTCCAGTGTAACGATATCATCAGATATCATCAGTGTAAACTAATCTTTTGGAAAATCTGCTCATTCCGGACTGATGATACAATGATGCCATGCGACACTGCTGATACCATAGCACACTGAGGAGATTCCTTGTTTGCCGGATTCTGCAAAGCTAATTTTTCTTTCACTCCTAACGTTCTTTTTGCTAATAGCTCCATCATCGATTTGACTATATAGAACCTACTCCATCCTTTTGAGTTACTCGTAGGGTGTTTTTTCGTTTTTTCGTTGTAAACGAATACTTTGGTAACAATGAAAGTCACCAAATTGATAAATAATCTATTTCTTCTTCTCAGCACTACAGCCCCTCCCGGGCCTTCGTCCTCATATTTTGAAATCCGAGCAGCGATAAATTGTCGTGGTCTACAGAGTCAGATTAGCGTTTACGCGATATCTATTACATTTATTGTTCATATAAAGGAAGGACTCATTTCAGCTCTACTCACTTCAACGTGGATTGTGTTGTCAGTTGCGAACTGTCAAAACACGTAAAGCTGAGAGTTCAACAAGCCTTTACTGCTTCGCTGGCTTTTTTAATCCTCCTACAGCTAAAGTTAATGTAAAATTTCGGTAAGTAGACTTTGCATACTTTCACTAGGATTCATATTACTGTGATAGATTTCTCTTTTTTGGTCACTGATGATTTTTATGATTCGAATGTAATAAAGGCTTTTGTAACTGCGTGCAATGCTGTGAAATATAGCTGCGGCGGAGATGGGCAAGGTTCTCAAGGTTTGTTTTCAGAAGCGCTTTTCGCATAATCCATCTGTGGTTTTTCAGAAGCAACCTGCTTAAGAGATACCTAGGATTTTGAGATTGTTTTCTTTTTCTCTTTCTGTTTTCATCTTGAGATTTGTTTTTCACACTTTATTCTGTAGCTTTTTAAAGCCAACAAACTGACTCAATACTCTCTCCTACAGTTGAAGTTTTCCATTGACCTTGCTGCTATTTCATGCATTCTACTCATCGCTGTAAGCTCATGCCTAGGAATTATCCAATAAATGGAAAACTTATGTATATCCATCACACAGCAGAGTCAGATCCAGACAATTAAGTGATGGTACCATTTAGAAAGCCTCATAGCTAAGCGACAGTACATTTAAAAAAAATATTTTAATTGAGTCTAATAGTTCCGGGTTTAATTTGATTCCTCGCTATCAAGACCATAATCCCCATGAAGTATCATCTTGATTTTCTTAACTTATTAATCTAATCAACCTTATTTAATCATATCTGTTTTCGGATGAACAATATTCGAAGGTAGAACGCGGTAATTACGCTAGAACCAAGGTAATCCTTTGTTGTTCAAGCCCAATGCCCTTAAATGATCACCTGAAGTATCTGGAATATTTTTATAGAATTCTATGGGGTTCATTTGCATTTTCTCTATTTCCATATTAACTACAGTGACCGGTAGTCTTTCAACCAGTTTTAGCTTGTCTGTTTCAATATTAAGACTTTATATAGATCACTCTAGAATATACTTAGCACGTTACCACCTTTTACAGTGTGAAGCTTGGAGGCAAGAGCGAATGTATTTCGTTACCTGTGATCTTGTTTCGATACTACTTACTCCTTTACTGGCTTGAGTTCTTCTTCAGGCAAAGGTTGATTGTGCTGATATCCTTTATGTAACGCCTGCAATACCAACCAACGTTATTTTTCAACAATCCATACAGTCTTAATACAATTTTGATATGGTTTTGCGATAACACTGGCTAAATCCTGTCAGTCCTATAAGTTCTTTTGATTAAAATAACTGATCTGATTTTTTAAATCCTGTGTCCTCCTTTCATTGTCCAAAAATGTGTCCAAATCTTACCGAAAAACAGTTAATTTCTCCCTTTTATTTCACTTGGACTAATTATCGTTTCATTTGATATTTTCCGTGGTTCTCTATAGATTTTTAATGGTAAGACAGTTTTATTCTTAAAATGTCCATTGGTTACGGTAAAGTAATGACTACAGACCCTAAGGTTTGGTTATGGTTGCTATCGTTCTCCTCGCTTTGAGGACCTTTGAATTCTATTAGTAAGCCTATCTACCTTTGCTCGTTGTAGTGGCCTACTTGTGTTGCACAGAAGACAAAATGGCAACTCCATTGAAATGTCAATTGAACGAATGTCATTACAATTAAATGCGATTTTCTTCATTTTTCAGTTCACCAAACAACTTATCTGCGAACTTATCTTTTTCTTTTTAATTAGGCTTGGAACCATCTTAGGAGGAATGAGGGTGCTATGATTTCAGGCTTGAGTTTCCCAAATTTTGCGATGACTTTGACATTTCGCTCACAAATACGAGCAAAGCATAGCACAGCAAAGCATTTTCCTTTAATCGCCTATCAATCACTCACTTTCGTAATTATCACTTATTTTTCGATGAGGCTAAAGTTCTGCACTTTTTCGCGAAGAACTCCCAATATCCTTGCGCGGCCATATAAAATCGCTAATCTAAATACAAATTTCCGTTAGAACTCGACTTTCTCATGGACATGTGTGTATGAGTGCGAGTGGAAACTTCAATGCTTATTACTGAGTATGGCCCCGATGTGAGAATAATACGGAATGCTATAAATATTTACTTCGTTGCAAGGTGGTCAGACTTGTCTTGCATTGGTCATTTCTTCCTACAATCTGATAATCTTTCTATATCTTTTCAGTCATTTACAGCCTCGCCGCAAATCTTCGTGCTTTGAGGTGCGTTGCTATGCTCCGTGAACCATCGAAAAGATTCCTAATAAAATTATTTCATGTTCACCTAAACACGAACTATATTTTCTATATATAAAGCCGTAGAAAATTTGTCTTCGGAAGCAAATGATCGAGTTTTGGATAGACATGGTTATCCAAGAAAGAAGACATAGCAGCTTCTGATGAATGGTTGGTTCAATGATCGTCCGTATACGTTTAGAATAGATTTTGAACTCATTGCAGCCTTACAAATTATTTTTGATTGAAAGGATTACTTCCCTTATTCAAAAGAGAAAGTATCCGTTCATATCGCCCTTGATATGCATGTTTACAAGCTGCGTGGTAATCGGAGGCACACAGAAGCCTTGAAAACAAGCAACATAATAACTTATGTTTAACGAAGACAAGAGTTACAAAATTAATCTAATGGTGTGTCGGCAGACTAATTTACTTTGTTTTGATTTCGCAAAAATGGAAAAGGTGGCCGTCAATAATATGACGTTACATAAGTTGAAGTGTTCAACGAGAGTATCTGTCAACATTAAGACTTAACTGATGGTTTGGGTGGGAAAGGATGGTCTCTATGTGCGTCAACGAATGCCGATTGGCAATGTGATCCCAACTCAAACTAGTAAAAGGAATCCAAAGAACAACTTGTCGGTAATATAACCATACACAAAACCAAAAACTACCTCGTTTTTGCCACAATGAGCTTCTCACCGGGTAGAGGGTAACAGTGACCTATCATTAGCTCTATCTAGCCTATCGTACAGATCACACCCCTGTTCAGTTGTTCGCAGCACAACATAGCTTAACACCATAGATGTACGATTTATACGAGTTGACATGAAAAGTCAAACCATTTTTGGAATATATAGAGGTGAAGCACTATGTTGATTTTTTTTCCGGATATTACAGGATCTTTTGAACACTAGCCTCGATGCACTGACAAAAGGGCTACTAAAAAGGTATATGATTATCGTCCTAATTTCCTGATTAGGTTTAAGTTAATTTAAGGTAGACAACCAGATGCTGGAGTGAAACGTCACTCATACACGGACGATGTACTTGTTCTTACCAGAAAAAAGTAAGATCAGAAGCTCCAAATATTGCATAACGGGTAGCCCAAATAAGTTTAAGCATTAATTTTGACCAAAGTATGCTGAAACGGTGCAAAAGTAGGCAAGGTAATACAGCTTTGCACTATTGGTCTAAATAGTATGGAGATTGATTATTGACGATATTGACTGATGGGCAGCAGGCTGATGGGCTCTATGAGGAAGTGTCTGTGAAGCCTACCAAAGCTAAAATGGTATGCATGATAGCATAATTTGGAAACATGACAGACAGGTCTTGCAGCAAACCTGGAATACTGTTGTGGATGAACAATGTCAACCTATCTTCAATCATAACCTTGCAAGATTGCAAGAAGAGGCTTCAAATAACTCAACTCAATTCAACGTTTACTATAAATCTGTCTCACTGTGGCAATAAGGACATGCCCTATAGCGACTCCTGAGGCTAAGATTCCTTTCGATCAAATGTAATTTTGCATATGTATCTAATATTCACCGTCAATTTGAATATCAGCAACGTTCAGCCTAAAAAAAATGTTTTTATAGGAGTGGAGTCTAATCAAAATCTCATAAGAACTAATATGATTCAAGACTGACAGTTTTCAGGCATCTGAGGTTACAGCAATTGTAGCATTTGAGAATGGCGTCAAATGTTCCCAAGCGAAAGGAGGTATGCCATGTATCTTTTTGCTAATGGTCTATGCAATCTTGATCAAAACAGATTTTTAGGTGACCTTAAATTAAGGCTTTTGAGGAAGTGGATCATGCAGTAAGAAAAGGAGTCATAATATCATTTACTTCCCATTTGAGTTAAACGAGTGTCATTCACAGAAGCCTGAAACAAAATGAGCATAAAGAAGACAGTAGGTCCTGTCAAAAAAAAAATACAAACAACAAAAATACGAAAACTGAATGGCCCAAATGACTCTCTAAATTTAATTGATAATAATTAAATTTAGAGAGCCATTTGGGCCTATATGTCGTCGTATATTTACTGATTACAATTATCTTTATATTCCAAAAAAAAATTGTAACGATGAATATTGAATAAAGCACTTTTTGACAGCAGGACCTGGAGAAAAAAAGCATATAATATTGGTTCTCTTCTTAGACTTCAATGACGAGAAGTTGAGTCGCGTTTATCCATCGGAATGACCAACAGGAAGCTATGAAACACTGCGCACTTTTTGGACACCACACCCAAATTTTTCGGAGGCAAAGAAGTAGGCAACCCAAGACGCTGGCCACAGATGAGCTTGAGTGACTGTAATGTCAAAGCAAATTGACGTTTTGAGGATGATTAGTTTGCTGAAAATGTTCTAGGTGTACCGGAAAGGAAGCAAGCAAAACCTTGCAGTTGGGGGGCCATACTTTATTCCCAGCTCTATAGTCAAATTATAGACACAGAAGTTTGTATATATTAACACATTAATTATTTCCAATTAATTGGTTTTATCGCACAGATGGTCTTTCTTAAATAACTTTCGCAGGATCAAATTCTCCGAATTCAACTGTTCAACTGACCATTGCTAATTTAAAGATCCAATTAAAGGAATTCGATAAGTTTTTTGTGAAACAGCTTTCAACGACAAAGTAACGAATATTCCTCGTTATTTTAAACAAGAAGCAAATTAAGATAATGAAATGCAATGTCATAACCGTCATGCTGATAAGGAAGTGGACAAATTTTGCATAACTCAGACGATGATTGTCGATTGCAGGACTAACAGTTTAACACCTTTATTGACCATGTTACTCTGCATTCAGCCACAATCCTAAGTAAGTGCTGTCACCAATATCAGCCATTGTGTATTTCACATGCACCAAAACGCCCTTTCGTTTTGGCATCCTGGATAATTGGTACACAGCTCGGCTTCGGGCAATGGGAACAAAAGTCGCTCCCTGATCTGACAATAAATAAACGTGGAGGGATAATCGGACGATGATAGAGAGTTATCGGAACATGGGAACACTTTTAAATGCCGTAAAAGCCTCTCAAAACTTTATTGAATTAAAGTTGTTGCGCGCATAATCTATAGTCTCATACTCTGAAGACTCTTAATTTTTCCACGAGATAGTGCACCGATGCGAGTTCACGATGCATTTGGATACAATGTCGGCCAAAATGAATACCTCGTGGCTTGCAACTGTACCGTGCATGGTGCAGCATATGTGTACTTAGTTAGGAGTTAAGCATTTAATCAATTGGCGCGAGTGTGTGTAGATATGCAAAGCAGAAAGGTGGTCTTTCGGATTTTCAGGTTGGACCAGCTTTCGGGTTCACGCCATAGCCTTGAGACCTTGTTTGGTTTTTCTTCTGACTAATTTACACTATCACTCCTTCGGTGCCGGGTTATGATGCAATTACAGAGGTGAAGCGAATATGCCCTCCAGCCATGCATACACACCATGGCTGATTCAAAAATGCATTCCATTATATTGGGACGAATGATGATGGTAAGCAGACGATGTGTTACCACCTGAGGGGTACCAAACTATCTAGGATACGCTACGTTTTTGCATAGATTACGTACCCTCTCTACCATAACAGCAGATTGATCTTCCTTTTCAATTCAAGGACTGAGCGTTAAGGTTATTACTTCTATTTGTCCTACTCAGGTAACTTCCATGAACAAAATATTTTGAGCTGTACCGGCAGTCCCTTACAGTCATCTGAAAATTCCTTTGATAGTCTCCAAATGCTAATCGCTTGGTTCTATAGATTTGGCTGGATAATTCACTTCACCTCGATACATTGCATATACCCATATGGATACACGTCGATATATCAAGCACTGCTAACGGCGTCTAAGGTGAGAAACAATGAAAACATGCAATCCAGCGAACTTTCTATCGAGCCTCGAATGTTGACGGGCTCCTTATAAGATTTCCAATTGTTGACCAAGTCATGGTAAGATACTCTCGGTCAAACCACTGATAAACAATGGAATTATAACATCGGAGTACGTAAAGCTATTCTTTTGTTGCACGAGTATTTACCACCGGACGTACTTTGACTGGATCCCATATTTGGAATGAAAAGGGAAATTGGGAGTGTCTAGGCGAAAGATCATGGGTAGAAGCGAATGGGTTGTTGTTTAATGAGAGGATGAGAAGGTGCTTCAACTGGACTAGGATCTATTCACCCGCAAAAAAGGAAGTCTTTTGCATGTACCCCAGGTGCTTCACATTTCTGATAACAATTGGTCTATTGTTTCATGGAATATTCGATGCAGTGAACTATCAATTTAGCTCTTTATAATATCAACGAATATGTAATTAATTGAATAGGGCTAATGTCTAAACAAATGATGAAGAAATTCCAAGTAGCTTCGAGGATTAGTAACTAAATATTTAAAATCCTTTCACATTCAATCAATGACATTTAACTTATCCTGCATTACAACTCTTTCCATATCGAATGACCGAAGAAGATCACTGATCCGTAATATAAACAGCCTCGTTTGTATTTGTACTGTTTCATTTTTGCCTTTTATCCTGCAGACTATGGATAAAACCAATGCAGATAGTCATCGTTGGAATTGTTCTCAAGATGTCATACAATTTACTGATCCTTTTCTCATGAGAACATTTTCACTATGAATGCTAGACATGGCCATGAAAGGACTTAAAAAACTTTTAACTTTCTAACTTCCTAATGTTTCTCATGCTCCTGGTGACTTTTTCTGGAAAATACAGAGGCAGGGCAGCGCATTCAAACATGAATATAGTTGCAAAAGTAGTGATGAGGAATTGTGAAATAAAATTGGAACCTCTCCTCAATTTTCGAAAATTTCGCGAGAAGACGCAAATACGAGGCAAATCAAACACAAAAACTCTTAAACTCAGAGTAGTGAATAACTTTCTGCCTGAAAATACATGTCGTCTTTATTCTTCTGTATTTTCTCGTCTGGACACTTTTTTTACTCCTGAAGCATTTCACTAGATTGTCTTCATTTTCTTTTGAATTTTTTCATTTTAACCACTTGCAAGCCACACTCACGATTTCTCACCAGCCCATTAGATCAAAGTTACCCTTTACCATCTGAACTGAAATTGTTTCACAGACAAAAGCAAGACACTAAACTATCACAGGATAGTCGCACTATCCGATGAAGAACCCCTGTTTCTAAGGTAACAGAACAAAAAAATGGAATATGATTGGCTGCCCAACAATCTCTGGAGCGTAGACTTCCAGGAAAGCGATTTTTGAAAATTCTTTTCATCGAAAAATAATCTACCCAAAACATAAATGACGGGACTAAGTCAAAGAATGGAATGAAGAAAGTTTATAAGGCTTTTGCCGTTTGCCAGGCACATCAAAGGCGTTCCCAGTTGCGCATCTATGGGTACCCTTGATGATTTCGAATCCAATGCAAAGGTGAACGATCACTCAACATTCCTCGAGTACTCTATGTTTCATTAAAATAAGCAAAAGGAACTCTAAAGCCATTCCTGTTTTCCGACACAGTCATTCCATCAAAAGATTTTTGCGAGAACAACACTCATGACGGCTATTCCGGTCCTGGTCTTCATTTCTAGGACTAGTTTCCCGCTTAAACTATGATGAGACAAACCTCAGCTAACTGCTTTTTCGAATTATTCTACATTTTTCCTGCGGTCTTCCATTTTCCCTCGGCACGCTCTTAGTTCTCGGCGTTTTTGAACACTTATAGACGGCTACATCAGTACTCACTTCAGTCCGTCCTTCCCAACTCCTCAACTTCCTCTTTCAACTCTTCATTTCTCCACTCTTAAATTCTTCAGTTCATCCAGTTTACCCAGCAAAAACATCGGTGTTTCAGTTTGTCTGTCATCAGTTCACCTTGTTCACATTTCACAGAAGACCAAACTACCACAAGACGGCAAAACGTAAAAAACCGGCTTGACGTCAATCTTTCGGTTGCTCTACATGACTTTATTGCCAGTTATTGGCAAGAACAAACTACCGCTATTCCTCACCGACCTTACACAGGATTGAGATTGTCATGATGACGCGCCAAAGCAAACTAACACCGAGGCGTGGTTAACATTACGGCAAGTTAGTGGCTAAACCTGATTGATGATGTGAATAAGGATCCATGGGGTCTATAGTATACACTAGTTATGCTCGGCATTCGATAGCCACCTCACTCACCCGGGTTCAGAAAAGATGAATAAAATTGTGTGAGATATTCTCTTATCTACCTTGTTTCTATTGAAGGCATTCACCTAAACTCCTCTTTCAGAATCTTGGGACTGAATGATTCGTCTCGTCTTTGAAGGTCAGAAAGTCCTCAGCACGAAATTTGATTAATTTTTTCCACTTCTTGTCTGATCTTTTCCGCGACACATTTAACGCATTTTCGAGTGTTGCAAAGAAAGAAGACTCATTCGTATCGACAAGGACAGGGTCATCCTCAGACAAGGTTGTAGGTTAGACACGAGCGAAAACGTTCTTAAGAAACTCATCAGAATAGGACAAGCTTACGAAGTTCATTTTATTAGGGACCTATTGCTACATCCAGATTTCATTTTAAGTTTCAAGGTAAGTTTCTGCACTAATGATGACATGATAAAGGTGGTGAGTGCACTCCAATGTGCATACAAACATAAGGCATACAAATGTCTACCTTATGGAATGGATTTCTGGTTCATCTGGAAGTCAGAAAGTATTTCACTACAATAGATAACCATATAATCTCAATAAGAGCCTGCAAATCATTCCCGTGCATCAAAGTATCTGATGGAGATTCTGGGGTACAGCCTAGAGGATTGCAGTAACATTAGGAGACATTAGATGCCAAGGTTTTTCTCCCGGATTCTGGAAATCTGTCTATTGGCGGGCTACTAGGGGTTACGCTCCCGGCTGAGTCAGGCTTAACCAAATATATGCCTGATGCAAGTCACTAATCGCCGAACGAATAGTTTGACATATAGCTGACGCAGGAGAGCTGATGGTCTAAGCTTCGGTTTGTTCCATTCAGTCTTTGGGGAGTACCGACCCCACGTACCCGAGGTGTGAGGAAGGGTTATCAGCCCCGTGTGCCTGGAGCAAAAACTGAAAATTTTCTTGGTCTGTAGAGAAGCGCAACCTGATCAGAGGTTATCTGAACCACGGGTTAGGGGGAGCCCATGACAGGTTACTGTCATCCACCTACACGGTTTAGGAGCCTATTTCTTGGCTGAAACGTGGCGGTGGTGGTTTCGAAGGCTGAAGAGTAGAGCTGAACACACACCAGTTTTGTTGGGGTATCCAGGAAGCTTTAAATAAATTGGGACCTAGGACTGAAACTTTTTTCAGATCTTAGGGGTGGTGGTTGACAAATTGTTTCAACCCTGTCATAGTAACTGTGGGGTTAGGCCTTCTCGAGGCAGGTTTCCACGACAACTTCATGGACATATAGCACTCAGACTTAACATGCTGACGCCGCGAGTCTAGGACTACTACACTGCTTACGAATAGGAACTAAAAAAAACCAATGTGGTAAATCTGACAAAGAAGCAAGTTCCTATAATGAAGCTTTCAAAATTGTGGAAACGCTGTTCGGGAGAAAACCAGCATCAGGGTAAATACTTACATTATAATCCAATGGATGAGTATTGGCAAGGAAATAAGGCCAACAGCTGCCAATGTTCCATCGGCTTTATCAGCACTCTCTCGATAATTCGCCAAAAGGATCATGCCTACCACATTCGGAAAACGAATCCTAATGAGTACACTTTAGTCTTTTCTACTTAACTTGGTAAAACAGTGGGATGACTCACTCAGCAATAGTTATAAGACAAATAGTTGTTAGACAAGGGCCAACGAAGAGGATCGTGATGGATTGCATTCGCTTAAAGAACAATCGCCAGGATCGTAGTCTTGGTCACTGCGGGAGTTGATCCCCTCGTCTTTCTTGCTGTAAGGCGCAAAAGTGCGCAGTTTTTTAATTTACGCAGAAGTGAAGATAACAGGGAAGATCGCGCCAAAAAAGAGCATCGGCTCTCGGAGCACGACACAAACGCATGGTGGATTCCACGCCTGATCTTCCCCTGAGCCTGGAAATAGAAAGTAATCCTTTTTTTGTATTTGGAACATTCCGTCGTGCCCCGTCACTTCCTTCGATTCGGTCACAGATGCGTTTCAGCGGTGCGCCATCATCGGTATGATGTTCCGTTCTGGGCTTTGTCGATGTCAAGCGTCCTTATGTCCACCCTTATGTACGCCCGTGATCTTTTTATTTGAGGGAGCTTCATGATTTTGTCTCTGACTTCTTTGTCTGTTGTTAACGTATGGCGCTTCTTGTGATTTTTGTTTAGTTGTTTTGACGTTTCAAAGTTTGTTCGTTTGTTCGTTGATGATACGTCCGTCAAATTTTGTTTGTTTGTTTATTTCAAGTTCTCTGTTGGGTTCAACCGTCGTCGTTTATGTTGTACATGTAGTACTATGACTGTTTCCTTGATCCGGGTTGGTATAAATTTGTTGTCAATCATGTGGTTTGCGGAGTTCGACCCAGATGTCACGTCCAACTTTCGTAGCCTTTTCTTATAGTCCCTCATATGCTCGAGAAATCTTGCCCTTATCTTTCATCTCGATTAACCGATGTAGCTGTATTAGCACGGACACGTTTATTTGTAAACACCATTTTTCTCCAGCGGGTCTTTTTCGTTTATGTTTGTTCATAGTATTTGTCCCAAATTGCTCTTTGCTTTGAAACCCGATTTGATGTTGTTTTTCTTCAATAGCTTTGCCAATTCGTATGTAGTTTTTCCGTGTATGTCAGTGTTTTCCAAGCTCCCTTGTCACTTTGTTCTTCTTTTCTGTGCTTTTAAAGTGCTCCTAGGTAAAGAACTAAACTACCTCAGGTTCTAAAGGACTACCACACTATTCGCAATCAGGAACTTAAAAAACAATGTCGTCAATCTCGAAATGAAACGAGTTTCTGGAATATAGATTATTACAATTATGGATAAATAATCATATTATAATTCGAAGGACGAGTACTTGCTAGCCAATAGCTCCATCAGCCACCATAGTTCCATCGCGTTTATCAGCACTCTCTCGATAATTGGCCAAAAGTTGGATAGCTATCGCATGAGAGAAACGAACCCAAATGAATGCTTTTTAGTCTTTTCCACTTAACATTGCAAAGCACTGGGGTAACGCTCTGAACAAGAAGTTACGCCAAAAGTGGTAAGACAAGGGCCAAAAACAATAAGCATCCGCTTATTGAACGGTCAACAGGATCAAAGTGTTGGTGATAACAGGAGTTAAACCTATCGTCTTTCTTGCTGCATATAAGTTGGTCTGCGCAGAAGTGAAAACAACTGAGAAGAGCGTGCCCAAAAAGAAGCGCAACACTCTCTCGGTAATTGGCAACGTCCCTAAGATCACGATAAAAAGCTTGGTGGACTGCACGCCTGAGCCTGGAAAAAGAGTGGGATGCCTTGAATTTGAAGGCCGTTCTAGTCATCAGAACGAGATTCCTAACCCGAAATAATATGTAAAAAGGCTCTAGGGTAGGTTGTTATGTTTACGTGGAGGAAGTTCTGGATCCTAAATTAGGAGCGTAAGTACGTTTCGCATCCATATCCTAAAAAATTATTGCAATACACAATAACACAGTAAACATTCTTTAACCATGGGAGGCAGATTGAGCTTCACTTCTAAACAATAGAATATGTAAAACTTTCAACCCTATTAGCAAAGCCAAAAAAGTCAATCGTCAAACAAGCATTTAATTTATTTTCCATTGTAAGTCAACTTGTTGAAAGCAATAAATTGCATGCCTTTGAAGACACACACGAGACCATATGTCAACACTTAACGATTATATAAAGTTAAACTCAAAAGTTAAAATAAATTTTCGATTGTTACTTCAAACAACAAGAAGATTGCTATTTGCTTAGCACATTAGCTTTAGCATGGTAAATATTTGACCAGCAGAATAACTCATCGCTCCGCCGTTGTAGTGGTGGAAAGTGTTAAAAAATCTTGCACTTAAGAATAATTACTTGATATTCCGCAACGGATGAAGATTAAATGCGTTCCTGAATCCATGGACCACTTGTTTGCTTATGTAGAATTGCGAATAAGTCATCACGGCGGCATGCGTTTTTTCTCTTTTCCGAACAATTCACTTAACACCTATGAAAACAATTTTCACACATCGTATAATAATCGTGTGTTGCCATATAGGCGACTACATACATACGTCGATGGGAACGTATGAAATTGTTTGTTGCGAATTTCAGATTGAACGGTGGGAAATGTTGATAGACTTGATGCAATTGATAATATGGCTGAAGCAGAATACGATATATTTCGGGCAGAAATTCAAAAAAAAAAATGAACAGATCCTGAGATCAATTGTTTCTATCGAATGGTTTAAAGTCTATTTCTTTACAAACAGTCTTTCTCCTTTCTGTAAGGTCTCGCGAGGGCGGTGCTTAATGAATTGTTGCAAATCGGAATTGTGTTGCTTCGGTTTTTATTTAGGATATCTCAAACGTACAGCACATAGAGCTTCATCTATAGAACAATTTCCGAAATGAGTCACAAGACGCATCGATATAAAACAATAAAAATAAGTTTCAGCCTACATCTTAACACAATCCCAACAAACCTATATGAAACAATGACTGCCGGAATTTGCATGTCTGCAGGTTATCCTTCTCCATAATTAATTAAACTGAAGGTAATTTATCAAAACGTCAAAGAGTAATTACCTGATATACATTCAAAGCTGTTTTACATGTTCGAAGCCTGCAGTAATTCGTATCTTCCCAAACGATGCAATCCTGATTTTTCTCTTCATTTCGAATCCGTTTTCATTGTTGTTATTTTTCTTGATGAATTAAGAAATGCAACACGCTTTGCAAAAGCCAAGACGAGCTCCGACTGTTGGCTACCACTATAATGATACAATTCCAATGATTACTAAATTGTATACAATATGTATACGTGCCATTAATTATTGTCAAGAGGAGTTGAAAAAATGATGACTGTCAGATCAGGATGCAAGTCGAGTAAAAAAAGGTGCTGATAAAATTTTAATATCCACTCATCGGTTTTGTTTGGTAAATATTAATGTCTCAATTCATCTGATGATGATTGCTCATCAGATCCCCTGTTCCATGAAGGACGAGTTTGAACGCTTGATTTCATTTTGGTAGCAAATAATTGATAGACACTTTTCGTTCGAATATTACTTTAGCTATCTGGAAATATTTGATGAGCATGCAGCACTTTTTGCTGAACTATCTATGAGCGAACCGACACTTGGTTCGATATATTTAGGGGTGACAAAGCCAATTTACACAATTTTTGAACCCCAGACCCGCTGTTTGGAAAGCGAGAGATCTAACTACTTAACGCCGTGGACTACATCCAAAGAGATTAGTTTTAAGATTGGCATCACATTGATGGGAGCATACCCCTTTCAACTCAAACTTTTCGTATATACTAGCGTTATCAACCACCTTTAAGGCTTCTTTATTTCGTTCTAATTCTTCTTAATTATCAAAATATCATCCTTTTTCTTCGAAAAACATCAATTTAGTCTTTATAACTTTATTTTCCATGTCCTGGTTATGCCCATCTCGTTCCTTATTATAGTTGGTTTGCAGACGTAACTTGTCGATGAACAATCTAACGAGGACCCCTCAGGATACCAAGCATACTATTTAGGGAAAAAATGGGAAAAAAGGAGCAATTTCCCACTCAAAAGACGAGCTCCGGTACTTCTGGCCACAACTTCGTTCTTTCAAATGACTGATTGGTATTTGTGCTGTGAACTCTTGTGTCCTCTTCAAATCTCGTCAAATTCTGAAAAAAAATTGATAGGTATACAAAGATTCAAATGTGCTTTCTTGGATAAAACCAGTTAAATTTTTGATTGGGATACATTCTTGGGTACAGTTGCCGACGAGCTTTATAAACCTAAAACCTTTATAAGCCCCCTAAACATATGTTGCCCTGCTATACTAATCAGAGACTTTCTCGAGACGTTCGCACTTCCATCAAACGAATTTTGAAGATAAAAGATGAAGAATCTGAACCTGCAACATCTCTTAAACTTGAGAAACGAGGTAAATGTACACCATATCCAACAAAGAACAAGAAAAGAATGTCATATTTGTGAAAAAAGTGCAGGAAACCAGCTTGCCTTGGTTGCCTTGAAAATATTTGTGTGGTCTGTTCCCAGATTTAACCATTTACCATTTTTGAGTTCCAAACCAGAAAGAAAATATACTTTTATTTATTTCATGATCCATAAATATGAAAAATTTATTGGTTTGAAGGTAAAAACACGAAAAACTTAAATTTAAGTTTTTTTTTGAATGAGAAAATAAAAACGTGAATTAAGCTCCTCATTACCTCAAAAAATATATTCTAGTTTTTTTTAATTCACAAGATAAAAAACTATGCTTGTAAATAACATACTTTTTCCACGCACGCTAGATAATTTCTATTAAAAGTGTGAATGTATACAAGGACGTCAGAATTACGTCAACTCTCCAATACTGAAATATTCGCCTCACCAGTTGAAGGTTAACTACAATGCTAAGAAAAAAGGCGAAGACTGGATTTAGATCAAAAATTTCATTTGGGAGAAGTGCCTCACAATGAATCCTGACACTAGCCAAAAACTGACCGCGAACAAAAGAAAACCCAGGAAACTGGCTGTCACTGCTATAGAAACTACATTACATCCTGAAACCTCGAGGATAAAACGGACTCTAAGTGGATGAGATCGGAAGATAGTATCAAAGCTTTTGGAAAAAAGGAATGTGTAAACATTACTGCAAATGTAGGTTAGGGAGCCTAACCAGATCAAGGACCCAAACGGGACGCTTTTTAGATTGAAAAAACAGGCTGATGATGTTGTTGTACTGATGAATGGTAGATTATTGGAAACCATGACAGAGTATGGAAATGACCAGTACGGAAAAAACGGAGCATAAACTCTACAAAATGGGCTTCAAACTGCAAAAACCCACTTTGGCAACAACTGCTGCAAAGGAGACTTCGCTGAAACTTAAACAATTCGACAAATTTGTCTTCGGACAGGGACATCCAATTGTTTTCATTGTTCAAAATTCGCGAATCAATTATTTGACAGCCCCCCTCAAATAGACTCCTTTGCATTTCGAAACAAACGAAGGGGATTGTTCTGTCATGCAAAAGGATACTGACTACAATTCAATCGGCTGTAAACACAATGATCCGCAAGGATATGCGTATTAAGCGAGTTCCTAAAGAGAAAAGTTACGAACCAAGGCGATGTAACGTACCATTCACTGTATACTTTGACAACTAGTGAAATATTGTAGGCAGGCCTTCAAACCTCAAGAACCTGAATAATTGTCAAATTAGCATGGTCTCCTGGACACAGGGTTGTTGATGGAAATGAATAACCGAATGAGCCAGTATGAACTAGATCTTGCCACCAAATGCAACAAAAAAAATGCAATCACAGCGACACTTGCAACGGTAAGAAGGAAATTACCAGGAATGAATGGTATGACATTAGGACGAGACGAGCTTTTTCATCATTGATCATCGAAACGAAAAAGCATCATATGCGGGGAGCTTAAAGGACGATGCTGGTTTATCCTGGATTTCACGAGGACGCTTGATGTTGTTTGTTTGTTTGGACTGTAGCTTGCAACAGTCTATCATATTTGACGTAGAAATTTGTAAAAAATGAAGCAAATTGACCTTCCACATCGTCTCTATTTCGAACTTTATTCCAAGGATCGAAAAATCCTACTGTTTTGAACGAAAACCTCTTGGACTAATTCGAGTTTTCGTAAGTTGAAAGACAGAATGATCGCTCAAATATTTACATCTCAGTAAGAAAAAGCTTTCTCATTATATTTGCTGATTTACAGCAAGATGCATTATGAGCTATCCTTGCAGGAACTTTTGACATTGGCTTATGAGTGCGCAAATTTTCTGTTATGAGTTTACAAACCCGTCAGTTTCTTTGTTTCGTCCACAGACCCGTTTCGACAGTGCGCTATCTTCGGTTTTATGTTCTGGATCATCACACGAAGGACGGAGAACGATGGAATATTTCGAGGACACAAAACAAAAATTCGATCTCCGTCGGAAGAAAACATTTCGGCGGAAATATCAATAGTGAATTTTCAAAGCCAGGAATTTGGCCATTTAATAGATTTGAATTTGGGGACAATGGGAATTTGCGAAATTTTTCAGGGGGACATCGAAGAAGAATGACAAGAAAATAGCCAACACTTGAAAGGGCCCAAAAATAAATTTTGTGGAGCTGTGAAAAAGTGAAGTATATGAAGTTTTTGATGGAAGCTATGATAAAGAAAATGCACAAGCAGGCCTTTTAGACAACCAATTGGATCTCTCGTAGTGAAACCTCTCATTGTTTCACTACGCATCCAAACGCTGGTCAGTAAGGTCTGGTGGCTAATTTTGACGATATTTCTTCAGCAACAGTACGACCTTTGTCCCAAAACAACTTTGAATGGAAAAATATCGAAAAAAAAGAAGAGCGTCAGGAAAATCCAGGGCTTATACTAACTTTTCATAGAAAAAGAAAGAGAGCAATGGAAATCCAACGATTATACAGACATGCCAGAAAAAAGGGTGCATATAAACACGCCAGAAGAAAAATCGTCTAGAATTATGACACGAAAAAAAGGAATGGAAACGAAAAGTTCAATTCATGAAACAGAAAGCCAAGGCATTGAATGTTGCAGCGAATTTAATTGTACTCACAGAAGCTAATGAGCCTAAAACGAAAAAAAATCGTCCTTGGTTGAATCGAATGTCACATTCTGATTCAAGTGACAATAAGTTGATACAAAGTGTTAAAGACGATAATGCAGAATCTGATGAAGGAAGTAGGGGAGATGACTTTGACATTTCTTATCCTGAACAAACAAACCTTGAGGATTCCCTTCTTATAAAATTTGAAAAGAAGAAATCGGTTGTTCATTTTTTGCCAAACATGTATCTCAGAAGAAACCAAAGGGCTAATGTTTTTGTATTTCCAGATGTAGAAGATACAGCACGCGTGGTCCATAATAATCAAGGCAATGTGAGATGGCGCATTATCTTGGTGTAAAATCTATGAATTGTTCTTCCACAAACCGGGTCTTTCTTGCAAATGACTATGCAAATGATGCATTTCTTGCCCAAAATAGCAGTCAAAATTTGTTCGGCTGATGTATATGAGATGCTTAACAACACAGCAGCCTCTCTAATCGATACACAACGATTTGCTTGTTTTTTTTTTTCTTTTTTTCGACACACACGCTTCACTATACGCCTTTTGTAACATTTTCAACGAATGGGCACACAAAATTTCATTGTTGTTCAACACAACAATTAAGACATCCCCTATGAAAATCGGCACACAACAATTTTTCGACTTCTTCGTATAGACGCCAATTGAATACTAACCATACGATATGAGTCAAAATTTGACAGAACACCCATAAAAGTGTTACCAACGTTGGGAAATATACTAATTGGATAAGTGCAGCAATTCAAAATTCAAAACCCCCGTTCTTTTTTGATCCTAAGGTAGATTAGACGACTGTTAATTTTGTAAAGTAAAAAGCACTATTTAGGATACAATGTACGACTGTTTAGGATCTCTGTACAATAAAAGGTCAATTTTTATGAAAATGTTATCAAATGAATAATTTTTCATAAAATTTCCATTGGCTATTCAAGTGTCCTTTGGGGGATGGATGGGTTCAAAATTCTTTCGTTTACAGAACGCGTAGTTTTACTTTCTTACACAAGTTAAACAATTTCTTCCCTAACCATTATAATATTTGTATATTTAGCTGTAGATTGAGTTGTTTATAAATGAAAATAAATATGTTTTACCACAGAATATGTGATTTGTGAATGTGAATTTTCCTACATCATTGTGCTCCAGTTTGTCTTATAAAATGTTAGGATATTGCTCCATATTTTGCGCCAGCCCAACCAGAATAGATTCATTCTAACGTCTTGGTCAAAATCACCAGTTCGTAGTATCTTTGAAAACATGGTTTCTTTGCGAAAAAAGATCGGCGAACAGCTCTTTTAGGAACTGGGCACCCACATCATATGCCAAACTTCTTCCACCTTTTGCGAGTCTTTTTTTGAGACTGTATAAAGCCAAGTCATACCAAAAATTTATTACAAACAACCATCTTTTGGGCTGCACAAATTAGGAGTCATAGATAAGTCTGCCATTGTTCAGGCATTACTCGAGCTGTTGGCCAGTTCCCATTATAAATGATCAAACGCGTTAATGGAAATTTGCTTTTCTGACTGAACTGATTGAATATTCCGAAAAGAACATATTTAAATAAAAATTAATTTTGAAACATCCCTGTAAAGATTTGTCCTTTTCTTCTTTAAAAATATTTTTGTTCTTTTCCGCTTCAGTTCTCAAAGAACGACTGTTAATATGTCCTCTTTTTGATAAGAACAATTGGTTGACAATTTGTCAAACAATCATATTCAAAAGGCCTCTCTAATTTCGTTGAGATCATCACTGCGCTGTCTCATCTCTAGCGAGGATTTGCGGTCAGGAATCGTCCATCTAATCTGACAATAATGTGCATTCAGGAGTATCTTGTGCAGGTAAGACTGAAAGTATTCATGTTAGCGCAAAGCTTCACTTAGGTACAAATTAGTTCGGCCATAGCTAAGGTTGGATCGGGGCTTCAGATCCTAAATAAATCACACGGTATATCACCTGATTTTTTCTTTTTTCTGGGACTCCCCTCAATGTCCAAATTTAGATTGTTATCTTCGTGACTGAATGCATCCCGTGTTGTTTCCAGTTTCGAGAATACACTCTTTTTCAACACTGCCTAGGAAGAAGAGGTATCAACCCTGTGCTTACCAATACCGCCGACACGAAGCCTTCTCGGTAGGCAGATGAAATTCACATAACCTTGCTGGTTTTAGTTCAGCTCATCGCTGTAACTATCACTTTCAATGGGAGTTGTGATAGGAGCAGCATGGTACCACTGTAGGAGTAGTAATAGTAGTAGTAGTAGTAGTAGTAGTAGTAGTAGTAGTAGTAGTAGTAGTTGTAGTAGTATTAGTAGTAGTAGCAGTAGTAGTTGTTGTTGTTCTTTTAGGCACTGTATCTAATAGTAACCTTAATTTTGTCAGTAGTAAACCGCACCGATTGGATACTGTGGATCGGATTCGAAACCGGTCACCAAAACTACAAGGACTCTAGTGACAGACAACGATAACTTAATAACTTGACAGTGTGGTTCGCTCTAAAGTAGCATGAAATGTACTAATCAATTCTTATACTTGTTCAGTCGCTTCATAAATTGCAGTCGTTACAGACATGCATCAACACATGACAAACAGACGAAAACCATACACACTAGACTTGCTCCAAGCAATCGCCTAACAATTATCCTGTCTAGCTACACAGACAGGCAAACATGCGCATAACTGGAATCCTTAAACAATTCAAAGCCATGTCTGATTGTGATTTTAATTACAACAAAGACGCAACTTGTTAAATATTAATTGAATTCAGCTGCACTGGTCGCCAGAAAGCGTCCGTGGCATAGCGATCGCAACGATTTAACATGTCCTCGAAGTTAGTCAATTTCAGTAGCTTAACTTGTCGGTGAGCTACAATTGAATGGAATTTAACCATATAGGGTAAATTATTCTGATTGCAATGCATGTTGTTAAGCTGATGAATGAAATTTTGTTAATACTGATTTAAAACCAATTTAATGAGGAAATCGCTTCGTGGATAATTTTTCTCTGTCTTCAACAAACGAAGTCATCTTTTTACATTGATAACCATGTTGCTACCTTGTTGAAGGTATCGAGGAGTAGATACATTCGGGGTTAAAATGGTGTGAATGTGGCGGTCTGTGAAAGGTTTTCAAGAACCTTTTAATAAGACAAGGTGCAGACAGTAATTGCTGTTGTCAAATGGCAAAAATGCGATGTATTCCCACAACGTGCATTCATCAGTGGTCGAGCTCAGACATTATTGGCTGCTCAGAGCAGCAACCTATAAATAATACAGCAGGCTTAGCAGGAAAATCTAACAGTTTTGAAAATCAGGGAAATTCTGAAAGCTCATAAATTTTAAGGTCAATTTATCTAAGACCGCAAAGTCGATTTTATGGTAATAAGGTTCAAACACTTATCCAGGATTACGCTTCGAATAGAACAATATTTTAGCTTTGATTGGTAATTACATATTAAATTAAAACCCTCCGCAGATCTCCTTGGGAACTTTCTGAAGATAAAACACTAGGACTTTGCAATTTCCTACGCGGCTCTTGCATGAAAGCACATGAAATTGTTTAAACTCTCATTAAGATTTCACTTGTCACCAATGAAAATCTCTAGCATGTCTTCAGACATTCAAACGAATGACATACCTTTCCACCCAACGGACTTGTACCCTAAACCCTCTCCGCGCAAATATTCTAATGTCCGTTAATACCTCTAAGAATCTCACGAGGTGTCAGTCGCGATGTCATCCTAGTGTCGAGCCGTAATTTATTTGGAAGGAAGCGCAATTTTTCGTTGCCTAGACTATCTTTATTCCTTCGACGGTTTCATGATTTTCTGCAGCTATCATTAAGCAATGGCGTTCGTTTCATAGTGAACTTGTAGACATAATATCTATACACATACGGCGATGCATTCATTTGAATGGTCATTCAAATGTCCTATGAAGGTCCATATTTTTGCATAAATTTGCGCACGTAAAGGCTCCATTCTAAAATTGAACTTTTCTTCAATGCATGTGTTTCCTTGGTTATAAGTTTGTTGCGCCATGTGTCGCATTGGCGTTGATTGTTTGTCTCCTTGTCCATTGGTATGACTCTTTATGTGTCACACACTACTTCGACAATTCATGCCCACTGGCTTGCAAGTAATTTGTTCGAATGTGTGTTTTTTATGCTTACTTGCGTTTACCTGTTTACCTTAAGGATTGTATACGTTGTAAATCAACTTTAAAAATCATCACGCAAAACAAATGTAACGTCGTAATCTTTCATAGCTTTCATTGCTTACATTACCGCCTTTTCTTTCGACTCGTATCCTTCTTTATAGTGCAGCGGATGATAGCAGGGCAGTCAAGTCGACTGGTGCAATACTCCTAGGGCCACGACGAGTGCCAAGTAACTTGAGCCTGCAACCACAGTCCAAAAGAAATATGGTTACAAAACTTTGCGGGCATTCGAGGAGCATTGCATTAAATTTAAAAAAAAACCATCTGGAAAATTGCTCACCAAAGAATTGTCTTATGGAGAACACTGCTCAGGTTTTAATTGATCAATGGTAGGATAAACTTATTGTACAAAATAGCAACCATTTCACTCGTCTGACAAAAACTAACCCACGATGTTGCCCCTTCTTCAATACCCACTTTTGGTTTTCCCAATGGGCAGTTTTCATCCTTTTAGGCTTCTCGAAAATTCCTTAAAGCCAATGATTTATATTCTGACATGAGCAATAGTAAATGGTACGCACGCAACATTGATTAAATGCAAGTGCTCCCAATCGAATGTGCAGCATGCGCATTCCGAATAACTTGCAACCATTGCAAACAACGCTGACATCAAGCTGTTGTCAGCAATTAAAAATGTGCCAGGAAGATAAAAGGATATTCTGATTGGTTGACGAAAAACACATGCAATGTAGGGCCGTTGACTGGCTTGCTCAGTTCACCCTGTCATACCCAGTTTTTTTTGTAAGTATGTGCATACGTGGTGATGAGTTTACTTCTGTTTAACTTCGATATTACATGAAAGGAACATGTGAGCTCAATATGTTCAGGTTTCATCGATGATCGCCAAGTGAAATTTATGAAGATATTTACGGGCAAGGGCCTTGAAATATATTTTATATATGTTAATATAATTATTTAATCATTGATCTTGTTTTGTGTGTATTTTGTGAATCCATATGCGCTCACCAATGATGCTTGTAAGAATAATATAATAGATTGTATATGCGTATCCTTGCCATTAGTCTATAATAATATAAGGTTATTGCAAATATTACTTATTTTTTCAAACACTTCGATCCAGTTATCATTCTTGCAACTATTAATTGCATAAATTATAAATACTAGATGTTTGAATGGAAATTTGGCTAGTTTTCACATTATCGAAACGAAAGACTTCGATGCACTCAATAAGCCAGAAACCTGTAATTTTTGTTATGTGTTTACGTGAAAAGCATTTTGAGTACCGAATCAAAACGACACTGCGTATGATCTATTCAACATTCCAAACCCTTTCGTGTGCAACAGAATGTATCATTTTATGTACGGTTAAGGTAAACGATCAATGAATACTTTCTTCCAGAATACTATTAAATACTGAACATTCAGAATAAATGACCTGCCAGAAGTTATTATTTTGGAAATATTAATGTACGATAATTTTTATTCTTAGTTTTCATGACTCCGAGCACTGTCTATACCAAAAAATACACGATTTCCAGTAAATACTTTGATTGAATAATTTTTCAGTAATTGATTTTCGACCGTCAATGGTCGCTCTCCCTCAGTGACTATTTTACGTAACCCGGAAACTCCACCTTTCACTAAGTCCGCAATTACATAGAGGCGTTCTTCACAAGACACAATTTCTTTCCTTTTCCAGAAATATTTTGAATCTTGTTACGCGCATTGAAGTGGCGACCTGCCATCAACTTGTTTTTTTTTAAAGCATATTATATACCAGGTATATGCATAAGTCTCTTCCAGGATTTTTTGGCAAAAATATGTAATTTACTTCGTTAAAAATATTTGTTTTTGTTACTAGTACGGGCTATCTGCTTTCACACATTTCTCCCATCTTTCAAGTAATTCATGAATACCATGGCAAAAAAAACGCTTATTTCTTGCGGCAAGCCATTCGTCGACCCATTTCCCAACTCCCTGGAACTCGCTGAAGTGCTGTTCAGCGACCGTGTACTCGATTGATGCAACGATATGATAGTCAGATGGCGCCAAGCCTGGGAAGTTCGGCGCGTTCAGAAGGATGTCCCTTCTAAGCAATTTCACTATGTCTTTGACTGGTTTCACTATGTGCGACGTGTGTACTGAAATCACTTTGCCATGTCTTCTAGTCCATTCCGGTCGTTTTTCGATTAATGCGTGGTTTAAATTTATCATTTATTGATGATAACGCTGTGTATTGACGATTTTACTGGGCTTCAAGAGTTCATAATACACAATACCATTCTCCTCCCACCAAACAGAGATCATGGTCTTCTAGCCGAAGCCATTTGGTATACGCATTGAAGGACAGGCTTCAGCAGGTAAGAGCCAAGATTTTTTCCACACCAGGTTATGAAAATAAATCCATTTTTCGTCACGCGTCATCATTTGATGCAAAAATGGTTTCCTTTCATGGCGCTGAAAAAGCGTTTCACTAGTGACTGTGATTTTCCATTTAATGTTCATTCACCACGTGTGAGACCAATTTACCGAGTTTATTGACATTACTCATTACTCATAAACGTCTGTCAATCGTTTCCTGTGACACATTTAATGCTTGTGCTAATTTCCATTTAATTTAAGTTGGGTCATCATCCAATAACTCCTGCAACTCCTTCTTTTCGCATTTTGGTGGTCTACAAAAGCGATCCCTGAAAAAGATAAAGCAAACACGCTTGTTTTGGCAAACTCAACTTGTGTGTTAATATAGCTAAATGTCAGACGATTGAAATGACGTATGTGTCAAATTATATATTGCGTACTTTTCGCTTGCACCATCAAATTCTTAAAAACATGTTTTTGGTGAAATCTTATCCCGAAAAGTCACACGGTATAGTTGCATTGCGGCCTCAAATGTTAAACAGGATGAGTGAAAAATGCGGAAAGTAATCTTATCCAAACGAGCATCAAGCAACTATTCTCAACAAAGCAACATTTAGAGCATACAAAAGTCACTTAGAGCTTATGAGACTATCAGATCATTGTTTTATTTATTGGAAATTGCTGATAGAGCAAACCAGTGCAAGAAAGAGGAGAAAGGAACAATATATTAGGAGAAATGAATGCAATCATAGGAAGCTTTCCTGAAGTTCTCTACAGTTTTGAAAAGCAAGAGATTCCTTGACTAGTGATCAATAAATCCACGATGAAATTGAAGAAAAATGAAATGAGACTACTGAACTATACTTTAAAACTAGCAAGAGTCCAGAAGAAAGAGATAGATGTAGCCATTAGAAAATTTCCGAAGGCTTATAAAACATCAGTGAGGAAGAATGATGGCAAAAGCAGAAATTGGAGCCCAAAAGCTGACGACACAGCCATGAGGCAGTCATAGCCTTTAAAATAAAGAAATAACTAGTCTACTCCATAATATCGAACAAACGTAACACAGTTGTTATTATAATCAAAGACACGGAAGCGGTACGAGAAAGAGGTTGCCCAAAACCGAAACGTTGGCAACTTTTCGAACTTAGTCAAAATTCTATGGAGGAATCTATCAAACAATTTGAAACCACGATGAGAAACTGCGAGTCACTAGTCGGTGAACTGTCAAAATTGACACCAACGAACTCAACCAAAGGAAGGATCAAATATTTGCCCATGATTCACAAAGAGATGCAATTGAACAATGAAATTCACAAATGAGCCAACATAAAAACTAGTGAGATTGCTAGTCGAGAAATTCACACAGATGCAACCGGTAGAAAGGGTCTTCCTCAAAACCAAAGAATTCAGGTTTTAGCGTACGGTCTGATGTCAGAAGGCGGAGTGAAAATATCTTCTCACGTAAAAGCTCTCTTTGCCAAGTTACCATTGGTGGTTACTAAACAAGACAAGTCTATTAAATGGAAGACGACAACATGACTGTATGCCCAGTTCTCTAGCCTGAGTATAACAGAGTACTTTTTCACGTTCAAAGGAAACGCTATAAAAATTAAAGCAGGAGAAACTATAGGTTGTCCATTTTATCGAAACATGCAAGACGTGAATGGAGAATAGACTTAAAGCAAAGGACCAATTACCAAAATGCTGGATCAGGTATGTGGATGATACTTTCGCTTACGTCAAGAAAGGAGATCTCGAAGAAATTTTGGCGGAAACAAAAAATACGCAAAAGGACACCAACGTTAGAGAAGGGAGAAGAGGAATGGAAAATTGGCTTTCATTGACTGATTGGTATCAAGAACGGACGATGACATCAGTTCCGAAATCTGCAGGAAGGCAACACAAACAACGCACTATTCCATACACAACAAACCTCTAGCAACAAATGTGTTTCTCATTACGGATATGTTGTACAGAATGTACGAGCTTTGCCAACTAGGTACTATACAATGAAATCCAGTATATTTTTGAAACGATGTTGAATATATTCAAGTCCTACGAGATCTATAGATTGCGGATATAAATAGAACTCGACAAATGGTAAGAAGGATCAATACTAATCAACCCGGATTCTGAAAAGGCGTTCTGAAAGACAATTACTTACTACAAATATATGACCTATAAATTAAAAAAGAAGCTAAAACATTATGGTTACATACGAAGAATAGGGTCATGCATCAAAAAACATTAAAAAGGGTATGATCAAGTCAAAAAAGATTGAGAAATTTGTGACCTGAAACAAAGTTTCAAATAACGGCAAACGGCAACCACAGGAGAAATTTATTTATTTTAATCATATGGTAGTCAAATCTTATATCCTGGGCGAAAGTGATGGGGTACACTAGTCGGGAAATCTTACTACCTAAAGATACATAGGGTATCTAAAGGTGAATAGCTCTAGTTGATTCATTGTAGAAAGTCATGTTCATCCTAGGAGTAAGGGATGAACATTACTTTCTTACTGACTTTCTTGACTTTCTCTTCTTACTTGCTAGGAGTAATGAAAAGTTAATACTTGACCTATTCACGTGCGCTTAGAAACTTTTTGAAAGAAATGACACGGAGCTTCAGATTCTCTAACATCAATGATCATGGGTTTCCTACAGTTTCGAGGACCATTGTTGGATTACTTGACATAAATGTAATGAGATCTTCAGAGTGAATCCGATATTAATGTGTTTCAAGATATCCAAGCAAATAATTAGATTTTTTTGACGTCACTATAACTTTCACTCCAGAATGGTTGTAATTAGAATTAAAATTAGAATTAAAACCGCATCCTTCTTTGAAAAATTGCAGCAAAACTCTTGGCTATAGACAAAATTTAGCACAGTAGTAGCAAGATTGAAAGGCTTATAGGATTTAGAAGTTCTCCCATCGTGATTGTCTCACCCATCCGTTGGCCAAAAAGGGCACATATATGGTATGCAGTATCCTATACAATAAGAAAATCAATGTCCGAATATGTGGCTCTGTTCTTAGAATCAAGAAAACCCTTAAACTCGAGAAGGATCGAAAAGCCTGGTGTACGCTGAAAAGAAGAGTAATAACCCTGTCCTCGGGGTCAAGCTTCATCGTTGCATAATCGGGCAGAAATTGATGGGAATGGTAACACGGAAAAAGGATTTGACCCGCTGCTGATATTCGAACAGTACTGCGATTGGGAGTTGGAAGGATTGATCTATAACAAATTCGATCTTCTTGCCATACGGATGCGAGTCAACTTTCTTTTCGCAGAGCAAAGCCATATCAACGGGGATAGCCTTGTGTTTATCGTGGAGTTGGTAATCATCGAGTATTTGTTCTCTGTCAAACAAGGCAATATTATCTTTACAACTAAAACTCGATGAGCTGGAGAAAGCTGCCTTGGACGCTGATAGGAGCAACTTTTTTGTAATTATTTCAATGGCGAGCCAATTAAAAATTCCAATTTCGTTTTAACAGGGATATGAATCATAATAATGGCTGTGAGGACCGGACTTGCCCTGATGAGGATTGATGTCTGACTTTTAATCAAGCCGGACCTGATGTGTGCATCAAGTCCGTTGTGTTTATGATTAAAGAAGGACGATTTTCAGTAAGCGACTAAGCTGCACCCGAAGTTAGCACGAATGGCTCTCAAAACGCTGAATTGATAAATTCCAACAAGTTATGTAAAGGATCTTATTGAAATATTTTCCAAACATTGAAATCAAGGCTATGGCATGGACTTGACACATTGCAACTCAAAAAGAAAAAAACTCCACAATGGATCTCAACACATCTACTTAGAAGTTCTCAATACCCTACCGATGACCGTGTCATGGTAAAACTGCAATGTGTCAGTACAAATCGAAGGGCAAAAAGAAATTCCAAAAATCTCAGCGAAACTAATATTCATGAAAACTCACAGCGCCAAATATTCGTGAAAATTTTGTAGCTCGAAAATTAAATTACAACTCGGTCAAGCAATGAAAGCAATGACAACTGCCGGTTAAACCCTAATTGTTTACACAACGCACGTAGTGTGACCTATGTTAGATTGAAGGTTATAGCTTAGTACTGTCAAATGCTGCCAAAATGACACTTGACGTTACGAATCCGGAGATTGGTGAACCGAGATCGTCAATTTTCCAATATTTTTGAATGTGATTTCCTCTCACCTAAGATTCGATGTTAAAAAATCGGTTTGCGACTAGGACCACTAACCAATTATGGTCAATTATAAATTTCTCGTTGAAATATGCCAAAATTCTGCAGACAATTCCTGTGAGGGTTGATGCAGAAGAGATAGACGAGATTGTTTCGGTAAGTTTCCTTGCACAAATCATTCGTTTTAATACTCCTGATTCTAAGAGCAGAAAGTCTATCTATTTGACCAATTTGCAGTACAAATATCCAGTTGAAAAAAGAATTTTGACAGAAGTACCACAATTAATGCTTCATCCTTATTCTGACATTCTGTTTAACACATCCACTGAAGGAAGAAGGAAATGCTATCAGTAGGTTCACGCATGAATTGGTTGAATCATTTCATCTAAAAGTCCGATTCCCGCTAGCAAAACGCGGATGTACAAAGAAGACTGGCGCTAAGGTACGAGGGTCTTCAGCAACAAGAAACGGAGACAAGATAAAACAGTTAAATCTGTGTTACGACATGGGGTGATAGTTGATAAAGAAAGAGAATGTGTCCTTGATTGAAGGCCTATGGAGGGATTGTTCAATCCTGAAAAACGATTGCATACTCTTGGGATTCTCCTCTGTTCGGACACGTGGCCGTAGAGCAGAAATCGGAAACTCTGCGCGGAATATAGCAAAGAGTATAAGTTGTTTTTCCCCAAAGCTAAATCAAAGATGTATTTAAGGAGGTGCAGAGAGAATCTTTGCGTATCATTGCGTGAACAAGACACTAATGAACGTGCGAGAAAATTTTACTAGCCTGTGAAATACCTGGGTCACAGTTTGTGCTAATGTGAACGGTCTAAAATTTAGAAGATTATGTCTTAAATGTAGAAACTTAAGAAGATCAATGAAGATCGAAACGTTGAAGATCAATGGGTCTACCTATGATTCTGAAGTTCAGGATATCACTTAAGAAACTCGAAAGCATCGCAGCAAATGAATCATAGAATGAGGCGCAGGCACATTGAGTCAACGGCTGATTTAATCAACAACAGGGACGATCTGATTTAATTTAAAATATTTCAAGATTAATAAACGTTTATGTCTCAAGACTGCATATTTTTGAAAGAAAGGAAGTTCATATTTCGTCCCATATAGGAATGAACATATGTAAACACATGCTAATTATTAGGTCTTCGTTTAAGTTTGTACTCATTTTCAGACAGTCAAAACATTCTAATTTAAGCTCGTACAGTATGAAGCCACTAAACAAAAGTTTAATGCCTCAGACTAGCCAATTTCATTCTAGTAGCACACTTACATATTATAACAACAAAGTCAATTGCCAACGAAGAACAGGAAAATACTCATCCTGTTTTCTTTGTAAACAACTTAACATGCATTAGCAAGGCAAAGATATCACGGTAAGAAAATGGACGTGCTCTAAATTTTATCCTAAGAAATACAATAATTAGAACATCTCTTCAAAATAATCTCCATTGCAATGTCAGTCACCTATTTGCAACTGAAGCAACGTTCCATGCATCTCTAGTTGAACATCGCAGTCGACTTAATGATTATTATTACTGGCAAGAGTTACGAGGCATGAAAATCCATAAAAGCTCTTGTTTTTTGAATAATTTTCTTTACACACATGCGTCAATCTTCGTAATATTTATTTACATATTAGCTGGTTAGAATACTCGTCACCCAATAGCGTGTGTTCTCAATCGATCTTATAGTTGAGTTGTTGTGTGTGGTCCCGTGGACCGCCCAGGTAGTCTGCGCTAGTCGCGGTCTCCCCCATATGAATTCAATACACTTTTCGAGATTTCCAACGAGATACAGAACTCTTTTTTCCGAAAGACACAAGATTTTCCTTCAGCGCAAATCGATCAAGGTGGATATTCAATATTTTATGCAGAGACGCATATGTTCATATGCTTTGGCCGATGTTACTCTGCAAACGATGAGTGGCAATGGGCATGAAAATGCTTGAACAAATTATGAAATGGAATAGCTGAACGGACACTTAATCATTTGAAGATGGTTAGCGGCTAAAATACATGAGTATTTAAGGATACTGCAGACATTTCTCAAGACCTAGCTTGAGTGATGCTTGTGAAGCTGTTGCTCGGTAAGTTGAAAGTGAAAGTGAGAAATTTTCAGAATCTACTGCGCCACAGATCGGTAAAGCGCGCTGAAAAACAATGAAAACATTGTGAGTATTGTTACAAAGTTCCCAAGGGCAACGTCATTTGGACTAGGACTAGCGTTTCATGAATATTTCAGCCACTTCACATACTCGAGCCTCGCATGAGTCCATTAAACGCAAAGAGTTAGATAATTTACATTCGGACGAACAACTGGCTCTTAATTTTGACTCCACTGCAATATTTTCTTTGACTGTCGAACAGATCTTAGTAACTGTCCAATTTAGCAATAACAATCGGTAGATACTTAAAATGATATTAAGATAAGTAACTTTCGGGTAACATTGTGCAAACTAATTGAATCGATGCATTGAATGGAGCTAAGAAATACTTTGATGAGCAAATCAAAGTTTAATGAAGAAGGTAATTGACGACTGCGGTGTGAATTTCATTTTATGTCTTACATAAGCACCTCAGTGAGCTACCTTTATGGTTAATATCCTAAGCACCGAGCAAATCCACTTTAAGTAGCAATAACAGTGGTACTCGTTTATTTTTATGATCGAGAGATAATTTATTCCAAATATAAATTCATCGTAATTTTCAATTTATCTCACTTAGCGGGAATGAGTCTTTACCTGTCAAATAGTCAATTTATGCAGCGTTCACCACATATATCCTACACGAGCCACAAAACTCGCACGCTTCTGCACTTAATCCAAACATTAATAGACCTTACCAATCCTGCCACACAAAGAAAAGCGAAAAAGGGTAATAGAAGCAAAACCGGAAGAGCTACATCAGTTATTATGAATAGAATGAATAGTAACATTTGGTGTCAGAAGTGGGATTGTGCTAAGAGGCAACTTTCTAAAATTGTCGAGCCAAAAAGTACAAAAGTCGAGCAGCTGAAGGAGGAGATTCATCGCTTTGATCAACCCACCAAAGAAACGAATGCAGAACTTCAGCAACGATTCCATACGGCAGTAGAGCAAAGACAATCAATTTTGATGTCCACAAATTTGGAAAAGAATGAAGGAATTAAATCAAGAGCTCAAAGGAAGAATGAAAAACGAATGTAGCTAGTACAAATTTTAAACCAACGCTTCAAAGGATTATGGCAACTGAAGGAATTACGATCGAAAGAAAGTCCTCATAGCTTGGAATCGATAAGACATTTTTCAAGCATGAAAGAAAAATTAAACGAAATATCTCAAAGTCGTGCAAAAATGTTGCTCCAAAAAAATGAAAAAAAAAATGAAAACCCACAAGCATGCTTAAAATTCTTTCAATGGAAAACCATAAGCTATTTGAAATACATTTTATTTTTTATGCAAGTCACAATTCTATCGTCTTTTATGTCTACCGGGCCATGCTCCGTTTTTGATGGGACTTTATTTCGGCTATTTAAAATTGCGTCTAATCACTTTAAGGACAACCTAATGGTGGCTCTTTTGCGAGAATTAGCTGATGTTATAAACAAAAGAAACAAAAAATTTAACTTTTAAGAAAAGCAGACGATCTTTATTTGCAAATAAAAGGATGTACAGATTGTTACCTTCTTTAGAGTTGAACTTCCTAGGTCATAAAATCCGTTAGTTCACTAGAATAACAAATCTAAGACTTACTCGGGACCATTAATTGGTTAGACCATAGCAGAGAGCGAAGTATGATTGTGGAGCCTCTCAGCTCTATACATTCTACCGATTTTCCGTTGCTGAACATATGTAAAACCCTTATATCATGGACTGAAGTAATGGGGATCGCAAATTCGGGAAACACAGCTTATATCTTAAAGATCAATAAGTCAATAGGTCGAACTGATTTGCTGTAGAATGTCAAGCACATCCTTTGACCCTAACATGACTTCCAATATCATCCCAATGAAATAACTTACCTATGAATTACTCTGGACAGTCAAGTGGTTATACCATAAAAAAGGGCAAACATTAAAGCTTTCCCCGATTTTTAATGATGAAGAAGGAGTGAAAGGAGATTTCTTCTTGAAGAATCATCAAAATTCCAAATCAGATTATTTCAGAAAATTTATAAAAATGTCATAAAATTAATAAAAATACTGCAGAGGATTCGTGAAGAAATCTCTACCAAACGATTCTCGGAACATAGATCTGGTTTAATAGGCTCCAACAAGAGTTTGGTCCCTGTCATCTTCTTCTCTACTTGCCCTATTAAAACGTCACAACCCAACAGCTTTAATAGAAAAGAAAAAGCAACTCAAATCATCAACTAAGAACCCATCAAAATGGGTTTAAAAAATTTAAAATTTAAATTATTTAAAAAATTAAAATTAAAATGGGGATCTTAGATCCATAACCATCACACTGAATGGCCAAATTTCCTTCTCGTGTGCCTTTAATCTGGAAATAGGGGCGCTATAACACGCCTCACGTCCCAAATTCTGCAGCAATTCGTTGACCACAATTGAGGAATTTAATGATTACGCTTTACTTGGTATGTAAGAAAGAGTCGGCCTCTTTCGCTGCGCCAGTCATAGTGCATGATTTGTACCTGTCATAGTGCACAGTGCAATGCTCGTGTCCGTCACATTCATTATTCTTGAAACGTTTAATAATAGATCATGAAAATTATAATCAGCAATATCACTTCCTACTTTGTAGTAAGGGATGTGTTTTAGAGGCTTAGAACTAAGTTAAGTTGGCAAGACTTTTTAATGACACCTACGATTTGACAGCTGTCGTGCTTGATGGTTAGTTTGGTTTTCCATCTTGATTTTTCGTGATTAGGTTGATCCCTGAGCAACGTGTGCAAATCGTGCTTACACATATAAAAAAAAATTTTGATTCTGTTCTTCGTCAATTACATGACCGACATAATCGTCCATCACAACAATTAATTCTATCAACTATGGATCGTTTCCCCACGACGTTTACTCTCAATGATAATACACATCCGCTCGTAGTGCAGTGCCTAATGAAGCAGCTGAACAATGAACTAGGAAGACTCCAAAGAGTGCATTCGACATCGTTCTCAACAATTAATCGTGTGCTCATCTACATTGTGGAAGTTTTACCGGAAGGATCTTGGATAGTGGGCTTATAAAATCCATTTCGTGTAGGGATTGAAACCGAAGGACAACCGAGGATGGCATTAATTTGATTTATGGGCCGAATTTGTCAGAAATTTTATGTAAATTTTGTTTAGCGACGAGGCGTACTGCTGGTTGAATAGCTACATGGCTACCTCAATGAGCAAACCTGCCGCTTTTGGAGAGATGAGCCACCAAAGGCTGTTGTTGAAACCCCGTTACATTCGGAGAAAATCACTTTTTGGTGTCGTTGGAATTATTGGTCCATATGAACTTAAAATTTCTGCTGGGGATAACATAACAGTAAATGTTGACCAGTATTAGATTAATGCATTTCTCGAATTCCCGCATTGCAATATAGTTCATGCAACCATCGATTTATTGAAAGAAGCATTTGATGAGCGCATCATTTCTCGTTTTGAACTTATGAACTTGCCTATTTTTTGTGCCTAAATTGGCTGAATTTTGTGATTTAACACCGCTGAGTGATTTCTTGTAAGGATACGTCAAATCACTTGTCTATACCAACAAGCTCGAGATGCTTCATCGTTTTGAAGACAACATTTGGCACGTTATGTGTGAGATAAGGCCAAAACTATACGTTAGAGTTGCCAAAAATTGAACCTCTCGTGTGGACGTCCTCCATGCCAACCAAGGCACTCACATGCCTAAAATCAAATTTGAAGGCAAGTGGCAAAAAGTTCTGTAAAAAAAGTCCCTTTACCAATTCTCAAGGTATGTCAAATAAAAAATTTGAGTAGTGTGTGTGTTTTTGTGTTTTTAATTACGGACAGTATCGGTTACAGCTGAGCTCCAAATTTCATGAGTACTTTAATCTTCAAGACTCGAGAAAAATGTCTTAAGATCACAAAAAACTTTCAGATGCTGCAGAGTGACAATCAAAAATAAATGATTAATGTACTGAACACAGAACCTGCCAATGTTAAGCCTTAACTGGTTCAAATCTGCTGAGGGTTGAAAAGTCCTTTTCACTGAGTTTTGCATTTAATCAGCAGCTTTCAATCGTTTGATTATGGTTTGATCATTTATAATTTTGTTTTTTTACATTTAAAAGGACAAAATATTTCGGACAGGTGTCTTGTACTGACGGGAAATAAACGACTCCCATTCAGGTACAATTTAGGCATTTGGCAGGCTTGTCAGCGTTTCGTCAGGCCCTAGGCGGGTATTTAAAAGTTATGTTTATACCGGGAGTACTACACGTGAAGCGTAAGCATGTATCACCAGGTTCAGGGAGAATTTCGGTTAATGATGAAACTTATGTTCTTAAAAATAAAGTTATGTATGACTCCTTTTTCTTCGTATCCGAATTCTCTATTTGCAATCAGCTGACTGTGAACCAGTACTAGGAGACATCTTTTTTGAGTTTACATGAGGGTATAATGAATGAATATGCGTTCAAAAGTTAATTGAAAGTTGATTGGAACGCAATGCGTCGGCTCATAAAGGCAAATTGCAATTTTTTGTAGTATCTTTTTGTAGGATCTTTTTGTAGGAGCAACACATCTTTCACAGAAGAGACTACCTCCAGTCTTCTACACAAAGAAGGCAAAGAAGGCACACAAAGGCTTTAGAAGGACAAGGGCCGCAAAACAACTCTAAGGAATTTAACAATATTCTAGATTAAAGGAAAGGTTGTAAAAATGATGGTTGGCGTTCATAAAAAGACAAGAAACTTTGGTAATTGAAAATTATATGAAAAATTGAAAAATTTACTACATACGAAATTTATCAAGAGCGATCGAAAGTAACCCCAAAGAGATCGATGTCCTTGTATATAATAAAGACACAATAAAAAAAATAATTTATTCACGCGACATATGAAATTGATGATTTTGTTTTATAATACCAACATAGTAATAATCGTCTCGAATGAAATTCATTCATTCCACGCATGTAATCCAAGCATACTATTGACGATGATATATGTTACATATAGCAAGCATAAATCTTGTTGTTTATATTATTGTATTGTTAGTTTTGCTAATATGTACACTCATATGTCCGGTATCATAAATTATTTCATTCATATTTGCGTTCACATTTGCTACATCTAGACTTGTTAGATTTATTGATTTCCTGTGAAGCTTGAATGCAAAAACACATTCGAGCTCAATAAATGCAATCATAAATAATCCGATCTTAGCTAATAAATATTCAAAGGACACTAACGTACAACTAAGATCAGTGAATATTTATATTCCTAGAGCTATAAAATCTTTAATCGAGTATTATGATAAACATTGTATTACTTATTTGTAGGATCTTCACTTGAAAAACATGAAGATAGTAAATTCTTGCAAGCCATCTTTCAAAGGATCTGATCTCAATTGAATAAGGAAAATTGCTACAGAATTCATGACCTAAAAAGACAAAATAATATCTTCGATTAAGCTAATACTACAAAAACAAATTTATTCTGATCAAACGGATGGAAAACACAATAAATGTTTGCAGTAATGCAAAATAAAAACCACCCCAAAAAAACAGTACCCAGAACATAAATCGCCTACACTACCCCAGTTTATGCAGAAATACTGGTCAAATCAAATGAGATGCTTCTAAGCTACTGAGCCTTTTTGACTAAGCCTTGCAGAAAGTATTCTACTCCAGTCCAAGAGAATTCTGGAAAATATATACATTCTTCAATGTCATACCTCCCGAATTCGTAGTATTTTTTACATACAAAGATTTCTGACACTAATTATGACAATTGTCCTTGGATATTGTTTTTGACTTCTGCACCTCTACATATTCATAGTTTTGACCATAATAATGACAGCAGCTAGACAACTTTTTCTACAGATAACTCTTGGCAACGAAGCTATATTGCATATGGAACGCACAAATCGTTCAAATGATACATACACTTTATATTGTCACCAAATATTTTTCACCAAAGTTTTTTACGTCAAAGTGCCTTTTTCCACCATATACTTCTTCATCTTTGATCCATTTTCACCTTATATTCAACCAGTTTTACTTAGAAATACCAATACTTCTGTAAACTTCGGTCCAATCCTGTTAGATTCTGGATATGTTTGAAGTGTCAGCCTTGGTCAGAAGTCTCAACTTACTTGCGATATGCTATAAGCCTTATAATATTCAGGATTCTAAAACACGTAATAGTATGTTAAAAACGAAATAAAATGACCATATATACTGGCTGTCACATCTAAAGGAGCTAGGCCAAAACCCATTCCGATTTGCCAAAAGTTCTCAAATTTTTTTTTCTAGACTGGCCTCTGAGGTTGACAAATGAGACATATGTTAAGTAGTTGAAATGCCTTGCGCTGCTGAGAGTCCTACACGTTAGACGGGCATTTATGATTGAAAAATTTGAGGAACTAACTTTTAGATAATAAGGAAGCTGGATGAGAAACTGTCATAGCATTTCAGTTTGAGCTAAAAGCGACACACGCAACCATTTGGGAAGACCTATGCTTTCACTACAGCTCAAATGAAATATGTAGGCTCACTATGTATAATATGTAAGCCCAGACAAAACGAGCTTAACACGATCCCAAAACGAATTAGACCTAGAGCAATCCTCTTGTTCTCTGGGTTTTTCTGCGTCTGTAATCTTAAGCTTGCTCCTGTTATTCACTGACATAAATTTCAAGTATTTCAGATAGCACGGCCGAACAGTGAACAACTACAAAAAAGTCACCGTATATACTGCCTGTCATATCTGAAGGAGCTGGGTCAAACGCAGTCAGATTTGCCGGATTTATCAAATTTTTCTTGTTCATGGCTGGGTTCTCGGGTAGGCAAGCAAGACTTTCGACGGGTAGTTGAGATGCTCTGCGCTGCTAAGAGTCCTAAAACTTCCTATGCTGCAAACCTCGGTTGTTGATAATCCATTTCTTCCTAAAATAACCGATTGTCAATATATGTGATTGCGACTAGTTACAAAGTTGAATTCGAATCGTTTATGTCAACCTATTAGCAGTAGAAAATTGTCGACTCTCTCTCTCTCTATTTCTATCCGTACAAATTTTAAAAAGCATTTTTGTTCAAGATATATTCGCAATAGTGTCAACCATAACACACTCGTAGGAACGCCAAGAATTATTGAAAAAATTAAGGAATTCAGGATTGAATAAATCAAGAAAGAATTTAAAGAATTAAGGAAATGATAAGGAAGCCGGATAGGGAACTGTCATCGCTTGTCTGTTTGAGTAAAAAAACAACGTACTCTACCATTAGAGAAGACTCATACTTTAACATTTATGCAATACAGATGAATTTCTGTGGGTTCTCTGCTTAGGCCTCCAAACAAACCGAACAAATTTACACCCTAAATGGTCCACCCTGAGGGTCCGAATTCCGACGACGCATTCCATCATAGCAACCGGTATCACGCGAATGACACGAGTAATGTTGACTTCAAAAGCATCGATTGAAGATGGCTTATCCCTGAAGACCAGAAACTCAGTGGAATCCAAAGAAAATAACCTAAAGCTGTGATATCAGACCATATAGGTGGCCAATTAACTAGTCCAAACCGTAAAATCAGGTTTTAACCAAAATGATTTCTCAATATATCCATTGTTTCTCTCACTTTATGCGAAATCAAAGTTCAAAAAAACCAACCAAAGTTGAAATTTTATTTGAATTTCCAAGTTGAAATTTTAGGTTTTAGGTCACGTTTTTACCGACAAAATTTTTAAAGAAATATGGACTGAAGATTCCACCGACCCATAAATAGTACCAAACCGTGCATTCCTGTGGCTGTAGTTTTAGCTGTTGAAGCCCTTAAAGTTGTTAATCAACCCAAATAAATCAACTCTGTTTATTGACATATTCACTGAACCAAAAATGCTTATTATCACTGAACAAAACTTGGTGATAAAACAGTCGATTTTCGTTGGGCTGATTCAGAGCCGATTCACAAAAAACCCGACGTACATCTAAAGTTCTCAGCTTCAATCCTTACACGTATTGAATTTTGTATGCGTCAAAAAGAAGATCTTGACGTAAATTACGCCAAGTTTGTCCGTACGACAAGCAAAGCTGTTGAGAACGACGCTGAATCGATTCGTCACGATCTTCAGCCACACCCTCAGCTACTGCCGCTATATTCTCTTCACTACGTGCTGCATTGGTTTGATCGATTGAGTATCACCAAAAAATGTTTGCTAAGTTTCAAATTTGCGAATGGTATTGGCTATAGGGTTTTCAATAGGTCGACAATACACACCATAAGTTGCTCTAAGAGCACAAAAAACATATCTCACAGAACGCTGATTTTCACAATTTGAATACGTTAGATACAATACTGAATGAAAATTACATTACAGTTTGACAGGTGTCATGCGTGATCTGTCAAAATCCATTGAAAATCAAACCTCATAATGAATCATTCGTTATAATATCGATATGAAAATGAATTGAAGACATCGTTGTAGAATTGTCTGTAACCCTTAGCATGATCCTACTGTTCTGTAGGATCATGTGTTCTGTTCTTCTCTATCCTACTTATTGAAAGAAAAGTTGAAGGACAAAATGGAAATTTACTTAAATTTTCAATTGGATCTTAAGGTGTTGAGGAGGCTGTTTTGTATGTAAACTCAAATGTGAAGTGGCTCGCCGACATTCATGATTTTCACAAAACCATGAATCATAAATGCCTTTAAATTATATTTATACCGTGTTTATCCAAGGATTACAAACAGTCAAGACATTCAAATTTTCCATCATTAGGGGTCCTGACAGAAATGATAACCACTGATATGTATGCCGAAAACTATTTTCCTACGTTATGGTCATAACAAAGGGAAACACTACTTCTATTTGAAGTATGGAGGACGCGGTTGCTGGACCATTGGATTGTTGGATGCATAATATGCGACAGGACATGGTCCAATTGGTTTGTCTCTACATACAGTGGCCTCAAAATACACGGTGATGACGGTGAGCTTCGTTTGTAGCTTACGAATAGCTTGGAACTATTTGAAGGGAAAATTAAAGTGTTTTCGTAAAAATAACAATCCTTTTTAACTTTTTTTTGATTATTTAAAAAATTTATTCTGAAATTTTAATTTTGTTGGACTAGTCAAACTGAAATGTGTCTGTTAGCTCCTGCGCGATGACCCCCACAGTGCAATCACTGAAGATTATTGATCAAACAGATATATCCTGAATTTTTCGAAGCAGCTAATGCATTGCAAATATCTGATTCAGTTGATATCCCAATTCACTCCTTGCCAATTGCTCCAACTTGAACAGAATGCAATTGGATTGCACGCTTTATAGCTCCTAGCATGCTAACATCAGATTAAGGGTCACAGTTTGAATCCGTTTTGTTCCGGTCACTGACGCATTTAGTGGGCTATAAGAAAACACGGGCCACTGCTTATTATCCTGCAGAGAATGGAACGCAGGAGTGTTAGCACAGGTCAATGAAAGCTACCATTATGTGCCATGATAACCAGATTACCGTTTTCCCGTCCGTTCTTGCTCGGATCTCGCACAAGTATCAAGGATAACATTGGTGCAACATCTACCCAGCTGGTCTACGGTACAACACTTCGCATACCCGGAGACTTCCTTTGTAATGAAGACATGCTGTCACACCCAACGTGCAGAAATTTCGCGAGCACATGAAAGAAATTCGTGCGATTTCAGCATCTGGCGGAAAGCTACAAGAGAAAAGCCACGACAAGTGGAAAGCTTTTATCCACAAAGATCTTTCAACTTGTTCCCATGTATATCTGCGCATAGATCGTGCAAAAAAACCACTGGAGCATATACTGAGTAGTTGAGCAAATCTCGAGCAATGTCTAAAAGCTCTGAATAGACGGGAAAGAAATCAATATAAGTTTTGTTCGTCTTAAACCAGCTTATTACGAGCATACTCCCGAACGGACAATGCAGAATCAACTTAGTTCACGAACAAATTTGAAACCAAAGCAAATGCCAATAAATACGTTCAATTCAACATTTGAATTTTGACTGCTGTCGAAATGTTAAACGTATTTAGGAAAGAGCATTCTAGCAACATCTCAGCCTTCTAACAACACGCTCGAAAGATCGACAGCGACTCCAAACGAAAATGTCTATGTTCAAACTGTCAAAAACTTCTTCCTGGCGCGTCGGTTATATTGTTGACGTTAATAAATATTTTTCGCACGGAAAAGCACGGAATGTGAGCAAGGAAAATGTTCTGATTTCTTCGCCGTCATAAACCCATCGTAAATTCATCTGAATTTTTTCCATATAAACGGGTCAACTAGCTTGTAAAATATTCAGTCATTAGTATAAAAGACGTTAGTTAATAAGCACGAAGTGGAAGAAGAAGATACTTTTGTATCTTACCTCACTGTGCTAATAGCAGAAGGAGAGAAGCCTCAAGAAATGCTAGTCGGACTGGGGTGGTTAAAACTGTGAACTGTTGGGCGGATTTTTTAGTTGGGGAATGCAGTCGATAAGCTGATATGCTAAAGAAGGAGTATCAGCTTAAGTTTCAAGGGATCGTGTAGCACCACAACTGCGATAAATGTACTACCAATCTGCTTATGTGTTGTCTCAGAAAAAGTGTTGATTTATGGGGAAAATTCCAAAGACTGCAATCGATTTGTAGGTCATTGTAAGTCTCTTTAAGAGCCTTTTCAACCAATGATTCCTCTGAGATTCCTTCCAGGATTCAACGCATGACCGTCCGATATGTGCCCTTTTTTGACATAATCATGCCATGCTTTCAAATTAATAAAATTGATCATTTAAATTCAATTGACTTGATGCGAGTGATCGATTTTTAATTTGATTGTTACCATTCTCGGTGTATCAAAGGGGAACCAAATTCACTAGCGAACGTGGCTCGTTTACTTACAGTTTAAAAGCGAATGACTGTATGGTCCCAACAGACACTATTCTGATTTTTGTAAATAAGCTCAGTAATACTCAAAAATTAATATGTACGTACATTGCATGGTACGTATAAAATGTCTTAAATCTCTGTACAAACCCATGGACAAAAATCGTAGAAAAACGCAAACTGTCAAGCGTATTTCCCGCGAAACAAATACAGTTTATTTCCACGCTTGATTGAAAATCTTCACACATATGAAAAGAAAACCGTAGCATTATAACAAAGTAGCGAAAATACTCCAAGGAAACCCCCGATCTGTAGAGACTTAACGCCAGGGTAGTTGAAAATGATTTGTGTCAGCTGTCAATTTTCTCATTATTGCGTTTACCAAGAATAATACTCTGAAACCGCTTAAGAAAGGAACTCAATACTATTATGAATCTGCTATCGCATCTCTGCTGCTGCTCTGCTATATCTATCTCTTTCTTCAAGATAGACCCCGGCAGTGTTATCACTGTTTTGTTGTCACGCTTTGGTGGAAACTGCATCCTGTCTGATTCACAAGCGGTGCATCTTCACATGGAGCTGCATCTCTCTTCATGTGCTATACATCCCCACGGAATGCATTTCTCCCACAATATCATGGATAGCTCCACTGACCAGTATGTCTTCCCTGCGTTTAGGTGTCAAATAGAGATAAATGTAACAAGATGTCACTTTTGGTAGATAAACCTGCCGTGATGAAGTAAGGAATTACAAAAGCAATAAAAGTTATCAAACAAAATAAATTTGCTTGCTAGATTGCATGCGAGCTTCCAGAATTGGGGAACAACAACACACTCCAGTGCTGGTTAGGAGGACGTGTGGCACTTGCGGTGTTTAAGGTCACAAGATCCTTTAATTCAGGGCTGTGACATAGCATAGTTGGCAGCACTTGGCCGACTGTAATTAAAATACTAATACTTGTACTAAGGTCGGGTATTGATAAGACAGATTGCAAATGGGCATGTTTGTGATTGATATTTAATTAAAGTACTAGGCAGAAAAATAAACCTCAAATTAACTTAGGTTGTAAGTCACTTCCTTGCAAATTACTTGACCGAGCCTAAGGACTACCTTGGATCACTTCTAGAGACCACACATGCCACGCAGTTATTAAATCTTGCAGGAGTCCTTCTACATCTCATGCTATATCATCGATATCTTTGGACTGCAGGCAAATTGACAAGGGAAACGTGCATAAAAAATTTACAACCAACGAATAATTGATCTTGGAAAGTTTCCAATGTTCGGTGAACTAGGTTTATCTGCACATACCAGACAATATGAATTATCGTTACACCAAACAGAGCACGATCTTATTAAACTTGACCCTACAAAAGATATCGCAGAACACAAACAATATGCTAATGCCGTTGTACAGCTCGGCCATTGTTTTGCCAATTATAATAATCCGCAGGACGTAGCTTTCATATGATAATCGCAAATTGCGTTCAGCCTTGTCGTCAGAAGACGCACTGGAAATATGATAAGCGTGTTAAAGGTCTCGCTATGCGCTGAAACCTCAGCAAGTCTAGTTCCGCTGCTGCATTTCGCCCTATTGTGTCCTCGCGCTACTACTGCGTCCAGTAGGAATCCGAGAGGCGTAATCACACCACACAATAGCATTACCTTGTAATCTTTACGCAGATACTCTACACTCCAATCGCTATCTTTCGCCGAGGTAGCATCTTGCGAGTGCTACATATTATTTCACATTTATTAAACTCTTTTGTGGATGCAACTCCTTGCTTCAGGTTGCGTTCCCTGCTAGTGATGTGAAGTGTGTAGCGCAGTTTCCTTCTTCCCATAACAATGCCTAAGTGGCCAGTGTCTAATCTGGAGGGCAAGTAAGAAAAGTTGCTGCTTAGATTGGCTGCCTCTTCGATACCGTTGTTGGTAGTGACCAGTTGCAGTACAGTTGGAGCGCAGACTTGTTGGCTAGTTGCTGGGTGATTGCTTTTGTGCCATCATAATGAGCATGTGACCACGGTTGCGCATTATTACCGGAAAAATCTATGGAAAACGATGATAGGATCAATTTTTGTTACTGCCTACCACTAAGCTGTTTTACAGTTGATTTTAAGCAGTTACTGAAAATTAATTTTCAGTTGTAGCCCCCATATTGGAAATAAAAGTTAAATTTATCGCCGAAGCAGCGTCTTATTGTGCCTCGATTTATCTCGATTGCCGCAGTGAAATGCCGGTAGCCAACGTTCCCGATAAAATATGAGTTTTGATATTGATTTTCACGGCGCAGTGTGTAAATTTGAGCTCGCCTCCAGCGGAATTTATCAAGGATCAATTCGCATAAACAATCATGTGCAGAAGATTTTCAGTTGACATTATGTCACACGAAAAGAATGCATGCATCGCGAAACGCGAAGAATTTTATCTTGCGATCCTTTTCAACATATCAAATGTATTAGTGCGTTCCGCATTGAGTGCGGCGAATACCTGCAACATATGAGGGAAATCATTCAAATGGTAATTTCAGACATTTTAGTCTATGTCGCGCCGTGGAATTACAGTTTCAGCGCCAACATCTACATCAATATTAACGACATCTCCACGGCAATGCAGTAACATACCTCCCTAATCGCCCACCTGTTTCACACTCCTACATACCATAAAGACTTCTTTGCTTAACACGATCCTGTGGTAATGCAATTATGCAATAACTGTTGTTCAATGTGCTGTCGTTTGTACGTGTCGCAGGTTGTTAAAATGTTTTGTGTTTTATGTTTAATTTCTGGTATTTTTTCTTGTGGCTCGTTAGCGGGGAAGTCCACGGCTGTGTCTTTGGTCCAAAGTGCCGGCAACAGCAACAACAACAAGAACGACGTCGACCTCGTTTGTGGTCAACGTAAAGTCCATACACTGAAAATGGTAGCCGATGACCAAACGACCAATCTTTGTCCGATTGGAAAAGAATTTTCTGAAATCACAAGGAAATGTAGATGCCTAATTTGGAAGCGCTAGGTGTTGTATAGATTGGATATCGAGGTATGCATTGAGTTCGTTCAATACTTCGATAATTTCGTATTTAATTGGACTCTGTATTCTGTTGGGCTGTAAATATTCAAAGTATCTTCCCGATTTAAAATCGATAGAGAATTTCAGCGTTGTAGGGTTGTTTAGAATGCCGTTTAAACAATCAGTTTGCCCCGTCTGGATAACTACATATGAATAGATAATGATGCGTTAATGATGCATCCATAGTTGAGAAAACAAACGCCAAGAACGCGCAAAATGCTCAATGTATTCAGCGTTACTTTCTCTATTATACATTCTTAATCTATTCTTTATATCCTTATTTTCTTCTATTTGATTTGTGAAACTGAAAGTCATTGCAGCAATTGATCAGTATTATTAGCCCTAAAGAGTACATCCTTCCTCGTCATTTAAATGTTATAGATTAAATTTAGGAATCCAAAATAGCTATCTTCTAAGCATTTCCTTTTAATCTTTTACTATCATTTCAGTTAAACTATTACAAACTTTTTTAGAATTTGATTTCAAATCGACCAAGAACTAAAAAATATCAAACATTCTACTCTAAATTCAAACTAGACATAAATTCTGGTGCCATGATGACATGACAATTTGTGATAACAAACCATTTGTGAATCCTTGAGAAACTTAAGGCTTTCAACCCGTGTGATAGCCCCTTTTTCACTTTTTTTGACGAAATGAGAATAAATTGCAATTTGAAATAAAAATTGGAAATTTTTTCCAACGAAAATTCACATCACATTCTGAGTTACAATAGTGCAAAAGGACCCATGTCCATAAAAAGCTTGAAAACGGTCTCCACCATTTCAGCAGTTTGGCTTATCAGTATTCAAATAAATGGCATATCAATTTGTAAAACAGTGGCTATCGAATGAACTAGAATTATTTGAAAATCTTGAAAACTGAATAATTGAGATGCCAATTGAAATTGGAAAAAAAATATATACATAAAATATAAATATTCAAATTATTGAGCCATAAAACAGAACCAATCGGAATTTTCGCATTATTCTAGTATAATCGATGTCATTGTATGTGCATATTTTCCCAATGAAATTTCGAAGCTATAAGCCAGACAGATAGAAGATATCTTGGAGACCAGATAGAAAAACATCGTGTTAAATAAAATGAGTTCGAAAATTCAAAAATGGTTTTAAGTATGAAAAATTTACCAACCATTATTCGGCTACACCTGGTCCCTAGAGTACTCCTTCTTTATGTCTTCTCTCTCTTCGAAGTCTCTTGAAGCTGCATGCTCTGCTATTACTTCAATACTCGCTTGTTTCATCCTATCGTTCATGTGCTGCTCATACTGAGAAATACTTGCTTTGCAATTGAGAATCCCAATTAGTGAATACAATCCAGTCAATTGAGAATGGCCATTGCGTTGGCCTCGTTTAAGATGATTACAGCCAAAACGTTTGAATTTCAACAATTTTGCCACCAGAGTGTAGAGGTTTCGGAGCGAAAATCCAAATCAAAAAGCTCCGATATTCATTCAAGTTCCGTGTCTCTGCTCTGGTCAGCCGGTCTTCCTTTGTCAATTTTTGGAAGGCTTAATGGTTTTTTGAACTGGGATGAAAGCTAGCTTGTGTTGGAACTGACTTAGGTCATCCTTAGCTTCAGCTTGTCGCCATTTCCACCGCCTCTGTTCGTCCCCTGGACAGTTTTGATGCTGTGGTTTCTCATCTGGTGAGATCGTATGATAGAAAGTAGCTCACACTTCTTTCTTCATTACTTCTACAGAATCTGAATGCCGAAGTATTGATTACCAATTAAATTTTATTTTAAATTGTATTTTATTTTTATTATTTTATATCATATTTTATTTCGTTAATGATGCTGCCAGCCGGTCCGCCATCACCTTTTCAAACGATTCCTTTGTTACTCTTTTTCACATTACTGAGTTGTGCCCCCTTTCTTTTTTCCATATGCCCTACGCGTTCTTTTTTTTTAAACGACGCATTCTCCGTATGGCTTGGCATATAAAATTACAGTAAAAGTTTTGCTATCTCCATCACCTTAGTACGTTAAATACTTTAAGCAATGTTTTTCCGCCGCTTTATTTCTATCTTACCGGGGCTTCAATAATAGTTCACGCTGCAATCATTTTCTTGAGCTTAATACCATATTTCGTACGCTGCTGGGTCACATCCACCATGAAAACTTTGCGTAGCCTTTGCATCAAGAACCTTCTGCAGTATTCTTCAATTAAGGAAGAGACACCGAACGGAGATAAGGCTCGTTTCTTCAATTCCAACTCATTCCGTGCCTTCTCGGCTCCATCGCACAAGTTTTGCGTGGTAGCAAACGATAGCACAGAATGAAAAATTGAAGATGTGGCCTTGTGAATATTTTCCAGGAGCTAGTAATAGGTCGAATTCCCAATACTTGAAAAAACTGCTTAAAAAATATTTACGCCTTCGTAATGGCGAACTCAAATCGACGATTAATTTCACATGAGTTCTGAATGATGGGGCACGAATTTACGACCAGCTGTCTTTCGCCGTGACCAATTAACAACTGATGAGGAAAAAACCGATGTTTGAAATCGAACTGTCCGTTAGCATAGCGTAAACACAATCAGCGCTCACACTCCGAACAAACGACCGATCTAACGGTATTTGAAAAATTCTGGAGAATTGCATTGGTGTTCGTAAAAATGTTTATTTTTCTCTATTTTGTCTTTCTGTTTACATTTTGCGTGTAAACAAAACGAGCAAAAAATAAATATTTTTACTAACACTCATACAATTCTGCAAAATCCGTTAGATTGGTTGATGGTCGGAGTGTTATTGCTGTTTGTTGTTACGCTATGCCGTTAGTTTCTAAATGTAGTTCTCTCTCCCTCTCTATTCCCGTCTTTTCATGTACAAGCCTGCGTGTGCATTGTATTTTGACAAATCGAACCAAAATAAACCTTCGTAATGGAGACCGACTGCGTGCAGAGCAGTCATGATCTGGACGGCGTAAGAAGGTGACAGATGGCGGTTTGTTGAAAGTTTAACGCGGAGACGTTAAGATGACCCATGCAGAATCATCGGAGAGGTACCATATCCACACAAACACTATAAAGAGAAGGACTAATGCGCTAGGATAAGCGGGAAAGTTGAATGTTTGGGTGTCCCACGAATCCCACAGCAGGTAATGGCCTGCTGTGTTTCCTGCCCTGCTTGTAAAACTAACGAGAGATTACTCGGATGAATAGTTACTGTAAATGGAAACTTGGTCCTGTAACATAACCGGAAACAGTGCCTTCTAGTTTGCAAAAAGTGCGAATTACCAGCATCCAGCTCTAAACCAGAGTTGGTTGAACCCTCGAGGATCTATTTGTTGGGAGAACGAAATCAAAGATTTAATGTGAACTTTTACTGTCATTGATAAGTGTGGGTTCACCACTTCTTATTATATAACATTGTGGGACCGCATACAGTTGCTGTTACTCAGTGCAAATTCATGTGCTTGGCTGGGACTTTCTATCCCACCACGTTTTCTTGATCTGACTTAATTAGATTATAAATTCTTTGGTTACTAGACAGCTACCTGCGGGGAAGATAATGTGACATTGAAGAGAATCTCTACATAGCGAACGAACTTTTTGGAAGGTAAGAAGGAAGATTGCCATATGAGAGAGGTCCAGCAACTCCCAGAAAGTTGGAGACAAATCAAAAATAATAACAGAGTTTATATAAAAGACTAAGCACTAATAAATAAGAGATCCGAAAAACATTAAATTATTCAGATACACTAAAAAACGTTTGCACACATTCAAGACATCTGAGTCCTTATATGGCCTTTAAAAAATTAAATTACACATTGCATCAAGGATCCCTTTAGAAAATTACACCAGACATTGCGTCATATATTATATGACCGAATTTTTCTCAATTAAGGGTTTGTTCGGATTACTGTTAGGAGAAATAATGGATTCATTGATTCCCGAGTTCCTTTATTCCTGCTTCACTGTGACCTCTTCATAAACGCATTAGAGGTGGATTCAAGAACAGGGGAACACTTTCAAGTCTCTTGGTATGAAATGAAGATTAAGAATCTTTCCAGTACTTCAAAAAGGATACGACACTAAATTTTTAACATAATAAACAAACAGGATCAAACACAACCAAAATTTCATTCAAAAAAGAGAAATAATAACACAACATAACAATTTAATTTTTGTGATATCATAATCTCGAAAGAAACAAAAACTTTCCAATGTGAAATATAAAGGATGTGGTCACAAACACACCAGTATGCCCCAATTACTGCTGGGAACATGGGAATATTAATATTGAATGCATAGATATATAGGCAGCTCATCCCAGCAGATTCATCAGCGCAGAAGTGTGGTATATCCTAGACATAGAAGACCAAACACAAAGAAAGCGAATTCCTAAGCACATTGAAAAAATAAAAAAACAACAAACCTAGGAGATTAATCAATGAGGGAAAAAATGATTTTTCAATAAGCACACAAAGGTGAAAGGCTCATCTTTAAACCGTGAAACGAATTCAAAGCGTCAACGAGACGCAATTCAAGGCTGAGTTTGAGAATAGACACTTCAAAGTACAAAAAACGCTGAGATCAAAGCAGGCAGAAAATATGAGATTCCATGCAAAAACTGTCCTAAAACTTCTAACAAAAAAGGACACTTGTGACAATAACTGTTGTAGAGCATCTATAACCAATAAAAATCAGGAAGAGACGATACATAATCATTGCGTATAAGTTAGTTGACGCGGAACTTACTGCATAATGCCAGCATAATATTCAATGGAAAGTTAAATACATAAATATATAAAAATAAAATAAAATAGAAATTTGGGGCCATACAAACCATTTTCATGCTCAGAACAATGAAGGAAAAGCTGCTAAATACAGATAAAGGAAACTGCGACTCAAGCTCGAAAAAAAATAAGGTACGATATGACCAAAATTTTCTTGGGTCAGAAAGGATAACAAGTTACGTTAAGATTCAAGATTAAAACATTATTTTATGCGAAATTTTAGTAAAATAAAATTAAAAACTTTCACTAGTAAGTCCCTACATTGTCCTTACGATTATTCACCATTTATGAAGTGTTGGAAATAATTTAAAAAACAATTCAAGCATCCGAAAGTAGATTTCTCAGAAGAATAAATTGAGTTTTAAGATCCATCTGTGTCAGTCTGTAGCAAAATGGTCATTGAATTTTACGTTCCAGGATTCCACGCAAAGTCATTTTGGGTTTTCAATCCGTTCTCCTTCGACACAATAAACATCAGATGTATTAGGTTCGCTGTTCATTTCGACCCAATATGCCTTTAATGTCTTAGGAGCTTTCGCTTTGTCTACGTTTGAAGACTTCCTCTCATCAAAGTTTCCAATGACAAATGTTCGAACAGGAATCCTCTGCTTTTCTATTCTTTTTGCCAATCAACTTGCGTTTGAAGGACCATACTGTACACTCCACTTTGGAATCGGAAACGAGGTAGCCATCTTTGTGTTTCTCCTATCATTTTGTAGGCATGACGAAATGAATCAAAATTGTCCGTTCCTCCTTTATTAGGGTCTTCATTGATAGAGTATTTCGGGATCTTTTGTGTCATCACAGGCAGGACTTGATTTCTCAATGTTTTCGTTCACATCGAATGCAAGCATCGAATTTCGTCTTTTATTTTGTTTTTCCTGATTGTTCCCGTCATCGCCAAATTACATTCTGTTGGTATTTCTTGAAAAAGTGGCGCCAAAATGCACCAGTTATCAGTAGACACATATCGAATCGCTTCGTAATCACATTTTGTAGATTCTTTGGCATAGTACGATGGAACGCATTACCCTTTAGGTAGGTTCAGGTTTTTCTTCCGTATGTAATGCCATCTAACACACAGATTGCCCTGAAATTCTCCATGATAACGATTTGTAGACCATGCTAACTAGGCTTTGCGGGAAAGTATCCTCCTCTCTACTCAAACGATTGTTTCTCAATCATCACGTGTTCAAATAGAGAGTATAAAATATTTTCCATTTATATTTTATAGGAGCCATTATTTTATCATACTTCATTGTCACCTGTTCTTTTCTAAAATAACCGTCGAAACCCATGTAGGACGATTAAAAATAAAAATGATTTATGGGCTTGCGAATAACCATGAAACGTACATTTTTCGGTGTACACGATTCCCCGGCATTTAAATGTGAGAACTTTGAAGACGATAACTTTTTTGAATATGAAGAATCGGGCGCTACCTAAAAAATCAATAACATCACCTATTTCTACTTAATCAATGTGTTTGTGGTAGGCCAGAAAAGAAGATATTCTCATTAGTCTTTTAGATATTTCCCCATTCGTTCGCAACACCGTTCCCCTTGTTTTGTCATTTGACACCAACAAGTCGAGAGCTTCCAACGGGATTTCATCCTAGACCTTTTTGGCCATTTCTCAATATTTTTGGCTTCATTCCTTCTCCTTCAAAGAGGTCACTTGATTGTATTGAAACTGGGCTTCATCATCCTCATTCTCCCTGTTTTGTTCACCAAAGTCATATATTGTGGTGAAGATTTACATTTTCTTAACCTGATTACGAATAGGGATATGAAAAGATGAGACTGGTACATATGCACATCTTCTATTATCCATGACTGACTCAGATTTGTCATAGTCATAAAGATACGCTTGACCATCCAGCCGTCATTCCAATTCTACATTCTACATTCTATATAAATTTTACATTCGCATTTTGCATCCTTATTATGTTCGAATATCATAGGACTTTTTTTTTACTCTTATTAAAGTTTGAAGTACGCGTGAATGTTATCTAAGGACTACCCGAATACCTAACCAAGGAATTACCCAATAAATCTCAAATGTAACATATGTGACCTGACTTCCGTCCACAAACAAACATAATCGTCACACTAGGGTGCGTTATACCCCAAATCGTTTTTAACTCGACCTTGCTCCAATATCGATCATAATTCAGATGTGGTGGGGATTATTTTGTATGTTGGAGTTTGCAAAGATAAATCACATGAAAATGAGGGAGTGCCATATCCTTTTCTTGAGCCAGACGCGTCGTAGGAACTACTCGTAGGGTACTTAATATCCCAGTGTGTCATTCCAGGGTTATTTCGTGTCCTGTATTTATTTATGAATCTCCGCGAAGCAAATGTTTCTCGGCGAGTTTTTGATGGCAACCCCAAGCCAGTGTAAAGAAATAGATCTAAGTCGCAGCCCTGACAAAGCTGAACTTTGTGGCAACTGCCACCGAACCAGGACAACAGCCTCGTATCAAATTCGAAAATTTGAATCGTTTTGTGTAAATTGAAGCCAAACATAAAAATAAGAGCGCCTAAAAGGGACGATTGGACGCAACATAAACACCGCAAACGATTGGTGATGATTGATTCATGATTGACAATTGATGATATATGATTGATGATTTATGATTGATGATTGACGTTTGACAAATGATGATTGACGATTGATGATTGACGATTGAAAAATGATGATTGATGATTCACGATTGATGATTGATAATGAATAATTTATGATTGGTAATTGGTGATTTATAATTGACGATTGACTATTGATGATATATGATTGATTATTGCTGATTTATGATTGATGATTGACGATTGATGATCGATAATTTATGATTGATGATTGAAGATTGATGATTGATGATTGACGATTGATGATTAGTGATTCATGATTGATGATTGACAATTGGTGATTGATGACTTAGGGTTGAATATTGATGATTTATGATTGATGACTGGGGATGATTGACGAGTGATGATTGAAGATTGACGATTGATGATTGATAATTCATGATCGATTGGACTCCGGAAAACTTATGGTCCAGTCAAAGAAGGTTCAGAGTTGAGACTACATTACAACGATATGTTGCACAAACAATTTGACGAGCCAGCAGTGTATTCTTGCGTAAAGCTTTGCAAGCTGCAATGGATGTGCCATGCACAAAAAATGGGGTGAAAGCGACCGCCTAAAAGGACATCACATGTCAGAGCGCAAGACAAACGCCCAGCAAGGTCCTGTGAGGATTCGATAGGAAGACGCAATAAACACTAACAGTTCCTGCTTGTTGGAAGTGATTAAATGAAGAACGGGGACAAAAGCAAATAAGGTGCCCATCTGAAGGGTTGTTTTGGCCAACCAACTGTTTAATGCGGTCTGTAGCACATCCTACTTACATGCATCGGTAACACTCCCGAGAGGCTTCTTTTGGACAGAGATAGAAACAGAGCAAGTAGATGTACATTTGTAGTGGAATTTTACAAAAAAGCTTTATACGCAATGTTCTTTTTCACGCAAAAACAGGAGGAAGTATACCAATACAAATGAAGTTTCAATTATATTCTGCCAATACCTTCTGATCGAGAGTTTTTCCGAAGTGATAGCGCTATATGTATATCTGCAATGCCTGTAGCCTGTACCCGATGAGCTCTCGGTTCTATGCTCATAAAATCTAAACTATTGTGAAAATTGCTTTGAAATTGAAGCAACATAGTCTTTGATAGTTGACCATCGAGTTTTTGAATCAACAAAAATTGATTTTTTAAGAACTTCCTGTAGTTCTACCTCTTAATGCATTCCGTCTTATTTATTCGCAAGTATAAAGTGGAATAGGAGGAGAAGGAAGTGCAAGTAGGATACGCTTCATTGCGCTTGATGTTTCCAGGCACTTATTAATTCACTGCTAAACTCATAGAGGTAATGAAACGATTGGAACCTCTGATCCTGATTTCTCTCCATGTGAAATCTCTGTCTCTGTCTGTGCAATGAAATTCACCCTACATATTCATGATCATTAATAACTAATCTATCCAATTGTGATAGAAAGAAGAGTGCATAAGAACGCATACTTGAATGTGATTGAATGTAATTCTAGTAGCATGCAAGAAGAAGGATACGTGATAATGATCAGCTGATGGTTCACCAATAACATGTTAAGTACTCGACAGGTGTGCATAAATGGAATAACAATTTGTTGATTGTTTTCAGCAACAAGAACTTGTAAATGAACGTGCAGTCTAGCATTATCTTTCCAGGTTAAGATGTTTTGAATCTTTGCCTGTTTTAGTTTTTGGATTTCACTAACAAGCATATCAGTGCTTCAACACTGTGTGCAAGTGTTTCTGGTACTATTTAACCATGCTTTCATACTTTCATTCGTTCATTCACGAACACAAAATAAGGACGATGACTGTGGTTTAGTCCTGCCAAAGTATTTGATTCCTAATATTCTTCTACTCCTACTTTGTTCACATTGGAACATTTCAATTAGGACGAGTTCATGTAAATATAATAAAAGCTTGATTAAAACCCTTCCAAATTGCAAACACTGGTGAACTCAGCACCAAACTCATATAAACACACAGTAACTTGGTGGAAATGTGCGTTGGAGCGTCCGAATGCATTGCGAGGATTCGAGAAAAGGTTGCAATTAAAGAACTCACCGGGTAGTCGCCGTCAATAAATCGGGCAATCAATTCAGGCAATATCTGCGAAGTATTATTTTCGCAATTCTAGACAGCCACGCCATTTTCTTGAATAAATTACAAATTATCTCGGATGGATAATTTGCTATCTGTGAGAAATCATCGAATTACGACAGAGCAAGTTGTATTCAATATACGTAGACTTTTCGAGTTCCGATTAATATCAGGATCCGATTCAGCAACACCAGCAGGAATAAATTGATGAAGAAGCAGCTGGCAACTGAAGTTCTATCAGAATTATTCTAAATACTGAGAGAAAGTATTAAAAATTTGTAATTTGTATAATATTATAGGACATTATTAAAAGCGAAACGAGCATAGACCAGTTATTCTCCAGCATACGTAGATTTTATTTGGTTATACCTCCATTTTGAACGAGGCGCCATTAAACACTGAAATGCAAAATTCCATTCGAATACGTATGTGACCTCTATGGATCGAATCATGTGAGTAAGTATGCCAGAATGCCTAAAGTAAAAGTTCACCAAGCACGAACTTACTGTCTAAGATAGCAAAGTATTTATTTTTATATCACAAAATGCTTTTCTATCGAAATTCAATATTTCAAAGTGAAGCGGCAAAAGATAAATAAATCAATGAAAGCACTCAAAAGTTGGCACCCCATGCGCTCCTAAACGTTTCAAAAAATATACAAAAAATGTAAGCACTTTGAACAAAGGTCATTTTCTGGTTAGTTGCCTAGACGAACTCCAATTATAAAATATTTCCTTCGTTTCCTTTGTACGTTGCTCATGATTAGGCTGTAACTCAAGTACATTGTCATATGCTACCTTTTCACAATATCTCTATATTAAATAAATGGTTAGATATTTAGTTGGAAAAAGAACAAAAAAACGATGTGAGAAGTCTTTTCCTTTCGTGGCTTCTTGTAATTGGTCTTAGCTGCTGAAAATAACTTTCATTTTTCAGAATACATTTGTGCTATTTCGTTCAATAGAATTCATTTTCAGAGCTCTTATATCAACTTTTCGGAATTCGGAGGAGCACATATGTAAATTCTTCTAAGTCCATGTCTCTGAATCAATGATTGTCTTCTCTGAAATTTTCAACTTTAAGGAGAGTTTTCATTTAGAATGAATGGAGAATTTTGCAGGGTATTTATAGGTAAATAGTAAACTCTTTATTCATCCGGAACGCTATAAAATGCTATAAACCAGCTTAGATTTGCTCAAAACTAGTCTGAAATCTGCGTTATCCTCATAAATTTTGAAAACTTCCACGAAGAATTCATGGCGTTACCCATCGATATGAAATTGTAAGTCGATTCGAAAAAAAATATTAAATAGATTCTTAAATATATTGGATAGTCTAAAAAGTGTTGGGCCATGTTTGTCACTAGAATTTTCGTTGATTGTTCGTTGTCATATATTGGGCAATACTAATCAGATTGAGTCAAACGTCAAACTGACACGCGTTTGAAAGGTGACATTCCAGTCTATAATTTTCATATAGAGAGTTTTGCATTTCGTCATTTGTGTCAAAATTGTATTCATTTAAAAATGAGTCAAATTTCTAATAAAAATTCGTTATACTTTACAATATCATTACGATCAAGGTGAGAATGCATCGCAGGCTCCTGAAAAAAATTTTGGTGTCTGCGGTCAAGATACTTTATCAAAAGCCACAGCCAAGAGATAGTTCGCTCGCTTTCGTTCGGGAAATTTTGATGTTCGCTCAGGTCGACAAATTACCGAAAAAGTCGATGAAATTTTACAAAAATATGAAGAAGACCGACACATAAGCAGCATTAGCTTAAAAACTGAATATCCAACACCAAACAGTTTTGAACTATTTGCATAAGGCTGGATATACAAAGAAGCTCGACGTTTGGGTGCGGCATGAATTAACACAAAAAAATTTGATCGACCGATAATAATAGACTTCACTAAAATCCATTTGAAATAAAAGAAATGTTCAATCGAAACATGACAAAAACGTCTCAACCAATACAAAATATAAAATTAAAAATCTATATAATTTGGGTATTTCGAAGAATCATCTCAAAAAATAAAAGTAACTAACTGCTGCACCATCTTGGCCACTACAAAACGTAGCTGTTTGATTACATTCAAAATAAACCCTTAAAGGTATTCCTAAGAAATTAATCTTAAGGAATGTTTTCCTTCTACACAAACATAAATGTTTCCCAGAAAGTTAGAAACTCCATTATCGAGGGGTGTTTTCAAGACAAACATACAACTTTTACTGACTCTTCTTAGAGACAGGACATGTTCAAATAATTGATTACTCCCCAATGGAAATTTATATAAGAAGCAATAGAAATCCAACTGTTAAATTTTCTAATATTGTCGAAATGCTTGAGGATTTCCCTAAGAATATTGAAATGCGATGATTTGTGGTCGAACGTACTAAAAGGCTTCTAAATCTCCAACCGCACCCTTACAAACATATCCATAAGTAGGCTGAAACCTCCGAAAATATGCAGGAGAATGTCGAGGATAGAGAGTTGGCATATCACCCTGTTTTCAGAAAAACTATCACCACAGTACTCATAAGACACTTGCGCAAAATGCATCGTTAAAAGTGAAGCGATTTTCACAAAGGTGAACCAGTGATCAAAGTAAAAAATGCTGACCGTTTGTAAGAAAAATATATGCCGCAAAAATTACTCAAAAGGAAATAGCTTCAAGCGCCGATGAAAAGAAGAAAAGAGGTACTTCGGTATGCCGGTGGAAATGTCATGAGCGCTCCTGCTTTCTCTCCCGTGCAACGTTATCAGGGTACTAGTAATTTTAAAGGCCTTAAAAGTTCAGCCCCGTTTTGTAAGAAACCCACGCAAATACTGCTCAAATTTCGCAGCAAAAATCGGGTTTGCTTAAGACCCTACATACAAAACGTCAGTCAAAAAGGCTCACATACGAAACGATTTTATCTGTCTCTTTCCTAACACTGTACGCATCCAGCTGTCTTTCCTAGCCAATTCAGTTCGGGGTCAGATGTGTCGAATGGTGCACGTTCGTTGCAGATGAGCTAGATGTGGATACGATACCATAGTGAGTCAAAATTACCTCACGTTATGAAATTTGTAACATTTTGTATTTTGAACATGTTTTGAAAATTTGTATTTGTTTTAGGTTTGAAAGTTGATTATTCTTCTAAAACACAATGATTCCGTCTCGGGCATGGCAAAACATTCAGATGGAAGAATTTTTGGACGAAGAACCAGAATCTATCGATATATGTAGCGAAGAAGAGGATCATTTAACTGCAGATGGCGTCCAAAGTGACTACGATGATGATTTAGTGGATGACGCGAGTCGGAGAAAGATGTAATTCCTCCAAAAATTCTCCATATATAGCAACACAGCGTCCTTCAACTTCGATGTCAGATCGGACAATCGTTAAACCGGAAACATCCATAAAAGGAAAAAAACAACCACGGCTGGTCTACAGTAAAGGGGGGCGCTGTCAGTCAAGAACTTCCGTTATAAATATTGTACGAGCATCAAGAGGGCCAACAAGAAGTTGTAGGAGTCTATTGGAACCACTGTCCTGTTATGATGCATTTCTTACATCGGAAATAATAGAGGAAATTGTAACGTGGACTAATGTTGAGATTTGTCAGCAACGAAACAATGATTTATATGCTACGTTCAGAGACACTTATTTTGACGAAATTAGAGCATTATTTTGACATTGACAGCTGTAAAGGAGAACATGCATCTCACGACTGTTGAATTGTTTGACGTTTCATTTTTTGACACACGCTACGTATCAATTATGAGTAGAGATAGATTCGTGTTTCCCGTAGCATCGCTGCGATTTGATGACGAATCCCTACGTCCTACTAATCGTCGGGAAGATGTTTTTGCTTCCATCAAAAAAATATGAAATTTGTTTATTACACAGTGTAGAATAAACGATATTCCAGGATCTCATGTGACCATTGATGGAAAATTATTGGGATTTAAGTGTCAATGTCTCTTCCGCATGTACATTCCAAATAAACCTAACAAATATGGCCTGAAAATTCCAATCATTCTGTGTTAGTTCCCCAAAATACATGTTCGATGCCATTCCCTATTTAAGTAAGGGAACAGATACAAATGGATTTCCACATGGCGAATGTTATATGAAAGAGCTATCCATGTATCTTGTGGGAATATAACCTGCGATAATTGGTTTGCGTCCGTACCTCTGCCGAAATCTATGCTCCAGGTGCCATATAAATTATCTATAGTTGGTACAATGCGCTCAAATAAAAGGAAATACTGGAAGAGCTACAAAAGACTAGGTCTAGAGCTGTCGGAATGTCCGTGGAAGCTAGGAAGAGAGACTCAAGCAGAGTGCAATAAATGTAGAAACCCTGTTTGTGGAGAGTATGTAGTTCTTATTTTGAGACTGTTATTTTAATATTTTATGTTTTGTTAATGAAATTTTAATATGTTACTAGATAAGAAGGTTTCATTCAGAGAAACCAATATGGTTTTGTTATATGTGATTTTACCAAAGGATTTTAGTTTTTGTTTGTTTTCAAGAGAAATAAAAATAATACGAATCCATAAATGTATTGATTTCATTTCTTAGGCAAGTCTTAATATATGAATTCGTAAACTAAATTAAAATATGAAATAACAATAGTGCAATTGGGTAGAAATTAAATGTGGGTCATATCCTCAGGTTATACTCTCAGGATCATCAAAGAAAGTTATGTATCTAGGGTGAAATCGTTCCGGCAAAAGTGTTAGCACGTAAGGATGGCGAAAGAATGCTATAAGGAATTGGTTACCCTGTGTTTCGTCCGTTTTGAAATATTTAATTGCGACGAATTGGTAACACGCTCGCAAAAGATCAGGCCACTACTTGTTTCTCCTGAGAGCATTATCTGGCAGAAGTGCTGCAAGCATTTATTATTTTATATAAAAGATCTTCGCAATACTTCATATAGTCAAGATCTATTTTTAAGGAGATTATTCGTATACATTTGCAACATAAGTTGAATTACCGTGATCAAGACGTCATGCAGGAGTAACATTGGCAGCTAGCGCGACCACAGCAATATACACAGCGTTGAACCTAACAGAAAAGGGGCGTTGGATTTATAAGGCATAAGAAATCACTGTCAGCCCAGATCGATCGATCAGGATTCTATTATAAAAACCATAGCTTTGAAAATAGGATATACTACAAGAAGTTATCTGTTACATTCAGCATAAACAGTCAGTAGTATCAGGAACAGTCAGTCAAGAAGGAAGATGCGCATTCAGCAAACTGAGGACCCAGCAAATTCAAGTCAATACACGGTTGCAGTAAAATACTCAAAACGAAATTCCGATCGAACAGTACTTAGCCCAGAGTACTAGAATTCTATTGGTATTAGTAAGTATTTTCTCGTTTTACCAAGAAGGAGCAAAAAAACTCAAGCGCCTGCGAAATTCTCTGCACACACAAAGACCACTTTAGTATCCAGCCTGCAATACATTTAAATTTATAAAGACGGCCATCATATTCCCTTCTCTGATCCGCACTGTTTCATTTTTGTGTTCTTTGTTCTACAAGAGGTGACTTTATTTTCTACTTAAAGTAGTCGTTCCTGTCTGTTCGTGATATATCTAAAGAGTACGGTTTCTCTTTGAGAATTCCAAACAGACGGACAGTGGTCTCCTCTCTAAAAATATTTAATAATACGCTGCACAGACTAAATTTTCCATAGTACTAATTTCCTTGCCGATTGGTTAATCATCAGCCAGACCCCAGGAAATGCGATAAACATCAGCTCCGAAGGATTCATGGAACTCGGCAAATGGCTACTATGGTAATTCCGATACTGGAAATCTCGATACAAACTTCAAATATTAATTGGCAGGAGTGTACTATTCTCCAACGGGCTGTGTAGTATACTACGTAATTGTATTCACCTGTGAAATATACTTTGTAATTTGAAAACGATTTCTAACAGCCGAATCAAATTCGATGTTCAGGACTTGAATGATACATTCTCGGTGAATTCCATCTCCAGAGATCACCAAACGAGTTTTCATCAGTTGATCAAAGGGTGTCGTCTAATGCTCGTTTTCTATGAGCCATTCGCGACAGCTGTGACTCCTTGTAAGCTATAAAAAACTCACATAAAATGTAAGGAAGCAAAGAAATCTCAATTGGATGGAAGAGGAAAAAGTTCATAGTAGTGAGTTCATTTGCTCCGCTTTGTTTATACTTTTAAAGATCAGTGGTTACTCTGGAGGCTCTTTGACTCCCCTGACTTATCCGAATCCTGACCATCAATCGTGTCATCACATTCTTCGTAACAATCCATTATTCCAGTTGTCTGCATCTTTGTCATCATCATTCCGCTACTTTCTGATACTATCGAAATCTTTTCAAGCTTCTTCCATTCACTTCTTGTCTTCTCCTTGATAGGACTCTTTTGCTTCGTACCTTCAACAACTACATCACCTAAAGGAACATGGCAGCTTAGTCACAGCTTCATCTTCAACGGAAGGACACATTGGAAAATATTCTTAAAAATAAACCCAACGCCACAGATGTTACACAATCAAAGACCAAAGAACGATCAAGGTCCTTGTAGATACTGAACTTTCGTGAAAGAAAAGTAGGGAAAGTGGATTTCTCGGTATTTATGTTTGCACGTGCACAAATTGTGGATAATGTATGGACAGAAAAGTATCTAAAGAGGACCCGGAAGTCTTTAACCCGGCCTTCAAAGCCTTCAGCCTTTATTTCAAAAAATAAAAAGTTACTGCTGTGGACGTGTGGTCTTCACTTTTCTTTGGCCTCACCTGAGACCCCTGTGGGAAGTTGTGTTTAATCAAAGAAGTCGAAATAACAAAACTTTGGATAAAGTAATATTGGTTCGCGTGAAGACCTCTCTGTTTTGCGATGAAAAATTCTTGAAGTTATCAGCACTCTGAGTGTTGAAACAGAAATCATCAGGGCTTCCAACTGAAAGAGTCTCCTGTCAATTAGAGAGCCTATTCTAGATCCATTTCACTATTTTTACTTGAAGCTACTCTCTCTTTTTATGCCTAATCGAACTTCCGAGTTCCAGAAATATCACATGCAGGTTGAACAAAAACGTAAGAGATCTGCAAGGAAGGAGCCCTTCCGTCCTCTTTGTCCAAGTCAATCAAGTGTGCCGTTGTTTGATGGTAGGATCTTCTCCCCTTCTCCGTAGCATTACAGCTCTATATGTCTCGATCCATTGAACGTGTCCTACAATTTCGAAATCCGAGCAGGGATTGCTGTATTGATTATTGATTGATTATTGGTAGGAAAGCCAAACAGAATCCACTACCTGGTTTTATTTAGAAAACAAGTTCAGCATCTATACGATTAAGCTGTTCCAATTCAGATCTTTTCTTTCTTCCAGCTCACTGCTTTGTCTGTGTCGTCTTCTGCGTGAAAAGATGGTATAACGCTTGCAGAATGTATAAGTTGGAGACTGTGGCATACCGATCATGTGTAGCTAGATTGAAACCATCTGCATTCGCTCAATATCTTCGCCGGGTAGATGACATTCTCACCATGCGCTGACTTGGCTGTGATCTCAGATCGTTATTGAGCAATCCGGTTCATCTTTGGCTGAGCTCATCCCTCCAAAATTATGGCCAGTCGCTATGAGCGCGTCGTCTTTCATTCGTATGGTTTACTTTCTTGTGTCTTAGTAGGCAAAATGGTTGTAGGCGGCTAGACGGGTATTATCCCTGCGACTACCAACCCTACTCACTAAAAGACTCTCCTGTTAGTTGACGCAATCCGAGATGTATCTCATCTCCACATATGCACGAGCGATTTTCAGAACACCTTCTTGCTGGAATATCCCTAATTTGCACAAACGCATCAAGTGAGTGACGACCATGTAAACTCGTCAAGAATTTTTGGTTGATTTTGGAAACTTAAAGTGACTATAATTCGACTTTTGGCCGAGACTTGAGTCCTTGTTACGCCTCTTCAGCTGTTGCCTTGATTTTCTGTAAGAAACTCAGCCTGCAGTTTATTAGTCTGTCTTCGTACTTGACTTATTGGCGCAATTCTTCTTAAGGAGCCTTTTCCTGATCGGTGTTACACCTCAAATTGTCTTCAGTGCTACAATAAAACCATCAATGATCATTCAACTTCGTACGCAAGGATACATAGTACATTCAATTCTCATAATGCTTCGTAGGCTGTGCACCCAGTGAGGAGGGACGCAATTTCGACCAGGTTAAAGTTCTAGAAAGAATAACAGTGTACCAACTTTAGGAGAAAATATCCTTTTCAATATCGGATAGTTAGTATGATTTCTGTACCTACGACGCCAACCTAAGCAATCAGCGTGATTTGAGCGAATGATTCTTGGGGTCTTCAAGATGGGAGCTGACAATTTCAGCAATCCAGATTAGTTGCTGTTGGTTGCAGAGTGCTGGTGCGCAGGAGACGTTGTATTGCGATTCAGTAGAAACTTATGTTAAGAAACTTTTTCCTCAAAGATTCTTTGCTGGTCCGTTTATGAGAAATTAGCCATAGAATTCATTGTCAATAATGCTCCATTGTGTCTGTCTAATAAGTGCGTTTTCTAGTTATCAATTACTATTGGTTGAAGGGAACCAGGATTATAATCAAGAGCAAGAAAAAGTATTGTTAATGAATACTGTTGTTGACTTGTTATGTATATCGCTCGTAGGCGACATAAAAACGAGTAAAATCAAGTCTCAGAAAAAAGTCTCAATAAAAAAAAGTCTCAGAAAACAAATTTTCAGAATCAAAATTCTTGGAACGCTTTTGAAAAAGATTTTCAGTCAATATGACTCACTTGTTTGTTGTGAACAAATAGCTATAAGAAGGAGAGTAAAATGTAGAGTAAGATAGAGAATTATCCCGACTTGTGAAGTATCGATAAATAGAGAATAATCCCGAATTGTGAAGTATCGGTAAATAGAAAATAACCCAGAATTGTGAAGCATTAGTAAATTGAGAATTATCCAGAATTGTGAAGTATCGATAATAAGAGAATAATCTAGAAGAATTAAGAAGCATTGATATATAGAATCCAGAATTTCATTGAAGTACCGAAATCAAGCAGCGGAGGTGAGAATCAGCGCAGCAGAATTCATACGCTCAAGTGATGTCCCGAAAACAGCAGAGGTGGTCAAAATTATTGCAGCAGAATTTATACGCTTAATTGCTGTCTCGAAAACAAGCAGACGTGGTATTGCCACGCTGATTCTGAATTCATGTAAATTGAATATTTTATTTTTACTTACTTTTATTTAATTACTTCTATTTATTTTCTATATTTGCATTAAAAAAATATTCAAAATGAATCAATAAGAAATTTCCGTGTGGTTTTCATAATGTCCTAAAAACCCCCACACCCATGCGGTGATCTAGTCGGTTATGCGGCCTTTGTATATTCAAGGAATCCTCTCTTTCAACCTTGTTTTTTGCTACCCTGCAGGTGTGACTTCGTTGATCGGTTGCGAAACTTATATTATTAGTAATTATTTATATTATTTTTTTTATGCTCGACTCAGCTTGCATAATCTTCCACTAAGTGAAGATGGAAAAGAGACACTTATATATTAGATCACAGTCTATTATTTAGAAGTTCTTTCGGGATCGGGGAGAATCTGATCTGCGGTCCTATTTTAGATATTAGTAAGAGGAGACTCCTTCATTGCCTCGATGTTACGGCAAGTGTGAAGGGAGGAGTATAGACTGACCAAAAAGTACGTCATGGTGATGCATACAAGATTGCTTCTGGCAAGAACTGCATTAAGCACATCTCATCCTTTTAAAATTCTAGAAGACAAACACCAGTCATATCTTATAGACTATCTTTTTATAATTTTATCAACGTGTTCTCCTCCAATGTACTATGTGCTGTACGGCATCATATGAGAACGTGCAGATCCTTGTGGAGCCATCTTTGGGTAACCTAGAGATATGTCAGAATGGAACCAACCTTCTGAACTCGAGAATGGTCGCATGCATGGCTCAGTGGTCCAGTCTTCTCAGAATGGTGCTGCTGTCATAAACCAGTGACTAACTTGTTGTTTTACGCTGGTTGGAGGCGTTTTTGAAGAGTAGCCTAAGGTTCTGAAGCATACATGATACTCTGGATTAAGAAAGGACCTGAAATGTAATTTTCTTTCTTTTGTTTTGTTTATTATTAAAAAATTACCTAGCCCGTTCTTCGATCTTCACCTTCTTACTTTTCCGCCTACAATGAAAAACACAAGTTATCCTTTTTCTTGAGAAGTATGAATGAATATGGCGCATAAGTATGGCGATATCAATAATGAGTTATAATGAATGTAAACATGAAAAGTAATCCTGGCTTTCACCACAGATTTATCTTATGACATGGACAGTAAAAACAATCTATGGGCAAATCACAATAGAGACCTTCTAGGTAATTTTCATAACCGCTTATCAAACATAATTTTTCCGTACAAATTATAGGCCGGAAACTTGCAGGATGCCTGCGTTCTCAATTGATTTGAGAAATTTGATCCTTTAATTCTCCTTGAAAATGTAAATAACTTTCATCCACTTATTCCATTTTTCCAAACAATTAAAACAATATTCCTTTAATCTTTTCTAAAAAGGAACCTATCTTAATCCGTCAGCTTGTATCCTTACTACGAATCGTTGAATGACTACTACAAACATAAATTTAGCAATAGCAATGACAGGTGAGGATGCTTTTTGCTACAAATTAACAGATTACGTGGATCCCATTTCCCTTATAATTTACGCATCTACATTCAAAAAAAAAATGTTGACCGGCCATATATGAAATATTCTCATTCGTAACCTTTTGTTTATTTATTCAACAATTCATACTCAAAATATCCTTCTCTTGTCTGTCACCGCAGCAATGTTTGTCAAAAAGAATAACAACAATATGAGAAATATAAATAAAAGAAAATCAAGTCAAACAAGCAAACAAGTAAACAAAGTCATTATATTTGTTCGCCTTAGACGATTTCTCAAGAGTGGATAAAGGATATGTTGGTCGTGCACTATTGGCGTAGGAAGGACACAATTATGTTGAAATGGACCTTAACAACTGTGCACAGTTGAGTACCATTCAAAAGTAGCCTTTGCCGTCCATAGATTGAATTGAAAGGAATAATATTCGTAATCGTGAAAGGAGCACGTATGAAAGTGAAACAAAAGATAATGCATCAATAATTAAGGACTATGTAATGGAATTTTTAATTAAAGCTGTGTAAATATTTTAAAAGAATGGACGTCATATGAGCTGTAGGCTTTTCATGTTTCATTTTTTTCCCTGGCTTGAAATATCTGAAAATAAAATGTCATCTAAGTACCCCATCCGATTTGAAATTATTAATTGGCCTTAATGACAGTACTTCCAAGGACATGTATTTGTATTTTGAATGTGCCGAAAAAGTGTGACGTATAGATCAAAAGCTTGTTAAATGACTCCTTTGTATCGGATATTTAATTTAGCTTATGATGGCGAGGACAAAGAGAGCGTTAATCACGGAAAAATCGAAAAAGCACATCAATGTACGCAAGAGTGAGTGCAAGGACATAAAAACCAGAAGGGAGAAGTCTCGAAGGAAAATGAAACGAAGAATCAAATCGAAGAAACAAATTGCAGGCAATGTATGCAAATGATATTTCGGCAATTATTTTATCGAAAATCAATTTATTTCATGTATTTCAAACAGCGCATCGAATTATCAAAAGAGGAGCAAGGTTTGAGGTTATTAAAGGCTAAATTGATGGCGCAGAAGAAAAGCTTTCTTGAAAGCGTTGAACGTGGAAAAAATTCAAAAATATTTCTGAGAAGGAATCTCATGCTCAACGTAAACATTATAAAGCGTATGGGGCACAGAATTGTACTGAATAAAGTGTAGTAATAGTAGAGATAATCACAAGGAAATAAATTTCTTGCTTCCTACAAATCAACGACCAAAATAACTACTGTACCGACACCACTCAAATAAAACAACGTACTCGTTTGGTATTTATTATAGAGACATGTGTAACCCGAGGTATCCACCATAATGTAAAGCAGAATTTAGTTGTTTTTTTCGAAACCAAATAAACGGAATACGTAGATAGTAGCTTTTCTTTTTATATTTATCACAATCGAATCGAAAAACCAAACCAATTCAAAGTAGTTGTATGAAAAAATCTGCAAATAATTTTTGATCGAAGCTTTACGTGAGAGTCAACTCCTTACACCAAACTTTTCGTGGTTCCTTTAAGTAAACGCGGTTAGACAATGCCTCCAGACGAGACAAAAACCCTTAGACTAATAAGACCTTCCCTTGGAACTGTTTGTCACATTACTGCGATCTTTTTCTCCTCTTTTTCTCACCAAAGTACATCATTCAGATTTTGCAGGTCCTTATCTTAAATCACTGGAAGCCATAGAGATTACTGTGAGAGCAACGTATCCTTTCTCTTTCTTTCCTATGCGCTAAAAAGAGGTGGAAGATATCCTTCTTTATGAAACCCCTACTTGCAAATTGCAAAATATACAGATTATTCGTCCTTGAAAAGTGATAGGAAATGATATTTGCGATATTTCAGGCTCGACAGAATTTAAGGAGATGGTGACAATAGACATTCTAATCTTGTGCAGCTATGACTAAAAATATCCACGAGCCAGAGCAGCCCTGTCTGAGAGTAGACTGTTTTGTCGTTTTTTCCTTTTAGCAATGGTCTCAGGCCTCTAGTGAAGTGCACAAAGGGCAGCTGCCTGGAATCACCATTGGTTGTATTACCTTGTACGAAATTAGGGCTTCCCTTCTCGTCAAAAAGTTTCTCAATTCCACAAGCAAGTCGGAATTGTTGATTTTTTCGCCCTTGATAATGAACTCTAGTGATACCACTTCTGCGATATGTAGCAACATCGATCCAGATTCAATCTCGCCTAGAAAGTTTCCTTGTCTTTAACCTGTTTCAATCATTTTGGCTACTGATGCCAATAAATAGTTATAGTCTTAATTTCGCAGCCATATAGAAGCACCGACTCAGCTTCGGTCACCAATGGGCAATCCCTAAATAATTTGGATCCCAAAAACTGAAAATAGGATGACGGGACATGGATACACCCGATACATAATTGTCTTCTTGGATTTTCACGTCGACAATATGGACTGGAATGAAATTGGCAGATCCACTATTAAGTTGATACGATCGATTTGGTCATCCATTTAACCGAGCACCATACTTAGTTGAACTACGTTTTCGCGACAACCCCGACCATGGTCAAAGCGACTGCAACCTCTGCATCGTCAACCATGCATTTCATCTCTAGCTACCATAGCCTCGAGGTCACACCATTTAAGTTCTTTTTGAAGTCCATAGCGTAATGAAAAAGAAGCGTTATTACTCTTAGAGTGCATCAAGAAGAAAGAGAAAGAAAACATCATAAAAAAAATAAAGCGGTCTACACAACACAGAGAGCGAAAAAACCAAACAACGCACGAAACTGGAATGAACGCGATGGTCATTGTCATTGTATATGTCATAGTGATCAGTCATATAGTCATTTTGCACGTATATGATATATAATTTGAAAAAATCTTAATGGAGATTTAATCGCAGCATTATTTCTATGCATCCTGTCCTTACAATTTCGCTTGCAAATACCAATGCATTTAAAATATATAGATCAAATCCCGTTGGATTGACGAAGATTTTATTGAAGATTTAACTTCGAATAAATTTTCCTGAATGCTGTTAACACTTTGGCTGGACCAAGAACGGAATCCTACGGAACACTATCTGTCACATCCTGTCACATACTTTCATTGCCATTGCTCTGATGTCTTGTACATCTTCTTCGTTCTACTATGTTATATTCCTAAGGAGCCGAAAGAGTATCAGTATGGAATAAGACAGATTAAGGCATCACATGAGCATACTGCACATTATTTATGATTATATATGATACTTTATAGGAATTTATAGAAACACAGAAATGAACGAAAAGAATGAATACGCTTCTGTCGGTAGAGGGGATAATGATAGACGCTATTAAGGTCTGACTGATCAAGATGTCAATGACTGTCTATGGATACAATTTCAAGGAATGTGAACGGTATTGCAAATTTTGTCAATTTTAATAAAGTCAAGATCGGAAGAAATTGAGTTTTGAACTGAATCAGAGAACAGAACAGAGAAGAAGTTAGGAACGAGTAAATTTGAAGACAAAAGCGCGAGATCAGTGGTAGACTGTTAAATATGTCAACGGTTTGACAGTAAAGACGCCAATCCAATGGATTTTTATCTACTTACCAACGTATGGTGATATATGGAGTTCTTGTGACAAATTTTTTTTTTGTTTGTTTGTTGAAAAGCTGTGCGATCATCAGTGCCTTTGAGTTTGATTTTAAATCTATGGATACCGTAATATACTCCAAAATTGCGAGTGACTTAACTCCTCGAAACCAGCCAACATCGTTTCAATTTATATCACTCAAAGGGTTCTGAACCATTTTTGTTTCCAGAACACTACACCTACGTAAGAGCACAATTTGATTGGATGTCCTGTTTCATCTGAATTGAAAACATCACATTTATTTTACATTTTAATTAACGTGAAAGACATCAATTTTCGAAAATCGACAAAATAAAAATGGCGCCGACAATGAATTCTCCATCGCATGAATGTCATTACAGAACTGTGCTCTTTTCTGCTCTTTATTACTTTAGAATTTCAATAATAATATCACTTTCCTTGGCAGTGCTTCCGGCGTAATTAAGGTACCTTTAGTCCTCTGTTAAGCGGTCCACAGATGACCATCTTGGTTGTCGACTAAATTGTCACCGTGGTTGCGATTGAAACTACAGACAGAACGGTCGAATTGACAACTTCCACGTAAACATCACATTGTCAAATATTCTATGGTGAAAAGACGTCTATACAGATTTAGTACGGTAGATAATGTTTGTTTGTTTTGCTCGAAATGAGTGACGAATCATTTTTATCATATTTTATCGTTGATCAATTATCTGAAGAAGAAATAAAGCCCAAAAGAAAGAAAATAAGTGGACCAAAAGATTGAGATCAGAACCGAGGTTTGTTTTCATATCGAAAATTAACTAAGCGAACTACGAATTAGTACACCAATGGATTATATAAAACCTTTAAGGATGGTCAGTGAAATTTATGACGAATTGCGAACGAATGTGCAACCATCAATAGAAAAAAAGGACCTCGTTATGTGGGATGCAATTTTTGCAAAGGAGCGGTTATCAGCTACTCTCAGATTTTTAGCCAGTGGATAAACTTTTGAAGACTTGAAATTTATCATGGCAATATGGCCCCAATGTCTAGGAATAATAATTATGGAGACTTGTTCAGTTTCCATTAAGGGCTTAAAATAACACCTCAAGTTATTACAAAAAGTAATAGGAGCAGGACTTCGAACAATGTATCTCAAATTTTAGATACCAATAAAAGAGCACAAATGGAATACTTTTCCGGAGGAGCTTGGGAACGGATGGAGCTTTCCTAACTGCATTGGTGCTATCGATGGAAAAAATCAATTAAATTGAGTACCAGCGAATAAATCTCGTAGGTCTTTGTGAACATGACTTTTTTCATTTCCTGTAATACAATTTTCTAATGTCCTGACGCCTGCAGGTTGGTTGCTCGCTGCAGCAGAAATCAAAGGAACCTCCGTAAAAATGACAGGAAATAGTGTGTCAATGGGTGGACTAGGAGTATTTATTGTGTTATCAAATTATGAAGAAGGAAGGGAATATTGAAAGATAGGTGTACAGGGTCCAACCGGAAAAGCGGAAGCGAAAGGAGTTCGAGTGGACTGTAGAGGAGCTGAAGTTCTTTTATGAACAAAGATTAACAAGTCGAAGAAGTTAGAACGGAATGCAGTATCAATTGTTACAGCTGGCCTAAAACTAAAATTACCTCGATTGTTTGTTTTCATTGATCTTTTGGATCTGCGTGTGCTTCCGGTCAGAAACCGCCAAGTTTTCTGCATAAATGATGGCTTAATCTTTTTTTCTTCTTCTTTCTTTTTATGTAGTTCACTGAAGAACCTTGAAAGCTCTAACACTCTTGATTAGGACCACAAAGACAGAGATGAAAACTCCAGTTAATAAAAGCCAGCGTTAGCCAGATAAAGAATAAGAGTTAGCTGAACAAATGGTTCAAGATGGATGGCTTTACATGATCGATTGTATGTTTTGCCACAGTTTTGCCCTTATGTGCTATCTCCAACTGATTTGGTTTCAAATAGCGATACGACTAGAAGAAATTGGGTTGAACACATTTGTCCCGAGAATTTATCCAAATTATTCGCGCTGGTTAGTAGCTTCGATATGATATATTTTCAGCTCTCACTGCAGTCCGCGTGTTAAGACAGCTACCCTCGAACAGCAAGTTGGCGTTGTCAATCATGTCTCCTACCGCATAGTTTCATATCTATCGCAGGATTGTAGGCAGGCGCTCAAACCCGCAACAACTCGAGTAAACGTAAAACTAAAATGGGTCCTCGGTCACAGTGGTGTAGAAAAGAAAAGCTGCACTAGGTAACATAAATGCAGCTGGAAAAGACACGATAAAAGTGTCAATGCCAACATTACAAGAGAACTAGACGAAATCCTCTTGTTAGAAAAAGATACGGCTTGCACTGCATTGTAAGCCAAAAATTTGACCTTTCCCTAACAAAACCAGGATAAAACAACGAATCGGGAAAAATACAGATGCCGTAGGATCACTGGTGGTAATACTAACAGGAAGCAAACTTATCAGTCAATATACAAAACGAATAGGAACCCAGCCCGATGTTAGGTATCAAACTTGTAGCGAGGAAGGAGAAAAAACAGAACAATCCCTTCAGGATTTCTTATACATGACCAGTGAATGTCTCGTTTGGATGACGAGTGCTAACGTTATAAACTGGAATGCATAGTGACCATAGAACTTGGATACTTCCTTGACGTCAATAGGATGACAGAACCGATCATCTGAGCGAGAATGCACCAAGCAAAGGGAGCAGAAGACCGATGGCTGCCTATGCTTACTTCCAACAATGGTCACAAAGTGAATAATACTCATGTTTGGTTCTGGTGAGCCTCCGGACATCCTCTTCCGAAGTATTCTCATCCACTATCCGAAAAAGCCTTATGGCAGGGCGTATTTTTGTCCTTAGTATGTATATTTTGACTTCGAGGTGACCAGATGCGGCCTCTCCAGGAGAGGGAACCAATCATTTTGTAGGCTAAAAGCCAGTGGGGGGGACCCAGCAAATTGCACTCTTTATGGATGTCTTTATGCCTAGACTTAAAAGCAGTTAAAGGAGTCCTGAAATTCAGGCGCGTGTTGCTCAATTCTTATAAAAAAGTGAACAAAGACGTTCCCAGAAATTAAAACTAGTTTTTTATTGATAAAAAGAGCTAAAAATTAATTTTTTACGAATATTCGATTGCAGTTCATCACAGTAAATGTCTTCTTTTGTCAAATTTAACCATTGAATTCTTTTATTATTAATCCGAAATTCCTTCAGTATAATCTGAGCACCATAAATTGGATACCAATGGTTGATATGCGTATACTAACGAGTTGAATTATACAGAGCAGAATAATTTTCACCATTTACCAGTGCAAGAATCGCATACATAATACGATTGAAATGTCATAGCCCACCGAGTAAGCCATTTATGAATGTGCACTTGTATCTGCAGACCACATCCTACAATCATATCTTCATCTCGCATGTACCGCTCCAAATGATAAATGATTGAAATAACAAATTAGGAAAGCGCCACTACTTGTCATTGAAGATTAAATAACTGAAACTACATTGTCAATCACACGTCGGCCAAGCCATTTCTACGATGTATGAGCCAGCAAACGCCAGGATTGGGCGCGGACTTCTTGGACAAGTTATGCGATGCAGTTGCATTACAAGATGACTCTCCGGGGGATGAATAGTGCACACATATGTAGTACAAGAAGATTTGCCGACGCTACACTCCAAATAACTTGTAATAGCTGTTGGGTCGGGACTTCTGCACTAACTAAAGGAAGAGATCTTGCACGCAATCCATCAAAAATTTTAAGATGCAACAAAAAAGATACTGGTTGGGCTATTTCTTGCACACCCGCCTTGCTTTTGTCGCTATCGTTCATACTCCGCGAGTGAAGATGAAACCAAATGAAGAACGCAAGACGTTTGCAGACCAGATAAATTATTTATCATATCGTTGGCAAGGTAGAATGGTGTTATAGTGACGGATTTAGTGCTTCGCAAACTAGATGGTAGATAGTACCAAATTGAATGAGGGCACACATGTTTCGGTTATCAACAAAATCTTCCAGGACATGATCAATTTTTATGTTTTATGACAAGCTGCCGTAATAGATTTTAGACTCAGGTGCACTACCCAACCATGTGATGAATTGAAATAGTAAAATGGTTAGTTCGATTTATTTATCCGGGTTAGCCTAGGAACAAAATCAGGACATCGAGCTTTCAAATGCAAACTATGCAAAATTAAATAGTCTTATTTCTTACATTTATGCATCGATTTCTATTTATTTATGCATTTATTTGTTTTATGTTTATTAGAAGTGTTTGACCAGGACGAAGCTCGTCCTGGGCTCGGTTGTTAATTTAGTACAAAGGAATGGTGGTATTCGACGTTAAATTGTTTATTCAATGATATAATCACATTTACGGGATGGAAATTTCATAGAAGCCACCCCTGTCTCCTGTAGACGATAAGTAGGTCTCAACGATAACCAAATGTATGGACTACCAAGCACATTGTAATATACTTCTAAGAAGAATATAAACGCAATCTTTAACCACAGAAACGGAACTCAAAATATCCTGTACGGATCCTTTCGAAATTTCGCATACTCTCTGTGCACACTTTGATAAGTAACAACGACGAATATTTTTATCAAATTAAGGTTTTTGGCGAAATAAATTATTTCCTGATTACCGGCCACAATATGCTTGATCCATTATTTTTTTAAATTAGTTTTCTTCGTCCCGGCAGTTGTGCTTAAATTTTAAAAATACAAAAACCGAAAAAAACTCAACTCTTCTACCTCAGAACAATATTTGGCTTAGGACATCTTTTTAAGTTTTGTTACTTCCAACACAGTGTATTTAGTCATAAGATGTAATGATATTCAAGCAGCTTACCATAGATATTGAAAAAGCCTTCGATACCGTCTTGTATGACGGCCTAATTCATAAGCCCAAAGAGTGCAGTACTCAACCACATGTGCTCAAACTAATTTCATACTTCCTAAGAGATAGATCATTCCAGGTTACATTTCGAAGATCAAGATTCACTATGAAAACTTCTCCTGCTGGTGGTCCACAAGATTCATGCCTTGGTCCAACACTTTTTAATATATACATGTCCAAGCAAAAACTGTAAGCTAGGTGGTTTACAGAGGACACTTGTTTCAACACTTCTAGCAACAACATTAATCAGATTAAATTCAACCTAGAGGAAATACTGAATAATTCTATGAGTACTTCTACTGGTGGAAAATTAGAATCAACGTTATGAAAGCCACGGCAATACTCTTTAGATCAAAATGTAAGTCGACCATGCTGCCTAACAGACCCCTACACTCCAAGTAACTCGAAAATTTTGCACAGAGCTATGTCTCCATCATTGCACATACACGCAGATGCATATGTTGCAATTCAAATGGGTACCGCGCTTCCTGGAAAATGCTGTGGTGTGATTTTCCAGAAGAACTGATTGTAACTTTCGTTGATTTCGACACACCTGTCAAGCAGTTGTCTCTTTGAAAATTCTTCATAAATCGGCGTGATTTTATCCAGAAGATCTCGAAGAAGAGTTGCATAAGACTGCTTAGAAGATGCCAGTCTTCGGGTCATGATGCAAGCGACTATGCCTTTCACTTACTTTGGGTTGCGAATTAGCATATGTCAATTTAAATTGGAAGTGCCTTCGCCAATAATGTCTTTTTCATGTCTGATGCATAATGACAATTCATTCAAATTGACAACCGTAGTAAACTCATTTTGTCGAACAATTCTCCGCTCAACTCCCTCTTATGACTCTTCTTCCTGCCATTCCCCTACTCTCTGCGACGAGGTCTTTTTGGCTATGTGTTTTTGGCACAATCCTCTTTGCACAAACCCAATTTATTCCTTTTAACAATGTAATCAATTCTAGAAGTTTTTGGTAGATCAATTTATCCATTTTCACTTAGAACTTATAAGTGATTTATACCCTTGCTAGCTAACTCAGCGAAGACGCATGGGTGCGTAATGTAATCAAATTTTTTGACATAAGCGCCGTATATGTCAGAATCGCCGTAACCTATGAAGTAACGATACCTAATTTCGTATATTTCTTGTGAAAGTTAAATTATTTTATCCATGGTACAAATCTCCATCTTACCAGAAGATCAACGTGATTTTTGAGGCATTCAGACACATCATCAATCTTCCAGTGTTCATACTCAGCTGTGTCTTATTTTTAATTGTAGGTATTCTTAATACCTACGATTTTACCAATGTAGTAGTCACCAATGGAGGAAGTACTCCAAAATGGGAATATCACTGTCCAACACTGTAAACTTTATGTTACGATTGTAATAATCCTCTTTTTCATCGCCAGTAACAATTCGAATAAAAAAACTATGTTTTTTGTGTTCTTCTTATGCTGTGTTTCGGACATTGAGTTGATTTTCGTTCAGTTGATATGGGACCCATTTTCCAAGTTTTCCAATTTTTCCCATTGCATGCAAACGTTTAAAAATGGTTGATCGGGCGACACCCAACTCCAAAACAAGTACTTTTTGCGTTCGTCATGAATTTTCTGCAAATTACGCTTGCAATTCTGTATCTTCAAAGTTTTTCAGCTGACCTGGCCGTTCGTTGTCTTTCAAGTCAAAATCACCACGTCAGAAGCATGCAAACCATCGTTCGTAAGTTTTTTGAGTTTGAGCATGTTCACCGTAAGCTTCTACCAACAATCGGTAACTTTAAGCAGCGTTTTTCTTCAAATATAAGAAGGTTATTAAGCTTCCTCGCAAAACAACTTTTTCTGGCACAAAACTCGACATTTTCCAATAAAAAAAAACGTTTTTGTTTACACTATTTCGTGCAATGACTAAATGAGAATAAATGACAGATGCTTATACTCCAAAATACCATATAAGTTATCCTAGACACAAACCACACGTAAAAGTTGAGCCATATGTTATCTAAATTGACATTACTAACCAACTCTCCCAATATAGCTCATTTTCATGTGACCTGTCGTCTTTTCGCTTCATTCTCGCTTCCTTCGAAGGATCTGTCGCGATCCGCCTTACGCATGCGGTGAGCATTGCGCTGTCTGGCGTATTCCAATACAGTTGTTTCGATTTTGATACCCAGGATTTCCATGATTGTTGATATCGGTGCACACCTTTCATTAAATAAGCAAGCACCTATTTTCGTTACAATTTGGACAACTGTTTTGGTACTGAGAACATGTTTAGGCGCCATCACCCTCACACAACTATTGAAACTCTTATTGTTACATTGGGTAAAGCCGCCTGAACATCCTTCTACATATGGGTTGCGAAATTTCTTGCACTTCTTCAGAGAAGGCAGGAGGGTGATTATATCCTTGTAAAATATTAGCGGCTTCAAGTTTCCTGTACTTGCGCCACTAGTTGTTACCTGTTGGAGAGAGCATTTTCAGTGGCTTACATCGAAAATTGCTCTGCTTAAGCTGCTCGGATCCTTATGAAATTCTCGTTAACCCCATATTTATGAAGTTATTCACTTTCAAAATTTGGAAGCAAAATCGATTTTTTGAAGTTAATAAATGAAGTTACCGCCTGAACTAAGCTTTTATCGTCAGAACAGCTTGAAGGCTCTGTTTATTCAGTTTAGTTTATTAATCTACACATTATTTGCTGATTTCCCAGCCAAAAGGAGGAATCTTGAACTTTTTGGGAAGTAAGTTACCTTCTGTAAACCACTGTATCGCAGGACTACTATACAGTCCTGCTTAAATGCTCAATGATAAATCGCAATGATAAGCCCAAGATTTGCAAGTCACAATCTAACCTAAAACTTTATGGTTTCAACTATGAAGGACCAAAAAGACGCAACAATAGTAAATTTGTGGTTACTTCGAGCGGGATTTCATAAGTCTCGGGATACAGCCTGATGAATGATTATGAAGGATATTCAAGATTTGTCTTAACAGGCCATCACAGCCTTGGATCATTTTCAATTGAATTCTTGCTTTTTCTGAAGAGATTCTGCTCCTTTTCAATCACGACTTGACCAGGAAGAGCATCTCCAAAAGCACAGAATGTCTTCCTTCGAAATAGTTTGATGAGATTTTGAGCTTGCAAGGAAATTGATGAATGCAAAAATCAAATTGCTTTTAATGTTGTATTTACTTCTCTGGAACGACATAGGCCTTGTTTTGTATCTTAATTCAAGACTTGGTTAAACCTGGTTGGACTGGTTGGCCCTGAACCTTGGTTCGACCTGGTTAAAGGTCGCTACTAATGCGAGAAAAAAAACTTCTTAACTTTGTCCTCTGGCGTACATACTCTCCCAGAGAACAGGACAGTCTCAGAGGACAGTCTCAGAGGACAGTCTCAGAGGACAGTCTCAGAGGACAGTCTCAGAGGACAGTCTTAGAGGACAGTATGGTCCGCTGCGAAAACAAATACCCGCTGACAAAATATTATGAGTCATGTTTTTTTATGTTGAGTGAAAAGGAGCAAGGTAGTTTGTCAACTGTAACCAGAGATATATTATAACATCAATTTGAACAAAACGCATAATTTTTTTTTATCATTTGTGCTTCAGCGCTGTTGGTGGTAAAGCTAACAATTTGAAAATTCAAGCAACCAAAAGCTAGCACATGTGTAAATATTGTCTTTAAGCATTAATACACCTAGCAGATCCTTACACCTTTGTTCGTGTTCTTCAGATGCAAGTAGAGTAACAGGTGTGAATTAATTGATGAAAAAAAAATTAAAGAAAATCATTTGTATGCCTTCTATTCAACTGATTCGAAAACATCTTGCCTTGCCATCGTTTGTTGGAAATTAAGTCATCAAATCGCACAAGCATTGCGAAATGCATTCTGCAAGAAATAACATAACATGACCACATATGCTTGGCCAACATACCTTGGCCTTCAGCCGCAGCAATCGTGAACTTCATCAAACATCTTACTTGCGCTCGCGTCAATCGTTTTAATTTTGATTGATGAGGCCTTTGGTCTCTTCTTGTAATATCTTGCCAAAAATTCCAACCTGCTATTTGGGCCTCGCTCCTTTTAGCTGGAATAATCATTTCGAATGTATGGAAGCAAATGTAGCAGCGGACGCGAAGGTAGTAATTACGTTCGGCCAAAGACGCTAAGAATATCTCGCGTCTAAGAGATCAGCTCTTAATAATTGGCAGAGCAAGTATTCGCGGTGATCACCGTCTGATTGATTTAATTAAAAGCCATTAAGAATTTCGTAGGAATACTCCGGATTTCTGCACTAACAAAATAGTGTTGAATCGGTCTTTTAATTAGTAAATAGATGCAATCATTATTATTTTTCCCCGGTTAAAATGATATCAGACAAAATGGCCATGATAGACTTTTCCTTAAAATAAATTCAAAACGATTCTGCAATTGTTGCATAGTTTCAAAGTTCTCCAAATTTCCTTTTAATCTTCCTTTTAATCCTTTCCTTAAATGAAACAACAAAATGATTTCGACCAAAAGTTGCAACCCAAAGAAACCGATTTTTCGGGATATTGCTCTTGCTCTCCGGTTTCAAAAATCAACTCGGCGCTCATATCAGCGTTAAATTGACTTTCTAAGCCATGTGGCCAGCCTTCAACTTGGCACATTCCTTGAAATCGGCTTCCATACCAATAAATATTCGACTGAAACACATCTAACGCTCTACGATTTGGCGCCAACATTCATCAATTCAAATTTAAATTAAGTAATTAATACTCTAATAAAAAGTTTATAGCTAAACCGCTTCTCATATTCCGTAGCAACAAAAGAAATCTGATTAATTATCCTCGTTAACAATATCTATTTTTAAGACAACACCCAAAGACTAAAGAAAAACTCCAAGAAAACAAAAAAAAAGGAACCGAAATGTTGCGATTGGTTTGAATTGATGAATTGTGACGAATTCGTATCGAGGAACAATAAACTACTACTCACGCAAGATTAAGATGTCAGACAAATTAACATTGTCTTTAAATTTTCCCGGCCATATCGTAATCGCGGAATTAAAAATCCATTATACCGAATTTTCAGTGTCTGACAATCGAATTGAATTTATCTCACTCACTTCGCGGTATCTTTACGAGCAGCAACTTTCCACTTATTAGTATGTATGCGCTCCTTTTTTCAAGTGATCGGCGCATTTGAATGTTTGTCACCGCCGAGGATAAATGTGATTTAATGGATTTGTCTTGCTAATCAAACAACGAAATTCCTGAATTTCAAATGGTCTTCCACTAAGCCAAGCAAATAATGCATAAAAACAAAAATGCGATGAGAATCACGGCCCAAGACTGTCTGTTGACCATTCTGACGGTTGTGCGGTGAATCCTTATTTGATGTTTCACCGACAGCCACAGATTAAGTCCTAACCGATCGTTGGCAAATATTTGATTTAGTAGCCATCCTGGGTTGTGGCAGTGGTTTCTTAGGGATAGTCGTCTTAGTTAAGGGTACCGTCATTTCTCTACATTTTCTTATTAACATCCTTTTTGGAAAATCTTTTGCTATCAAAAAGCTCACTCGAAGTGTTTACCGGCGGTTTGTTGTGGTCCGAATTCTGGAATCTAAATATTTAATATAATGAAGCAAATAAATAAGCAGTTCCCCATTCAACAAATAAGGATTATAAAGGAACTGTTGTTACTTCCAATTGGTAGCTACTAATGACATTTTTGAAAATGAAAGTACGCCAAGCGCTCAGTCCTTTCAACGCAGAGATATAAAAAATGTGCACTCTGTTGCTGTGGCCCACACATTTGTCAGCGCTATTCGTCTCTCTCTCTCTTTCGCGGAAGCACTTCAATACCTTTGATATAAAGGAAAAGGTTTACTCAAACCGAAAACGTAAAATAAGAAAAATTTTCTTTGCAATAAACTTAGTCATTAATTCGTATAAAAAAGTAACGCTCGCAAAACGCTCAACTCAACGCTCGCTAGCTCAAGTTTTTACATCTCTTTCTACAGGTATCTGAGCGGGAGTGTTCTTACTGTTTTTTGCTTATGCTATGGATCAATCTAACTTTGATAATTCTATTCTTTGAATTTGAAAGGAGGCCTTAGTCTAGGTTGATTCAAAGCATATTCACTAATGTAAGTTTCCCAACAAGTATCTCCAGAAATTTTCACTTTTTTAACATTTCATATTAGAATATTTTAGCAGTTGTGACAAAAGAGAAAATCTATCCTATTGATTCGTTGCCGGAACAATTCTTTCTTGTCTTTCGTTTGTTCGTTGTGTTTACAGACTCATTTCAGCAGTATAACATCTTTGGTGAGTTATTACGTTCTTAGTTCTCTCAGAACGTGGCTACTAACAAGCGCTAACACTTCGACCAACTCAGAGTTCGGCGGTAATCAAGGTTAATTTTTCAGATGCGTTGGTATTTTCCAGCTTCTTTTGAAGACAAGACATGAAGAAAAAAGTGCGGGCTGGCGTGTATGCACATTCCCTTAAAGTTTGTACGCAATGATTTGCATATACTATTGCACCGGGCAAACTTTTCTCTCATACAGAAAGCTCATCATCGCGATGTCACTACTCATTGACGACTCATGACTTACAAGCTCTCTATCTTGCAAAGCTCACTTCATTTGCTACACGGAGTATGCTCTTTCTTAGTGATGCCCCTCCGAACTGTCAGCGCCCCTAAATAGTTGTGCTTGGTTCATCTGTTCCAAATTCTCTTATCTATTAGTTTGTCCTCCACGCAAGCAGCTTAAGGTCCTTCTGTGGAGGTACGAAGAAGTGCATGTTTATTGACTCATTCCAGGTCTTTGTTGTCCGTTCCGGTGCGGCATTTCTTTTGATTCTTTCTAAGCAGTTTCTCTTCCTAAGCTTATCTGTTCGTTTATAATTGTTGAATTATATTTGTTTGGATATTTTCAATTTTTCGATAAGGTTCAAGCGTGGTCTTTTGTGTTATTTGGGTAGCACCTTCATTTTCTTGTCAGCTTGGGCTGGTGTACCTTTATTGTTAATCAAGTTGTTAGTAAAGTTCAACCAATTTGTCGCGTACGGCTTTCGTCTTATTCTTGTCATTTCTTATGGACTTAAAGAGTTTGTCCTTATGTTATGATCGAGTGCACGTATAATGCCATAACAAAAGTGTTTATCTACGTCCTGTTTTCACAGCGAATCTTATTTGCTTGTGCATGATTTGCGTCCTAAATTTCTCTGTTTTGAATAATGTACTAGTATTATATTCCCTGGGTTGATTCAGTAAGTTCGATGTTAATGTTTTCAAAGCTTCCTTAACGTTTTTTCGCTTATTTATTCCATTCGAATATAACAAATTCCCTTCTTGTCCTGTCGGCCAAGTTTTTATAATATCCATTGCTTCATTTCATGGTAAATGTTGCATTCACTTCCATATTGCAGACTTCAAATTTCCAAGTCATGCGTTGCTGTTTAAAATAAAACTACTGTGCAGCGTGCGGGAAGTCAGAGGACCTCTTAAGGAAAGATATAGTACTGCAAATTTCTTAATGATATAGAACTGGTAAAATCAAAATACGGTAGAACATGCGGAAACCACGGGAAAATATTCATAGAAATAAGGAGATTTAACACGCCCAATGAAACGCGAAATGTCATAGGAGAAATCTGGCTAATCTCATCCGATAATCTTATAATAAAAAAGGATCAGAAACCACACAAAACGATCGAAAAAGGCTTTGGGGGTACAAACACCGGTTTCTCCAACTGAACCAATGAGTATCTTCAAAATAAGGGACATTAGTTGCAATACTGCATTAAAGAGTTGTAAGGATGCCCTAAAAGTCTCAATGAATTTGAGCCTCACTGGTGAGAGCAATATTTGAATTTCAGGTTTCAGGTGTAGGAGTATCAGCCCACCTAGCCGTGATTGGTATCTTTGGGGAAATAACCAAGGTCAAGCATGATTCAGACCTCTTTCTTGTGTACTTTTAATCTTGAAATTAGTTCGCTCTAACTGCATCACATACAAAACACAGTGTCCCAGATTTTTCCTATTCAGTTGGGGCCAACATGAAGCTAGTCCTTGAAATAAAAGCGAAAATCACATAGGCATTGTCAACCTTGTCTAAAGTTTGCAAAGGCATTGGCAACAATCAGTTTGCGAGGGATGTTAAGGTCAGCCTATTGTGGCTCAAAAAAAATTTCCCAGCGTTGTAACCTTATGGATTTGGTTACTACACCAGTAGTGGTATCCCAGAGATTATTGATGTGACCGACAAGAAAGTTTCATGTAAGTTTCAGTACATCCAGCAATAATACTCTCGGCCGACTTTTTTCTGTAGACTCAATCAGTTGTTTGTTCGGTAAAGTGTTCAAAGCGTTTGCGCTGGTTGAAACAACGTTTCGGACCAGAAATAGCTATCAATAGTGGGTATTTTACACCAAATGTACCAAATAAACTTCAGCAAAACTCTGGGCAGGATTTCAGACGAAACTCCGGGAAAAACTCTAGGCGAAACTCAATTCTTTCAAAAACATTTACCAAGTACAGAAACCATGTTTTTCTTTGGAAAAATTTTGTATTTTAATGTAATCAAATGATTTATACTTTAATCAGGTCGTAAATGAATGAAGACATCGAAGATACCAACTAGCGTGGGCTAGTTATTCTAAAAGATAAGAATTCAACGACTTTCCGCTGCTATGGGAACTGGATGACAATCTGGACTTGTTTTGAAGTCCATTGCTTGAAGGCTTATAAGTAAGTCCTTCAGGCCTCCTAGGAGCGTGGTAATCTTTACAATGCAGGCAAGTAAGTTAAATATGAGGCACAATGATCTGGAAAAAAGAAGTAAGTTTATCTGCTGGCAAAACTTGGTGGTTGCCGTAAATTTGAATTCATGGGGCCTAGGATCTAACCTAGAAATGCAGTCAGTCGACCCGCAACAGAGGCCTTGCTTAGAGGAAGCGAACAAGTTGGATGAGAAAGCTCAGGAGCTGTTTCTTACACATAGCCTGCATGACGTAATTGTCAACTGGAAAATACTAGAAGACTGTCTTATCTTCTCTAAGTAAGTACTCAAAGTGTCACATCCTGTAATGAAGCTAATGATAAGGTTTCATTACCAAACTACTTCCGATGGAAAGGAAATACCAAGGAAGGAATGATGTTCAGACATCGTCAGGATAGTGCCGTCATGCATAGCAGATACTACCAGAAAGATGTTGGATATATTCATCAAGTGTTGTAGGGTAGCAGATAAGTATGCTTCTAAGGAGGTAAGAGAAAATTCTTAACTTTCACCCGGGCAGGTACACTCCCATAACACCCGAAATGTCATAGTAGAAGTCTTACAAATCGCTTCCGGTGTTTTTCTTTTTAATTTGGGGCAAGAGATAACATACCTCATGGGATCATTGTGTGAGGTGGTTAAAAAGCCTTTGAGGCAAAGACTTTGATTGCTGAAATCAATGAGCAACCTTAAAATAAGGGTCATTGGCGGTAATACAAACTAAGAAAAGTAGAAGAGTCCCTCAAATACTCACCTTATGTGCAACAGATGTCGAGTTGGAGCCCCACTGTTGAAAGTGATATTTGAATAAATATTTCCATTGAATACCTTCCCACCTTCTTCTCTCTTGCTGTGATCGAAATTATCAAGTTCAAGCAAAATTTCGACAACATGACCTATTCAAATTCCTTTTGTAGTGAAATTAGGCGGCTCCAAAATGGCTCACAGCACAACTTCTGTAGTGAACTGTTGCTTCGCACCAAAAAAAATCATTATTCACGCTTTAAAAACTACCTCTAAGGAAACTTATTTAATTCAAACAGGAACAACATAAAGCTGATCGTTGAAACTAAAAGCAAACGGCATATTACCACAGTGAACATAAGTAAGAAAAGAACTGAAAAATTTTGGAAAAATGGAAAAATGGAAAAATTGGACAATTATTTTGGCAGTACGAGATACGGTTGATATGAGCTCTAGAATGTATTGAAAAGACACATTGCACAATCAATCCACAAATGAAAAGAATACACGGAAGAAGCAGCTCAGCAAGAACATGGTCCTTAATTTTGACATAAGCCCCGGAAAACTCCAAAACGCAGCTGCAATGGCCCATATCCTGCAAATAAACTCATGACTGAAGACAAACGCGCCAAAGCTGCTTGAGCAGTTTGCGAAGGATGTCAAAGCCAACTTATTGTGATGTAAAAAGTCATGCAATTCCCAGGTTATCATGCCAAAGAACTTTTGTTTGTGTCAAATTGAAACCTTCATTAGTGTAGATAGTAACACAAATGTACTAACAACATAACTCTGGGCAAAAGTTAGCACTTTGAGTAACACTGACTGAATTATAAAGATTTTTTTTTTTGAGGGACTTTGATTCTTAAGTATTCGGATAAGGTACGAGTTAGCCATACCCAATGGATATACTTACACTGAAGAAAATAGTAACCAGGGATAGTTTGCCGTTTTGAGTACTAGTGGTATGCCCATCTTTCATCACTTGCATAGCACAGGAAGCGTTCAATACGCTGCATTTGTATTAGAGACCATCGATCAACACTTACAATTTATAAGTTTTACAGGACTCTTCGACCAATATCTTCGACAGTTCTCTTGAACGCTAGCATGCTCTTTTCGTAAGCAATACTGGTAAAGAAAGTATAATAGATCTACGGCAGGCTGTCAAGACGTTCTTCAGACCATCATCAGGGAGTCAGAAAACTGATTGCTGAGGATGGAGCTGAATCTGATACTGAATGGAGCCCATTAATGAACACCATTATGTCTGCATGAAAGTAAACGTTATATAGGGGATACATACGCGACAAACTTTCATTGTACTAATGCTGAACAAAAATCGCTGGTTGTCAAAAGAGATTCCATTGAGGAGCTCAAAAGGAGCCCTATTCTGATGAAATGTTGAAAATAACTGTATTCAAATCATGAAGATTGATCAACAGACGTAAGTTCCACTGATAGGAGGATTAGTTCGATGACGCAATGCAGGTTTTTCATACACTACTAGGGCCATACTTCCACTAAGCGACCAAGTTGGTAGAAACAAAAAAAAAGCTTTTCCTTACACATTACGCCCGTGCTAAAGTTGTAGACAAGTAAACTCCTACAGACTATCTTATATTCTCGAAGACAACTTGAAACGCCGCTTTGTCCAATACAGCCAAAAAAAAGGCTTCAATAGTAGACTGTTTCCGTTCCAAGAAATGGCAAATTATTGATCGCTTTCGTCCTTACTTCCTGCTCAATGGGAAAGTTCGTTCCTGCTTCAGAGAAGAGTTTTATTAGAGCTTATTGTTGTTAACAGAATATCTGATATGGTTTTTTAAAAACTACCCCAGGAGGAGCCGGCTGATCTATGACACAAAGGAAGGTCCACAGAAGATGATAGTCATACCAATGGTGATTCAGTTGTGCACCAATCAAGTGCCTTCTAAAAAATACTACTGAAACTCAAATCGTCAGAAAAAGGAGAGTTACCTGAACAAACCATATTTTGAATGTTCGGTGTAATGGTCAGACAAGTGCAATAGATGGCAAATGACATGGTATGGAGCTGGATAACGACTTATACGTTAAATCCAGAATTCTACAAAACTGCAATGAGTGTCTTAACTACGGTAAGGATCTTTCTACAAATAGTGCCAAGTGTCCGGAATACGAGGGACAAAATATCAATAGGGCCGAAAATATCAATAAATTACCTTAGCTGACTAATACGACTGTGGAGGAAAGATAAAGTATCCAGTTTTGGGGCAGCAATCATGGGTAAATGAAACACGAGGCAGGTGGACGACATGGCTCATCAGTGACTTGGGGCCGTGTTTCTGACGAACACACGATGAGACTGATAATTATCTGACGCAAATACTCAGTCTGCACGGATATTTTCAGTCTTACCTGGATAAAATGGGAAAGTCACCGTCCCCAGTTTGCTTATTCTGCCCGGGGATAACAGATGGCGCCTACCACACGTTCTTTGTATGTGGAAGATGGACAAGACCCGGTTCGCACCCTTCGAAAAACATAGGCGCGCTCTCTCTGGAAAACGCAACCGGGAAGATGATGAATTCAAAAGACAATGGGAACTGAGTATCGCATTACGTACGGACGGTCCTTTTTATGCAAAAGGGCATCATGGATCACTTGGCAGCGCACACGTAATTGGATCTCTCTGACGGCTACCCTCTTCCTTACCATCAATCAGTGCTGAAAGAGGGATTTCCCTTAACCAGGCTAGGTTCTCGGTGTGACAGGGGAGGTGTTTAGTTGGCAGTCTGCTTTCCACTGGGAGTCTCACACTCAGGGCGTAAATAGCCTTTACCTCCCAACCAAAAAAAAAAACAAATTCGACTATGGATTAGTTTCTCAGCGCAAAACAGAGCGATATCTGATGAAGCGGTAGTTTATTATCTTAGCAAACCAAAGGCAAATGTATGCGGACTAATTTCAACATTAAAGTGTCTCTTGGTGAATAAACTATAGAATTTGCTTCTAAGCGTTACGAGGATTTGTAGTAAAGCTTTTTGCATAGAGTGCAGACATACTCCCGATGATGGTAACCTGAATTGTTACTAGACCACACGACTCATCAACTATCCTAGACCAGAGGACTAGTCGAAAGAATGAGTTCTTTCACTTTTATTATCTAAAAAATGGACACGGATGTCTTCAATCTGACCTACACGTGATTGGTATCGATGGTTTTCTGCATATATATATATTTTAGACTGGAGAGAAGGATTAAACCTACCCCATCATCTTGCTATGCTAAAGATCAGCCATTCAGCGCAGTGAACTTGCTGATACGACTATGAGAACAGCTTTATGAAAGAGGTGCTGATGTCGGATGAAGAATAGAATCAAATATCGTAGCTTTATCGAGGAAATCAGGACCATACTAGACCAACGTGCATGCAACTGTTATACTCCCGATCAATTCCAACAAGATAGAAAGAGGGAAACATATGAGGACCAAACAGGCATCTGTCCTGCAGAAAAAGTCCTCACCTTCCTACCCCGAAAATTAGGAAGGGCTTATTATTTCATGTAAAGTTATTTCCGGGTAAATTGATCTAATCTGCTAAGTTCACTTACCGGGTCGACCCATAAGTTCCTTTTTGGAACAAAAGTAATACGTTCCCTTAGTTGCTCCTAGTTTTGTCCCCCTAACAAATATTTCTTGTTTAATGATACCATTTCTAGCAATTCTATAATTTATGTTCCAACTTTAAACGTAATCCGATTAAAATATTTCGTCCTGAATATCTTTTCGACCGCCATAAACATGTATACATCTTAATTGAGATGATGGAAAAATTCCCATCGCCTTAACATCCAGCCAGAACCAAACAATGAACTTCACTGTTTGATCTATTAATTACATATTTCGTTCGTTTTAGTCCTTCTGTCAACACAATATATCGACGACCACGGATATATAGTGCTACACCACAGGTGATCACATTCTTTTCATGGTTATTCATAGCCATCGCACATTAAATACCTGTTGACGAATTACTCTAAGGTGTACGAAGTATAAACTGTTCGCAAAGGATAGGAGGGGAAAGGAAGAATTCTTCAGCGCTGATTGGACAACTGCAGTGTTGTAGCGTGTCATATCGTACATTTGCAAATTATTAAATGGCCTTATCGCCGGTATCCTGTATGAGCGGAAATCCATATGATTGCATAGTACGCGTTTTCTGAGTTATATCTAGTATGCCGTGCGGTACGACTGCTTGCAAAGAAGAAACACGACAGAGAGATAGACCAACTGTTTGTTAACATGTATCACACCAAAGACATCGGACTAAGCCTGAAGTAAACAAACCCATACAAATAGCTTGAACTGCATATATTAACTTTGGATTTAATTAACCACCATAATATCTCTTCCTTCCCGGGGCAGCAAATTAATTTCATGGTTTGTATTTGTCGCCAACCAGGTTAGAGATTCAAATCTTTAGAACACCTTTCAATGTGATCTTTGGTCTTTGAGAAATTTACATAAATATTTTTTAATGTCTGTAGGTTTTCTTTAAGAAAAATGGCCTTCCCGCCTAGGAAGATTTGGAAGCTTATAAACAGGCTCACAAGTCCGTTTTTATCATAGCCGATATATTAAGCCGATTTTTTTTTCAATGGTATGACAAAGACCAGAACTTTTTGGGTTTTTTATAGAATGAAATGAGAAAACTAAATAATACTTACTAAAAAAATTATGTCAAAAATAGTGCCATTCTTAAGAAATAATTAGAGCTAACTTTTATACTGAAAATCCTGAAAAAACTATAGGTTTTAAATTCTGAATTTTATTACATTACCTAACGTTTGAGTACACAATAATAAACATGATAAATATAATAAATAACTTAACACATCCTCTGCCTTAGATTTTAGGTGTTTGGCTCCAATTATGAAACTTACATGAAATCAAAGAACGCAGAAAGTGCCCAGCAGATATGAAAGGTGAACATACTGAAAAATGAGCTACTGCGGCGGCCCGACAGATTACAATGTAAATAGATTCAAATTAACACACGTTTTCCAGATTAGAATCGCTCCTGGCGCGAATGGATATCTTCATATAAATGTAGATGTATCAATTACTAGGTCATCAATCCGACTTGAAACCATCTTCTCACCTGCACCTCAATTTTGTTAGAAATTTTTCCTTAGCTGGGATTTGAATCCGCTGGTCAATTCGTCTCTACGACAAACTGATAATTATCGCTCAATTTTCAAACGCAAAGGATAATTTATGGGAAGTTTATGTAAATGCAGAGAAATTTATGCAGATTTAATAATTAGAAAATCTTTTGTTATCGTCAGTCCATTTGCGAGAGTTGTACCTTCACTCTAATATTAACACCATTCACATTTCCTTTAGTTTGTCTTGTCAGTGTGTTTGAATTTACGGCTTAAGTATTTAAAAAATTGAATAAAAACAAAGTTTCCTTGAAAATGTTATTAACAACCATATAATTAACTTGTCCTGTTCTCGCCATAATGAACTATGCATGCAAAGGTTGTGTGTGATATGACTCAATTCGTGTACCACTTGCGAGTGATTTATAGCGACAAAAATGTCGTTTAATTTTCATTTTCCTTGTAATTCCCCACAGCGGTCGGGTCAATTAGTTGGCGGCAGATATGGAATGTAAATCCTCTGCCGAACGTTGATTAATAGCATAAACTGAATATGGAAAAATACAAGCAGACCTATTGCACGATATAATCGTTTGCTTTTTTCAGTTATGAGGAAAAAAAATTGAGTCATCTATTGATGCAATCCGTCAGATAGCATCAACGAATTTCTGTGAAGAAGAAAAAAAACAGAACTAGGGGGCTGAAGATGCCCCCAAAGAGTGGGAGTACCGAACTCTCCCACCCACTAAGCAAAGATACAGCCAAAGCCGCCCACCCCCAAAGCCTACGACTTTGAATACCAGCAAAACAAAAGACGCACTGGAACACAAAAAGCCCAGAAAACAAGGCACGGTACCGGTCATTCTTAGAGAACCACAAAAATGCCAGGGCCAAACTAGCCAGGGAACTGAGGAAACAGAATTAACTTTGTCTCAGCCTCGAGGGTCTTCCTTGGCATACAAATTACCCCAGAAAATACAAAGGACCACAGATAGATGACTAATAATGGTTCAAAAAATACAATACCACACTTATTACAAAGTCACAAACACTAACAAGATAACACACAACTACAAATAGATCTGGTTAACCACGCTTCTATACTCACGTGGAATGCAAATTCTTGTTCTGAGAAGACTGGAGAGTTTAAAAAAATTATTCTACATTATAAAATTGACATTATTCTCCTCCAGGAAACATTTCTTAGCCCAGGAATCCGACTCCATTTCCCTGACCACACTCTGCATGAAAATGATAGAATGTCAGTTAAAGGAGGTGGAACAGCAATTCTCGTGAGGCGAAATGTGTGCCATCACTAGATCATTACACTCCAGTCAGCTTAAACAGAAGCCACAGCTATCAAAGTTCAAACGAGCTCCTTTAAGTTATCAGCGATTTCTCACTACAACTACCCAAACAACAAGGAATTTTCTCATAACCTAGAAGCTCTCTTCGCCCTTGAAGGCTCACTTTGAACCATAAACAACTTCAACGCATACCACCGTGATTGGAGAGCAGTAAAAAGTAAACCGGGGCTGAGCTAAATAGGTTCATAACTAACGCCCAGCGCAGACGAGCCAACACACTACAGAAGAAACTCAGCAACCATTTTGGACTTCGGAATCTCCCGAGAATCCCTCGAGAACATTAGAAACATTAGAGAAAAAAATAGAATTTCGCGAAAACACCTTCCCGGAGGAGGAACCTGACAAGGAGGAAGCAATCCAAATTAAAGCCAGGAAAATAATATCCTCGTTGTTATAGGAAGAATACGTAATACGACCAATGGACCTCCACGAGGCAAAGAACATTATACTAGGACTGAAAAAACGAAAGACACCTGGGCCGGACATGATCACAAACACAATGCTTAAATGGCTCCCTCAAAACATACTAACGACAATAACGAGCATCATAAGCAAAATTTTCCAATTATGGAAGTACCCGCAGGCATGGAAACTAGCTACAATAATAGTCATCCCCAGACTAGGCAAAAATCACAGATTTCCGCAAATTTGGTGACCTATAAGTCTCGTCCTCTCCATTTCCAAAATTCTTGAAAGGGCTTTCCTATATTGGCTAAAACAGACGGTCAATGATAAAAACATCATCCCTGACGGACAAGTCAGTTTCCATACCGAGCATTCCACTGAACTCCAGCTCATCAGGATAGTTCAACATATACGCAACGGAATGAATCGCATCAATTGACAGGCCTCTATCTGTTTGACATTGTAAAAGCCTTCGATAAAGTCTGGCATGCAGGACTAACCTTCAAAGTCCATGAACAATATGAAGTTAACTCCCAGTGATACAAATTATTCACTCATTTCTCAAAGAACCTTTCGTGTCAGGATTGACAATCACCTCTCAAGCATGCGGCCTATCAAAGCTGGATTTCCGCAAGGATCACCTATTTCACCTTCTCTCTATAGTCTATACAAAGCGGGCTTACCTATTCTGTCAAAAAACGTGCCCTTATCCTTGTACGCAGATGATGCGTGTATATTCTACACAAATCGACAAGCGGAAATTATTACGTGAAGACTGCAAAGCTCCATCGATACTCGCCTGGAATACTTCCGGAAATGGATAAAACTAAAAGAAAATGGATAAAATTAAATAAAATAAAACTTATAGAGGACAATACCCAGGCAATATTCGTCGCTGGAAAGAAACAGCAACGGTCTCGCTTACTACAAGTCGATGACGAACAGATAACGTGGAACAGGACAGCAAAATACTTAAGAGTAACAATCGACCACGCCTTCCATAGAATGACCACTTACAACAAAAACGACAAGACCGATTTCACAGCATCTTAATCCTCGTATCCTTACAACCAATCCTCCAATCCGGTCGCCTGAACATGACCAACAAAAAGCATTGCATTTTAACCAGACATCGAAGACAAATAAAAAAGCACCCCAGGCAATACAGAATAAGGCACTGACATGGATTGGATCAATTCGATGGGACATTAGAAACCTTGACATACACAATGACTAAAGGCTCAACACAATAGAAAAATATACATGTGACAGAGCACTCAAACTTTTTGACTAAATAGACAGACCCTCTAACAAGACCATGGAGCTCCTCAAGATCCCCAAAAAAAAAAAATCCAAAACCGGGTCGTTAAATGGCACGACAGTGAACCAAAACAAGTGATGCCACCCTATGTTCACCCTAACATCACTGTGAGCTCTCAGTCATTCAATTTGAGTTCCTTATTTTATTAAGTTGCCTCACCTGCCATTGACATTCTATGAAATTTTCAGCTTGATAACTTTGCATTTGTCAAAGTGACAACATATTGAGTACATCTGCGATTGAGCAACAACCAGTTTGGATTAAATTTTTCGTTAGTTTGACGATATTACAAATGTTAGAAAAGTGTTTCGGTAACGATTCTCTGAAGAAAACAGTCGTTTATCAGTGGCACGAAAGCTTCAATAGTGACAGTGACAGGACATCGACATCGAAAACCAACGAAAACATCAACAAAATCAAAGAATGGATGACCGTAGAACTGAAACTTACTAAAGAGATGGCAGAAGAGTTGGACATTGCTTTTGGATCCGTTTAAGACTATTTGGTTGTTTTGGGCCTCAGACGTGTCACAGCAAACCTGATGCGAAAGGTACCGAGGATGAGGATCAAATGTCTCAAATTCTAAAAAGCATTCTGCATCACTGCACAAAACGACTTCTTCTCATTGGGAAAAAAACATCTGGGAAAGAAGTTATGATTGATGTAAATAAAATGTTCTAGTTTTCGCAAGGTATAAACAGGACGTTACTTCTCACCAAACATTATCATGAAATGAGTTTTTCACGAAATTTTCAATTTGAACATCAACAAAAATTATTTCTAGGCATTTCTGATAATTTAGAACAGAGAAGATTGAATCACTTTTTGCAAGTCTTCCAATCTTAAGTTCACTTACACTAATTTTTCTGCCCTAGGAGAGTCGCGTAATAACTCCAGTAACACTTCATTAGAACAAAAGGGATTTTTTTGTTCTACTGAAGTGTTTTCTAAGTGTAGATATTAGTCTCCTGGTAGAGTCCAATACCAATGAGTTGAGGTCGTGCTAGTATTTGAGCGATGCAGTGTTGACTATACCCAGCAGCAGGAGAAGCGACAGAAAAGAGGTTTCAAATACAATAAGCTGGAAAAACTTGTTTCAAATTTAGTGTTTTATTTTTATTTGATAATTATTGATTACATCGTAGTGATATTGATTATAACGTATAGTGAAGTTGAAGATCTCCCTCATCTCCAATCATCCAACAGCATCAATATGCTGTTTTTTAAGTGTCAGGACTGCTTTTCTCGCAAGCATGCGTTTTACATGCTGAGGAGCAGGCCAGGATAAAAGTTAAAGAACATCGGCAGCCTTACAGGTCTCATAGCTTTTCAAGACTGCTTCCTACAATCTCATTTTCGCGAGAAGTGGAATGTCCATTGTCATTGCATCGTGCATGGCCTCAACGACGGTTGGGGTAGATAGGCAAAAGACCCCACAGAATTTCGTCCATTTTTTCTGACTCGTACGAGTGAGATGAGCTTTGGGCATCGAGCTTTCGTATCATTATTTTTTCGGCAAGAGATCACGTTGAACACCAGCGTTTGCCAACAGCTGGCCTTGCTACTGTTGATGAGCCTACGGAGACATTTTTAGCTGAGTTTTAACCTGGGTTTTTGGGTATATCCCTCGTTCAAGGTCCGTACTCTTTGGGTCTTTCATCGTAGTTCGGGAGACTCCCTACGTTTTTCGAAAATTTCAGGTGACCACCAGTACACTGGGTGCTTGCGTTGCCGGGGTCATCGTATGGGCATGGAAGACCTGATGGCGAACGTAATGATTCTCGTAGTTGAGTTGGCCACATCTTTTGTCGCAGGTCCTTCACTCCCCGGCATAGCTTCCGTTGGCGGTGATCGTGCCATTAGCACTCAACAAACCTCTCCGTGACCACTTTCCCAGTATTCCACCGGAGCGTAGAATACGGAGCTCATGGTCTTCGGGAAGCGCTGTAATGGATCTCAAGTGCTATGCACTGGTTTTTAACTTTACAGAATTAAATTTTTTTATACCATAACATGCACGTATATGTTGCAATCTAGGACCAAAGAAACACATCATCATATCGCAACAGCAAGAAGCATTAACAGCTGTATTGTCGAAAAAGAATGGTCCAATGATGCCCCCAGCCCAAAATCCGCACCATAGAATGACACGCTGTGAATAATGTGGATGTGGATTTTCTTGATGACTACTCGTGGATTCTCCAAACCCAAAATCAGACAATTTCTCCAATTGACCAAACTATAAAGAGGAAAATGAGCTCCATCGCTGAAGATGGTGTCTCTTGAAAAATCAGCACTCTCACTATCTACTGCGATCCTTTGTCTCGAACGACTTGTTACAGGATGAGCTGAACATCAAGAATTGATCCTCCGTCGCGTTAATCCTTGATTGATTAATCCTCACGTGTTCAAACCACTATTCCTGCCATATTTTGTCCGAAAATAACGAACTGTACCCACTGAATCTGCATTATTTTTAGATTACAGCTCAATAAGGATTACTCATTGTTCTTGCGTCTAGTGTTCAATTTTGACTAATCTTAAACTGTCAGCTATATATTTTTTTATTCGCAGCGATTTACAGGATAAAGAGCAAAAAATTCAAACTTTGCGTGACTTAGGAGACACCCTTTATCTCCCAATTAGAAGGAGTAAGTAAGCAAAAAGATGACGCAGTTCTTAAGAAATCTTTGAAAGCGCCGGGTAAATGAGATAGAGAATAAGTTTGGATGTGTCCTAGAATAGAAACATCAAAGAATACATAAAGAACTTATCAAAGAAGGCCAGAGTGAATGCTCTTTTTGTCAAGAATAACGGCACGAGGAGTACACAGGGAAATGTATGGTTTAAATGCTATATTTGTCTCCAATAACTCATTTGGCTGACACATACGGTCAACTATCAGTAATAGAAGACTGCCCGATATGAAGGGCGCTCCGATAAGTACTCAACGTAAAAATAAAAAACGAAAGTTTTGAAAAACGTGGCGACATATTACTGAACATACTCTCGTCTTAGTTCGATGCACTGGACTCAATTTCTTCTACCCGTCTGAAAAATACCTTTTATCGAGGTCTGCAAAATAGGCTTCCGTAATGGCGATAGACTCTTCATTCAACTCAAATTTTTGCCTAGCGAGTGACTTTTTCATATTTGAAAACATAATGAAATTGCATGGAACGAAATCTGCAGAATATGGGGGATTGGGTGGAAGTTAGTATTTCTGATTCGACCAATTTGGTTGTGGCAAAGAAGCAGATATAGTTCGGTGCGTTTGCATGCCAGAATAAATCCTTTTTCTTTGCAAATAGGGCCGTTTTTTTAACGATTTGATGTCGAATCGGTCAATTTACTCTGCTTAGTATTTCATCTTTCCCTTGTTGAGGTATTCATGCAAACCACTCCTTCTAAATGTCAGAAAACGGCCGCCATCACCTTTTAGGCCAATAGGACGGTCTTCGCCTTCGTTGAAGCACGTTTGCCAGGTGAAATCAGTTGTTTCAACTGTTCTTTGGTCTCTGTTGTGGACCAGTGGGTCTTGTTTTGTCATAGTTTGTTTGTCATTTTGTTACGAAGCAATGCAAAACACTATTGGATTGCGCTTTTACAGAGTCAAATACTTCTCTCTGACAGGGTCTCACCGTTGCGCTTGCTGTTCGGACTTAGCAAACTTGGAACTTTTGGCGCCAACAGCTTTCTCATGCCAAAAATACCATTCAGAGTATGAACCATGCGGTCTTTTGAGATGCCTACTGTCTCATCTATGTGGCGCACTTTAATCAGCGCTCTACTAATACGAGATCGTGAATTTTTGACATGTTATCCTCCGTGGGAGTCGTTTTTGGAGGCACTTGGGCATGGCTCATCAATAACCAACGTGTGGCCATATTGAAACTCGTTAAAATCATTTTTTATGGTTGAAATAGCAGGCGAAGATTTGCTGTGCATAGCATCTAAGCGCTCTCTGATTTCACTGCGCATTTTCTCTTTTAATGATTATTGATATGCCGAATGATATTGCTCTTTCTCAATTTTTCTAAAATCCGCGGACGCACCCGCTTTCACACGCGGTCAAAATAATACCGAAAATCTGATTTGCTTGAAATTTTCACATTGGTCGTCTACAACAATATATTTTCCGATAATGAAGTTTCATGAGATTATGGTGAGGCTAAGTACTTATCGGACCACCTCGGTGAAAGTACTGTCCTTAAAAATATTTTAAGTTTATTATGAAGTATGAATCGAAAAAATAACAGATATGCAAGGATTTGATTTAGGATTTCTTTTTTAAGTTTCAATCCAAGAAACTTTCAATTCAATTAAGTTTCAATCCAAGAGACAAAAGGAATAAACTTGATTTCGAATAAGAAAACAAAATTTTGCTGTGGAACTTTAATTTTGAATATTATTCTGACCGATTGTTTGATTGTTTAAAAAGTGCGTCATCTGAAACCACACCATCCTAATGAAAAGTCCCCGGTGCAGGATGCAGGATTGGAACAATAAGCGTGGTTTCTTATTGCGAGATGGGGAAAGCAAAGGCCCTTGTTGTTCGAGGTTCAACAACCATTTTGTAGAGCAAAATCCTTGGTTAAATTTTTTAAGCATTTTTAATTGTTTCGTCCTGGAACCGAATCGACTCTATCGAAAAATCGCAGTTTTTGCTTCGGTAAGGCTTAAATATTAAATTCAGCAAAAGTGAAAATATACCAGTGAAAAGTCCTTTAATATACCAGTGAAAGGGTTTCATGGAGTTTTTATCCAGTGAGAAACAAATATAGTGATGAATCTCAATATTGCGAATTTCTGTAAATGACAACTCATTTTGTGTAGAGCTCCTGGTCTGCAAGTCCAAGCACGTTTCCCGTTTTTGGTGGCACTTTAACTCAAATCGAAATTTACCCTATTGCGTTTGCCAGGCTTAGGAAAAAAAGCCTCTATTTATCATGCTTGACCATTAACCATCTGAACAAAGAAGAAGTTAACATTTTATTACATTGCGTTTAAACAAATTCAAAACAGCGCAGCCATAAAATCGATTTTCATGTGCTCTGAAGTGACACATTCTAGGAATTATCAAACGACATGATTCCTACATACATTTCAACCGTTCTACAATGAATAAAACTTACGAAAAATTGTTAAAATTGTTCACATACTCCCTGAACCATGGAGATAATTTATAACACAAATGTACCGCCCTGATCTTGTCCAGTTCAATTACTCCATTCTGGCTTCTTCTCATTCCTTCACATTCATACTCACACACTTATTTGTTTCCTGTGGAACGGCGTTGCTGAAAAATACTTGAAAAAAAAAAGAACAAACAACACACAAACACAAAACAATAAAACAATTCCAAGCCAAAAACAATTTTTCCACTTAAATTTCAGGTGAGCGCAATAAATAAAACCGAGGAACATGTCAAGAAATGTTTTCAAACAGACAAAAAATCAAGGAAAATGAAATAAAATGTTCAAACATCGACTACAGACGCTGAATTCCAGTCCACAGATATCAGCTTCAATGCCATGTAGGTGCAAGTAATTAGAATTTTTGATTAAATTAATTCCTTTATTTTTCTAGGGGTTATTTTTATGGTCATCCATGTTGTCATCTCGACTACGTGATATGGGATCTTATTTCACGTTCATATGTGCCATGTAAATTTTTATTCGTCCACACTTGAAACGCCAAATGTAACCTCATCCGGGCGGGAAACTTTTTCAGCCAATCGACGAATACTTAATTTCGTATGCGATACATATTAATTTCCGTTTTTCGTTAATGTGTTTTTAATGAGATATAAATGAAATTTAAATGAAATAGATTAATCGCTAGTTATTGTGAACTACTCATGGAAGTTAGGACTCTCAATCTAGGAGTTCAACAGATCCTCAAGAAGGAGAAGGAGCTTAGAAGGACGGTTTCGGACAATTTTTTCAAAAGGAGACAGTAACTTTGATATTAAACCATCTAAGGATGCGATTGCTATCGGGCCCATCTTTTACTGTAGTTAAAACTAGTAACGAACGTTTATCAGTCCTATAAGAATGTTGACCCCAATCCTAAAATAATAAGACGATTAAAATATTTAAGCGCGTTGCTTAAATATGCGGAAAGCATATTAGCATAAATTAAACAAGGGCCACTGATATGTAGACCAGGAACTATTGAATGACACAGACATATGAGGAAGCTATTCATAACCGAATTAAGGTGACAGTCTTGAGAGCAGATAACACAATCATTTGGTCATAGCAGTCAATTTTCGAGCTTGATAAATCACATCTTATGTTAATTGGCGTTAAAAAATTTTCATACAATATTAATCAGGTGAACGCAAACTTTAAAAAAATTTGAAAAATTACAAAATAATGTTAAAATTAGGCGCGGATAGACTTACACCAAATACTGGTTCAATAGTAAATCAATTTCGAACCTAGTTCATCAAAAAAATTGAAGCCTTTCAAGACTAGGAAGCACTTGAAAAATTGTATAGATCTACCATTGTGTTACTCAGAGATTACAATACTTTCTTCGAGTTTTGCTTACCAAAGAATCATGTGGCAATAGCATTTGGATTGGTGATTCTAATTTCAAATCATCGACGTATCCAACAGTTTGCTCGCGAAATTGCGAAGACTCTCATTTTAGATATTTCGACTTAAAGATTTCTTATGTAGAAGATGTTTTCATTTTATGCAGCGTCCGGAAGGAAGGTATAAAAGATTTGGTTAAACTGTCACGCTCAGTTTTGTCAATTCGACTAAATTTTTATATTTTAAATGTTTACCTTAGATTCAGCTTTTGAAAACAACTTGGGCATTCCGAAGAAAAAGTTGATTAGGTACCAAAAATACCATCAGTTAAATCCTCATTTGTGTCAAAACACTTCTAAAGACACTTAAAATCGTTTTTTATACTCTTCAGTACCTTTTCATGTGAAACAAAAGACATGGCGTAAGCACATATAGCGTTAACACTCTCGAACGACTGCTCCGTAACAGAGATGGAAAACGCACAAGCAAATTTGTATGCGTGTCTTGTCAAAACGCATGAGCTTTGAGAGGGGTAGAATTAAACGAAAAATTCACATATTTTGATTGCATATCGTCCGATTTGGAGTTTTTTTTTAGTTTTGGCGTTTTGTGTACTTCTACTTCGGTTAAGTTGCTTTGAAACAGGACAAATTTGGTTAGAGCGAACAAAATATTAGAAGACGGTCCGAGGTGTACGTAACCTCAACGTTTGATAGCGCTATTATAACAAAGAAAAATTTTCATCGTAGAGTACATTCTTGTATACAGCAACTGTCCAAATTTTCGTCAGATCAGACTCGTAGTTTTGTTTTAACCGCGTGCGAAACCGGGCGTGTTCGCGGATATTTTAAAAAAAAGGAGAAAGAACAATATCCGTCGGGAATATCATTCTTGTACTTGGAAGGAAAATCGACAGTGAAATTAAAGAGCGCTGTTGGGTGCTGTTCACAATAACCCTGTTACTATGAAATCAAACGCAAAAAATGGTTTAACGTGTTTCAACGTGGTCGCATGTCATTTTTTGATGAGCTACCCCCAGGTGCCCTGAAAACAAATTTAAACTGAAAATTACTATCACGAAAAATAATGTGACAAAAAATACGATCTCGTCTGGACAAACAGCCGTTTCAAGGTGGAGAAGGTAACAGACAGAAGGCATCTCAAAAGTCCTAGTGGATTACATCCTGGTTGAAATTTCAGGCAAAAAAAAGCTGTTGGCGTGGTGGGTGCCGCGTTTGCTCACTCCGGACAAAAAGCGCAGCGTTGAGTCCACTTTAAAGCTGTGTTTGATGCTAATTAAGGTTAATCCGAGGGAGTTTTTGCATCGTTTTGTGACAATCGACGAAAAATTGGTCCACTGTTCTACATCAAAAATCAAAGAACAGTCGAAACAGTGAACTTCACCGGACGAACGTGCTCCGAAGAGGGCGAAGACTGTCCTATCAGCCGAAAATGTGATAGTAATCGTTTTCTGGGACTCACAAGGTGAGGTCCGCCTCGACTACCTGGAGAAAGGACGGATGGTTTTAGGGCTCTAGCAATGCTGAATCAATGGACTGAATCGAAAAAAAGCCCTCATTAGGGGAAGAAAAAGGCGTTCTTCCACTATAACAACGCTCCGGCTCACACCTCTCTCATCACCATCACTAAATTTGACGAATCAGGCTACGAATTGCTAGCCCATCCCACATTTACGCTAGATTTAGCCCCGTGCGAGTTCTTTTTGTTCCCAAACTTGAAAAAGTCACTCGACAGTGTCAAATTCGTGTTTAATGAGAAGGTTATCGCCACCGTGGTGGCTTAGTTTGCAGGCCTCGTTTAAACGTATTTTTCAAACGGATAAAAGAAGTTTGAGCTTTGCTGTGTGAAGTATATCAAGCTAAAAGGAGACTGTAAAATAAATCGCCACTTTTTTGAAAAAATTTCATTCGGTGAAAAGGATAAATTGCAAAATTAAAGGTTATTTTCTGCAGGTACGATATTTTATATGAATTTCAATTTGATCGGGAGATAAACAAACAATAAAATTAACTTATTTACAAAAAAAACAGATTTAAACACAACTGATGGCATAATTTGTGCACGACTCCTTCCACTTTTTTTCTTCCTCACTTGAAGCATAACAAACTATAATGACATCCACTTACATTTTCAAACAAAACAGTCTTAACCTGCTAGAAATTTCCGCAAAGTGAAAAATTGGAAAAATATTGTAATGTAAACAACACGTGTTGATCAAAAGCAAATAGCGTATCTATTCAAAAGATCCGAAATTTCTCACTATCTCTGAATAGAAATCCAGAAAAAACAACACTCAACATTTCAGAAAACCAACAATCTTTTCGACTATTTACGAGTAAAACAAAATGTATCTTTGTGTTGAATATTGTGTATCTCTGTGGTCTGATATACATAGATATTAGTCGTATCGGATCACTATCTGCGTAAATCACTAGGCCCATTCAGAACACCATTGAATAATTTGGTAAACAGCAGGGGATAAAGATTGGAACATTGGTATCATACGTGTATATTTCATTCTACATTAACAAGTTAATTTATACGGAATGTAGACATAATATCTTCATACATATGAATGTTTAGTGAAACATAAAACCAACGATAATCTTTCGCCTCGCCGATCGATTTATAAAAATTTACGAATTTCTCGCCGCTATTTAGGAAAATCATCAAGGAAAAATTGGATCGAATATATCAATGTCGTCGGGAGGCTAACAGGTTGCTAGCAGCGTATCCGATGCGTATGTGAAATTTTTATTGGTATTTTTAGTTAAAAGGAGCGGGCTGTACGATATATATCATTCATTTTGATTTTGTTTTTATAAAAATTATAGTCGAAGAATGCCAATTCATTTCCACACACGGACGAGCCAATTAGGATCATTTCGAAGAGATAATCGAAAAAATTATTAATTTCGATCAAGTGGAAGATTAATTTTGCTGAAAGAACATTTTGAACATTTAGTGACCAAAATTTTTCGTATAAAATTGTCTATTAAATTTCATAGGTTAGATCAGACGTCAGTTAAAACATGACTGAGTTTGACTAAAATGAAGAGTTTTTTATTAATTTTGACAACTTGTATTCACTTTTTACAATTCATGTCTAACACAATAGATAAACGACATTGAATGTTCTTTTATCCACGTCGACTCCAAATTCTTTTACTTTAAGTATTTCTGAGCCTTTTCTCAGATTTTCATACTGTTTTACAATGTCCTTTTCACATGTTCTACCTATGACTCTGCTTATCATACGTAACTTCTACTTATCATGTGATTATCACTTCATTATCATTTGATTATCATCTCTACTATTATCAGCAACTCATTACCGACACTCTAAGAGCGCGGGATGTTTAAAATTAAGAGGATATATCTCCTTTATATGTTTATAAACCTTAAGGCAAGTTCAGCAAAATTTTAATTTTTCGCTTGCCCGAATGATATGCCATGGTGATTGGTGAACAATTGTGAAATATTTAAGAACAATTAATTGTTTTTAACGCTACCAAGAAGTGTGCATCCACAACGTTTTTAATCCTTCAGTACACAGTTTCACAACTCTTACCCCCCCCCCCCCCAAATTTGATGTCCTTTTTATAGATTTCAGGACACTCATTACAGTTGAAGCTCACCAGATGGATTCTCTACGTGGTTGCCGAAACATCATAAATATGCGTTGTCTTGTCCTGTCCCTTTTCTTCACTTCATTTGCAGGATATTTTTCAAAGCAGCTACCTCTCAAAGTACACAATTATCTCTTACGAGGTCTATCAGAAAAATAATGAAACTGAGTTTTTATTTAACAAAATTTTTATTTATTTATTTCAAACAACAATTCTACATCCTTCAAAGTTATTCTCTTGGACAGCTATAGGTACACCGACGGCGTTGTTTTTCGCACTCTTGGTAGCAGCGTTCGAATTCTTCAACTGGAATGGCTTTTGACTGGTTGGTCACAATCTTCTGCATATTCTCCAGAGTTTATAAATGATGTCCTTTTAAGACATGTTCCAATTTCGGTGGAAAATTCTCCGTTTAATTTTGCGTTTTGTTTTAATTTTCGAACTCAACTTTCGACCGTAATCGTTCAGTCTTCTTCAGTGACTTAAATATATTTGGCGAAGATGGAATCAATCACAAAATTTGGAAGGAAGTAACGACAAGGACTGAAATCTGGAAGAAAGAGGAGTTGAGGAACAACATTCCCGCGTTTTGAAGTTAAAAATCCACTGATGGAAACGGCCTCAGAACACGTAGCATTCTCATAATTTAGCATCTACTTGTTTTACACGAATTATTCTTTTCAAGGACGCTTTAAAAAAACATTTTGTTGGCATATTTACCTCGTATAACAAATTCTTTATGCTTTATACCGTTACTGTCTAATGAACAAATAAACGTGGTCTTTATCTCTGATTCACTCCTTCGACATTTTTTATCGTTCAAAGCACTATATTTCAAGGTATTTCAAAGTGTACTATTCTTCACATTGCCGCTTTGTTTCGAGATCATACTCAAATATCCAGGATTCGTCACCTGTGATCATGAAATCGAAAAATTCTTGTCATCGTCAATCGTATCAAGGAGATTAACGCTCACGTCATTTCGATTGTCATTCTGTGCAGTTGTGAAGTTTTTCGCCAACATTTTAGCACAAGTCGTTAGCTTGCCAGAATCGTCTATTAAAATTTTGAGTACAGTTTAAGTTTATATTTAACAGTTCACTCAACATCCTTATTGTGAAACGATGGATTGATCTCACAGGACTGATGCGTTCGCATCAGTTTTTGCAACTGAAGATCTTTCCGAGTAAGGTTGGTCTTCAATGTGTTCTTGGTCTTCCAAAAAATAATTTGTCTCAGCGAAAAACTTGTGCTCCTGATAAAAAAAGTTCCCAAAGTATTGGTTTGCTTACACGCCATCACGATACCATCATATTGAAAAAAAAACCCCGATTGCTCCAAATTCGGACGCTTCGTAGTTGTAACTTGCGACCAAAAACTCAAACTGACTAAAGGCATTGTCAAAAACAATGTGTTAACTGCACCTAATTGAAATTCAGACTGAGAGTTTGGAAAAAATACACAAACCGGTCTAGCACAGGCCGGTAGACACTATGTTGCCAGATCGCCCACACTATTGCCAGTCTTGTAACTTTTCTGGCATATTATGTAGCTTTATAAAATACACCGCAACACCGCCTTTGCCGTATATCCGGATTTGGAACCATTTTAAAAGACTATACTCGTGTTGGGCTGAGCCACCTTGACGCACTGTTTTTATACGTTGCTCACTTTTCGTATTTCTAATGATTGAAAAAAAGGATCGATACCTTTTCTTTTCGGCCAAACAGGTTAAAACCGAGCGCGTATGTTCGTCATGGTTTACTTGTCTGGCATTCACGCAATGAGATTTCTTCAGTATCCTGCCGTATGCAAATTGAATCGAAAACTATTTCGTAATCAACTTTTATCCCTGCAAAAATAGGAAATCTAGTTTGGCACATGATCATTGCTGGTTCTTCGCAACTGATTTTTTTTTGACATTCAAGTTTTTGACATCAAAATTTTTGGGCCCAGAATAATTTCACGAGTATTTCTGTTAAGCACAGAATTTGGTCGACACATTGTATGATTTTTTGTTGTTTTTTTTTTTGTTAATAAAAATTCCAAAACTTATGCAATTTCTTCTTCATTTGCAGCCATTTTTAATCGTTATAATTTGTAGTTAGAATCGCTGATCATATTGGTTTCATCAGTTTCATCATTTCAAAAGTCAGCTTGGAATATCAGCTGTCAAATTAGATGGAAAATTCCTGGTGTGAAGAGCGTTACTAGAAATTGATGACTTTCAAGCCTTCTGTAGGGAAATTGGCGGTGTTTTTCCCGAAAGAATAAATGTGAGCTATATTATGAGCACCATAAGCACCAGGCACTGAATGGCGTCCCTTTCCTAAATGTAACAACACTGCTTTCACATTAGTTTTTAAGAAATCAATTAACAGTCGCAAGTGATTTCTGTTGAAAAATAAATTCATCTCAATAAGATTAAATGTTAAAAATTTTTTTTAAAAATCGATCCAGGAAATCATCAACTCCAACAGTTTTATCTATATCCCTGAAACTCTGAGACTCAGCTTGCCCTTTAGACAGAATAAAATCACGTACTAAATCTTTTCAGGTACTCGTTGGGATAAGAAACCCAGAAAGTCGTGTATTTGTTCTTACCCATAAATGGTCAAAAACTAACTTAAAATATTGAACTGAAAGTTGAAAAATTCTGTGCTCCTTGACTGTTAGAAGCGAGCGCGTCAATTCGCGTCAATGTTCATGCAGCTGCCGACAAAATATCGTCTATTGTGTATTCTCTCTCTGTATATTACCGGTTTTATTCTATTATAATTTCCCAACTCTCTCATGTGTTCTCAGTGTCTATTTGAATGTTTAAGGAGCAACACGTGCTGCGAGAAGATCTCAAGAATTTGGTAAAAGTTATCAACTTTTGCTGCTTGTCAAGTTAAAATTGAAGATAGTTTCAGTTTTTTAACTTCGTATTCACAAATGCTTTGACCACGCTGTCGTGCATGCTAAATTCTAAAACTTATGACAAAGATGTCAATATCAATAGGACAAATATTTCTAGACTTGACATAATATATATTTCGTGTGAGTGTTGTGAAAGACAGATCAATTCCTGAGATCTAATAAACACTGGATATGAAATAAATCGTCATTATGTTTCCGAAATGCGACTGATAGGCGTCGATCGTAATGGATTAGAATTGTTTTGTGCTGTTTTTCAGCAAATTTTAGAAAAGGGAAATACTAATTCATTTTAGAAAACTTGAAAATTTCGTTGCCAATCTATGAATAATAAAAGCTCATCAAGAAGGAAACCAAAACAGGATTCCCAGACGATCAACTGACTGTTTCAGAGATGTCACCTGCCTGGTCGAAACTGGGCAAATTATTTGATTATTTTGTATCCTGTAAAACCTGTAAAACCTGCGAGATAATGAAAAGGTTATTAATCACGTCGAATTTGAAACCTGCTATCAGAGCGAGAACAGGCCCAAAAGAGGATCGCTACAAGGGAATGAAATTTGAGAGCAAAAAGGCCAAAAAAATGTTAGTTCCAGCATAAGTTATGGTCTGTTCATATGTTCATTGTTCAAGTTCATATGGTCTGAAATGAACAGACTACAAGCAACAAAAAACATATCTTCGTTAAGTATTCATTAAAAATAGTGAAAAAATTTTAAATTGGTTTGGCTCTCTCATTTTTTTCATATGGCGGACAGTTATTATTTAGTTCAACCGAACCGGGATTAGTTCAACCGATTTCCATGAAATTCGAGTATTCAACTTTGTTTAAAAAAATATTTGTTGTTAATTAAACATTTCTAAACAAGAATCCGTCACCATTTTGTCAAAACAAATTGGAAATAATTTTTGCATACGCAAAATGACAAAAACCGGGGGAATTTGAAAATAAATTCCCAAACAGCCGAAATTTTTTTTTTGGTTTTTTGAACGAATTTTTTCACTATTGGTGTTTTGTTCCTGTGTGAAAATCCTTCCTCTTTAAAACCTCATTGGAATTTTTTGCTTCGGATGTGCCAATACGGAGATTATCTGCCTGCCATGGAAAAAGTGGTCTCGACTTTAGCACCCTCTATTAAATCGTTAAAAAATAAAAATTTTTGCAAATGTTAAAAGTTTATAAAAATTGTTTAGTACTATATAGTACTGTATAGTAGTGTATAGTAGAAAAAAAATTTTATAGCAGGGAGGCGAAGGCTCTTTACGCCCTGACTGTCAGACTTCATGACTCGCGTTGCTTTTGGTCTACTCAGTAAACATCTCCCCTGTCAACTAGGGAACCAAGTCTGGAAAAATTTGACCCATCATTTCGGGTTAGGTCTCGTGTCCCTACACTTACACGCTCTAAGATTAAGAAAATCCCTTCTAGACGGGAAATGTAGCAAGTGCTAGAAAAGAGATCTCTCCATCTCTGATGCTTCCCAGCGCTCTAGTACGGCTTTTTTTAAGTGTGAACACTCCCCAAGCAAATTGTGCAACACAATTCCACCTGTTCACCGTTTTCAGCATTTCTCCTACCATCGTTTTCCAGCAGATCATTCCAATTACGCTGAAAAGAGATCACTGCACGATTTACTCGATTTAAGGATGTGAGACAGCCGTGTATAAGACAAACTGTTTGTAGGCCGTGACCTTTCAATCTTGTGCTGGTAAGACCACTTGCCCGCTTAAGAGCTTGGTCACGTAAACATCGATCTCATCATGCACTCGATTGAGCCACAGCCTCAGGTCAAGGATCACATGTACAGTCTACCTACCCTCTGAGTCTTGTTCTCAGGACTGTTGCCAATCACAGAGAGAGCGTTATGTCTCTTCCCTGGTCACCTCTATTTGATGTTTCTATCTACATTTCTCCGCTGTCCCACAAGGAGTGCGATGATTGCCCTGGTCGATGATATTACCAGTACTATCATATCAGAGACTGTTCGGTATGCACATGCGATTCGCAGGGTTCCATGTCTCTGAACCTGTGCGGACCGAATTTGGTGCAGATGAGAGCATCAACACATTATTTTGATCCATAGAGTAGAACCGACTGCATAGCGCTCATAAGGAGTCTTCTCCTTGATGTATTTGGACTTCCTATGTTGGCCATTAGTCGAGCAAGTGCCGTTCCAAACCAGTTGTTGCCAGTTTTTGCCTTGATTTGTTAGAGACACACTCATATTCTATCCTATCAAGACGCCCTGGTATTTACACTTATATTACCTACACTGATAGGCCTTTCTCTGGGACTCTCTTCTTTGTACGGAGGCCGCAGCAGTCCGTCATAGGAGATGTTCCACAGTTCCAACCCGAGGATGGAGCCCTGAGTGATACCTAGTAGGTAGAGGTATCACCTACCTATCTGATTGACAAAATATCGCCTATCCTCCTCTAGGGACCTCGCCTAGTTAGATTTCTGACTCGAGATTGGTATGGATCCAACTATCTTCAACATGAGCATTGTTTTGCCGATTTTTGATAGCGATCTGTCGGTTGGATAATGATTTCGATCTTTCACTTCGGCCATGGCGAAGTACTGCTTGCTTTCTTTCTTGCTGGTGGTTCATTTGACGAAGTGGTTGACTCTTAATGATTGGTTGATTCTTATTGATGATTCTTAATTATCGGCATGGGTGTCCAACGTTTCCTCGTCTAAGCTACTAGATTCGCTATTACCGTGATACTTTGTTGTTGAAATTTTGAAGGAAGTAACTACGAACCGTTTGCAGAAAAGTCTAATTCGGAGTCATTCAAAGCATCTGCAATTACCTTATCTATCAAACCAGTAACAACTTGAAACACAAAAAACCATCTATGTACTTTGTTTAGGACATGGAAACACAGGGAACAATAATACTAATTACGTGCTGTTTTATTTTGCAAAGGGCTTATGAAAGAATGTCAAACCAATAGCTCATTATCTTGTCTTTCAAGAAAATTTTACATTGCGTTTTCAGCTCAAAACGCTTGACAAGCTATTTATCACCAAAAGACACATAATCACTAAATAATTCAACAGATGATTATGGATTTACTTATCCTTGCGTGAATGCATGTTGCGACGTTTATATGCCACAGCTATTTTGAACACTATGAAAGGTGACAGTTGATGTTTCCTATCAGTTATCATATGGCAATGCGTTCAACGATTGCCACTAGTGAAATAGTATTGTGTTGGCTGGTAACATTAGGCCCATAATTTTTTTTAATTCATATGTATAATGTATAGGACAGCTTTACGCACGAGAACAAAATAATTTATCAATGGAATAGCGTTAAATTATTTATCAATGAAAAGAACGAGTTGCTTATCAAGAAAACTTGTCAAATATGTATCCATAAAAATTTATTGTGAGCGAATTAAGTCAATGCGCTCCGTCCTGGAAGCCCAAAAATCTTTTGCAAGTGCTGCATAGAAAATGGTAAACCTTCCATCATCTGTGATAGCTATACGTCTTTGTAGCAACGAACCATGAAGACTGTTTCATAAGAAGGTGCAAAGAGCTTGAGGCACGTTAAATGTATCTCACACTCAAGGATACAAGGACTTGTGTCCAGACTTTAATCTTCGCGTTCTAGTCCAATTGCCGGGACAGACGAATCTTACAGATATGACATGCAAAACATGGTTTTTTTTGTACCGCTATACATATCCTTGATCGAATATTTACTCATAGATGCTTAAAAATGTTCCAATACTAAATCCATACCTAAATCAAAAATGATTTAATCTGACATATGTGAGCTACCTCATTGCATACATATTGTTCGGGCAGCGATACGATCCGGAAAGAAATGCTGATACCAAGGTAAAACTTATCATGTGTTCCAATTAAAATTATGTCATCCTCTTAAATCTTCAGCCGGAATGTGGGTCGAAAATTTTCGAAACAAGTTCGAATCGTTTTTTAATAGACATCCAATAAATAGCCCAGACGGTATCCCATTAAAAGAGTATCGGCCAAAAAAAGAAACGTCAAATCACTTTTGGGCCATAATCTAGATTAAATTTCTTTTGTTCATTTCCGCTTAATGAACACTAATCAGAAATCTACCTGCAACGCCATGACTTCCAAGGCCAAGATGCATTCGGCTAATTAAGATGTAGCACTTGAGGAAATCGCATGGTCAGTATTGGATATACTCGCACTTATGGCCAGTCCATATGCGCGGGAATTCACGTTCTCTTAACACGGTCGTGATTTATGGATCATCGATTTACAGATGATATTGATATTTTGTTGAAAATCTCCTTAACCTTGATTTGTTTTTTGGTATGTTTTGTCGAATTAATGTGGATTTCGTACGGTGGAGCGAAACATCTCAATCAATGCGAAATGGCAGGAACCGATTTCTGTGATTCATTGTGCCAAAGTTTACCTTTCTGCATAGTCGACGTTCGTTTTTGGCCAAGAAGTTCCTGGAAGTAAACGAAACGAACTTTTGTTTCAGTTTTTCTGAAGAACGTTGCAACTAAATAAACAAATTTCAGCTTTGTCGGATGATTCAATGATGCATGCTTCAGCTATTGATTAATTCGCGCTGAAGTAGCAATGTCCTTAGACTTGCAATAATAACTGAAGAGGAAAGCAGCTCAAGGGACCGCCAGTTACGACTTCACTAAAGGTCGAGTGGACCATGCCGTCACGTCGTAAGACGGAACTATGGTGAGTACCATGGTTGGTCAGTACCATAGTTCTGTTGTTTACCAAATACTGATTGTGATTTTTTTTTTAAATTTTTCGAATATTTGTCCTTGCAACAGTCAGAAGACTTGAACCAGAGCCTTAATACTCGTAAATCCGTCAAAATTTGATGTAACTGTTTGTATGCTGGCAGTTTTCCGGTGAGATGACCAATTCACTAGAGGATCTCAGAACATTCGGAGGAGTATCTTCCACAAAAATCTAAGAAATTCCTTGGGCATAGCTTCAGCACCTTGGGCGAATCTGAGAAGCGACCACACCAGCACGGTCGGAACTTGTTCGCGGTCCTCACATTCACGATGAACTCATGATCTTCCTGGAGAAACATGGTCTTATCGCTGATCAACATCGCAATTACATCGATTAATTAATATTGGAAGACAAGCTGCGCCATGTTCTACTGTTTTTCCACAACATCACGATGACGTGACGCGCATCGGATGGGCCCAACGAAATCGAAAATCTGAATCTGATCGATCTTTGCTCGGCGTTTGAGCATGTAAGGAAACCTCATATGTTGGCCTCACTCACAAACATAGGACGTAACATTACATACGTTTAGTGTCTGATGCTGATGATGATCATCATCATCGTTTAAACGGCGTTTTAATCGAATACCGATGACTTTTCAAAAAAACGGTGGCGCGGGCAGCATGACCAACTTGATTCCTTGGCAGTCTTCAGCATGAGCCGGGATAACAGATTACTGTTCCAGCTCTAATTAATTATTGTCAGTGGTATGTATTTGCGGATCGAATAAATCTAGATTGCATAAATGTTCAGGCTAGGTAGCGTATGTACTTTATGAACCTTGCAGTGTAATGAATATTCGAGGAATATGTCATGTGTCTGCCACATCTGTGTATGGTTTATGTATGTTTGCACAAGGTTCGCTCACTTATCTGACATGTTTCTGAACAAACATGGTTTGACAATGTATGCATATTTTATAAGGCGATTGCGATCAAACTCTCCTCGGGAAAAGATCGAACATAATACCTAATTCATTAGATGTAATGAATTGCTGAAATGATATCGTTTGATGGATTGAAATATTGAACGGTTGAACATTTTCAGGACGGTGGTTTCAAACTTGGCGGGCTTATTTGTTTTCTGGGTTCAACACTTAAATTCTTTACAATAAATGGAATCGCCTTCTAAAATTATGAATACATAATTTAGCATAAAGAAGGAACGAATATAGCAGTTTCTGCAGTTGAACAAACTTGAAAATCTCTAGCTAGTCAATAAGTATGATCAGTTTTGAGGGGAAAAGGCTTTTTCAACTGACATTCTTGTGGGAGTCTCTGGCTCATCAGTTGTCTATTATTCAGCCACAGATGGCAGAACACCATGACAAGTAACACAATTCAATAGCATGTGCAAATATTGTGGTTGACAGAAATATTCCTAAAAGCTAGTAGTCTTACCCAACGTACGCAAGGAAACGGTGGCACTGAACCTCACATGGACTACGATCCATGTGAGCTTAATCGAAATTGACGTTTGGGTATGTCATTGGCTGGTGGATATGACTTTTTGGATCTAGTTGTTTTGCACGAGAGCACCGAGGTGACAGTTGAGTGTCAACGGCTTCAATCTAAATACTATACCGTCCCGGTAAACCTTGGAAGGCCTGCCAAGGTACGTTCGAAGGAGTTTCTTCGAAGTTCGCACCATTGAGGTGGTGGAGTAGGTTATGTTGAGATAAATTATTGATAAGCACCGGTCCAGCCCTGAACACCCGCTCCCTAAGGGTTGGTGTCAACTCTTGCATGGCTTCCCTGTTTAGTCAAAGCAACCATGAGACCATTAAGGTGACTCCATAAATAACAAATTATTTTCAGGAAGAAAGTAACCACGGAGCAGAAACTTTTACGAATCGAGTGCGAAAACTAGATGATCAGTTATATCCAAAGATTCTAACCACATTCAGGCACTGCAGGAGCACCATGCACATACCGAAGTGACCAGCAAAAGAATAGCACAGACTTTCGCTACCTAGGAGAACACAGAGTAGAGAAAAGTGAAACTGTTGAGAAACCTATGATTGCTGCCATGACTACCGAAGTGCCTTGAAAAAGAATAAAAAAATTCCAGCACGGCAGATACCGAGCGCTTTGATTATCCTGGATCGTGCAGAGGAAGAGCGGTTCTAACGTAAGGCGGAAAAGGGTATGAAATTCATCATTACCACCAGCGATACTCAGACAAACGATAGCAAAGAATTTAATAACCGATTCTTAGAGTTGGAGGATCTCCTAACCCAAATAGGTAACTGCAGATGCAGGGGGCTGAAAGCAGAGGAATACCTTCGACAGCGCAGTAGTCGTCCCGATTTATACTACCAGCAAAGGTTGGTCAGCTGCCCAATCAAACGGGATCGGGATAAAAAGAAGGAGGACAATGACGGAGCGTGCAGTGATCAAATTGCAATATAGTAGGGGTTTCAAACGGCACAGTCTAAGGTAGCCAAAGCTGCAGCCACAGCTGTACAGCCAACTTGGTCAGACGACCTACTTGTTGAATTCAGGCCAGATGCAAATATTAAAGACGCGTTCCGTGACGTAGACAATAGGGCCATCGGAGTAGCCTCACTTGAGACTATGGTCCGACCCAAAGTCAGAGCCATTGAGCCATTTACGGATCTGCCCAAAATGGAAGATGGCTTAAAACGCGACTTACCTGTACGAAGTGAGACGAAAGTCTGGTTGGCTAAACCCAACAGTAATGGTCAAGGCATGACCATAGTCGAACTCACTGACAGGAAAGCAGAACAGATTTTAAAGAATAGGACGGGGTTCCTTTCCGGTGTTTCAAGTATTCATACGGTCATACTACACAGGAAGGTAATGATAAATTGCAGAAATCAGTCTTGCCTGTGAAGGCAAAAAAGGCTCGAAAACAAGATGGGATTCGATCTAAGGCGCTACAGATGGTCTTTCAGTTTCGTCCTAACCTGCTCCTGAGCACGTTCAACTCTGCGCGAAGAGTTGTTCCTAAAGTGCTGGAAGGTGACAAGTCTTGGGAAACGAAATCCCGAGCCGCCCACTGCATACCGCCCAATGCGTATACTAGTATACGTATATGATCAAGCGAAGACTAACTGACGTGATTCGTCCTGCCAAGGACTTAGTTCCACGGCAGTATGGCTAGAGAGTAAGTTTCTTCACTGTCGATGCAATCGGGGTAGTGATGAGCGCGGTCCAATGTGCGTAGGCACACAGCATTTCAACACGACGGGTCGCCGTCTTGGATACTCTGAGTGTCAGAAACACATTTAAATGCGATGGGTATTCTGGAAGCGCTTGAAAACTGAAGCACTTTTCATGTAAAAGAATATCGGATGCGGATTCTGAGGGACTATCTGAAGGACAGCAGCGTACTCTATGACTCAAAGCAGTGTAGCTGAAAGACGATACTTACTTCAGGTGTCGCACAGGGCTCCATTCTGTGGAACATCTCCTCTGATGGATGGCTTGAACTGCTTCATAAGCCTCGCTTGGTCGGCTACGGGATTTGCGGGTGGCACTGGAAAAAAACGAAGTCCATCCTGACAAAGAAAAGAGTCCCCAGAATAAGGCCTATCAGTGTTGAGAAAGAGCTAGTCGAATCAAAATCAGCAGTGAAATACCTGTGCGTCCTGATTGACATGAAGATGAGTTTTTCCCAGTAAATCAGGGCAGGCCTTCCTTCCGATGGCGAAGGGATTCCCGTTACCTAAAGACGCTTTTTGGCGTAAGAACGCGAGGCTAAGCCCTAGGTAATGTGTCAAAAGATTCCCGGTTTGGTTCTCAGATTGACAGGGAAGGTATTTAATGGGTAGTCAAGAAGCATTTTACGTCAGGTAGGGCCACGTTCAGGGCATAAACAGCCTTCACATCAGCCCCATTTAAAAAATCAAAAGTAGTGACCGTTCCACAATCCGTCAGCACTCAGACTTACAAGAAATGTCATATCAGACGCGAATATTGTTGCGGGAATACTCTATGAAGGAGAACCAGAGACTTTAACTGATTTCAAAATGGCGAATTTAGCGCTGAGGTGTATACCCGTACAATATCCACCTCACTCGGTAGGTTAAAGTTATTTATCATAGACAACGCAGTTTATTACCCGGCTGAGGATTGGAGAAGATGATGACTAGCGTGCTTGCATTATATGTAAGCTAATGTATGGGTCTAAATTGTACGCCTGTGTCTTTTGTATGGATAAAGACCCTGAGAAAATTTCGAGACACACCTGACCACATCTTCGTCCTTATAAATTGTCTCTATCTGATTGTGTTTGCATGTCGTTATGCATGTGTGAAAAATTAAGTAGTTATACCAATCGTCTGAAATATTTGTCCGAGAACCTTATTGCAGATTGCATGTGTTGAAGATCTATATTCTCTGTGTTTATTTGTGTTCCAAATAGCTGAAGAACAACTTACTGGTACTGGTTCCTGATTTCCCATGCTACAGACGCAGGCTACCTGTGGTGGTAGAGTCCATCACGTGTAATACATCGAGCTTTTGCACGACAATTTGCCGATAGATGTCCGAATTAGAGGCAGTCTGACTCATTGCCTGGCTACTATGAAAGCGTCCTGTCTCAACCTTGCCAGCTAGACTTCCTATTCAGCTAGCAAATTGATTTAATATTCAATATCCTTTTTTTGATTTTGAAAAAGGACTTTATTAAGTTTCAATGTATCATTTTTAAGCTTGATATAGAATGTTTCTTAGGATTGAAAGGCTGAGCCTCCTAGCCTTCCTGGGGTTTACCTGTTGTAAACTATTGCACACCTTTCAGGATAACATCAAGACTCCAGTCGTCTGGAAAACAACGCGTTTGATGCATTTTTCATGAGTTACCGATGAGGGTTGGGGATAACTCATAGTTAAAGGTGCACCTTTTTAGTGGATCAAAGCTTCTTGTTACTGCTTAGGAACAACAACAGTACCTTGGGTCTGTCAGGAAAGCCTCATAAGCCTTTAAAGCCTCTGAAGTCACGCTTCTCGGTGCACTGGCTTTATCATAGTTCTTCTCTGTCTAATGTGAATCGAATGTAATCGTTCATCAAATGTGAATCTCATCTCCCATATTTAGAGCAATTTTGATAGTCTATGGTAGAGATATGGCAACTGTCCATTGTCATTTTAGTTCAAAATCATTAGTGCTCATTATGAAGCGTTTAAGCATTCTTAAGTAGTAGAAGTAATTTTAAAGAATTGATAAGATACATCAAGTTTCCTCGATGAAATGGTTAGAATGCTTACCTTCTGTATAGTATCGATCAAACTCAAGCCCAACTGGTGACCGTGGCACTCGAATTTATGTTTCTGGTGTTACTTAGTTACCAAGGTTCCACTGAGATGGGTTAGATTGTGGCCAGGTATTAGAATACCCAAGCGTAATAGGCATTTTTGGGTAAAATATCAAGCGTGATACTGACCAAATCAACGAGTCGTGTGTCTTTGTTCTTAGACTAAGGTGGCTCTAACACACATCTAGGCCCAACTTCTTTCGTTAACCATTGCGCAATAACTAAGTGTTCCACAATATCAGTAAACTTTACAATGCACTACCTAAGTATGATGTTATTATCATTTAAATAAGGACTTTTGCTGATTATGGATGGACTTATACTGATTATGTATATAAATATGATATTAGATTAGACTATGTATTTTATTATATAAAGAGATAGCACTAGGTGCATTTCTTGATATTGAAGGGGCCTTTGAAAATTCCAGCCACGATGCGGTAAAGAGGGCTCTGAAGAAAAGGGATGTTAATCCTACTCTTATTCGCTGGCTGTCTCAGTCACTGGCGGGCTTCACTGTCACTGGCAAGTCGAGGCTTGCATTCGATCGAGTTCAGCGTTTGTATGTATCACCGGAGCCATAAAGTCATGTCCCACGCAGCTCTCCAGAAAATCCTAAACATATCGCCACTTCATTTGGTGATAGAAATAGCACCGACATCTACAATGTCAAGAATCTTCCATGAAGGAAGAGAAAATGGCCTCAGAATTGGGCACAAGGACCAAGCTAAACTAGTGAAGGTGACCCAATTCATATACGTATGCACCGTCAGATCGCATGACGTCGGTATTCAGCTTTCAAAACAACTTTTGTGTAGTGCTGAGTGACAAGAGGAAACGGAGCGTTGAATCCAATATGCCCCTCATAAGACGGAATGCAATCAGGTGGAATAAGGATGCTCCAAGACATCTGAGGGATCAGGATTAGGAATATTTGGGCCTGGCACCAAGTACTACCAATCGATGGGAAGTATGCCAAGTGTCATTCTGGCTGAGCTCTATGCCATCGCTGTAAGCGCACAACTCAGCACAGACAGAGGATACAAAGGCAAAACTGTAGCTATAATATACGATAGCTATGCAGCCTGAAAAGCACAAAAGCACGATGGTGATTCTATCGAGAATGGGTCTAGATTGCTGCAATACATTCAGCAAATTGAGTGCGGACATTAGGGTTACCCTATACTGGGTGCCGGGGCACGCAGGTATCGAAGGCAATGAGCAGGCGGCCCAACTGGCGAGGAAAGGAGCATCGACAGCGTCCATCGGTCCTGAACCCTTTAGGGCAACTAAAATGAATTTCATTCACAGGGCCCTTAAGGAAACTGACGATAAAGGAAAATGAGGAAACTGGACTTCCAAGGCTTCAAATTTCGAAGCTTTTCCTCGACGTTTATGATGAGGAGAAGTTTCGAGCGTGCATTGAATTGAATAAAAGAAAGCTAAGGGTCCTGACTGGGAGCTTCACGGGGCACTGCACACTCGGTGGGCATCTCAAAAGGATGGGCTTGGCAGCGAATGATGAGTGCAGATTTTGTAATCTTGCGGAGGAGACACCAGTCCATGTGCTGGCACACTGCGACGCACTGTCCCGCAGGAGAGGAGACAGTTTAGGAAGCTGCTTCCCTGTCGAGGAGGAATTGGGACGCCTGAGGCCGAAGCAGATTATTAACTTTCTCAGAAAGATCGATCTGCTTGATCCGATGCACTCAAGACGCTCCGGAAGCGGGGGCACAATAAACCTGTAAGGGTTGACGTGCACCATCACCGACAGCAAATCAATCAATCAATCAAATGCTGTTGAAGTTAAGCCATCTTGGCAACAAATTTCATTTACGAAAATCTACTTCCGTAGGAAAAAAAGCTTGTTTTCAGCTTGCTTTCATGGCTCCAATTTCTATGCCAATAACTCCTTCCATCTTTGACGGACTCCAAAGCCAATCTCATTTTTAAGTTTTTGATATTTGCTACTCAAACCCATATGTAATGATTCAAACACGTCCACCGCAAGGTCGTGAAGCTAAACATCCGCCCTAATCTCATCTGGATTCCACATTAACTTGTTGATCTGGTTATTAACCTCAATAATTTATTAATTATATTATTATGCATTGGAATATGGAGAACTTTTTCAGGATTTGTCACTTTGTTTCGTACTATCTAGAATCAGATAAAATGTAGAAGATAAATTGCTTGGCTGTTTATCTTCCTTCAAATGGATAATGTATACACTTTTATCTGTACTAAAGATACGAGTGTTATGACTTGATGAAAATGCTAACTCATTTTTGATTTTGAAGTCATCTTAGAGTGATTTTTTTTATTAATTTATATCATGCATGTCATCCGTTGATGGCTTTCCACCCGGAAAAAAAGTGAGTTTCGGTCCAAATAAGAAAAGTGTTATTTTTTTCTTTTCAGTTGGATATCTTAGAAGTGGAACGTTTTGAGGATGGTTGACGCCCACTACTTAGGTTTCAGTGAAGCTTAAAGCAACAACATTCCACTGTTTCGAATCAGGTTCAATTTAGTTTTTTCTAATTAACTTTTGCTATAATTAAATGTTCAGGTAGAATCATAAGCAATACAAGTATCAAATATTTGGTTTGGCCATGGTAAACGATTTTACTGGTGCTTGCGTTAAAGCGGCTCAAATTTGTTACACCGAGTGCAAGCAGTCGTTTGCATACAATCAAATGCATCCTTATGCTCAAACTACGTAGCATGTCGTCTATGGACTGTTTCGTTTGCCTTTACAGCCCAATGATGTAACTCCGTCTTTCCCAGCTAATCTCCTGATTATCGCAGCCTTAATACGACATTACGTTCTCACTATCGGACCCAATCTACTGCACTGAGATACTTTCTCGGGCAATATAAAAAGATTAATTTATCCGCAGTTTTCGTATCGAGTAGGGCGCGATAAATCAGTGACCTCTAAAAATAGTTAAACTCTTTTTCCCGGTGTCCCCGTGGTATCCAGTTGATTGGATGCAATGAACTCCACTGCATCCTCTGCAAAACTTAGAAAAGATTTCTCTAGTGTCCACCATGGTATCGTCACTCCTCGCATCAACAAAGTGAAAGAGCTAGCAATTGCTTCATTTCGTTTTGCCTTTCCATTTTTAGGTCGAACAGCTTTTATTGGCAATTAAGGTGATGGCTATGAATTATTTTTTACGATCACAAATTTGAATTCATTGAGATTAAGTGACCATAAAATTGTCATATAACATCGACCGGGGCAATGTTCTTCTATGCGACAAGTAAACTGCATTTTTAAAAGATATATTTTCATTGCACAACACTAGATACTCCCTAGATACTCCGCGTACGTTCCTTCGCACAAAGAAGCTAGAAATATTTCTGTGACTCGCTACCCGCAAAGGGGTAGGAATATTTAAAGAAATATCGTTAGTGCTCCTAATACTGAAAAAAGCAAACTGGACAACACAGAACCAAAGCAGAACGTTGAGTCCTCTCTTAGTTTGGTTTCAATTCATTCCCTGACGACTTCAGATTCTCTATTAAAAATTCCCAGAATATATTGAACCGAATTCAGTTTAATCGATTTCATTGCAATACCCTGAATCCTTGCACTAAAAACTTATGGCCCAATGCACCTTGCGGATTCCCTTTCACACGTTGCAACGTTGCAGTCTAATGCATTGCAACATTCGCTGTTTATTCGAACATTGGAGTAATTTATTGGTTTTTTGATCGACGACAACGACCGCTAATAGCACAAAGTATAAACGCGCACACCATCTCCTGGGCAACATTTGTCCGAAATAGGAGTAAAGTAATTATTCCATCCTTTTCAACCAGAATTCACCATTGAGTGCATCGCACGTTAAATTCATTGTTCAGTCTGACCCTAAGGGAAGACTTTATAGTCCCACTAAAACGCTTTCGGATAATATCCTCTCTTGGTAAGCGAGCTTTTAATTGAATTTTCCTTTAAATTCGCAGGACATTACAAGCGAGTAAATTTATTTAAAGTCAATAGCGCACATCGACTCTCACCGCGTTACTGATCAATAAAACTGCCAAGTAGTCTTTTAGTGTGGAAAACATTCTACCAATCTGAAATAACTCGTATTATTAATTTCCAGTAAAATGTAAATTTAATAGTCAGCTCTGTCAATAAAATTATATGAATTCAAGCAATTAACGAATTATTTTATTGCTTGCATGCACCAGACAATATCGCAAGGATTGATTACAGGATCGTAATATTAACGAAATTGTTTGCATAAGTGCGAAACATAATATGAGCACTTACTTCATTTGTATTTAAGGACAGTAGTCACCAAGTTTCTGGGAAAAAGAATAGCATCAGGATCAAGCTTGAAAAAATAACGCCAGCATAAGGATTCGAGGGTTTGTTTTGCAATGTAGAAATCAATGGATACCAAGAAGACTTGGTGGCATAGGACAGAAGACGACATCGATAAGAAAGCAAGGACAATATTGACATGCTTTTACACCGGAATATCTACATAAGAATCAACGAAATTATTCATAAGCTACGAAATTTGGAGCAAGAGTTACGTGGAACTGGTGCCATAAAGCACTCTTGCTCCATTCCTGTCTGTAAGGATTACACAATACAACCTAATACACGTAATACAAGACTCTAGTCTGTTCAGTCCTTTATGATTGATCCGAGGGTAGCATATATATTTCGATTTTCTTCATCTTCGAGTTTGAGGATTTCTATGGTTCTACTCGGAATCTCGTCCTTTTTGTCAAACAGTATCAGTCCTCACAATTATGTCAATATGAAAGACTTTGTGTATGTCCGTGTTCCAATCAAACTATGGAAGACGGCAAGCCTAACATAAGGCCCAATTTTGCAGGAGTTGGAGCGCGTTTTTGTAGGTCTTCGCAGTTTTACAGAAGCAGAACTGCTGCATACGACTGCCGGTCAGATTACCTGATTAGAACCTTATTTTTCAAGTTTAAGTGACCAAATATGAGAAGAGAGTGTAGGAAGAAGAGCATGCCTAGGCAGCGTGTTCTTTTCTTTTCTTGTTAGCACTACAGCCCCTATCGGGCCTTCGCTTCCTGCAACAAGCGCCTCCAGCTGTCTGGATCTATTGAACGCGACCTCCAATTTCATGTCTGAGCAGCGATGAACTGTCTTCGTCAACAAAGTCAAACCAGCGTTTCTTCAGTTTCCCTTCTGGTCTCCACCCTTCAGTTCTCCCAACGAATACCTTTTTTGATATCCATTGTTCGTCCGTATGATTCACATTGGCAGTCCATTGTAGCTTCCGTAGCTTTCAATCGTTGATGGCTTTCTGAATAATGGTCATCAATCCCCGGCGCTTTATTATTCTTTGGGCTTCATCTAGAGTTGGTGGGGCCAATCGAAGCTTTCCAAGAATATCTGCATCTATAGGCACCAATGTTCGGGAACTGTGTGAAGGATTATGAACTTACTTGAAATACGAAACCCGTTTTTCCTTAATCGTGTTTTCATCAGGGAAAATTTTGCCGGCTAATAATTTCGTTCAAGCTTGTCACTACTTTGTATACTTGTTTTATGTTGTTGCTCGCTAGATTTACATCGATGCTCCTGAATTGGGCGTCATAGTATCTTCATAGCTTAATTCTAATTATCTTATTCCCTGCTCTACTGAGATTTTCATATTCTTCCCTCTTTTTCTGGTTTTACTGCCTAAATATTCTGGGAACGCCTGATTCTTTTATCTAACGTATCCTGGCATTCGTCATCGAGCCAATGTTTTCTTTTGGGCTGGGGTTGATGTCCGAACGTCCGTTCTGCCACGACCTTAATTGCCGCTTACACTTGAACCCAGAGCTCGTTTCTTGCTTTCAGCAAATTATCTGATAGGATGGAAGCTTGCTGATTGTCAAGAGACTCCGTCAAATTTTTGGCTACAGACGCAAGGAGACTTTGGAGACTTTCGATTGGTCTTCGTTGAATACGCCTTTGACATCGGACATCGATATATTAGTTTATTCGAGTAGTGATCCGAGTTACAATTGGCTCCTCGGTATGTACGAACGTCAAGTGAGCTCGAGGCCCAACGTTGTTTGATCGTAACATGGTCGATCTGATTTTGTGTGTTGCCATCATGTGATATTCAGGTAAATTTATGTATCCGTCGATGTGGGAAGCAAGGCGAAGGTATGAGTGGATTTCTACTATATGCAAAGTCAAACAGGCGTTGGTCATTGTTGTTTGTTTCATCCTGAAGGCTATATCCTCAAGTCGTTCCCCAAGGAGATGGCTTATTGCCAACTTTAGCGTTTAAGTCACCCAGAATTATTTTTGATTCGTTTGCAGGAAATTTGCTGACTAATCAATCTAGGTGATTGTAGAATGTTTCTTTCCTTTCTTCGTCCTTTTCTTCTGTCGGGGAATGTATGTTTATCAGCTTTTGAAGAATTCCGCCTTTATAAGGATCGCTCACAAGCGTTTTTACCTCGATTTGAGCTCCATGTTCACAATGAAGGCCACTCCAGATCCTTCTACTTCTGGATATTGTGTGCTATTGCATATCTTCATTTTACTTCCAGTCCACTTCGTTTGCTGGATTGCCAGTACGTTCAATTTATGTGAGCTGGCCTGCTGTAAAAGATCCTTAACAGCGGCAGGGTTATTCAGTAATCAGACATTGCAGAATCCAATGCCGTAATCCGTTTTTGGGTTGCGGGATCGTCGCCCTGGCTTCAATCCATTCCGAGGCTCTGCTGCTGGCTTTGTAACAATTAAAGGGTTTTACAGAGAACGTGACTTAGCTCGTTTCTTGACCCCAACCCGGCGGCATGGTTATCATTTTGATTCCATTATCAGGCGCGGGATACTCGCGTCCACCCTCTTATGTCCTCACTAAGAAAATGTAAATAAGATCATTGGGGAAGTAGTAAACCTAATATGTGACCCCGAGACCATTTGCTACTATTTAGTTGTGGGAGTTGCCACCATTTATTCATGGGGATTTGGGAATCGTCTATGGCGGTCGATGCGCTTGGGACTGTCTATCGCGGAATTGTCGAAAAATATGGCGGAAAATAATCCTATGGTCAAGTATACGCCCTAGATATTCAGCTGTTTTGTTCCATGATATTGTACCGAAGTGTATATGTCGAGACGTGTGTTGCTGTACTCTACAGCTTGTGAAGAATATAGCTTTGATCTCGTCTGTATTGATCTTAATTTCCCATTTAAAGAAACATTCTTGCATTACTTCAATTAAATGTTGCAGTCTACAAGTGATGACTTCTGCTTACCTTGAAGTATATCACATGCAAGTGTCGTCTAGTAATTCTTGAACATCATCTGGCAGTTGTACAGTATTGGAGAAATGGGTGATCCTTGTGGAACTCCAGCTTGAATAGTTCGTAGGCCGGAGACATGATATTCTACTGTGACTCTAAAAGATCGGCCTTTTAGGAAGGTGTGTAGCAGTTGATTGCATGGTAGAGACGATAGAGAATCCCTGCATTTCGAAGATAATTCCTGCATGAAAGACTTTTTCAGAGGCTTCCGCAACGTCGAATATTTGTTTTCGACGAGTTCTTGTCGAGTTCTTGGGGTTCATGCGTTTTCTAAGGTGATGGGTCACCTTTACTAGTTGAAGGGCCGTCGAATGTTCTTTTCCAAAACTTATGTAGATTTTGTACGTAAAGACGTTTGATTCGTTGTCTGGGAACCAAATCAGCACTGTCTAAGTCACTGTGTCGGATTCTTGTCCTTTCCATTTGTCAAGTCTGAGTATGTAGTCTTTTCTTTTTTGCGTATCAAGGGAGCCGTATCACTTCATCCGCCTATGTCAAATTTTTCAGGAGCTCCCTTACTTTATTTCACAATTAATCCTCCTTGTCGAAACACTCATCCCAAATGTTTTTCCACGAAATTGAAGCTGCCGCGTGTCTGCGAACGCCTTTGTTTTCCTGAGTTTGTCTCATTTGATGCCGTTCAGATTGTGTATCGTGGTGAGGCAACGGCCTTATTTCGTATGCGAAAGTATTTTGACCTCCTCCAGAAGGCATTTTTGCCTGGCTTGAGACTCTTTAGAAAGCTTTCCTTTTGTTTGTTTCAGCACAAGTAAATGTGGTCTCGCATTTGATTTGTCAACTCGTTGGCTCTCGTTCGCAGCTTAGGATCAACCGTGCTCTTGCCTCTTCCCCCATATTGATTTCTCCTCCTGTGTTGTTTACTTACGTGTTAAAACTTTCATTAGCCTGATGGTCTTGAAAAGCGATGTCCTCATACTGTCCAAAATCCTCAGTAAAGCTCTCTTGAGAAGAGTACATTTATTCATATGTCTGCATCGAATTCTCGGGAAAATGCTGAAATCAAGAATGTCTGCCCGTATCTGACCAAAATTTGTTGGCTCATTGGGTAGATGCAGCCTTGCGTTCTTGCTTGTGATGAATCTGTTCAGCTGAGTCCTAGCTTTATTAATTCTCATACCACTCCAATGCCCGTGAAAGGCATTAAAATCTTCAAAGACGAAACGTGAAGCTTCCATTTCGAATAAAATATGGAGGACACTTTTTCGAAGTGACTGTTGTTTGGTGGATAGTACAGCGGAATAAACACAAATTCAAACGGTATTGTCTCCAGTTGGTGGTTAGTATGCGTAGATCTGGAATATGAATCAATTGATGGTTCACATTTTTCCTCACGAGAATGGCCGTTCTCCGTCCTCTACCTTTTTACCTTTACCTTTGTTAACCTCTTCGTTTACCTTCCTTTATCTGTCGTCTTCTTATACAGATTATGGTTGAGGAATTGGAGACGCGTTCCAGGCAAGAAGGTTTCCTGAAAAAGGATTTTTGCAATTTTTTTTCTTTAGAATAAGTTGTCTGAATTTACGTATTGGTTTAGTCAAGGAAATAGCATTTCGAGTGAAGCAAATGTGACTTAACTCATTCATTTGGATTTAAGTGTGATGTTTTGTGCTGCAAACATACCCTGCAACATTTTCGCCATCATGGCTTGCGCCATTAGTTAGAATTATGGTTGCATGCTGGCTTAAAATTGTCGAATGTCTGAAGACGTAATTGTGTTATTTTGTGTTTGAATGTTTTTATTTGTTTGCAGAGGGTTGTAGAGGGCATCTTCGTTTTCAACAGGGATCGGTTCAAAGGTTTTCTTTATAATTTTTTGGTTTTTCAGATAGCCTTCATAGCTCGCGGCATAGTACGCATTTTGAGGCAAATATTCTGCACAAACACAAACGAAAAGGACCCGTTCGACAAACATGATGTACATAAATTAACTCCTGCACGGCAATACAGCTACACTGGTTGATCTGGACGTAAAATAAGGCTAAGATTTCCCCAGTAAATAAGTTGATACGACAATAGAATACAAAAGCCGGACGACAACTGAGACGAATTGAAGATGATCAACAACAAATGTATACCAACTCATCTTGGAAAAATAGTGGAAGTGCTATATGTACAACACAAAAACCGAAGGTACAGCATGCACACGATTCAGACGTATTCAAAAACATGAATTTATGCTAGTATAAAGCATTGGACGGACGGAAAAACAAACTTTCGTTCATCGAAATAGACGACAATACCGCACAATGTCAGAAGATCAAACCACAAATATGATCAATAAAAAATATTTTCCCTGAAAATCCGGAAAATTTTTCCGATTCCGAAAGAGCCTTGCTTGCCCATGTAAGCGACGAATGGAAGTCCGTGCATTCACCGTACAATAAAGTCACTTTTGGTATTCGAGTATGTAAGGGCTTTCCAATAATCATTGGTGGATTTATAGGGCTCCATTAGTGTAAATTTTGCGAATTGACACTTTCAGAAAGCGTCAAATGTGCTTCGTCTGTCATAATCAAGTTGCTCATGAAATCAGCCTTACTATTCAAACTGTTTGACGTATTAAATGCAACAAGGCTTATCTTCTGGCTTCTGGTAACCTTCTTCACAAAGTGGCTAGAGCTAGATGTGCCAAACTGCGAAAATGTCCCAAAGCGCTTCGATTACTTCGATTACGATTACGCTTCGAAAGTGCTTGGATGTTGATCAATACCAATTCTTCATTTCGACGTGGACGAATGTTAATCTTTGATTTTGAAATTGCCAAAGAATCACTTCCATTGAGGTTAAGCCACTCGGCATAAAATTGTCTTCAGTTTCAACACTATATACGCTACGTTGCGTTCGGGTAACAGAGGATTTTTGTTTTTGAAAATCATACTTCACAATTTCTGCAAAGCTTTGCGGTGTGTGCTAATTAATGGTAAAAATTATTCTGAATCGACGTTTTTATCACGTGCTGACACATGTCAATCTGACAACTGACTGTTAAATAGGTTTAACTTATACGTATTTAACATCGGGTACCATAAATGAACGGGCACCGCGCATGAAACTTGTTCATTTCAACATTGGGGCGTGTTACACCAACCAATTTTTCACCCGACGTCAATACTGAGAGATATTTTCGAGAATTTTTGATACGTTCTTGGGATTCAACTACATGAAATGGCCCAAGAGAACTTATCAAATAGCATTTATTTTTAGATCAACGCGATCTACTTTGTAAAATGTGTCTTTTTTTAGACGAGTTTAGTAGTTTTTTTCGTTGGATCTGGCAACAGCTTTAGAGGCCTTAGAGGCTATCACTGGCAGCCTAATCTCGAGCACTTGGTGGTATGTTGTTATACTGTTAGCGTCAACTAAAAATTTAACCCAACCTCCAAAAAAATAATATGAAGGCGTCAAATTGCAAGAACTTGGTGGTAGGTTGACTGGACATTTTCGTGTAATGTAGGTCCTTCAAGTTTCATTTTGATAAGTTTATTGTTTCGGTAGCTGTGTGACATATAGTTTTATCCTGTTGGAACCCCTTTTTCCTCGAAAGAAATTTGCTTTTGGGATCAAATATTTATGGAACATGATCTGGTAACGCCTACTGTTTACCGTTATGACAGCTCTCCCTGAATCCCGAAAGAGATATGGACTGATGTTGACAGCAGTGTGAAACTTTACAATGCAATCAATTTCAATAGATTTAATGATGCTTCAATATTTTATTCTAAGATTTGCTAAGTCCATATGCAACAATTTTCTTGTTGAAGTATTTTGTTAACCAAAAATGAGCTTCATCATCGAACAATTCTTCGCTGTGAAAATGCGATTTCACTTAAATCTCAATGGGAATTCACTGGATCGTTTTCTTATAAGTTATGAGTCCATCTTGGCAAGCGTAATCAAAATCCTTCTAGACTTTACTGAGCAAAACCTATGGTAGCGAACCTCACAAATACAAATGTCAAACTAATTGTCAGTTCAGATATCTATCATATGATATGTCATGTGCCAATTTATTTTCACCGAAATGTTCCATTTAACTAAAAAAAAACAAATAGATTATTGTAAATATTTTGTGATTGTACTTTTAAAATCGCGAATCAGGCAACGATGGCCGTTTCAAATTTGAAAACTGTCTATTTTTTTGAAAAGCCTTCAGTTTTTGAGCTTATTTTGACCTTAGACACACTTTTATGCTGTAACGAAACCACAAAAATGAATCGGTAAATTTCTAATCTCCAAACGTTTACCAACATTAGCGCATCAGCATCAAAACTTTTGTTTTCCTCAATTTCAAGTGGGAAATTCATTGATTTATCCATTCTTCACAGCAACGTTCAATTCAATCTTCCGCGTACTACTAAGGCAAAATATTCAGTGTAAATATTTAGCCGGCTCTGTGTAGCGACCACAATTCAACCGCAACAATTTTTCTTAAAGAATCTTCACGCCGTCCAGCTCATTATCGAACGTTTGTTGTGTGGCCATCTTCTATCTGTATCTTTTGGAATCACAGATACCTTTTGGAATCACAGATACAATCGATTTTGATGTTTCTTGATGGTGGTATGATTTTCGGTGAATTTTTACTTTTAAACACGACTCCGTGTAAACTCGGTGAAATTTTTATTATTTGTTTGAATTGTTTTTGTTTGATCATTCTTTTGTGAAATCTGGCAGCGGATAGAGACGCTCGAAGTTCGTGAGTTATAATTCGTAACACTTAGAATGCATTGCTCAAGACATGAAAGTTAGGGGAGTGTGTTCCGAAAGAATGATGGAGCTCAAAAGGGTACCTGAAACACAAAATGCGGAAAATACCAAGAACCTGCATTCGTTTATCAGGTTCTTCTCCAAACTGGATGCTGAAGACGTTGATGGTGATTGGGACCAATTCAAGGAGTGCACCACCAGCGAACTTCCTGAGTCCATCATGGGCGAATGTACCCTTGCTCAAGTAAATCCATTTCGTCTGTCTCCAGTCTACCTTTGACGGGACTCGGAATATTAGAAGCACCTCCACGATCCCTCCTGATTTAAAGACATAAATTCATCACACTCTGTCGGCTCAAACAAAGTGTCAATCTCATTACCGAGGATTAGATGGAGTGTCATAAGTGATCGGGACCTATTCTTTTTCTAAGCTGCCGCCGCCACTATCTCAAGTCCACCTTCGACTTACACAAATTGAAGAGCAAATACTATTCACTTTGGAGATGGAAGGAAACTCGGCTCCGGCTAAGTTGGCCGCGTGATACTTAGCGGTCTTGAGGATGCGGCAGATTGGCTTTACCTTTGATCGCTCACTCACCTAAGACACCTTTTTTTCGTAAACGGCTCTTGTGTTCGTTTACGATAAAACATAAACCTCTGGAGGATTTAGTTATGTTTGAAAATCAGCAGGTGGTGGATTAGATACGATGATGCTTGATACTCCTTCGCACATTGCTGCCAACCAGTAATTTTCTTGTGATAATGGTCATCGGAGATTTGGGTTTCTCAGGCTTTTTGTTTGTTTGCACGCCGCCCTCGGGATAGGTGCTAGAGCGGTAAATTAGCGGTTGATTGCGGTCATACAGCAACAAGAAACAAAGATGGAGTGATTGGTCTCAATAATGGTAGAATTTGATCAAATTTAAGGTGATGTTGCTCTGATTAATAAGATCCTGTGATAGTTTCGTTTGTGATATGATCCTGTGATCGTATTACCACAATTATGCAAGCACCCAACGCTAGATCTGTCCGAAATTCACATATCAGCATACATATGAGCATTTGTTCTTTACTCATGTCGTGAGCCAAGGACAGTACTAGCCTATCCTAAATTTCTGAATAATTCGTGATTGAAAACATTCATAGGTGGTCCAAATTCAACTATTGTCTGCAAATTGAACATAAAACATTACTCTTACCTCAAATGGATTCGACCATAAGGCAAAAACTCTTATCTTTTGTCCTTTTGTCCTTTTTTTAAAGTTTGCATCAAATGAATACGTCAAAAGTGTCCAAAGGGATATGGAGAATTTCTTCTTAGAATCGCACGGACAATGGTTCGCAAGTATATTATTAATATTAACACCTTCGCGAAACTAAATGCTATAGCATTTATTTTTATAGTGGTGTAAAATGTCCTGAATGCTATTTTTTGCTAGAATTCAAATTTTAAAGCCACTTTTTATGCATTTATGTTGATTCAACCTAATTATTTAATTAACATACATTTCATAGTAATGACCATTGATTCGTTAGATATTTTCATATTATCTTATATTTTCTCCGTGTATTTACAAATGTCCTTCAGCCGGCACATTGTATAACTTTAAGTATAGAAAAGCATAATACTCGTCCTTGACGTGAATGCTTTCGCAATGATATTTTGTAGACTTCTGAGGGAGAGAGCAGACTCTATAACTGTAAATATTTTTTTGATAATGACCGTTACTTTCTGCAATATGAATTGGAAATGCTGAGACATTTCGTTATCTGCTTCAGTTCGATGTTTGAGAGCCAAGATCAAAGATCGAACTCGAACAAAGATCGAACAAAGTTTCAAGTGAACGCAAAGATTTTGCGTTCACTTGAAACGCGAATAATGAAGATTCTCTATTCAGATAACACAGCCAAAGTTATAAACTGGAGAGCCACACCAAAGTTTTCAAGTCGGAAGTGTTTGCAATAAAAGCGGCTATAGAAGCGGCAACAAACAACCTTAATGGAAGAATACAAATACTCTCGAACAGTAAGTCGGCACTGCACGCGCTTGCCTCTAACCGCGTAGTTTCACAACTGGTGCAGGATTGTAGGCAAGCTCTTAAAATTGCAACAACCCGAGTAAATGTAAAACTGACATGGGTCCCTGGACACAACACAGAGCTGGATCAGCCGACCAAAATGCCACTAGAATAGACACAATTAAAGTGCCACTACCAACGGTAAAAAGGAAACTAAACGAAATCCTCTGGAAAGTGACAGAAATGGCTTGGAATTACTGGGACGACTGAAGGATAAGCCGAGTTATTTGGCCTCACTCTAATCAAATGAGGACAAAACAACTCCTAGGAAAAACCGAAATGGCGTTAGAACACTGGTGGCACTTCCTGCCCGAGTGCCCGATTGCCGGAGTCTGGCCTACAAACGCCTTACTTGGCTGAGGTGTACTGGTGTAACAGAATTGGAACACGGCGACCATAGAACTGGGGGAACTCCTTGGCTTCTATAGGGTGACAGGATGGACCATCTGTAAACAATAGTACAACACATGGGGAGCTAAGGGCCGATTCCTATCCTATGCTAATTTCCAGCAAGTGGACCCCAGTACAACAATAATAATAATAAAAATAATAATAAGAACATAAGTTCCCTTACGTCAGGTCCAACAAATATACCTTTTTATATCTTGGCACCGCTAAGAGAAGAAAATTTATTTTTCAACTATTCTCTCAGGACTGAGAACTCAGGACAATTTTTGTCTATCCCCTCTACGAAGTTTTTTATTAATCCCAACTTTATATGTGGTGGTAATATTATTTTTTTTGGGATCGAAAAATGCTACTTTTTTTAATTTTTCTGGCCAGGGATATAACATTAGGGCAGCTTTCTTTTCAGGCCAGTGCTCTCAACTGTAATGTTTTACTGATCCCTACTATCCCGTTCACACAAGAAACAGCAGAATTTGGTACAGCCAGTTGGGAGTTCAAAAATTAAAACAACTACCTTGAAATCAGTATAGATGGTCCACTCGAAGTCTTTGTAGTTTTTTTGGTCTAAAACCTGTCTCATCACTTCATACGTTTCTTTTAAGATAACACTGTCTGCTACAGGAATAGCTGGAAGTTTGTTACCATTATTTAGAAGAACAGCTTTTAAACTAGTCTTAGAGAAGTCGATGAAAAGCCGCCTTTGGTAAGGAACATCCTTATAGCCTAATGTAATTGTTTCACATTGCAAAACACTAGGCTTTCCTCTTTCGAAAAAAATATCAACTACAAAACTATGACGTTTGCAATACTTACATATGACGACTTCGGGTTCGAGGAAATTCCACTGTTTAAGTGGTGATCCTAAAAGTTCGCCCTTTTCTTTCTATAGATTCAGTTTTCTGAATATATCATTGAGTCGTTCTTAGCTCACTAGGACTGGAGCATTTGTAGTAGAAAGCTAATGAAACTCTCGATCAGAGGACGAGTGTTCCGGGCTGTCTGATGATGTTTCATTGTCTAGTAATGAATGCGCTGGTAAATCCTCTTAAAAGTTAACAGGCTTGTCAACGGAACTCACGTCGTGAACTACAGAGTATGTTGTTTCCCCATTTCGTCCTTTGAGATCAGTGCGACAAAAAAAAATTGTTGTCAGTAATGTGATCTCTTGATTCACGCCAAATGACAGGTTTCGTACAGGGCAGTATCTCATTTTTTTATAAGAACAATCGGTTGGGTTTTTGTAGCAAGTTGCACAGCAGACATGTGGCACCCATGATTTATCTAGATTGGCAACTCTAATTTTAAAATAGTTAAAATAAGACTTTTCGATATACACAGTGACAGACTATTTTTGGCCATCTGTTATGAACTTTTTACACACGTAACTAAACTGATCTGGAGAATTTAAGCAACTGCGTAGCATTTTTATAGCTTACTGTCTCGCGGTTCGAACACGACTGTACTTGTGCCAAAGGTTTGCTTATTCTATAAAATATCGTAATGAACAAAAGTGTAAACATGGCGAATTCACACAAGTCATTTATTTTGATAACGGGATCTAAACAAACGTCAGTATTATTATTTTTGTGGTAAGGTGAAGGATATCCAACCGGGAGAAAACAGTTCTTGAATAGTTTTTTTCACACAAACGCAATCCAATCAGTCGGTGAGACGTCAGAGTTCAGTGGAATTTAGTTGCGAGACGGAATGGGCTTGACAGATGTAGGAGACACAACGGCCAAGTCGAGGGATAAGAACAAGTATATGTATATACAAGTATGTACAAGGAATATGAACCTCAAATATGATAAACAACTGAAATAAAAGGATATCAAATTTGAAGGATTTTAATTTGCTTTCAATTTGATTTACTACGATCAATACTCACTAGAACGTTTTCTTAAATCAACGAAATAATAAACTACGATTTTTCGAAGAAGAATCTGTCACCAGGCAGCGACTCTGACCTTTTTGGTATGGGAATAAGTTTCTGCCGTTGGTAGACAGATGTCCATACAGATCCCATTTCAAGTGTAAGTTTGAACTGAAACATGGAATTGAAAGGTATATGCGTAGGCTCACGAACGCAGTAGTCTAGATTCCTTCAAAGTGTGAACACGGTTCTTTGCTCTCGTTTTGAAAATGTCGACTTTCATACCGAAAAAGAAGCATTTGCGAGAAGCCTTAGTTCATTATTTCATTCTCAAAAAAAGTGCTGCGGAAACTTATCCTATAATACTCGATGTTTACGGTCATCATGCTTCATCTGAAACGACTTGCATACACTGGTTTCGGCGTTTTAAAAACGGTGATTTCTACGTGACTGATAAAGATCGTGAAGGGGCACCGAAAATGTTTGAAGATTTAGTACTATGCGAATTGTTGGATAATGATTCAAGTCGAAGGCTAGATGTATTGCCGCAGAAGTTAACAGATCTATCGTCGGTGAGCGCTTGCACATTAAGGGAATGATCCATAAAGCTTGAACTTGGGACAACTGAGAGAGAGGGACATCGAACGGCGTTTTGTGACGTGGGAGATGCTTTTTCAACGACAAAAAAGAAAGTGTTTCATGCATCGAATTGCGACAGGAGATGAGAGATGGATGTACTGCGACAACCCTAAGCGACCAAAATACTGGGTAAGGCGAGGTGAACAAGGTCCATCGACATCTATTTGTTGCGTCATCTATTACGAACTGCTGGAATCATCTGAAACAATCACTGTCGATGCGTACCGATGGCAACTCATCCGTCTGAATCGAGCTCTGCAGGACAAACGGCCAGAATGGAATGACAGACATGACAACTTGATTTTTCTGCCCGACAATGCAAGCCCACACGTAGCCAAGCCGGTCAAAAAATAATTGGAAGGTGAGAATTGGAAAATCTTACCCTACCCGTCCTATTCCCCAAACACTGCTTCTTAGGATTTGGATTTGTTCTGCCCCATGAAATCGGCTCTCACTGGAGAACTGGATTGACTTCTTAAGATGTCATCAAAAAATGGCTCAATTATTGAATTTTTTCCGCCGAGGAATCCATCGACTATCAGAAAGATGGGAGTAGGTCATAGCTTCAAATGGTGCATACTTTGAATGACGTGAGTGTATTCTTTAATGTTCACATAAACTAAAAACTTTGTGGGAAAAACGGCGGAAATTTATTCCCATACCCAATGGAGCCTATTCAAAGGTGGGTGGAGCCTCTCGAAGTCAGCATTTTTAATTAAGCCATAGACTACTTGATGACCGAAAAAGTCAGCCAAAGGAGGCCATGTTCTTTAATTTTTCCCCGAATATTTTTTGTTATTTAATATAACATAATGATATTACCTAAAGAAACCCTGGATTCTTTATCAAAAATCCAAAAAATACGTGTTTTGATCTATGAAAATAGGCTGTCATCTAATGAGAAGGATTCAGTAGGTGTGGTTTGAATCTGTTGGAGAGTGTGAATACATTGTTCCCCAAAGTGATTGGAAATTGCTTTGCAAAAGGGGGACGAAAAATTCAAACCATGAATTGAGTCCGCACTATCCCAAGGAATGCAAAGTTTTGATGCATCGAAAACTAACTTTCTTCCTTCAGTCCAAAACGCGCTTCACTGCTATGTTAGTATTGCGTGCTATATATTCCCAAAGGTCTCAGCCCCTTGCTGATTTTTACACCTCTTTTAGGAGTTCAAGTCCTTACTGTGTTACCTATTTATTGCATCTTACAATGAAACGACAAGGGCAAAAAGGGCAACTGCCGAATTTTCATAAGCAATTTATATGTCACTCGAAGAAGAATTATTGCATGGGTGACTAAATTTGTAGTTCTTTGTGGACCCTGGTGAACGTTCGGCGCATTGGTGTCATCTAAAGTCAGTCATTTCGCCTGGAACATCAAGAAAGCAAAAAGCAGAACGAATTGTTTGCGAAGCCTTTTTCATTTTGCTGGCAGCAGCCCACACTGGAAACATCATTTAGGAAGATGATAATAAGGGCCATGCATGCTGCAATTCGATCTCACTCGAGTGAATCGTTAAGGATATACTAGTCGTTGGTAATCCCAGTTCACAATTATTACAGGATTTTCTAAAAATTTTATAGACGAGCGAAGGACTGCGCGATGAAGTGAAGATATAGCAAACTATCGAAAGAGTTCAAGCCATGATTTCGACTTGTTTTTCATGATTTATGTTAGCAATTATGAGACAGGATATTCAAAATAGTACAAGCTATTAGGGGTATGAAACACTTTTTTTCAAAAAAAGTTCGTTATTACGTGGCTTCACAATCCAATTGCCGAATTTCCATTGGACCATGCTGGCCCCGCCAAATGCAACCAGAACACACAATGAAATTTCTGTGGCGAAAAATACAAACATCCAAGGAACAACACTGGCAAAAAGGAACATTCGGTTGACATCAATTTTAAATAACTTCTGAACGTTTTCGCGCTAAATCACTCTGCGGGTCATTTTTTTCCTTCTTGTCAACTCTGAAAATCAATGATCGGCCACAGGTTAAATGAAAAATCCCAGTTCCTGCGAGCGAGCACTTTGTGTTTAAGGCTCATACACGTATGATGGTTTTATTGGACTTGTTGGACAGAAGGTTGGGATGTTTGTTTGGTTGTTGCTCCAGGTCCACAGTTGAAGTTTTTCTTTGCTTTATTTGCGCCTTGCTCAACTGATTGAAATTGCCTTGAAGTCCTCTCGGGTTGTATCGGCTGAAGAAGAAGAAGAAAATGGGTGATTTCAGCAGCGCTGACAGTGATCATCGTTATTTCGGACAAGGTGCTAAATTAGTTTGCAACGAATTCCAGGAATATTGAATTGAGATGAAAATGATGGGGAAATTAAAATGTACGAAGAGTTATATTATTTATTATTATTTTCTGAGGGGATGCTACGAATCGATTGATTCGAATGATTTGAACTGAATTGAATTTGCATTTTGTTAGTTTGTGTTTAAATAGGATGTGCGCGTCTAAAACCGTCTCGAAGGATTGACTCACTGAGCACAACATCTTAATACACGTTGAACAATCCCAGCATAAATAATGATATGGCGCCAGTTTGCAATATGGGACATGAATGACAGTCAATTAAATTAATTTTGAAAAAAAAATGTGTCCTCTTTAATTGAATTTTGATTTAGTTTTTTTGAATGTTATCAGTTTCAGATATCTAACCAGTATGGAAACATCGTTAAATTCTACCCTCCAAAACTGGGAATGCAGCAATGGGAGCCAGATGAGTAGGATGGAACAACTTGAGTAACACTTGAGTACTGCTAAATAATAAAAAATGTTGATTTTTGAGATCACAGTTCACGTTACGTTATCAAGTTTTGCCTGGGACATGCCGACATGAGCAGTGTCACTTTTGTAAGGATTAAAAGAAATCAGTGTCATCTTCAAGAAAACGATTCAAGCAAGCATGTCTCTCTATTGAAATCTTTGTACAGACGGGGTCATAGAAATTGCATCACCTATGATTGTTATCTTTTTGATCCTACATTTGTTTTGCAGAAGAGAGAGAGAGATCCAAGCAGTGAGTCATAGTTTCGTTCTGCCCAGAGTATCGAAGATTAGGCACGTATCTCCTATCATTATGCCCAATAGACTGTGTTTTAACCAAATATCTAATGAGGAAAAATTAAAAATAGTAAGGCTTACTGAAGCGGGATTTTCTTCGCCTGCGACAGCAAGGACAAATTCACTGTGGTAAATATAGTAAAAAATCGTTCCCAGGGATAAATTTTGAATGTCTTTTCAATTGCGGATAATTTCCATGGGAATGAACGGCATAGAATTATTTCCATTAGGTAATTTCTTTCAAAATTTTTCATATAAAATATAGAGTCAGTTTTCTTACATGAGGGAATACTGAAATGCGTTCGAGGATCAGATAAAAACTCAAAAGTTTCTCGTTTTCCACCTGCAGCCGACCATGTTGAATTTGTTATTATTTTCATTTTCGATTCATTGTACTCTCTTCAGTCATCATTGATTTTTAGAAATTAATCCCTGTCGTCTTCAAAGTGATTGCACGTTTCTGCACCTTCATCCCTGCTCTTGGATCCTCATCACTGCTTTCTGGATCTTAATCACGGCTTGCTACATCTTAATCACTGCTTTCATCAGAAGACGACTAAATTGTCATGGTATTTTTGCATTTAAACATAAATCTTCATCATTATCATAATAATTCATCTGGTAGGGATAATAAAATTATTTTTTTTTACAATTTTATTCCTCAAGAGTATTGAATACTTCCTATTACTTTTCCTGTCAATAAAATTCACAAGATTCTTAACTTGGGCTCTCTGAACTGTCACACCATCCACAATTAACTGAGATACTCATTCAAAATACTCGTTCGTTTGAAAAATCCGCTTTGAAGTGGTATTGGGTACGGACATAAGTTCCCGCCGTTACAGATACTATTTTAGTGTCTGCTGTGGTAGTGCTCTTGGAATCGGAAGTTGTATGCGTGGACTCATGAACGCAGTAGTCAACATTCCTTCAAAGCGTGAACACCGTTTTTTTTCTCGTGTACCGTGTACCGAAAATGCTGCATTTGCGGGAAGTCTTAGCTCATTATTTCATTCTCAAGAATAGTGCTTGAACTTATCGTATGACACTCGACGTTTACGCTGATCATGCTCCATCTGAGACGAATTGCAGAGAGTGGTTTCGGCGTTTTAAAAAAGCTGATTTTGACATTCCTGATAAAGATCGTTAAGAGGTGCCGAAAAACTTTGAAGATTTACAACTACGGGAATTGTTGGATGAAGATTCAAGTCGAAACCTAGAAAAATTGTCGCAGGAGTCAAATGTTGGCAGATCTACCGTTTGTAAGCGCTTAAACACCATGGACAAGATTTAAAAAGCTTGTACTTGGGTGCCGCATGAACTGAGAGAGAGGGACATCGAATGGTGTTTGGTGACGTGCGAGACGCTTCCTAAACAGCAAAAAAGAAAGCGTTTGATGCATAGAATTGTGGCAGGGGACGAGAAATGTACTACGACCATCCTAAGCGACCAAAACATTGGTTCATGCCAGGTGAACCAGGTCCATCGACGCCAAAACGGAATATTCACGTTTCCAAGGTCATGTTGTGCATCTGGTGGTACCATAGTGGCAATCTATCACCAAACTCCAGAAACTGTCTAAAACAAACACTGGGAATGTGTACCGACGGCAACTCATCCGTCTGATTCGAGCTCTGAATGAAAAATGGCCAGAATAGAATGACAGACATGACAAGTTGACATTTTGCCATATGTAGCCAAGTCGTTCAAAAAATATTTGGAAGGTGTGTATTGAGAAATCTTGTCCCTACCGCCGTATTCCTCAGACATTGCTTCTTCGGATTTCCAGTTGTTCTTCTGCACGCAACCGGCCCTAGCTGGAGAACGATTTACTCCTAAGGAAGGAATCTAAAACGGCTTGATGACTGGACCGAATCGAAGGATGGGAATTTTTTCCGCCGGGGAATCCATCGAATATCAGAAAGATAGGAGATGGTCACAGCTTCAAATGGTGCATACTATGGTTTACGTCATTGTATTAATGTTGGAATAAACTAAAAACTTTGTCCAAAAAACGGCGAAAACGTCATAATTCCACCAGAGTTTGTTTTTTCAGCCTAATCCAAGCTGTAACTTATTGATAACTAATGTTTGATAACGAATACAAATTTTTGATCTTCATAGCCAGTATACTAGACATTATGTAAATAATTGTCGTTTCGCCCATGACGAAATGTTGGGGATGTGTCAAACGGTTTCAAACAAGGTTTCTCCCATTTACAGCTGAGTTTTTGGAAGGATAAACGTAAGGGATTCCACGTATAGAAGAGTCTTACACTTCGGGCGTAAATAACCTTCATTCCCCCACCACAAAAATATCAAGAATTTCAGTGTGAAAAATACCAGTGACTAGTGTAATATTGCCAAAAATTAAGGTACGTTTTTATTTAATCAATCCACAGAATCCATTGTCAATAAAATCCAAATTTTCAAGGAAAACTATTCAGCAGACAAACGCTTCAATTTCAATCTTTTCTTGTTAGACCTAATGCAGGTTGTGAGTGAAAAAGATTTTTCCGTGTATTGTAACATGTGTATAGCCGTAGGTGAAGACAACAACAAACTCTGAGTCATATGTGAACGAATATCAAATAGCTTATGAAACTTTTTGAAGTCAAACGACAACAATGCCTGAAATTTCATATGCATGTAACTTGCTCCTTTTAAATCGCGTCAGATCCGTGCTTTTTTTCCTGTCCCCTATTCACTTCCCAGCAGGGGGTCAGGACAACATGCTGATAGCGTTTCAATCGGAAGTGAAACTTTGAGCAGTGCCCGCAATCCAATGTATTTATAAATACCACATTTAGCTGGCAGCAATAGTTAAGGTAATTTATTTGAGAACAAATCATTCCACGGTACTGTGAACTTGTTAACTGCCATTACTGATAGCCATTTTCATGAATCGCGCGTTCACTCCTTGCGGGCTGAAATTCGATTGCAGCGCTCAATTATTTAATTCGTTGGTATGGTTAACATTCGCAAGACAGGGAATTTATCACAGAACCATAGAGCATATAAACAAGACAGAAACAAATTATCTATCTCACATTGGAGCTCATCTTGACACGGTGTCTGGCTGGCAGGGAATCTTCCTCCGAGTTGCACGCTCGAAGACCAACAATAGCACCCGCGGCAGCAGTAGATCCCAAGAAAAAAATTCAAGCCTCTGGTCGCTATTAAGACATCAAGATTATTATCTCACCTATCATTTTAGGTTAAAATAATGAAGTCATTATATTATCATATATATTGTTGAAACTATGACCCATTGTGAGGAACAATAGAACTAATTTATGACAATTTATCAAAAAGGTTTGATAGAATGCGCCGCTTGGCAACGACACAGCCGACCGCCCGCTTGGTTTTTGGCAAAAGACTCGACTCAGCATTTTGGTATTAGTGTTTGGATCAAGTCAATAAATAATTTCCGTGCTAGCGGTGCGCGGTATGTGGAATGTTAAGTTTGCTGGTGCTGGCGGTAATCAACACACATGGTCTTTGAATATGCATGGATTAGAACCTGTTGAATGTGGATCTGCATAAATTTTAAAGAAAAAGCCATTTTCCTCGGTAGTATAGTGATCAGTATGCACGCTGTTAATTAAATTTCTTCTACTTTTTTTTTTGTGTTAGTTACGTCATAACATTGCAATGTGCAACCAATGTGTTGGCATCGACAAAGGCCGATGGCGACACAGGAATATGTAAGTTAGTATTTTAAGCAATAAATGTAGGACTAAGTATTTTATTGTTCACGACCTTTTTTCTAGGACATATTACTAGTCATAAAATTAGCACCTATTTGCTAGAAAATAAGTTTTGGAAAAGGACACGAGTAGGATTTAGAACAATAGATAATATGCAAATTAAGATAGATTGTTAGCAAGTAAGAAATAGATATAAAAGGACATATGATTGTAGATTTAAAGGTAGTTGCTGTACAAAATTAAAAGAGTGAACATCGTTTTATAAATTTTTGTTTGATGTTTTCATTTAAATAAAATAATATTTCACAGCGGAAAACTTGTGAACATAAGTGGCGCAGTCGGATTGCGAATTTTTTTTTTTTCAAATCGCTTAAAGAACCTCGACGAACATCACATCGAAAATTAAATTCTCATATGCTGGATAAAAGCATCAAAACATCGATAAAATTATCATTCACAGGATAAAGTAACCTGGAGGAACTCGTCGAAGATTTTTCGCTTCTAACGCTGAACAACGACAGAATGGACTTCAAGAGCTTGTCTGGCTATATTGCAGCTCTTTCAACTTTCGACGGAACGCAGCTGGACTTATTTCCTTTTATTGACGCAGTGGACGCAATAATAAACGAGGTAAATAGCAGCTCCTCCAAAGTCATCCTTCATCAGCTGATATTAGGACGTATCATCGGAAAAGCAAGGGAAGTATTGCACACCCATATTACAGAATGCTGGTCAGATGTTAAGGCGCTCCTCATCAATCATTTCGACACACCTGAAAACGAGATTCAACTCACCGAAAGATTGCTAGCAGCTCGATTTACAACAGCAGGACAACTCTACGAATACATATGTAAGTGCTTATTCAAAATTAATCATAAGATTAAGTATAATAGTGCATATTCCGTCTCTCAAAAGTCCGAAATGATTAAATTAAAAAATCAAATTGCAAAAAACACATTCATTAACAAGTGTCCTGAACCTATAAGAGGCATCTTACATGCCTACAAACCGGATTCACTTGAAAGTGCATATAAGGTGCTAGTTGAAACAGGGTACGTTAGTTACAGTGGTGTCAAATATACAAATAGCAATACAAATCAGTTTGTCGCAAATAAAAATTACTTAAAAGTGCAGGACGTACCTCCTACAAGAAATACTAGGATTCCAAATAGGACAGATCTATCTCTTTCTTCTGATGTGTCTATGAACACAGCTACTTCTCGCTCTACTTCTCTTCATGCAAATGCGGATTTTCGGCTACGTGCCTCGGAGGAGAGCCTCAACTACCCATTATTCGACTAACTATGGAAAATAAGGAGCTCCGTTGTTTAATCGACACTGGCTGCTCTACTTCAATATTAAATTCAAAGTTAGTAGCCGAACATAGGCAACATAAATTATTTAAACCATTACAAGTTTGTTCTGTAAACGGAATTTCATCCACATACAAAGGATTTTACACCGAATTTCCACAAGAATTTCAATTTAAGGGTACAATTGAGTGGAAATTACTACCTTTTGAAAGTAAGACTTTTGACTGCATTATAGGACAAAACATTCTAAGGCCAACGAAAGCAATAATTAACTTTGAAAATAATACAATTTCAATTAATAATATTGCTTTACCTATAAGTGTCCAACAAGAAGTGGTGTATACGGCCCAAGCAGCACACTTTGAGCCAGAAAATAAAACCAAGACTGTCGATGCGACACATCTTACGAAAGAAGAAGTAGAAGTCATAAAAAAAATAAAAAGGGAATTCTATGATTTAGAATACCATGAAAACCAAAAACTGTCTTTTACCCACGAAATTAAGCACGAAGTTAAATTGACCACCCCAAATCCAATCTACCAAAGAAATTATAGATATCCATATGCACTCAGAGAATTTGTGAAAAATCAAATAAAAGAAGATCTTGAACAAGGTATAATTCAACCCTCAAAATCTCCATACAATTCTCCTATCTGGATAGTTCCTAAAAAAGGAGAAAAGAAGCATAGACTTGTTATCGATTTTAGGAAAATAAATAACTTCACTGTAGAGGACAAATATCCGATACCACAAATCGATGATATTCTGGGAAAGCTTGGTAACGCAAATTACTTTACAACAATTGATTTGGCCAAAGGTTTCCACCAAATCGAAATTAAACCAGAAGACAGAGAAAAAACGGCTTTTTCGACCGATGAAGGTCACTTTGAATTCACAAGAATGCCTTTTGGATTGAAAAATTCGCCAGCAACGTTTCAGAGGCTCATGAATTCTATATTGCATAAGCATATCGGGAAAATATGCATTGTGTACATGGACGATATATTGGTGTTCAGTACATCACTAATAGAACATGAAAGCGCACTCAGAGCCGTCTTCAATACACTTCGTGAAGCAAATCTAAAAGTTCAAATGGCTAAAACTTCATTTTTACAAAAAAGTACCGAATTTCTTGGACATATTATAACAAAAGACGGTATCAAAGCCAACCCTAAAAAAATAGAAGCCATCAAAAAGTTTCCTATACCCAAAACCCAGAAAGATATCAAGTCATTTCTCGGATTAATGGGTTTCTATAGAAAATTTATAAAGGATTTTGCGAAAATTGCAAAACCATTGACCGCGCAATTAAAAAAAGACTCTAGCATTAACCCGAACGAACATGATTATATAGAAGCGTTCGAAAAACTTAAATTATACATAATGAATGATCCGATACTAAGGCATCCTGACTTTACAAAGCATTTTACTTTGACCACGGATGCCTCCAATTTCGCAATAGGAGCAGTACTGTCTCAAGAAGGCCGCCCCGTCTCTTTTGCAAGTAGAACGTTGAATACACACGAGATTAGATATTCAACAATTGAAAAAGAATTGCTTGCAATAGTGTGGGCGACACATTACTTTAGACCCTATTTATTTGGGAGAAAATTCACTTTACAAACGGATCACAAACCACTAAGCTTCCTGGAAAATATAAAAGAAGATAATGCAAAACTGCAAAGATGGAAGTTAAGACTTCTAGAATATGATTTTGTCATAAAACATGTCAAAGGCAAAGACAATTCCGTTGCAGACGCATTATCACGAGTCGAAATACACGCACTCAATAATAACGAAAATGAATCGTTAGCCACGCAACACACAGCGTTAGAAGATAATAATTATTACATCTTCATATCAGAAAAGCCCATTAATGCATACAAAAAGCAAATTATAATACAAAGGGGAACAAATAATCAAGTCAAAAAAGAAATAAATCATAATAAAGTTAGACTTATATTTCAGTTTGAAGATTTTCAAGATAAAAATGCAAAATATATTTTGCAAAACCATGTACTAACAGAAGGTACAACTGGTATAAAATTTTACAGTAAAGAAGCAATGCTTATTATGCAAAAGCACTATAATGATTGGAAGAAAACAAATCCAAAAGGAACTATTGTACAAGCAAGTAAGGTACTATATGATTGTTCATCCCAAGAAATAAAAGAGTTAATTGCTAGAACCCATAGAAATAGCAACCATACGGGTATTAATAAAACCTATATACAGCTCAAAGACAAATATTATTTTCCAGATCTCAAAACTGTTATAACGAGGCAAATAAATAACTGCAGCATTTGCGATCAAGCAAAATACGAAAGAAACCCGAATAAACTACCTTTCAAGGAAACAATAACACCCAAAAAGATTAGGGAAATATATCACATCGATATTTGGTTTAGAGATAGGAACTCGCCCTATATTACCTGTATAGATAAATTTTCGAAATTTCTCAGCGTAATAAAACTTCCCAACAGGCAATGGGATTCAGTTAACAATGCGCTAAGAGCTATTTTCAATAAAATAGGAAAACCCGAAAATCTTATTTCGGACAATGAAAGCGCGTTAAATACCGAAAAAACTAAAGAATGGCTGGAGAAAGAGAATATCACTTACCACTTTTGTAGTCCACATCATAAAACTGGTAATTCAGATATTGAAATTGCACATAGGTCATTGAATGAGCATGTAAGAGTCTATCTACTTAGGCAAAAGTCGGAAAACAAAGATCTAGCTGATTACAATCCGGTAGAGGAATGTGTTAACTATTACAATAACACGATCCACTCTACACATCGTCTCAAGCCAATAGAGATTTTTCAAAAAGAAACAAATATCTCTGATAGTGAGGTACACAATCGTTTATATGAAACAAAACGTAAAATAATACATAAAAGGAACCTTAATAGAAGGCCATCCGAGTTCGATACACGGTTTGTTAAGAATCCGAATGCAAAAAAATTAGACCCTAGATATGTAAAAGCGCATTCTGGCAAAATACACCCACAAAGATACAAAAAGAAAAAAGCATATCATAAAGATGTAACTAGCGAAACCAAACGCAATTAACAATTATGCACGATTAGCAAGTAAGAAATGTTATAAACTAGAATCTTCTTTCATTTGTTAAATTAAATGTCATTAACCAAATGTACAATAGCTACAAAGAATCTCGAGGACGAGCTTCACACCTAGAGGGGAGGAGTTACGTCATAACATTGCAATGTGCAACCAATGTGTTGGCATCGACAAAGGCCGATGGCGACACAGGAATATGTAAGTTAGTATTTTAAGCAATAAATGTAGGACTAAGTATTTTATTGTTCACGACCTTTTTTCTAGGACATATTACTAGTCATAAAATTAGCACCTATTTGCTAGAAAATAAGTTTTGGAAAAGGACACGAGTAGGATTTAGAACAATAGATAATATGCAAATTAAGATAGATTGTTAGCAAGTAAGAAATAGATATAAAAGGACATATGATTGTAGATTTAAAGGTAGTTGCTGTACAAAATTAAAAGAGTGAACATCGTTTTATAAATTTTTGTTTGATGTTTTCATTTAAATAAAATAATATTTCACAGCGGAAAACTTGTGAACATAAGTTGTTATCACAAATCTTCTCCAACCACAGACGAATGACCAACACCTAAGACGTCCACAAGACAACTAAGAGTTCATTCGCAGTGAACTGTTATACTGGAAATGTTCCCCTCCACGCGAAGCACTTCGCCCGAACGCAGAACACCTGTTTCGCGGGACCGTTTCGTGTTGGCGACTGGAAGAAATTACAAAAACGACTGGAAGGGCGGCGGGTTTCGGGAGTTTTCGCGCATGGCCGTGCACTAGCTGGAGTTGGATGAACGCGATGAACGCCGATGCATCCGCTCAGATAATGTTTACCATCGCAGATACTTAGATACTTCCAGCATCTTGATGTCGTTGTCGTGGTATACTGGACGCGAAGAGAGCGTGCGGTGATACGATGCGGATAGGGATAAACAACATTCTTGGAGTTGTTTGTGGTCCAAAGCCAGCCGGCTTGAATACGTGCATGCAACGGCCGCGCGACAGTACAGTATTAGCGAAAAAAAAACACTGAACACGGGGCCTGAGCCAATAGTCTTAGCTTGGCCGGCTAGCAGCGGCTGTTCCCATACTTGCGTGCTTTCTTACCAACAGGGCTCTGCTGGCAAGAAGCCTTCAGGAGGACTGCGCCATACAAGAAGTCAGTTGTGCGGTTGGGTCAACAGCAAAAGCACGGCGATTTCGTGTTTAGTGCATGTTTGGCGCTTTCTTTCCTCAGACAACAGCTAGTGCGGGTTCGCGAATTCGCTACGTTTCTGCTTAACGGTTGGTCGTAATCTTCGTCCATGATTACCTTCAGTGCGTGCCATCTGCAAATTATTTACTTCTATCCCAATTAGGAGTTCGCGTTTGTTATTAAGGCTATTGGGTAAAATTTTAATAGCGCGAAAAGAAAATAAGAATTTAACTCGGGCTGGGAATTCTCCAGAGTAATTTACATTTAATTGCAAGTGCTCATCAATGAAGTGCAGTCCAACGAGTCCTTTTCTAACATTCTATCTTTCTTTGATCCATCTAATGGGTATAACGTGTGCAGTTCCAAAGTGATCTATGCTTAGCAATCAATTGAAAAGTGAACGTGATTAGTTTATAATCGTTATAGATAATTTAATATCTAAAAAGTGTTCAAATCTAAGGATTATCTCAAAAAGGATTAAATTCATGTGTGTAAATCAATTTCTGGTAAGAAACAGTCACAACCGTTTTCAACCCTTAAAATTAACGCCTGTTAACGGATGTATTAACCTTCTTAAATGATTAAACAAAATTCTTAGGCGTTCAATTTGCAATACTCGCCCGCAATCTATTCCAATTCACTCAAACAGTTTGGCCTTTCCCCCTCGGCCTTTCGATCCTTTTCCACTTATTACTCTTTCATATTCAACTTCACCGGCCGATGAGCATTGTTCGCGCCTTTCCTACCGATTCGTTTGGTCGCGACACAGTCCAGATCGTCCTTGGATTGTTTAATCTGCCTCGCAGGTGTAAGATGCCGACAACGCAACACTTACCTGGGGCGTGTTAGGAGAAGGATTGTTCTCTGTTACCTTCAATCAAGTTTAGTTGCAACCCTCGAACCATTTTGCAAATCACAGACACCCATTTTTTCCCATCGTCAACATCATAACCCTGACCTAGCCGCCTTGGAATTTTCCGGCAAATTTTCAAGAAAACTCATTTTCTTACATTCTCGGCAGGCTGAACATTCCTTTTTCAGCCAATTGCATCGCCTGCCGCTGTATGCACATGGTAATTATTTCTTTGCTTACATAAGGGTCTATTGTGGTTGATGGTGAACATGCGTTCCTCTTGTTGTTGTTGTTTACCCGTCCTTAGTGCGTGGTAAAAGTGATCGCGAAGACGTGGATCTTAGCCATTGTGTATGGCTTTAATTGGTGACAAAAAATGACTTTATATTGTTACTATCATAATTATACAGAGAAATGGTATTTGATGCATGGGGGAGAAAGGAAAAAAAAGTTCTTGTACAATGATGAGTGATGTTCTTGGGTGAAGATAATGCCGCGTGCGTTGTTCATCAAGTGTTGATTAATTCAAATAAGTGCAGTGATGAGCTCAAGGAGAGGCTCTTGTACTTGGTCTTGTTAGAAAAATTTTCCACAAGATGATTAAAATACTGAAAAAATTAGATGGAGATATTAAAAGACCTCGGAGTGGTTGCCAGGCAAATTAGTCATCGTTTGAATCGCATGCCATCATCGACAACAATAAGAAAAATCGGAATTTGATTCCTTTGAATAAATGCTTCCTATGTTGTCCCCAAGATTGGTGTTTTCCGTGTCACATCTAGACTTTGAGACAATACTTTGCAAATAAAACGATTATAACGAGAGAAACTTCCACGTATTTTTATCGTCGCAACGCAATCAAAACGAATGCTTAAATTCAAAAAATTTATTAACTCATTGAAATTCACAATGGCTCGGTGAATCGCTTCCTTTTTACAACTTTGTTTGCTATCTCTCAGTTGATTATTTTATTCAGTCTAAATCAGCTCGCGTTGCTTACTAGCAAGACTCTTGCCATCATATCCTTTCTCAGCTGTCTGAAGTTTATATCGTTCCAAACGCGAAGGTCCTGATTTTCGTTACTTTTCATATTTGTCAACAATTTGACTGAAGTAAGAAGCTAGTAGAGGGTCAGTTTTGTCAAAATTAGAAACAAGCAAAAAGGGTCAGTGGAGTTAAAATTACAGGACGAAATAAGAAGCATTCCACACAAATCATCCCGAAAATTTCAAAAAGTAACAAAAAAATCGACACCCTTGCACGATTACTAAGTCAAACACCTTCATCATTCCATACGCGTAATATCTCCGTAAAATCTCGCGTCATGCTCATCAGAATAAGGATATTAGTGAAAAATGAAGGTCGAATGATTTTCATGTGAAAATCTGAAGGGAACATACAGTTTTGGCCAAAAGTATGAAGCATCCCTATGAGGATCGATATTTTTCGGAAGTGATAATAGGTGTAAAATAGAAAGTAAGAAAATGAGTTTTATTGTAAATGTTTCAATATTTTGTAGCCCCACCTTTTGCCATTATCACAGCAGAAATTCTTCTTGGCATAGAGCTTACAAGATTCTTTCATACTTACGCAATGATGCCGTTCCACTCTTGACGGAGGCAAGTTTTGAGATTTTCTTTCGAGTTGCTTTAAGATCGCCCATAAATGCTCGATGGGATTCAGATCCGGTGACTGAGCGGGCCAATCCAAGAGATCGATAGAGTTTCCTCGAAACCATGCCATAGTCCGGCTTGATTTATGGCATGGAACGGTGTCCTGCAGGGATTGAGTCCCATCCACATTCGTATCACCGAATACAGCAGAAAACGAAGGTCTTAATGCACATGCTAAGACATTTAAATTTTTTGCACTGTCCCCTTTTCCGACTCCTGTGTCGGGCATGCAGCCACAGACCATTATGCTTCCTCCACTCTGTTTGACACTAGGTACCACACATTCGGACTTGAACCCTTCTCCAATTCGAAAGATTGGCACAAGACAGCACCAGGAGTGCCAAAAACCAAAAAGAAACCCGGAATAAAAGTTTTAAAATTATCATTAAAAAACCGGTGTGCGTTTCATTTTTCAATTCTATTTATTTTACCATTTTGAAATCAAAGTTATCTTGCTTACCTCAAAGTTCAATCCATCTGACCATACAATATGCGGCCAGTCTTCCGCGGTGTAGCATTGGTACTTTAAGGCCCATGCATAGCGAGCCGTTTTGTTCCCCTCGGAGAGCAATGGCTTCTTCCTGGGTCTGCATGGTTTCAGGCCAGCTTTGTGAAGGCTTTGACAAATCGTTCTAGCGGAAACTGTTTTTCCAACTTCCTCCGAGCATTCAGCAGCGATCTCAGATGAATTTCGCTTCTTATTTTTCAGAGACTCTCTCACTAATTTTCGATCGCCTCGTCGATTTGTTATACGTTTTCGGCCTGATCTAGGCAAACTGATATGTGAACCAGTTGCGACGAACCGTTTTAATGTCAGTTGTACCGCTCGGCGTGAGCTTTTTACAGTTCTCGATATTTCCACTTGGGTTTTGCCCTGTTCGTGTAAAACTTGCGTACTTGTGTAAAACTTGGCAGAACGTATTGTAATTTATACCACTTATCACAAAATAATGAAATAAGTTCACTAGAACATGGTATTATAATGTATGACATATTATCTTTCGGTAGAAAAAAAGGTAAGGTACTAAAATTTTATTGAAATATAGAAGACTAGGTTTAAATGAGTTCAAATTGGACAAATTTGAGATTCTTTATTCCTTCCTAGAACCAGCCTACTGCATAATTAAGCATCAGATAGTATTATCTACAGTAATTATGACGCACATAAAAAATTTGTGGGGTGGTCTATACTTTTGGCCAAGGCTGTAGCACCTACAGCTACTAACGGGTTTTCAGCCGTTATAATTTCACAATAAGGAATGACATTAGCTGACGTCTAACTTGAAGTTTCGAAGTTGAATGCCTCGATAAAGTGGTCAAATACGAAGGTCAAATATCATATTTTTGACAAACCCAAATTATCAAATTAAAAAATAAAGCGCCAGAAATAACACGAAGATGATTTTCTTTGAAAAACCATTATTTGCTCATTGTTTCCCAGTAATTTCTTAAACGAACATATTCTTCGATTTTCATGTCCAGTTGTCTAGGATACAGACGCAATTTTCTTCAGTAGTGGCTTATATGAACATTAATTTTTCCTTCAGAACGGACTTAAAGGACTCAAGCTAAACAACTTTTGTTTCGTCACAATACTGAATTGTTACTTCTGGACTTTTGAAAAAATCTTAAAACTGTTATTTTTTTATTTGTAAGCAGTCGTTAAAGAGAATATCCTGTGTTAATCTCTTTGCTCTGTCAGATCAGTCGATCAGATCAGATCAGTCGAAATGGTTAATAAAGTAAGATCAAAATTTTGACCATATTTTTAGAGTTAAACCAGTATTTTAGCAATATTTCGAAAGACAAATCAATCGCACTACCTGTCAAATCCGTCTTTTTGATTGTCTCCACCAAAGGAAGAGTTTGGGAATGCTTTATTGTTAAAAACCCGGATCATGTCAGATATTTGGTTGCCTGTTTGATTTTAGACAAAACATGAACACAAACCATGAACTAAACTTTCTCAACTTACTGAACTTTCGCACATCCTCTACTCCGATCTTTACTGGAATTTTCCGATAGAACCAACTAGTAAAACTTTGCTTTTGCCTTGGTGTAGGAACATAACCATGTAAAAGTTCTAGTTTTGAACAAAATACTGGTGAAACTGTGGACAAGCTCTTATCAAATGTGTTGAAAATATTTCAATATTTTTGATAACTTGTCAGCTCAGCAGCTATTACTGGTAAGTTAGGCTAATCTCCAGTCAAACTGTGGGCAAGCTAAGATTGTTAGATTAAGCAAAATGATATGCCATAAAAAGATATTCCAGGATCGATTGATCTGGTCGCTTGTGGTGCATGGATGACTTGACTAAAACTGTTTGACAGGAGAATCAAACACCAAAAGCTGCCTAGAAAGTTCACGGGGAATATCAGATACCTGGCATACCTCTATTTGAGAGGTCGATCGATACATGATCGAAGACCAAATGCGAATAGGTTAAGCTCCAAAGGTCGTGCGTAATAAATAGAACCAATGGAAGAACTCAAAGTCAAGTTACCGAATTCCAAAACTAGAGGATGCAATTTAGAAAGATTGAGATTGACAGATGGGACTGAGAACGTTGAAGGTCTTCAATCCAGTCAAAATAATCGTCCAAATTCCCAGATTCTATAGACGAAGACAGTTTTACCAACCATACCAACCATTTTCGTACCAACCATACCAAGTCATGGTATCATATATGAGCAAAATTTTAGATGATTTTAAGTGTTTTTTGTTTTATTAATGAAGAGAGCAGTAGAGCTGCATCTCTTACAGATCACGTACAAATTTGGTATTATATGATACATGACATTGGTATGGTAGGTAAGAAAATTGCATCATGTGTCAAATATGATATTGACAGTTGGACAGGGTAACTTTTGATTTACATGAAAGTCATAGTTGGAAGAAAAATAAATAAAAAGTTTTTTATGTAATTGGAGAACGAAAAAGACGAATTTTCTAATTCAATTGTCGCAAAAAAAAATTTCTCAATAAAAATTAAAATCTGAATTTAGATCCGGTTCTAACAATAGCCAAAGGCAAAGTAAATACCTTATTCAATATTTTGCTTGGTTGGATAGACAAGTCTTATTTTTCGCTCTATGCCGTACAGAAAAGTAATAGCTTTGCGAAAAATGAGATTGAACATATCCGAATGGATATTCCTGCAAAAATAAAAAATTTAAATGCAGCGGTCGATTCCTTGTATTCAATTTCCCAATACTCTGGTAAAAATTCCGACCGGAACGATGGTCATGTCGGTTTGGGTATTGTCTTCGAGCTCGTCTAAAGTTGTTGGCTTTTTGACATGGACCTGTTACTTGACTTGGCTCCATTAAAAAGAAATCCAAAAGCGTAAGATACCATGACCGAGGCGGCCATTCGACCGGACCATTTCGCGAGATATCACGTTCACCACATTTACCTTTCATTAAATCGATTGAGAGGCGTACTGTATGGCTTGTGGCGCCGTTTTGTTGAAACCACATATTGCTAATGTCAACTTCATCCAATTCTGGCAACAAATAATCCTCCAACATAACACGATGGCCCTCTCCTTTGACGGTAACATGACGGTCGTTTCCATCCACGAAAAAAAACGGCCTTATCACACCTTCGGCGTGAAAACCGCACCAAACGGTAAATTTTTGTGGATGCAACGGTATCTCAAAGAGCACCTGTGGATTTGTTGCTGACCAATAACGCATATTTTGCTTATTAACAAAGCCATTGAGCTAGAAATGAGCTTCATCGCTGAAGATTATTTTTTGACGAAATTCTTAATTTTCTTGAAGCTTCGCCAGAGCCAAATTGGAGCAGTTTCAGCATTTGGAAAGATCATATGACTTTAGTTCTTGGGTCAATTTGATCTTGTACGCATGTATGCCAAGATCTTTCCGCAAAATACTCCACAGTGTCGTTTGATCGATGCTCAACTCTGGAGAAGAACGTGGGATCGACTGATTTGGTTCATTTTGAATCGATGCATTTACGGCTGTGATATTGCATTCATTCGAGCGATATGACGTGTTTTTGGCACCAGAACGTCTTAAAGTGAAAATTTGGACTCAAACTTCTCCACTATAGCACGCACAGCCTGCCGGGAGGACGAAAATTGGAGTAGGCGCCCTTAAAGTTGAGACCACCGACACCGAACTTTTGGTAGTAATTTTGATAATTTTCAAATATTGCTGGTTCGTTAACTTTACCATGATAAGAACCTTGACTTTAACTAACGTTTTGACAATGACAGTTCATTCAAAAACTTTAAGAGTGCGTTCATATAAATTGTTATGTCTCTAATGGAAAACCCGATATATACTCAAAATAAATTTGTGATGTTACGAACATGCAAAATCCTTTCATGACATGGAACATGAAATTCCCTTTCAATTTTGGGTTTGGCTCAAGAGCAATTCTGGGTTTTTTTTGGAACCACTTATGGACTATGGTCAGCTTTATACTGTATATCTGCCGCTGTCAGTTGGATATAAATCCGCGTGACAAATTTGATAGAACACTCAAAATAAATATAAAGCCACATTCTATTCAAAATCCATCACCAGACTGATGCTAGTTGTTTTTCCTTTTTCTCCCTATTTGAGTTAGAGAAAGCAGAAAAATGGTTTCTTTTTTTTCTCTCACTACTTTTTTTTTAAAAACGATTATAGCGACGGCTCCCGCTTTAATTTTTTCTTTTTTATTCCTTCAGTGATAGGAATATTTTTGAATTATTGAATCTATTGAATTATTCAAAGATCAGAGCAGTTGCATTACTCTGAATAATGTTCTCATACGTTGAGCGGAGCAATCGCTTGTCACACGAAGCAACCACTCACTACTACAGCATTAAAAGGCTTGAAATTGAAATACCGTCAACCCACTTTGAAATATTGTCAACATCTTTATAAAAACTTCTCAGGATATTCTCCAAACTATAGTTTAGAAACACTGAAAGGAAAAATTTGATTCTACGAGGAAGACTACTAGACTAGACGGAAGACTACCTATGAACATTATAAACCGTCAGCTAGCCTTTACTAATGTTCTCAATTTTCAAGCTTTTACACCTTGCCTAGCTGTAGGACCGACTTGATTCATTTTATCGTAAGGCTCAATGGTAAGCTCGAGCCTTGTAGGTTATTTAAATAAATGTGTGACCAAGTAAATGCGGCCCTTTGTCTCAACTTACGTAAGTGGGTGATTGAATAGTACATTGAATGATTTCCAATTGTTTTTACTTTGTGGTGTGGATTTGAAAACTGTTCACTCCTTGCGCCGGAGAGTCCCAGCAACTGAAAGCTATTGGACAACCCTCGAAACACCACCTCGCCACCCTAAGAACTCAGCCTGGAACTGGCTGTTAAATTGCATCGGGCTAGGCCTCTACTTCCTTGCCAGTTGGCGCCTTCGTTTAGAGGAGTTCTTTTTTCAACAGGAGGGAGCGGAGGGCCCAGAGGTTGCTGTGAAAGTGATCCCTCTTCTCTTGGTGTCAACTAGTTGTCCAAATAGCATTTCTTCGTCAAAAGAACCACATGAGCATAATAATCCTCACAGTTCCAATTGTTGATAAATTATATCATGCCACCCTCTAGACATTCCAGAAAGAGCTCACAAATTCTCTCGCAAAGAAGAGAGCGCTCATTTGACCACCGTCTGGACTTAGGAAAGAAGGCGACGGAAGTGCCAAAGGAAGGGTTGAAGGTGTCGTCTACGCTCCCCGGGGCTGAACTAGCTGATAGCGGATAGGGTCTTAACTATGTTCGAAAGTTGCGAATTAAATCGCGATGAGATTATATTTATGATCAAATCAGGTCCCATTCAGCCTACCATTAACCGATTCACTGAAAAAATGCGCCAAACATTTTGACTATTTTAAGAGCAGTCACTTGCCCCTTAAACACTCTAGTGGAAGCCTTATTGATGGTATTTTCTGGCAAATCAGGTCGTGACAAAGCTTTGATTGTTCGTTGTGCTCACTTATTCCACTTATCACAAGTAATACTTGGGATTTCGTTCAATCACATTATCAAGGAATTATTATCATCTCTTCCTATGTGTGTTAGTCCACATATGCAAAGCTCGTGTTAATAAAAAGCACTAACGCGCCGCCATTAAAATGATACACAATGAATCCTTTGAATCGTATGTGTGATTGCGGTTAATCAAAACTTAACATACGGTTGATTAGGATGTAAAGTGTGCCATAAAATCCCACTCATCATCATTAAGCCGATCATTTAAATAAGCATAAATTGTCTATTTGACCATTCGATGTTCTTGCTATTCGATACTCGATATATTTAAACATACTCGAAAAAACAGAAAGAAAAAAGAATGTGGTAAATAGTTTAACGAAAAAGTCAAACATACACAAACCAAATAGTCCAATCGAACGGACGACACGATGACTAAGGGAAAACACATACCACTTGATATTTACACTTCACATGATCACTGGACGTTCACAGGAAGAGATCGATACTGATATGTTTAGAAATAGGGATTCTTAATCAAAGACAAGATCTGAATAATTTTGTGCTGCGTCAGGGCTTGTTAAGTTGGGCGACATTTGAATGGTATGTTTTAATTCTGACTATTAGAAACGCATGGATTTGATTTAGTCAACATACACATGTGGAGGGAAAATGGTTTAGTCAAGGTCGAACACCTCGCAACGCACGGATCATCTTGAATGGATGAGCCTTGGTAATACTCAAGCTGAACACTGTTCTCTAAAAACAATTTTGCTTATTGGTTTTGCTGAATTCAGTGAGATATTTTACAATTCTAAAGAATGTGTCCATCGTGTCGGATTTAATTAATTAAATTAAATGGCATTAATTACATTTGAATAAAGCTATAAAAATTGTTTATCCTCGCCCGTTCTTCCAATTTCGGCTGAACTTCTCCTGACTGCACTGCAACTATCTTTACTTATGTTACCACATATCCAACCAACAGCCGAGTCGCTGACGCAAAAAGCAAAGTTGATACTTATCAGTCCATGATCAGTCCCGAAGACGATCAAATTTTTGGTTGAATAAGATGAATAACAAATCCCGGCCATGCCAATCCAAGCCGAATTCGAACTGAAGAATTTCTTTGGCTTCCTCGCGTTTTACGAGTCGAACTAATCAATTCCGTTGCGAAAGGGAAGAAGGTAGCATAAAAACACCTTTGGCAAAACTTCCAAACTACTTTCGTATGCTACGATCAAGTCTCGCGATCTGCAACAGCAGGATCGTTTTTGCTTGGTGGCTGGAAATCGAAAGTAACACACAGAAACGGACGAACGTCAATCGGAAAAGAACTAATTACTTTTCCCGATGAATTCCAATCAACCCACCAACAGAATTCAACTTCAAGACTTGGCCATCCCGATCCTGCGTCGACCACACATCGCCAACCGCGGAGACAACTCTGCGTGATAATTAGCGAAATATTAATTCACTGAAGACTAACGAGGCAGCTTCAACATCGATTGGACGACTCGAATCATTCCAAATACGTCTTTCGATTCTTTTTGCTAATTTCTTCTGTTCTGGAATTTATAAACAACATTGCAAACAGCACGATTTAGTTTTGATTGTTAAATTTCGCCGGGTTTCAATAAAAACACCGAAAAACACAACAAGCTCTTTGAATTTTCAGACGAACGCATACTACTTGCATAAATTAAAAGCATCCGATCCCAAGTCTGAAAGCAGATTCTTGGATACTCGCAAAAGGAACCAATCTGTGTCCGCATGTTCACATGTCAACGAATTTTTTTCGCAGTTAATAGTTTGAAATTTGAACGAATCAGGAGCAGTTTTGTTTCCTTTTAAAGCTTTGATCGCGGTACTGGTTCGTATGAAATATGCATGCCAGCCTGTGCAAAGGAAAACAAAAAAGTCCTTTTTTCCATCCTTTCACTGTGCTTCATGTGGACGTTCAAGGAATAGCTCCATTATGCTCCTATTCGGCATCCACCCATGAATTTTTCACGAAAACAACAAAAAAAATGGAAACACACGCAAACACAGAGCTTGCATTACATTTGCACTCAATTGCCTTTCATTGTAATTGTCCTCACATTATATCCCTACCTCGGAATCCCTCCGGCTCAATGTAATCTTCTAACTGGTCGGTTGTAACGACACATATGTACGTGCAAGTGTTTTACTCTTGCACAAAAGAAACGGAAGTTTTTGCCTTTGGCAAATGCATTTGAATCGTTTCCTTACGTAGTGCAAAGTTTTATCTTCCAACGCATCCCGAGTGCAACATCATTCCCAGTACCATTTCATATTGGGACTTGAAATGTCACCTGAATTGCATGTTGCAAGGATGTTATGTAGGTACAAGGCATTCATCTGCAAGGCCACTGAATAAGGAAGTAAACGACGTTGTACTGACGTGTGTTGCTTTTTCTTTTTTCCCATAAGGACTTGGCTAGCTGTAGCCGTTGGAAAATATACACAAACGTTTACCAGGCACCAGCAACTAGAAGTCATTCGAACTGAAAATCGTCTTCAATTTGTTGTTATGGAAAGTTGTTTGTCTATGTGACCAGGGAGCAACAATTCCATGTGTCTGTCGGTTTTGGATAAAACGTTTTCATATCATAACACGCACCAAAGGCTACCCATTGAATAATTGTTCTACAGCTTATAGGGATCAATTGCTAAATGGTTTATACAGGGGAGTTCGATTAGGTCTACTACGAACGTCAGATTAATCCAAACAGGCTCGGGATTTTTTAATCATGTTTTATAGGTTCAATGGAATCTTGTATACGAAAGTAAAGAACTAGGACTAACATTTCAGAACAAAATTACCTGTTAATATTTTGACCAATAATTTGCACTGTACGTACATACGAGGGACGGCTGATAACCCCGCGGCCTAAGGTACTTAATGAAGGAAAATCTTGGTCTCCATTTTTTATTTTTCAATATAATCTCCCTCAAGTGAAATGCATTTGTCACATTTCGCATACAATGTCTTTGACCCTCCCAAAAAATATTCTGTATCCTTCTCTTCAAATGACGATCAATCGCAGCTTTCATTTCGTTGTCATCTGCAAATCTCCAGCCCCGTAAGTCCTTTTTCAAATTGGAAAACAGGAAAAATTCGCTAGGTGCTAGGTCTGGGCCATATGGAGGTTGGTCAATCTCTGAGAATCACGGTTCCTTCAGGGCTTGCCTCGCAACATTTACGGGCGCGCTGTCTTGCAGAAAGACCACTCCGTGTGTCAGTTTCCCACGTTGTTTCTGTACAATAGTCTCTGCGAACCTGAGTTAATAAATCGATGTAATATTTGCCATTTATTGTAGTTCCCCTGAATAAGTAGTCGATAAGATAAATTCTTTCGCTATCCCAGAAAACAGTCGTCATTAGCTTAGCCGCCGACTTCTGAACACCTTAAATTTATTCGGCGGCCGTTCTCCTTATTTTTATCCATTGCATGGACTCTGGATCATATTGGCGAATCCATGTTTCATCTACGGTGACTATCTGTTGCCAAATGACTTCCTTGTTATCGGCGACTAGTTCCAAAAAAATCTTTGCAACATGAGAGTCGACATTGCTTGTGGAGCGGGTGCGCATTTTTGGTACCTAGCTCGCACAAATTTTTCTCATATTCAAATATTTCTGTAAAATTTCTTTGCTCATCTGCAGTATTTCAGCAATCTGCCACGATTTAATTCTTCGGTCGTCCAGAACGATTTTTTCAACTTTTCGGACGTTTCCTTCGGTCAGTACCGTGACAGGGCGGCCCGGGCGAGGGTCGTCTTCACAGTCCTTGTTGAAATAGGCCGGCCCATTTTTTCAACATCGTATATGAAGGCGCAGGATTCTGAAGAACCGATGACTCTCTTCAAAAATGTCTTTTGGTTTTTTTCCCTTGTTTACTAAGCATTTTATCACGGCGCGGTGTTTTAAAATCCGATAATTTCCAGATTCAGCTGACATGATGATATTTGTTGTTCGATAAATAATTGAACAATGAGCGGAAACTTTTTAAGGGGTTGCTTTTAAAATACTACTGACTGTCGCAACTAGTGACATGAGTAACAAGCTAATTACTCATTTTTAAGTTTTCTAAGCCACGATCTTTTCAGCCATCCCTCGTACATAAGTTGTTAATAGACATATATTCAGTAGTTGAGTTTGCAAAATGAAGAAAATCTGCTGGATGTCGCCTAGTTCCGCTATCGTCTTGAAATATTAAATCAGACAATGTAGCACTAACTTCTTGTTATACATTTTAAGGAGCACGCTCGAGTACTGCGTTCTCTCTGTTGGCGGAATCTCATTCTATCAATCAAAACTATTGTGACAATCAGCTTCGTCGTAACTTTCATTTTCATGACATTTCATCGGCTCTTCATTAACAGTTGCGTCAATGTCGTCATCAGTCAGGTGTTCAAAACTTGCATCGTCTGCTGCAATCAGTTCGCTGACGTTAGCTTATGCTGCATTTCGCAACCTGGAATCGCCTGTATAAGTTGTAATATATTGCAGCATATTTTTTATACTTATGTAGCGAGTTATTTTCGACCTTGAGGTTTTTCCACAATTTACACCAAAACTTCTTAAATTTTGGGCTGGAACTCTATCCAAAGTCTTTGTGGCCAGATAAATAAAATCCTTAAATGTGGTTTATTTTATTTTTTGAACTAAAGGAATTTTATCACTTTTATTATTTTATTAATTCAGTTTCGTAGCAACTCCTTGCACTATTTGAACTAACATTTGCAGGCAAAATCACCGCTTTCTCTGCTTGGATGCGACTAAATGGGCCATTTTGAGACAAAATAGTCGCTAAAATGTCTCCATTGTAATCCAATCATTGTAAACTCTATTGTAATTGTCTTCTTTAGCATCGGCGTAATCTTCTCATCTCGCCTATTATGCAGAACGAACGAAAAATTTGTTAGTAGAAAGGAGTCAATAGATCAAATTCTTTGATAGCTAAGTCCTTAAATTACTATCAAATTCTTTGATAGTAATCGTCCTTCTAATGCACCCGAATATATTTTTTCATCTCAAGACGCGTTGTTTTTTTATTTTTTTTGAATATAATTTTTATTTGAACAAGGGATTGCACGACTTTGCGAACTATTACCAACCTCGTCCTTGTCGAAATATGTCTTTCTATAAAAATAGAGAATCATTTATTGGTGAAATAATTCTGTACTCCTGTGAAAATTTATGGATTTTTTAAATTATCTATTGTAAATTCTTTTTATAATTTATGGCCTTTGCAGGATTTTATATTTCAACATATTCCCCGATGCTATGGTTGGTGCGCAAAAGTAACCAGCATAAGCAGCAAACATCCATTCAATTCCTTCGTACATATTAGAGATGTCAAATAGGCCACATACTCGTGCATGCTTCACTACAATTCCTTCTTGAATTCACCCTGAGTAACTATCCACCTTGATCTTTTTTACAATAGTAACTGAAATGGGTTGTCTCAAAAACCTTGATGCTCTTATAAAATATCAATTATGCCGGGGACAGACTACAACTAACTATTGGACGTCAAAAGTTGACATCACTAGTCAGCGTCAATAGTTCACATGATTAGCCAACGTAACTAGTTGAAGTTTGAACCAGTTGACGTCTAAGTGACGTCAAGGCTCAAAAAATATAAGAAGTTCTTCTGACGTTGACTTCATAAAGGTGTCAAAAACTAGTTCAAACGATGCCGTTTGTTCCAGGCATTATATCCTTCCGTTTAAAATGGAAATTAAAATGGATAGTAGATCATGATAAATTTCATGTGTCGCGTATGACTTAAAAGTATTCTAAATGAAAAATAAATAAACTTCTCAAAACAAAACAAAGGCTACTCGATTATTTTTTATATGCATAGTTGCAAACGCAATGCTGTCAAATTTTTTGACTGTTTCCTTTTCGTAGATGATTAAACTGAAATGAAAACCGAGTAGAGTGAAGAAAATTCAAATATTCGAATAAAATTTACAAAAATTTTAAGTCAAATCACTCAAAAAACATTTAAAAAGTGACAAAATAGAAGACGATGCAAACTTCAGACACCTTTAGTCATTGAGGTGTGTTTGAACGGTCTCTGTTCCTTATAGTGGGTTATTTTGTTTACTTTTAAGTTTCATTCCGAACTAATTTGACGCAAGTCTCTTGATTTCTTCGGTTGTTTTTGGAACTTTAAAGTGTAATTCAATCATTTGAGGGCGAAATGCCAAAAATTCATCACGATCTAGACCGTTTTTCTCCAGCCATAACTGGAAGGATTTTGGATGGTGGTCCATCGCTACATACCTTTGCTTTACAGTCAAGATTTTCACGATGGCCTCTTCAAAAATTTTGAAACAGAAGTTAGGAGGCCGGGACTGTATCCTGTTTTTGATGCCCGTTTGTTTTAAGTTCGCATCGTTCCAAACGTAACGGTCAGAATATTTCGCCTTATTATATTTTCCGATGATTTGACTCAAATTGACTAAATTATGGCAAGATATCACAAAATTTTCATTCAAAATGACGTAAAAGAAAATCAAAAAGTCTTAGCCTCTCCAGGCGGAGTTTCGTCGGTTGAACCCAATGATTTACTGGATTAAAGTCAAGTAAACAAAATATTCATAAACATAAATAAATCAATTCAATCAGTTTAAGCCGTTTTTATTGCTGTGGAAGATCCTATAGAGCATGCAGTTGTCCGATATTATCTGAAGACTTACTTCATTTTTAAGGCGAGCCCACACTAAGCACACAAATACGCCAAGTGTTATATTTCAAATGAAGAAAACATATACTCATCTATTTAAGTAAACGTACAGTTTTGTGCTAATGCAATTTTAATCAAAACTCGACAGGACTTTCTGGAGTAAAAAACCGGATTAGTTTCTGCAAAAGTCCAAAAGCATGATGTAGTTTCAAATACATTAACATGTGTTAGATTTCAGTGGAATGGACTTCGATAACCCAATCCATCAGCTAATATACCAATTGAGTTTATAAAGTAAAATGCCTCCTGGAAATCAACTCCCGAAAAGGATTGAATCAAACTTTTTAATACCAAAGCAGGAAGATAACATTGTAATAGACTTGATCTCCCGTTGACTTTCTTAACTGACTTGGGATTGTGCCAGCTTGAGGCTTGTGGCAAGTTTTAAATTAATATAAAAGGATAACAATGTTCAAGTGAAATGTAGACCCAATCAAAATCCTCAAGCTTAGCCAAACCAAGCTATTGAGACTATTTGCTCGACTAAGTAAACATTTCAGAGCAATCCACTTAGGGATCCAATTCTTATAACTCTATTTGAAATGTAATCAAAGTTCATCAATCATCACCTCCTCCTTTCGGTAGCATTGCATCCAACAGCGCTGTTATAAGCACCTCGGAGAGAGTGTTAAGTTTACTCCTTGAAAGCTTCTAGTTTAGATTCTGAGTATGATATGGATATGAAACCATTGATGTTCCCTGTCAGACCATTATCCTGAATGTACACACAAGTGTATTTGAGAAGAATATAGTGTTTCTGTACCTAGTACGAATTGAATGGAAACTCCTCAATCATGGATAGAAAACAGGAGCAGTAATAGGTTAACAAAAGTTTGTGGCTTTGTTCCATGTAAACATCACCAATTTAAACAAAGTTGCTTAAATTTGTGCTACTTTGCTCTTGCATAAAGTGTTGAAAAAGACTAAGAATTTAGTTCATTGGCAATTCTAATCAAATTTGTCTAACCAGTTTGTTGTGCAATCGTTTTCCCGAAATTTGATTAAAGGATGAACTACACAGTTGGCTGTGCTATTCCGATGAGTTTTAAAAGTTGCTCGTATAAATTCATTCAAGGCAAGTTTTAATTTTTGGGGAAATTTCAGCAAGCGAACTAATTCGTTTGCATACAAGATTTAATCGAAAAATACGGTGAAAGAATTTTCAGAGCCGAAACTGCTGATGCTATATCCATTTCATGTCATATGTCTGACAGCAACGCGCATCGACATCAAGCATCGACATTTCCGGGCGACTTCTCGTAGAAAGAGATAGAAACAACACAAGTAGATTTATATTTGTACTATCTTTACACGAAAAAACTTTTAGGGGGTAGTATTGTTTAGGGCAATAATGAAAGATAATTTACCAATATAATAAAGGTCCTTGTTGTGGTTGAACCCCGCTAGATCAGTTCATCGAAGTGTTATCTCTGTTTTGTGCTTTAACTGAGCTGAGTTTTGTTTCGCTGAAATAGACTAGGTCAAGCCTGAACAAATTTTGACTAGTTAACCTGTTTCTTGAGCTGTAAGAGTGAGATCGTGTCTATCGCTTCGGTCGCATATTATTGATTTCAAAAAACGCACCCACATTCGCAATTGTATTTTAAGGAACAGGAAAGGGTACACCAAAGGGGCTCATGTAATGTAAAAACCGACGTATGGCGATAATGTGGTAACTTTTCAAACTGTTAACAAGTAGTTTTAGCTGATTAAAAACGAGAATGAGTTGGTTTAAGGTTGAGGGTTGAGATCAAACTCAATAATAAGCGAAAACGCCCACTGAAACGCGTCATTTCGAAATTTCTTTCCAGACTTGTAACTGGCAAACAGAACGAAAATCGTGTCAAAGTTTGCATCGACTTCAAAGAAAATTTCCAAGCAGATGCTACTTTCTTCGCCGAAAATGCAATAGGAAATATAGATTGGGCCCAGACTTACCATCCTTAAGTGAAGATGCAGACATCTCAACTCCTCTAGCTTTGAAAAGTATGCTAGCATAATATCAAGATCACGCTCGTTGTTTTTTTTTTCTAAAATATTTTGGGGATAGTTCATGTTTTTTGGAATGTTTATTCCGAATTGTGCTGTAACGTTAACAAAACGATAAACGAAGAATGAAATGAGGAAAATATTTTCATCGCTTCCTTGACAGATGATAAGAGATGGTAAATGCTTGGGCGGTCCAAATGCAAGAAAAGAGCATTCTTGATCAGTTGGAAGCCTTCTCTAACTTCTCTTCTCTCCTTTCCCTCCCTCTAGAGAAGGCAATCCTGCAACCCAGGGAGGCCTAACTCGGAGTAATGTGTCGAGCAGTTGCAGGACCAGTACTTCGTTTGACAGGGGAAATTTTTGGTCGGTAGTCCAGTTGGTTTCTGCTACTGAGAGTCCGGCACTTAAGACGCAAATAGACGTCACCTCCCTGCTCAAAAGCAAAATGACAGATAAAAATTGTCCAAACCAATATTTGCTTGATGGTGATAAGACACATCAAAGCTTGATGGAGATTAGACACCGAGACAAATCACTTTGCTAATTTTTAACTAGCCTTGGAATATTCAGCTGTCATTCTTTCTCAAACTTGTTCAACTATAAGATTTAGAAGAGAACTATAAACGCAAACACGTTATAAAAAACAATAAGAAATGTCAAAACTTGCTGCAATGGTTCCAAAATGTGTTATTTTTCAAGAAACTCCAGCGTGATTGAGACCAACCTTTAAATTGAAATCCTGAATATTTTCATGACCCTGTGTATCTGGTGAACATGACTTTATTTAAGCTTCTTTATATTCTGATCATTAAGGTGTAAAGGGAGTGGCAAAATGGAGTCCTAAACAATTGGAGCGTAAGTAGAGTTCAGACTCATTTAAAAAGAAAATTTTATTTTTGCCAAAATGTCTTGCGGGACATTCTACCTACCTGTTAGGGTAAGACAGGGTACCCTTGGGGCGAGATGGGGTATAGAAAACATATTATATTTTCAGTTGTTAAACTCACAAACAAATGTTGCCTTGTCATTCTCGTCGTTTATCCCAGCACCCTTATAGAGAGAACATGCGAGTACAAGGGATATAATTTTCATCGTTGTCACTTTCTAGTGGTTACTTTCGTTTATTGTTGATTTTCTTCGTCTCTTGTTCGTTGTCAAATTGGTTTTTTTATTCTTTTCTGTTCTTAGCCCTCTATTTTTATTCTTTTTTTTTCTCTTCTGCCAGTTTATTTTTTGTTAATTAATTCTTCTAATTCGTTTTTATATGAGGAAGAAGTTTTGATAGCCGTTTTTCCCGTTTGTCAAATGTGCAATTTTGTGAGTTGCAGGATAGGGCATTACTTGTTCAGGGCTGGGAGTGGAGATGGAGTAGTTGGCCTTTGATCTATTGCTATATTTCTCATCCAAGTGGAACATCCGGACTAAGGCTCTGTTTCAATCCCAGACTGACAATCTCAGATGTCATGTGGAATATCAGCGGACTTAAATTTTCGGCAAAATCTTCAGCTGTCAGAACTGAAGTCGCAGCTGTTGTCATATCAAAGACAACTGAAGCGTGAGTTGTTGCGATTGATCTGTTTAGTGCTGTTGCTCCGTTTCCCAATGCAATGGTTCCTAGCAATGCTTCAGTGAAGGAGAACCTCTCTGCTTGTTGAATATCAGTCATTAGCAAACCAGAATCAAAACCGAAAAAAAAAATTTCTAATTCCATGGCCAAATTTCATATTTTTAAAGCCATTTACCGCATGTGGGAGGAAGCATAATATAATAACTTCATTCGTCCATGTTTCAATAACGACGTCAAAGGTTTGGGTGTACGTTTTGTGGCCATCTATCAACTATCAGCTCCGTTAAAACCAATAAACTTCGTAAATCAGTGAAGAAACAATTCAGCTGTCATCCAGCCAACCATACATACATCCCAAGCTCCATGAGTAGCATTCAGCATTTTCTTTGCGTCCTTTCTCTTTCTTGGAAACACCATAATTGCAGGCGTACATTGGCCACTAACACTGAAACATATTCTTATAGTTATTGTGGATCCTTTCTCCGCAGAAGTTTTAGATCCCACCTGTTTTCTACCTTTTCTTGTAATTATTCTTGACTTTGTTTTTAAGCGTCAACTGAAACTCCTGTTTAATCACAATGATAAACTCTGTCAGACGAAAGTTTGTGCTCATCATTAACGTTAGGAGGAGGAGGATCGAGAATGTTTACAAAAAATTTCCAACAGCTGGTATATTAAATCCAGAGGTACGTGCAAGTAGTGTGCTTTCTGGCTTTCGTATAGATAATACTGGGTTCCTGTGCAAAATCTTTGCCAATTTATTTTTCACAAAAGAAGTTTTAAAACGAGTTGCTTCTCATTTTAGGGGTGGCAAGCATACACTGCCTGATTGTAAGCTAATGGTCCTACATTTTATTTTATAAATCCGTAAAAACGACTCTCCATACCAAATCTATAGGTGCAGAGTTATTTTTCTGCATCATAAGAAAATGATCTATTTTTTGGGACTAAAGGAACCTCCACCGAAGTTTCAGAAGCAACAGAATCCACACGAGCCCTTTTAACTTTTCGTTTGTGGCTCGTTTGTGGCATAAAATATGTTATTGGCATTAATTTGCACACCTTTTCACCTTTGGCTACAACATTTAGTGCATTATTCAAACTCTCTTCATCCAAATTTCCCCCTATCAGTCTTTCTTTTATAATTTTTCACCATTCTTAAGCTAAATTGAGCTCAAGTAAGTTTCAAAAATTATAGTACCTTAAAGAAATAATTTGAATTTTCTTCAAGTGCAAAATGCTTCAAAGTACCTTCATTTGCCCGCGTGCGGCCGTCTGAATAAAATGAATTGCCTTAAATAACTGATCAAAATATATTTATAAACATGTTAAACATGCTGCTGTGATTATTGATAAACAAGAATAACCTTCAATTAGTTCTAAACAACTCATGATGAGATACAAACCATAGATAATGTACACCGCGAAAATCGCAGACTTTGACAAGAAAAGAGTTTTTGGAGTTAGGGCAAACACGTGTGACCTCGCAATCCGTTTAGCGCTGACTGATAAACATGATAGCGACGCGTCATTCCGAGCTAAAGTGACTGTAGTACGTCGTTCGTGCGGCCGATGACACGCGATATCCCGTTTCCCCTCCCCCCCTTCTTCTCCGTAAATTCTCAAAAGGACTTAAAATTAGTTTTAAAAATTTTATTATGCAAAAAGTAACCTAAAAAAATGCATTGAGATGTAAAGCAACGCAAAAGATTTTCGGAAATAAAAATATAACTATGTGTTCTCTTCCTTCGTCTCCGTTCATTATAAAGTTGTTGCATTGGTAAAGAAAACAAGTTTTCTGAAGTGTTGAATAAAATGCACGGAAAAGAAAAATTTAAGGCAATGTAGAATGTGTTTTATTTGCTGATGTAAAGAGCTTGTAAGTCAAATTTCCAGTTAGACGAAACAATGATTAACCTGGGAAACGTGCCTTAAAATCAAATGCATGTTAGTCTACACATACTCGTCAATATGCATATTCGAAACATTCAATGATTTATTTTCAGACTTTCTTTTGTTCCGAAATCTGTGTAACAACTTTATTACAACCAATCGCGATTGATGGATTGTTATATTATTCATTTAATTCATTTCCATCGCCTTTTCTATCTTTAGTCTTTGATTTTCATTAAATTGTGTTGTTAATGTGTTTGCCTCGATTTGAATATCAGTAATATTTTTTTTTTCGAATTCGAGAAAAAATTTAAAATTCAAATAAATCTAAATTTTTCAAGAAAAAAGAACTTAAGATGTATTTAACATGATTCTTCGTCTCCAGAAATTTGGTTTCCTCACCTGTTTTGTTATTTATTATCTCTATCTTTGTTAGTTAGATTTAGTACCTTTAATGGTTATGCGAGTTTGTGCTAGAAAATGGTGGAAATATTCGAGACCTTACGTATGGCTTCGATAGAGATTTTCCATGGTTTTCAGTCATTTTCTCATGCATGTCAATGGGAACGATGGAATGCTTGGATGCTGTAGGGGTTTCACTTGTAAGGTCTCGCGTCTTATAAGCTAAATGTCCAAGGATGTTATAGTTTCCGCCAGAAAAATCGAAACAGCTAGTTTTTTTTCTAATCTAAGAGAAGAAAATATCAAAGCACCTCAGTTGAGAGCTACTAATTAAATGTTTACCATAGAACTGCACCGTCCTGACTTGGATTTTGATACGATACAAGCGAAATCATAAATCGTCTCTTAGATCAACATCTTATGAAATTTCTTTTTATCCTTCGTCTGTTTCCATACGACCTGGCCAGCTCGTGAAAACCCACCAAATTATTCATGACATTCGTCTATAAACGTTAGATTGACTATAAAATCAGTTTCAAGTGTCTCTTTTTTCATTGATGACTTGGTTTGTTGCATGTTTTAGCTATGAATCCGATGTCGAAGCAACTCATAACACAACAACAACAACAGCAACAGCAACAACCACAACAAACAAATAAACAAACAAAAGACTTTAGATGAAAAAATACCCCGAGTTCCATCCAGTGCTGAAGTTGGCGCGGAGCTTGGTATTTTCTTTTCGGTTAGACTGCTGTTAGTTTGTTTTTTCTTGGCTCTTTGTTTCTTGATGAGGTCCCCGGCTCATCTCTGGCGAAGAGATTTTAGCTTAAATCGAATTTAACGGTCATTGACCATCCGCAACGTTTTTATTATAAAGGTGAATAAAAGGTAGACAATCAAAATAAATGAAAGAGTGGCCCAACCGATTGCATTGAATAAAAAGCTTTTTCGCTAAGTTATTCAATCGCATGTTCTGCGTACTTGAGCATGATGTTTAATTTTTCAGGATCGTACTTACGCGGAGCATAGGCAACCAACTCGATGTTGCATGACAGTGTGAACATTTATGTGTCCGGAATAATTTGGATCCATGCATCCATCCAATCAATCATGATTCTGGTCCCGCGGCCCCAGCCAACCGCGTCTGAATAGATTTCACAACTTAATGGATGAATGGCAATTTGTTTGGGAGCCCTCGTGGATCAACTCATTAATCTAGCCATGGCCCAGGTATGGTATTACTTTGTACACCTCTCCTTTATCGGCGCTAGCTATTAACATTTATGAATGTTTGATCGGAATCGATCTTTGTCTTTAACATAATCGTGGACGGGCCGATCAATACTCATAATTCAACAAATGTTTGAATAGTTTATTGTCTATTGCCATTTCAAGTTCATTATTCAAGTTTTTGTTTCGGTATCGGGAAACATAAGTTTTTGCTGGCAACAATCCAAGGACCACTTAAATAATTAAGTATCTAGCAAATTATTTCCTTGAATAACTGTGCCAAAAATTCGAACAGCGAATACGAAAAACACGCGACAGAATATTTCCTCTTCGGAGTTCCTACATTTTTCCATACTGCTGCTGGTGATCAAAAGAAGTGGCAAGTCCTGAATGTAAAACAACACCAACTAGCCTATGTGCTTGTGTCCTAATTTCATATAAATTTGGTCAACGAAAGAATCTCCTTGATTCCTAAAATCCTGAAACCCTCCAAAAAAAAGTTTTATCCTCGAACTTTTCTCTTTTGCTCCATCAACCTTTGTTCACGTAAACAAAGATCCTTGCAACACGGCGAGGATTGTCTGAAAAGCTTCTGACCTTATCATGAAGAGAGCAGCACTTTCCGACTTAAGTTGCGGAACAGGCCAGTAATATTTTTGGATATTTGGTAGGGCATACGATGGACGTAACCACGTTCTTGATTTGCTTTGAACCACCCATGACACGCTAAATGCCATACTTTTGGTCCTTAGCCATTACTGAGTGTGGTGTTTTCCTTCAAACTATCTTCACTTCAAAGTGATTTTCCAATTGCAAGCCCGCGAATCCAAATCCTTTCAACTTTACTGACTCCTTTAAATTCCCTCGAATTCCATTCATCGCGTGTTCCGTTCTCGTCTATTTTTCTACCCAATTCTGTTAGAATTGCAACACTTGAGAGGTGAATAACGACAAAGAGTTGAATTATTTCATTGAAATTTCAACCAGTTTGCATTGTCATTTCTCGTTAGACGATCACTTGAATAAGTCGTTGTTAGTATTCTCACGAAAATCGAAAAATATTGAGTAGCACGCTGTCACTAAATTCTTGTTTTGAAAGGCAACACGCCTACGTAATACCAACATCAGTTGGAACCTGTCTATTGGGACTCTTTATAATTTGCACGACCGCGAAAGTTCGGGTAGCTGAATTTAAATAGGTTCGTACCTGATGTTAAGCGTTCAGGGGGCCGAAAACTGTGACAATCAGGGAAACCGCCGAGGAAGTTCAACGAATGGTACTATATGTCCATCCATTTAAGGTTTGACAGATAGAAGTGGTTATGGACGTATCTAAAGAACGCGTTTGTTATATATCAAAAATGAAAAATAAGGCACGTCAGTTGTCTGCGCTTTAAATGCCCCGTTTGATTGCTTTAGGTCAATAAGGTACTCCATTGAACATTTCCAACGTTCTTTTGGTAGTGGTCTACAATTTGCCTCATTGCAAACCTAACTGTCTCAATCCTTTTCACATTCTATGGTTTCTCATTGACTGGCCTGAAATTGAAAAATTAAGAAAATGCAATCAGGTCAAAAGCATGAGAAATATTTACAAAAACTATCCAAGGAAAGTTCAAAAAGTCGAAAAAATTGAGGTCTTTTGGCTTGCATCTATCAAACCTTCACGCACCTCATTTGGGATGGCTTAAGCGGAACGGGCTCGATTTTTCGCGTCGACTTAGAACTGCAGATTAGAGAGTCGACTTAGTCGACTTAGAACTTAGAACTTCTGAGATGTAAAAAACAGTCAACATAGTGGATGACAAAGGGTGACCTTGTTCTGAAACAGGCGAAATCAGTTCGGTCGACTGGGAAAATGATGGTGAATGATTTTCTTTAGGATATACGTGATGTGAAATAATAAGGACATAGTATCGCTTGATAGGCTAAAGATAGATGTCTCACAAAAATGACAACAAAACATTGACAAGGGGAAACACACGTCCCAACAGGACAACGCGCTTTAGTTAAGGCTAACATTGAAGAAGTGCACTTTCTTGCACGGTTTGTTTTACATCCTATTGTCCTATTGTCGTACAAAAACCAAGTAAGTCCTCTAGCTCTGTAGTTGCCAAGTGATGCAGTTCTGTTACGTTAGTAATCCTCAGCCATTTGAGTTGTTTATTGGCCACGCTTGGACAATCTAAAAGGGAATGTTCTGTACTTTTCTCTTCCTTGCCATGAGCATGGTACGTGTTGTCTGTTTGGATTCTTATCGTTTAACGTGTTGGTCTAAGAAATTGGACACGTTTCTCTGAAACAGTATACTGATCCATACTGGTCATAAACTTCACTTCTCTGTCAATGTCCTTTCGGCTTAGTAATGGGTTTGCATGTTGTGAACCTATGTATCGTTTAGAAGCATTTGTTTAACCGTTCTAATGCCCTTTTCTCGGATAGCAGTAGATCAATGTGGTCTCCTTGAGTTCTTGAAAGGTAATCCATTGGTGGTTAGATAGGTTAAGTGAGACGTTTACTCTCCAACCGTGCAATCCCTCCAATAGCTCTGTTGAGAGTAGAGTGACGTCAGTCACTTCCATCCTATTTTTGTTAATAATAGTCGGTGTGGTATCATTATCAGCTAATGAAGGCGAAACTAAGCTGCAGGTACAAACTCGCTCGTTTATACCTCCAGCTCAATTACTTCTTCTAGTCGCTTGCCTAACACCAGGACCTTGCCTTTGTAAATGATTCCTTTCTGCGGGACGACATGCTAACTTTGTGTCACGTAATCCACATTTTGGAGCCATTGCGTTGCGAGTAATTTCTGCGGTGTCAACTTCGTTTAAGGTCTGAATTATTACAGTGCATTGTCACTGAACTTCCTTAACGACGACGGAACTGAACACTTTTTTCAGGGTGGACTTTACATTGTCAACTACGCTCTTCATGTATGCTTGAGTTTGCTCCTGTTTGCAGATCACGAAAGAATGAGTCGCTATCGGCCTCATCAAACCCATCTGAAAGTAGGGATTTTTTCAGGTTTTCTGGGTAGATGATCCAATAAGTGTTTTTCAGGCAGCCCAAAGCTTTTTTTGTTGAGCAATTTGCACCTTGCCTGTTTCTTGAAGTTTGCTTTTCACCGCAACATCTATTTCTTTGGCTATGGCGTCCCGGTAGGATTTTTTCTATTGGATTTGGCGTTCGATGGTTCCTTTTTTGGGTGCACTTGTGGCGTTCATTGGTTAGTTGTAGCCAGTTCTTTGAGTATTGTCATCCCTTCTATCTGATTAGCTCTGGGTTCGCCCTTCATCATTGCGGGTTAGGATCCAGTTTTCTTGACAATGGCAGCCGATTTTCTAGATTTTTCTTGGTTGACAGTGTTTTTTGCCTGTAGGCAGGGCTTCTGGAGAAACTTATTCCTCCAATTATGTTTTGATGCTTCAGTTTTCTTTGTGCCTTTATTTATAGTGTTCTGGTTGATGCTTCCGTCTCTTCAGTTGGCACGGTAGCTGCTATTGCTCTTGTATTGTTCCAGTTGCTCATAAAATGGATATCCTACTCCGTCAGGAGAAATTTCTGGCCCAATAGGTCTGGGTAACTCGTGCCTGATGTCATCGATTCAGTTGTATCATCGCCAGGAACAGAAACAGGAAGGAAAGGTGCTTTTTTATGCACTGCTTCCATATTTATTTTTGGTTTTCTCGTCGCTTTGTCGGGCCCTATGCTCCTTCCTCCTGGGTTTAGCCCATACGTCAGGGTAGTTTCTGATGCAGGCATATGAAGTTTGCTTTAGTATACATTCTTTGATTGCTAAGTTAAGCTCGCAGTACATGGTTTGGAAGATATTGGGGCAGAGTTGCGAAACGCCACAGAGAATTGGTGTTGAATTTGAGCGGTAACCCAACGTTTATCGTATGCCTTCGATATATCAAGAAAAGTGTCCTTATTTGGTGTGTTTTATTCATCCCACGGGTAGTCTGGACTAACCTAAAAAAAACTTAAAACCAGAAAAGATGTACAACTATGAGGTGTGACCTAAAACCTTAAAAGATGTACAACTATGGGTATGCTGCTTTGAGACGAAGCTTCTCATTCAGTAGAGATCAAATGATCATTGCTCTTTGATAATATTCCCTAGATTTTAAATTTGAAACAAATCAGGACGTTGCAGCGTCTTACCACTTTGAAAATTTCTGAATCAGGCACAAAGAACTAACAATTTCGATCAACAGCTAACTGAGATATTGTAATTCTTAGATTTAAATTTAGAATTCCTCAACTTGCTGTCCTTGCCAAGCCGTATGTGTGAAGATATATCTGTTTAAAAACTATGTATGAGTTTATTGCTATTAAATATGCCATTGAAACCATCCAACAGTCGTCCCAGCCTACCATCCCTCCATATCAAATTAATAACACGGATTAATTTGCCAGAAACGAGAACTATTGCGATAAAAATTAGATTAAATATGAAAACATGTCGACTTATCGGTTCCACCTAATCGCATAGCAAATAACATTATTCCACCTTGCAGACATGTCTCTGGTTTTCTTCTGGTCAACTGCGGAACCCGCCATCATAAATTAACTCGCGGTAGCGGCTATCATCGAAAATCTAATTAAATTTCAATTACTCAAATGTAAATGTATCTAAACGAATTGATTTTCCTCGTAAAAGCCCGTATCAGTATCACTTGGAGGAGCTGCTGCCTTAGCCACTATAGTTTGAGTCTATTTGATGAATTCAAGTGTTTCACATCTACGACTTTTCCTCCGCGGTAGCAGGACATAGTTGATTTGATTTCTTTTATCAAACGAAAGAAAAACGGTGCAGCAACTTTTCAATTGCTGCAATTGCAGTTGCAGTTGCAATTTTACAACTTTAGCAAACTTCTAAATGCTTCAGAACGAAACCGGCCGCTAAGCTTGTGCCGGACAAGATTCGCGAGACTGCGTAGCAACATTCCAAGCAACTTTTCTTGCATTTTCCGTTTCTAGGCAATAACTGCAACCGTGACATCGCGAGAAGCAAAAGAACTCCGTCAAGGGTTTGTGGAAACCAAAGTACGAGGATAAAGATCAACTTGGCCAAAGTTGAGTTGATGGTGAGATTATAAGTGAAATACATGACGTAATTAATTGGAAATTAATTATTAACTTGATGGCGGTTCAATAAACATATGCATGTTCACCTTGCAGGTGTGCTTGCAGTGCTGCCTGCGTAGCGCCTGAATTTCAGGACTAACCATTCGGGATGGCTGTAGCCAGGGAGGTGCGATTATCCCGAATCATTCAGTACTGAAACTGAGCAATGATGTTGAGAATGGTCGGCCAAGGACATTTTGGTTTTATTGGTCTAATCAGATTTCCACTATGTGATATTACCTTTAGCATCTCAACAATCTCAGCGTACAGCAAATCAACTTGATGTTGCTTAACTTTTCCTTACCATCGAAATTGTTGTCATTATCGTTGCCGTCGCCGGCGTTGTGGTCGCGCCAGGAAAAAATCTGAAACCTGGATCAACTTGGTTGAGTGAACATAACCAGAAACTTGATGTTAACTAGATGCCGCCGCCGTAACGATTTATATCCGAGCTAATTAAAATCGCTACTTAAAGACTCTTCATTGGGTCTTGTGCCTGCTTCCCGTGTTCTTCGCCGCTATCGCGAACGTTAAGTACGTACTGCACGATTGCTCAGGAGGACTTTTCGCCAAGGAACAACAAAGAATGAAGAAATGTTACGATGAGATGAAATGCTGCTCTGCGCTATGAAGACGTACTGGATGCCGGCATGGCTGTAATAAATCGCGAAATCCGGTGCAGTTTTAAGATGGATGTCAGGTTTGCTGTTGACATAGGGCCCCGTGGGAAAAAGTGTTATTTCATAAAGTTGTTAGTATTGTTCTTTGTTCGTTCTCTTGTTTTGCGAAAAAATAAACAAAAAATCCAGATGTTCGTGTCGCTATTTGCTTTCGAAGAGAGCGAGAGAATAAGGTAAAAGTTCGAATATCTGCAAACAAACCGCGCACTTAGCATCAATATACACATATAAGTAAATATATTTTTGCAATGGAACACGAACAAAGACTTTGGTATGCTGTTTGGAAAACTATGACTTATTTCCCAGCCTCAGGCATCATAGCATTTCCATGCCAATATGAAAAGATAGAACACTAAGCCAAAGAAAATTTATCGATAAACGTTCTTTGTGCATATAGGAAAACTGGATAAGACTGTAAAATGTGCTTTGCATTTCGATCTCAATGAGAAGTTTGAAATTGAAACCTGTAATAGCTTGCAGTTCTACGTACGCTAGTTACTTCGAAATTTCCCTCAAAGCACAGCCCATCAATATATAGCTCTAACACTCTTGGACGACGTCTCTCAGAAAGAGATAGAAAAAACACAAGCAGATTTATATTTGTATTGTAATTCCACACAGTAATTGAGCAATATCTCAATCCAAATATAATTCCATTTGATTTGGGTCGAATGCCGTTTGATTAGGAATTTTTATTTTTTCGAAGTATGAGCACTGTTTGCACTAACAAAAAGTAACAAATTATGTACCGAAAATCATAAAATACTCATACCAATACAAAACCCTCATCTTTTAACTTAGTCGGAAAACGATATCATATATCTCAGCAGACAAGTTCTACTCCCTCATTACATAGAATTGGTTCGTCTATAGTGTCTTAAGTTCGTCTCTGACCCCCAAAAAATTTGAGCGTGAAAAAAAGGGAGGCCAATTGATCACATTAAGTCATCATCTTTAAACAAATTCTGTAAATGAAATGCACAGCAATTTTTTTTCCAACTTTTCAATTCGACGAAAATTTATCCCTATCAATTCAGAAAATTTGCATTTGTTTATAGTTCATTTCTTTTATTTTTTAAATTTGTTTATTATGCCATTATTTATCATCATAATCCATCGTGTGACACCCAATGCCGGATCTTCGGTTCCAAGATCAACCAACTTCCATTCTTCACAACAAATATCAGCTGTTTATTGTGTCTTCCTATCGAATCCTCGGTTTACATGCTTGGCGTTTGCCCAACGTTCTACCCTTCAATGTCCTTTTGGGTAACCGATTTTCTTCCGTTCTATCAACATTTGCCCGCCCATTTGCAATTTGGGTAGCTTTGCCGAAGTAGATATAGGTGTTTCGTTGACAAATTCATACGAAAATCGTTGTAACGTAGTCTAAACTCTGAACCTCTTTCAAAGTGGACTGTAGAGTTTCCGGAGGACTTTGCGTTAAAATTTGTCCACTGTTTTGTTGTTGGGATTCGATCATCACAGTGCATACTTCTCTCTCATACAGGAGCACATGCTTGTCTAATGATATGTAGATGCGAGGCTTGTTTCGTCTATGCCCAATCCGATGAGGTTTTATCGGGCTGAAGTATTCTTCCTCTTTTTGAGTGATGAGTTTAGTTTTCCCTTCATTAACTCGAAGGTCGATTCCTTTTGCTTGAGATTCCAGAACCAAAATGCTACCTTGACACCTGAGATTGATTATGCTATAATATTGACATCATCAGTATACGCTACCAATGGTATGGACTTTACCTTTAGTGTACCAGAAATACACGCATCACCAATACTAAACTCACGTATACTGTACCAGTATTGTACGAGAGGTAAACTAAGACAGCTATTGTCCTTATGATGACTTGTTCCAGCGCAACATTAAAAAGCGTTGGATAAGTCAATCCCCTTGTTTGAAGCCTAACTACATTTCGGAGCTCTTCGTTAGTTCTCTTTTTACCGTGGCGTGAGACTCAGTGTTAGGCATTGTAACATTGACTACCCGTCCTTTTCTTCCCATTTGAACACTTTAATAATGCAAGGATTATTTTGAACAGAGTTTTTCTGCCGATGTTGTGTATACTTGCTTCGGGTCTGCAAGGAGTTGGTCCAAGTCGATGCTATATTCCCTGATAGTCTTGAACGTTTCAGGATTTTTTCAAGACTTCACTGATGTTCTCTTAAAGCGTCCACGATACTGCTCTATAATATTCTCACAGCACGGGATCAATTTTCTTTCAATTTAAATATACTCCCGAATTATATATTTTTCAAAATTAAAAGCATAGCATTTTGAAATGGGAATTCAAAAAATCAAATCGTATTTCTTTCTATGATTTTGGAGAGTACACAGTACACAGTAACACTCCTACAATTTTCACACAATTGCCTCCTCTCTGGAGGAATACTACTGGAACTCCATCTATTTTATGAGCTTTGTTTTTCTGAGGTCAAGTAATACTGCGTGTACTTCGTCTCTAGTAGATGGTGACACAATGACTTCTTGTTTTATTTCTGGCACGTTTACATCTTCAACTAGAGTTTGAGACTGTGGAAAGCTTCTTGAAATATTGCAACTATCTGATCTTGATTTCGTCTGGGATACCTCTGATTGATCCTTGTATCTATTAGCAACAACTCGATCGTGAGCCTTCCCTCAGTTGTTTGATAGAGGTATATGCCGATCTGAGTTCATGAAGCGTCACGTTTTCGTTGAACAGCTGGATTTTGACAGTGCTAGTTTTCCATCGCTTCCTTGCATTCTGCGTTGTACCAATCGTTCTAAGTTTTCTTTGGTTGATACAACATGACTTCTCCAACCGCTTTAGTTACCGCATCTCTCACTGTCCTCCACACGTTTGATTTCATCCCTGCGTTTCTCCACCTGCCGACGTGTGTTGATACGGTCCTTTGCCGCTGACATATATGTAGATGCGGGACTGGTATCATGGAAAAATTAAAGTCCTTAGAGATGTGACATCGGAGCTTAGGCCTTTCAAGGTAGAGGTTCGAATCGCTAACAGCGCCGCTTAAAGATCATACGTCGCGAGTATGAGAAAAAAGTAGATTTGATTGGATGTGCCATCATCCGGTGATGCTCCAGATGTCAGGAAAGGTTTTGAACGTATTATAAAGTTTCTACTGATAGCGCAGTCTATCTGTCATTGGCCATTGTTGTTGGTCTCTGCATGAAGGCTCTGCCCTCCAGTTGTCGTTCTATTCAAAGTTTCTCGACCGATTTAAGCATTGAAGTAATTCAGAACAACTTTAATGTCGTATAAACGCACAGGATCTACCATCTGTTCTAGGTCGCTGCAAAAATCATTGATGATACTCTCCTTCTTGGCTCCACTAGACCCATGACAGTTGATCAGCTAGACATTAAAGAATTTCGTATTAATACTAAGTGCATAGATCTATTCGTTAACGGACCTAAACTCGGTGACAATTTGTTGGCATATTTCATTCATAATGAAAGTCACTCCTAACTCATAACTTCCTTCTGATTATAAATAGTGTGTGCTCCCATTTTGAACGTCTTACAGCCGTTCAATTTGAGCTCTTGTACTGCGAGTATGTTGATTTTATATTTTCTTACTTTATCAAAAAGTGGTCGCCGTGCATCTGACCTGAGCTGGCATTCCAAGTTCTAAAAGAAAAGTCCTTAATTTGTTGCAAGAGTCTCTGCCGTTTCTCCAATCCGGTCCGGGACAGTTGTCCTGGTTCCATGACAATTGAGAGAATGTGAATCAGTGCCAGTGCTGCGACTTAGAACCGATGTTACTAAGACTCCTTTACACTGGCTTGAACGGTCATCGCACCGAGGCACATCCAGTAGGCGGAATTAATGGAATTAGATATATAATTAATTAATTTTTTTTATAAAATATCATATCCTGCTCGTAAAAGTTCATTTCATTGTGACCAAAGCTCTTTCGAAGTCCTGAAGCTTGTGCAATCTTGCTAAGGATACAGATTTTTGTTATAAGAAACATTCCGTTTGCACTAATTTCTGTTTTTTTTTTCAATAAAAAAACACAATAATCAAGGATTCGGAAAACGAAATGACTTAATCAAAAATTAAGTAGCTAAAACGGATGAAAAACTCTTCAGTTTGTTCATTTTCCCAAAAAAATTTCTCGAACTTGAATCATGTTTTAGCATAGAATAAGTTCGAGTCTAAGAAGGAATAAGTTCGAAAGTTATAATCAATTCAATACTATGTCAATAGTTGAATTTCATAGAAACACGTTCAGCACATTTTCTTTCCTGATCCTAAACCTGTTAGCTTTCATGTCACTCTGAACCTTTTTTGGCTAGATATCATCATTTTATGGTTCCTTTCGCATGCATATTTTGTATGTTTACTTATTCCCCATATTTAAATTTTGGTCAATGAACCAACGGATTAGATTAGAGCCTAAACAAATACAGTGAAACCATATTTACACACATTTGTTGGAACGGTAAATATCAATTAATTTTTTATGCTCATATAAAGCTTTTAAATTTAGGGTTGTAGGACCTTGATGGAAATGAGAAAAATTTGATTCGCAACAACAATAACACATTTTGTTGATAACCGGTATTGTGGAAATTGTTATATGTTTGCGCATGCTATGTCTTAAGAATCCCGAAATCCTGAATATCCCCAAAAGCCTGGAGGGATTCCCCGTAAAATTATTTTTGATCAGTGCAAATTTTAACGTGCTGATTGGGTTGAGATATATTTAGTAATTATAATCACATATTGAAACATTTTATTTTAAATCGAATATTCATTTCCAATCATTTTTCTCTCTCTCTCTCCCTATTTCTCCCCTCTCTCTCTCTCTCTCTTTCCATTCCTATCTATCTTGCTCTCGCTCCCCCTCTCTCACATTTTTTCCTACCTGCGTCAGTCTCTCTTACCGTATAAGACACTGAAAAATCGGTGTAACAAAGAAATTCCCTTTACATTTCCACGTTATTATTAGTCGGGTTATCCTTTATAATATAGAGTTTGAGCCGAGCAAATATTTTCTGCTGGCTTGCAAGGCTTTTGACGTTTCTGACATTCTGTCAGAATCTAACAAAACCAGAAAATCTGGAGCATTCAAAAGGTGGAAACAACCGTCTCAAAGGATCATAAGGAAAGGAATTTCTTTTCTATGTAATATATTTTCTCCTCCTCGAAGATTTCCGCTTCGGAAAATAAAGCTCCAAAGTAAGGAGGAGATTTCGAAAGATACAAAGCTGCTTTGGCAGGATGATACGTGGTGCTAACTTGATGAAACCAAGTTTTAGATTTGTAGTATTCAAATCCTCGACGAGTTGCAATTAGGAAACTAAGCAACTTCTCACGGTACTTTGTAGTTTTCTTCGTCCCTTTTTTTTAAGGTTAACGTTCAACAATCTTTTTGTTTTTTCGAAAATTTTTAAGTTGATTCATTGTCAACTAAATAAGGCCGAATGCTAAAACTGGACGATATTGCAGCTTAGGCAAGAAGCTCGGGTCAGCGACCAATTTTTTGAAATTCGGCCATTTTTTATGAACTCCGAAAAGAACTTCCTTCGGCAGAATTCAATTCTACGTACCAATTTTGTTTACCCTGCTAAAGCCTCAAAGCAATGTGCAGTATATCAAGAGTAACCCTCATAAATGGGGCATTAAAATGTTCGCTTGTTGTAGTTCTGCGGGCTATTAGTTTTACAATTCACTAGTCATTGACCGCGTTCCCTCAACATCTTAGTCCATTGATCCTACGTAGATTATTCACTTGGCGTTTCACACGAAGATCGAAAGCGAAGATCGAAACCACTAAGGAAGAACCTCAGGTAGTAAATAAAGCGAGCTTTGCAAGATAGAGAGCTTCTAAATAAAACACTATTGCGAGCTTTTTGACCTTAAACTTATGAGAGAATAATTTTGTCGGTGTGATGATGCATACGAGAGCCATTCTATTTGAAAGATATGTGAGAATGATAATGCGCATCTCTCCGCAGCAGCACCTTCATATCCTATCCTCAAAAACTTTTCCTACAAAATGACTGACATCAAATATCGTTAAATTGGGACCTTGTTCGAAATTCTAGCGCTTGCTAGAGATTACGCAATGCTGTTAGGATGCTTTGATGCAATGCTTTGTTAGGATTTGGCAGTGGATGAGTGCTAGAGTTTGACTTGTAGTGATTTTTCGCTTTTTGTCACGATAATATGTATCTGAAACGAGGGAGAACCACTTCTGAGCGCTTCTGGCGGGTACAAAAAAGAAGGCCCTGCAGTAAACAATATACTACCGAAAGAACAATAAACTCAGTGAAAGGAGAGCTACGAGAAAGTTATCGTTATAGAAAGTTGTCTCACAGCTTATCGAATTCTTGAATTATTTTCTGCATTTGCCGTGATTTCGATGCTGATGATATGTAAGTTTGCAAAAGGGATGAGCGATTCGCTGAAAGTGCACGTCGCGGCTCGGGTTTTAAAATTTTTGCACATTTAAAATTTTTGCACAAACACATGTGTGTTTGTCCAGAGAGAAATCTGTCGCTGCTTTTCAGCAACTCGTCCTGAATCAATCGTATATGAGTACTCGGTCTACATTTATTGGGAATAGGACGCGAAGGTATAAACATTTTTTGGGGTCTTATGGGCTTGTGGTCGGGTCTATTGCGTTCTCCGTCCGAAGTAATAGTGGTAATAGTGACAATAGTGAGTGTAGTATCGTGCAATAGTAAGTCATAGTAGCAATAGCATTTGTACCCTACAACATCAACCTTTTTGACCCCGTAATCAAAAAAGCTGTTGGAGAGGAGAAGCAGACAATCCGTTAACATGAGAATCCTTCGGACGAGTTCAAAGTGTCTGATGACATTTCGTTGACAAAACGTGCTTTTTGTCGTAATTTAGAAATGTGGAAGAATGTTTGACGCTGCCATAAGAACTTGCTACTGCCAAGCATCCTCATTTTAAAACTCAAAACTTTGTACTGAAGGAGGATATGAAATTCGGTATGACCCGCGCACAGAAAAATTCTTAAAAAATTGCGACGATTAAGGTCATGAAATGGACGTTCATGACAACAATGAAGTGTTAGCTAGATCTCACGGAAAATTAGGATCAAAATATCGAAATTACATTGGAGACCATGTTTCGAAAACGTCTTGAAACATTGTTAACACAAATGACAAGGTTTACCGTGACTGTATTGGATATATGTAGAAACGATTGGGCTTGCGCTTATGAGACTTAAAGAAGAACAAGAAACTTGGAAGAATGTGGCTACGCTTATCTAATAAACTCGCATCTTTTTCACCGGATTGGCAGTAAGAAAAAACGCAGATTTCGTTCAAAAAATAAAAAATGCAATGTGGTCAATTGTGAACCACTTTTGTTTGATCGAATGGAACCACTAGTTCCGTCATCGCCAATAACAGATTCGACCGGATTTTGAGGGGCAGGTTCGGTCAATACAAAAAGATCTTTCCAAGGATGACCTCATTTTCAGATGTTTAAATGGCCATTCACAAAATCCCTATGAGTTTTATTCCACGGTCTGGACAATAACACCGAAGAGTACAGCTCGCAAATTAAAATTTTTTAATGAGCTCTAACAAATCTAAAGACCAGCTGCATACGCTAGACAACAAACTCCAAGTATTTGTGGTATGACTATGGGTGTTAAGTGTTAAGCTATGGGTGTGAAACATGGACCCTAACCGAAGCATCCGCAAATATATTGAACTCTTTTGAGCGACGAATTCAGAGGCGGATAGTTGGATCTAAGATCGACAGGGACCAATCGTTAATTTGATACAAATATGAAGTGTATCGGCTTGACGAGCCGGAGGTGTCAACGATTGTAAGACCGCGAAAGTTGCAATGGACTGCCCATATAAATCATATGGACGAACTACGGATATCCAAAAAGGTATTTGTTTGCAGAACTGAAGGGTGGAGACCAGTGAGGGAACCAAGGAAACGCTGGTCAGATTCTGTTGACGAAGACAGTTCATCGCTGCTCAGATTTCAAAATTGGAGGACGCGGTCAATGAGCCGAGACAGTTGGAGGGCACTTGTGCAGGAAGTGATGGGCTGAGAGGCGTTAAGAGAGGGGCTAAGAAGAACTACAAAGAGGGACAATAAGACCAAATACTGGAATGCATTCAGCAAAGTTTTACCGGTTCCTATGTATTAAGCTACAGGGTTTTTTGAATGAAGGCGTTTCGGCGGTTTTGAGAATGACGGGCTTGTTTATTTTAACAATCGGAGGTCAATCAAAGATCTTCCCCGATAATTTGCACGACAATCGCATCGCGTCTATGGAATAGCGTCAGAGTAGAAGCAAAAAAGAGGCTTAGACTCCTCGTCATATAGAGAGGCTTTACGAGGCTGTAAAGCTTGAGCAAGCTGAGGGTTCATTATATAATTTTGGAGGAGCGGATTAGATTTTATAGAGGATAGAACTACTGCTCCAAGTAAAATAATTTTGAAAATCCATTTTATCGAAATTTCAAAGGATTCGTTAATAATTATCTTCATCTCTTTCTTTTTCTTTTTCCTTTGAAGTTTGCGGGCACGTTCAAAGAAAAAATATTGGTCATCCAGACCGAACTTTTTCAGTATTTTGTATGATATTAAACATTGTTCTCTATGAACCTTCGTTATCAGTGACTGTTTCAATTTCCTTAATCGATATTACCAAAAAATTTAATAAATTTTTCAAGTCAAATTCAATAAATTTAAAGTGACACATTGATCGTTTATAACCTGAAATGAAATAATTATTTTAGAGTTTTATGCGGCAAGTTAGAATCAAGTACACTCAAAAAGCGAATGATATAATGTCTTCGTATGATATGTGTTTCAGTTGAGAGTGGTGGTCACTATCACGCCTGTAATCCAACGACTCTAGCGTTGACTTGATTTACTGCATCGTGGATAACACTACAATTTTCCTATTTTTCATGAATTTTCCAATATTTTTTTAACTTTTTTTTTACTATTCAATAGTAGTGTTCAATACACCATGAGCATAAATTGTGCCATCCTATTATCCTTTTTACGAAAAATTCACAATGAAACACTTTTTTGAGCTTTACATAGAATGACTTCGTTAAAGGAAGTTTTGAAGCAATGAGTTTCGAAACGTTACACTGAAGATAATGGTAAATCAAGTAGAACGTAGACAAGCAATTTGAGAAAAGCAACTTTCGAATCTCCACGGAAACAAAACAAATAAATACATACCATAGTCTCCCAAAAACTGAAACAGGACGTAAACGGGAACCAAAATGATAGAACCATACATTTATTAATGAAAATTCGTGGTAAAAATCCCAAAATGTATAAGAACTCCTTATTTCGGCCGGTTTTGATAAGAGCCTTGGATCAGAAAGGACGAAGAGTGGGTTGACAAAATCCAAACAGAATTACCACACATAAAAAGGTCCAAATGTTGACGGGATGCTGCGTGTGTGTTGCCCAAATTGAGATAACAAAATGCGGAAATCCTTCGAGTAGTGATGTTGGATCTACGTAAAGGGTTTAAAGTAATTCATAGGTTTATGGCCGTTCGTCCCTCTTTACGAGCCATGTCTTATAAATGGAAATTCTGCTCTTAATGGCGATCTTTTAATTTTTTACGAGCCTGTGGATGCCAGCAACACAGTAAGCTTAATATGTTTTAAAAGCCTCTTAAATGCAGTTTTAGTGGAAACCATAAACGTAAAAATTTAATATGCCTTAACCGTTAGCCGCTAAGCAAAACGTGGTACAAATTTGCATATTGTCTAATGCATTTCTTATATGTCGAGATACTTATTAATTTCCAATTTGTGATGATTTCAGTTTAATTAATTTAACAGGTTTCCAAAGAAATGCTCCATGATCTCACTAAAGACATAAAATCCACCAAACAGCGAAACATGTGATTTGCATTTAGCTAGTGGCGCGATTTGGTCCATTTTTAATTCTAAACTGGTCTAATCCGACAAATATGGTGGAATATTCAAGACATAGGCATGGGTTCCTGACTTCGCCCCACGTTCAATAAACTCTTTGAATCGAATTACACATGTATGAAGCATCTAATCCATCTTCATCCATTCCGGACGTTAATCTCATTACACGAATCCCAAATAGTTGGTGACAAACTAACCGTGGCACTTACATTCATGTTTCTATGCATTTAATATTAATCCTGCGTGCGCTCCTCTCCTTGCTCCTTTCCCGCCAGCTACGCGGCATATGGACGCGTACTACAAACATACTTTGTATCTGTCTTGAAGTTTTCATTGGATTAGCGTCATTCGACTTAAGATGTTGCACTTAAATAGGAACAGATCTCGTGTCCATCAGCATTCGGAGGATGGACGATTGGGGAATTTCGAAAAATAGACACGGCTAATGATCCACGGTATGTGATAGATTAAGCTGGCCGATGTTCGCGATAACGACCGTTGTTTAGATATATATATAACGTGGGCAATAAAGAGTAATAACCAGCGAACAAGTCTATTAAATTTAATGTTCTGCTAGCAGAAAATTAATATGTTGGATGCCGCCTCATAACTTATGGACGCTTGAATCGTGATATATAACCGACCACAAAAAGAGCTAAGACGATGAACTCGGCTGAGATTTCGAAAACTTGGAAAATGTTGTTGGTTATCTAAGAGGCTGATTATGATTGGGCCATCCTCTGAAGCAGGCGAACCAAGCGACTGTCCAGACTGTTAATGAGAAGGTGGTGGGCTTTAATAATGATGGATGGTCGATGACGTTGATTAAATGGTAACACGGAGGGTGATACTCAAGTTGCAAAGATATTTCGAATGGAGCAGACACAACCAGGCATTTGCTTCCCTGAATTCTCACGGGTAGGAATCAATGATTCCAACTCAATACGCACGAGGATTAGCCGACCCAATCAAAAACCAATAAACTGCTGAATGGATTCATCCTATTAGCAAAGGTCGTCATTATGTTAATCGTACACTACACTGTATACTAATTCAATACACCTGCCAAAATATACTACAGGTAGGCGCTTTTTTCGGAAAAGCGTTTTTGTCTGTTGGTCAAGGAGTGAAGCCTTCTCTGACTGGAGGATAAAGATGTACGAGGCAGGGTCAAAAAGATTGCGCGGTGGGGGCTACGGACAGAGGGCAGGGTTCCTTGTTATTTCAGCAAAACTTTTGAAAACAAATAACTCTATACGTACAAAACCAGGTCATAACTGGTAAAAACAGTCCAGAAGAAAATTCACATCTTGACAAATATTGCACATCGGGCGACATCAAGTTCCTTACCGAACCAGAAATAGCTTCCAAGACTATCTTCAGCTAAATTTCGTCTGTGCAAGCGAATATTTACCCCAGTAAAACCAATATTTTACAACTGGCACAACCTTATTAAGCAAGGAAGGAATTTTGTGATTTTTGTGACCACCGCAACCTTCATGGTCTATCACGGTAGAAAAAGTCAGTAAGCTTCCAATACCCATGCAGAACGAAGCCTGAATACATTTCTAATCGCCTTGCTGCAGCTAAGGCCACAATTAAAGTCAATTAAAGAGTAAAGTCCCTCAGAAACAGAAACCAGTGGAAGCAGAGACCAGTCTTGTATCAATCCTTGACCCTTGCATTAAGTAAGACTAAAGTATTTTTGGAAGCACTGTGTGGAAAATGAAAATGTCCAAGAGCAAACATTATGTAAACAATGAATCGTATGTCCTCCCATAACATCTACAGGGTGGGCCATTTAAAGTGGAAGCATCGGGCAACCCAATAACTTTTGACAGAATTGTCAGATCGACTAATGACATACCGCGTTGGAAGCGTCATTCCAAGGCAATTTTATCATGGAACAGTACACACCAAAAGGACACGCTGAAATTGTTCAGCTTTACATTCAAAATAACTTTTCAATTGTGAAAACCAAACGTGCGTTTCGTTCGAAAAATAAAGATAAAAGCGCTCCCGGTGATAACACTACAAGAAGTTTATACGCAAAATTTGTGAATTGTTGTAATGTTAGTAATGCCAGTCATGCATCCAGAAAACGAACAAGACGTTCCGATGAAAATATTGAAGCCGTGCGAGCAAGTGTTGAGGAGGAGCCGACAACATCGTCTCGTCGTCGTTGTCAGGAGATGGGCATCGCTCGGACCACTCTCCGACGCATAATTCGTGTCGATTTGAAGATGTTTCCGTACAAAATTCAAATTGCACATAAACTGAACCTAGGTGATTTTCTGCGTCGCGTCAATTATGCCAAATGGATCAACGAAATGGCCGAGAACGAGGCCAACTTTTGGCGAAAAATCATCATGTCTGACGAGGCACATTTCACGTTAAATGGAAGCGTTAATAAGCAAAATTATCGGTTCTATGCCACCGAAGACCCTCAATTAATTGAGGAACAGCCTCTATACGACCAAAAAGTTACATTTTGGTGTGGTGTTTGTGCGGTCCCTATTTTTTCGAAGACGATGATGGAGCAAGGAAAACTGTTAATGGCGAACGTTATCGAGCCATGATAAATGATTCTGTGATGCCCATTGTTCGTGAAAATGGTTTGAATGGCTTCTGGTGTCAACAGGACAGTGCAACATGCCATACAGGTCGACTAACAATCAATTTGTTACGACCATTGTTCCCTGGACGAGTTATATCGAAAAACGATGATTTTGACTGGCCCCCGAGATCATCCGATTTGACGCCACGAGACTTTTTTTTTGTGAGGCTATTTGAAATCCAAGGTATACGCTGATAAGCCAAGGACCATAACTCAACTTAAAGACAACATACGACGTGAAATCGCCACCATATCGACCGATACATTGGCCAAAACGATGGAAAACGCCGAAAAAATGGCACATTTTGTACTCAAGGCCAAAAGTGGCCGATATCATTTTCAACAAATAGCTGTAACATATCTCCTTGAACCAAAATAAATTATAATCGAAATAAAAATAAATAATATATATATTCATATATTTATTTCTGAAACAAATGCTTCCACTTTAAATGGCCCACCCTGTACTTATCTTAGGTTTCTTTAGATCTATATATCTTGGATTTTAATTTAACTTGAATATATTCACTCAGATTTTGAATTATTTGAGTAACTTTAATTTCTTTAAAAAATAACCCCCATTCTTAGTTAGTCAAGGAGCTTATAACAATACTTATTGAATAAGATCGTCAATTGAAAAAAAAAATTCAAATAAAATTGTCATTAAGTTAAACAGCTTCACTCTCTCGGGAACCTGCCTCTGTTTTTGACTTCTGTCTCGTTTTCTATCGAACTGAAACATTTGAAATTTCGGAAACAATCGAAGTCAAATTTGGTACTTGTCTGGAAATTTGATTGACGTTCCTACCGAGGTAACTTATTTCATGCTTTAAAATTGGTGAAAACGATAGGTGGTCTAATATAAATACAGGGAAGGCCACATAAGATTTGAAATTTGAACCGCCTATAAAGAAAAGCTAATGAATATTTTCTCCGAAATATGTATTGATTATAAAGATTGAACCTTCCTAATTTGAAATCAAGGATAACATGATTCAAACGACTGACATTGGAAGCCTTACAAAACGCCATTCCATCAGTCGGGAATCGTCTCTCAATACTCAGCATAACACTTTGCCTTGACGGCTCTCCACAAAAACAAAACTAACGGACTCAAATGACAGCTTTGAGGTGGCTGTTTGACATCAAAATTCTGGCGGCTTATTCGATTTTTGGAAACAGTGCGCAAAAGAATGATTTTTACGTCGGCAGTGCGGCACGTTACACCGGCTTATTGAAACCAAATGTCACCTTTGTCATCCGCTTAAATTTTAAGCAGACAAAACACGACTTAGAATAGTGCCATTCTCTCTTGCTCATTTTCAAAGAAAAATGGCCTATTAATGTCGCCAAACCGAAATCCGCTGCAGACAGCCACTCTTTGTAGACGCATAGGTTTGTCCCCGAACACGTGTAGATTTTCTCAGCCACAGAGACGTCCACTTTCTTTTTTGGCGTATCCTCTGATTCAGAAATGAGCTTAATCTAAAAAGATAATTTTTCGGTAAAAATGCTCATCTCCGATTAAGCATCCTTCGACCTATTGAACGAACCGAAAACACATCTGATGCTCATGCAGTTTCAGCTATTGCACGAATCGAACCTTATAGGCCTTCATATCGAGACCTTTATGCAAAATACTTCTCTTCTCATGTGTTTATGTTAAAGGTTGTTTACGCACACTTTCAGTAATTACAGTGATATTTCTGGTTGAGCGCACTGGCCGTGTACGTACACGGAATGTTCCGTCCAACAAACGATTCAGTTCCACAAACTCGCTTCCCAAATCGATCAACAAACTGCGTTTTTGGTACATTCTTTTTGTCAAATTTTTTTCGTACATTTCCAACAGTTTCACTAGAAGACTCATCACTTTGGAAATAAGTTTGAAATATTTTTCAACTTTGTTCAAGCAAAAAGAAATCCATCTTATAAACTTCAAACTTGAAACTAACTTTCTGACACATCGGCAATGTCACCAAACTTTCCAACCTCAAAACAACCTATAGTTCTAATTCCACACGTTAGATGGCCCACTCTGTATGATGCAGCACCGGACGAAAAAAAATCATTGTTATGATTTTGCGGCAAAAAATTGTGAGGATGTGAACGTGGATATAAGTATCGTAAGAAAAGGGCGGAGTAACTTGCGATCAATTGATGACTTCTATCTGAAAATATCATTCGGCATAGATCTTAGCCCCCTTCCCCTTCCACAAATAACTTACTACGATTTTGTTGTGATTTCTTAAAGAACGGCGAAAGGGTACGGCCCTACAGTCGCCCAATTTTAAATTTAAAAAACCTATAATCATTCATAAAAAAACAAAAAGGGACTAAACTTCGTAGATCGATCCAATATGTCAAGCAAATTTAAGTTGAGAGGAATTCTCGGCTGATGCTTCTGGTGCTGTTGATGTTGAAACAAAATTTAAAGAGGTCATGGCAAGGATACTTTCAATACTGAAACTGTTTTGCAAAAGGCAAAATATATTAAACTAGTGAAAATATCTAAATCGGGTGCTACTTTCAATCAACACAAAGACCGGATTACAGTGGGTATTTACAAAAGTGCAGCAAGGATTCCCAAAATACCAGCTTTCGTAATCGATAAATTATCGCAACCGCGTGCATTCCAGAATGAGAATTTTGAGTTACTTCCTGTCACAAAACAAGCCACAAAAGTCACAAAAACTGCCATGAATGAGCTTCCATATTAATTTTCGTCAGAATGCATAGTCATTTGTTCCGAGGGTGCTTCGAGTCAGAATTTGTTTCGAAATTGAATAAAGAATAATTCAACTTGCCCATAAAAGCAATCCTAGTGTCACGAATTGCAATTAAGTATCCTGATCGCCTTACAAGTCATGCAGCTGATATCAAAATTACATTCCTATCATATAATAGGACAAATCCGACCCAAACCATGAACCAAGGGATATTTGTAGCCTTCAAAAGGGCTTACTGATACAAAATTGATTCCTCTAACGTTTGAGAAAATGAGGAGATGCTCTGCTACAGATAGTAAAAAAAATATGAAGGATGTAGCATAAAAGTCGACTATAACTTACAAAAAAACTCCCAACTTCTAGTTCTACGAAATCATGGTGAAAAGATTGGTAGCTTGCCGAGTAACTTGTTACTGATAACACTCTTTCACAAACTGAACTAATTTTGAAGGAGTCTGAATTCCATTTCTTAAAACGAATCGACTGCATGCCTTACACAGACACTACACCTACAACGTGAAACTTTTTAGGACTTGTCGATGAAGTATGACAAAGAATTCGAAAATGAAAATGAAAATTCGTTTTGACAGAAGACTAAATAATAAAATTATCTACAAAAGAAAAGTTAGAAAACACAGAGATCGATATAGGTGTTGCAGAGGTTAAAAAAGTGGCCAATTGTGGATCTACAAAAGCAATGGACGTGGTACTGCGATATATTCTAAACCAAAGAAATCAAAGTGAGGGAGACATTTTATTTCTTGTCTACAGGATGGGTTCTACTATGTTACACGAATGTCTCGACTCACAGGTTTGCACAAAATGGTTGGCCAAAAAGCTAACAACACACGAGAAGTAACTGCGAGTTGAATGATGTGGGAAAACAAGGAGGCAGTTTCAGGCAAAAAAGGTGACCAAATACCCTCATGAGCTTCGGTCCGAAAATGAGTCCATGCAATGATTCGAAGAACAAGTTTCATGTGTCCCAACAAGTTTCATGTGTACCAAGTAGCTGGAACGACTGTTTTCAGCAATACTCAGAGAAAACTGACTGATTTCTTTAAAAAAATTTACCATGTTTCTACACGCGAATCAAGGAAACCGCAAAAAAATGGGACGTTGACTGAAATGTAATCCAATACATTTCAATCTGGTATAATTTCGTTATAAAATGAATAAATTTATTATTTTAAGAAACTGCCACCAACAGTCATGACATTATCCCATATTATCGACTTTCCCTCAAAAAAGTGTTCGTCTATGGAAACCAGGAATAACTCAGTCAATTTTTGATACTGTGTTCTATTTTCTATATTCCAGTAAGAATATTTTGTATCATTCTAAACAAATGGTACCCAGATAGTGAACAGACTGGACCATACAATTGCTGGGGTAACAAATTCTAGTCTTTGCTTCTCATTTAATACTTTCCAAATAGTATCAGACCCTTATAGCAACATATGACCAAACGCTGTCATGATCGAAAATTAGGGCTTCGTATCTGATTGAATATCCCGATCGCGTATTCGATTTCCTTCAGGCGGAAAAATTGCTGTCAGTACAGATCGCTAGTGATTGTCTGGTCTACTTTAAGTAACTCATGATATGAAAAAATATTTCATGCAGCGATCAGTGAGGCTGCTGAACGGTTCGAAAAGGATTTGACCAATTAACGAAAAATGTTCTTGTGTACATGGCCCGGATGCTTGTTTTAAATTAAATATATTAAAGTTGCAGAGCCAGCCTTATCAAATTTTTTCATCTAGGATTTTAAAATAATTCATAATTACTGGAAAGCACACAAAATCTGGAGCAGCATCGAAATGAATGAGTTGCGATCAAAGAAACTTCCGCGGAATCAAGAGACCGAAAATTAAATGACAAACCATAATTTAAGCAGCGTGAGCACTCCCGAGCTGCTTCTAGAAGAAAGAGATAGAAATAGTAATGGTCAATTTATAACTGTAATGTGTTTCAAGTCCAAAACTATGAGCGGGATATTCTTGTTAAACGTGATAATGAGAGAAAATTTAGAAGTTCAAATGAAATTTCGCTTGTTTTAGTTGTTTCCTGTAAGATTGCGATGGTTTGGTTTCTGAGATTCGATGAGTGTTAGCAAGCATATGTGGGTGGACTTCGGGTGTGGGTGGACTCCAGGTTTAATGGTATGTGATCGAGTATGAATTCAAACTGAATTCAAACTGACCGGATTTTCGTCTCTATCTCCTTTGTCCACCATGTATCTTTGGGGGGAGAACAAATTTATAGATACTTATCATTAATTATAGATCCTTAAATGTATGATACCGATACAAAACACCGATACATCTAGAAAATTGGAATAGAAGTGAAGTTTTAGCGCTCTTTAGTGGTTACGCTATGGCAATGGCTGTCTTCCTGAACTGTAGTATATGTGAGAAATATCTTTGAGTGTAATACTATAAGGAACAAATTGAGAGAAAAAAATTGCGGAACTTCCCATACCTTCGCCTTAAACGATTCCTTACCCAATGCGACATATGGTACATGACACAATTTTCACACCAACCATACGAGGTCCATGAATCATATATAAGTAAATTTATAAGTGATTTGAAGAGTATTTTTTGAACGGACACAGCGTTAGAACAGCAGCTCTTAACATTACCTAAAAATTTGTATATATGATACATAGACTTGGTAAAGTTGGTTCAAAAATTGCATTATGTGTCGTATATGATACATTGAACAGGGAATATTTTAATTTATCTGAAAAAAAAAACGGTCAAGCCATGTTAGATTGGAATTTTATTTCGTATTACTAGCGCCGGGTTTCGGCTGGCCTACTAAGAATTGTTTCGTGTTTCGAAACACCCGTCATGGCTCTTTGCGCATTTCTTTGGTTTCAATTGTGGCTAAACATTAAACTAGTGCTAACATTTCGAACAAATTCCTTATGCGCAAGGGTTCGACCCTCCTAGAGGTACTCCTAGATGCATTGGTAGTAGTAAACAAAACCGGTTCGAGAAAGTCAAAGGACAAAGATAAATTGGAATTCATATTACATACACAATCATCCATCCATTCATACATAAACAATGACTTCCGCATCCTGTCACCGAGTTAAATATTTATCATTTGCATTTAAGTTCAGAAAATCAAACACAGCTATCTTTCCATACAACTACGTCGTCTAATTACAAGCTCTCTCTCTCTCTCTCTTGCACAAGCTTGGAGCTACTTGGAGTATTGGTATCTCTTTCTTCGTGAAGACTTTGCAAAGTGTGGTTGCTATCTAGTAGTTACACTGAAGCTTAGATAGGTCTTCGGAAAACAAAACGGAGTGGGAGAATGTGGTTGAACTAGTTACACAAGCGAATAAATTACCTGTTGAAAATCATTTCAGTTGTAAGGGCATTCGTTTGTGGTCAGTGAAGGTGCGCTATTAAGTTTTGTTGACGAAGAACAATATGGTGAAGAATGTTATTGAGAAGTAATACCAATGCCTAAAAAAGATGATTATTCCAGCAAGAATACTGAAATAAATATCGCACACAATCAGTTTGAAATCCATTGTCGCCGGCCTAAGTTATCCTTACCTCAATTCAGATAATACTCATCAGGATATTGTAATATTTGCTAATGGGGTCTTGAATGGCTTTCAAAACCGTTCCAAAAAGATATTCTGTTTTTATTATGTATAAGATATTATATTACGTACGTTACACAGAAGAAGTTGAAGACATTTTTTATTCTTTAGTAAATATTTCGCAAAGATTCTTTATCTTCTTGATACAGATCCTTTTTCGTCTTGATAAAGTCTAAATGCAAATATTATTAATGGGCATTGCGTCACATACCGACCTTACCAAGCGGAAAGTTCTAAGGATTTTCTTTTCTAAGCAAAAAAGTTTTTCAAAAAGCTTTCTCCGAAGGATTTTCTGGATTGTTATGTAATTGAAATAACGCACTTATTTTTTTTTTGTATTTCGCTATGTTTATTAAGTCATAATAAAAATTTTTAATACAAACTTAATTAAAGTTTCTGAAGCAGTGATTGCTCACAATACCCCAGCAGGACGTCTTTCTGGCAAACTATGTATCAACACTCTATGCCAGCAGTGTCTAATTCAATTCTTTAGTGAAACAAGTGACCGCCTCATAATATGGCATACCTAATGCGTTTAGTGGAATTTTATCATGTTAATTTATGCATCGAAACTAGTTTAACGTAAAGAAAAAGGAAATATTGTATTATTAATACCAGAATCCAACCGAATCGTCGTCATCTTTGTTGGCCTGACCATCGCCATCACCATCATAATCATCATCCTAACCACTGTACCATAGGAAGAACCTATACAAACAGCGCATAAATAGTTAAAGCAACCGACTCAGCACAATGCGTGGCAGCCTCTGGAATATCTAAATATTCTGAAATTGAGTTATTAACTATTAATACGTGAGTGTGGAACGCATATATTCCATAAATTACGTAAAAAAACACACACGAAACGTGTATAAATTGCTTGTATAAAAAGTGAAACATATTGAAAAAATTGCTGTTCAACTCCTTTTTTCTGGTGGCGGTATTTTAATTATCTGGAAATCTTTTGTCTTGGGGGTTATAAATTTGATCGACGTGGATTTTGGATTCGTTGTATCTTATTTAATTTGTGAACTCGAATTCGGGTGAAAATACGCAGATGGTTTGGCTAAAACGAATGTATATGTCGGCATTTTAACACTTCATAATGTCACCAGCACCATTTTGAGGAGGTGACTGGTATTCCGTAAAGGAAGCCGCATGATTCATTTTTTTCGAGTTCGTTAATTAATTTGTAATTTTCGAGGGAGGAATGAGAAGCGCAGAGTGGCTTAAACGCAATTGAGCGACCATCATACGTCGAACATAATATGGGACGCAAAGACCAAATGAAGCAAAGTTAAGCTTCGACGCAAAGTTGATAATTCAGGACACATTGGCGAGGTTAGTTAGCGTAGATTGTCTGTTCTTGTACATTTGATGGTTAAGTACTAATAATACGCCTGCATGACCACAAGTACTCGTTCCCATCTAATTCACTCAAACTTCGACTTCGCCAGATTTGAATCTTCGAATTCCAACACATGTTCTGTTATACTTACATAAAAACAACCTTTTCAAAAACTCGCCAATCAATTTTCGAAATCGTTTTTATGCAAATTAAATTGGTCGCTACTGTGAACGTCTGCTCAACGTCACGATTCCAAACTGCTGAATGGTCAAACTCGAAAGATTTGTTTAAACGATTTGCCAGTATGTGAACATTTAAAGCTTTTATTTTATTCAATTCACATACTCGTACATTGCATTCAATAAGTGTTCATAAAATACGGATTGGATTTTGAAATCACTTTAGACTATGTGTCGCGCCAGGATCCGTTCACTGTGCCAACTATTGATAGTATATTTGCACGTTTCGACTTATACAACAACAGCAATCATTCATCGCAAGAGGAAACCCAGTTGTCCTGTCACATTGCTAATGAGGTTGTAAGAATTAAAGGTGATTGATACCTTTGATAGGCGGCAAGCACACTAGCCGACAATGATTTACGTTGATTGATTGGAAAATGAAAGTGAATTGATTTTAAAGATTTTATAATGTTAGGCTTGGGAGTGCTAACTGAAAATGGCATATGGTATACTGACGAGACAAACACTATTTCCACACGCTTTTTCACTTTCATTCATTCAATGTTATTCATTTCTTCTCTTAGTTGCTGAGCGAGAGGATTATAAATAGGCTGGCAGAACATTTGACCGATTAAAATTCAGTTTAAAGTTTGCTTTAGCCCTTAACTACGAGACTCCTTAAAATACAAACGAATCCTTCGCTTCACAGAGCTTAGAGAACGTCTTTAAAGTCATTGAGGTAGGTGTAGCCACGGAAATGTTGGTGGAGATCCCATAGATATGTCTCCAAACCAAACCGATGGCATGACTAGTTTCTTCCGTTTTCCTTAGACGAGCGAAAGACAAGTTCATCCTTCGGTCGCACAAGGCACCATTATTACATTTTTATCAAAGGAAGACTTTATCCAACACGAATTCAGGACTGATTGCGCGCATAGCTTAGAAGTAATGCCTTTACCTAGAAAAAAAATTGAAAAAAGCTTAACATGGACCACCAACAGGCAAAACATGGTTGTGACGTGGGAACTTTATTTCAAGAATTTTTTCAAAGATTAGTTTTCTTCCTTGATTTTCTAAGCGAACAACTTTCTTGAACAACGATTCAACTACTAATTCAGCTACTAATTCCACTGGAATTGAGCGAAATTTCAGTTAAAAAGTCGCTGAAAGCCCACCAAAGACGTCCTGCTCCTGCGTGAGCAATTGCAACGAAAGCAACTCAAAAATTTGTTGTATGCATTACCCTGCGCTTGCTTTCTCTCAATATAGCCCCGACCTTTGACTATGTGATTTCCATATATTTAGACCCTTCGAGGATATCTTTTGCAAACAATTATCAAGTTTAACAACTTGTGCACAGTTGGCTCGACACCCGTCCGAAGTCATTCTTTGAAAACGGCATAGCATAAGTTCTAAGAAGTTCTCATACTGCAGGGTTGCGCGAAATAAGAATAGAGGAAAGAGCAGGAGAGAGAGGCAAGAAAAAAGTTCGAATACTTCATGAAGCAAATAAAGCGAGCTTTGTAAAATAGAGAGCTTGTACATAAAACGATGTAAGTGAGTAGAGAAATTATGGTGGCTTATTTTTTGAGATGAGAATGTACGTGGGAACGATTTTCCGGTTTCTTAACTTTACTACCACATGTATGTAATATATCAAACTTTCTTACTTTCGTTTCACTTACATATGTGACTGCCTTTTGAAATTTGAAGTTAGTATTTCCAATTTCTAGTGCTTATTAAGAGTTACGCTTTGCTATAAAAGTTAGTTTTCGAAGTTCTAGTACTTATTAAGGGTTACGCTTTGCTCCGTGCAGTATTTGATACATGTTAGCTTTTGTCAAACAGAAATAGTAAAAGTCAATTTTTATTTTTAATGATTGCAAAACGCAAAATCTTGAAGCCGAGTACTCATGCTTAATGTAAGAATGGCAGGAATCTTAACCTTCTCCTTTTTTAGATATAAATTAACACCAAAAACTAAAACTAAACTAAAAACTAAAATTAAAACCAAATATAAGACTTTCAAATACAATTTCACTATTTTCGGGGGGATACCGTTATATCGTATGTTCGTTCGGAATGTTAACGCTGTAAGTACATGCGCTATGGCGTGGCCAAAAGGTACTTACAGATCGTTAAAAAGATATACAAACGGCTAAAATTAAATCCGAATCACTTCCGATCATCACTAGAAAGAAATACGAATGCGGCCATGCAGCAAATAAAGCGAGCTTTACTAAATAGAGAGCTTGAAAAATAAAATGACGTAGGCGATGGGAGAGGACGCGACGGCTAGATTTCTGAGCTTAAATGTATGTAATAATAAATTTCGACTAAATAGTATATGCTAATCATTCTGTGAAAATTGAAAAAAGATTGTTCACGCGTATCTCTTCGCACCTTCATCTTCCTTTTCTATCTCCAATAAATTTGGGAAAATTTCGATAAAATATCGTTAGAATGGTAGTTTTTTATCGAAACGTTAGCGTTTGTTAGTAGTAACGCTTTGATGACAACCTTGTCGATGCGGACTCTACTAAAGAGGCGAACTAACTAGGAAAATTAATAAAAATTAAATTAATAAGAAAAATAATCAATAAAATTAAAAAATGATTACTTTTAAATATGCCTGATATGTATTTGAATGCTGCTCGTATTTTAGGACATGTATCTTGTATGATTGAAAGCAATTCTGTATCATCAAGAGTACCTCATAGGCCGCAGGAAGGCTTAGACTTCTCCTTGCTATTGGAGCTTAGATCCTATAGCATGCCGTCGAATACATGAATAACACTGCTAACATATCTTGCCTTCATGTCGAAGAAAACGTTTTGCGTTTTGTTTCAAATCAATTTTTTGAATTTATTGTAAAAGTATGTCCTACTTCCTGAAATTTACTGCGCTACACAATAGAACTCTTATTTTAAATATTTTTTTGCTAGGTAAGGATGATTTTCAAAACTAGTACCCTTTACTAGTTTTCAAATCAAGTTAACCTTCAATAAGGCCAATACAGTAAATGAATGTAGCAAAAGCAAAAAAATCATCAAAATTTGCAATAACTCATGACCAAGCCTGTCTTCGAACTGATTTTTATGAAAAGTTACAAAATTGCAAGATGATTTTGTCGAGAAACCCGAACAGGTGCGTCCAGTGTTATAAACAAAAATCTTATTTTAAAAAAAAATGTCACTTATAGATATTCTATTTGAACCGGTGGTTACACATTGATGTAATTTTTTATTATTCAAAGGACAATCCCGACCATTATATCGTTCAAATGTTTTCTTGGGCTTTTACATTCAAGCAGTTCTAATATCCTACTTGCCACTGCTTTCTCATACTATCGTTTGTGAAATTCTTAAATGGTACACAGCAAAGCAATATAATTCGAAATCTATTGTTGTTTGCTCTATCTCTTTCTGTCACAAGACGCCTGAGAGTGTTATTGCTATTTTGTACTGGCTCTACGATCTTGCCATTTTTTTTTCAATAAATACCTGGGAATGTTTTACATCATCGAAGTTGTTAGAAAGAGGCTTTAGTCTTCCATCTTGGTTTTCATAGACACAAAAATCTACACCTAGCAGGATAGTCAAGCTATGATCACTATTCTAAATTGCTGATTTTAGCATTGCTCTCCTTGATACGATTGCAGCAGTGGAAAGTTTGCATCCCTACAAACGCAACAGTCTCGATTTTTGTCACTTCTTGATTTTGGTCTTGGATAATTTGGATGAAATTTTTATGGTTTTGCTGGCATTTTTGACTCAAAATGAATTTTTTTAAATTCTTAATCTCGTGACCCCGACAAATTTTGACTCTCCTGACTCTCTTCTGGGTTTTTACTGAAGAGAAATCTTCGGAAAATCATATAAAAGTGAAAAAAAATGCTAGATATTTGCGTTTGCAACGATGCAAACTTTAGGCACCATTTAAAGTTCTCTGCATTTCGTATGGTAAATCCCGGCATTTATTGATTATAATTCCAGGTTAAATAAATAAATTTGTTATTAAATATAGATAAAGTATTTTTAATAAGTTAGTCAATCAAATTTTGAATGCCTTTGATTTTTCTATTGTGTTGTTTTTATGACCCGTTTTGTGCATAAATATTATCTATTCTGTTCAAAAGTTCAAAATCATAATTGTTTTTTAATATATAAGTCCGGATTCTCTTATTATTAATTATGTATTTATGTTTTTATGTATCCGCTGAGTAAGTCAGTTAAAAATAACATGAAACGAACAACATGCTTGAATTTAAATACAAATTAAATTTCAAGTCCAAACAGTTTTAAAGCTGATCGCTCTGGTTCTCTTTCTCTCCCTACCTCTCAAAGGCTTTCAAACCACAATCTCAATTTTTGAAGCTCTCCTGCTTCCTTAAAAGCCTTCTAATTTCATAAAACATCTTGACGTGTTTAAAGGAATGTTTTTTTGTTCTGAGAGGTGAAAAGCCTCAAACCCTGAAAGAGGGACTCTCAGCAGTGAGAACCTACCCAACCGTCCTTCAAATACTTCGCTTGTTATCCTCAAAATCAAGCCTTGAGATATTTGTGAGCTGGAATCGGGACAGGTGACTTTTTCTTTACAAGTTGGAGCCTTCGGGTAGAGGAGCCCCCTTTTCAGCAGGAGAAAACCAACGAGGTAGAGGCTAATGAAAACGTTTGCTTTCCACTCTCAGCGTCATCGAGTGGTCTAAAGATGTTTTCCGAAGAATTCGCGAGAAAGTGGCGAGAGAACAACAAGAGTTAAACTACCAAACAATTATGTTTGTCAATTGGTGGTATCATAGCATCTATCCAGCTTTGAACAGGGGTTACAAATTCTCTTGTAATAGAGAGATCGGTCGTCTGCCCACATTCTGCACGTTTAAAAACAATTCAAAGTGGTTCGTCCTTCACGATGAAACGTTCCCCAGATTCACCTACAGGTCAACGAGAAACCGCGTCTTCGGCATCTGATGTAAGTGCAGCTTTGTTGCCTGCCCGTTAATAAAGGGCCGAAGATGTCTTCCACGGTCCCCCGGATTTTCCGGAATCGTATCTCGTCCATCTGGTGCAGGTAAGGCAAGAAAAACCTACGTTCGCTGAGGTACTGAGTTAGTAAATAATCGGTCCGTATCTTGCTTATGAGTTACACTGTCTAGGTTGTCCGTCATGCTCTCAGTTATTCTGCCACTGAGCGAGAGTACGATTCCTCTCTTTGCTTGCGATAGCATCTCTCTTGTGTTCATCCCAACAGTAGTCATCCTAGAGGACTAGGAGCCATCTAAGAACCCCGGCTTTGTATTTGACTAAAACGAAGTTTTATTAAATTAGGATATAGACAGCATGTTCGAGATCTGTGAACAGAAGAACATAGGAAAAAGCAGGATCCTTGTTAGGGGGCAATTAAGCTGTCCAAAAATTGGATTTCTATCAGGGTAGCACGTTGCATCTTAGTTCATGTATCATTTGTGATATCATTCGTATTTCAAATCTTACGTTTTTCGTTGATCTTTTTTGAAATATACCAACCCATGGAAGGAAATCCTAAAATCCTTTACAAGTTTCTCTGTTGAACAAGAGGTTGTGTTGCAATTGAGCATGGCTTGCTTTTTGATAGTTTCACGTCCATTAGGGACTTGAATGGAATTAATGGACGTGAAACTATCAAAAAGCAAGCCATGCTCAATTGCAACACAACCTCTTGTTCAACAGAGAAACTTTTACAGGATTTTAGGATTTGCTTCCATGGGTTGGTATATTTCAAAAAAGATCAATGAACTACGTAAGATTTGAAATACGAATGATATCACAAATGATACATGAACTAAGATGCAACGTGCTACCCTGATAGAAATCCAATTTTTAGGTAGCTTAATTGCTCCCTAACGTACCAACATACAGAATTTGCACCAGGCAGAACCCACTTTGGAAATTCTCGAAACATTTGGAACTATGCAAATCAATTATTTCCCAAACATATAATATTAAGAACCATCAACCCCTGATCGCTTTTTAAACTTTCCAATCGGAGGACGCGTTCAATAAACCAAAATTGGCGGAACCGTCACATGTGGGAAATCAAGGATAAAGTAGGTTGTGGGGACATGAGGACGGCGATGATTACTACCTAACCCTACCCAATAGAAAGATTTTCAAGGAGTTTGAGAGAGTAGTTAAGACTCTAGGGATAAATGGATTAAATTAAGCAAAGGAAAATTAGATGAAATAGAGAAAGATCACAACAATTCATTTTCTTTTGGTTGATATATTTGAATCGCAAGGATTTTAATTTTTTCTCTTTCAGAGGGGACATCTTTCCGTATATTTGCAGATTTGCAGAAACGCGATTACTCGCGTGTTTTATTCTTCCTCTAAAGGTCCTTGCCGTGTTCTTGGGATTCTGCCGAAAAATTACCTGAAAGTTACTTGCAAAGATTACTCTTTGTTATTCCTTACACTGACACATATGTAAATTTTTTAAGCCCTAAAAATCATGCATATGAGAAGCCGAGTGCAAGATGTTAACATGCGAGATTATTCTCGACTTTGAAGCAATACTGACTTTAGACACCTCTGCATTCGCTTCCATCTAAGTCACCAAACAAACCCATTGACGAACTAATGGCCAGCTCAATTCCACAAATTTATAATATCGATTGAACTTAATTGAGATTCAATGAAGCATTGTATCTGCTCGCAAGTTAGATACTTTCCCCAATGTATGACGGTACGTTTGGGCACCTACGTAATATGTGGAGGCTCGTTAAAAGAGTTTTACAACATCTAATTGCTAGGCTCGTTTAATGCTTGTGCTAAGGTAATTCAGAATGAATGAGTGAATGGACGTGGAGTGCGGAAATGTTTTAAGACCACACGAATATTCAATAAAAGTAGTTGCTGGTGCATTTGAAATTCCAATAAATTTACGTTACTGACTCCTGAACCCACATCTTAACAAGCTAAAGTAGAAACTCGAATTAAATTTGAATAAATGTTGTGACACTTGAAAGAGCTCCTGTTTAACATGTCTGTCGGAGGGGGTTACGCATGTGTAGGCTCATATGAGCATGTATATGTCTGTACGTTAAATAGCTCCTATGTCGATTCAGCAGCATGACTATTGTTTCGATGATTTGACAGGACCGCGTTTACTTTGTAATGTGTCTACACTAATGGGTGTTGACTACAAATTGTGAGACCCTTCGTTTTTCTTGAAAGGGAAAGAATTCATGGGATTTACGTGTCCAGCAACATGCTAAGAAAATATCTAATAGATTAGATAGATTGAGTTATATCACACGATAGAGGCTCGTATGTGGGTACTACTACAATTTGAATTTTTGATTAATATTTTTTATTAATAGTTCATTAACATTTATTTTTCATAAATAATTCTCTTAATAATACATTAGTTTATTTAATAATATATCAATTCTTTTATTGATAATAATGTTCTTATCAAATCGACTCTTAAAAACTTCAAGCGAATTCGGACCTGACTCAATTCATGAAGGTTTTGCATTTTTTTTTATTTGTTAAACAATTTTATAGTACATTTGATGAGACGGACCCCTACAGCTTTCATAATAAAAAAACTTATAAAGGTTCCTTTTTCAGTTTGTTTGATTCAAAAAAGGGTTAACCTAATATGGTCCTTTTTTCGTTGTTCTGTCTTTTGATTGAAAAAAAATCGTATTGAAAAAAGAAATTTTGTAAAAATACTTTAAATCCATTTTTCTGTTTTTTTTCTTCTGTTGTCACCATCTGCTAAGTAGTTTTACTCAATTTTGGGCTTTTAGTGTCCATTCCGTTGCATTGAACAGATAAGGTTGAGGAATCTTCCAAATTTATGCTATATTTTTCATATTGTTCTTTGGGTAACATATGTATATTTTGCAGTGTCAGATTGAAAGTCTTTTGTCCAACATTATCAAAAGCCGTCCATGGTCCGACAAATTTTCAGATCATAAAAGAGTTTGTCCAAAGAATTCTCAATTGGTGGACCAATTTAGTCTTTGTAATATACCAACATACTAATGCATGATGCTAATTTTCATGATGAACATGCATGATGCTATTTTTCAGAAATAAAAATGCCTACTATCTTATTACCTACCTTGGAACTTGAACCAGTTCCTGTAAAAAAGCTAGTAAATGCTGCTTTCGGATCGTGTTCATATGCATGAAGTTTGGAGCTGACGTTATTTAAAAGCATCTCGTCCATATGGGAACCTTGAGGTACGCCAGTATATATTCTTCTCACCGTCAATATGGTTCCTTGAACTTTTACCTTAAAGGTTCTAAGAATAAATTCAAAAACTAAATGCGCTTTTTTGAATACATATTATCTTTATTCCGCTTTTTCAACAATATTGAGAAAGGATAGCGATCAGCGTTTTGTTTCGTCAGCTTTTAAAGCTAGAAAAGTTGCACGATTTTTCGTAATATATTACATAAACAATAGACAATAATTAGCATAAATTTATAATAAAGATTAAAAGCGGAACAAGGGTGCAAATTTGCCACTATTCATTATTTCTTATTTTTCCGGAAATTGTTTTTAAGGTCTAGCGATCAAGAGTTGCCCACGCATCATATCGTATACTCCCTACGGGTTATTTCTTTCGGATAGTTACCAATAGATTGAGGTGTTGTATTGAAGTTTTTTATTTTTAGAGATTATATAATAGACCTTTGTGAAATTTCGAAATGTATCTCCTGCACCATCTCTTTATCAATGTGTACTATTAGAAAAGACTGTTCTTCAATCAGAGTTGTCTTAACGTAATTTTAAACATGAAAAACTTGCTGATCTCTTGAACGTCCTTGCCGAAAACCAAACTGAATATTTTAACCCTCCACACAAAGTTTATTACTCATTTGAAGTTTGATTTTTCAACAACTTTAGCTACAAGCTGGCAAAAGGCTTATTGGTCCGTAACTTTGTGATTTATACTTCTGAGATCGAAAATCTGCACAACAGTTTGCTTCGGAAAAATAAGAAGTTTTGAAGAACACACAATTAAAAATCAAACGTCAAATGTCAATTTTAATCGTGTGAACATGTAATATCCGTCCAATCTTCTCTGTTGAAACGTCGCTGGCTACGCGCCCATTCTAATCAAATTTTCTTATTTTTTTCTCACAACCAAGGCTTCCTTCTCGCCTTAGATCATCTAAGACCTTGTTCGCATGAACATCACCTTATTGTTCTAGAGGACAATTCCTTTCTAAACTCTTTTGACAGCTCAGTAGTTAACCTGGAAAATGTATTTTTTCGGTCCCTAAACGAAGGATCAATCAATCAGAAGTTTGTCTGAACCACGGATTGGAGTGACGTCCATGACAGGTCATTGTCAGCCCCCCACACGGTGAGGAGCCTATTTTTGGCTAATACGTGGTGGTTGTGGTTTCCAAGACCACAGAGTAGGGTCAGAATTCACCAGTTGTGTTCGGGAATCCATGTTACAGATCTTAGGGTTGGTGGTTACCACATTGTTTCAACCCCGTACATAGAGACCTTGGAATTAAGCCGTCAAGGCAGGTGTCCATGTGAAACCTTTCGACTTCACGTTCCTTGGTAAATTCATATGTGAAATGCTTTCTGTGCTGGTTATCGCGAGAGTAGTTCCCATAGCATTACTTGCTGAAAAACGAGGCCGGTTACGTAGGAGGTGCTGAAATATGACATTATTAGCCAAGAAGCAAGAGGAAGGACCCAGCGTTGTCTTAAGAAACGTGATAAATGAAGCGTGAGGCACTAGCACTGTATGACTTGTTAGTGACAGATTTTGAAAAAAGCGTATTGAGACTGATTATTACCTGACACAGCTATTCAGTCGATACGGGTATTCTCAGACTTACTGCATAAGACTGCAGATCACCATCGCCTTATTGCATGTTTTGCCTGGCCAAATATGACGCCTGTCACATCTTCTTCGCATGCGGAAATGAATCTGAATGAATGAAATGAATATCCTTTTATAATTGGAATAAGGAGTGATTGCCAAAGAAGTAGAAATTTTTTTGGAAACTTCTATGGGAATTTGGTAACTTAAAATTCCTGTTTAAATATGTTTTAAATTCATGTGATCAAATTTAGTTATACATTTTTGTCAATTCCTCAAATTTCCTTGAATTAATTGTTTCTGTATCTTTCTTTCAGATACGTCCAATTCATTCCGGAGGTGACTGCAATTAATACATCTGAAATTGCTTCGATTGAATTGATCGGTATATTTTCTAGGATAATTGCCACTACTTATTTGAATGTTAAAAATAACCATACCCATTTGTATGAAACGAACATCGTTGCATTGCATCTTCGACATCTTTTCGCTTGGAAAATTCAATTGATGTAAGTTTTCCCCGAGAATCTCGTGAAAAATCGACATCCGGAAAGAATAAAGTGTATCCGTACGTACGTATTGGTTGCATGTGCGTTTTATATTCGGGTTCGGTGTGTGGTAACGTGGCGGCTCTATTATCATCGACAACTGAGCAGAATCACTGCAACAACTCGGAAAGTATTCCTGCTGAAGAAGATTCTTCATTTGATCGTTTTGTTCTTCATCGTGTTCAACTTGAACATATTCAAGTGCTTGCTCTATTTGTGCCAGCAACAACAACAACAACAACAGCAACAACTACAATATCAGCAGCACTAACATACAAGAACAGCGAAGCAACAAGTGCTTAATGGGCATCATGCTGATATCTTGACTTGAGAGACTCAATTCAGAGTTTCTTGTAGTCTTCTTAGTGTTGTTGTTGTTTCCTTTTTGTATTTTCGCCGGAATCCAAACTATAACAAATGGATTAGCAGATAATACCGACTGGTCTTCATTATAAGCCTGATTAGACGCTATTTTTGGACTCCATAGGGTAAGTTCACATACGAAGTTATTAAGGACTCAGTACTTTGTAACAGAGAACGAGTTTCAATGTTTTATAATGTCAAATGGAGATTCCTTTCGACTTATTCCTTATTTATTTGTTAACATTGTTTGCATTCATAAGATATGATCTAGATAAAATTGAACATGTTGAAAAATATTATTCTCCTTTGTATTAATCTTACAAGTGCATCCCAAGTGGGATTTTAGCTAGCAAAATGATAAATGGAAGGAGTACTCCCGAAAAAAGGATTACATACATCGGTTCAATTTAGGGAATTGCATTGAAGTGAAACAATTGAATTTTATTATCCTTACGTTAAACGTAAGTGTAAAACAGATTCGCTTTCATAGCATTAAGAAACTTATTACTAATATTCAGTTTACAAAGTATGGAGACTGCGAGCTTAAGTCAATCTATTGTAGTTGTATATGTTGTAAACTTGTTAACGTCAGTGCTCAGAAATGGTGTCTCGGAATTCACAAAAGAAGGTTTGATTGTCTATTCAGCATATGTTAATGTGTTCTAGACCTTCATTTCGTGCATATCCATGTCCTGGAGTGATGATACAGCAAATTTGATTATGGTTCCCGTTAATGAAACCTTCAAGGATTAGAAAAGAAAAAATATGTCTAATCGCTGACACGGAGAGTGACTTAAAATCAGCTAAGGAACTCTCTTTTACGTGGATCAAATAGCGATAACGTGAAGTCGAAGTGTTTTACGTGAGTACCTGCCACCGTAAGACCTTATCTCACTGTCCCAACAGATTGGGTTAATTTGATGCGTCAACCAACACCCCTCATTATAAATGAGGTCCCAGTACACAGAAATATAGGAAAAGTAATTTACACTGGTTGATACTCAAAAAAATACTTTCTATCCACATCGCAAACCACAAACCAGAACATTTCAGCCAGAGTAGGCTCCTCACCGTGTAAGGGGGTGATAGTAACCTATCATCGGCCACCCCCTAACCCGTCCTCAAGATCAAACTGCTGCCTAGATTTTTGCAGAACATAGCCTTGTTCTACGTCAAGTTTACGTTCCTATTTCGATGGGTTGGTAACCCAGTAGCACCCAGGACAACAGTACAATAACAACCGTAGGTTTATACGAGACAGTAAGACAGTTAGGACTTTAGGATTTGGGGCACATAACGGTGAAAACATTTAGAAACTAACAGACAGTGACAGAACCCGCATTTTTCACGTGGCAGAGTGCTGCAGTCGCAATTGGAAGGCTTCACGCACACCCCTTAGTCGGCTGAAAGCCACCCTCATTTAGCAACGCATCCCCAACATTTTCTGGGGTTCTCAAAACATCAATATCCTGTGCAACACTACGGCCGGCATACGCTCGGCAGTCGAAGATGACATGTTACCAAGTCTTACTCTCCGTACCACACAACAGACATCTACGATAGACATCAATACCATGACAACACAAATTTTCATTAAAACTACCGTGTCCAGTTAGTACAGACCCTAACATCAAACAAAAATCACAATTCAGCATTTTCTTCGTAGTCATCACATCTGGTAAGAACCAATACGAACCCCTCCACACATTCGTTCCATCTGCATCGCTATTCAGCAATCAACCCTTCTTGCATCATAACACAAATGGCGGCCCGCTTTAGTCCAATAGGATTAGTACCACGTAGCCATTGATACTCCTCCACGGAGAAGCCCTTCCGCGTTCTGTAAGTCAATCATCTACTGATGATTTCCAAATCCAGCGGTGGGACCCTCATGAGGACCTACAAAGCATTAGTCGAAACTGTGCAACATACACGAAGGGATGCAATTAGCACCGCTCGCTGACCACGCGTGATAAACTTCCTGCCCCTAAAGAAACTCATGCACCAAACTCATGCACCCTAAAGAAGTTTAGAAGAACGGTATGTCGCTACTGCAACAAACAACCTATAGTACTCTTTCTTGAGAGCTTCCCGGCGCAATCCCCAGCCCTTACTACAAATTTTACGCAACCTTGAGGCTAGCTGCTTGACGCGTTCCCTAAGCCACTTAAAATGGTGCCAAAAGGTCAGCCACTCACCCACACAAATTCCCAAGTATGTGATCGAAGTCACATACTTAAGAGCACGTCCCTCATATCTCACCTCTGGTGGAGGACTCGAACTGAGTACTCCTTTCAGGAGCAGCATTGACGTCTTATCAACCGAGACGGTCAGTCCTACCCTACTACACCATCCCTCTACCACAGCCATGTATTGCATAGCAACGTCCTCCAACTGCCTACGATTATCACCCTCCACCAACACAAGCAGGTCATCAGCATACGCTCACACATAGCATACATTCACTAGTTCAGTCAGCAGAGCATCCATTACCAGGTTCCAAATTAATGGCCCAGAAATGGATTCCGGTGGAGAACCCTTCTCTACCGACACGTTGACAACATCACATGCTCCCTGCACAAACGCCCACCTGCTAGAAAAGTAGCTTTACCAGAGGCCTATCTCCTTACAGCCTATTGATGTCAGTTTGCCATGGTTTGATGTCAGACATCAAACCATGCGTCACTAGTGGAACGTCTCCCACGAAACCCATACTGCCTATTCGACAAGGAGTCAGAAACCAGCCTCTCGAGTCGCCGGACCATCACCCACTCCATCACTTTATCAAACGACGGAAGCTAAGAGACGACCCAGGAAGCGTTGGATCCTTATATGGCGACTTCAGCAGAATAATAACTTGGGCACGCTTGTAGTCCATCGGGAAGGATCCTAGTTGGAAACATCTGCTAAATAGGCATTCGATATAGTCTGGCATGGCTTGCCAGATGCTTTGACACATCTTGCCAGTAACTTGCGTAACTTATTTTATATATGAAGGCTACAAAATTTTTTTCTTTTCCAAAAATTGCTAGCCCAATAAAAATAAGGGTCTTCGAATAGGGATTTCCGAACTTTAACACTTGATAGCGGCCATATTGTTGAACCTACATCTGTCAAATGAATGTCATTTATTCAGTCAATTTCGTCAAATCACCACGGATGGATAAAGCGTTGGACAACACATGTAAATTATAAAATTGTTTTGTCATAATGAGTGTTCTGTTTGGGCAACATTCCGCGTTCTTCGCCTATTTTACGGTCGTCATAATCGGCCTGCTTAGAGGACTCTTCGCAGTGTGGTGAATAAATTTGAGTGCAATGGTTCAGTAAACGATCAACCAATACCAGTCGATCGACGAAACGCAAGATCTGCCACATGAGATCTAAAAATGTCCAAAGAATTCCGAAAAAAAACACTGTTTGGTGTGGATTTTTGGGTAGCGGCGTCATCGGTCCATATATCTCTTTCAGAGCGGCGTTGAGAACACCAACGACATGTGTGGGTTCATCAGGACGGAATTACTCGCCAGATAGTAAACAGATCATACCACATGCGACATCCTACAAGAGTGATTTGAGGGCATGGTAATTTCACCTGGAGGTGATGACAACTGGACACTGAGATCGTGCGATTTGAAGCCGTTAGATATTACCTTGTGGGATTTTCATAAGTAGCAGGTCTATGCAAATAAGTTACAAACCGCAGTGGTCCTCAAAGCCAACATAACCCATGCCATCGGTGAATTTCACCCTGATTTATGCGCGGGAGCCGTGGAAAATTGGCTGAAAAGACCACATATAATGGCATCGACAAGTCTCCCAAACGAATGAAAAATTTCGGTGATATCTCAAACACACTCTTTTTCATTTAAATTGAAAGATACGTAGCACTTAATGAAAAACCCTATACACATGTAGTTTGCATCTTCTATCTCTTTCTGAGAGAAGCCATCGGCTAGAGCGCTATCCTGCTCTTAAAGATGACTCCCGGGAGTATTATCACTGTTTGGTTTTTACTTTCTCGTTATGGCCTGTAAACAATGCCACTAGAGTTCCAAAGCCATATCTGGTTTTTTGGAGGAACAAAACACTCCTGTAGGAATTTTTCACTAGATTAGTTAATGCATCGTTTTGTTAGAGTAAAGCTATTAGGCTTGGTCGATTCAAGGGTCATTTCTGTCATTCCAAGCCGAAACGATCGCCTTGTAGAGTTTATTGTTGTTAATGGTAAGGCTATGAGTTAGGTCTCCAGGATTAACTATGAATTGTGTTACGACATTTGCTATGATTTCGATAAATTTCGAGATAACTCAGGTAAAGAGATGGTCATAGTTGAATAATTGACACTGTAATGATCCTCATTGAATAATACTTTCGTAAAAAAGATGCTAAATGAAAAGTGGTGTAACTGCAAGTACCTTACGATCAGAAAATGTTCGCACAACAATCGTTGTTGAAGCGATAAGCCTAAAGGTTAGTGCTATAAATTTTTCTCGAAATATTGACTGTTAAGGCATATTTGGGCGTAACAATTGGTGCGTTCGCTTTGATTGAAAAATGAGCACAATCAAATCGCCGAATCTTAGACTGCCTCAGCTTTCTTGTTAGATCTCACGGCGGATAATCCTGGGACGTATCTGGTTGGATATGTTACCGCTGTAAAAAGGGTTACACAATTATCAAGTAGTATTAACCCTTTTAACTAAAATACTATTACGCAGAAATCAAGGGGGACTTTAGAAGAACAGTCAAATTGATAGAAGGAAAGTGTTACACTGAATGCGACAGGACTTACAAATAAACCACAGCTGCCTTTGTCAAACTATGTTTGGTTTCAATTATGAAATAAAATAAAGCTGTGACTTACGAATCCGTCATTTACGTTGGGTTGGCTGCAGGTACATGTTCCTAATTTCAAATTCAAAAAAATTATGTTACCTTTAGGACTATAATTACCGAAACAGATGAATTCTGCAGACTTTTTGAGAAACCAGTAGCCGAGACAATTTTTTTAGGTAATTGTTCAACTTCAGAAATCCCTTTTTTGCGTTCGAATTCTATTTAAATGTAGTTTTTGCTCATCTTCCTCTCCCGTACTCGTCATTACTGGTCAAGTTCAATGTAATAAACTTAAAAATTTCGCTACCTTCATTATGCTACATCAGAATTTGCTCATAAATCAATACAAATGAGGGAATAAACTCCTTGACTAATTAAAAGCGACACAGAAAGCTGTTTGTATTTCATACCGAAACTGATAGTAGGTGCTAATTAGGTAATTAATTAAATTTAAATGAGATTTAATGTAAAATAACATAAAATTGATTTATTTAAGACTTCTTCTTATCACTTTGAATAAAACGAAAAAAAAAACAGGCAAAGATTAAAGACATTTTCCGACATCCTTGAGATGATTTAATGGGATGGCATGTAATAGACTGAAAGACCTTGTACGGGACGTTCGCATAGTTTTAATTATTCTACTTTTGATGTGCTTGCTCTGGTAAATGTTCATTATACGACAAATATTCACCTGATGGAATTTACATTTCATATAAAATGCTGACATTGAACTAGTTTTTCATTGGTTTTAAATGATTATTGTCTTCGGCATAACTTTTTCACAAAGCACAATTGGCATTACTCAGAGTCCTAATTTCAACGACTGATTTCTTTTTGAAAATTTAAAAAATTTAACGGCCGCTCTGCCAAAAAACAGCCAGCGCTCCCATTGGAGATAGAAATGAATCAAATTTTCAACAGTCTTCCTTCGGATTTGGTATTCAGTTTTGTTTTTGTGTTCTATCCCCAAAAGCGGAAAATAAAAATGTAATAAAATTTAAGAGTAGAAATTTAATATTTTCCAAACATTACTTCAGCATTCCCGTCCGCTCCTCCTGCGCAGTAAATTTTATGATATCGGAGTCAAAGAGCAGTGTGAATGAGTGGGTGATGGTAGTAAAGGTAAAACATTTCAGCTACCACGATTAAATTTGTGACTTGTAGATTTAGTTATTCAAATACGGATAGGTCTGACTGTTATTCGTGGACTCGTATGTCGTTGCGAGCTTTTTCCTTTCTTCCAATTCTTGGTAAACTCAAAAGGTTAGGTGAACTGCTTTCAAAAGAGTGGTCATGAGTTCTTTCTTTTACGTTTGTTTTTATTTGATAGTAAATGAAACGAAACTCAAAATCTTGCGGTGTCAGCGTCTGATGGAATGAGCTAAGTTAGATTTCTTCCTAAATTACGGTTTATGTTAAGGAGTAAAGTTCTATCGAAATCCTGAGGTCCAGGTATCGTTGAAATCTAGTTTCCTTAAATGCATCCTTTGTGTAAGCGCACTCAACTGGATTCAGGTGAGTTTCGCCCAATTTTTCACGTCAATGAGATTCAAATTAACTGGTAAGAAAAGAAAACTCTTCGATTTTTCCTATTGCCTTACCCATCCTTGACACGCAAACAAATAAATTTAAGCGTGTATCAAATATCATTTTATTCAGTACCATAGCAGCTCCATCATTGCGTCTTTTTTCACTTGAACTAAACGTTTACGTCGCTGGAAATAAAGAATCTTCTTTAGGGGGAAAAAAGTAGTAATTAAAAATTTTATTACATGTTCTCCGCTTATATGTAGGATACATCGAAACCGTCATTAAAAATATTAAAGAATATAAACATGTAAATGTCCGCATAATGATTATGTCTCATATTTCGATCTTGAAGTTTTTTTTCAGTTTTTGTTGGATTTTCTTCGTATTTTAAGTAGAAAATCAAATGCAAGTTTGACTACGTTAAAAGCGATAGCATGTTTAATTTTGATTATTATTATCACTTATACCAACGAGGTGGACACTTTTAGTGGAGGATGTTAAATATTTCTAAATAGTCAAAGTGAAATTATTAGTCATTTCGTTGAAATAAACGAAAATTCCTAGCAGTTTGATTTTGGGTTGCATCGCACTTACCGTCGGCTGTTTGTTAGCATGTCTTCGATAAAAATGTGATTCATCAGACAAGAGTGAGAGTACACAAACATTTTTTCCGACTATTCCTAGCTAATGTTCTCATTCCAAAAAATATTGCGAATAAATCCGGCATTGTGTTGAAAATACAGTGAAACCTGTATAGGTTGACCATATATGATACCACAAAAATCGTGAACGTGCGCAGGTGGGCAACTTTTTAAGTTAAAAAAATTCTTGTTAGAATTTTTTTAATTTTTTAGAAGGTTGCAAACATCCGAACCAACAATTGGAAACTTTTTAAGGTTTTTAAGGTCCTTTTGAGGTACGTCGTACTCAAAAACTAGAGTACTCACCGTCTTTTCAACAAATGCCGAGCTCGAGTCCAATTGATTCCTATAGTTGTCTATTGGAGTCTCATTCCACCTAGATATGAAGGACACCTTCCGGTAAACAATGGTCAACGTTATTCTCACCATATCACCTGGCGGTACACTTTTGGTCTTGGAATTAGTTAGTTGTAGCCCGGATCAAAGCCCAAATGTTGTTGTAAACCATTGCGCTCCAAAAACAATCCTTCCAGAGTACATAAAAATTAATTTCACATAGAATCCCGACGCCATCATACATATCTTGAAATTTAAAAAAAAAACTTGGGGCACGAACCTTCTTCAAAGCTGAAATCACATGCAATATATTCTAAGTTAAGAGAAATGTTTAAAAAAATCTTTTGCATTTCACATATTAAAATTGTACTGCTTAAAAATAATAAAAATACAGAAATCACATCACAATTTTTCGAACATTTTGTAATTCAAAACGCCCTGTTTCATTTTGTATATCAATGAAAGTTCGATTAAGGACGTTTGATGTGCTCCTGCGTACGCTGTCAAAATGTCTTTGCGAGATTTCGCCTCCTGAGTTTTTTAAATGGAGAATTGCGTCGTCTATTTCTTCATTCTCAGGAATATTAGCTGCTATTATTGCTTCCTCGCTAAAGTTACTAAGAACGTCATCCAAAATTTCTTCTATAGTAACACTCACATCATCACGATCGAGAAATCTAAAGTCGAATGGTTGAAATTCGCTAGGATTCGAGAAATCAATTTGAATACGTTTTGGAAAAACTAGTCATACTATTTTCAAAACTTTATCAGCAGATTCAAAGAATGATGGTTTAAACCCGCATTTTATTTATTGCCATCCGTCCAAAACGCCTTCAATTTTGAAAAAAAAACAATCGTATTGCGTCGAGAACTTTTCTTTTGTGAATTTTAACTGCAGAATCTCGTCTGTTCACTGTGATTACCTGATGCTATGGTATTGCATCCAGAGCGTCAACATTTTCAGGCGATTTCAACTGCAGAACTCGATTTAGAATCGATTATTGCTATGAGATAGAGGTTTTTGTTTTTTGTTTTTTTTTTGTTGGCAGGTGAAGGCTATTTACGCCCTGAGTGTCAGACCCCACAACTCAGGTTAGGGGCAATCCCTCTTTCTGCACGGATGGATAGGGGAAGGAAGAGGATTGCTGCCAGAGAGATCCCCCTACCTCACCAAGTGATCCATCATGCCCTTCTTTATTAGAAGAACTGTCCGCACGTAATGCGACACACAGTAACAATTGTCTTTGATTGCTTTGAGAGCACGCCTATTTTCTCCGAGAGATGCGAACGCAGTCTTGTCCATCTTGCACACGTTTAGAGGTTCAAAGATACTTTAAAGTATCCTCTGTTTTATTGAATGAATCTTGGACGCGATCTTGGTTGGTACGCACTTAATTTTGACGTTTGACAGTTCAGTACCCGTATTGTAACTAACCTCATTGGGAGTTGAAAGATATTTTTTCTTATATGCAGTTTCATTGCCATGTTTCCACCCGTTATGCCAAAAAAGGCGGCATCTAGATAGACAAACACTGCGGTTTGATCTCCGCGAACTTAGAAGTTCTCCCACTTCGTCGGAATACTACTTGAAACTATGAGTATAAGCATCATTCCCCATAACGCATTTTAAATACTCTCCACTTGTGCTACAGCATGACAGGATGCCTTATTTACTGCCAACTGCATTGAATTGGTCTGACTTTCGAAAAATTCGAGTAACTCTTCAGTTTCGAAATGATAATCTGCTACACCTTCAGATTAAAACCAGAATCGGATGTTATTTCACAAGGTAAATGCTTGCAGACATCCAATATAATGCATCAAGTTTGTTTATTTTTGAAGATTTGGGACATGCTAGTGTTTATTCCTGAAGCAACTGACCAGTTACGGGCAAGTTCTTCAGATGACAAAATTTTGGAAAAAAAAGGATTCATCAATTGACTCAAATGAGTCGTTTTTTAAGTTTTTTCAAAACATAATAAATAACAATCATTTTTTGCAGATATCAGCGGCTACAAATTGAAGTGTTTAACGTGAGTATTTGCTATGACTTAGGCCTAACCTCACGGTGTCTAAAACAGGGATGGCGTGTCTATCAACTACCATCCTCATTCGCTGTTCCATAAAAAACAATGTTCCACCTTAGGGACCTAGCTTATAGCTTTATAAATACGCGAATACTGCTGATGTGTAGCCCTTCCTACTTTCTAGCCTTCGAAACTACCACCACATTTCAGCCAGGAGAAGCTTCTTAGCATGTGCGAGGATGATTGTAACTTGTCATGTTATGACAGTTACGCAATCCGAGGTTGAGATATTGGTGATTGTCGATTAGGCAGATTTAGTGGTTGATCGCGCTAGAAAGCAAATTCAATTTCACCGGGAGCTGCGTTTTTCAGTGCGATTATTACATGCTCTCTTTTTTTCCCATTGCTTTTTAACTCCCATTGCTTTCTAACTCCCATTCCGTTCAAGGGACGCATCCACACTGACAGTTTCTAAACGAAGACAAAGGAAAAATACTGACTGGTTTTTAAAACAAAACCACAAACACATACGTTTGCCGGAAACTTTGTTTTAGACGCTACTTTTATATGTTAATTTTGATGAACTTTGTAGGCGATGCAAGTATGCACATCCTAACCAAATTTTTGGCATACCGCGTTCAGGAAATTTCAAAATGGTCACGATGCAGATTTGTTGGTTAAGTTAGGAGGTCTAGCTATACAGGTTGTAAGGATAATTTTGTACGTAAGCCATGATGACGCTTTGTTTTCAAGAATTAGCCTGTGAAGCTGAAAGGTTCATTAGGTTTCACTGTTTCTTCTAACGCTCTTGAAAGTATCAGGACATAGATACCTGTAAAAAATTGCTGAATTTACAGTGCTTCTTGCCTTTTCCTCACGGTATTTACTTGTGGAATTCTCAATCGACGCAGACTAACTGATGGAAAACACTTTACTAAAGTCATTCTTACTGTTTACTGGAGGAATTGCTTGGAAATATGTTCTCGGGCAGTTTTGACAGTCAAAAAAGCATACTAGAAAGTCAGGAACGCTAGAGAAAGCCTTCCAATAAATCCAAAGCAACTGAGGGTATTTTTTTCTGTGAAAAAAAATGGACCTGAGAAACCGTGAACTATGAATTTTGATCAGATAAGACCGTAAAAATCCATGTCCACCGGAAAATTAGGTCAAGTAGAAATCAGCCTTACCATGCTTTATATTTAGTTTGGCCTTAGGTCACAAATGACCCGAGCAGTCTGCAGTCAAAACGGCAAGAAAATTTGAAAAACTTCCAAATCAAATGAGATTCAACCAAAATAAGTTGAATTCAAACGACAAATTTTCTCTCATTTTTGTGCCAAATAAGAAAACTCCCTCTGTAAACGTTTGCGATGTAAATCTAATCAAATACAAAGCTGCCTGTTCTTATTTATCTGTCTTGGCTAGATTTAGGCATCAGAAACTGATCCTTGACCTTCTCAAAAGAGGATTATGGGTATCACCTCTGCGATTACCAACATCGTCATCCCCGAGATCGTTTGATACCCACGTACATCTTGCGACGCTTTTTGACTATAAACCTGAACCAACCGCTTTCATTCTGCGACATGGATTAGAAAATACAGGTAAACGCTTATTAGGATTCGCCTTTTTAATGTCGTGGATCTTTTACTTTGACCATCGACCGAATGAGTGCCATTATACGCTCTGCAGCCATGCCAGCGGAGAAACTCATCTTTTGCTGATTGAGATACGACCAACGTTCCCACAATATTGATAGGTGTCACTCTAAGAATTCGCTACGATGGCAGGATGACAACTTTGTAAGGTTTCCTAGTACAAACCTGAAACGATGTGCAAGTGTTCAGTCCTAGATCCACCACATTACAATACTTCTAACATAAATACTTTAAATTTCGCTATACTCAGTGTTTTGTCCGATAGGGATTGAAAATTTGCTTTCTTGTTTTCCGAACAAAGTTCCATCCCTGCAAGTCGGTTTCCTTCTATCGTTGACATCCGTGTTTAGATGGTACGCCATCATGCTGCATGTTAATTAACACAATGCATGTTAACAAATACATGTTAAGTTAACACAATGGCTAATATCAATGTACGTTGTACGTATTTTCACTTTTTCGGCACGTTGTTTGGTGCGTGTGAATCGAATGATAGCTAAAATTGTACTAGTTTGACGTTTCGAAAACATGTCTAATCAAGTCAATCGCTTGCAGTTGTTAAAGCTATTCAATGTTTACATTCGAGTTAAAAAATGTCGTGCAAAGTAATTCTAAGTTAAAAATTTGTTATTAAACTATTTTAATAAGATATAAATCGTTATCTAAAGAGTTTTGTGTTGATATAAACCCTATAAAGGACAATAATTATTTAACCTTATTAGGTATTCCATAGATTTAGTCTTACATGATTATTTTTTGAGTGACAGCACATATTTTCAGATAATTCAAAGCATTGACAGTGGTAGTCTATCCTTGTGAAAGATATAGAAGATCACCATATACTTCGGATAAAAGATACTTGGGCTCTTCTATATTCGTATGCTATGTTTTCGCTTGAAATGATACCAATTTGGGGGTTATAAACAAAACAATCCTAATGAAACTAGCAGTGGTCGAAGAAGTTCGTATGGCCCCTAGACGTCAATAGGAAACATAAAGGATACCAAGGAATTCAATGCAAAAGCTGAGCAGCATTGGTTCCGTTTGGTACTCAAAATGATCACAGAATCAATCAAATTCGATTGAAGATTGTTTATTTCGCTTATTTATAGTAAGGATATTCGACAGTTAAAAAATTGAAAAATTTAAATATGAATACATTCATTGTCTCGTCGATTCGGGGAAGCATCAAAAGAAGATGAAAGCCGATACGAACAAATTACGTACGACAGTTTCCATTTACACATGAATATGTCCATTACAATCTTTTCTTCAGCCGACAGAAGATTGAATGTGTTAGACCAAACTAGTCTCGTATTACTCAAAAAGTCCAGTCCAACGACTGGCATTACTCAAAATCATGACTTGTTCCAATTCCTTATGCAGATGAGTAGATGCGTGTGGCCAAAATCCATAGGTGGCATTCAAATCTATTTTCGGAAACGTGCACTCATATATCTTCACATGCGGATTTCTTGCATAATTTCACACAGCAGGTGTTTTCCACTGAAAAATGGAGTCCACTTGTAGCTACTTCAGCTCCTCAATTTTCCCCCAGAGCAATCGCCAGCAATCAAACTAGTCGAAACAGCTTTTCAGCTATTTGCCTGCCGACTCGTACTCTTGCATTTTACATATGTTCCTACATGTCCTCGAACCGTTCATATCGAATTTATTTCATGGCTACTTGATTTTCTCAGGAATTCCAATTAAAGTTGCCTGGTAATTGGCGGAGTATGACGATGCAAAAGTTCGAATCGAATGGATGGTTCCAATCCAGAAGCATGTATTGTAGTAGCGTACAAGGAGGCTAATGGAAGTGGTCAAAGATAAAAGCCAATTTATTCCTGGAACTTTCCGGATAAGAAAGCGCAAGACATGTGTACAACGAATTACTTCGCCGATAGTTTGGACGAACTAAAGAAATATTTACCAAACTGCTTCCACTAAACGATTTCCGATTAATGAAAAAAGCTCCTGCGGATCAAACCTAGCCTGCAAACTGAAATTCCATTACCAAAACTGATGTATTATGTGCCGTCCATTCGCAACGCTTCCACTAAATTGATTGTGTCTTCACAATAATAAAGAAGAAGATCAAAAGTTGATGAGGTTCAGACTTTTGCTTGACTCATTGTGTTCGATAGTAGCCGGATAATCGCATAAAGGAATGGATGAGAGTTAACCCAAAATTAAGTCTTTTGCCTGAATTGATTCGCCAGACAGTTGATGGCAGACCCATGTATGTTTGTATGATCGGGGAAAAAAGGAAAAAAGTTAATTCTTTTTAGCCAACGGCGAGACAAAAACGAAGAACAAATCAATGATGAATCGATACACAGACCTACAGTTTACGTGTGTGTGTGTGCTAGTCTCTAAACGCATATCGGATCGAACACGCTCGATGGAGATTTGGATAAAATTTTCCAATCGCTTCTAAGCCTAAGCGTTGTTCAAATGTAATTTATTGAAATTAGTTAATAATTTGCCAAAAGGATTTACCAGCTATCATAATCGAATAGCATCATCACATGCATGTGTTAGTTTAGTCGATTTTTATTTGGAAAATAACGTTCTTGTACCAAACATTCGCATTTTAAGTAGAAAAGAAGTCCTTTTGGATTCCATGCCGGAGGTTCGTACAAATCTCTTGTCTGTTTTTAACTAATGGTGGAAATAGTTCTTTCAGCATTCATGTCAAATGTTACCGGTCAACTAGAACCGTATAAAAGGGTCCAGAAGTTCAGAATGCCAGCCCAGTCAAAAACCCAGTTGACTAACCCACTTCTGCGTACTTTTTGGAGAGATATCTGTTAAACTCCTCAGCATACAATATTTTGAAAATCTTTCTACAAACAATTGTATCCTTTTCCCATTCTTTCAAAAATTTTCATGCACTACTACCCGTTAAGTCCTCCGGATAAATAACTTATCTCATATCCTTTGCATTCTAAACTCAGAGCCACCATAAACAATGCGAAAGCTTCCATTCCACAAACCAATCTTTTAACAGATTGAATAATTGATTGATTTTGCACCAGGAATATTCCACATCAAAGGTTCATTGCGATCACGATTCCAGAGCCCCTGAAGCAGATCGATTTTGCTAAGATAGTTGATGATCTGCGTAGGCTTCAGGCGTCGCAATTGCTCTTTGACAAGCAACCAGTTTCCTAGATTGTTTGTGCTTCCACAGGGCAGTTCCCAGCTGTTTGCCATCAGATCCACTAGGGTCTTCTCCACAAAATTACAGAATCCGCGGTCCCTGATCAAATCCCTGCCCATTGTCCTGCGTTGCCATTGTAGTGTATATGATCTCGTTTCTCTTGTCAATTATTATATAAGTACGAAATTTCCTCTCTTCATAGATATCCGAGTGAAGATTTGACATTTGAAGTCCTGGAGATCTTGTCCGGAGCCTTGTGTATTCTATATCTTGTTCTTCTTTCAGACCCCTGTAAATACAGCTCACTTCAGTTGCACCAAATAGTTCAGGACCTATAAATTGTGTCAATATCCTTTTCTTCCTGATTAATTCCGCTTACTCCCCATCCACCGTTTCTGCCTTTCATCTATAGCATTAGATAACAACCAGTATAGAATACTCTACTGTACGTACCAATTTTTTTTAGGTATGATGACTATAGGAACCGGATCAGATAGTATATTTGTATTCTACCCTTGCATCATCTGCGTATGCTGAGTTATGCGTTCTGCACGATAGCAAAGATCTCAGCCAAGAGAAGAATTGCCATACCTATTTCTCCTTACCTTCTACTGCGAAAGTCAGGCTCATGTACTCCAATTCCCATTTCCTCGGATGTCTTGGAATTATCCGCACCCCATCTAATCGCATATGAGGTGAGATAAACTTATATGAGGTGAAAAAATTTGAAGTGCATGAACTCTATGCTTCATTCCTTCTTCCTTCCTCGAATCCACAGAGTGCAACATTTATTTTGGAAGCTGAAACTCACATATGAATGGAGACATATATGTTACTCATACTTGGTCATTTTGCTCGATTCAGGGATCATTTTTTCATCCTTCTCGTAAATTTTTCGTATTTTTTATGCCACAATTGTTTCTATCAGTATGTGAAGTAGTGAAAGATTTGAAACTCTCCAAGAGCTGTTATTGGGTGTGATCAAATGATTCCAGTGATACAGATGTATGTCAAATGTTGAATGCAATTGAGTGTAGGCCTCGTCTTGTGTTCTTCGAATTTGCTTCTCCAAGCTATTGCACCATAGATCCCAGCATAATCTCTACAGCTCAACATTCTCGTATGTTTATCAGAAATAACAAATAAGATGCGATTCGGCAAGATTTCAAGTTTGCCACAGGACATGCGAGTCATGTCTCCACACACCATCGAACCTTTGATAACCTTTGCAGACACGGCCTCAGTAAACCTGTTCAACTTCACCTTGCCGTCTATTAGTATTTCAAGATACTTATTGAGACGATCCGATCTCCATCTCATTTAAATATTTCATGCGAGCATGGTCCTTATTGCATCCTTCTCTGAATGGCGCCAGTGGGTCAGTATAGAGCCTTAAATCTAATTCCTGGCAACAGTTGCCCAAAATTCGAAGCACCCTTGCATTACTTGACACAATAAACTATTGTACTCTATTTATGTTGTTTTTGTTCTTATTATCATTATTATTATTTGTCATAGCTCTCTACAGAGCTACAGGAAGGCGTGGTTAGAGCAGCCTTATCATTGATTCCAAGTTTCACAAGAAGTTGATATGACTAGTATAATACTTGAACTGAATAATTCCCACGAAGATACCTATCCTTCCTAAGTGGAGTGATAGTCTGACCACAGAAGCGCAAGTTCAAATATCACTGTCACCCGCGGTGCTCGAATTCAAGTACGACTGTCACCGGCGCGGCTTAAATCGAGCATGCATTGCGCAGAGGGTAAATACTTTAAATATTACACCATCCTGACTCTTTGTACTTTCTTCTGGCTTAAACTACCATATCACCTGCAAACACGTGACATATCATCGTAACTTCTGACAGTCTAAATACGACTTCATCAGTCACAATACTCTGTTCTAAGACTGGAAGGACAGGTCCTTGTCAAAATCCACGATCCATATGTGTATTGGTGGTAGTTGATTCTACTTTACATACGATGGTTGGTACCATGAGAGATTGAGTTTTCCTGCGAATGAGCACAGGATTCATTCTCCTTTGGATCCAAGAAGCGATCCTACCTCTTCATTGCTCTTCTCACTACATCGTAGCTTGTATTGACAAACTTCCCTTCAGTAGCAAGGAATGTCCTACCTCTTCATACTCCTTCTTCCTCTTCGACTGTTCGAGCCAGTTCGTTTAAGATGATGTCCATTGATTATCCGAATTTGTATGCCTGTTTATCAGGATGTGGTGAATCGTTTGTTACACGGTATATCCTTATATTATATTCATCATATTCTACATCCTTTTAAGAACAATTCCCTGCTGTAATAGGAAGTACATCTAGAGCTTCTTCGTCATGGTTTTTTTTCTTCTTTGATTTACCCAGTCAGTTTGTCTAAGATTGTGTTAATTGATTTTCCAATCTTAGATGCGGGCTTATCAGGATGTAGTTGATATTTTGTCAATAGGGATTTCCTTATATTATTGTCCAACATTTCTTACAACCTCCTAAAATCAAATGACGTTAAACTAATCAGTAGACATGCGTTTGGATAAGTTTCATTATTCCTACCCACTTTGTTACACATATAGATTTCAAATTCTCGCATAGCTACGGTATCCTGTTCAACACCAGGCTGCTTCTAAAGAGACGTAAATTTTGAATACGTACAGCATTTACCCCCCATATAGCCTAGTGATTTGAGGGAACGAGCTTCAAGTCCACATTATACGCTTCTCTTCACAGATAGTGATAGGTTTCGTCAATTCTGAAATGGTTACTCGTTTTTTTGGATCATCCCGTCAATCTTTTAATTTGTTTGAACGCTTTCTAAGGCATCCTTATGGATCGTTACGGGCATTCCCGGATATTTTATATCGCTTTCGGAGCAACTTGTTTTTGAGAACGGCAAGGTTGCTTTTCTATAGTTTCGCTGAAACTGACGTAACTTTTGCTTACTTTAATGTTAAAATTATTTGCCTGCTTAGCAAGGTTTTTGTAAAGTCCATCTGTCAATGACCCATTCCCAAGAAGATCTTAAAATATAACGTTTCGGCCGTTGGGTTTCTTTCCCATACCGTGTTAGAATTTTAATGTAATCTTCCAAATATTTGGCACGTTTTTCTTCTTGTAAAAGTGTCTAGAATGAGCCCCTGCCTATTTGTTTCCCGAGTCCCTTGTACTGCGGCAATAGTTCTTTGCCTAGTTGTTGTGAATTGTCTACTTTACTTACTTCATACTCGTGTTTAAAAGAGGTTTTGTGGGTCTTCTTGCAGAGACATACTTGAAATCTTCCTGGAGACTGGTATTGTATTATACCCAGTTGTTATCTATTACTTTTCTGGTTGTGGTAAGCGCATCTATTGCTGAAAATAGCTTAAACTGTCGGAAAAGGTGATCCCCTCAACAGTCATTCTGTTAGCTGCTGCTGGATATTCTTCAACTTTTGAATTAAATAATGTTCTTAGTTGCTTGATTGAGCTTTGAACTACAACATTCTGGATAAAAATTAATCCTGGTCTTCGTCTTGGAACAATAATTTCCCACATTTTGAAACATTCATAACAAATTTTGAGAGATTTCAAAAATTTAGTAAATTAAGAACTTCTGAGTTTCAAAAATTCAAAAATTTTCGGGGAAATTTAATGAGTTGAAGTCAGAAGCTTCGTTTTACTGAAATTGATTCAAGGAACGCATGTATATAAAATTAATGTTATTTTTGCGGCAAGCTGAAGGCATATTCGTCTCAAATGTCCACCGTTTCATGCTGTATTTTTGTTGAGGACGCGTTCTCTTTTAGTTATCATCAATCTGAAACGCGTCCTCAGAAAAACCCATTATAGCCCGGCGAGTATAAAACACGTCTTCTTTGCGAGGAGGCGTTTCGGCTGCGTGATGATGACTCTAAGACAATATAATTGATGATGAATATAAGGAACCGCGTCCTCCCGTAAAACGCAGCATAGTACGGCGAATATCAAAGGCGATATATTAATATGTTGTTACTTTGCATTTATGACAGTTTTGAGCCAAACAAATTGTTGTTCTGACCGTTTTGGTTGCGTGTTTTATAAATGGTTGATCGTATTTCAAATGGCTTGGCTTTTGGGCTTGGCTTTTGCGTTTGGCTTTTGGGGTATTTATTTTTGAAACGATTTATTTTTTTCCAAAAATAATGTTCATAAATTGAATCGTATGGCTGCGTTTATTAGTCTTTGCGTTGCTTAGTGGGATCTTTCGACTTTTTCAACATTTTCTAAAGTCAAATTTTGCAGCCATACCAACGGCTAATATCTGAAGTTACAAAGAGGTATTTACAGATGTCCAGAAATTATCAGCATCACTTTGGATATTATAAAAATTCACATATTAGTTTATCCAGAGGTAAAAGTATTTCTCGGTGTAGAAAGTAGGCCCTCTGTATCAACTGAAAAATACTGGATCTCCACATCAGTTCGATAAGACACGTTTACGGGAATAAAGTTAACATAAACAAAAAGAGAAAGAGAGAGTTATGTCTGAAACCAAAAGCCGAGGCTTGGCCTTATATCTTATCACGTAGGCTCATACGAGGGTGAGTCAAATATAAACCGGACTTGTGTCTTTATGAGTCTCAGACTCAGTTGATCAGTTGATCAGTAGCAATCATGAGTGAAGAAGTGGTTCCTTTATTCATTGAGCAACGTATTATTATTAAATTTTTAGCAAATGAAAACGTTTCACTATCGAATATTTAGGCTAAGTTGAACGTGCAGTTTGGTGACAATACGCATTCACGGACATGCGATTGGTGTTCTTCGCATTCACGGACACGGTGTTTGATTGGGCTAGAAAGTTTCAAAATGGTCGTGAAAGTGTAGAAAATGAAACTCACGATCGATGCCCTCAGCCGGAAAAGTCCTCGCAACTGTATTTGTTAAAAACAAATGAGTTTTATTGTTCAATTTTCTGCACAACCAACATACAATAAATGCTGCCTAGCTCTGTCAGCTGCTGGAGTCAGCAAAAGCCGCCTAAAGAAACAAAAGAAGAAAAACCCCATCGGAGAGGTCATTCTCCTCCATGACAATGCCCGGCCTAACACAGCTGCATTGACAAAGGATAAATTAATTGAGATTCATTGAGAGACCCAGGAGCACCCTTCCTATAGTCCAGACTTGTCCCCATGCGACTATTTTTGGTTTGGTCCAATGAAGGAAGCTTTGGGAGGCGAAAAATTTGAAGCGAATGAAGAAGTTGAGGAGCGCGTGTGCAACGGGTTGACAACTCGACCTCAAACTTTCTATGAACGAAGAATTTTTTAAGCAGGCACAACGTGGTTAAAATCACGTAGAGCGTGCAGGAGACTATGTAAAAAAATGATTCAAGTCTTATTTGAATAGTATAACTGTTAATTAATGGTATAAAAAAGTCCGCTTTATATTTGACTCACCCTCGTATATGATTTTTTTCGTCTAGCAAGGTCCTCACCTCCTTCTTCTCCTTAGCACTAAGACCTTCTTCGGGCCTTTACTTCCTGCAACAAGCGAATCCAACTGTCTACGTCCGTTGATCGCGTCCTCCGATTTTGAAATCCGAGCAGCGATTAACTGCCTTCGCCTACAGTGCCAGACCAGCGTTCGGCAAAAGGACCCAGTGAGCAGAAAGTTTTTAACTTAACACATTAAGGACCGCTTTTCTCTTGTTTCATGTCCCATCGTTTACGGACCGCTCACGAGTTCTCTCTTGTTTCACATTCGGATGGATCACGAAACAACCCATATTTTCCACACGCTGTCTTTAGATGTTACTTACTTTCATACATTGTATCCTACTACCTCAATCGATCAAGGTGGGCGTTCCCAGACGTATGCGTTACAGATTTCCAGAAGCCTAGAATAAGAAAAGAGGCTGCGGGAGAAACCAAGATACCAGGTTAAGATATGAGGACAGCACTAGGATCATAGCGTCAGCAAATGCAGCGTTAAAGATCTCCGACAACTACTCTCAGACAGAGATAAAAACAGCCCAAGTAGATTGATGTGTGTATTTAATTTTTACGTTTTGTAGGTTTTGAAGGCAGTCTTTTGTTTTACGTCAAAATGAGAGAGAAATCCACATAAAATTCTCCTTTGTTTGGTCGAATAGAGACGGATTGAGAGTTTTGTTGAACTAGTAACGCCTGTAAATATTTCAACTTTGGCCAGGGTTTGGGCTCCTTTCCAATCAGGCAAGCCTACACCCGATGTGTTTGGGCAACAAGGATTGTGTGAGGGGAGAATATCGAACATAGTGAATAAAAGCATGAAAATGGAAGTTATGAATGAAAATGGGCGGTAGAAAAAACAAAATATGACACAAAGGGTTGAAGCCATTCCTTTAATCATTAAAGGTATGGTTTGACTTGTTATTTTCTCGCCCTATTTGAAAATTCTGCGCATTTTAGATGCCACTATTCAATACTGTATTGTGTTTTTTCCCGTGTTCAGCACTCCTTAAAAAGATTTTCTTTTTTGATTTTCCATTGCAAAATGCTATGTTGTTAATTTTGACAGATAAGTATTTCAGGAGTAAGTTGCTTTCTTCTTTAGTGTCAATTATTATCTCGATGGAAAATCAAAAAATAAAATCTAATGCTACTATTGTTTCCATCACCACGCAAAGAAATGAAACCATTTAAAGCTCCCAGCATTGGCAATGTGATTCAAACCCACCATAACAGTATGATCAAAGTTGTCATAACTGGCAAAAAACCTTGGAGTGGCAGGACATTCACAAGGAGACTGAATGACATGGGTTTATGGTTTGGAACAAAGGCGAGAAGTTTATGGCATGTTCGTCTTAGATGGTACAAAGTTGGAGAAAATTCCTTAGGGGCTTAGAAACTAATCCTTTCTATTTCCTTAGATGTATAGAAATTCTGTCTTTTTGGACAAGATATAACATTGCGAAAGCTTTCTGAAGTTTGCATCGTTGCAAACACAAACGTCTCAAATTTTTTTAACTTTTGAATTTTCTTTGGAAAATTTGATTTCAAATTTTTCGCAAACTCTATTCAATCAAATTTTTGAAAAGAGTGAGAGATTTGATAAATTTTATTTTGATGCAATGAGATACCTCATAGGAAGTAAGACGCAGCACTGGTGAACGATATTCGGAGGAATGTATTCTCGTGATGACTAAGAACTCTCTTTTATGGTTTGGGTGAATGTCTTGCATGATTGCGTGGGAACTTCCATTCCTGTGTTACTCTTTATTTCAACATTTCCATAGAGGATTGAATTTTTAGTTGGGTGGAGTGGAAGGTTTGAGTTTCTCAACAAAATTATATCTCACCCCGTCTCTTTTTGTGTCGTTCAAACATGCGTTTCGTCGATGCGATTTTTCGTGTTGCTCTTCGGTTTTTTGTTTTTTTTTTTTTTTCATACTGAAAACAAGAGGCTTAACCATTGAAAAACGTATGCGGACGAAAAAAGGAAAAAATGGTGATGGACAGATCGTCCTTCAGGAAACAAACAACTCCTCTATTCTTTTCAAAATCAGTGAATACTGTGAAGTACTTGAAATTGTCGGAGAAGGTAGTAGGCAGTTCCAGTGATCGATGTGATGTCATGTGTGATGATAATGATAAATTAAATCCTCTTTTTTAACAGCATTCGGAACTTTCCCATCGAGCCTGCTCTATAAGCTAGTAAGTAAGGACACAAATTTTTGTTACTTACGAACTCTCGAATAGTTTCTCTTTTCTGTGTCTCACAATATGAAGAGTTACTTTGGATTGAGTTGCTGCTGTGGTCAGGAAAATTGATTTCTCGTAAAGCCAGCTAAGTCGAAAAATAGAGAAAATTTTCAACAAGAAAAAAGTTGGGAAACAAATCAATCAACGGCGATTTAAAAGTTTAAAGGGCTAAATTGCGGATAGAAAGTGTGCAGGAGAGGCAGATTGGTAATTCACGACTTTTTTGTTGTTGCTGGCTATAGATAAACTCAAGATTGTTTAGAAAAACATATCAAAAATTAATACCCATCGACGGGACGATAACCATTTCATTTTGCTGTGAGTTTTATTCAAAATTTTCAATATGTTCTAATCAAACAATATTCAATTAACCTTTTCTTCTCCGCAAAGAAAGCGCAACTTTCGCCAAATATATCGTACCGAATTGGGGAAAAGGCTAGAAAAAATCGAAATCTATTTAACGCCTTATTACACAACCTCATTAAATATCCATAAAACGACAACTGGCGCGAACATGCTAATCATCCAATCTAACCGAATATTGCAATTCATAACTATCGAATACATACACGTTCATTATGCACACTTCGACCCAATGAATAGGACCCTCATTATCAGAATTCACAAAGCGCAACAAACTCATGTACTTATGTTTAATTTCAGAATCAAAAAATATCAAAATATTATTTCTCCAGAAGAAAAGGCTCCAACTCACAAAAGTTTAGAAAGGCTCGGGTGTCTGTTCAACCATGAGGTGATCCATTATTTGCACATACCGAGGTGTCCATGCTAGTCTATTCGCCGTTGGAACGCCTGAATAGGTTAATAATGACGCGACGAGATCCCAAAAACATGACTATGAGTTGGTTATTAATATAAAAAAAAAGTGAAAGGCTTCCTAAAGAAAACAAATTAGCCTAGTCATTGCTTGGAAATATAATTTTATTATCGCTATTGAATTATTAAGATGCAGATTGAATTTGAAAGAAAACCATCCTAAGATGAAAGCCAGGGAGGCGAAAAAAATTTTAAAGACGTCTGCACAAAAAGCAACAGCGAAGAAGTAAAAATAATGTTGGGTTAGTTGAACATGGATTTGATGGGAAAACAATCTCACAGTATGCAGGCGAATTCAATTAAAAGAGGTGAAATAAAAATGGTTTACATGCGAGTAATTACAGCGCGATATAATTTATATGGCAAGCACACTTTAGTTGTAAGATCGTGACCTGTCGCTGCTGTTGTTGCCCCAAAAAACCAACAATAAAATAAACTAGGACACTTTGGCGTCTTTGTCGTGGTAGTCGAATGTCCAGTCATAGACAACAAGTACTTGGTAAAAAAAATGATGCCAACATCTTTTAATTTATGAGCAGTAAACCGAAAAAATTAGGTCACTCGGAATAAACCACAAAAAAAAAATTACCCAAATGAGCACTATAAATATTTTCGAGCCAAGAAATAGAAAAGATACTTGAGCATCGGTTAATGTGTGTTGACATGGAAATTATTTGTTTAATGATTCCAACAATCATGACTGGGGTCTAAGTAATTGTTCACTATGTCCCTTACAATTCTTCTGAAAAATTCCGAAACAATCCTTGATTCCCTCGAAGTTTCACCTTTTTACAACCACGTTGAATGTCGCAGTTGTCACTTCATGCTTAGGTTGATTGTAATTACTCCTTTGAGTTGGAGATTATTGGAAAGACTCTTAGAAAAATTTAAACAGTGCAACAACTTTTCTGAAGAGGCATTAGTGCATCTGTTGGATTGATGCGGAACGCTATGTCGCAGGAGAAGAAACAAGCTAGGAAGCTGCTTGCTTATTGTAGAGTGATTGGGACTTCCGGTGTCTCAGGCTCTGTACAATACAGTATAGCTGACCAAGGTATTCCTATTCTTCGGCTACTTCTAGTGTAGTGTAGTTCACTTTTGTTTGTCCTTGAGTGCTTAAATAATTGTTGAACATGATCTTGGTTTTGCTTAGGTTCATTTTCAAGCCTACTCTTCCAAAAGTTCATTAATGTCTAGTGTAATAACTAAAAAATTAAAAGTGTCATACATCTGTTCAACACGTTATAGCCATCCTATTTTCTTTTATTCCAAGAATGTTTCTAAGTAGTGAATATCAGTTAAATGAGTGTTAAATAAATGTTATCTCCTGTATTTCCGTCATCACCATCGATTAAATCCGTAACAAATGATTCCCTAAAGTCAAACAGTGTTTTTTGGATCCTTCCCATTTTTTCGAAATTGTTTTGACATCTTAAGCTTTCTTTGGTTTCAACAAGACTCCTTACGTTATGACATTTGGAACATTCTGCACTTTGAAGCCCTTTACCCTTTTGATCATACATATTTTTAAGACCACATGCGCTCGATGCTGATTTGAAGTGCAGGATAATCTCTTTTGCAAATGAAAATAAGTTACTATTTGGACAGACTTTTGGAGCAGTGTTTCTGTTGTGTCAGCTCGTAATTGTGTATTCACATGTCCTATTGCCAAAGTAAAGAGATCAGATCATAATCTTCTTCAGTATTTGATTATGTCCTAAACATGTACGCTGAACGTACAAAATAATGATATGCTCTTGAAGGTCTCTCAAAACAGCCTGTTTGCAGTTTTATTAATTGTGCAGAATACACATTTCAACCACTAATGTGGCATTATCTTGATTCCAAATGTTACGAAAAAAAACTCAAAAACCGAGCTGCAACCATTTTCTTGTACTGTAGCTCTTCTGGGATGTCGTCGAGTTCCAAAATGGTTTATTGCTTTCTAAGGTCTGCAGGTATATCCTTGATACCCTCCAGTTTGTTTGTTTTGTATTATATTGTAAAAGATTGTATTCGATTTTGTATAGATTGAGGTATCTACCAGATAACTCAATATTACTGACTCAATATCACAAAATCCAACTGGTCGAGGTCGATTTCTATCGATTGAGCTTCAGTCCAGTTCTGTTGCATGTACCTTACTAAAGATATGCTTCAGCACCTGCTATTCGCCCTTTTTTTTTTGAAAGAGTTAATTTCGTTGTCGTTATTCTTTTGCAGGTATTGTTTCCGAGCGGAAAGCTCGCTGTGGGTTCTCCAATAGTTTGTAGAATTGTCCTGTGCTGTAGTACACCACATCGCTATCAACTGACAATTCTGGTCAATCTTTCATTAGGCGTTGGACAATTTTTTACCCACCCTTGATGGTAGCAAAATTTCATGATGACACCACAAGTCTCTATTGTCAGAAGACTTTCCATTTATGAAAATGTTACCTGGTATTATGCCTGTAGTCTTTTAACTATTCTCTTTGGTTTGTTAGGTAGCTAGGACTTTCAATTTTTAATTGATTGAAATTGAAAAGTGGAAAATGAATTGTAGAAAATTTTTGACAACTTTTGTCTCTATAGTCTTTGGTATAAAATTATTGTATTGGAACTATTGACGACCTATGTGATTGTGATTCCGATGGAGAGTGCGGAGGACTCATCTTTTTCCATTGGTAACTAAGAAGAGTGAAACCTGAAGGTACCATCATTGAAACATATCGAAGATATCCAGCGAAGACATCCACCGACCCACTAGCGATTTTCCTAAATTTGGATATATCAAGCCAGTTTATGCTCTATTTTTACCTACACCAATTTCTAAAGTGTCTTTGTACGTGACTCTTATGGCTGGAAGTAGACATCTCATGTCGTTGACTGAATCCTTGAAGGCCGTTTAACTGAAGCATATAAGTCCAATTAAAATTTATCCTCAGATATATTCTTGTTCTCGATTGTTGTTCCTATTTTCAAAAATATTTTGCTTCTAGGACTCTAAATATTGAAAACTTTATTATTTTATGCTATCGAAGACTAATATTCGTGAGAAATGAATCGAAAAAGGATTAAAATGTCTAAATATGATGGAAAAATGACCTGATTTCTTCAAGGAACCGGTAGAAAAAATATTTGAATTATTATCTGGACAAGACTTAGATACCTTTTCGATATTTTTATTTCATGGGGAAATCATCGCTGCAATGGAGACCATCCCCGTGAACTGTGAAAAACTGATGACGTATCGTTTTTACGCGATGCAATATTTGAAGACGATTGAACATTTTGATATGTTTCAAAGATTCTTAGATATATAAAATATTTATATCGTTTTTAGCGATTATCGGTTACCATAGGAACTCATATACGTGACATTTAGACAATCATCATATCGAATATGAATCACATAAATGCACAATCGTTGGTAATCATTTTCTTGGATGTAATGGACGAAATCGTTGGTAATCATTTTTTTTGGCTGTAATGGACGAAAGCGATTCACACAATGAAACTGGAAAACCACAGTAAAATCAAATATTGCAGGCTTTTGACACATCCAACTTTTACCTTGAATATTCAATTAAAAAATTTACTTTATTCTCTCAGTTCATGACTGTGAAGTTGCAATACAACTTTTTACATTGAGATTGAAGATTCACTGTGATGAGTCCAGTAGTCCTTCGCAACTAGTTGCTCTGCTTGAGTTGCTCCAAAATGCCGGACTAGATTACTTGATTATTGGTGATATCGACCCTTCGCTAGCATGACATTCATCAAGGATACATAACCAAATGGTTGGATCCGTCTGGAGGGTTCGTCCGTCTTTTATACAGACCATAACAGGCGAGGAACTTGGAAGGAGTCGGAATTCGCTAGCACGATCTCTGAGTCAAAACCAAACCAGTTGCGGTCGCTTACCAGTTGCGATTGTACTGAAATTCAGCTTGTGGGACTTGTAGATCCGAATGTGAATACCGTGAATTTGAAAAAAAATCACTACGGCGCAGTTATTAAGTTCCTTAGCACACAAGGAAATTCAGTTGAAACCGTACTGGAAGAGATGGCCTCCGCTTATGGAGAGATTCTTGATCGATTAAAACCATGGCTGAAAACTGGCACAGTCCCCCTTAAAAAAGGCAAGGATACATGTGAAGATGATCCATAACCCGAGAAATAGATTCGAGAAATGGTTCAAGAAGTTAAAAATTAATATTGGAAGATGCATGACATACCAGACCGAATGCATAACGATCAAACTGAAATATTAGTTCCTAATATCAGTCCAAAGTCTTGCAAGCACCTACTAAGACTTCAATTCAACCACGGAAGATAACTAGTCTACTCATGAAAGCAAAGAACTGGAGAGCCTTAGCGTAATACTTAAAAATTTGCCGAGAAAAGGCGTTGCTTTCTTCAGCCTCCTATGTAATGCTTGCCTCAAATTCTCATATATTCTTGCTATGTGTAAACATGCAGTCGCCTTAGCCATTCTTAAAACCGGTAAAGACCCCATCATGCACGAGAACTGTAGGACGATCTGTCCACTACCCACTCCCCGAAAATTTTTCGAACGATTTATATACAAAAGACTAGCTAGCTTTGTGGAAGGCAAAAATATTCTTCCGAATTTCCGGACTGGTTTTAGAAATGGATATACGTCTGAACATCAACTTTGTCACATAACGAAGTATTTTAAAAACTGCTCTTGAGGAAAATTTATCTGTTGGTATGGTAACTCTGGATGTAGAGAAATCCTTTGATACCGTCTTTCATGAAGGTCTGCTCTACAAAATGATTCATTACAATATCCCATCATACCTGGTCAATCTGATCAAATCATTTTTGAAAGATAGAAATTACTAAGTCCAAGTTCGAAGATGCCCCTCTTCTAGGACAAATATATCTGCAGGTGTCCCTCAAGGTTCTTGTCTGGGCCCCATCCCATTATAAATTTACACCTCTGACATGCCTAATAATGCGAACTGCCAAATAGCAACGTTTTCTGACGATACATGTATATATAACGCTAACGTCGATCGCAACAACATGGTTGAAAATTTGGAACGAACGTTGGAAAAGCTATTTCAGTTTTACCATAAGTGGAAGATTCAAATAAACGTTGGCGAAACTAAATGCATATATTTCAGCAGAAAATTAAAAAATTACACTGCTCCCAAGTAAACCTCTAATTTATATTGGACAAAACATCCCGTGGTCGGAGGAATTATCCTACCTTAGACTGATATTAGACAATTAGTTAACAATTACAAAGCATATTGAACACATCAGCGCGAAAGCCCTCAAGTCGGTTCTATCGTTGTATCAATGCTAAACAAAAGACTGAAGTTAAGCATAACAAATAAAGTCCTCATTATCAGAATAGTGATTCAATCCATTATATTCTACGGTGCCCCCAACTGGAACCTATTTGCCAAATAATTAAAAAATAAGCTTCAAAACGAACAAAATAGGTACCTGAAAAATACCAGTTGATAAGCTTTTATATTTCTTTTCACAAAAACTAAGCGTTAAGCATTAAAAAATCTAAATAAAAACGCACTTAATTAAATAAATAAAAGAGAGAAAAGGCAGCTTATAAAAATGGTTGAAGTATCTGGTACGAAAACTTTGATCAGAGACAGGTTGAAAGAATGCATAAAAGAAAAATTGGGTAAAATATGGGGACCAAAGTTGTCCTTTTTTTCCAACAAGTGTTCGTGCCTGACGACAAGTGCTGTGTTGCGTTGCCTACCCTGACCAAGATTGGCTGCAGTATTTTGTATAACCTACCCTACAGTCCTAACCTCTCAGTTTCTAGGGATTGTTATTTGTCCCCAGACCTCAAAACGAACTTAATGGAAAGAAGCTTTCAAGGGAATAAGAAGTGAAGGACGCAGTTTCAGCTTTTTTATTTAGACAAAAGCAAAACATTTATTTATGAAGGTGGATGCAAGCCAATTGAAAGATTTCAAAAATTTATTTGTATAGCAGGTGAGCATATTGAACAATAAAACTAACTCTGTTTTAACATTCTCCTTTCTTACCCTCAATTTCGCGAACTTAAAAACGACCCCTACTAGAACCCCGACAATATCCTTTTACGACAATATCATACGAAACGAAAAGAAAGTATCTTTTTTTGCTGAAGTTTCTATTTAAATAGTGTAGCTACGAAATTTCTCGAAAACGACAGGAAGCACAGGATTCTTAACATGTGACTTAAGCAAAGAGCTACCCCTGAGTGCTTTCATTCAATAAATATAATTCATTGTGATTGTCCAGCCAATATGGTATATAATATGTAAATTAATACTTTGAACAATTTATTCTTTCCCTTAAAATTAAATTCTGGGAACCAACCCGAAAACCTTCTAAATGTGTCAGGCTGGCAGTGAACACGTTAAAAATCTTTTCAAACTTCAATCCAGATTTACAATTAAATTTGACCTAGTGACCAACGGCAACGCATTTTATTTCTCACCTGAAATTCAAAGAACACTTTCTGCTTCGCTTAACGTGAACACCAATAAACCTACAATTATCACATATTAACTTTCCATTCTAACATAATGGCTGAACTTTATTACTGCAAAGCAATATAATTGAAAGAATAAAACTACAAACAAAAGACACGTTTTATTGTCGCTAATTCCTGTCGTTTTGGACCATGGCAAGTTTGAGTTATGGTTGCGTTTGTATGCCAGTCAAGGGACATCTTAAAAATGTCTGTCAACTGGATTTCCGTTTGAAAAATTTCCTGTGAACACATTAAAAACGCATGTGTCCTATTAGGAATCGTTCGGAGAGGGTGGTTATAGTCCGTAGACCTTTAACAACTTGCGGTATGTGGCTCAGTGATTCTATTATATTAGCGGTCGTAAAACCATAAAATCTTGCCTTTCAACAACTATTCGCTGAAGAGATATATGCACTAGGCTACTGTCTGTCTGGCTGTTAACGCAAGCAATAAAATGCATTGTTTTATATCTCTCCCAATACATTTACGAGTTACGAAAGACGAACTTGCTGGTTAAGCTGTTTATTGTTAAGTCACCGCAAGATAATGGCCGAACTACCTTATGAATTTATGCTGCAGAATGTTAAGAATAATGACTAAATTTATTGCAGCTCTAATTTGCTGAAACTAGAAACATGATTCTTTGTTGTTGTGATTGCAATGGAAGGGTTAAAGCTAGTAAGTGAAACCAATTAGGGACCGTCTCAATAAAAAATTAACTAAGTAGCATCACAATGTTATGAAAATAATCAATGGAAAAGTGGGTAGTAAGTTGTTTCTCTTATGCCAAACGAGAGCACAATCATGAAAACCATGCCCGAAAAATTGTACCTTTATGGCAACAAAAATCACACTAATCAGCCACTGCAGGATCTTAACGAAAGCTCCAACTCCTATTCACTAAATGTACGGAGCACTATTTCGTTAGCTGTAGCTGAATTGAAACATTGCAGGGGATTTTCGCTGTTGCAAAGGAAATTCCCAACTGCTCGCTGCAAGTTAATTTCCTTAAAAGCAATAAACCTTATTACGATGAGTTCATTTTTTACAGCTCCCTCCAGCCGGAATGCCTATCGACATGAAAAATCTTTGCCCCCGGGATGGCTGTGGAAAAACCTAACCTAGCCTGAACATCGTCTGAATGATATTTACACAGCATATTGCATATAGCAGTCAATCAATACCATGATGTGGTACACGATGCAGAGAAATAAGCAATGAATAAATAATTTTTTTTCTACATTTTCACTTACTCAAAGAATCCTTGATGCATAACAGCGCTTCGAAATGCCAATGGTTGCAGGCACTATATACCTCAACTAGAGTGGCAACTTCTCTGAAAGGAACGCGGCGAAATAGCTGTATAACAACGTAATTCCCTGCACATCCGCGTGGTCGGCTACAAGCTGCAAAATAAAACAACGAAAAAACGAAAAACACATCAACATGGCAAAACAATCACCTGAAAGGTGTGAATTAAAATCTCACTACCGAAACCGGTCAATAAATTCTAAGGAAGTTGCTCACTAGCTGCATCGGCACAATCGCGTAGCGACACACAAAGGTGAATCGGTTTTTTGCGCGAAAGGACACAAGAACGTTAACATGTTATGAATGTGCTAGTCGATGAAACAGAGCTCGTGCAGCGCGGAAGAACTAGGGGCGAATAAAATGGATCGAAGGTTTGTATTTTTCGATGAATTCGGAAGGCTTCCACCACTCCCATTGTCCTTCTTTCGAAATTGCCAAAGGCTTGTACTTCAAAATAGCGCTTAATGGATTGACTATTTTAGCGTGTATCCACGTAAGGAAGCCAAAGTAAGTTCGAGCAGCTATCGCTCCTTTTCCACGCTTTATCATACGAGAATTTTGAGATTTTTTGAGCTTAAGTATCCTGTTCTGGTGCTCGTTCTCTGAACTTTACTCGCTCCCAGCTAGGATTCACTGCAACAGAACGGCCGACTTTTACATTCATTTGTGTCGTACTGGGCGATTCGCGAATTACACAACCTGTGGAGAGAAATCGGCAAGCACTTTGCATGTAAGGCTAAAGCCCGGGCAGATTATCGCGCTGGTGGGCAGCCTTTGGCTAGCGCGGTCGTTAAAGTTCAACTTGAATATCATGAATAAGAAATTTCCACACAACCTCGAGTATTGCTTGCAAATCGAGCGCTACAGCGCCCTGGCGACTCCGAAGGTGCAATTGCATCCACGGCCAACTGCAATGGACTAGCCAATCATGCACCATGTACCTAACAAAAACATCTTCTAGTGTGCATGTATGCAAAAATTCAATACATTTCGCAAACCATGTTTGTTTTGTCCTCTTTGGAGCTCCGTCCGATCCACTGCGACTGAGGTGAGCCTTCATTTACATCGCAATACACCCGAACATTGGACTATTGAGTGGAAATATTTCATAACGAAAACATCCTGTGCGAGTCGTCTAGGGTCCGTACTAGACACTTAACGCTTTTCACTTCGGTCCTAGTGGAGTCCTCGGCCCGGGTAAACAATGTTCTGGAATTCGAACAACAAGGCGAGTAAGCAACTTTCCCGAGTCGAAGTTGCCATTCCCTTTAAGGGTTACCAGGGAAAATAGGCTCGTATGTGGCTTCTTATGCCAAATTCCTGCATTGACATTTCGGTTTAGAAAAGGACTTAGTGCATGCCAGAATTTGAAAACAAAGTTTAAGCCTACTTTCACGAAATTTTTGGTATTATGAAAGAGATCCGTTTACGAACATCTGAACGGAATAATATTCGTATCCCTAATGCCTGTGCGAACAGAACGTGATCCTGCTGCTGACGGTAACCCATCTGCATGCTCGTATGTGGCTCCCACCATAGCATTGCACTCACCTTCCTGAATCAGTGTAAGGGAATTTTGCTTTATTGTTGCATTTCTGATGCTTCGCATATGCGATGAGTTTACATGCATTTTGAAATTGTGTAATTGGTCAATTGTTTGGCTTCTGCAGTTGAACTTGAATAGAAACTTGGTCCTCGGTATTTACCATATTAACTTGGACGCTTGCTGGCTCGATGGCTCGCTTGGACATTGTTAGCGATGAATTTTAGTTGCTTCACTTGGATGTCCGTATTGGGAATGTGTGGATCGTTGGCTTGGTTTGACTCAGTCCGCGTACTGCGTACAGGATACCAAATAGGCAACACATAATCATGTACTTATTTAGTTTGACCAAAGAAGCAAAATACTTAAACTATTTATTTTGCTGGGAAAACACAACGATGCAAATGAACTGGAAAGAATTATAATTGAGTTGAATTTAAATATGATGTGTATTTTCTTGAGAAAAGTCAAGTTTTCGTTACGACATGTATGGTCTTTTGTGATTTTAATGCATGCATACAGTGCCCGTTTACTTGAGGTAATTCGACTGTTTTGTTTAAGGAGCTACTTCATTGAAGATGCAACAAAAATTAACTCACACTGAAATAATGTTCATGTTTTGAAAAAGTATTTGAGGATTTCAAATATTATTAGAGTATTTCATTTACTTTTTAATCAATTTTCGATCAATAATCCTTCCTAATTTGCGTAGTTTTTCCAGTTCACGAGAAATTACACAAAGAAAACCCTCTTTCAGTGAAAAATTTCGAATGTTTAATGTATTAGTAAAGCTTATTTTTAAGGATCCAGCGAATCACAAGAAAAAAAAACCCTAAAATAATATCGTTAGCAATAGCGTGTGGACCATCTAATGCTTGGAAATGTAGGTTAGTTTGAAGTTAGTAGGTTGGATGACATTTCCGATGTGACAGAAAGTTATTTTCATGCTTGACATTTATGAAATCTGTCGCTTTTCACTTGAAAAATGTTGACAAACATATAAACCTTATTTCCAAGTTGGTGATCCTTTTCTTTTGTGAGCGAGACGAGAAGGAACACAGAACATATAATTATGTACTCTGCACCTTCTGAAACTTTAGGAAATTTACGAAAAAAAATCGACAAAATGGATGTACCACAACCGTAGATTCTGGATCTATTGTCAATCGAGTTCGTGAAACTGCATGGTTTTTGGATACACCAACCTGTGTGTGTCCTCATCTAGTACGCTCAACCAAAGGAATCACTGCTGTTATTCTGAATTTGAGTCAACAACCGTCATTATTACCTCGTCCTCCTTCTCTAGGATAAAACATTTTACGCACTCCTTTGAGAAGAAGTTTGCATAAAGACCTCGTTATAAAAATTCGATTCGTGCAAATGCTAAAGCCGCATGACCATTCGATTCGTTCTCGGTTTGCTCAATGCACCGAAAACCCTTAAGCAAAAAAAACAATTCGAAAGTTCAATGTATAAATAGAGCCTGTCATATGGTTTTTACAATCTAGTAAATCGCAAGGAACTCACCAAGACTGAACTCATGGCCTAAGGAATGAATGCATCAAAAGCATGGTCTTACATTTTTCAACCTTAACTATACCATCTACCGCAAGTGAAATACACTTTTCATTTCTTAAATGTAACGCGATTACACCACTTCAGTACATTCTTTTGAGCCTTCTCAGAAATAGTCCTTGCATGGCAAGGTACATCTCATTGTTTTTCAAAAATCTTTGAATAACAAACCCCAAAAAATGTCCAACAACATTGGTCGCAACCCCCTCATTCCTCTTTAAAATTTGGAAAAAATAAAAAAGTCACTCGCAGCCATATTTTGACGATGGGTGCTTTGTTCATTTCTGTGAATTCGGCAGCATACAAACTACCCTTTGTAATCCGGTTGGTATAACCGGGTGCGTAACCATGCGAGCATGGCATGTCCTTCTGTACGACTTCTTTAATCACCGGTATACTATACATTCATTGTAACCTTTTGGCAAGTAATAAATTGGTAAAATTACATCCCTATCCCGCAAAATGAGAGTCGTAACCTTCAGTCTCGATGTTCCAGTTGCTATTCAATTTAATGGGTTTGCCAGATTCATTTCTCATATTTTGCATCTTCGGCCACATTTCTCACTTTTTTAATCATTCCCTTGATTCCTGCTTGGACGACGGATCATACCGACTAATCCAGGTCCAACTAAAGGTCCAAGTTCTATTACGAATTCCATCTAAGCCACTTTGAAAACATGTATGGAAAAATTCGTAAAATTATCGCTGTCTGTTGAAAGGTGTTAACGTTAGCGGAGCCTATCGCGTAAGTTGTTTTTTTCAATGGAAACATTCTGGATCCTTCCAACTCGTTTTTTGTTTATCATAGTTTTATGCTGTGAGCCGTAGTTTGAGTCTCTGATGAGCCAGGACAAATTTTTTCAATTTTTAAACATTGGCTATGAAAAGGAACGTCACCGGATGGCTCGGAAACGAACTATCTTTGATAGCTCTTCTTTCGTATAGCAAAAGCTGAGCCCATTTTTTCACCACCACATATGAAGGTGCAGAGTTAAGACGGACCAATGACAACCTTTTGAAAATTTCGCTCGGACTACTTGCTTTTTCAACAATGATGCTCCAAGTGCGAGGTTCCTGTTGGCACGGTTTTGATTGTTGTTCTAGGTATGCAGTGTTGATGAACCAAATAAAATCAGGGGAGTTATTTATACTGAGATGACGTCACCACCTCATACTTTGGGTTGAACTTTCCAGCCCGCCATTTTTGTGTCGCGTACCTAAAAAAAATTCATCTAATAAACACATTCCATCTAAAATATAAGTGTTGAGAAGAGGAGGGCTTCATGTGATGACATCTTCCAGGTGTTGACTTCTAGGATATTCAAGTGAACTTTCGAAGTTTTCATGATCGTGAGATCTAGATATTTGTCTTTGTCTTTCTACCAAGTGTTTGCTTTCAGGACATCAATCATAGTATTCGAGTTTTCGTAATCGTGGGAGGCCAAACGTCTTGGATTCAAGTTTCTCTTCGCTATTACCATCATCTTTCAATCCCCTTTTTAGGGGCTCGATGTTGGTGACTTTAACTAAGTGTTGGACTCCAGGAGATTCAAGCTAAGTACCGTAGTTTCCATAATCGAGAGGTGCCAGATTTCTTGGATCTCACTATTTTACTGTCTATAGCATTTTGCAATTCCCTATTTTCGTCGGCGGATTTTTTAAGCTCCATCTTTCAGGATAAGGGTTTTCAAGTGCTTTTCCTCGATGTTCTTCTGGGAGAAAAATCGAAGGAAATCGAAATTGCCGCGCTTTCCTTGATATCTGCACTTGGTTTGCATTTCTTTGCAATATTTGTCTCCACTCCAGAAAAATGCTGCTTAAGAAAAAGTCTTATGACGTAAAATCACATGATCTTGGCAATCACCTGATATAAGAACTTTTTGATACAACTCCTCCAGAGAGTTTCCTTAGGAACAAATTAATTGTTTGACTACTTGTCTGACGAGTCGCAGCGTCTTGTTGAAATCGAACGTTCAAACTTCTTTAAAAATTTCCAGTTTCAGGTGGAAGTATTCTTTATTCATTGTCATGTACCGTTCGTCATTCACATGAACAGAACTTTCCCCTTCATTCCTGAAAGCAACTAATTACCATTAACCCCTTGAGACCAACCCAAGGAGTATCACAAATCACAATGAAAAAGTGATTTTCTATACATCAAGAAGCGATTCTGGAATAATTACTTAAGAAAAAATACAATACATCATAACGTAATGAAATTCAGATATGAAAAAGGAGAGGACTCAGATGACTACTTTGAGGTATGCCAGACTATGCACTGACGAATTCAACGAAACAAACATTTTTGATGCAGATCTTTGGTTGAAGCCCTTAGCAATGGTGATAGCCATTTAACCTTTATTCATTTCGTTATCAATACGTTTTTTAACACCATCGCACATTTTTCTGGAAGCCAGGGAGTGAATCTCATCAGTTTGATTTGCACCACATTTATAAATAAAAAAAAACATTTGCGGGAACAAAAAACTCGGTCTAATCATGCGTTTCCCCAAAGTTGGCTCCACAAAGTAGTTTTTTGAACCTGGAATGATAATTCGTGAATAACTTCAATATTCGCTCAGCTGGCAAAATCCTGTAATTTTACTTATTCACGGAAATAACAGACACGAGTCCGATATCATGGCAAATTCAATGACGCTAATACACAAACAAACCAAAGGACCTAGACTAACGTACTAGAAAAACTAGAAATCCACAAACACGAAAAACCCACGCAAATATCATCAACGAACATATAATGACCAACTCTGACAAAATATTTTCACAAGGGCATCAGAACGAGCTGTGGATAGCTGCATACAGCCGAAACGCGTCCTCGACATCGAAAAAACAAGGCCCGACGGACTCAAGCAACACTAAGTTATATTTTAGCACACATTTTTGACTCACATATGCACTATTATACCAGAAAATTTGTTCACACATTCATTTAAACTCAGAGAGCTATCACGATATCCCCACTTAACTACTTCGTTAGATTTAAAAGCTCTCTATCTTGGAAAGCCCACGTGGTTTGCTAAGTAAGGTGTTCGTGGGTCATTCTTAGTAACCCCTCTCCGAAGTATGAGTGCTTTTTAGTATTGATGCATAATTCTGTATACACAACTACATATTTTGTATATTTTTAGTAAACACAACTTCGGGAAAAATCTCCTATCTAACGTCTAACGGTGTTTTATCAAAAGAAGTGGTATGATTTTCGAACTGCTAAATTTCCTTGTATTTTTCGTATAATAAAATTGCCCATTCAAAGCTTCTGCGGAGAACTGCGACAATTCTACTTGTTCTTTTTTTTTTGTTCTTTTATCTCTTGTTCTTTTATCTCTGTCTAAAAGAAGTCGCAGGAGAGTAATAGCGCTGTTTGTTGGTATACTGTGATTACCGAGTTTTTCAATTAAGCAATATATAGAGTGGAATTCAAGTTGATTACGAGGATCACATATTTCACACAACGTCCAACGTATCGGATACAAAAGTCAGTATCAAAATTTCCCACGAATTTCGATTATAATCATTTTTGAAGGATGCGGAGCAGACCAGTAAAGGTTTTAATTTGATTTTTGATCAGTATTAAAATTTCCGCATCTAAAATTTCAAAAGTTTTGTATTTTAAAATTTTCTGGTAGTCAATCAAGTTTGAAAATTTAAATCTAGGATTTCAGTATACAAGATAAGTACTTATTCATTTATTTATTTATTAATTTATTTATATTCTTTCTTAAAAACAAACCACCCAATTACAAAATAGAATTAAACAAATAGCAATAAGAATTAATAGTTCAGTTAGAAAGAAGTAAGTCTTTTAACCTAGACTTAAAACTTCAGTACGAAGAAGGAAAAGGACCAAGCTCGAGGTCGTTATATGTTCTAGGAATACGAACAATTGGCGAGAAAAAGTAGATATTAGTACGAGCAAACAGATCATATGTTCTCGTTAGGCGCAGAGGTTGTCGAAAGCATAAATCAGCGTATAGACTACTATCAATCTGGTGCTGGAAAAGTTGAAACAGAAAGCACAGGTCAAGGAAGGTAAGACGAGACTCTAAAGCAAGAAGACGAAGAACAGTTAACTCATAAGGACTCATAAGGATGATAAGGCATGTTATGCTTATAGAGATAGAAGCGAGTAAACTTACGTTGAACGCATTCAATCGTAGATATGAGGTAAGAATAACGGGGAAACCAGACTACAGAACAATATTTTAGGATAGAACGGACCAAACAATCAAACAAACGTACAGTAGTGGGAAGATTATTGAATTTATGAACATGCCTCAGAATGAAGCCAGAGACTTTAGTTGCTCGAGTAATCACGTTAAGGACATGAACGTCAAATTTTAGGCTCTGGTGGAAAGTAACTCCTAGATCTTTAAAAGGGGTAACAACAGAGAGAGACTATTCATTCACACATAAGTAAAACGCATTGGAGAGGTTTTAAACGAAAAAGTCATTTTTGGCACTTATGTATAGAAATACTTAAAAAGTCACAAGAACACCAAGGAAGCAAGGAGAGGAGATGGAAGGTCATATATAAAAAAAAGAAAAGAAAAGGCCCTAGAAGAGAACCTTGGGGGACACCAGATGAAGGATAAAAGGGGGCGAAGTTTTGCCGTAGAGACTTACACAACAGGAATGATGGGAGAAGTAAGACTGCATCCAAGACAATAATGAGCCCGAGATACCAAGAGCCTTTAATTTGAGACATAGTAGATGGCGATTGACAGTGTCAAAAACCTTGGACAAATTCGTGAAAATCAATCAACTTCGAAGCTAGTTAAGAGCTAGTTAAAAAAATTTTTATATGTGAAGAAAATGTCTTTTAAGCCGCTTTTGCATGAATAAAATGATGAAACTTTCATTGTCTTTAATATTTAATTTATAAAATGTATACAGAATAAATTTGATGGAGTTCAATATGCTTGAATAGAAATCCTGTAGTCTTTTTTCAGCTGGTCTAAGGCCTTATGTAACCTTAAACAAAATGTTTTTCCTTTATATAAGAAAACCCAAGAGAAAAACTGGACAGTAAGCAAAATAAAAATTTACTTGAGCCTGTAGTGCGACTTATTATTAATTTCTATCCAAGACTTGATGAAGACAAATTACATTGAGTAAGAATCTTTTCATATGCATCTTGACAATTGTCGCTATCAACTATCGCTAAAATAAGACTCACGCAGTGCAAGCATCTTTTTCGTCTCTCAATTCATCTTCATCATTATTACCTCCGCTGCGAACTTATGATAACCTCTAACCTTTCATTTTATCCGGCAAATCAATATTTTTCACACATCCGCTGACATTGTAATTTTCAGCATTTTCCTCATTTTTACTCGAAAACTCATAAATAATAATTTACGCGCTGACACGTATGCATTATGCAATTTTCTCCTTGTCGGGTGCACTAAGTTCCATTGCAGCCCGCATTGGTGCATCGGCCACAGCGTCCTGCTGCAGCGAAACATTAGATGCATGCGCAAGTATCTTGAGAGTTATGATGATTGTTGTATCATGCAGATAGAATGAGGTGCAAGTTATCAGGTTAAGCGTATTATAATCGGAACTATGTTGCTTTGAACATACTTTTTATCAGATCATCAAACGATATCACGGCTATAAAGTCTTCAGGACTTATCACACGCCTCCAGTCCTCCTTTCAGAGAAATGCCGACTTTCACATCGTCTTATTTATCTTGAACTGAGCTCCCCAGCACAATGCCGCGCGCTAGATACTACTCCACTCATCTACGCCGAAATGCATCGCCATCACACTCTAGCCGTGGGGCTGGCGTTCCGATATTACATAATTATGATGTCAGTATCCTTGATCGTGCGACATGTATTATTAGAGAATATTCCGAATAAAGAGCTTACGATACGACTAATATCCACGAGATTTAAAAAGGCATTCAATTTTCATATTTTATGTGACACATATGCCGCGAGCTATCAACTCCACACAGTTACCAACATTATAGCCTAAACCCCTGGCACTTGGTCCCGATGAACTTCCATCCGTTTTATACTTGTTGTACTGAGCATTTTATTCAGAGACGACAAAGGAGAAAGTTTAAATAGTATTGGAAAAATTTATTTCACAGTGCAACGCATCCAATATAATGCACATACAATTTACGACCTCAGGTATGCGTAATGGGTTCTGTGCTCTTGCTGGGAAGGAAGAATATTCACATGAATAATTCGGGCACTATATGGTTATGATCCATAAATTTTCTTTGTATTCGACGGATTTATGTTAGTTATTTATAATTTACCAGGGTGATCGGTAAACATTCGGGGAAAAAAATTGCACTCGATTATTACAGGATGGTCGTATAATGATAGGAAGTGGTGGCGATCCTTGGGTATGAAATCCATGTAGGCTTGCAATCGATTTACTTTGTAAAGTTTTATGACACGAATCACGAAATATCCGGTCAATCTTTGAATATATCTTCAATAGAGCGGCATCCTTAACAGTTGTACTTTAAGATATAAGCACTTAAACTTTATAATAAGAAATTTATTATTAATAAATCATTCAAAGAGTAATTGTTAAATAAATCTTAATCTGCCTAAAATCTGACTCATTTCTAAAAAAAAAACAAATTATATCCCAACAGGCCATTAAATATAAATTTTCAAATTAAAACGTTAAACTTATACGTAACAACTTAATTAATCGAATATGTTGGCATGGATCATTTCATGTACTTAAAAAAATCCAATTAAATCATCTCCTCCTGCGGTTACTTGGCAGTAGTACTTATCACTATTTAATCCTAGGAGTTGGTCAGGCTCCCGTCAATTGATTATACATTATGATTAACTGATCATACTATCGCAATCTCACCACTTAATTCTTTTTTCTTCCTTTTTTATCGTTTCAAAGCCTTTTTTGAGAGAGAATTCACCCAAGTCTTCCAGGACACCTTGGAATAAAATAGACAACGTCGATAACAACATTATGCATCGATGTAGTGGTACAGCAACTAGGCTACTAAATTCTAAAAAGAAATATCTTTGAATTACTTTTAATCGCGATATTTATCAGAAGTACTATTGGCCGAAAAACAACACAGTTTTCTTTTTCTTGTTGCAAAAAAAAAAACACGGTCACTCTTGCTCCTCTTACTAGTATTACTCACAAACCTCTTTCAAGTGAAGCCGTTGAGCAAACGAGCGCTCACTCCATTGCCAGAAAACCGGTGAACTCTCTCTCCTTCTCTTTCTGTCAAACGAGCGCTCACGTCATTGCCAGAGAATAGGTAAACTCCCTCCTGAGTCTTCTGGTGATTCTCAATTGGCAATTGAAACTCAATGGCGTATTACACTTGCTTTATTTTCCTGCCGAAAAAAGGATTTTCAGAACACTGGTTGAAGCAGTTGAAGGAGAAGAGATAAATTTAGCCATAATCTCTACCCCCCTCGACTACGTCCGAGCATCAGCGGATAAGGCTGCTACGAGAGTATCGGCCCTCAGTTACCTTATGGCCAACACGCGGGGACCAACCCCGAGTAAAAGACATCTACTGATGAGCGTAATAGAGCCAGCGCTCTTGTACGGCTCCGAATCCTAGGCTGATGCTCTTAGTACAGACTTATACAGAGGAAGTCTGGCACAGAAACAGAGGCAAGGGCTCTGTGGGCTGCATATCGCTTTGTCTCTGAACCTGCGGCTCTGCTTATCTTGAAGGTGGTTCCTCTTATGCTTCTTGCAGAAAAACGGAAACGTTTCAGTGACTTGGAGCCGTGGTTCTACAGAATGTTTGATGCGACTAACTATCACCTAACCTGACCTGTATAAGGTGGAAAAGTCACTGTCGGCAGCTTGCTTGTTGTGGCCGGGGATGCCATATGACGCCTGCCATATGTTCTTTGCATGCGGAAGGTCGACAAGACTACGTTCGCATTTCTCGGAGAAAATAGGCCTGCTATCTTCAGAAAACGTAACGGGAAAAATGATGCAATCGAAAGAAAAATTGGAACCGCGTGTGGCATTACGTACGGGCAGTTCTAATAAAGATGGGCATCGTGGATTGCTCGGTGGCACAGAGGTAAGGTAGATCTCTCTGACACTATTCGTCTTCCTTCTAGGCCATCCTTGCAGAAGGAGGGATTTCCCTTAAACTTGAGATGACACTAGGCGATGATTAATGAAGCCTAGTCCGAAGTAATGTGACTCACAGTTGCAACCTAAGTTCTCGGTGTGACAAGAGAGATGTTCAGTCGGTAGTCCAGTTGCGACTGGGAGTCCGATACTCAGGGTGTTAATAGCCTTCACCTCCCAACTATAAAAAAATATTAAAACGAATTCAAATAAATCTAAGTATCTCTTTATCCTTATCCTATTCCTTATCCTCACCCTTGATTTTGTTAAATTTTTATATTTTAGCAAGGCAATAGTAACGTATTATTAAATGATTTCCTAACAACATGCATGCACAAATATATTGGGAAAGCAAGCATCGAACACTCTAACGTTCTAAAAATTTAGGACGTATTTTTTAATCATTTCAAACAGTATCAAATGCATGTTTTTATGGGTTTTCAAAGTGATATTGGTCCGCAGTGGCAACAAATTTTATAAAACATTTGGAATTCAGGTGTAAAATTTTTTGTTTCCAAATAGAACGCTCCTTTCTTTTATATACAATTATATAGGGTGTTAATTATATAGGGCGTTAATTATATAGGGTGCTTACTATTTATAGGGTGATATATATATAGCGTGTTTTTTAATGGCATATAACTTTCAGTTGGCAACACTTTCTAATCCTAAATTGGTGTGACAGGTGTCATGGGTTTAACAGTTAGTTTGGTTGGCCATTTGATCATAAGTAAATTGACGCCTAGACAACGGCTGCAAAATGTGTAGATTTCTTTCGAAAACTTTAACGGTTTCGTTTGAGAAACTCATCGCGCTCTCCGTAAATTTTCAAAGCCTAATGATGAAATCATAGCAGCTGTAGAAAGTAGTATGGAGAGCGAGTCCATTCGATATCGTGCCCAACAATTAAACATGTGCCCATTCAAATTATGGAAAATTTTAAGGAAGGATCTTAGGATCTCAAGGCTTACAGTATTCTCGTGCGGGAATTGAAGTCGAACGATCATGGCGTAGATGCGTTGTATGGGCCCAATGGGTCATCTAGGCCGACAAACTCGAGACGCGTGACCATTTGGAATAAAATCTCATATCTCACCAATAACGCGGTGATATACGGCTCTAATTAATAGCTAGAGTATAAAATTTGACCTCTCGTTTGGACCTCTCGGGAGTCAGTTGCATCGTTTCCTAGTGTCAATTTTTATTGAAAACAATAGAAACAGCGAATAAAAAAGACGCTGAATATGAGAGGGCATTCAAAATTTAGGAGAGACGGCTTGCTTGAATATTTTCTAAATTATCGCACAATATCATTGACAGCAAGTAGACTTCCAAGACTTACCTTCACAACAAACAGACCTGTGACTGGAAAATGTCTTTCCAGAAAAATAAAAAATACTCAAGAAGGTACAAGATATTTTATTATTTTGCCGCTTTCCAAGGATTATTTTTGGCTACTATCAAATTATTTCCAGAAAAGCGGAGCAAGCAGTTGCTTGAATATTTTCTGAATTCTTTCAAAACACCGTTGGCATCGATACTTAAACGGATTTTCCGCTTTAATACTAAGCAATAACTTTTCCACAATTTCCATCTCATTCCTAAAAGGAAGCTGATGTAAACATTCAAACTTAGAAAGAAGAATATTTCGTTCCCATAATCTAAACCTATTCGAAAGATGAATTAACATTCAAAACACTTCCTTACGAAACGAACTAACCAACCTATTCATTGAATTCAAGGGAAGTGGAAACTCTCATGGCGAACTTCCAAGAAAAACACAAATTTACACCTGTACTATCACGAAAATCAACTTGTCGCATACTCAACTCACATTCACCCATATATCGCATATCCTTGTATAATTTATGTACTGCGTGTTAAGTAATTTTTCAACAATGCCTTCCGGCTTTAAGTTTTCAATAAATATCCTCTAGGCTCAGAGCAGCAAAAAGAAAATTTGATCATCACAAAACACCTCAATGATGTCCCCATCATCCTTCTTGTCCGATATAATGTGAAATCTTGAATTTTTCTCACGTTTTTCCCTGGAAAAGATGGAATAAAGTCACCCGACCAACTAGCCAGGTAAGCGACCAACCGACCCGATGTCGTTCCATCTCGTCCGATTGGACAGGAGACAATGCATAAAACAAGGATTAACCTTTTTTCGTACCCGTGTTACGTAGAGAACTGTGTTATAGGGCAAAGGGATACGTGAACCAACACGAGACTGAGATAATAATGGACGGTTGACAACAAAACGTATGAGATTTTCCTCCCGCATCCTTAGCAGACGGGTTGCCAAGCTGGAGATTTTGAGGGTTCGCTGTCATGGAGGCAAGGAAAAGAGGCTAATCATTGGCTTCGTCTGAATTCATGTAAATCCTTTCCAAGAAGCACTCGAAACGCTATCCCGGGCCATCAGCAGGTACCCTGGCGCCAACTGTGTGATTTCGCGAAGTAAACGAGGAGCATTTCTATTTTGGCTCCACTCAAACCTCACAATCCGTCATACGTAAGTAGAAGCGAAGCTAGAACTTTTGACGCGTCTACATCCTTACCTGAATGGCCACACTTTGGCCTCCATCTGCTTGGCAACCTTTTTGTGTCTTCCATTCCCATCTGAAGACGCAAAGCAAATTTTCGCGGCTACCCGCACCATCTCCAAGGCATAGTCGTAGACGACGTATAGCCTGGGGCTGCGGACTTCTTAAGATGGAACGCGCGACATGCCAAGTACCTGTACATCTCGTACCTCATCGGAATACAATGTCTCATTGCATATTAATGATCACCCGTGAAGAGTCAGCTTCAATTCAGCTGAGTATTCAGTTCCTTCCTCATGTTTACCACACGGCTACCGAAGATTCCTCGACAGCACTTCTGCGATTGGGGCTCCAATTCTTGCGTTGCATCATCCATGGAAATTGCCTCACTTCGAACAGCCAACAGATGATGAGCCACTCAGCACCAGCCACGGCAGCAGCACCAACCGCGGCTTGTCGTCTTAAAGACGTTTTTATTGTTTTTGCTCACATTCGTTTACCTTTATCATGTTGCTCCTTTTTTCATGTCAAATTGGTTTTCCTTGGATATAATTCAGTTTTTATGTCCGGCAGGTGATTTTTTCATGTTCCAGAGTACTCTCTGCGTTGGTTGCTGGCTCGTTGGGCTGTTTCTTCGGCGCTGTCTCCACCTCACAATGGCATTGAGGAGCAAAAATATTCAATACAGGGAGCATGTAGAGCAGCAGGTCCCAGCATTGGTCGAGTATGTAATGTTGCATTCTTTCTTCAAATTAACTTGAAAATTTGAAAATCAATAAGTGAACGGTTCGCTGAGAAATGCATTTGTTCACCATCCTTTTATAGTTGATATAAATTCCGTTTTATGAATATTTTTTGATCATTCCACCATGTCCGCTGCATCCCAGTCCCGTGTATTGGCTGAATGCATGCAAGCATACATACTGCAAGTTGCATACATGCATGCGGGCGCGGACAAGATAATTTAGTCGTGAAGGAAAAACTAACTTATTTGTGAAAATTATAATATTTGAGTCTTTTGTGCACAGTCTAAATTTATGTGAATAATTTGTTCTTTGTGAAGGGAAGTGCTTGTACTTTGAATAAGATATACTTCTTTTTATTATCATGGCATTCTAATAAAGGATGAAGTGCATGATAGCTTCTTGCGTGCTTCGAATGTCATAACATCGATATGAGAATGTTTCTTGCACATTGAAGTTGGATATCCTTAAACAACTAACGATTAAATCAGCCAAACAGTGTTTACTGATGCTGCTCATTTCTTTTGTTGCCTTTTACGTTAAGTGAATTCTAAGTAAATGATTTCTCATTAATTTTGTTTTCCTTTTTTTTCTTTTTAGGTAAGCGTTAAACACAATGAATTCGGTGAGGAAATAGAGGCCTAGCCCGATGTTATGTGACAAAAAGTGCAGGGCTTGGACAGGGGAGATGTTTGGAGGGTAATCCAGTAGCCTTCTGCTCCTGGAAGTCCTTCACTCCAGCGCAAATAGCCTCACTTTCCAACTGCCTTAAAATTTCAGTGAATTGATTAAGGTTAGCCGTAAGACTACGAAAAACCTTCGAAGGTACCTTATATCAAATTTACATACAAACCTTACTGTTATGATTTTTAATTCGTAACCTACGATCAATCCTTCAATCCTTCTTCAAATTTTGTCAAAACACCGTAGTAGGGAATCAAATGAAATTCATTTAAATTTTCAAATTCTGAAAATTTCGTAAAATTTTCATGAAATTTTGAGAATTTTCCCAAAAACAAAAATTGTGATTTGCTTAGAAAATGTTGCTATGCAAAATCGAATCAATTAAAGTTCAATAATTCCGTGGAATTTCAGGCAACTCTATCGTTTAATTTCGAATTTTAAAATCCGTCCACAAGGATATTGTGATCCAATCGATCGAAAGTTGATCGCGAACTGAAATTATTGATAGTATTTGTGGTTTGAGTATACAAAAAGCTTGCCTAAGCTCTGAATACCTGTAACGTTCAACGAGCCATTTCGAATCCTAGAGCATTTGAATCGGTTTGTAGCTTTGACGTTTCAAATCAAGTCATTGTAAGACAGATTTTATTTGCGTTGTCAATATGGTTGAGTACATCCTGTAAATTTGTTAGAACAAATTTGGACATAATGATTTCTCTTGAAAAGATTTAACAGAAAAGCTTAAAAAATCATAACTCTTTTCGGCCCGGAATAAATGATTTCTAGTAACGCCTTGAGACCGACCAAAGCAGGATCACAAACAACTAACAGACCACTCAGAGACCATATGAAATATAATTTTCAGTCCATTCAGGAGCGATTCGTGAATCATCTCATAAAAAACAATACAATGCTTCATTATGTTTTGTAACTAAAATGTGCAAAAAATGAGGACCTAGATGTCTACCTTGAGGAACGCCAGAGCATTGATGAATTCAACGAAACAAACATTTTTAGCGCAAAGATTGGGAATTATTAGTTTTGACTGTATGGTATAACACTTTAAGCCATGAGCTTCTCAAACCTACCTCTCAATAATTTCATTGTCAGTACCTTCTTTTAATATGATCGCATGTTTGCCTGAAAGAAAGGAAGACAATCGCGTCTGTTTAATGCTCTTCTTTCACTTTACAAGGATCCATCTGCCCTTGATTTTCATCCTTTATTACAAAACACAAAAAATCATGATTTCCATCCTCATTTACAAAAACAAAACAAAAAACAAAGAAAGAAAACAAACAAATTAAATAGAAAAAAGGGTTTTTTGCTTATAGGTAATTTTCTGTGCTGAATTCTCTTGCCTTCACATTTACATAGTTTTAAAACGAATTCTAGATAATTTAGAACAAGTTTCCGAAAGTTCTATGGAGGAAATCGTCAGGGCTGCAATAGCCAAAATTTTCAATGGAAACATTTTGCAGCCACCGTGCCTATGAATTTCAAGGGTCTCACATGTATTAATATATTAGAGACTCACATAAAAAGTAGAATGATCTTTCACCTTGCCCTTCTTAACTTCAGTCCTACCTTATGCGAGAAGATTAGAAGAATTCTTTTCTTAGTCTTACTTAATTCGAGTCTCACTCAACTTGATTCTTACTTAAGCCGAGCAGGGTGGGATGATCCTTTTCATGGTCTTATTTGACGCGAGTCTTACTCAAACCGAGCAGGGAAGAAGGATCTTTTTGATCTTTTGCTTGAACTGATTTAACACGAGGCTTACTCAATTCGAGCAGGGTAGGAGGGTCTTTCTTAATCTTATGTAAATTGAGCCATACTCAGCTTAAATCATACTGAACTCGAGACGGGCTGGAAATCAGTTTTTTGGTCTTACTAATCTCGAGTCTCATATACCTCGGGAAGTTAAAAGGGTTCATTTCTTAATCTCACGTAGCTCGAGTGTCACTCAACCCGAGCAGGGTAGAAGAATCCTTTTTTTGATCTTACTTTACTCGATTCTATCATATCTCGAGAAGGTTAAGAGGAGCCTTAGTCTGAGTTAACTCAAATATTACTCAGCTCGGGTAGTACTCAACTGTAGAAGGACTGAACATCATTTTCTTGGTCTTACTTAATCCGAGTAGAGTACCAGGATATTTTTCTTGATCTGACGTAATACTAGTCTTACTCAGCTCGGGTCATACTTAAGTCGGAAAAGGTAGAAGCTCCTTTTCTCGGTCCTACTGAACTTGAGCCTTACTTAAATCGAGACACTTAAGAGGATCCTTTTCTTGGCCTTACTTAAATCGCTTAGCTCACCAGCCACGCGATGCTATTGAAAGCTGCGCAATACTATTGAACCTACGTCAAGAGCACAAATTTTGTGGTTAGTACAATGCCAAACGCATCACAGATCTAGGTGCAGCAAAATATTCCAGGACGGAATCAACTTTGCGTCAGTGCAAAAAAAAGTTGAAACTTCCGTTCTTCTGAACTTTTGGACTCACCGATTTCAATTTAATTCAATTTGTTAAAAAAATTTGAAAGTTGAAACGAAATAAGGAAGCGCACTGAAAAATGTATCCTTTGATTGTCTTAAGCTTATAAAAATGTTTAAAGGTTCACTGCCATCAGAATGTTTTGGTGAAAATCTCATTGAAATTTATTTACTGGAATGTTTTTCATTTTGGATTTTCATTTTTTGATCAGATATCAAGAAATTTTTATTATTTTAGCATTCATTCAGAAAAATCACCAGCGGTTACAGCTTGAGCCGGCGGGGTTGGTCCGAGTCTGAGCCATATCTATATCCATTCCCTGATTAACAGCAAAAGAGGATCTACCTACGTCAAGAGATGCGAATGAGGAAATGATTATCGAACAAAAAGTTGAGGACTCTTTGTCTTCGGCATTAGGTGTGCATTAATGAAACGCGAGAAATACAATCAAAGCACACAGCTGTTTCCAATCTGACTTACTGAGTCCTGGCGAAAATGATACTTAGCATAAAGAACGGGCGTGCTTTCATCAGCGAAATCTGCTATGCCATTCATTGCATTAATGTGCTTCTCCTCGTGAAGGAGAATATCTTTAATCTTTTGGCATAATTGGTATCTTCGTTGCTAAGAAATTGCGGCCGAGAAGTTGTCATTTGCTCTGACAACCTGTCTTCAGCAACTTTTCTGACTAACTGTCATAGAGGTGACAGTTGCTGCCATCATTGTGCTCTTTATTCCAAAACGAAGGCGTCTTCCGGTCAGAAAAACAAAGCCTTAACTCAAAGTAATGTGGCAAACAGCTCCAGGTTAGATTTAGTTTTCAACCATAAAAACAGGCCATTGAATGAGTGTTCTGAGAGTTTTATTGCTTCTTTGAGTCTCACAAGCAGTGTGCAAACAGCATCAGCTCGTTACTTCGAATACATTATTTTTGTTAATTTTTAATCACTTGTTGTATGAGTATCAAAAAGAAAGGAATCGGAACACTGTTAAAAGAATGGGCTTTTCAGTTACATCAGTAGAATGAATGCTTGAGCAGTCTTCACAATAACAAGGGTACATAATGTCAAGATGTTTAACGTGGACACTTGTCTTTATAGCTTAATTCTACGGTCTCCATAGATGGGGTTGAGACAATGCATTAACTACCAACTTCAATATCTTAGACAAATTTCAGTCCCAGGTCCCAATTTAGTTAAAGCTTCCTGGATTTCCGAACACAACTAGTGAAGTTCACCGTAGTCTCTAGCCTTTTAAACCAGAACCACTACCTTCAGCCAAAGAAAGGCTCCTCATCGAGTAGGGGGCTTACAGTGACCTATCATGGGTGTCCCCCCAACCCGTGGTTCAAATGAATCGCTGATCAGGTTGCGCTTATCTACAGTCCGAGAAAAATGCTCAGTTTTTGCTCCAGGCGCACGGGGCTGATAGTCCTTTCTGACTACCTCGGGTACGTGGGAACGGCACTCCCCAAGAACCGAATGGACCAAACCGAAGTTCAGTCCACTGCCTTACCCGGAATCCTATAGAACTAGTTTATAGGATTAGTCTACATTGTACGCACATTTTTACAACATTTTGACTTCCACCCTTAGCAAGTCTAGACTTACATCCAACCCATCAACCAGTTGATGTGGCAATGCGAGCTTTTCCATTTGCTATAAACATTTAACATATTTTCGTCTACATGTAACAAGCCACTCAGTCCGTCACATTCAGTATATTAAGTCATCTGGCAGTCATACAACGTCATTGCATCACTTTTCATTCAGATTCACCATCTTATTCTTCAATCCACTTGCACGTCTATTTACATTCACTCCATCTGACATAGTCCTAGTCTTGTCTAGTCTAGTCCTCAGTCATCATTACTTCAATGCATCGAGTCATCTCAGCAGCTTTCACTCATTGGTTCGGTTTTTCTCAACTTTCCCTCGTTATGCCACAGGGTCTTAGCATTTAGAACCCCTTTTTACGACGTCGTCAAAACTCGCTTCACTCCAACCGCTCCAACTGCGATCTAGTCTACTTCGAATCATCATGCCTCCATCATGATGTCATCTTGTCAACAAGTCAACAGTCCAGGACTCCACCAGTACAACAGTTCAGCTGTTCAGCATTTCAGGAATTCAGCAATTAATCAAGTCATCGTTCAGCAGTCAACGAACGTCAGTAAGACTTTATTCAACTTTCTCTTGGTACACCCTGTGCCCTAAGGGCCAGGATCAGCTTCACTCCACCCTTCCCAACTGCCATCTTTATAGCATCGCTTCTCTCCTCCATTAGATCAGTTCATCAGGTTCAGTAAGACATCTACAGCATCAAATCTGTTCAGCAGTACGCCTGTCTGCGTTTCCAACATATTCACTACACAAAGGACTCAACGTATACAACGTCTTATTCCGCATCAACTCCACCTTTTGGTATCCCCTTTTGGCTTTATATAAACTTCCTAGGACAACATGATCCCTTTCATCTTTCCTCCCACGTTACACAGGCTTGAGACTGTCATGATATAGCTGCGAAGCGAACTCAGACCAAGGCGTGGTTGATAAAATGGGTACAGTTTAAAAATAGAAAGGAAACCTTCACCTAGTGACGTTGGATGGAGGGAGAGAGGTTCTGATTTCTTGAAATCCATCTCATTCCGCTTACCAGTGCATACATGTGACTTGACAGCAACCTGTGCCAAAGACAAGGAAGAGCTAGTCGGCAGACTATCGGTTCCTGGCTAAATTTCCAGGTGGACTGGGTTGACAGGTGTTTAGTGTCTATTTCAATAGACTCGTGATGGAAGATGTCTTATGCTCCAGATGTGAATAGAAAAAATGGGGAACTTTGATGGTTTTATACATTCTCTTCCTTTTCGTCCTGCCTCAACCTTACTTAAAGAAAATTTATAATTCAAAGATCGAAATTTAATCAGTACATGAACGTGTTTTTCAGTTTGTTTTCATATTCTCGTCAATCTTAGTCCTCACCACAATTAAAGGCTGGTTTGTATCTACAGGACAGGACCCTTAGCTTGATTTTCTTTAAATAAATTGAGCTTATTCAAACCGTGTACGAAGTTCAGGGTGGTAAAACAATGACAGAGAGTGCATTAGATCCTAAAGAAAATCAACAGGCACCTTAGAATTTTACTTTTTCCGTCAACACAAGCTCTTGCTGACTCTCAGCAACTTGAAATAGAAAGGATCTGATTGATTCTCGGTAAATGGAATTGATAGCCATCTATAATGCAATTTTTCTTGATATTACTATCGTAGCTACCAATCCTTTGTTGGGTAACATACACAGTGGTCAGATTGAACGCACGTCTCGCTTACTCACAGTGGCTAAAGAAATAGAAAGGCAGAGATTCTGTAGAAGCAAATGAAGAAAGGAAGGAGTTCACCAGGTATTCAAGACTTATAGAGCAATCTCGCCTGTTGAACATATTTTATTTATTGTCTGCCGTGTGCCATTCAATCGGTGAACGTATTGAAAAATTATAAATGATTATTATCCCTGGAAAGATAAACGAGCTTTGTGGAGCGAAAATAATAGGTGAAGCGTGTTAAGTGTGCTCCTTGTTCTTGGCGCAATGCATGGTCTTTTATTTGTGCATCGTAGTTTCAAGGACCAGAAATAGTGTGTTGCAGCCATTAATTGTACATTCGAAGAATAATAGCTGTGGATTTGAGAATGATATAATCATTTCAGGGATGTAATTTTGAGGCGTGGACAATTTCGAGCGCTTTGTAAAACTCTTTAAGCACTCGCAATGCACTGGCACGTCTGAAATTGCGCCATTTTTCGATTCTTCTAAAGAATTGTGAGCCGAAAGGGTCTCGGAGCCAAACGGAGCGAGCCCGACCGATCGATTGTGCCTCCATACGTGGGTTAAGTAAGCAATTATCCCAGCATGATTCCATATACGCTGCAAACTAGATACATGTGTTTGGTACGAACCACAATGGGTGAATCTAACAAGTCTTTAATTCTTTCGAAATTACCAATGTAACATCTTTAAGCCGATCTTCAGACGCAATAGTCAATGAAGCCTTTTGTTGTGCGGCTGTTTGCGTTATAATGGTCACAGTTTGATTTCGTGTTAGGATAATTCTTCTTTCCGACTCGCGCGATTCAAACTCAGGAAGAAGCTGATGTGTGACGAAAGTATTGAACCATGCTATGCCTGCAACGTTTGTTATCGAATTTTGAAAATAAATCCAGCAAAACGCGCATGTCAAATTTAATACGATAATTATCACCCGAAAGCTGATTATGAAATTAAGAAAAACTTACCTTGTTATTACGTCTGAATTGGCTTTAACCTTTTTTTTGAATGTAACTCAGTTTTCAACATAATTTTAGCGTGCAGTTGGAAATTTCCTTGAATGGTTTCCTTGGCTGCTTCCAAACGTTCGCGCAAAAGCAACGTGCCGGGACCAGAAAACCGTGTAAAATACAAGATAAGTGGGTATGCAATTTCCAATAATCATAGATCCAGCTTTTAATAACTTGGGTAATATTCAAACAGAAAAGCATACAATCCAAATATTTTGCTCGTAGTCTGTGCGCGTATCTATCAATTACGCTAGCACCGCGGCATCTTCCTCTTCGGAGCGCAGGCTCTTGCCGGGACCATCTTGGGATCCTCATCCATCTGTCGATCGCCTCCCTGGCAGTGCTTGAAAAAAAGGTAATTTGATCGACAATTGCCGATTTAGTTAAAGCGTTCAGCGGGAAATTGTAGCTACCCCGGCGAGCAAATTGAGATGTTAGCTCTGATTTTCTATTGTTGCTTCGTCTTGAAGCGTGCAATATGCTCGCAGACGCGATTGAAAGATAAAAGCGAGAGTTTTTCATTTGTATCTGAGATACCTGCACAAGATACATCGATTTTACAGGCGTCACGGATGTTGTTGCTTGTTATTAACAATGGGGGCTGGATATTATGCAGATGATGTCGATTACAAAAGGTGAAAGAGATCAATTGTAAATGCGAAGACGCCGACAAATGAATATTATAAATCATACATAGAATATTGTTCACAGCAGAATGATGAATAGAAAAGTAATGCCCAGATATGGTTTGTTAGGTGTAAATTATTTTGATTCTAGTTGTTCCTAATGAAATCGTAACGATTCGTTTGGAATGTGGCCAAGTCGAAGTCGTTGTTCCCATTTTTAGTAGCAGCGCTGGAAGTCTTCCTCTGATATGGCTTGTTACTGATCGGTTAGAGTCTTTTGAATGTTCATCAGAGTTTGCAAATGACGTCCTGTAGGACATGTTTCAATTTCGGTAAAAGCAAAATGTCACAACGAGCCAAACCAGATTGAGACGTTGACCACATTGAGAACAATTCTTCAACTGTCCTTCTCAGTTGTAGGGTTTCGGCATCAATTTGTCACTAATCTTTCGCATGCCCAAGTCGTTTGTTAAAATTTGATGTGCGGTGGAATTGTTTGAATTGAAAACATCATCCTAACTAAAATCATATTCAATAATCATCCTTTTTGTTAAACGACATTGTGATTTGACAGGAGCTCCCACAAGTTCAACGTTACGGTCAGTTATTGAAGATGAGGTCGATGTCAATCTAGGCGGGGTTAATTTTCATCAAGTTCGAGGCTTTCCAAAAATGATTTGTCCCAGCGGAAAACTTATGTTCTTCATAAGCAATACTACCCATAGGCGTGTTCCAATTTCTTAAAAGTCATACTCGCGGACTTGGTTGCACAGCATTCTTCTAAGTTTCGATTCCTTTTTTTTTTGTAACACGCAACAAAAACACAAGTTCACTGATTGTGCTGTCAAAAATAATGTGTCAGCTGTACGGAGTGAAAAATCGGACTGATAAACGAATATAATATATAAACGAGTTAAACGAACCTGCACAAGGCTGTCAGACGCAACGTTGCAAGATCGCATGCAGTGTTGCCTGTCTTATCAACTTTTTCAAACAACTCGCACACCTTCAATTACTTTACTAAACATTGAACTACCAACCAAGGTGGCTATAAAACAAACTAGAAAAAAAAATTTATTTTATGATTTTCCCATTTGAAAATGCTATGTTTTTAAGTATGATATATATATATATTTCGTAAATAATTGACCCTGAAGAAAGGAGCAACTTACTCCCGAAATATATTTTTGATGAAATGAAAAACACAGCATTTTGTAATGGAAAATCAAAAATTAAAATCTAATTTAGAATTGCTAAACGAGTAGTCTTTGTGACATTGCACAATTGTTTCGACAAAGTAGGATAGTCAAAAAATATCATTAATTTGTTTTTTCCGAACGCACCAGGACAGCGCTAATATTTCGAGCAATTCCTGATCTAGCATTATGTAACCAAAATACATGGAATATACTTTGAATGTCATTTTTTGGAATCTTCCGTAATTTTTTGAGAAACGACAAAACCCGTCTGAAGGTTTTCGTGTAAGAATTCAACGTAAATATAAACCAATCTGTCCTAGAGTGACAGATTGCGAACCCTCAGTTCATAAGAGAAGTGCAATACAAAAACATACCCATTTTTTTTGCTCACTTGCTTAAACTTGCTACAACCTACCAACTTGCTTCAATCAACACTTCATTTTCACGGTATAATGTCATTTTGAGGATTTCGAGGATTCATACGTCACCACGAAATTATACGTGCAGGAGTTATTTACAAAGAACCTTTTAAGTAGGAACAAAACTATCAAAATTATTAAAATCCAAAATAATTGTCACAATTATCTCATCCTTCTTAGGAAACACGTTCCATTTACGTTCAGAGTATTTGACCTCAATGGCTTTTCTTTTTGAAAATGTATATAAACGCGCTTAATATGTAATTAAGTTTATTTTATGACATAAGAAAGTTTCACGCATATTTTAATTTTTTTGTTTTTAATTTGAGCTCCAATTACGACTGGAAGGCATAGTTTTGTCCTAAAAACGAAAAAGGTGAACTGAATAAAACATTAATTTTTCACAAATTTTCTTCAAAAAATCTTCATTTTTTTCTTGCATTGATACGATCACCATCTTAAATTATCCCAAAAAATATCATATTTTGTTTAGAAAATGCATCTACAAAGAGCAAATATTTCGAATTAAGCATATGTGCATTTCAAAGGCTACTGACTCCTTTGTTCAGTGTCTTTGAGCTGAAGGAAAAATATTTTTTTAAAAAGGTATTTAAGTTGGCAACACTTTTTAATCCCACGAATGGTGTGACAGCTGTCTTGTGTTTTATAGTAAGTGTGGCTTGCACTATTATAAATTCTAATTCGATTCGATTCCTTTCGAAACAAACGGTTCTGTTCAAAACACTCATTGTGCACTCCGTAAATTTTATGCTCCACAATCGTCCATCAGAACAATTAATTCAATTGATCATGGATCGGTTCCATGACACGACGTTTACTCTCACTGACGCGACTATCCACACGTTGTAGCGTGCGTAATTAAGAAACCATAACAGCTGTAGAGTGTAGTATCGATGAATGCCTAAGTGAGTCCATTCGTGCCCATCGTGCGCAGGCAAATAATGGAAAATGTTATGGAATGATGTAGGTTAGCAGTCTCACAAATCAATTTCGTGCAAGAATCGATGTCGAACCACCTAGCACGCTGAAGATACGCTGTATGGGCCCAAGAACAAATTTCTGAAGATCCCGAATTTCATAAGGAAATTTTGTTTAAAAATGCAGCTCATTTCTGGTTGAATTGATATGTCAATGAACCAATTGCCAAATTTTGAGTGATGAGCACGGATGAGTCTAACCATGGTTACATCCGGAGAAATTCACTGTTTGGTGTTATTTATGGGCCAGTGTATTGCTGTAATGCTACTGAAATAACTTTACAGTCAATGGTGACCGTTATAGAACCACGATCAAAGACTTTCTCGTTCACTGTAATACAGGAGGCCTCTGGTTTCGATAGGGTGGAACGACATGCCATACAGCTTCTGCAACCATCGACTTATTGAAAGAAGATTTTGATGGCTTCATGATTTCTGTAAACTATCCTGCAAAACCTTGTGATTTAACACCGCTGAATATTTTTTGGTGAGATACGTGAAATCAGTTTTCTACGATGGCAAGCTCGAAACGCCGGACCATTTGGAAGACAATATTGGCCGAGACATGGACAAGGTACGACCCTAATTATTGGTATTTCAAATAAATGCAATTTGATGGCAATGAAACCAATTTATTTTATTTCTTTTTAACTTTAAATTTCTCCTAACATCTAAGAAAACTCACTTTATTACGGCTTGAATTAGGTGAAGTGTAATTTTTCGTCGATAATGCTTAACTGATTTAATACTTTTACTTATTTTTTGTTGCAAACTCCAAGAAAAGCAATATTATCGATATCAAGGATCCATAGTTTTCTTTTTATTATTATCGATAAATATCGTCCTCCAATGAGGAGTTGATTGATGGGCATTTGTTTCTAATCTCCATACATTGGATGTCATGCATCTACTTTCGAGATTTTTCTGACGTACTTCACCGTTGCTTTATGGTTAAACTCAATTGTATGTCCTTGTTTAACGCTGCAAGTCGCACCGCATATTTTTATTGTAGAATTCCTGGTCCTTGTTGCATTTCCCGCGTCCTTCATGTGCAAAAAATGTGCATACGATGCAAAACTCCCTTTCTTTTTTGTCGTTGGAGCAGCTTTTCACAAGTCAAAAAACGTCGTTCGGCGTCCCTCGGCTTCATTTCATACGGCGCCTTATATCCTAAATTCTGCATCATTCCCATGGCTTTTAAGCGAACAAATATGGCTCGTTGAGTCACTTCTAATGTTTCCAACGTTCTTGCGTTTGGCACGAGACTTCATCCAATAGAGCCTCCAATTCGGCATCTTCGGCAACTTTTCTGGTCGTCCTTCGTGCTCTTTGCTGTTCCAAAAACGTCGAAACCAGTACTTACAAGTAGAATTCGATGAAGAATTATCTCCATAGGCTTCTTGCAGCACACGACAACCGGCGGCTGCAGATTTCCTCAAATGAAAGCAAAGAAGTAATTCTTCCCGGAAATTGTGTTTTTTGGCACAAAAGTTGATGTATTTGGAGCACAGAAAAAGATGGTTGTTTACACTTCAAAGAAATGACACATAACTAAAAAAGAAAGCCGGATATTGAGGCTTCAAAATGAATTTAGTTGGAATACTGCCCTATTCGAGTTAATGTCAATAACGCCATTTCTTGAAATTCCTTTAAAACTTTTTTATACAGGTAATATTTCATTTCGAACTCTGGGTCCTCTAGTTTTACCGTCACTCCCTTCTTTTCTTTTTTTTGATGTTACTCCCCTTCTAGTTTCTTTTTAATGGTTCCTTGTTTATTGGGTCCTCCTCTTGGTAATATCCCTCCGTTTGAATCGGTCCTATCAGTTGGTTTTTAACACAGGGGCTGTAGGTTGTCCAAATAACTTGTATGTCAGACTTTTTTCAACACGTGTAGAGTCTTTAGAAATTAGTCGACAAATATGGTTCACGCTGATTTTATTATCCTTATTAGAACTTATGTGGGCAAATCACGCGAAATTTATACAAATATGTGTTTCTTTCGGTCTTATGATTTCGAATTAATTGGACCCTCTTTTAACCGTTTCGGTGCGATTCGTCGACATAGCGACGAGCGCGCTTGACCTTGAGAGCGCGGTTCGTCGCTATGTGGACGATTGCGTCAGTCTGCGTTAAGCACCCGGTGGGGAAGGTTGTTCGTGCGTTCAGTCTTGGTTTTTTATCGTTAGTCAAAAATTAACATTGTAATATCGTGTTCGTGCGTTCAGTCTTGGTTTTTTATCGTTAGTCTAAAATTAACATTGTAATATGTAATAAACTAATCGGATTTTATTACCGCAATTTTAATTAAATATAACCAAAATCCTTAGCACTGAAATGGTTAAAATCGTTTTTCCACGTTTATGTCCATGCCATATATCCAGCTGTTCTACGTTACAGCTTTTTGCAGGTATGCTTAGACGATCTTGGGATCAGTATTTTCTGTATACGTCAAAATTGAAACTTTGATGTGCTTATAACAAGTCTTGTATTCAGAGAGACGTTTGCTCCTCTGGTTTTCAAGCTAGTCCTTTTTCACATGGGCTAATAAATCGTTTACATATCTCAACCAAATTCTAAGCGTGATTACTTTGTCTTCCACTTTTTCCGTTAATGTCCTTTTGGTAATAAAAATGATGAAAGGTTATCCACCGCAACTGTGAAAATTTCAAAAAGCAAATTGTTTTTTTATTTATCTGAAAACACCATCCACTGTTTTGTATTCAAATTGCTCACTGAATTTGAATTTTTCATTTCCTTTTTTTGCAATATTTAGACATTTTACATAAAATCCAAATTTGGAAAAATGAAAACAACGCTGTAAAGAGAGAATTAATATTTGTTTTGTGTTGTTTCAAGGAACACGCAATCGTCTCAAAAAGAGTCCAAAAAATTGCGTAAAACATATATTTAGTAATTTTAGTAGCGGACATTCTATACCACGCGAATATACTCGCATACACTGTTAACATTGGCGACCACGAAATATAAAATACTAATTTTTTTAAATGTTTAACTATTCATTTCTGTCTTTAATAGTCCTTTTGGGTTTTTATTTTGTATTATGTTCTGGTCTGAGAGTCGTAAACACATTTGAATAACAACGTTGCTTTGTTATTCGTTTTGCCAAACATTATCATATGCACTTCCTTTTCAGCAGCTTCCGCGGGCCAAGAACTCAAAATAGGAATGATATGAAACGCAAACAAATCAAAAGGAAAATAATTTTAACTATCTCTTCTCTTTTTCGATATCAAAAATAAAACCATAGTTTCGGATCGACTCGTTTACTATGAGAATGTTAAAAGGATTGAAAGCAAAACTTACAGTGTATTATCACACACTTTCGCGAAAGGAAACTATCTAAATACGAGCTGAATTTAAATGGTATTTTCTCTACGGCATATAATATTCCCTGAAAAAGAGACTACGGAAGGGATATATTAATATTCTAGCGGCAATAATTCAAAGGGACTACTTTAATCACTTCCAAAAACGAAATAAAGGACGAACACGAAATAGCATACAGCAAATAAAAAACAAAACAATTCATGGCTTTGTTGTTTGAGGCCGACGTTATTCGTTGAATGGAAAGTGCTTTGCTCTTTGTTTTAGTTGTTGTGATGTTGATTTCTGAATATTTAAGGAAAAGCCTGGGGTAAAAACGTTGAATAAATGATATCCTTTGTACAATTAAATCAGACTCAAACGAACTACACTTTATGTTCGTTTATATGAGGATAAGCGTAACTGTAGTAAAAAAGAATGATAACTGGGAAAGGACATTGCAAGGACACTGATTATGTTCTGCATGCGTTTTCACAGCGTTATATATTTGTTAAATTTAATCATGACCAAAAATAAATATTATTATTGTTATATCTTTCCGCGAAAGACCGTCAACGACCGATCCAATGAGTCCTGATTCCGCAACCAAGCAAATTGATGGCCATCAACAGCAACTTTGTTAGTACTCGCATCTCATCCTCTTTGAAAATAAATTGGGTCCGTTTTTTCGTCATGTCGTCTTATTAATATTTAAATTTGTTTCGCCTTATATATGGAAATTGGTAAAAGTTTGCTCGGTTTGCTGGTCGAATGCAGTCAACAATACTCACAAAATGTACCAAATCGTCATCGTCTCCTTGGCGTTTCGTATGCATCTTCTTAACGAACGGAGCGCAAAAGAACAATTTTCATCTGTACTACGTGTGAGGTTTATGTGGCAGTAATTACAGGTTTCGCGGATTATGAGAAGACCCGCGAAATCGCCTGAGACGAACAGACGACGTTTTGCGCGAAGATATCGGCGATACTTCTGTAATATCGAGGGCCGATTGCGCAAACAGACACAACAGAAAGGCGGACATACCGACGAACATATCATTTGGTCACTGTCATTATTTATAATTGGATCTTGAAAAAGTATTTTATCTGAATTGTTTTTTTTTTTTCTTCTTCTTTTTCGGCAGCTTGATCGCGTTGCCTTTGTCTTCTGATCGAGTTCGACCATAAGGACAATAGCAATTTCCTGAATGAATTTTCAGATACCATTGATGATTGTTTGAAGGAATTGAGGAGCAGTCAAGCGTCAGATGGTAGCTTGAAAAGATCGGGAAATTAGGGACGTCCATAGACGATTTAATGACTTCATTTGACCCAACTTTTGTGTAGCCTTATTTCATTGCAATGACGAACTTCTTTGAATCATGCATTTTGGTTTGGTATGGTTCTAATTAGAGATCATACCTCTGTTCATGGGAGGACATCATCCATGGTTGAAAAGACAACACGCGGCTGATAATTTGACCCAAAACGGTCGAGCTTCGCTGACTTCTGAATTAAGCAACTAGCAATTATTCATTCGTTCGAATCGGGATGCGTCAGAATCCAAATAAGTTTTTTATTTTCATTTTAAAATCTAAATTAAATAATTTAAAATAAAATCGTAGCATTAAATTCAATTGCCTATGCTTGCTACACACATCAAAACTTACATTCTGAAAAAAATAACCAAGTACCCAACATTGGTTAGTTTCAGAAAGTTCGTTTGAACTCTTACTTAAGTTCCCGATTCTGGCCCTCTCAAATGGATTATGTTAATTTTAATGAAATATAAAAACTATCAATATTATTATTATTATTGTTATTATTGTACTGGGGTCCACTTGCTGGAAATTAGCATAGGCCAGGAATCGGCCCTTAGTTCCCCATGTGTAGTACTATTGTTTACAGATGGTCCATCCTATCGTCCTACAGAAGCCAAGGAGTTCCCCCAGTTCTGTGGTCGCCAAGTGTTCCAAATCTGTTACGCCAGTACACCTCAGCCAAGTAAAGCAATCTAGGAGGAAGTGTTCTGTACTTTCCTCCTCGCCGCAAGCTCGGCAGGTGTCATCCGTTTGGATTCCCATTCGTTTGGCGTGTTGATCTAGAAGATTGTGGCCCGTAAATACTGCCATCAATGTTCTAACGCCATTTCGGTTTTTTCCTAGGATTTGTTTTGTCCTCATTTGATTATGGTGAGGCTAAAGTGCTTGGCTTATACTGCAGTCGTTCCTGTAATTCCAAGCCATATTTGGCTCTTTCCAGAGGATTTCGTCTGGTTCCCATTGTGCCGTTGCTAGTGGCACTTTAATTTTGTCTATTGTAGTAGCATTTTGGTGGACTGCTCCAGCTCTTGCTAGCTCATCTCTTTCGTTTCTCTCTACACGGCTGTGTCCAGGGACCAATGTCAGTTTTACATTTACTCGGGTTGTTGCGGTTTTGAGAGCCTGCCTACAATGCTGCACCAGTTGTGAAACTACGCGGCTTACAGGCAAGTGCCTGCAGTGCTGACTTTCTGTGCGAGAGTATTTGTATACTTCCATTAAGGTTGTTTGTTGCCACTTCTATAGTCGCTTTTATTGCAAACACTTCCGACTGGAAAACTTTGGTGTGGCTCTCCAGTTTATAACTTCGGTTGAGTTGCGGGTGATCTGGGAAAAAGACTCCGGCACCGCTTCCCTCATCCGTTTTGGAACCATCGGTGTAGATCATAATCTCACTTCCAGATGTGAAATCCCGCACCGTTTTCCACGCTTCTCTGGTCGGAATGCTGATCTTGTATGGAATTGTTGTGTCAAATATTAGTTCAATTCTATCCAGCTCCCTTTTACTTGACGGGGCCATTCTCTCCATTTTTTCCAAAATGCATACGTGTCCCGTTTGAGTGTGGTTAGATAACCCATATGTGGATTTGAATCTGATGCTTGCAAGTGATGCCTCCCATACGTGGCATGAGATTAAGCATTATCTCCATTGCAGCAGTTGGCGTAATCCCAATGGCACCTGTAATGCCAAGCCAGGCCATTCGCTGGATCTTCTTTAGCTCTTTTGCAATGGTTTTCTTTTGTATTGCCTGCCACCAAACCAATGCCACGTAGGTGGTTATTGGCCTCACTACTGTTGTGTAGATCCAGTGGGCAATTTCGGGTTTTATTCCCCAGGTTTTCCACACTAGTCTTTGCATTGTGAAGAGCGCCGCTGTAGCTTTCCGTCTGACTGCTCCTACGTGTGGTTCATGTTCACGGTGCTTTTACTAACTATCAGCATTAAAACGATATAAAGTACTACAAACTATCTAAAGCCAATAGAATCAGTTGTTACAAAAGGACTTAAAGCGTTTTTCCTGTGCCCATTGAGCTACTATTTTTCCTATATAGAGGAGAAACGATCGGTGAGATTCTGAACGCAATTAATTAATTATTCAGGACTCAACTAACGGTGGAAACTGATTTACATACGATGGAAATCCTGATGACATTTAACACACATGATATAGATACCTTTTCTGTGCAAAATCAAATCAAAATTCATAATTACTTGCCTATACAATAGCATGGATGTGTTTAATGTTCATCTCTACAAATACTTATCAATATTTCGCGTATATAAGCTTATTCGAAGGCGGATATCGAATAAATATAATAGGAATTTAGATAATAATCATAATATCTCACCAATCTGACAACTTGACTACCATCAGTCCAAAATTAATCGATAGCATACTTCTATAGTTTGGTTTCGCATGTATAATGCGCTGGTAGAGTTGGGATTTCCATACCGATAAGTTATCTACCGTGAATGGAAAGCGAATAGGATACATTGAACTAATTTTCGTATGTTAATTTCCCACTAGAGTTGGTAATCAATTATTTTAATGCGGCGAGCTAGAAAAATTCAGTCGCACTAGTCAAATTGATGGCAGAATGTTATGTAGGTTATTCTAACTAATAAAGACATGAGAGCAAAATTAACATATCCACAGATGAATCGCTACTAATAGGTGTATGCTGACATTGAACTATATATAGATTAAATAGATGTATACTTGTTGGTAGACAGCTTAGGACCTAATTATCTATCACCAAAAAATATTGAAAAACCACCGACAACAATATTGAAAAATTTAAACAACCTGAAATTATTCTAATCCAGGCTTTAGATCACGAGAATCGTGTGTTCAGCTAGCGCTATACATGTCACAGCATATATCCTCACTGAAATAAATAAATACATCAGCAGCAATATTTCAAAAATCACACTAAACAAAACAGAAGCTTACCAACACCACAGCAAAACACCTAGTCAATAACATAATCAATGAACTAATTTCTCGACACTGACATCCTATTATGCAGCACATATACGTATCCACCCATAACTCATACTACACACTCAATATTATACCTTCGTCCTCTACAACAGCAATAGATATAATCACTCCTTCTCTACAACTGTTGTTATGGTGAACGTGCCATTAACAAAAATTAAAAACAATGTTATAAACAAATTCTGAAGGAATAAGCTGCGTATCTATCGCACAAATCCTTTTAATTTATTGATCCACATTTAAATAATTTCAACCACTGTCTCCTTGACGCCTACTTCTCCCTTGAATAAGTAATGGTCGTGATTTCAATGATTACCAAGAAAAAAGAACAACCTTTCCTCACAAAAGGCTTGTAGCCCCTCTCACTACTTATTATCCCTGGTGTTCTCGAAATACCGATGTTCTCGAAATACCGATAGTAATGACAGTCACATCATAGGAGAAAACAAAATCTCCGACTTTCTATTTTGTTTTCAACCAGTAGTCCATCAAACATAAACTTTACGCTTTCATAATTTTCCTGCGATTCTCGCTAATAAACCTATCCTTCAATTTCTCGTCAACTAGACTTTAAAAAAGCCTTTCATCGATAGTTTCCTCCGTTTCTTCAGATTTGATTGCAGCACCAACAAACTTTCTGATATTACTTCTCACAACCAAATGGCATTCCTCAAGGATCTTTACTCGCCGCTGTACTGTTTTCCCTTTACTTTACGTGAATTTTGCGCCCATTGGATTCAATATGCTCCAACAGGTATGCCATAAAATGCAGAAGATAACATAATCTTCATAGTCTCACAGAATCATATGCCCAGGAACAGCTCCCATACGTAAAATGATCAACTGTTTGTCTATGCATCCTACCTAAGAATCATAATTAAAACCTCTCTCTGATCCATCTCCTAAACTTCCAAAAATATAAAAACAACCTCTAATATCTGATATCTTATTACACATTGAGTAAGACCATACAATACTAACACTGTCGGACGGCTTCTGCTGGATAGTGATACAAAATTCGCAAGTAGATCCAAATTCGCGGAAATCAGAGAAGATTTATCAATCAAAATATAATTTCATTTATTTTTATCAAATACCCTTTAATCGAATATTTTAAATATTTTTTGGAAACAGAAAGATTTCGAAATGTTAGCGCTGATTATAGTTACGTAGTGTCCTCACCCCATTTCAAGTTCATCCCTTCTTACATAGAATCCAGTTCGAAATATCCTTCAGCGACCCAAAAAAGGCCTCAAATTCTTCCATCTCTTACTACTCATACACTTGTTTAAACCCTCACTTTCCGCCAAACCCAAGGCTTATTTTTTATGACATCGATCTAGACAAATCTGGGCACTCCAATGGAGCAGTTTGGGGCGGCAAATCCCACGGCTTACCTGAGAATATGACTGACCCTGAAAAATACAAACCATATCCAATACAAAACTAAATGTCCCGGTAAAAATCACAAGAATCAATCAGTTCCTCCTCCAGCAGCTCTAGAAACTTTTGGGCAAAACTCAAAATGGTCAAAATGTCATAATCAGCAAACTTTCTACGATTATCGAACACATTCCTTTCGCAAATTAAATCCTTTCCCCCAGAAACTGCTCATAACACTGACAAGGTATTCTTCGATAGCTCAGGTAAAACATGGCTCTCGCAAAGGACGAACGATGTTGTCCATCGCAGATTGCATCGCCACGAGATGAGAATAAAATAGTTTCCCAGGTAAATCCACTAAAACACGATGCCAAATTCATAATCAATAACAGTATCCTAACCGTCATTATAAGGAGATTATGACGTCAATGCATCAGGTTATGATTACCTGTGCCTTAAGTTAAATGGAAACATACTGAGAATCTTAAATCAATGCTCATAGGAGCGTAAATCTAGAAGCTTGATCGCTTCTTGAAAGTGTAATCTAGTGATCTTCATGCACAAAGAACACAGCAATTCAGGGATACGATGTAAAAATGAAAAGTAATTTGTTGTTAATGAAATACATATATTCTGAAAATTTGAGGATTTGCACTTTGTGAAGAAACGGGACTTTATTACCTTATTGCAAACGGAAAATTAACCTTTTCCAAAGTAGATCCAGGGTCCAAACGTAGTCCTTTTTCTTAAATTTGCATTGATTAACGTTGTAATGGCTTGCGCAGGCTGAGCGTTTACGAAAAAAAGAACTCATTACAGGGCATTTTTCGGAATATAAAATAGGACTGTGATTTTGGACCGTTGCTAAAAGGAAGATTCCCATGCCCAAGATCTTCCCATTGAAGAAATTTGTTTTTTTTTTTTGAGATACGATAACATGGATCAGCCTGAGATCGTCGGCAGAGAAAGATGAGGAATATCGAGCGAAACTTCATAAAGATATAAATTGAAGAAACACTGTGAAAAAGAAGTGGATCAAGATGGGTGCCTTGGGGTAAACTTAAAGCATTGAAAAACTTTACTAAACAAACAATTTTCTAGACAAGGCTTTGGAATTTCACGTTTTGAAACCAATTCATCAGATACAGGTCAAGCCTTTAATTTCAAGTACTGACTATATAAACTGAAATTCTTGAATTGCATTCTTGTTGCTTGGTAGTTGACACGGACAAATTTTCTGCTGAAATAGGTGAGAATAGCGTCAATCTGGTGTATTTTAACTGTGTCACAAAGCGTGCCAGAAGATTAATCACAAAAGGCTTTGAAATTTTCAAAAAACAAATTTTGCAGAAACCATCCGTTGTCTTAGCCTGATTCATAAGCGTTTCATGTCGCTGAAGTGATGTCAAGCAGCAGAGTTGAAACGCTTAGCCGTCATCGTCCTGGAGGCTCTCCTTTGCTACTGTATGATGACAAGATGATCGTTCCATCCGCAAACAATGAACTTTCTGCAGGAAGCTGGGGGTCAACTCGGGCTTATGCTGGAACCAACAGTTGACCCTGGAAACAATAATAAATAAGGCTTTATAATGTTCTTGTTACCACTCTAAGATTTCTCGTGGAGTCAATTTCGTTTTAAATAGGGAAACCACATTCGCGTCTCGCTTGATAGTGTTCTTCGTATGGAAGCGGTTTTACAGCAACTACTGGGTCCACAATGAACTCTCCGATTTCTTTTCTACTGTTGAATTGGAGGAAGATGTACTGAAGGCCTTCTAATATTTGACTTGAGTTTTGTAGCTCTCGTAGCGAGAACTCTCTCCCAAATAACTAGTTTTCATAGTAGTAATTTGAAAGATTTTAATTTTTCTTACCGCACGGTTAATTTGTTTAATTTTTGTTTAAGGTTTTGTATGTTTGTTTCATGGATTTGCCAATCTCTATGATGACTTAGTCAGCAATTCTCTCTCTCTTAGAATTCTCACTGATCTACGTTCCGCTAATTGTAAGTAGGATGACCATGAAGCTTGACTTTGAGCCTTCTTCATCAGGTTGTAGTATGATCCTTTGGCCCAATTCGTAGGTCTCTTTTTGGGGTTTTAATTAAGGGGTCTTTCTTCAAATCGTGGTTGGAGTTTAAATATTTTTCAAAATTATTTTTGAAAGTCAAATATGATTCCTCGTCGCAATTTTTTTGCAAATAATATTCTCCAACCATCTGAATTTTGGCATTTATTTCTGTGACTATTGAACCCTGACTCTGTTATATCGGTTTGGTTAACTTTGTCCATCGCTGACCGCACTTAAATATTCGAGTTATCTTTTTTAATGCGTGCAATCACATAAAACCATTTTAGTAAGACAAATATCAGAGAGAAGGGTATGGCCGAAAATTTGCAACATGACTTGCAGTGCCATTGCATTGCTGCACTTTCTTATCGCAAACGTTCACTGAATCGCATAAATCTCATCGCGCATGCAAATTAAAAGCTTCCCCGAACCGGCAACTGGACGCCAATCTGTTCGCGACCAGTTTGCCGGATCCAATTCATGCCTGCAGAGATACTCCTGATGCACGACATGAATACTCGCCTTAAGACGCCGCTGTACTCCTTTCCCGGCACTCTCAGTACAACCTGGCCGATACCTACAAGCTACCTCCTCACCTTTTCCTCACGAATTTGTAACGCCTGTACATAACTCTTCCACACCGATCCAAATTGAATTAACTCGGGTATATCACCAAAGGATCTGACGGCGCATAAATTTCATATTTACATGCAAACTTAATTAAAATTCGCGCGCTCGCAATCATCAGCGTGGATTTAATTTCGGTTCCTTGATGTCAGTTTAAGGAGCAAACCATTACAGCAAGACGTACGAAGAATTTTTCGAACATATCCACATGCGTGTGTATGTGATAATATTTGGTTACGATTCGTTTTTTGCTTCATCGACGGAAGGAAGGAGCTCAGGAAACAGAGTCACGCAAGGAGATAATAATAATGAGCCTGATGCATATTAGCATGGCGCACAAATGGTTTATAATTTATTGCGATTGATTGTGAACGATTGAGTAATGGTTAAATGCAATAAAAAATAATTTGCAGCAGGTTTCCATTTGTTCTGCGCTTGTGTAAATGTTGAATACGATGCAGTGGCTAATTTCAAAGGTAATTTTAGATAAACTGGAATGAACTTTAATAAAATTCAATTTGGACACGCAAATGTTAGTGGTCAATAGTATTAGCGGGTTGAGAAATAACGACATGCAATAATTTTTCACTATCAATAGATAGTGGAGCGCTTTTAATGGTTTCTCAAAACAAAACAGAGTTCCCAGCACTTACAAAGTTGGACCAGTTCTTCAGTCACTCATAACAGGCAACCACTCGATCCCACAATTGATCCTTTAAGGGTCGTTATTAGCAAGATACAATAAATTCCATCTGATTTCGATTGAGGGTTATTTTTGATGCTTAAAAGCTTGAAATGAAAGAAAAAAAATTATGAAAATTTTTTGTTAATATCTTCAATTATAAACCAATACAGAGCCTCATCCTTCAGCTTTAGCGTACCCGTAACCCTATCCTGGGGACAAAAAACTTTAAACATAACGCTGAGGGGTTGTCTTATAAGTCTTATGTTTTGACTTGTTATTGTTATATATTGTGCCTAATCAGCAAGGTAAAGGGTGAAAATTTTCTGAAAAGGATGCAGGTGAAGGAAATAAAAGACCAGTTTGCATAACTTATAAATATGTTGGGTTTGAGCCCTCATGTTACACACATCACACCCACCCCATCCGTGACGTACATATTGCACGTAGGTCACACTCATTTTGCAGAAGGATTCATGTGGGAAACGTGACCTTGTGAGCATGCGCATATCCGTTCCTTTCGAGACGAAATTGCTCAGGCTTGAACATAGCGTAACATTATATAGTGCTGACACATTCAACAAACTCCTCGTCTAGCGATATTCAACTAAAATAGTGGAAGTTCAATTATGTTGGTGAATTTTCTCTCATTTTTGTGTAACGCGAGCATTTCTCTCTCAAAACTTCGGCGTTATGTCTGTCTATTTCGGAAAGAGCGCATCCGATAGTGTTAGGACTCCTTCTAGTTACACTGTGGCACGGCGAACAAACGTACTCCCTTGATAGCGAGTTGTTGATGGATCCTTACCGAAGCAGCCTGCGAACGTGAACCTTTCTCCTGTTGTGAACAGAAATATAGAAAACGAAAAACATAGTTGATTGGTCTCTATAAATGCAAAGCTCCTTTGTCCTTTGGACATTTTTCGCACCAGAAGTCAGTTATCAAAAACTAAATAAGAGACATTTAAAGCACTCTGGTGTTCCTGTATGAACGTTTATGCAGGATGGCGTTACGCAAAACAGAACACTAGACTAAGAACCCTTTATCCTTTCTCCTAGTTTCATATTACACGACATCTTTGATATTAAGGCAAATTGACAAGCGTGTGATGGCCAATGTATGTATGGAATATAACATTGTTCGCATGTTCACCGCAACATCTTATGAAAGTACGGATCTCAATGGTCCAATTTTCAATAACTGCCGCTTAAATCCGCCTGACCATAGTCGGTGGTATTCATTATGTTAGCTTTAAGGGCACTAGTTGATTTGGGCTTATTAACATCGACTTCAGCAATCTCCATTAAAAAGTCCAAGCGAGGTCAAACAACACGATCTTGGTGGCGAATTAACGTCACCTCTGCTCAAGGTAACCATAACCTCAATTATCCATGCAGAATGTCTATCGTGGCGTTATCTGTCTGACACATGGTGCCAACAAGCTAGAACTACATGTCCTGTACCTATAGATCTTATAATATCTGTCAAAACGAATCGGTTACCATCTGTCTGTACTGTTTACCTGCAAGGTGGGGGATCTGGTTGGAAGAAACTTTCTCACTTTTGCTGGGATAAGGATTCGAATCCAGTGATTCCGGCGGGCAATCCTGCGGCTCTGAGCTTAGTAAAAACACTAGGACTATGTTCTTAGTTCAAAGCATACGGATCAAGCTCGCTAGAATACCAGCGTAGGATGTATCACTGCGATTCGGTTAGCGAACCTCAACCCTTTAGGAATATTCAGGTACCACTGGAAGATTAGCATCGATCTTCGGATAGTCCAGCTTATTGGTGTTAGCCCTTCGGAGAGTATCGTGATGGTTGTGGTGCATAAGCGTGGCGTTGTCTCTTAAACAACGTCAGGAACAGCTAGGTTCCGCCTCTACCAATATGACGGATTGGAGAACACTAATTCTAACTGGTGCTGCGCAATCCTGGCAATAATTAAATAAGGGTAATAATAAACATTTTACGATTCCACTGATACGATTTTAAAATGATTGAAGCCAGCCACACAAGGCCAAAATAAGTTTGAATAGTAGTTGGAGGGTCTAGGGGTACTTGGTTCATCCATACGACATAGCCTTCGTAAATACAACACTTCATGGGTACTTTCATTACAAATAAGACAATGTCATTGTATATATTGCACCAATAAATGAATAAAATTTCATAGATTTTAATTTAGAACAATTGAATCTAAATGCAAAAAGATGGACCCGTTCAGCCAAACTGTGGAATTTCGGAAGTACTGAAACTCTTGATACGGAAACTCCTGAACAGCCAGCTTTCAATAAATTGCAAATGCGATCGAAAACAAATATTAACTCCTTGATTACGTCGGGACATCGCAGGGAGATAATCGCTTCATAGATGCGCGTCCGTATGAACTTCATTCATCCGTCTCATCTTGGTTCGGATGAAAATGAGGCCACGCTGACTCAGGTTAGGGCGTTTGGGGTGTGGACGCAAGGCTCACGTACTCGAGTGTACTGCTTCGTCGATTCCACAAGGCTGTCTGTACTGGCCTCATTAACATCGTTTTCAAAAAAGTACAGACCAAACACGTTCGCATACGCACGAAGAGTTTTTTCTTTTGAGAGTACATTTCCACCTGGTGAACCTCGTGTAGGTTGACCTCGTTCCATATACTGTCAATGTGCTTATTAACATACTTATTCATCCAAAAAAGTGCTCTGTCGCAACAGGTAATTTGTCGGTCGAAATTAGGGTCCTTTTCAAAACCCTCCAAAACCCAGTCAACGAACAACCAAGGTTGTTCTTGATCATTAGCTTTGAGTCCTTATGGTCACGTGGATCTTATATAGGTGTAAGCACAAGGTGCAGAGACGAAAAAAATTTACTAATTTAAAGTCTGCGGAAGTTCTTCAGAGTTCTTCAGAGGGATTTATCTCGGGTTCTCCTGCACACTCTGACATGGATCCCAATAAGGTTATCCTCCGACCTGTTGTTCTTCGAACATACAATTATTGGCTGATCTTATACCGAGCCAGTCGTCTCAAGCCAAACGTTGGACAGTCGGCATTGAAGGTCCACCGCGTCTGCCGTAAAGTTGGGACACCGTTTGCCTAAATAATAATCTGTTTGATTATAAAATCTTATCATTTGGATATGCTAGTTAATTGTATAATTCGTCATGAAATTTTGGTACCAGTTACTGAATAATAAACGAAAGACTAGACCGAGGCCCCCACAACAAAATGACTACAATAGGGTGCCGAAATCGGCCCACCCCGATTGGAAATTCTTATTTAAACCGACATTGGATAATTTGTAGCTCCAGCATTGGTTCTCAATTTTGTAACCATTGACCAAACGTCGCTTTCACGATAAGAAGACTCCAATGAGTCCTCTGCCCGAAGAGATACGGGACTTCGGCTGAGCTAGTTTCTGAACGTACCCATATTTAAAACGTACATATTTCATGAAACGTGTGAAACTACACCTCTGCCTTCTTCGCCCAATTGAATATGTACTTCCGATATGGTTAAAGTAATCTACCCCAACCATTCCTTTCGACACAAAAACTGTTCCCCTTCGCTCCACATGTATACTCACCTTTTCTTGATTTAATTTTCCTTTTATTTCAGTTCCAGTATCATAAGTACCATTGGCATGATAATTTTAATTAGTCCATTTGTTTGTGAAATGCACTGATGTCTTTCTTCTTAATTTCTCTGTCACTTTCATTACTATCATGCTCCTGAATAGTTTTCTACATTTTTTCAGGATATATGGTATATCGATATCGAACTCGTCTATTTAACCAGTATGACTGTCACAGCAGCACCTTGAAACTGCTTTTCATAGGCTTATGGGACATGTCCTTAACCTCCCTTTGATAACAATAGACTATGTTCTTCTTGACTGCGCCTAAGAGTTATCTGAATTTTATTGAAATCTCCTCTTTGTCAGCAATGTTCGAATTTAGAAAAGTTCGACATAATCGGGGCTTAGCCGCTCAGGTTACTCAAGATTGTCATTCTAATGCAAATACTATTATTTTTAATTAACTTTAAAAACATAAATACACCTTTTTTTGGGTTTTATAGATGGCACCAGCGAAAAGTACGCAGCGTATTTATTTGACAAATACGCTATTTCTATCGTATGACATTTAGGTTAAGTCACACACACACGTTGAGTCTGTCAAAACTAGAAAAATGTGCGTTTATCGTGTCGGTCAATCGTATCGAATTTTGTGCCCGAAAAAGAGCATTTGCGATAAGCATTGCTTTTCTTGTTTAACCAGAACAAAATGCTATCAAAAGTCATTGTTTGCTGGTAAAAACATTTGGTGGACACCCTTCATCAATGAGGACTTGGTTTCGGCAATGCAGAAGCGGTAATTTGAGTGCGATAGACAGTAAGCGCTCTAGTCGAGCATGTAAATGCAAAAAGGAGGAATCACAGGTGTCATTGGATGGTGATCCAACTCAAACTCAACGGCAATTAGCAGAATCATTAAATGTGTCACAGGAAACGATCAGCAGACGTTTAAGCGCAATGCGTAAAATCAATAAACTCGGTAAATAAGTGCCACACTATTTGCATGAACGCCAAATAAAAAACCGCGTTAGGAAAGGAAATCATATTTACATCAGATTCTTACGGGTGACGAAAATAGATCCATTTTGAAAACCCGAAGCGGAAAAAATCGTGGCTTTCACCTGCCGAAACCGGTCCTTCAACACCAAGTCCAAATTACTTCGAAGGGTAATCAAATCGAAGACCTTGCTCTATGTTTGCTAGGACAAGACTGGTATTGTGTATGGTGAATTGTTGAAACCGTTAATAAACAACGCTATCATCAACAAATGATAAATTTGTATTAAATACGACCGTAATGGGCCAGGAGACATGGCAAAGTGTTTTTTTACACGACAACGCGCCGTCGTATATGGGAAAACCAGGAAAAGACATAGTGAAATAGTTTGGTCGGCAGATCCTTCTATACTCGCAGTACTCACCAGACATGGCGCCATCTGACTATCACCTCGTCGCACCAATGGGGCACGCGCTTTCAGAGCAGCATTTCAGCATTTTCGAAGAAGTTTGAAAGTGCCACAACGAATGGTTTGTCGCAAAAGGCAAGCAGTTTTCCCGGCATGGTATTCATAAATAACTTAAATCATGGGCGAAATGTGTCCAAGCTGATGGCCAGAATTTTGAATAAGAAAAAATTTGTTTCCCTAGAAAATTCGGTTCCAACTTCGATCCACCCCACTTTATGTTTTGGATCGGCATCCTGGTTACTTTCTGTAACAATTAGTTCAAAAATTTCTTAATAAATAAATTTTAAGGACTCATGAATAGGCTTGGTATTTGATGATAAGATGAGCCTTGAAGGCATCGGGATACTCTCAATTATATCCGGCGTTAGCCAATTTACGTACATTTATGTTCATCAGAAGCATTTTGCTATCGAATCGCTATTTCCAATGTCGAGCCTTTTCCAGTTCTTCTTTTCCGCAATATCACACATCCACATTCTTCCCCAGTCATGTTGCGGGTAATATGGTTGAATCTATATCTGGACAACTGAAACAAGGCGAGCTAGGTCTTCACGCGAGATGGAACGTTGAAGCCATGAAGATGCTCTTTATGTTTCAATGAACCGCAAGCCTGGTTCATCATTCGAAAAGTAAGGATATGGCGAAGCCTTTAAAGTGTAAAAAGGCAACGGACTTGAATCTAGCCCCAGAATTTCGTATATTTAAAATTTTTTGAAATCCACTGCAGTATCTAAGTATTTAGGAGCATTATGAAAACGTTTCCTTATCTAATTCCTACGCGCCTCCGTTCAACTTCTCGCTATGATTCGGTTTGGTAAACTGGATGATCTGAATCCGAAGGTCTGTGGAAAAGAAATCACAGCTTAGATTCCACTGTACACCAAGAAAAATCACCCAGGATAATGTTAACAATGTTAAACAATTAATGTCTAATTCTAAGATATTTTTTCTATAAATCGAGCTAAAGTAGAAGAACTTACCATGTATCTCCAAGTGACTACAAAGGTTTGTAGGAATTTCGCTCTTGTGCTTAACTCTCACTGCAATTGTTTCGAAAAACATTGAACGGAATTTTTCAATTTCAAAAAAAAAACATATTAATAAACCTTCCAATCCGTAATTCGTGTTTAAAATCTTATGAGATTGGTTGAAAATTTGGTGAGAAAATATGCCCTCTAACCGGAAAAGGGTTAAGTCCTAGTATTATGCTGTTGATGTTAAATTCCACTTCGTCCGTCGCGTTTGAAGCCTTGTTAAAGAAAAGTGGAATTTCAAAAAGAAACAATAAGAAAACAACTTCGAAAAAACCAAGTCATGAATTTACAAATTTTCAATTTATCTCTAATCGTTATTTGCATAGATAAATCGCTTCAAACGGAGGAAAATCATGGAATGCACTGCAAACTAAATAGAAAATACCTTGAAGGAAGAAACAAATCTCGTCCTACATTTATTATTATTTATTTTCCTTTTGTACATTTCCATGATTTCAATCCGTGGGACTCATCGAAATGATAAAAATCATTTAATGGCGGGAAATGTACAAGCCACAAAAGTGAAGCGAATACGAATAACGTTTCAATGTTTCCAACTTTATGAAAAGTATTTTCTTTTTTCTTCTCCAACTCCAATCCATCATGAATTGAATTCATTTGGGGAAAATTTCATTTGAGATGCAATGAACCGTAATCATGCCCTTGCAACGCGACGATCAGCGTCTCGATGGCGGAGGAAAAATCGGAACTACTTTTCATCATTTCCGCAAAGCAGACACGAAAATCGTGTCATTCATGCCAGACAATTTTCTTATCTACAAATTCACATCATTGAAAACGTCGCTAGTCGTTACTTTCTTTTTCATTCTACGAACCGCTCGTGTATGCCGAGACGTAAAGGAAAATTCTTTTGGAAAAACCTTCCTGCTATACTCGATGGAAAAGATTCATCACTTTCCCTGAATGAAAATAATGTTAAGTTTCTGTTTCTACTGCTCTAGTGCTTGCGTAAGGATTAGATAGGAGGATGATTGTGAAGGTACGTGTACAAGGATACGTTTAACGCGTGTCAAGCTTTTTGTCGGATGATTTTTTATGAATATTGCGGGTAAATTACACACCTTCCTGTAATGGAGAGGAGTCAGGCACCTTATGCATAAACATTATACATGTACTTGACTCTGAGCATATTGACAACAATGCGTGGAGATCGAAATTGGATGGATATCCTTAAATGTTTCCTTTTTTTTTGCTGGAGAGTTATTTACTACACAAAGAAGATAAATCATCCGAACAGAGGCTTAGTGAAGGAAAGCGGGGTGAAGCATGTGAAATGCTTACTCCTTCAATTTCAGTTCATTCGAAAAATCAACAGATTTAAAGACAAATAAAACTGCTTCGAACTCGAACGAAAAAATCATCAGGACAATCAAAAGATTAACTCTGTCTTAAAGGTATCCATTTAAGAACGTAAAATTTAATCTTTAAATTGCAAAACTTGATTTCATTTAGGTGGTCATGTCAAAATGGAAATTTATTTGCTAAAATTACCAACTTTTAAATAATCTTGGCTTTCGATTTCGCTCTTTTAATTTAATTCTTCTCAAAGAATTTCAAAAGTTGACGCTTGTTTGAATAGCTGAACCAAAAATTGTCAACTGGTCTTGATCCTGCAACTGAAATCGTTTCAATTGTGGAATTGATTGTTTTTTATTAAACTTGCTGAAATCCTTCACACTTAATTGAAGCATAAGATACAATGCTGCGAGACTACGCGAGATGGAGGTCTCCTACTAAATGTCAAACGATTGTCAGTACGCGCAAATATACCACAAACTCAATGTACCCCAATTATGCCTAAGCATCTGAGCTAGACCAAATATCACCATAGGGCAGGGATATGCTGAAAAAATTATCGGGTTCGACCTCAATGCCAGGCACTCATCGTGGAACGACAAAAAATAATGGCTGATTCATCATCAGTTGGCTATTGACAGGTCACCAAACGTCTACAAGCGTCATTATCGCAGGGTTGCCAACATTGCACAAGTAGTCGAACATCAGCAGTCCTCCGCTTCAAATATAGTAACATATCCACTCACACAAAGAACTTAATTTGAACTAGGGCTAGATGCAGCGACCACAGGATCAGCCGCACAAAATTTAACCAAATTAACTCGGAATACGTTGCACTAAAGTATCAAATATCCGCCTTGAAACACTAAACATGGAAAACATGCACGGAGAAATGATCCAAGAGTTGAAAGTTAAGGTGTTCGCTAAGAAGCCTACCTGCAACGTACAAATTACAACAGTACAACAGTACAAAGTACAACAAACAAATTTGATCAATAACCTCCACAACTGTTAGACTTCGCTACGTCAGCATAGCAAAATATATAATTCTTTCTTAAAGAATTTTGCTGGGACTTTTGCGGAGCATCCTTTAAAATTCCTTGTAACTGAGAATTGAAAACGATCTAATTCTAGAAAAACCGTATAGAATTGAGAAATCATCTTAATATATTCTACATTACAATCACTCGTATGGGGAGGGATCAACCTAAGACCAATGCTCTAGCATTATCATAGAGGAAATGGTAAAAGAATTCTGTATTAGACACCAAGGTTCTTACCTTGCCATATATTCGTCAACCAACAAAGCTTCTAGCCCCTCAAACAAGCAATTGGAAAGTTTCTATGCAAGTCCCAAACAGGTACCAGTCCCCCTCCACTCAATTGATTCCAAAAATTCAGCTGTTCAGCGATGGCATTCAAAACTACAGGGTGCGCCATTTAGACAGGACGTATTTAAATGTTGAATAACTCCGCCATTTTTCAGCTGATTTTGACAAATCAGCCAGATTCTGAAACGTCAGTCATTGCCATTTCAGTCATGCATCGATTTACGCCAAAAAGCGGGCTGAAATTGTAGCGCTGTTCATTGAGAACAATCGTTCAACTGTGAAAACTGTGCGTGCTTATCGTAAAAAATATGGGAGACATTCAGCGCCTTCCGTCAAGACGATTCGTACTTTGGCGAAAAATTTCTTTGAACACGGGTCTGTAGCTACTCGCCCGCGACCCATTCGACCGCGTCCGCGACGCTCCAATGAAGTTGTTGAAGCGGTTAGAGAGAGTGTTGCCGAAAATCCAAGTGTATCGTATCGCCGTCGTTCTCAGCAGCTGAACATGAGCGGAACCACTTTAAAAAGAATTTTGAAGGATGATCTTAATCTTTTTCCATACAAATAGCAACTTACTCAAACATTGTTGGAAACGGACAAGCCGCGTCGCCTTGAATATGGGAATACGATCGCAAGAAAGATCGATGCCGAGCCTGATTTTTGGGACCGAATTTTGATGACGGACGAAGCTCATTTTACGCCCCCTGGCGGGGTCAATAAACAAAACTGTCGAACTTGGGGAACAGAGAACCCACACATCATTCACGAAACACCATTGCACGACGTAAAAGTTACTGTTTGTTACTGTTTACCATTTTTTTTCAAAGTTGGAGAAACCATCGACGGTGCACGCTATGGTTGGATGTTGGCGCACTTTGTTTGTCCGGAAATGCGTAAACACGGTCTGACGAACTTTTATTTTCAACAAGACGGCGCACCTTGTCACACCGCAGTTGCTACTATGAAGTTTTTGCAGAGCAAGTTCCCGGGACGCGTTGTGTCGAAAAAGGGTGATTTGGAGTGGCCTCCTCGTTCGCCGGATTTGACGGCGCCGGACTTTTTTCTGTGGGGCTATTTGAAGAGTAAGGTGTATGCCAGCAAACCGAAGACTATTGAAGAACTAAAAGCTAATATCACAGCGGAAATTGCTGCTATCACGCCCGAAATGTTGTCAAATACAATGCAAAATGCCCAAAAAAAGGGCCACTTTTTGTGTGTCTAATGGAGGTGGTCATTTGATCGATATTGTATTCTGAGTGAATTGTCAATAAATGGCATTGTATACCCTAAATAAATCTTGTTCATTTTCCAAAATCGGCTGAAAAATGGCGGAGTTATTCAACCTTTAAATAGGTCCTGTCTAGATGACGCACCCTGTATATACTAAGAAAATGTTCCGATGTCATTCACAAGCCGCTCGCCATTAGAATTAAAACAAGGAAACGCGTGAAGACAAGGGAAAGGCATGCCTGGAACATAGCATTTCCACATCTCTATACCGGGAAAAGAAGAGAACGGTGACTTCAACAAATTCCAAGCAGTATCTTTGCTCTCAAATCTCGGGAACATTTTGAAGAAAATCATCTTTCTCTTCTTCAAAATCGACACTATGTTCTTAGTTCCGAGTTCCAAAATTGTAAATAATTTCTTTGATCTCAAGTCTAGATGAAATCTTACCCTCCTCCAGAATGTTCGCTATGTCCCTAGTACTAGCACATAACTTTAGTACAACGGATGTCGATTGAACGACAGCGTCAACCAATCAAGCGATTCTCCTTGTACACGATTACATTCCGCCCGAAGAGATGAAAAAAGAATTCTCTGTTGCTTGCTTTATTGTCCGAAAGAAAGCGTTCGACTCCGTCTGATCTCATCTATGAGTTCCCCTAAAGCTCAATGCTACACCCCATTGACACTCATTGTGTCCAACTTCTTAGACCAAATGGTCCTCGTAGCGAAAAGTTCAATATCTACTCTAATAAAATCAACATTTCCTCTGGTGTCCCCCAAGGGTCTATCCTCGGATCACTCCTGTTTATTTTATTTCTTTACGACACTCCTACACAAGTGCAATCAACAAACAGTACACAGCATTCTGGTCTAATCAATGTGAACAACTCTCTTCTCCACACAATCCTATACGCAGATGACATCTTTTTTGATGTCTAGCGACCCATCGCAACCACACATTGTATTTTTTTAAAAGTAACCTCGAAGTAGGCATTCTCGTTAATGTGAACTCCTCTTCATTTTTTACTCAATCTCTTATATATGACACCCCTCTCAATCGACAAACATCTATGCCATCAAAAACAGTACTATGCATTTTATCTGAATCAATATCGCCAACCAGTTTCTCTAGACAGTCCTATAGGCGGATAGCATCCTTTTCTCGCTACTTACAAGTCTCTTTCAAAAGAGCAGCGAGACATTGCACCAAACATTAAATTCATATGAAAGTAACTTTCAAAATTCGCTTTGTCAATCAACACTGAAAATGTTGTCTTCGGAAATACCACTGGCAAAGGTCATCGACCCGCCCCAATGGAATGAGAAGAATTTTTACTACATTCTGTTGCTGTCTCTGTACCCCTGAGGAACTTTATAAATTGCTTGGATCTACTGTTTCTTCTTAGATGCATAGTTCGTCCTTACACTCAGAGTGGCGGAAAAACGACTTGGACTTCCGAAGTTGTAGCCTTCTTGCCTCCGTAGAAGTTAATAGAACTTAATTTCTAAAAGTTCAACATACAAAACCCTTATCAGACCGATTATTAGCTTCCACTCTCCTATCTAGTTCACTATTTCTTTCGCGGTGACAGAAGAAGTTTCACGAGAAAAATATTAAGGGAATTCTGACCAAACAAGAAACACTCTTAGAGCACTGTCCTATGTAGTGAACAAAAATTAAGCACATTCTACAAAGTGTGGTTAAGACCAGCTGGAGACCCTTAAATAAATGTGTGAAAGACATGAAATCAATAATAAGTGAACTGATTTCCCGAAATATCGCTGAGGAGCCCACTTGTTAATACTTTTCGCTCCTTAAACTACTTAGCTCCAGCACTCCTACCTTAATCAAACGTCGCACTAGACTCAATTAACAGTATCCTTCCTATGTAACAAAGATAAAGTAATGTGAGCACGTCTAGTTTACCTATGGATCTTGTCAACTGTCATCAAAAATAGGATATAGATGTCACCAGAACTCAAGTTTCACGTCAATTGGTAGTTCGCCCTCCTATCTCTTTATCTATCGGTTACAAAAATCAATTGTGTCATCAAAAGCAGGATACATGGACACTTAAATGAAGTTTCACGTTAGCTGAGGCTCTGGCTTAGCATTTCTACGCTATTATAACCTCCACATCATACGAGTCCAGTTTCTAAACGAAAACAAAGTGAACGTAGGATAATGTTTGAATAAAATAAGTTTATTTTTGAATCGTTCTCAGCAAAAAGTTTGAGCCAAAGATTAAATTGAAAAAAAATGGACACTAATATTAAGCCAATAATAGGATAGCATAAGGTCCGAAAAAATAGCTATTTGACAGATCTGTCGCTCTCAAACGTAAGGACAAAGTCATAAATCTACATACATAAAAAGCCTCAATAAATATATATGTCTAAATATATCTATATACAATCTCCTCAATAAATAATTGGCTTACTTAGAACTTTTGCTACGCAAGAAATGTTCCAATAATTGTTCGATATGCATCGCAGCAAGGCAGTTTGACATGTGTCATTTGTGAATTTGTTGTAAGTTTTGAAATAAATAAGAACGCAAACTAACCTTAATTGCTATTGTTACGTACTTTACAAAAGGCACACCTTTTGTCATTTAATTCGGCGTATTTAGCATTGTATGCCTGACATAATTTCTTGCACGAATCCAACATAATTCATTTGACGTTTGACAAGAGGTTATTTTACTCTTCGCATCGCATGCATTGTCAAATGGAAATACCTGCGTTGCAAGGGTAAGACTGTGTTGTTGTTCCTCGGAATGATAATCTGTCATTCCTCTCTGGAACGAATACGACTTTCGGCGGTGTGGCATCTTCGGTGTGTGGCTCCGATATGAGTTTGTTTGGCTTAAATTTCAAAGTAAGGTCTTTTAATGTAGGTGGGAATCCTTTTAGGCTTGGTTGCTTTGTGAACGTCCGTAATTTTTCACTTTTGAGCGAGTCCTTTAATTTGGTCTCGAGCTTCTTTGCCTGCTCTCATTGTGCGGTGTGAACTTTGTATTTAGCTTTAGTTTCACCTTTAAGCGGATGTACACCACCTCAAGGACATCAGAAGCGGAGCTGTAGATGGGCTCATACATTAGAATCGCATCCTTGAAAAACAAAAGTTTGAGTTTGAGACCTCATTTGAGTTTTGAGTTTGAGTTCATAGACCTCCTTTGTCGTTGTCAAGAGGTCGTTGATGAGTTTTGAGTTTGAGTTCATAGACCTCCTTTGAGTTCATAGACCTCATTTTAGTCATAAAAAAATTTTTGGACTGATTAAAATCAAAATTATTTTGAAATTTCAATTGGAAACAATTAAAGTAGTCAAACATAAAAAGATTTGAAATTTTTAAGTTGGTGTAAAAAATTTTGGGCTACAAAAAAGCATCAAGCTCTTGTTTCATTTCTTCTTTGAGCTCCTGTACGAGTGTAACTTTCCAACGACCAAAGCAAAAAGCGAAAAATATAAAAATTGTATGGCGATAGGTATAATAGTCGCCGTATTCGCTGTATCCATAATTACATATGCAATTTTTGTGCATAAGTGCATTTTGTAAGCTACGTATCAAACACATACTTCACACACGAGGCAAGTTGAAAGGGTTGAAATCAAGTGGTGCAAGTTGAAAATTTCTTTCAACCAAACGAATCCACTCAGACATGTAAAACCTTAACTTTAGCATCCTCAGGATCTACTCTTCCCATATCCTCTTGACAACGACATTTAACAATTCGCTCGTGAATGCAGGCGTCGCGGTTTCCGCCCTCGTTTTGTCGAGACATGTCCTTAACAGCATAATGTGAAAGTATGTAACAACTTTGCATAAAAACAACTTTGCGTCTCAAATTCAAGGGAAATTATCGTTGAAATTAAAATAATAGCACGCTTGAATATTCCTTTTTTGCTTGTAGACCCACGATCCGCTCGGTTTCATTGCAATACGTAATACAGGAAGTGTGAAGATGTCGCACGAACATTACCAAACACCTTGCAATATATGAAACCGATGCGAAGGGGTGCCACTGCAGAAAAACATCCCTAGATGAACACTTTCATGTAATCAATAAAAATTGTGTGAAATTGACACCCGGGTGTATATCGCACCCGAACGAAGGTGGAAATCGGATAGAGGAAATTCTTCGCATCAGCTAATCAGCACTTGTCATTCGAAACAAATCCTTAAAGAACAAATTCACCGACCATGCCTTACGTTTCGCCATGTGGCACCTTGCATGCACGCAAAATTACACTTTTTTGTCAAGTAGGCGCAGACCAAAATTCACAGCAGGACACGAGCAGAAGGGCATTGCAGTTTGTATGTAGAAGCACCGAAGTACGAATCCTAGTGTCTACCCTCAGCATATTCCCAACGGACAACCAACGGAGCTGGTAGCTGCGTAAAAGGAGGCCATACAAAAATGTTGATCCTGTATTGCTCGAAAACAAGTAGTGCCACTCATTTAAAATGGACTCAAAAAGGGAATATAATGAAAAGGATCGAATTTCACGCCATGACCACAAAAATTTCCCGGAATAGTCCATCGGCTGCCAAGTGGACTTAGTTGCTGCGATGATTACCTATTTCAGACCAATTTTTTTTTTGCTGTCTTCGCTCCTCTAAATCTTTAGCCAGCCATAAGTGGAAAAGAATGGCCAACGCTTTCTGTTTTGGTTTCTTATTACACAATATCACGAGGAATTAATTTCAAGTGAGATGGATATGAACACAAACGGGTTTCGTCGTTGAAAGCTCCACTCGCAACAGGAACTTTACAAAAAAATTCTTGATGGACTGACTGATCATTCTGATATTCTGATATTCTGATATGTTCGAAACAAATCTTTCAGCGAATCAAAAACAAAAAAGAACGTCAGACCTGGAGGAAGGTGTGAAATTGGTTTCGTCTTTTCAGAACGACATTTGATATCTCGTGCGAGCTGCGGTTTGATTCATGACCAATAGACACTAAATCATTGTTCAACGCAAGATATTGGTCATTGATACGTTTGTAGCCTCGATGGAGTGTCAATGGGAACTCATTAAGGAACAATGCGGTGGATTCTAATATCGGTGCGAAAATGAATATTATTGAAAAGAATTCTAATTATTCGATTTGATAAGGAATCGATTTTGGGCCGTTTTGAATGGCTTTTATACACGTCTAAAGAAGTTCCTGCTCCTGCTTTGCATTCCTGCTCCTATGTGATAGCCAGCTGAAAAGCATCAAAAGCAATCAATTTGGTATGGAGCAAATAATCTGCACATATCAATGACTATAAATATGTGCTTTTTATTGGCAATTTAATGTGATTTCCGATAAAGGGTATCCGATTTTCAAGTCAGAGCTCTAGGACATATTATCTCTCTTCTGAAATTATGTTGATTTTAGATGCATTTATGGTTTATTTATTAGACTACTCCGAGATCAACAAAGCGAGATATTTAACAGATTTTATTTTATTTTTTCAGGTATGTACACTCATGGTTTCTTACGAAGTAGTTAAGCCAAAATCGTGACTAAGTTCATGTGTCCAAGGTGAGAATTTAAAAATTGTATCTAAAATAAATTTTAACTAAACGAATAAAATTCAGAGTTCATAAGGTATAGTCAAATTTTATGTATTTTAATAATTTCACCTCTTTTCTCAGGACTTCGCTTTGCTGAACCTTTTTTTTTTGTGGTAGCGAAGTGAGAAAACAATTAAAGCCCTGCGTCTAGGATCCCAGACGTGCAGTGCTTCTCGACCACTGTCTAAACAAATGACCTCTTAACTAGAGAATCTAGCCTGAAACTGGGCTCTCTTCTCTAGCGTGAATGGAGGAGATTTCGGGAGTGTGAGAAACGAGTTCTGTTCATCTCCAACGCCTTCTGACTCTCCAGTATGCCTTCTTAACTGTCAGGACTATTTGAGCACAATATTCCAAGCGTTCCAATTTGAAAATCTCTTAGAGCATGACACCAACAACTGTTTCCGGGAAAAGCATTCCACTTCCAGTGAAAATCTCACCACGCTGTTTGCTCCATGTGACCGTGGCCTATAAATCTTGTGCAGGTAAGACTGAAAACATTCATGCCCGCCAAAATGCTGGATGAAGATGAAATCAGTCTCACTATGCACTCAATCGGGCGACAAAATCAGGTCAGGGATAAAACATGCAGTCCACCTTCTCTATGTCGCGCTCTCAGGATTGTTGACAATCGCTGAGAGAGTGATTTCTCTCATTTCAGGTGATCTCTTACCTGTTATCTTTTCTTCATCGTTGGTAAAAGTTTTTTCGCTGGCCTTAACGGATGGCGATGGGTATCATGCATCTGATCACCAAACCCGTCCTGCAGGAGACCGTTCGACATGCATGTAGAATAGTTCAATGCGGGACGAAGTTTGTCCTTGCACCTTTTACATCGTTTTTCGGTGAAACTCCGTGCTCAGCGGACAGAATGCATAGAACTCACAAGAAGTCGCCTCCTTGATGCAATCTTCATTACAGGAGTTATGATTGGTTCGGAGTAACTCATTTTCGAGTGTAAAATACCCCTGGTTTTGAGTCGATCAGCGCTCCTCTAATGTTCATAGTCCTCACGTTGAACTTCACTTCGCTGTCAGGATGATTTTATCGACATTTTTCAATGCCAGCCTAGGACCCGCCAGGAGCAATCCAGTCATTTACTCGCCGCATTATCATATCTAGTCTGGGTACCTCACGATCAACTGTGTATCCTCTGACTACCTGTGACAACTAGCGTGACTTATTAGGCAGCTGAAGCCCCAAAAGCCCGCTTCACACTACTGAACCCTGCTGTCTATCAAATTTTCTGGCATAAGACAATCAAAAATCCTTAAATTTCTCTAAAGATCTTGTCTCTAAAGATCTGAAGAACCCTCAATTTTTTTCCTGGAGACCAAATCGTCCTTAATTGTTATCCATCGTTTCAGCATGTATGGAATTGCTTGGTAATGCTTGAGTGTCTAAACTCATATCGCGTTTATACATTAAGTATGAGGAGAATCTCCGATTTCAAAGGATCTTAAGGTGATTGACGGCAATTTCACTACGTAAAGAATGAATCTTGCTCTTTTCCTTCTATCCTTCTTATAGCTATCTTATAGCCAGCTTCTACCCATCTTAAAGCGAAGTTTCTGTTTGTCAGTTTGATGTTATTTTAATAGTTAAAAGGGTTTAGGAAACCACTTAATACTACAAAACTTTCATCATATAACCCTCTATCGAACTTATATCCACGATTGAGTCGGTTTCCATGTTGGACAAGTTTGATATTTAATTTCCTAAAGAAAACACTTAGTAGTAGAGTTTAACTCAACCCAGGTGAGCTACCGACTTGGTCATTACATAGGTTCATTTAACGACAAAACTCCGATGACAATGCTTCTGATCAAGACAATGCTAAAATCAGTTTGCATGCCCAACAAGTAATAAAAAATAACTTGTCACACACTGCAGGTATTAAAAAACCCTTATCCAACCCAACGCCACGATAGCCTTGTTCACAACACGCTACCATAGGATGTTTTTAAGAGGTATAGAACTTTAAGTTGGCAACACTACTTCATATTACGTGTGGTGTGACAGCTGTCAAGCCTATAAGCTATCAGTGTGAGTTGCCATTTCATCATAAATCTTTTGACGCCGAAGGAACCTCTGAAAATTGTGTAAATTTATTTATACACTCTCGGCGGGCTGATAATTGCAACAAATCTGCGAAGGATAGTGAAAAAATAGCTAGTGGCTCTTTTTCAAGGAGGAGCAAACGATTTGTTTTACTGCCCGGAGGATGATTTGGTGAACTGCCATGACTAGTATATTCAACGAACTTGGCATTATGTTTCACTGTTTATATATAGATTCTGGAACTGATTTGTAGAATATTAGATTTTTAAGCTTTCTATTAGATGGTTTGCAAGAAATTATCAACTGTATTCTTGTATTATCAACATGTATAATGATACATGTAGAATGGTCGTCTCCTGGGGTTCCTTCTGAGATAATAAACATTGATCGTTGACGCAAATGAGCTTCCGTTTCGATTTCTTAAGAGATTCGCCACTGAACTCTCCATTTTTTCAAGCATTTCTTGAGTTTTTCCAGTAACAAGTATCAAATATCCAGAGCCCTGATTTGTCAGTTGTTACGCCTTTTTGCACTTTCCACAGAATATTAGCATAATCCATGATAGCAGATACAGCAGAATCTTCATTGCCATTGGAATGCGCCTCCAAAATTAGTTAAAACATTGGTCTAAGCAAGCTGGCTTGTGGTACTCCGGCCACTACGACGAAGGTGCTTTCTAACTCGTTGAAAGGAACATAATTCTTGAAAACTCGAGCACAGAAAGGATCTATACACATCCGAAAAGAAAAGGAAAAGATCTATGAAGTGATGACAACGATAAAGTCATCTCTGATTGCAACTGAATCATTCAATCAACTAAGCAAGATTTTTTGTGCTTATGATTCAAATATATACCACAAATAGTCATTATATATTTTTTTTTGGAATTCCGCCTTTTTGATACAGGGTAAGATACAGGAAGACGTATCTTTTTTAACGCAATTGAATGAAGTCGCCACATCTAATATTGCCTCAAAATGTCCATTGATTTGGGCTTTTATATTTTAATTTCCAAGTCACGATTTTTCTCTTACTTCCAACCAAGTATTTGATACAAAAGTACGGAGCGATAAAAGGACTCGTTCTTCTCTCATCGCTAATTACGACCGTCTAGGGTAGAAAGCATCTGAAAATACGTGTGGCTGCACAATCTTTATGCCACTGCTTTTTCTCTCTTAAAATTGCATTTTTAGCACTTCCATTGTTGAAGATTCCAGTACAATTTGACCTGCTTTTGGCCTGACAAGTCTGTCTACTTCCATTTAACTAAGTCGACGATAAAGTTCATCGACCCTTTCCGTCCTCATGAAGCTTCACCCGACAACAAGATGGAATCCTTAAAAGATGTCTATACACAAGCACATACTCATAATCAGTACCATCAGCCAAGCATCCACTATGCAATTTTTGCACTTGTGTTTTGACATCGCCGTAATAGCAATGATAATAGGCTTAGCAATCCTGGAGAGTAACTGATTCTCACAGGATGCATTCTCTTTTCATAATAATTTTTAGTTGAACCAGTAGTTTGACTAGTGCTACATCACGCTTAACAGCAATATAACAAGAACCGAACAAATTTTCAGCAGTGCATCAGTGTTAATGCACTCACATATGCAATAAAATTTGCATATGTACCATACGTCTGAATCTGGTTATAGTCGTAGAATAAATGTTGAAAATTAAACGGGACATTATATGCTATGTTTTGCAGGATGTGTTGCAGACACTATTGTAGTGAATGCAAATAGAAAAATGAGCTCGTTGCTGAAACGTTGCAACTTTTTTCCATGCTGTTCCAGTGAAAAATGAAATACAATAGGCGACGGGGGGTTCGCAAAGTTTTTCTTTCGAGGAAAAACAAAACAAAACAAAAGAAACATCAAGACAAAAGCGATTAGACTAGGATACATTTTCATTCTCGTAAGCTTTAATGTTGGTTAGGTGTTTCTGGCAAAATGCAACCTTGGATACAATACAGTGCTGTCTGAGTAAAGCTTACTTTCTTATTTTTGAACAGGGAAGCTGGAGAATTCATGGAGAAAGTATCAGAGACTGAGAGGTGGAGGACTTAAACTCATTCAGAAAATAACACGACAGGTGTTGTGAGGCTTTTCTTCAAGCCTTACATACGGAAAAAGCAACGAATGCGGGAAAATCCCATTACTTCGGTGAGAACAGTAATAATTGGGACTTTCATTAATGGCCATATCATTAGGCCATTGAAAACTCTAACCACCATCCGTCTCTAGCCCTCATAAAAAGTTGATTGACTTTTTTAACAAATGTCACCCTTCTGTCAACGGTTGTGATCAATATTTCATTTATAATTTCTTATAAGTCTGTATATACCTCAAACATGATGTATACCCCTTACAGTTCGCTTACATGCTTTGCCAAACATTCCTTGATTTTTACGCATATCCCCGGTGCTCTCAGCTGTCAGCTATTAGAATTCATGCTTGTTTAGAGTCATGCATAGTAAAGTGGCATTATCCTTTTTCTAGAAACAGGAGAATCTACATTGCCATGGAAATGCGCCTTCTAAATTGGTTAAAACATTGGTCCAAGTACGTTACCTTATGGCACTCCGGCCTTAAGCAAGAAAGTCTAGCTAGCTAGCTGTTTTGCTAGTTGATTCTTTACCCTTTAAACTTCGATCTTCTATAAAGCTGAAAATACTGAATATAACAAATTTTTGTACCAATATCCAGAAATACCTAAACGTCGTATTTCAGTCGGTTCACTGCTTTAAATTCCGACGAATGTAACATCGTTATTTGTGGAATAGTATCGTTTTCTTTTTTTGTAAAGGATGCTCCAGGTCTTGTCTCAGAATCATCTTTAGAAAGTTCTTGATTACATTAGCCTAAACAAGTCTAAAAAAGCCATTACTAAGTGACATGACTAGGTGTCAATTTAAACAATTCACCAAAAATGATAGCATGTTTACTCGTTAGGGTCAGGTAACTGATCCTGCAAAAATAATAAATCTTTTGTTTTCGGGCACCGGATGTTGGTACTTTAAAAAAATATATGCTGTTTACAAATATTCAGCTTACTATTCTAGGAAATGACGCATGGCTCCGGCATGTCATCTAAATAAAGCATATATTCACTGTTCAATAAGTAAACATGCAGTCTGATCTTTTATGAGGTACCGTATACTTATTGGTTGCATATTCGTAAGATTTAAAATTTTTTGACATAAATGAACATAGCACATTTTGACGTACAAGCGTCAATCGTTTTGTTTAGAGTAGCTGGATTATTGTGGATAGATGCGGTTTATCAAGACAAGATTGCATCGTCAACTTAAGTCGACTTTTGGTGATGAGCTCTACCATTGAGAATTATAGAAACCGGTTATAATGAATTCAGTCGTGGTCGTAGTTCGCTAACCGATCAGTTTCATGCAGGTCCTCCGATTGGTTTGCAGGTCATTCAAAGTCAGTGATTTTTCCAGCAAACATCGATGCAGTTAGAAAATTGGAAGTGGAATTTCGTCATGCGGCATGCTATGAGATTGAGGCATCCCTGGGAATTTCACTAGGATTCAGAAGGTATTATTTGAACATCTAGCCATGAAAAACTTTACTCACGTTGGATCCCACATAATTTGACAATCGCACATATAAATACTCGTGTCTATAAGTATACAGAAATGCTAAAAAAAAATCAACCGCCGCGCTTCAAAATACGTTTACAAGATTGCGACAGGTTACGAATCATGGATTTATGCGTATGAAACCGAAACAAAACAGATATCGAGTACGTTTTAAGACGAACGAAACCCGACAAAAGTTGTTCGTGCAAGAAACAATGCGAAGTAAATGTTCGCTTTTTATGCTTGAACTGACTGATCCTGTATTAAATGTCCAACTATAGCAACGGAGAATGGTCGATTTTGAATTCGACTCAGCCATTTTTTTCTTCGAAGTGCTAGGTAAAATTAGAACACAAATAAACGTCGTCGTGTCAATTTTCACGATGATAGTGCGAGCTCACACACATTTCGTGAAGCAGTTGACATTTGCATCAGTCGAAACATTGAATTAATATGTCGTTTGCCGTACAGTCCTGATTTTCCTCGAAACGATTTTTTCTTTACCGTTACATGAAATTAGACTGCAAGGACAACGGTTTTCGACGTCTGAAAATTGTGTTGAAGAGTTGAGAGGTGAATTTCAGGTGTCTGAAGTTTGAATTGTTGCTTGCGAAGGAAACGTCAAATTTTTTTGATTGTTCCTTTCAAGTAAATGATTAAACTGAAATGAAAATCTAGTAGAGTGCAAACAATTTAAATATACGAATAAAATTTACGAACATTTTAAGTCATATAATCCAAAAAAGCATTGTAAACGTGAAAACTTTGAGGCCGTTGCATTTGCAACGATGCAAACTTCAGACACCTCAAATTTTATATTTCTGGATTGAACTTGTCTTGGAAAAAAACCAAATATGCTCTTTGTGATTTTTCCCCATAACGAGCCATACCTCAGGAAAACGAGTCCCAATGGTTACGCTGCCCTCAAAAGAGCATAGTGTGGCCTGATCTAATGGAAACAAGTATCAAGATTTCAAGGACCAAACAGAATATGAAATTTCAACACAATTTCCTAAAAAATGTTCTCTGCAATTCCCTGCCGTTTTAAATGTATGAAAAATCATTTAGAATTTGACTTGAAATCTTTGAACCTAAAGTTGCCTCTGTACGATTTTCCGGCTTAAACTAAATGCTATACGTGCAAACTTATTTCGCCAGTTGTCCTTATCATGCCACCAATAAACTGATCAAAGCTTATTGGAATAATTAAATCCCCCTCCAACTCCCACTCTGAGAGCTACGTAAAAAGCAACAGTAAGTGCTTGAAAAATAAATCGTTTGTGCTCTTCCGTGGTACACATCGAGGCCACCCAAAATTGTTTCTGCTACTCCTTTTTACGGATTGCTCTGACTGAAACTGGGATCGGCAAGGGGGCCTACCGCATCGACACTATCAAATCAAAAAGCACTCTGTCAAAGAAAAACCATTGATCTCTCTGCAACCAAATACCAAAAACGTCGTATTTGAATTTGGAATTATGCATGTGTCCATACGAGATGACGTTGAGTGAAGATTCAAGTCCATCATCGAACGCGTCTAACAAGTGGCACTTGAGCTTCAGAAGGAATCGTTTTCGACAGCGGAGAAAATTATTATTACACATTATTTCCTGTCAGCCATCGTCATCGTTTCTAGGTCTTTGATACTCATCTCGTGGATATTTTTGGTATAGTTTTAACCCATACTTGGATCAGTCGAAATTCTTCTTGCCATCTTTGTTGTTGGATGAATGGATTTTTTCTACGGGTGATCCCGGGCCAAAGACGCTGGACTGGCGTCTTAAAAGGAACACATGGACCCTCCACTCTATTGGATGGGTTAAGACTTGCTGATGCATCTAAACAGCTATACATGTATCTGCTCAGCATCTCATCACTGTTACTGTCGCGAGCATCTCATTCACAAAATCACTTCAAGACGATTGTTGATGAAATCACTCTTCACGATGGCAAGGCCTCCGAGTAACGGTTGACCACAAAAATCGCCGCTTTGATGCCGTTCTACCACGATCAAAATTGTGATCAATCATTTTTCACTTTATAGATACTTGTACAGCTTCAACACATCAGCATACAACGAACCGCACAAGGAGTCTTGCCTTCGCAGCGAAAAAAAAATCTTTCTTACATGAAATTAATCTTAAAAACTATAAGAGGGACGCCTTCTCGATTTAATCGAATTCAAGCTCGAATTTCATTAATTACGAGTGATTTTGAAGATGATAAACGGTGACGATCGTGTTGATATTGTTTGTTTCGGAACGAGCCTTGGAGTGGATTGATCGCCTCCTGGAGATTTTAAAGACTGAACTTATAGGTCAAGATGGCTGAGGATTTTGGACGATCTTAACGCGAGATCAATGGCAATCATTTATCTGTTGACTATTTTGGCGAAGGATTCGCTGATCGTGACTTGTGGAGTAAGCTTGAAGCTTGCAGCGTGTTTGTTCTGGTGTGAATTCCTGAGGATCGGTAACGTCGATCAGTGATCTAATGGAACTAAGTAGAATGGAGAATTGTGATTTAATGCTGAACTTATCGCTGATCTGAGACCACCGTCTTGCGTTTGCAGACCAACACAAATTGTCGATAATCTCCGGTCACTTGATCGATCAAGATCAGTTTCATAAGATCGATCAAATCGATTTCGTAGGGCTGATACAAGGTTGCTTTTTGCGCTTTCTTTGTAAGCTAAATCCAATGATCCAATGAAAAAAGCTAATTCCATTAACTTCTATTACCCTAAAAGTCAGTTTCAGAGCCATCAAAAGAGCCAGTTAAGCGACCATTTCGATTAAAATCGAAATTCATTTCTCTTCGAGTCAGGTCGTTAAGAATATAATATTCGTCCTTCGCAAGCATGAAAAACACAATGAATAGGTCAATAAACAATGATTTCGAATAGGTTTTTCAAGTCTTTAGATACTGAATCATCAACGTCATGTTCATATACCTCCAAAATTTACTGCACGCTTGCCAAGACGATGGTCTTTAAAATAATATACTGGCAATTTCAACAAATCGAATTAAGAAAGTAACGATCTTTTTAATGACCATTGATCGTGTGACAACATCTCGAACTGAGAAAGATGAAATTGCATTGACTTGGACACATCTTTGGCATTTTTGTTTAATCAAAAAATATTCGTTGCCAATTTCTTGGATTTTTTTCTTTTTATTCTTCTTCATTTTGAATAATAATAATAAAATCGTACTTACATGCTGTTTTACGATCATTCTGCAACATGTACATGTATGAATTCGGGTAATCAGCACTTTTATGGTATATGTTGACTTATTTACGACAAAAAATGGAATGTGGGGAGAAATGAATGGTTCCATAAACTGCTTACGACTGTGGAAACAAAATTAAGTTGAATTGTTTATCAAACGTTTTATATTGAACCGGGATAGACATTGTAAAGTGGCATGTGATACCGAGGCCTTCTGACAATTTCCTAAAAAATGCAGGAATCAGAACTGACATGAGAGCATCAAGTCCAACTTTCTTTCAAAAACAGTGCCCAGGTTGACCTCCTAGAAAGTGATACGTATGTTTCCTGGAAAAATCGTTAAGGCAAATCGTGTTTGCGTTATAGAACGCACTATCCCAAAGCAATAGCTGGGCCACGGCTCAAAGAACTGTGAAAAAAAATTTATAATATATAATCATATTCAATAGCCTATAAAAGATTTAAAAAAAATACGTTTTCAAGTTAATATAAAAAAAACCGTCATAATGTTATACCTAGAGTCTCCCCACTTGTCATTTCCTATTATAATTATCTGAGACTGTTTCAACTGTCCTTATTTGAAAATCGAGATTTGTTAAATTTTGCCGAAAGGCATTTGCGCAAGGTGAACTTTGAAAAATATATCCCTGGGAATCGCTATTGAAATTTTAAAAATATCTTCACAGTTAAATGCAGTATGCGCTCGTCTTCGCACAAACCCACTGGACTACGTACTAAGCATCTCCTCTGTCAACCGGAGAACCAACTCTAGATCCATTTGATACAACACTTCGGGCTAAGCCTCCCTTTTTTAATCCTAATGGTGCCTTCGGTTTGCAGGAATTCGTTCTCTATTGGAAGAAAAAGGAGTAGAAAAGTGGTAAAACGTAGTGGAACTGCTAGAAAAGACCCTCAACGCCACCATCCGATCAACTCCCTTTTTTTCAGTCATGAAGAGTGCTCGATCTTAACACTCCAACTTGTTCCATTGGTCATCCGATGTCAGGATCACTTCAATTAGACTATCCGAGCGAAACTTTGCCGCTTTCGGCAAGATCAACACGCAATATGAACTGAGTCTAACCATTGTTTCGATTGAGCCACGATCTCAAATCGTTCATAAGCCACGCCTTCCATCTTCTTTTAAGCGCACGCCCCGAACAGTCTTACTCTCATCGAGACTTCATCGTCTTCCATGGCTAGCAACTGATGCTTGGTAACCCTCGTGTCTTCGTAGGTAGATTTGAACACGCTCTGTCACTCGCTCTCTCTTCCTTGCCAGCTCCTTATTGAGAGTTTTGCTCCATATCTCCGCTCCACATGGCAGTGTAGATTATGCGACACTTATCTAGAAGCACATTTTTGTTGGTCTTGGTTCCCCAACATTGACCATTAGTCGACTGATTGCCGAGACCTTCGCCGCTGCCTTATCTATCCTTGTCCTGATTTGCTCTGAGAAACTTTCTTTTATCAAACCCAAGAACTTAATTGAGAGTTTCAACGATACTTATGGGTTACATAAAAGTAATCGTTCATACTCTAGGAATCTACTTTTTTTCCAGGATGTTCACTGGTTTTCTTTAGTGCCAGGTTAAATCCATGTGAGACAATCGAGCTCCCTGTCCGCTGCATTTTTTCGTGGTAGGGAGGTGAAGGCTGTTAACGCCCTGAGTGTGGGACTTTCAGACGCATAATGCTTTTGGACTACCCACTAAATACCACCTCTGTCAACCTGAGAACCTAGCATGGAACCGTTTGACATATTATTTCACATTAGCCCTCGTGTTCTTACGCCTAGAGACTCCTTTGAATTATGGGAATTCTTTCTCCAGCGGGAAGGAAGGGAGAGGAAGGAAGTGCTCAGAAAAAGATCCCGCCATCCCCGATGCCTCCCAGCGCTCCAATAAAGCTTTCTTCAGTATCAGCACTGCCGGAGCATATTGATCCACATTTCTCCGACCATAGTTTCCAGACAGAGCTCTCCAATTTTACTGAAGAGGTCCCCGCGCTGCTAGCTCCATCTTTAAAAAGAGAAGAATGTGTGACAGGCATCATCCAACTCTCCTGCACAAAACACGCAGTTAGGAGACCATGCTCTGTCAATTGTGTGTAGGTAGGACCGAAAACAACCGTGCCCGCTTAAAAGCTCCGTCAAGTGGAAATCGGTCTCACCATACTCTCGACTGAGCCACGGCCTCAGGTCAGAGATAGTGCAGTCCACCTTCCCCTTCTGCGCTCTCTCGCAAGGAGGGCGATGGGTAGCACCTCTGCGATTAACGGCAGTGCCGCGACGGAGACTGTTCCATATGCACATGAGACTCGAAATGCTCCTTGTCTTCGCACCTGTGCCAATCATTTCTAGTGTAAGTCCTTACTTAGAGCTGTACCCCACAGATCTGACCCATAGAGTCGAAGCGACTGCACAACGCAATAATTACTTTTGCCGCAACATAATCTGCATAGGCTATATTTTACGACTCATCTTTGAGTTCAAGTCTCAACAGCTCATCCTAGGAGCACCGACCAAGTTTCTTTTCTAAGATCTAAGTTTTCTAAGATCAAACTGCGATACTTCAGATAATTGCCAAGTGTCTGCATCAGAAGTTAAGATATTCTGATCACGTTTTATTTACTCTTTCAGTAAGCGGATTTCAACACATTTGTGATGTCTGGTGTCACTAGAATATGTACCCGCTTGTTGAATCGACTACACTACTCGGACTGATGGGTTCCACCGACATTTATTTCTTTTGTTGAACAACCTGCACTGGAACTATGCTGTCGTGGAGTGTCTTTCTTATCCGCATAGATAACCCCAGTAAATCTTCCTTTTATGAGAATAGAATATTTTCCAGGCCGTAATTTGCATGAATAACGGGCAATATACTGGCCACGACTTAGGATTTTCCATTCCTTTGCTGATCATTATGAGTCTTGCCGTCCAAAATCCCTCAGAGAACCCGCTTTTCTCAAGCACGCATTGAAAGTACTGAACACCAAATCATGGTAAAAGTTTTAGACCAATTGCAATACATCGGCCGGAAAAACGTCTGTGCTTCGAGCCTTTTTTGACTTCATGACGTGACTTCATGAGTTTTTCCTCGTGAAGAGTGGCCTGAATATGTGAGCATATGTGGTTCATGGTTCTTTAATGGTTCATCTTATCGGCTTTGTGCTCATAGGACATCTGTATTTATAAAGAGCTTCCGGCCAGGCCCCACGGGTTCCTGTTCACGTCTTCGATGAAGTTCTGCCAACAGCGGGCCTTATTTCTATTGATCAGTTTGACCAACCGATATACTGCCATTCTGTTTCTCTCCTCATCCTGACTTCTTTCGTTGTTTGGTCATATCAGTTGAACCCTAGTACTCCATTCGCTTATCGTGTTCAGGTCTCCAGCAGGACATCGACGACCTGGAAGCAGATTTGATTCTACGCATCCTAGAATGCAGCTTGTCTTCAGTCCTCTGCTCCCCGACGAAGAGTCAAACTGTGCGTCCTGTGAGTTTTCACGAGATTGTCTACGCCAATCTATCAATGCGGGGCGCGAAGTGCTTTGGTGTGTAGGATCATTGTGGCGGTTCCCACATGATAAACATTGGTAGTCACTGGCTAAATAGGCCTTATATTAATATCCACTTGAATGTCTTTGTAAAACCAAACTGTTGGTGAATAGCAACAGTACTCACTCTCACAGTGGCTGCCATTTGCAAGGATCGTTTCCGTCTTGAATCTGGCTAATTTATACACTGTTCAATAGCTTTTGCATTAAAAGTCCTCTGTGCTGAGGACCAAAGAGTTGAGCTTTGTCTGAAAAGATGTATTGGTTGTTTCGGTGTCAGGAGAAAACTGAACCCATACGCAACCATTTCTAAGATCACACTCGGAATTCTCAAATGTGTTTTGTTCGGAACCCAGATAGCGCAAGTACCAGATTCAGCAGAGTAACATGCTGAGAATATTTTTAATTCAGTGTTGTTTGCTGAGCATGGTTTAATCAGGTTTGACCGGTCGGTTTCTATATCCCGCGTAAACTCCTCAAGCAGGTCTTGAAGTTTGAGCTCCGATGTATTTTTACCTGCAGGACACATGACATTGCTGTACATGTCTGTGGTCAGTGGTTGCGCAGAGAATAGAATGCGCTTATCCCGTCCATTCTTTACTTTCGTTTGCTGCGTTAACACACTCACAGCAAGAGCTAAGCAGCTCCCATCAGGCCCTGTGCATCTTTTTGTAGTATGGCCATAACTTAGGTATTTTAAATAGCGCAGAGTTCAAACTGTAGGTTCAACCTATTTCGAATTTACCCATGCCAAGAAGTTGTCCAATGTTTTTTCCAGTCAAATCGACTATGAACATGCACTGTCTTCTATTGTTTTCATGGGTTAGTCTCATTTTGATCCCAGTTGACCCAGGGAACATCTTTTTGAGGGACTCTTTGACCTCAGTCATGTTCTTAATGTAGTCAATGACTCTGATTGCGAGGATGGCCAATGGTTCAATTGACAAAACCGTTGTTTTTTCCCAAAGGGCCCTTCGACTGGGCCGTGGATTGGATCGGTATTTTTAGTCTCAGGTGTAAACTCTACAAGAAGGCCCCTGGATCGGGTTCACCTTTTGAATACATTTTTGGTGGACCCAATTGGTGTCGCCTGAAACCCGCCAGTCGACGAAGGCTTTCCGCTTTTTATTCCAGTCCTCTTGGATTGGATCTTGACCTTATCCTCTTCCTCCGCTATAACCCATAGTGCCCGATGCGCTTTAGGAGCTCTTCTGTGTACCGTCTCTAATGTCCTTATTTATGTTTGGATGTACTAAGCTTTGATCTTCTTTAATATGTTTTTAAGCTTTCGAAGAAGGCGTTTTTTCTAATGACAGTCCGATAAAATCGAACTGTCCTGTGGCTGGTTTTGACGTGGGCTTTTCCTGTTTCATTTGCGAGTCGTAATGCCAGCAATGTCAGTACCATCGCTTCGTATCATGGTTTGAATATCATTGTTGGTTTCTCTTGCCATAAAATTCTCAGGCGTTTGTTGTCCCTCATGTCTTACGTTTCCCTCATGTCTTACGGGGCGCTACAGCATGCTTATTGTTCTTTTACCTACCGCCCAAAGGCCCAAATGCCTCCATAATTTTAATATTTGTTCGTTGCTTATGGTTTGATGTCGTTAATGTTAATTACAGAAGGTTCTCCTTTTGGTGCCACTTTCTCGATTCGTGCATGCAGTCGCCTTGATAGTGCTATGGGTATCGATGCAAAGAAGGGAGACCATGTAAGAGTTGGCAACAACCTTTATGGAAGCAGATGCTCAGAACCAGATCAGTGCTTATTAGGAATTCTAAACCTGCTAACTGAACCTACACCACCACTTCCTGGAGAGATCTTCAAATGTTCTTGGCGGTCTGCCAAGGTTGTACCATTGGACACGGTACGATAATTATATTGGATATGTTTGCATGGTGGAATGGTAGGATTTAGTCCATAATATGGTGTCCACCAGCCCAAGTGCGTCTATTGGGATTGAATGGTCTTTGATTGTTGGTCCAGAATCAGTGCAGGTCCGTGATATGCTGGGAAGCCTTACGAAAACGTCCAAGACCTCGGGTACGTAAGGCGGCACTCCTCGAGGAATACCAGCTTCCCATTCTTATCAACCAGCATAACGCCTGCAGTAACGTTATCATGATTGGGGCCTTCAAGGACAATTTGTTGCAAAGGTGGCAGAACACTATTGTGCAGCCTTTTCGCTTAGCCAATAACACCGTTATAACAACGCATCTATACACAGCGTCAACACTCACGGGTGCCTTCTCTCAGACAGAGATGGAGAAACCATAACTAGATTTATACTTGTATTGCGATTTACACAAAAGCTATGACACGGGTTATACTGTTCTTCCTAAAAATGAGAGGAAATTTACCAACACAAATAGCATTCCACTTATTTTGCGAGAATGTCTTGTCAAAAAACTGTCAGTCTACAGTTTACTCGAAGTGTTAGCGCTGTATGTACTTAGGCTTTGATGGAACCATTTAGCCGTGGATATGTGGGTCTTGAAAATCGCAACGACTTCATCCGTAATGAATCCATACATTCTCAAAAACAACTAACCTAAGTAGGATACCTCGAAGGCAAACATTAATTTTGATCGTGTACCTCGTCGTGCAATATTTTCATAAAATTCAGGTATTTCAGCTTCGGGGACGTGACCTGCATAATAACTTTATTATGCCATAGTACTACATGTTGTTGCTGGCATCCAAGTAGCGATTAATGCAAACGATATTGTTCACGGAAAGCAAATTGTTAACGCAACAATTTCACTTTCATTCGATCCATGCTGGGAATGAGTTTTCCGAAAATATTGTTGGCATTGTGCCGCCATGATCCGCCAAAGCTACAAGTTAGTTGGATGCCCGCTTGTTTTCGAATTCTGGACCATGTAGCCCTGGTTTACTCTCGTATAATGGCCGAAGCATGATTTAATTGCACAATCTGAATTCAGACGCCATACTGGGCCTTAATAGTCATTGATCGTGTAACTCGTGTCGATCGGATCAATGAGTAATTAATTGTTGTCTTCATGAAGGCCTTATTGCAGATTGAAGATGGTTTTTGATTAATCTCTATTTGTACTTATTATTGATACAAGTAGCGATGGATTGTTGGACAAGCTAAACTGTTGCCAATAGTGCTGGTTGTTATTAATACTGGTGTAATTCCCTCGGCAACACTAATTAAACACTGCAAGGACGAATTGAAACTATGGCAATATCTTGAGGTCGACAAGCATGTCGATTGCAATCTTTCATTCAAGAATTCATTGTTCCAAAAACGATTGGCAAACTGAAGTCTTCGCAGTAGTGAATGTACTCTAATGCGCTACCATAAAACACTCTTCCGTTGGAGCATCTAAGAATCGAAATCAAATTTTACATTTAATCACAATTTTCAACGTGATTAGGTTCAAATCTAACCATTTTAGTTAACTGGCTACCAAGGCAGTATAGTTGGAAATCTTCGAAAACGATTCGCTTTCTAACTACTCACTCACATCATTGACGAAATCATGTCAAACATTAAAATCTTTATAGGACATTAAGCCGCTTATCATCCTTGATATCTTGTCTTCCAATCACGTCGGCCATAGCCTTAGGATAACATTCTCATCTGAAAGCGTTGAGTTAATTGCAACCGCGAGTAATAAATCACGCGTCGTGGATGAATTGCGATGATAGTACAAACGATTCGTATCATAGCATTCGATGTTTTATTTTAAAAGAATTCAAACGAAAGGATCAAAATTATCACGCATTCTATCGTTAGATCATGTTTTGTGACCGTTTTTAACAATTTATGATTTCCTGGAACACGACCCAAAGGCGCACAGCTCTGAAAAAGTTAATGAGTTTGCTGGAAATCCTTGTGAAAGTTACGGCTGTTGATTCCTTTTTTGTACTTGGAAAAATTTCAATACGAAAGATTCTGTCTCACATGACATAGGGTCATGTGATTTTTTTTTTTTGGAAGTGAACTTCACCTGCTTTACAGATGGCAATGAAATCAGTCTGTGTTGATATTTTGTAAATGTTGTAAATTGTTGTCATTTTACACATCCTTTTCGTCAGTTACCGAACGTTTAGCTTAAAAAAACGATTTTATATCTTAACATTTTTGTACAGCCAACGCAATATATCTAAATTCATGGTTCGTTTTCTAAATATTTCTTTACTTTTTTTATACATTCTCAATTATATAACTACTAAGTATCCTACTTTTTAACGACACTTTGGCATATTCAATAAGAAGTATTCTGGGGACCCACTCAGCGTTATGGACGATTTAAAATGTATAAATAATGTAATACATGCTCAGAAAGCTAGAAAAACGTGCGTTTCTTGTGAGAAATTCGATTTATTAATCGACAATCCTATTATACCTTTCCCCTGTCCCGATCACGCATGATGAAGCCGGTCTGAAAACATTCCAACCTTAACGTAAAGATGGCGGCATTAGCGAATAAAAGCTATTGATTGTAGTTGTACATCTTTTGACAGTTACTCACCGAAGTTTCAGCAATTTTGGACGAGCAGTTTTGACTTGATAGTCGTTTGAGTAAGTCGATGTGAACATTTTAGGAAAATCGAAAGAATTGAGTGTAGAGCTGTTATAAAATTTTTGTTTTTGAAAGACAACACGTCTAAATAAATCAAAGCCTACATGTGGCCTATGTGTATGGGGACTCTACATGATCAATTACCACAGTGAAATTTAGGCAGCTGAATTTAAACGTGGCCGTAAGAGCTTGGGAAATGATGATTGTTCGGAACGTCCAAAAACTGCGACTTCTCACGATAACTTTGGAAAAACGTGTTCGAATAAACACTTCCAACGCTCTGTTGGCACAGTTTAGGCGCAATAAATTCAAGTTTTTTCGTCGATTAATTACTGTAGATGAAACTTGAGTACATCATTATACCCCCAAACATAAATACAGTCAAAACAGTGGACTGCAATGGGGGAACTGGCTATAAAAAAGCGCAAACTATTTTTTCGGAAGACAAATGCCAAAAGACTGCAGCGCCAAAAAGAAGAAAAAATTTGAGAAACCCAATATTGTATGTGACAGGAGAAAAAGATATGTAAGAAGAGATAAAGACATGTAAGAAGTAGAAGAAAAACTCAAGAAAATCTACTGATGTTTGTACCCACAGACGCATTATCGTTATCAAAAAATCTTTGATTGGAACGCACGCTAATCCGGTCTTGATTTTTCTGAAATCAATCATTTTCAATATTCAATCGACTTATAGATAATAATCCTAATTAATGCACTTTGTTTTTGCTGAAAGCTGAAAAAAACACTATTCCTTTAAAACACATAAAGTTGACTTTCACAGGAAACCATTCTTCTTGAAGTTTTTTTCTCATTTTGTAATCCACTATGTCTCCTTTGGAACGATTGAACTTCGGTTTCTCAATGATGTCCACAATGTTTGGTCATCTTCTACGATATAGTATGCATTGTGCTAGTAAATAACGATTTCGGGATTATTGTGAGGGTGATGGATTTACTGATTATTATACAAATGGTTAAAATTTACCATAAGCGTGTCCTTCTACGTCAATACACTTACGGAGATGAATATGCCGAGCCTAGAAGTCACAGTGGAACACAACCATTGGAATACCTCTCAGCAAACTTGTAACCTGAGCCATAGTGTCAGTACATAGAGCCCTGTCATTTCGAACAACCTACCGCTCTAACGGTATTCGACCAAAAATAGTGAAGTCATAAGAAAACAAGCATACACCTCCCAAAGCCTTCGGATGAAATCGCAACTCAAATATAAATCTACTTGTCCTTTGTTTTCTCTATCCGAGAAAACTGTGCTGGTGCCATTTTCGGCTACGATATGTCTGACATGACTGTTGTCCCCCGACTTCCCGTGTTTTACTTCCTTTCAGGACTCTTTTAAGTGAAGTTAATAAGTGGAGGTAATAAGTGAAGAGTGTAGGATTTGATTTTTAGCACTTGCGAGTCTGCCGTCGCTTTTCCATTTAAATTAAATTTTGACAGTTCAGAATGTCGTTGGTTACCATGGTGCTTACAGATCGCCTTACACTGACAGTTTGAACACAAAATTCTTGTCACACGCCAAAAGTTTTGATTCGTGATCGTGTCGCTCGCCCAGAATAGGGCTCATCAGGGACCTTTTCCCGACTCTTCTTAAAGCCTTTATGCAATCTTCTGGATTAAGATCTCCAAACGGATTTCTTAAGGATTTGATCAGTTTCCGATGCATTCTTTGCAAGGCATGAACAGATTTCGAAGTAGTATCGCGTACCACTTTCAGCGAACGATCTATCACGTGATAAAAAGATCAGAAGACAAACTTTGTTCAAAAAATTGTTCTACTTCTAGGCATAAATTTAATCTGGACGTGTTCTGAAGGATAGACCTCCTCTCTGAGGAGGTCTGAGAGCACTCTCCTGGATACTCAAATGCCAATAGAATACTATACAGTACTTTCATAATACATCCTGGGCATCTCATTCCACTGTGTTTTAACTTTTCAGAATTCAGAATTTTTGTGTTTTTTTTTTCAGAATTCAAAACAGTCTTCAAATTGGCTTTAGTCCTCGATAGATTATCAAAAACAAATGAAATAAGCCAGCATGAAATAAACCAGTTGATATCCTAATATCAAAAACGGCTTCTATAGTTGTCATTATGCAATCATTTACGGTTATGTCCTTTACTGTTTCAATGTTTTGCCAGTATTTAGAAAAGTATATAAAATGGCTTCTGTAGATATATTTTTGTATTGATGCAGGATTATTTCCCTTACTGTTTCAAATTTTTGCCTGTAGTATTAACTACTGAGGCATCTAACGTGCTTCTCACCTTCAAAGATCTAAGCACCTTGCTGAAAATGTTTGAAGCGCTCACAAACCAAAAATGTTAAAAAGCGATATTGTCGATATTGAATTTACCATCACACTTTATTCTTTTATAATTTTTTGAACAAAAATGTAACACAACCCATAAGTCTTGCAAAGAAATCTGAAAATACGAAAGCCTATATGAGCCGTAGAACAACTGAAGGCAGGTGAAAATGAACGCACATCATTTGTACAAACATTTTTACGCATAAAAAATGACAAAAAATTCCGGGAATTGGTTAAAATAAGTTCGATTAAGAATTTGTTCGAAGAATTCCACCTTTGTGGGCTGATATTATCTTTATACGCATGAAACAATGCTGCTATACTGACCTGGTAGCTCCTAACTTTGATGGTAGTTGAGGGGACCTTATGGTGCACTTTAGTGGTGTTTAGTGGGTAGTCTGGTAGCATGCGCTGCTAGGAGTCCCACACTCCGGGCGTAAATTGCCTTCACCCCCCAACCCAAAAAAAAAAAAAAAAAATGGTGCACTGGAAACAAAATGGTAACGCCCATGAAATCTTCTTAACACAAGGGTCATTACTCAAAAGTATGATTTTTTTGCATTTTTCGGAACATAATACCACTAAAAAAGTTAGCCGAGCATCTCCTTATTTTCTTCAGCCGAGCTTGGGACCGGTTCAGTCAAAATTACGATGTTATTAATGCCAGGAGCCGCATATATTTCGTGAGCTCTTTGACGTTTCATTCAGAAGTACGAGCAAAATGTAAATAAAACACTATTTTTTTATGTCAACACTCACCGACGCTTACTTTTATGACAACCGCAATGCTCTCTACATTTTCCCCTACACGTAAGTGTCCTACGCGCGCGGTTGGCTTTTTTCTCCGAAACACTTGTGATAATCGGACTATATGGTACATTTTCTGGAAAACTATGAGCACGTGGTCGTGCATAATCTCGAACATGCATAAAATCTTCACGATGAATCAGTTATTGGCGACCATGCGTGCATGGGTGTATGCGTATGGGTACGAGGGCAAACTTTCAGGCTTTTTATTGCGAACTATATTTTCAAAGTGAATACTTAGGATTTTTTTACGATGGGTACAGAAAAATGAATAAGATTAATGTCAGGGGGAAATTAGGTATATACCTTTTAGTTATTGGTGCTCGTTTTACGATTTTATGTAAACATACATGTAATGAAGTTTTTCTCAGATATCTAGATATGAGTATTCAAATGTCAGAAATTGTTAAAATAGCACACAATAAAGAATTGGAATTGCTATATGTACATTTTTTTTATTATAATTTTCCACATAATCGCCTTTTAGGTTAATACATTTTAGATATCTTTTTTCTAAACATAGTATTCCTTTTTTAAAAAATCTATTTCTGGGAAACTTAACAAAATCCCTTACGACCTTCTATCACTTCTTCATCGCCTTTAAATTTTTCGTGTCTTGAATATTCCTTTAACCGAGGGAATAAATAAAAACCACTAGCAACTGAGTCATATTAATATGAGGGATGTTCAAGGATTTTGAAGCCAGCGTCTTGGGTCCCATGCATGACAAGTGCAGTCTTGTTTACCAGTGCATTGTCTTGATGAAAAATAACTTTTTTTGTAGTTTTTCCTCTACGTCTTTTAAAAGTTTCGTGATGTAATTTTTTTATATATTCTACGTACACACTTCCTGCTACAATGGCTCCAAAATCAAGAAAAATCAGTCATTTCATCATGCTGACTATCCCTTCCTTCCTGACTATCCCAAAAAAGTGCAGACGGTATTATCTGGAATTCCTTTGAGGTTGAGGATGACGGTCTGTTCCATGTTACCGATTGTTATTTGGTATCAGGATCGTGAGGGTGAACTCATATTTTATCTATTGCTATGATTCCTGCTTAAATGAAATCAGGATGTTGGATTGTTGAAACATATCCGATGAGCTTTCGTGTCTTTTCTTGCACCTCCGTGAGAGTTCTGGGAAACCAATGTGTGGATACTTTTCTCATTCTGAAATAATATATCGTATTATATCGAGATCTTTGACTCTTCCGCGATAAAGCGTAGTGTCACCCGACGGTCATCTAATAAAAGTTATTCAAATTTTTCAACCATTTCTTGGCTAACAGGCGTCCAAGGGCGACCTGAGCGATGTTCGACTTGAATCGATGTTTTCGCACTTCAAAATTTGCAGACCTCCTCGTGACCGGAGAATATGGTGGAGCAACCTCCCAGGAGTTTTTCGCTACTCATGAAAATCTTGTTCGTCAGAACTAATTTTCAATTAAAAATATTTTATCACTGCACGGATTTAAATTTTATGGATCTTTATTGACACTTAACGATGATCTAAGCTATAATTAATTCTCTAAAATAATAGCTAATTATATTCTCAAACTACTCTTAATTAGTTCTTAAATTCTTGTTTTTATTGCAGAAGTAATGAGAACGTAGATATACCCCTCACCCCCATAACACTCCTCGTATGGTAACGTGACTTTGTTTTTAAAGATGTTCTGTCTTTTTTCTGCAAATTTTGGAAGTTTGAATTTGGAAGTGCGCCATTCCGACAAAAATCAAAATATCAAAAAAAACCTTCGTGGTTCTCTGGATGTTGTTGCATAGAATAAAAAACACTTTGAATGACTTCTCATGATTCAAAATTTAAATGAAAAGTTGATACGGCCATGGAGTGGAACGAAATTCAGACCGACGCTGAGATAATCTGAGAGACGCTGCTGTACAATCACCATTTTGAGGTACATTATTCTGTAAAAACTTTCTTTGACGGCTAATTATTTCTACGATAAATTTCTTGCTTTTAATATTCACATTGTTTTATATATTCCTCTCAAAAAAAATTCACGTAGATGCTTATTTTTCCGCCCTTTCAGTTAGCCCCGTTTAAAATTCGACTCTTAACTCCCTAAATTTTGAATTTGACATAGAAATTTCAAAATTTACTCCCTTAAACTTTTGTTGGAAAATGTAAACAAAATTTTTGAAATTTTAAAGTAAATTTATCCAAAAATATTTCAGCCGACGTGTTTGTTACCTTATTTTGAAATTTCGTTTTCCCATTATTTTTTTAGCTCGGGTTTATCTGTCCTTTTTTCAGAGAACCATTTTCGTCAAACCCATTTGTTCACGGATGAATTGAGTGCAAGTATGCAAAATGACTTGTTAACCTCATAAAACGATTAATTTTACCTTAAACAAAATGAATTTCTCTTTTTGATTTTCATCGTGGAGAAAACAAATTCCGATCCCGTCAAATATTTATTTGGTGCATAGCAAAACTATTTTACGGATATCATTTCGGATTTTTTCTATTTCTTAGTTTCCCGCGTGCCATATTCAAATCGATGGAACTTCTAACCGCATAACTATGACATGGAAAAATTGTTTTAGAAAATTTTCACGATAGATATTGTGGACTTGCATTCGTGCATACTTAATTTTATCTAGTATTGATTATGATTGATGTTTAAAATTGGGGATAAGATTGATTATGTGCAGTATTGGAAAGTAATCATTTTTCATTTTTTCCCGTCGCCATGGATATCATACTGCTTAGCATTGAGATAACAATGATTTATGCTATAAGTGTGTAACTGAATGAAATTAAAGGATTTTTTGGGTCACTTGATTTTAACATACAAATTGCATGTGAAATTAGTGTTTGATTGAAGTGAAAGTTTAAGAGATTTGTTTGGAATTTATATAATATGCACGTGGGTATCAATGATCTTATGGATAGTTTTAGAAGTAATGAATGTTGCCAAAATATTTGCTGGATTTCAAATGTTGACCAGCTTGATTTTTCGGAATGAGTTCAAGCAACGAGGTCGAGTTGTCACAGTGGTAATAATTGATTTTGCTGATTTGAGAGAACAAATTGAGTTCAATGAACGCCCGTTTTGATCAATTATCGCTGCGATCTTGATCTAAGACACTGCTAGCATATTTGAATTATTCATTATGAAGCTCTCGCATTCGCCATAAATACTTTAAACTAATTGAAAAGGAGATCAAGAGTTTGTGGTTTCAGATACGCTTACAATTTATGTTAATAATTTTTCACACAGCCAAATTAAACTAAATACTTCAGGGTAATATCGCGATCTCTCGAGACAGATAGGTCTCGTAGTATTCAAGAAGTCCAAGGGAGAACAATTCGTAACCTAAACGGAAAACTACCCTTCCTCTCAGATTTCAAATCAGCATTTACTTGGGTTAAACCACGTTGTCTCACTGCTAGAAAGTAGACAAATATTTAAAACTCGACTTGAAAGAAAAGACAAAAGCACAGCGATAAGTATAACTATTTCCTAGACCTGTTTCCTAGACCTGTTTCCTAGACCTGTTTCCTAGACCTGTTTCCTAGACCCGAAGATGTTGGGGGAAGGTTACGGGTATACCAATGGACGAGCTGATAACATCTGCGTTAAACATTAATCATATTCGCCTGTTCACTTCAGCTCCACTCGGTTTTTGGCCCATTTATGACACTACTAATAGTCTCGATCCATTGAATGCGTTCTCTATTAGAGAAATTCAGGTAATATTCATTTTGTTCCCTAGACAGGAAGATTTTGGGGCAAGAGAAACGGACTAGCCAGCCGACGAGCTGGTTAAATCTGGGTGGAACATTAATCATCGTCGTCTGTTCGTTATAGATCCTCTCGGTTTACGGACTGCATATGACCCCCCAGCAGTCTCGGCCCATCGAGCGCGTCCTCCATTTGGAAAATTTTGGAAATGGTTCATTTTGCTTCCTAGACACGAAGAAGTCGGCGGATAGCGAGACAACCTTACCAGCGAATGAGCTAGTAAAATCTGGGTAGTAAAATCTGGGAACATCACTCATCATCGTGTCTTCGCAACAGCCACTCTCGGCTTTTTCCCACATGAGATGCGTCTAACAGTCCGAATCCATGGAACGCGTCCTCCATTTGGAAAATTCCGGTAATGATTCGTTGTTTTCGTCACTCCAACACGGTCAGCTCGTTTCATCAGCTGCGTTTTCTTTCGGCTCTCCATTTGGTATAAGTTCATCAGCCTAACCTGTGAATACATTCTAGACAAGGTATTCCTTATTTTGCATCTCCGCAACATGGTCAACGCATTGAACCTTCTTCAGTTTCACAATAGCAGAAACTTTTGACTCAGTTAATCGACAAATTCATACAAACTCCGTATTCGTTGTACTGTACTTCGTTTCGACCCTGCCTTCAAGTTTCGAACACGAAATGCAGCCTAGGATCTAACCTTTAAAGGCGTTTATATTTTTGCGGGTTTTTTTTTGCCAGGTCCCGCGTTTTGCAGTGCTAGCATACCACCAATATTTGACAATGTTTATTTGAAACTCTATAGAGAAACTCTAAGAAGAGACACTGAGACCAACGTCTTATTTGAAAACTGACACTGTGAATAAAGTCTCATATTCTCTTGTGCTCATTGCGATGTTTCACAAATTTTATGCCACGGTTTCCAGAATCGCCACCATTTTTTACTCTTAACCCATTTAACATTATATTTGGTAGAATTTTGTGTCAGTTTTCTCGTTTGGACGATGCAGTTTTTTTAGTATCGTTAATTTGTAGCACTAACTTCTTCACTGTTTGAAGCATAGTGAATTCGATTTTTTTCTTCGGATGTGGAAAACCATGATATGATGTCAATAACACCTGCGTAATACCCTACAATATGCTTTGATTTATAGAGCAGCGTACATTGTGTATCAGGTTATAAGTTTCCTTATAACAAATTCTAGAGCTAGGTTATACAGTAGTGGTGCTAGTTCACTTCCCTGCTTGAATCCATCTTTAATGTCAAAAGCGTCCAACAGCTGGTATTTTGTTCGAACTTGTGATGCTGATAAAGTCATTTTAGTCACCTTTGATAATTTTTCTAGGGTGCGAAAATCAAGAATAATTTAATAATGTATTCCCCGATAGAACCTTTTGTATGCTTGTCCCCAGTCCTCAGAAATTTAATAAACAACATCGGCTGTACTTCCAGCACTATTCAAGAACCAGTTTGATCGAGAATATTTGATCAGTGATTGATTTTCCAGCTTTAAAATCTCTTTAATATTAACTAATTATGTATGCGGTGTTAACAATAATTTTGCGTTCTTTTGCGTCCTTCGCATTCGGTATAATGTACTCTGTAAAAATATTCCTCTACAATTTTCACACTTTGATTTGGCTCCTTTTATTGGGGATAAGAATGGATAGGCATCACTCCTGCGGTATCTGCTTTGGATCCAACATATATTGAATCATTGCCGCTACCATATTTGATAAGTTCTCCCTGAATCTCAGCATTGTCCAGCGCCGTTTCATTTTTCGGGATTTTCAATTTATCCCCTCCAGTGTTAACGAGACCAAAAAAGATTCATATGACCAATTCACGCTGTCAAATGTTTCTGAGGCAATAGGTAGTAAGGTTTAAGAGAAATCTCCTTGATTCTATTGTCGTCAAGGCTTTTTTCGTCTTTTTTCGCATAATGTGGCCTTGCTCTGATATCCTTATCCCGAGCGATTTAATGTTTTCTATCATTGAAAGGTGATAAATCTCGGTTCTGAATTTTTCGTCAAAATATTTGTGATTTGTACGAAAATTAATTTATTCGTTACACGTCAAAGGTTCTCGTTGAAGTTTCACTTTGTCCTAATTTTTCGGCTCTATTTCAGTTAAATTGATGATTAAATTCTGGTGTCCATTATCAAACCAATCATTCCACTTACACTGACAAATATGTCCTATTTTTTCTATTTGTCCTCGTGAATTTACCTCCTTGTCCTAGTATCAGTATTTAAATTATTTTAACGCACTTAAACTACGCGTGACTCTTTTATCTGATGCATCGAAGCATTCACTGGAGAATTAATCGTTTTTTCCAAGCACTATATCCAAATGTTTCTTATGGCTTCTCTATATGTCCCTTTTGGTCCTCGTGTTTCTGATTCGTTTATTTTAATGTAATTAATGGTCATTGGTTTTTTCGGTTCTTTTCTCTCTCTCTCTTATTGGCCTTCTAATGGATCCTTGAATTCACCGCCAAACTAATCATCGCAATTGCCATGGCCAATGTACCCAATTGTTCCGTCTTTCTATTCTCTTATATTTCCCTCTTTGTCCCAGCATAAGTATTTTTGTTATTGTAGCGTAATTAATCTATGCCTGCTTTATTTTCTCGAATACTTCCGAGCTTTCACCGTGAAACCAATCATTACACTTCTCTCGAGCAATGTATTCAATGACTTCTTCAATCTTTTTTTCGATTATTTCTCTCCTTGGCCTGGTCTTTCTCTGCATATTATTTTAACGTCATTGATGTACATCGATTTTTTGAATTCTCTCCCCTCTTTATCTAATTCTTTCTTTCTCTTTTTTCTCTTGCTCTCTCTCTCTCTCTCTCTCTCCAATACACCCAGCTATTCACTGTCGAAAGAAACATCTCACTTGCGACGGAGAAAAAATCCACTTGCTTGTTCCGTCTGGTCCCGTGGATTCCCGTCTTTGACCTGGTATTTCTCTTTACTTTAACGTAATTGATGTACGCCTGTTTTTAATGTGATTTCTCTTTAATGCATCCAGGTATGCACCTTCAAACCAATCATCTCACTTAAGCCAGACAATATATTCAAATGTTTCTTCTGTCAAACGTTCGATGACTAACTTCACTTCCATTGATAGTTTGTTGCCGGAATTTTCTCTTCGGTATTAAGGATGGAAGCCGTATTTGTTTTCAGATTCTTCGATTGAACCCTTCAGCAATTGACGCCGGTTTTTTTGTGGATCAAACTTTTGTTAAGCACCATTTTTCTATATAAACCGCCTTTGTTAAACGTCATCGCAAAATTTTTTTGACCACGGGGTCCAAATGTCAAAATTCGCTCTTCGAAGTGCATGGATATCAAGTATACCAATAGCTCGGTACCACTTGGAACGAAACGATTGATTAAAAGTTCATTTCAGATCCCTGGAGACCAAACAACAACGTTGTTTGGTTGCAGCGACGAGAAGGAACGAAAGTAGACCTTAACCCATCACTAAGAAATAAGAAGAAAAGAAAGGAATAAGAAATCCCATAACGTTTAAGGTCAATATATCAAACAAATATCAAGACAAACGCATCTTACTGCAGGAGATTGGACAAAGAGGAGGAAAGCTATGAGGGTTTTCTTCTAGTTCGTCAAAGCCTTACTCAAGACGGTCTTCAATTACGGAAAAGGAATCACGTAACAGAGTCGGAGCACCCGATGGTCAGGGTACTTGGAGCTCTGATGCATAAATTAAAAAGAAATATCCGGAAAACTATGGTTAACGCTGAACTAAATGTAAGACCAAATAAATCAAGGATGATCCACCATAGTTTATAACCATCACTAACGTATACTTCGACCTACCAATCAAATGAATAGTACAGAATAGGTTGCAAAACCGGCCGTAAATTAAAAATGGAAAACATAGTTAAAACTAAGATCCTTTTTTGTCAAATCTTTACGATCTCTTCAGCTAGTACAACTGGAAAACTTTGTAATGGTTTTCTATAAGTTATAACAATTTACGCGACACCCTCGAGTGCATTGTCAAAATAAAGTGTCACACTTCTTATACACTATGAAAATTACCTGTACCCCGAATTGTATTGTAGTTAGAGGGCTCACCTTCTGAACCTTCTGAGCAACAGATTCCCGGCTCGAGTTCTGCTGATGACAATGATATTAGAATTTGTGTTTCTCGTATCAAAATATCGGCTCATTTGGCTATTATAGGCACCTTAGGGAATTTTTTTTAATGGCATAAGTGATTCCCGCCAGAAATCCTTCTCTTGTGGGTTTGGCCCTGAAATAAGATGGCTCTAACACGCCTCAAGATCGAAGTTATGTAGTGAATTGTTACGCTACAACAATTAGAATGTGATTCGTTCGTTAGGACGATTATGTAAACCGTAAGTTGCTTAACGTAGGAAACGCATTCCTCGTCAACGTTTCCGTTGAATAATTTGCTGCCAATGAGATAGACTGTGTCTTTCCATGACGAAACGTCAAAGAATATTAAATATAAATACATTGTCAACTGAACCCAGCAAATAACTCTCACATTTCAGCCATAAAAACACCCTCTAAATGAAACATTCCCTATATATGGCTCAACAAAGCACCCTTTATCGTGGAATTATCTATTTATCAGTTATCGCCCGGATATTTAGTCATAGTTGTTGATTTCTATAAACATGATAGCGTATGGCTGAACAAAAGGATTCAATTATTTACTACAATACGAGTAAAAAAAGTGCCAGCCACACTACATGAAAGGGGCTGTTCCAGCAAATTATTTAAAATGTTGTTTTGTACGCTCCTACAATTTCATCAAAGTATACATACATACATCTATCTTTGTATCATATATGGTGCATATGGAAATTCCAAAAAGAAAAATTATATACCAAAGGCACATTTGCGTGTGCCAGTCTTAATTCATGGAAGCAAACCAAAAAAACAATATCCAACTACCCGCAGCAAATTTTTTGTGTTAGACTCTTTTTCGCACTTCTCGACAGCTCGTCTCCTGTTACGATGTTGTTCCATGTGTGATGTATGAACAAAAAGGCACAAAGGACATTTGCAATTAATTCCAACACGTCGTCACTAACATAACATTCAGCGGTGTTGTCGAGGTTCACAATCAACCCTTCAATTCATAACAAAACACACAATTCAATAATCAGTTGAGCCCTTTGCGTAAACATCCCCTTCTTTTGATACCTTTTGTGTGAAGAATAAACCCGCAATGAATCGTGTTTGTAGCACGAAGTTACTACCATATTCATCCGTGCGGAGAAGTCTTGGCGTCCTTCAGGGTATGAGAAATGCATTCATCAAAATACTTCTTTATAGCATCAGTCTTCTATCGACGAATGTGATTTGAGTACTTCTACCAAATCATAACTCCAACACACTGAAAGGACGCCGCAAAGTAGGGTTAGTACGAAGCTGACTGCTGGGGAGCTCTTAGTAGATCTTGCAGAGATTCCATTCAAGGATTTTCTGAGAATTTTCGCACCCGCCCGGAGATTCGCCGCGCGAAGCAGACGAACATGACGCTGAAATAAAAGGAGTCAAATGCGCTGGTTAGGAACAATGTGAGCAGAATAACTACAGGATAAGGTGAGTATGGAAGCGTGGCGTATTAATGTGTGCATCCACTCACCAAAAGATGTCTGGTGCCTTTGAACACCTCCTTATTTACACTCTCTGAGCATACTGTATTAGACACATTGCCTCCGTGCAACTCAATTTCACGCTACTAAATGCGCTTTTCTCGGAGCTTGTTCTTTACGCTTCGCTAATTTTAGGGAGTGCTAAGCATAGCAGGATTCACAATGACTGGGTGCGAATGAAAAGGATTCAGTTTGCATGCAGGCAAATGTATGCATATACATATTAACCGCCGCTGGATGAGGTAATCCTTTTCCGTTTGCTGAAAAAATTTTTGTAATCCGGATCAGAATCATAAAATCCTTGTTCTCTCTTTACACCTCGTTGCAACTGGATTCGAGCTTAGTAAACTTACATGTGTGTGTTATTTCACCAGCACGTCCATTATGTAAGATTGAAATTAACAAATCGAAGCCAAAAGTGAGCTTTATTTGGTCCAATTCAGGATCAGAATTGTCGATTTTCGTTTGAATCCATTTGCAAAATCGTTTGCTGCCGCGGTATTCAGTACTCCTGCAACCAAAGTTCCTTTCCCAATTAAAAATCCTCATGCTTCATAAACTGAAAAGGCATCACACATATTGCCTACACACCGTAAACAAGTCCTGCCAAGTAGCGGTTTCGAGAGCAACTCCGAGGACCACAAAGACGACTCAACATTTTCCAATTCGAGGATGTTCATTTGTTTCCCTTTTCCATATCATACGAGGTATTGGGCAAACACTTTAACATTCACCAGCATCAGGATACGCACTCCCTTGTATATCATTTTTATACCATTCACTCGTTGCCATTGCCTGAAAACTTTACTATCCTGACAGAATGAAACGTATTTCGGTCTGGTTAGATGTCGATTAAACATTTACGTATGTATATTTGCAAACCAACAACAAAAATGCAACTTTTCATTGCATACGATGCGATATGTGATGTCTCCCAGGACGCAACGAGTAAGTTTAATATGCAAAATGCACCAGAATCGTCATCATCACTAGCACATAATCATGGTTATGAACAGTCGAAATAGTACTCTCCATACAAATCAAAAGGACGTGCAGAATGGCATGCATGTTGTTTGAAAATGGATGCGATGAATACAAACGAAATGCTTGTTCGATTGCGAAATTGAAAACAATTTAGTCTCGTGCTGGACCTTTTTTTCACAATCAAACCTGGTGTTGCATAAATAGCACACATATTCGAATGGAATTGATTTGCTGTTTTTTTTTTTTTTAAGGATAGAATGCTATTGGTTTCGGTGTGGCTTAATCAGTTGATTGAATTGAGGGTTTGTTATCTTCAAATAGTATCTCATCAATTGCAATTAGAATGTTGCTCCTCGTGGAATTGCATCGAATACCAGTTTTGTTACTGCAAGTTTTTTTGGTATTAGGCAGCAATTTGAACGTTCAGTCATATGCAGTCTTCCTACACAGGGGTAAAGAGGACTCCGAAATTCTTAAAAACAACCATAAACCAAAAGTTTCTTGAGAAAAAGGTAAAAACCACCGAGAATGTAGCTTGGAACAGCTTGTCATGTTACTTCAGACTACGCCCCCTTAGCCTTGGTGAGTCGCGCCTTCAGAATCGAGGGATCCTTCTTTTAGTAAATACGGATGGAAGCGAGAGAGACTACTTGGGTAGTGAACGTTCTTAATGAGTCGTGCCTTCAGGATCGAGAGATCCTTCTTTTAGCGAATACGGATGGAAGCAAGGGAGATAACCTTGGGAATGTATTTTCTTCTCTCTTTTCTCAAACGATCACGAGTGCCCTTCTTTATGAAAAAAAACCGGAACGTATATAACACACAGATCAATTTGCTCCCGAAATCACCAACTTACCAACTGTATGGAGAGAACTCTTTTCATCTTTCAGACACATTCCTTCGCAAGCCTGGATCGCATGAAAAGAAAATATGACACGCGTCCACTTCAAGTAAAACCACGAATCTGAAGACCGAAAGCTTTCCATTATGTGAGCGGTCAGACTGAAAAAAGTCGCACCCATTGGTTCTTGATCTCACCATACTCTCTACTAAAATATGGTCCCAGATCCTTATGCGATGCACAGTCCACTTGATCCATACTTCCAACCAACCCATACTTCGGAGATGTATAAAAATACAGATTCTACCACCCTCATGAAGGATTAATCTCCACCCAATCTTCATGACCCGATAAGGAGCCAACGGTCTTTCAGTGAACTTATCCATCGTCACTCTGATTAAGACAAAGAACCTCATCTACGAGTATATCAACAGGAACATGAATTATTCAATTCCTTTGAATTACTAAGGAATACTCCGCTATGGACGTGAGTAACCCTGAGGACCTACTGTCCGGTCAATGTGATAGCTTCTGTGTTTTTTTCCCAGCGCTACACTTAACCCTCGGTTGATAAACCGCCAATTCACTTGATGGACGAATCTGGTACAGTTACTGCAGTTTAAAAGCTCCCATACGAGGCAATTCAGAGGTCTGCGCCAAGAATTGAACAGTGAACCAAGAATTGAACCACTGCGGCTCAAACGGCCTAAACAACTCCTCCCTCTCTTCCTCTCTTTTTCCCTCTTCTCTCTTTTTCTCCGTCTATCTCTTCCTCTCTCTCCCTCTGTCACTCTTCCACTCCTCCTGCAACACACCTAAAAATTGGTTTGTCGAACATGTGAACGTCTATTTTCACAGTGTTTCAGTTTGCGGAGAGGAATTGAGAAACACCCTTATTAATTGTAATTACAATGAACTGGTAATCGCTCGTAGTAATTTCTATTTCTATATCAAAGGGACAATGCACAGTGAACATCATACCCAGGACGATGCCCAGGCAGCCGCTCTAGCAGAAGTTCATATTTTCTTCTATCCTAGCCCATATAACAAGACTAAGTTTCTCTTTGGCACCGGGATGAGGCATTGTCCATGTTCTTTGCGGCTATTTCTACCCCAAAAAATGATCCTTTATGCAGTGTCCAAGACTACCCTGCATGAAATCCTCATCGTTAAGTAGATACTGAAAAATATCATGACCAGCACCTGGCATTCTCTGAGACTTTAAACTGGTGGACTTTTTTAAATTGGTTACAAAACCATCCGCCTCCTCGCTGTTGAAACCTTTCTTACACATTGGACGGATGGTTTTCCCTGGAAATAAAATGACCTCTCATATGATTTTTGAGGTTGCAAGTCTTCTGGTTTATTCCTAGGCTTCTTCAAATGCATTGCTCTTTGCCGGAAAGCGGACTCGCCAATTCCGTGTGCAATGTCCTGATACTGTATATTATTGTATACCGTATATTTCTGATACTGATGATACAGATACAGCTCTTACTGATGTAGCTATGCCCTAGCATACTTGGTTCCCGAAAAATGAATGAAAGGAGCTCTGAAATCAATGTTACGTGGGGGGTGATAATCACGTAATCATTCTAACGATTTTGTAAGATGGATCCGTGCTGCATTATTCGAGACAACTTTGTCCATTTTCGTTGAGAATTCTCAGAAAAATCTTCTTTCGCTCCTTCGATAAACTCTTTCTGCTTTCAACATGAGTCTTGCATTTGGATCGCAGATCTTTGAATTTAAATTTGAACACAGGAAACTATAACTATAAAACATGTACAACACTTCCCCAGGTGTATCACATTTGTAGAGCAAGCCGTTTCAATCTTATCTTTTGCAGCTTACAGCAATGCACAATACAGAATACAGGAATGCAAAAAGCAAGAAATGTTAGCACTGGTAAAGGATCACACTTTGGCAATCAAATCTAGTTTCCTCCCTGGCCAAGGGCTGCTCATTGTATTTCTTGTGGGAGTTCTACAATTGAGACTTTTTCCCTCTAGGATTGGTGAACGTCAATTATACTGCACTTTTGAAGGAGTTTGCCTTAGGGCCTCTTCTAAGTTGTTGTCTTTCGCAGCACTATCGATTGTTTTTCAATTGAGCTATAACAAATGAGGCTTTAAAGTATACCACCATATTCAACTGCAACTTTCAACCAAGGCTTTTTGATCCAAGGACATATTCAAGGACACTTACAAATCAGCCCTTAACTGTAGGCTCGTCGCCAAATTTTACGAGAAAGCTGCCCGTCTAAGTCGCTAGTTCTAGCCTCATACTACTCATACTGTACTTTCAGGTTCCGAATTTCTTCTTAATCCTGAAAGGAAGTGGACGCAAATTTTCTCATTTTTTGCTTGTATTAGTAAAGAATTGTTGCAGATCTATTGCCTTGCCTTCTCGTCATTGATTTTGGTTCTGTTGTTCCGAGCTTTTTAGAATAAAACTACATCTTTGAGTCTTGGAAAATAAGCCTTTGCACTTTACACACTGTATAAAGCACAACAAATACTTCACTGTGTTTGTTGTGCTTTGGAGTGTACAAGGACTAACTAAGCTTCGACTAACTTTCTTTGCCTAGGAGCTGTTGAATTGGATTACTTTGCTCTTTTTCTGTAACCCAGCTCGCTGAGGCTTCAAACCGTCTCTTTGCCATTTGCGCCGGCAAGGATACTTTCAATTTTGACCGCCGCTAATTAAGCTTTTTCCACTTGATCTCTGCCTTCAATAATCAGCGGGAAAATTGCTGGATACTGGCGACGAGATTCTTGAGCTCTTCAATTATATTTCTTCGTCCTGCCGTCCTTATTAGAAGGATTTTCTTGTAAATATCAAATTTTATTATAAATAAATTGTAAATTATAAATATCAATGTTTATTAACTAATGGCCGCATCTGCTTGTTCCAAACTGTCCAAATTAATCTCTTGGCCAACTCTGCCTCATCACATCACAAAAATGGCCTCCTTGTTTCTTCACAAACATGGCAAGAGTTCATATTTCCAGATATCCACTGAGCTTTCCAAGAGTTCCGCTCTACCACATTGCGCGTGAGAACCTTGAACAAAAGGGATGTTTTGCAGGACCGAGTCGATATTGGTTTTTTTTTTTTGGACACGGGGCTTACAATAGTTTTGTTCTGTTTGCTAGCATGGTTACCCCAAGCAATCAGGATTCTCTTCGTAGATCGGCAATACATTTGGATGATGGACAACCTCGCCAACGCAAGCTATTATTTTATTACCAAATACTATTTCTACTTTTTTGTGGGAGTCTTTAAATAACAAGTTCAAAATATTTTCAAATGCTATTCTCAGAACTCAATTTTGAATTCGTACGCAAGGACACACAAGGTTCAGGTCAAAGCCCAATGCTATTTTACCATCCAGTTTTTCTAACTGCTGAAAACACATCATTGTATTCCCAGTTGACCCATCTGTCTTCACTTATATCGTTACTAGAGATACCCTCTAATTGCCGTCCGATCTAATAAATCAAATCAATTTTATTGTATCATTGGACCAAGGAGACCCCTCCTTACTGGTACTCGCTTCCTGTAACATCTGCATGACATCAGTGAAGTGGACAAGACGATCGACGACAAACGATGTAATGTATCAAAACAAAACCCCGAAATCGATCACTTACGTGAACGATCCTGAAGACAGTTGCCAGCTAACAACTAATAAATTGTTAAGATGTCTATCGGTGACAGACATTAAGCCACCAAATTGATTAGCATACAAATACAATGCGGGTGTTTGTATGTATTTTGTTCTTCGGGTAGAAAGTCAGTTGTCTTGGACGTGGTAACCCAAGAAGAAAAGACAAACGTGAATACATCTTGGTCCCAGCATTCAAGTTGCACATATGTATCCAATACAGTTGGAGTGTATCCGCATGCGTAGCATTGGATCAGCGCGGAGGCGTTGATCACAGATCACAGAACAGAAGCCTTATCTCTTCTTGGTATTCTGGTATCCATTTAATAAATGAAGCAGAAGACAATTCACACACACTTCGTGCCCTCATTCAATTCCTGTGTCAGATCAACCCGCTGCCATGTTCATTCATCTTCCGGGATCATTTTTTATAGAGCAGCATTACGACTGTAGGATTCTTATTGAACCGCACCAACAATAATGCGAACGAAGGCAACGAAGAAAAGATGAAGAACTCTGATATCCAGACGCTCCTTTGCAAATAGACCTTTGCTTGTCGTTGTTAAATGTCAGCAGTTATTGAATTTGGGCCAGCGGCAAACTACCATATTTCTTTAGTACGCTCCTGATCCTATGGAAGTCTTGAACGTTCATAAACGATCGCAATTATTAAAAAAGATTTCTTCCATGTTGAGACTAAAGCCACGTTAATATCTCTGAGAGTTTTGACTATCCAACCCAATAGGAAACTTTCTTCCAATGAGCTAACGCTCTTGAAAATCCTATCGGAAAATTAAATTATTTTGCATCCCTCGCAGATGGAAATAAATAACTCAAGAAAATTTTAATTAATTTATGTGTGGGTTTTCTTTGACTGGATGCGATCTCAACAAAAGATATCATGATCGGTCAATACAATGTGGAGGACCCATGGATGCAACAAGGCCGGACCCTGACCAAACCAAAGCCAAATATAGAAAAAATGGTAGGTTGAATTGTGGAAAATTCACTGGAATCACGAAGCACCTCCACTGATGCTGAACGCAACATATATATAGTCGCGTTGGTAACGAGGATGAAGTTGATGTTGGGGGTGGATTGTTTGCGAAATGGAAGAAAAAGTACTTTTGTTGATTGCTAAATCGAAAAATAACATCTGATTTATGATGGTTTAGCAGTAAAGCAAAATCGTGGAGTCTCTTGAATATGAGCGTTATGCACTATATCTTGGATCTCAAGTATCTTTTCAATAAAATAAGATTTGATAAGGATTAACATTTCGATTAAACGAGCGACTGTTGGCTGGCAAATCATCAGAATCAAATTTTGTTTAACTTTATACAGTTTATAACCTTCCTTACCTTGAATTCCTGCTCAGTTTTAATGTTGCTAGGAATTTTTAAATCTCAATAATTTTAAACTTTTTGCATCCATACTTTACGTGATGTTTGATAGTAGATCACAACAGTCGTATGGTCTCTTCTTTGTTTCTCGCCACCCTTATTCGCTAGCTACAGTGGTGGCATCAAATCAGCAATTTTGTCAAATGCCTTATAGATTTATTCCTGGCAAAACAAGTTGGGGTTCAGGGCCACTCCTTGGTGTCTAACTTATTTGTTGCTGTTGGTCTGAATTCTGCAAGTTTTAAAGAGACCACCATTGGAATGCTCTACATCGTTATATTGCAAGCTCTGTTTTTCTTATTGCGTACTGCAGGCCCCTCATTGGGCTCTCCTCATGGGTAAGTCCAGTCTCTTTTTATCGGAGTCAGCTGATCTGGCAACGATTACCCCTACACCATCTTCAAGGCAGCCCATCAGGAACACTTGCAAAAAGCATTTTCCATAGCACAGGCCGTCATACGTGAACTTGCGGAAGAAATATCCTTGAGACATATCATATCCTAGAATCTCTCGAAAATTTTGAATTGAAAAAATTATTCACGTTGCAGGCTGTTTTTTGAGCACATTGAGCGAGCCCGATCAAGTTCGCGGTACCAACTAGGAACTGACATTTTAATTCCGAGTTATTGGGTTTCTCTTTGATTTCAATCTTGTCAATTTTCTTGGTTATTTTGAGGACTTTTACTTGAATTTTTTTCTGTTATTGTTTCCGCAGCTGTAACGTTAAATGTTTTCCATTTTACCTTTATCAGCTCCGCCACTCTTCTCGCTTTATAATTCGTTTCCCTCCCCTAGAGGATCTCGATTTTGAGTGTGCATTTTCTTCGAATATGCTTCCAATGATTTGATTATGCCTTTTCAAAAGGCCCTTTTTCATAGTCGCTCTATACAGAAGGTGGCCATAAGTCAGTTCCTAAGGTCAGTGAGCTTTGCCTTTCATAGGAGACCGTCACTTCGCTTGTACGATCAAACTTCTTTCTGCTGCTTATTTTGAGCGTTGTTGATTAATTATCGGGGCACCAATAAGTCACTTGGGCGATTTGAACTTCTAGCACTTGCTTCGACCCTTCTACGACTTGCCTGCTATTCGTCCGATGAATGGGAATAGACCCCTGGAAGCCTTCCTTTATTTCCATAAGTCTGGTTAACGCAGGAGGACCACAAAGAGCATTTTTAAGGACCTGCTAGCAATTCTCTTCTCCTGTATCTTAGTTTCTCCTTGCCTCTCACTAAATGTGCATCGTTCAAAGGATACACATATATGTGACAGCTGTGATAGTGATCCATACCCCGCCATAACTGACAAGGGTAGTTTTCCGCATGTTCGATTTCCCTGAGTGTTGTAGTAGTTGACTTTTGCCCTAGCATTTTCAGATTCGCTGCAGAGTGTTTGATGGTCATGAGAGAAACTCTATACGGTCTTTGTCTTCTTGTGAATGAAAGCTCGAAGAGGTGTATTTTCTTTAGTGTGCGTGATGACTTTATTCCTAATGCGGTTGATTTTGAACCTGTTGCTTCGAGAATTTTAATATACCATGGACTTAGTTTTGTAAGTCGAATCGTTACTGGCGATGGGAAATGGGTGTATTACGATAATCCTAAACGTAAAGCATCGTATGATGATCCCGGCCAACTATCAACTGCACACTTCAACTGTATTTGGTGGGACCAGAAGGGTGTTGTGTGTTATGAGCTACTGAAACCAAATGAAACAGTCAGAGTTGATCGCTACCGACGTCAACTGACCAATTTGGTACACGCACTGAACGAAAAACAACCATTGAAAAAAAAACAAACACCACAAAGTTCTGTTCCACGATGACAATGCCAGATCTAATCGGGTAAACATAATTAAAGAAAAATTGAAAAGGCTCGGCTGGGAACTACTTGATCACCCCTCGTACTCTCCAGACCTTGCCATTCGTTCCGATCGATGCAGATCAGCTTGGCCGACGCAACGCTTTTGCAATGCTGAAGAAGTGCGAAAATGGGTCGATGAATGGATTGCCTTGAAAGATGAGGACTTCTTCAAACGTTGAATCATCAAACTTCCCAGAAGATGGCAGGAAGTCATTGCTAACAATGGGCAATATATTGGTTAATGTACTCATTTATTTAGTTATTGAAATAAATGCTTTTTTCAAGCCAAAAAATTGACATTATTAACCGACACTCCCAATGGTATCTCAAACATTTACGCGTTCGATCTTGCCAACGAGATGAACGCCAAAAATTCAGCGGAACATCCGACGGCCAAAGGGATTGGCAAACTTATACACAAGAATTTATTCAAACCAACAGACATCAACTTCGAACCCGTACATCAAAACAATACCATCCATACAATCAAAAAACATTCAAAAGACTCAACAATAGACCCCAGAAATTCTATGTCCTCTGATCCCGAAATTACACCATATTCCTCATATACAAAAACTTCGAGCACAAAGACCTCATCAAGTCTTTTAGCATACACCGAAACAAATTAAGGGAAAAAACTGGAACAGCAAGAAGTCTCTTCGGCACTGTCATTGCAATACAATATAAAGGTTCCTTTTTAAAAGAACATATAACACAGCTAGACTATACAAAATTAAGGAACGTCCGAAGAATGCCACCACTGGAAGAAGACATAGACATATCCAGCCATAAAATATTTGAATGCACAACGCATGATGAATTCAAGAGTAATTTAAAATTGATTTTGAAAAAACAACATAAACGTCCGCCAAATTAAGAATGACAAAGACCTCCTTGACTCACTTTGGAGCTTCCTTGTACTAATAAAAAAAATTATATGAAACAATCTAAGTCCAACATAACATAAGTAAACTATAGCATTTACATCAATCCTTAGAGATCCACACCCGAATCGGATCTAATGCACAACGCTGGTACAAGTTAAAGCGACAATGCTGACTAAGTGAGCCAGGTCCTATTTATCTTCACCTGTACCGAAATATCCGAGGAAAAAACAAAAATAAAATACTACTACCACTCCTACTACTTCTACTACTACCACGAATGCTACTAATACTACTAAGACTGCTACTGCTACAACCGCTACTACTACCACAATTGCTACTACTACTACGACTACTACTACTATTACTACTAATAATAATACTATTACTACTACTACTGCTTCATCGATACCTGCGGGTATTTCTCGGACTATGACTGCCGCTGCTACTCATACTTCTATGACTACAGATACGACTACTGCTGGTATGCCTTCTACTCCCACTTCTGACACTGCTACGACTGTTGCTAGTAAAATTATCACCACTTCTACTACTACTACTACTACTACTACTACTACTACTACTACTAAAACTACTAAAACTACTACTTCTACTTCCAAGAAATCAAAAAAGCTCAATAACAGAGATCTTCATCAATAGGCGTGTCCTTAGAAATATCCTTCTTCAGAATTTTTGGATCCACTTGTAATTTGCCGAAAGAAAGGCAGTTTTCGAATGGCAACTAGTAAAGAACGCTGAATTCGACCATGCAAGTACAGAAAAGCAAACATTTCCGATAGGTTTCAATAAAGTTTATCCTACTCATTGCCTTAATGGAGTAAGTTCTTACTTAGCGCTCATTGAAATTTTTAATTAAAAGGCAATAAGGATACAGGAAACGATGCATAAGTTTTCCCTGTAAAAGAGCGAAAAACCAATATATTATAATCATAGTTTTAAAGTTCTAAAATCTCAAATATTTGCAATTGACTTCGAAAACTTTCCATTCTAAATCGATTCAAAATGGCTTCGTGAATGTTTGAAGGTTCCTTGAAATGAAAACTTTATCCGAATTCCTTTCCTCTCGCTGTTTGCTTGCACTGTTCATTATTTCTGAAAATAAAGTAGACTCAGAGCGAATCCTCTGTGTTTTCTCGTAATATTCGCAGCTATATGCAATTTTCATTACATCAAATGTTGACTTGACTGCATTATGCAGGACAAACAATTCTTCGGCCATGTGAGAAGAATGAATTTTGCTGAAATTGCGAAATCGCAAATTAAAATTAAATAAATTCCTGGAAAGCACAAATTAGGCTCTTTAGTAATTTGTTTCATTAACTTATCTCTTGTGAGAGGACTAGGAAGTGTGCAGCATTGAAAGTTTCCTTATGTGGGACGTTTGCTATCACTAAGGACACTTAGATTGAAAAAAGATTTATCTTAAAACGATTTTTAAATAATTTAAGAAACCGTTATGTTGTTTTTATTGTGCTACATGTCCTGAAAAGTTGCTATTAAATTGTTTATTTATCTTTTAGATGTAGGAAGGACTTTAGCAGGATGAAATTTTAAATTTGCTATGATGTTGCTCTTAAGTTTGATGGTACTCCTTCGGTTATTTTCCGTCTTTTTGCTAAAAGCACACAAATACAATGTAAAATACTAATAAACCAATTTGATATATTGTTTGATTATTAACGTGGCCAAATCCCCATTTAAAACTTTAAACAGATCCAAATTTACTGAAAATTTAATCGATTACCATTGACCCGAGGCACTTGGAGTCGATTCTCCTTTTTCGACGACAACTGAACCCAACGTGACGCTATAATTAATCAATGAAATGGGAAACGCTTGTCGAAACATCCCAATCAGTGCATCACAGTAACAACAATAATGTCCCAAGTCAGAAGGCGCATATTGTGCTTGTATTGTGACATTATGATGAATTGGAGGGTAAACAATGAATGCAACATTACACAATCTGTTCAAACACTATCCATGTCATTTATTACGCACACAACAACAAACAATTTAAATAGATGCCGCCATCGTTAATGGGTCATCACATTCAAAATATTTCCATTCAACATTTACTTGGTGGTGTGAAATAGATTGACCAAAATTCGATTAATTTTTTTCAGATTTGAAATTTGGTGTTCTCTGGGGCATAAATCAGTCGATTACAGAGTTGAATGTTTACTCTTTTCAGAAATTTAAATTGAATTTAATGTTATTTTGATTGAAATATTAACCAAATATGTTGTCCAATCGCTATCACAAATATACATAATTGCGCTCGTTACACATTTAGTGCATTTATAGATGCACTCATGCTCAATTCATTGAATTGATTGATGCATCTTTAAATTTACAAGTTGATTTTTATCAGAAGTGGAATTCCATTTTGTTAATTAACTTGCATTAAATTTCCATAAATTGAACTATTTTGCATATAAAGTTTCATGTAATTAAAACGACGTGCAAATTCTGTGAATTCCATTCGCGCCAAAACCGCCTTCCAGGAATCCAAAACCATGCCCCTGAAGGAAATATTGGTATAACGTTAATTAGTTCAATGAATATGCTGCTCCCGAGTCGTAAAATAATTTTTTTTTTTTTATTATTGTATTGATTTTTTCTAATATGGTAGTGTTCAGATCATTATTGTCATTCATGGTACAGGCCGGACATATCCTGCAGGTTTAGCCTGCTCCTAACGTCACTATTCTGCAACGTCGTTGTCCAGTTGATCATCCTCAACAAACATGGGCTGTCAGAATTTATTGTCTCTTCTCATCGAAATCTTGGTCTACCTTTGCTTTGCGCTTTACCCTTCAATGTCCTTTTGGGCAGCCAGTTCTTTTTCATTATTTCTACATGATCCGTACAACGTAGTTTGCGTGACTTAATCCAAGTAGATACAGCTGGGTCCTCAAATAATTCATGCCACTCATCGTTGTAAGTTAGTTTCCATTCTGATCCTTTTTTTACAGTGCCGTAGATTTTCGAAAGCACTTTGCGTTCCAATGACTCCACTGCTTTTTCAGAAATGCGTATTAGGGTCCACGCTTCACTTTGATACAGGAGCATAGACTTGACTAGTGGTTTGTAGATGCAAAGCTTGTTTTGTCTAAGCAAAAATTTGGTCCTTGGAATGGGAAGAACACAGTAGTAGGCGTCGTTTGCAGCGTTTATGTACTGTACAATATCGTCCTTTTTTGGCACCTTTTATATTCTGCTTGGCTCCAACATACAACGTTTGACGGTCAGGCTTTTTCAGGCTCGAGTATTCTCCCTGTCTTTGAGTCAAGAGTTTTGTTTTCACTCCATTACTTGTAGGCCAACTTGGTTTGCTTCAGATTCCAGAATCGAAAATGCTCCCTTGGCACCTGAGATTGATCATGCCTTATTTTTGATATCATCAGCATACGCTACTAATTGTGTGGGGTTGAACATTAGTATCCTAGAGGTACACTCGTCAGGTAAACTAATCAGTTCAGTTTTATCATTGTGATCACGTGTTCCAGCGTAATATACAAGAGCCTTGGGGAAACTAAATCCCTTGGTTTGAAGCCTGATTTTATTTTAAAGCGATCTAGCGATCGTTGTGTTTTTGGACGAGTTTCGTTGGGACACCACAGTCAAGCGTAGATCGCGTCTCTGTCAATACTACCTTAAGCTTGCTTAAATTCTACAAAGAGTTGGCGCTATTCAAGCTACTACTTAAATGAGAATATTTGACCTATTACAGACCATACACTTCGGCAGCCTCCCCGATACTCTCCTATGATACTTTCTTACTTCGGTTTATTTGGATCGTTTAGTTTTGGAAGGGAACATGTCAAATTTCCCAAATTCTAGACCACGGCACAAAAACTGTCCCATTTCACATACATTCATTTTCTTCTGCGATTTTTTTATTTTAATGATACAAGCTTATTACATACAGGTTTGATTATTTCTATTGATTTAGAAGCAATCACAGATTATTTGCAGCAACAAGCAATGTATCTGTCAAGTAACATATATCAACCTTGAGAAGTTTCAAAAAAATTGAACAACCAATATGAAGAACGTTAAATTTCATCTTGAAAACACAGAATCCGGGATAGTAAAATAAAGTAAACATTTTCAAACAAAGTGAATTTGAATTTGATTTTGCCATTCCCCTCAAACTAAGACCCATCATTCTTATCATTCTCTGCTCTTCCACTACTTGTTGTTTTTCTTTGGGCTCGGAGGTGAGTGCATTAACGCACAGACTGTGGAGCTCCTTTAGTCACAGGTGACTGGACTACCTACTTAACATGTCCCCTGTCAACCCGGGAACTTAGCCTGGAACCATTTGAAACAATACTTCGGGCCAGTTCTCGTTTTGCCATGCCGTGAGGCACCTTCAAGCAGAGGCATCACGCTTCTAGAAAGGGAGGGAGGGAATGGTCTTACCAGAGAAGTGATCCCCCAACTTTGATGCCCCCGGCTACCACAAGTCAATTTTATTTTTCAGGACTGCCCGAACATAATGTGCCAAATGGTACCATTTAGCAACCAATCCAAGCATCCCTGGGATAAGATTACCCAGGGTGAGCTCTCCTGTTTCCCAGTATAGCCCTTGCCGTAGCCTTTCTCACATTTTGCATGCAAAAAAGGTGTCAAGTGTCATAATCCTCTCCTTGGTAAATCTACAGTCAGGGGTTAGTGATTAACAGATATTGTGCAGGTAAGACTGTAAACAGCCATGCCAACTATATAGCTGGGTCAGATAGAAGTTAATCTCACCATGCCTTCTATTTAGCCACGAGCTCAGATCAAGTATAGCTCGCGCAGTGCTCCTCGCTTTCGTGCAATTCATCACAGACTGTTGCCAATCGTTGAGTCTCTCCTCGCGGGTAATTGTGACTCACTGACTCCACGGTGCTCATCAAGAGGCATCTCCTTCTACATTGACCATAAGTCGACTCAGAGCCGATACACTCGAAACAGCCTTCTCTGCTGTTGCTCTTCTTGTTCTTTTATTTCACCCAATTTCTTGATCGCCATTTCCTTTATAAATTGTGTAAACGCTACGTTTTCGTTATTTTTTCTTTTCTTGTTCAAGCAATTGAGGAAGGTCCTTAAATGGGGGTTCCCTCGCTATCGGAATTCTATTATGAGTCCATTTATTTCAGGAGCGTTATTTTTTCTTAGATTGTGTTCCGCTGCATCCGCTTCATCTCCAGTTTATGATGAGACTGATACTTCTTGTTCTGCTTCGGGAACCTTCACAACTACAAATGTTGTTGGAGGTGCTCAGAATAGCTTTTTGAAACATAACAGTCATGTCTTTCTTTATTTGGACTGGGTTACCTATGATTGATCGTTGTGTACTTTTGCAAAGAATCGTTCGTGGGTTGCGTCTTTCCCTCATTTATTTGATAGAGACATACACCGATCTGGTTGCATGAAGGGGTCATACATTTAGCTCAAGGATTCAGGTTTGGCGTTCAGCTACTTTTTTTGTGGAACATTTTCTTAGCTAGTTGCCGTAGGTTTTTTTTTGAGGTCTTCTTTGGACAATTTTTTGGAATTTTGGAATTTTTTCTTTCTACGCGTCGTCCTGTTTATCCATCGCTTCTTTGAATTCTACCGCGTACCAGAATTCGTAGTTTCTTTGGATGCTGCTACAAGATTTTTCTCACTAGTTTTGTTACCGCATCTCTCACTGACCTCCACATGATTTTGGTCTTACCATTGCCATTCTCGGCCTGCCGAGGTGCATATCTACACAGTTGATACGGTATCTGCGGTATCCGCTGGCATGCATGTGAATATGACTAGCTTAGCTTACCGCTGACATGCATGTGAATACGATTGCTTTCTTTTTGGCTGTGACCTGGTATGATGGGATATTGTTCTCTCTTGTTTGCAGCTCTTATAGATGGAACATCGAAACTTGACCCTTTGAAGGTACTAGTCCTGATTACAAACAGCGCAGCATAACGAACATATGTCGCGAATAATGGTGGGCGCTCGCTTTTGTATGAGAATGTGGACGACTGGTTTAATACTCGACCATGTCTTGTCCCCTGCAAAGTATGTTCCTTTCGTTCTAGGACGCTGTAAAAATCGCCCTTGATCCTCTTCTTCTTGTCTTGAATAACCACAATTATTTGATATTAAAGAATGTTGTCGCACAGGTTAACGTTTTGGTTTTTGGTTAACAGGTTTTGTTCACGGACTTTGTATCGGCTTAATTTGATTGAAAACAATATCTACAATGAAAACTGCTCCTAACTCATAACTTCCTTGCGAAATCTCGTTATTAAAAACGACGTGCTTTCACATGATGAACGTTTTATAGCCGTACCATCTGGTATCCTGGACTAGCAGGATATTGATTTTTAATTTTCTTACTTAATCAAGATGTTCTTCCAGTGCATCTGATCTTGTCAGTATCCTAACGTCGCAATCGTCAAAAAATTATCCTTAATTCGTTGCGAGAGTCGTTGCCAATTTTTTAAACCAATCAAGGGCTTTTGTCCTGATTCCATGACATTTGATACCAAGTGAAACCTTGCCAGCGCTGCAGCTTAGACCTTCCTCCTTTACACGTGCCTAGGAGAGTCAAATCGGACGAGCAGGGGCTATCTCCAGCCAGTTCTGTTTCTAGTTTTATGGCCCTCCTCAGTTGGTGCTACATGGACAGTGGCAACTGCTGCTGAAGCACTTCTTGACTTCATAGAATGAATATAGGGACGACAGTCTGACTTCCACTATTTGGATGACAAGGATTAGTTTTTCGTGATTCAGTTTGACAACTTTCAAGTTCATTATTATGGACTTAACTATCTTTCCATAGTTGTCCACTGTTATTTGGTTATGAGGTTCCCATTAAAAGTGGTTCGGTATTCGCGGATGACAGTTGACTTGATGCCTTCAGGAATTATTTTATAGTTGATTGATTTCTATGTTTTCACAATTTATCAGGTCATTTTTCTATAGTCTAGCGAATCCTTTTGCAATTATTTCTGGCCGTAATTTTCGGGTGCTGCTGATGCCTCTCATTGTTTTTTTCTTCTATGCTTTGCCATAATTTTTGACACTCCACTAAATTTGGGTCTCTTACAAGAGCTTCGTTCCGGAATTAATACGGTGCTCTAACTATTGTCCTTATGATTTTTGTCTCATACTTTTGATAACGTTGACCGTGGATACTCTAGCAGCTCCCCAGATGTGGATGCCAATGATCCTATACCTATGATGCCTATATCCTATGACCATAGATCCTTATTGGTCACAGGATAATCTTAGAGACTGCGATTTCGTTTTCAGGTTGGGTCTCGATTTTGTATTGATTTACCATTGATTACTAAATCCTTACAAAATTTTTAAACCTAATTTTAATCCTTCATCTTTTTTTTCAAACAATCACTTTATCATTAATTCAATGAAATTTCTTTACTATTTACAGACAATCGTGGCGTAACATGTTTTCACGGATGCCGAATCCAACAGGATCGGACTCGTACGGCACCACCATTACACCTGAACAAAACGATAGATTAGGTTTATCTTCTAGTTCAGATTCCGTTTCAACGGATAGCAGTAGTGTTAAGGATTATGTCACAAATGATGATTGGTGGTCAAATGCCATTGAGGAGGATACATTCGATTCACCATTAGCATTTGATGCTAGTGAAAATGGGCTGTGGAATGGTCGTTTTGTACCGCCACCACCACGACCTCCGTTTCTCGACGAATCGGTGGCATCGGATGGTCTTACAACATGTGATCTATGTACATGGGCATGGCAACGTAACGCCTATTCGTTGGATGGTTCAATTGGTAAGGACTAAATTTTTTCATATTGTAGATTTAAGGATAATATTATAAAAAAGCTTTGAAGCTTGCGCAATACTGTCGTCACAAGAGCATATAGTGTATTTAGTCCACATTTACATGGTAGTATCACTGAGTTTATCTAGTATATCCTTTAAGAATTCAAGACTTAGAAAAATTGCATTATGAAATCGAAATTGTTCACACCTTTGTGCAGTAAATGTCTGCTGAATGGATCAAGATCCTGAATTCATTGAAACGCCTTAGAAAAAAACCCTCAGATCGTCCTAATGATCCCATTTGTCTATCTTGTTTGTCACAGTTCGAAGAAATCTGCTGTCAGTTCCTATTGATTATTGCCATCCTTTTTGTTATTTTCTGCTTATCCCCCTGAAAACTTCTAGTCAACTTCGAAAATAAAGTGATTCCATGTTTTTCAGTCAAAACAACAATATTTTGCTTTTCGTTCTTGCCAACTTTTACTCCTTTATTGTCGTACTCGAGTTATATGAATCTTACATATGACAGAAAAAGAATCTTTGAAATATATCTTCATTTCCTCGCCATATCCTATTCATGCGTTTGTATAGGTGAAACTGATGTGAACGGAAAACAATTTTGGAAAGCCTAACAAATGGCTCTCTGCTGGGTGATCCTTTTAACCAAAATACTTAAGTAAAGGTAGTATTTTTATCAAAAATATATTCAGTATACTCAAAACAACTGAAAGTAACCTGTATGTGGCTAGTATGCAAAATGCTACACTGTCAAAGATAAGAAATCAATAGATTCTAATGAACTATGAAAGAAATCTAGTTTTTTCCCCATTAGCAGCAGGAGAAGTAGATGAAAAAATGCAACGTGCAATGACAGAAATATCGCAGGATGAGCCGAACTTTTCCGTTTCGACCAACTGAAACCAATGTGAAACAATCTCTAGAGCAGAATGTGAACGGGGGAAGAACCCTAGTTGCATTTTTATAAGGCTACAGAACAATAAGGCAACTAGAACTCACCTTTTACTTACATCCGCACAACAGAGAATCAAAATCAAAGAAACACCTCGCATGTCATTCATCAAATCGAATTTTTTCATCAATCATCATCAAATTTTTCGTGAACTATCATCAAATGCGTAAATCATGTATTAGACAAAAAAGTTGTCGTTTTTAATATAGTTGTTACATTAATTTACAACCTCGTCATTTGTGACGTGAAAATTCAAATTGGGCTTCGGTCTCCAGTTCTTTATGAATTAATCGGTCAAATACAGTAAAAACGTGTCCACAATGATAACATAAAAGGGTTAATAACATAACGATTTGAAATTTAGTACGACAGATGGGGCTTCTGTCGTTAATGCTACAACAATCAATCAACTGTTTACAGTCATGTGTCAAAGTGGAAACATTCGAAACCAATGAGTTCCGCATGCGCTCTTCGGTGCTTCGGAGCAATCTTTTTAATTACGTACGCCAAAGAGTCGGTGAGCAACTCAGACACGTTTGTATTCAATTGTGTTGATGGCATTTTCTGTAAAATATTTTGACTACTAGCTGGAATGTAACTCAGGATATAAAATCAATGCGAGAATTGTAAAATGATATTATTTTTATTTTTAAAGCACTTTGATCAAAACCTGCGCGCTGGAATTTCATTTAAATATTGAAGTCAAGTTTCTACTTCTGAGAAATATTCAAGACCATAACTTTATAATTCTGAGTGTAAACATACAGGGTGGGCCATCTAACGTTTGCATTTTGAACAACTGTTTATTTAGAGAATGACAGCTCAAATGTCATTCAATTTGTGTTCATAATTTAGTTAAAGGTTTGACATTTACGAAATGGGACGCTATACGCTTGGACAAAATTGGGAAATATTGAAAACTTACTTCCAAAGTGGTGAGTCTTCAGTGCAAACTGTAAGAAATTTGAAAAAAAATTCCATAAAAATGAGTGGCCTTCAAGGCAGTTTGTGGATCAATTTGTGAATCGTGCTCGAGAAACTGGATCGTTGGTGGACAAAACAACCTGTTCCTGTTCTCGTGCAGTGCGCACAGCCGAAAACATTGCTGCTGTAGCCGAAAATGTCTGTAAACATCCATCAACTTCAACTCGACATCGTTCTCACGAATTGAACATTTCACGCACCTCCCTGAGGAGAATTTTGCATAAAGACCTCGGTATGAAGGCTTACAAAGTTCAATTAGTCCATGAACTTAAGCATAATGACCATCCGTTGCGTTTTCGGTTCGCCCAATGGGCAGAAGATCGTTTGGCCGAAGATGAGCATTTTCACCGAAAAATCGTCTTTTCAGATGAAGCCCACTTTCACCTCGGAGGCTATGTCAATAGACAAAATTGTCGCATCTGGGGGTCGGAAAATCCACACGTCACCATTGAGAAGCCAATGCACCCACAAAGAGTTATGGTTTGGTGTGGGTTTTGGTCCGGCGGCATCATTGGGCCATTTTTCTTCGAAAATGAGCAAGGAGCCGCCATTACGGTCAATGACGAGCGTTACCGTGCCATGCTCAACGAATTTTTGTTTCCAAAAGTTGAAGAGTATGACATGGACGACATTTGGTTTCAACAGAATGGCGCAACATGCCACACAGCCAACATGACAGTCGAACTTTTGGGCACCGTTTTCGAAAATTGAATAATCAGCCGAAATTCTGAAGTCAATTGGCCGCCTCGGAGCTGCGATTTAACCCCGTTGGACTATTTTTTGTGGGGAGCTGTCAAGGACAAGTGTTACACTAATCATCCAGAGACGATTGATGCCTTGAAACACGAAATCGAAGTTGCCATTAATGAAATTCGAGCCGAAACAATCGAAAAAGTGCGTGAAAATTGGGTTGACAGAATGGCGTACTGTAAAGTCAGTCGTGGCAGTCATATGAACGATATCGTTTTTCATTCATAAATTACAAAGATCAAGCTTTCCAATGAAAAAAAAAGTTTGGAAGAATAACCATTAGTCTTTTTTTTATAGCCGATTCAAAATGCAAACGTTATATGGCCCACCCTATATAACCAAAAAAATTTTATGACGGCGCGTATACAGGCAAATTTTAAGAAAAATCCATGGTAATTTTCATTTTACGAATGTCTCCCGCCTCAGACTCCCTGCTTCATATTAGACGATGCTATTAAACATGATAACAAACAAGGAAATCCGCTGAATGTGACACTATTTAGATTAACATCTGCGATAAACTTAATTAGGTCTGGAATGCATGATATGCGTCCACATATCATTTGTCGTTAATGACCCGATGAACTCTCGCTGCAGGGGCAAACAAGCATGAAATATCAAAGTCTAACGTCCTTTTGTTGTCCAAAACAACTTAATTCAAACTGACATCAACCGCTGAAATAAAAAGTCTTCAAAGCCAAAAAAATTATCTAATTTCTAGATACACTGCATATCAGGTCACGTCATAAACACCTTACGCTATTAAATAGACATCATAACTATCTCGAAATTTTCACAAGTTGAAGCAAAAAGAATAAAATGACCTACACACATGTTACCATTACACATTGGGCTCGTATGTGTTGTTATCCCGTTGTCGCTTCGGTACAGGTCAGCATACGTGCAAACTAAAGCCACAGCCAAACATCTAAAGAAACAACCGGCGAGCCGGAATATTCTTTGATAAATTGGCCTGCACTAATTACATTTAGATTAAAAGTCAGTTTCTGTGTTGAATGAAAAAAACATGAATATAATAAATAAATGTGAAAAAAACAACAGGAAAATAACACAGCATGGACACTGACAAAATAAAGACATTAGAGACGGCTAATCGGTGTGCCTGGCGTACCTGTGGGCAGGTGAAAAACAAAGGATCGTGGCAAAGCAGCCTTCAAATATCCATCAAATAAATTTTAAAGTAGTTTTTTTTTGTTTTGTTGACGTTCATATCGTTAGACCCTGACCGTAGGAGAGGTTCCATTGGCAAGGTTGTAAATTATGCTCATATCCTACAAACGTAAATGAAAACAGGACAGACGTTCACATTCGAAACGAACATGATACTCCGGCAAAAGCAGGAACAACGTACAATCCACAATCACATAATAATCACCTGCCACGTTTAAATTGATATGCTTAGTTTAACCGGACGAATAATGGGGTTAACGTAGTCCTTTCAGATTGAATGTAGTTGATACCTAACGAGTTGTATATGCGGAAAAGTTTGGAGCACATGTTTCAGCGAAAACTTTGCTGAATTACGAAAAGTTTAAATCCGTTCGAATTTTAATGGTTTCAGGTCCAAAAAAGTTGAACTATATTAAAAAACAAATGAGTATTAAAACAATTTGAAACTATCAAAATAATTTAACTTAAGACTCAAGCTCTAACTAACAACTGATGATTTCCAACACATTCATGTGATCCTTTTGTTGCAAAATTTCATTACAAACTTTAAAGGACTTGGTCATAGTCGCAAGCTTTCCCATTTGATAAAAGTACTCGCAACATGTACATATGTTCAAAGTACATTAGCTGTGCAGATATGCCAGTGGTAAGTGTACAGGATACATTTAAATAGTCATTAGTGAGATATATACAGGATCCCGAAAGACTGGAAAACGGAAGTCATATGTACAAACAACATCTAAGTAGTGTCGAAATATGGCCAATTAAATCGGAAACTAATCATGAGTGTCAATAAAATAGTTCTAAAGGATATGTGTGAGGGAATCCTTATGGAAACATGCCAAATTTCATGTATCAATATTTATGTTTTAATAAACCCCATGAACACCTTGAAATAAAAGGTCTACGCATAAGTTATAATGTTACAAAAGCAGCCGCTGTATGTATAAGTTTTTACCGGCCTTGCTAGGAGATGGCGCAAGCGAAAAATTCGCATCGTATTAATTTGACACATACGCCATGGACATTTCAATTGACTGATATTTAGCTACAAGCACACACAAGTTGAGTCCGCCAAAACTAGCGTATTTGTTTTATCGTGCTGATCATCCATGTCAGATTTTGTGCCTGAAAAAGAGCATTTGCAGCACGCATTGCATTTCTTGTTTAGCCAAAAGACAAAGGCTGTTGATTGTCACCTTTGGCTGGTGAAAACATATTGTGGACAAGCTCCATCAATTAGAACATGTGACATGATTTGATGATCAACATGTTTCATGATTGACATTTCATGAATCACAGTTCAAAAGTGATAATTTCAATGTTGAAGACAGTAAGCGCTCTGGTAGACCACAAAAATGAAAAGATGAGAAATAGCAGGAGTTATTGGATGGTGACCAAACTCAAATTCAACGGCAATCAGCAGAAGCATTTAATGTGTCACACGAAACAATCAACGGACATTCAAGAGCAATGGGTAAGCAATGGGTCAATAAACTCAACAAATGGATAATCGCAAAGTAACTTGTAAAATGTTGCTTCGGCGCCACCAAAGGAAAGGGTTTCGACTTTATCCCTTAACGCCCCTTATCTACTATCCCTACATTTGGATTTGCTATTGGTCGATACACTTTCTATTTAAAACAGTGCTTCAAGGGACTGGAAAACTAGAGGGACCGGAAAAGTTAAACGAAATTTTCATGGCTTTTTTTTGATACTTTGGATGATTCGATAATGATTCGCTGCAGCAGCGAACCAAAATAACAAACCACAATGAAAAGTGTTTTATCGAACACTTCACCACTCTGTGGGAAAAATCGGTCAGAAAAAAGACCGACTTTTAAAGAATTAAAAAGAAAACATTTGTTTTTCGCTCAATGAAAGATGCTTTTTTCTCCAATTTTCGGGTATAATGTCTTGCTATGTTAATCAATTCAGCCAACCCGGAAATTAGATGTCCGCGATTTAAAAAAATGCTTTTCAGAGAAAAAAATTTGAAATAACTTAAGTTGCACGCTTTGCATTTAAGATTCTCGCCAACGAGGAAAAAACGAGCGAAAAGAAAAAAAATAGCATAAAACGGACTATCTTCAAGTTTGACCATCCCTTTTTGTACAATTTATTCACAAAGGCACTCACTAAGGATGTACTTTGCTCGAAAAAGGTTGATTTCCGTTGAATCAATTTTTCGCTTTTTTCAAATTGATAGTAACGTACGTGAGCGGAGACTGGCAAAACTTAAAAAAAGAAGAGAAAGTCTGCAATTGGAAAATTGTTTACATATGCATATCAACTGTTAGAGGTGCTAGCGGCAACTAGCACCTACAGTAAAACCCCAGTAGTTCTCCAGGATTTCTTGAATTTCTTTCCAAACATTAGGGATATATTATCTATTCAAGTTATAAGGAATTGAAGAAGATATTCAAGTTATAAGGAATTGAAAATGCGAATAAATAAAAACATATTTTAAAAAGTTTTAAGGATACTACTTGCTTAAAACATTTTCTGGAAGGAGATTTTCAAATATTACGGTATCGCTTCCTTCACTTTTGGACACACACTCCTTTTCTCACAAACGTCACGCGAAGGAAAGTCTGGTGAGTAGGAATAGATGCTCCACCACAGGGATCTCATATTTGGCCAGAAATACATCGATCATTAATGTAGTGTAAGCATTGTTTTGGTTGGAGCATTTTGGAAAATCCAAGACTTGCTCTTTCAAAACTTTGGTCGCTTTCTCCTAACTTCATGGTTCATGGACAGTGGCCGGAACCTAAAAAAAAGTATTTTATCCTTGGTTGTCACTGTAGTCAATGGTTGGTCGTCAGGAATGCAATGTCTGCAAAGAATTCCTTGGATATTGAAAAAAAAACAATTTGCCTAGCCATTTTTTGATTATATTGACTTTCTTCAAAATTGATGACTGACTGACTTTGTCAGTGCATTGATTATCGCTTGGATTATCGGCAGGGACAAGGATTCAACATATATAATCATTCTTCTTAAAATTTAGGACCTTCTATTTCTTAATTTTGGCTATACTATTCGATAATAGGCAAAGCGCATGTCGCTTAAAATATAGTTAAACCGACAATAAATCTTAGTTTTACTCATCACCTCCATTTATTTTGACACAACAAAGTCAGATTTTCAAAAAGATATCTGATCGACAAATAACTTAGCAATTTCGTCGGCTGAAGTTAGGACCCCTCTTCATAAAGAAAATATTCTTGTTCGGCTTGTCACAATATTTCACACTTGTGCTCTGTAGTTGATTTAGATGCGACTTCAGGCTGAAGAGTCCTTTTTTCAGCAAGGATTCTGATTAGTAAAGCGATGACTACCAGAATGACAATCTACCAATCGCGCAAAAAATTGAGTCTTTGTAAGAAGTTCCGCTCGATTGTTGTGTGACACATAGTTCCGCATGTCCTTTCATACCAGCATTTGTTTCCAACCACCTGTCTGGAAAGGGTTCGTCTTTTCTCTGCAAAAGTTACAATTATTGTTTTTCGCTTACTTTTGCAATCGCCGAGCAAAACAGGGAAATAAAGCTTACAATTTTATTACCATTGTGCCCATAAAAAGGCATTCAGCAAGTTTTATGTAAACCAACCATATAAGAAAATGTGTTAGCCCTTTGAGGGTGGAAATTCTTTTGCGAACTCCTGTCTATCTTTTCGTGCGAAGAAACCCAGTCATCCATTGTTATATTCTAGTTGTTTCTCCAAAAATATTGTAAAGCTCGCCGTATCACTTATTTGCAAGTTTGTGACATAAACGGAGACGACCCTGGCACCCGCCAATTCTGGTACCTCTTTCTATTATATTTATTTTTATAATGTATAAATGTTTTAAAATTGATTCTCGACAAAAATGTTGAAAATAAAAATTATCAAAAATTTGGCACAAAGGTATGTTAAACTATCTTTAAAAATAACGATTATTTATCTATGGCATCAGTTTTATTTGAGTTCCCTCGTTAGGCTCAGAAGAAACAATAATTTGGCCACAAATCCTCCTTTTCAGCGGACTTGTCTTCCAGTCTTCCAGTGTGTTTCATCGACACCAGTAAATCGTTCCAAAAACTCTTGCCCCGATGTTACTTTGGGTGGTTTGTTTTCTAATTCTGCGATGGTATGTGCATAATTCTACCATCCAAATTTGTGACTTATTTACATCAAAATGTCCTCTTCACTGATTCACCTATCTTTAGTTGTCGTCTTCGAGATCACCATCATAACTGGAATTTTCATTTTTTTAAATATTAATCCACTCTCTATTCGAATAATAATCGACCCCTTTCCTTTTTGACACAACCGAGCCACGCTGCAGTTTCCGAGTTCTTTATGAGGGTAATTTGAAAAGTTTCCGAACTAACATTGAGACAAGACATTTATTCCTAAAAATTTTATCCTCCTTGTAACTCTGCACACTTCTCGCAGCGATGCTTCCATCTCTTTAGCCCGTCCAAACAGTACTCGGCGGTTTTCTCTGCAAAATAATTGTTCACGAAGGTGATGTGATGAAAATGTCTATCCTTCGAGCGCCACTTTTAGATAAGGAAACAAAAGAAAGTCACTTGGGGCTAGATCTGATGAGTAAGACGGATGGTCATCCAGTTGAAACAAGGATTCGTGAATTTTCCGTATGGTCGTGTATTTCGCCGCTGAGGTGTGAGACGGCGATTTGTGTTGGCGAAACAGGATTTTCATTTTCTGCAAATGTGGTCATTTTTTTGCCCGCAATTTCTGCGTTAAGCTTGGCAAGTAATGATGCGTTGTATGTTCTTATAATGGTTTTTCCTTTCTAAATTTAATCGATTAAGATAACAGCTGACTATAACAAAAACAGAGGAGCCGGTTCCCCCTTTACAGTCCACTGTATTGATTGTATTTTTGTTTCGGAAATATTTTGGTGTATCCAAGTTTTATCTATGATAATAAATCGGCACCAAAACTCGGATTTATTGCACCTAAACTACGCCAACAGAGTGTTTGAAATGTCCATTTGAACACGTTTTTGGACCTACGTGAGAAAACACGGCACCAAACGTGCACACAGCTTACTCATGCCTAAATATTGATTTAATATGTGACTTACACGTTTTTTATAAATTTTCATAACCTCTGCTATCTGTCTTACTTTGATTCGGCGGTCGTCTAACACCATTTGGTGAACTTTAGCAATGTTGTCGTCAGTATTTACAGTTTTTGGACGCCCCCAACATTTATAATCTCCTAAGCTCTTACCGTCACGTTTAAATTCAGCTGCCCAAAATTTCACTATGGTAAATGATGGTAGAGAGTTTCCATGCAACCCAGTCCACCTCACCTTTGATTTGTGTAGGCGTATTGCCTTTCAAAAACAAAAATTTCATAACAGCTCTAAACTCAATGCTTTCCATCTATACCAAACTATTAACATCGACTCACTCAAACGACTTTCAACTAAACACTGATCGTTCAAAGTGGCTGAAACTTTGGTGAGTAACTGTCAAATGATACACAACTACATTCACTAGCTTTTATGCGCTAATGCCGTCATTTTTACGTTGTGGTCGGAAACTTTTCAGACCACCATCGTAATTTGTTTCAGCACTTAAAAGTCGAAGGATGACTGCACCTGATGACTATCCTCCTTATATAACTTATGTTTATGATGAATCCGTAAAGCCCCTTAAGTGTTGGAATGTAGAATAAAATAGGGCAAATATAAACCTTGGAAAGATTTGCACAATGCCTTAACAATACAGAAACCTTAAATTCACGGACAGCAAGGTGTTGCTTTTCATATAAAACGAAAATAATGAGTATGAGCACTTTTCTCGTGTTAAGATGGACTGGCCTGTTAATGGTCCTGCTTTAAGCCCCATTGAAAGTTTGTTAACTAGATTCAAAAAGTGTTTCTTCGCGGACCCATAGAACTGTATATACCATAAATTATCTGACAAATAAATAAGGGTCTTGGAGGCCAATGGCGCTTCCGAAAAATTTAGGCTGTGTGAAAAGCGAAGGACGACGACTTCATACTAAGAACAAAACATGATACCAAAGGCGTGTTCTTTATACCAATTCATAAGAGTGAACCCTTCATTAAATTTTTAAACAAAAAGTACTGAGGACAGAAACATTTGTCCACATTCTATATCTACACATACTGATTACTTTCCCTGATGATAGACCACAGCAATTCTAGATTTCTTCCTGCGTATATCAAACAATTTATGGACAATAAACTTTGCAGGAAACAAAAACATCGCGAAAATACTTTCGAGATCGCCTCTTCAGTCTTGAGTTACCTATTGGTATCCCGTGCGACTGGTTGTTACGCCCATTTGAAAATGATACAGTATTTAACTGCCAAAGAAACTATGAGCTTTCTACCATTGATGTGGTTGGGAGGAGGGGTCAAAAATAATAATGCTATGTGGTCTATACACCAAACCGAGATCAAACGATCATGCTCATTAAACAGGAACCATTCTTAAGCTTTTTCGCGGAAAAAAAATCAAAAGAAAACCGGTGGGACTGGCATGGAAGTGCGCTTAACCAAATCTTCCCATATTGAATTCGTCTACCTCTGCATATGCTTCCATACGTTTGTTAGATACCAATCTTAGATACTTATTGGTATCTGTTGAGGTTGTGGTGCGTGATCATGATTAAAGTGTTCACAACAATTGTTATTGCTTCTTTTTTTTCACGTGTTATGCAATACTAAATGGAATAGATGAGAAAATTGGTTTGGGGTTGGGCATGCTGGGCATTGTGGATATTAGTATATTATTAAGTCAGTTAGGAGTGTTTGTTCAATCGAAATGAATCCATGGTTCGAAAATAGGAGCTTTGAACAAATTATGCTCATTTTAAGGAGGTATATTTAATGTGTTACTTACCCGTTCAGTTAATGTATCACTTCCTATTATGCAACGAGTATGTAGAAACGAAGTTTTATGAAAAGTGTTTAGCGACTTGCCTCGCCAATTTCGAAATGGCCTTCAATATTTTTTGTGGCAGTTTCACGTGAATTTTTCACACGCACAAGAGCTATTAATCGATTTCAATAAATATTTAATACTATTGATTAATAAGATAATATTAATGATTGCAATATTTAGTCAAAACTTTTACTACTCCGAAGCCTTATAATCTACACTGTAGCATTGCTTTGTTCTATTTCACTCATCAGTTGGCTAGCCTGCTGATAACAGTCAGCCAAATGTCAGTTGCTTGTTTCTGTTCTCCTTGGTTGTCATGGCGTGTTTAACTCTGAGTTTACTCGTTTATTTATTTCGACATCTTTACGTATTTTACTCTCAAAAGTTTTTCAAGAATCGAACTGAATAGATTTTTTAAGGTTTTGCCGGGTTCAGTTCAGTGGTCAGCGAAAGTGTAGACGACAATGAATAAAAGGCGAATTTGTTTGTGTACATTACAATGTAAAAAATGGCTCACAGAAGTAGACATTGTTTTAATTTAATTCAGCATTGACGCTTACTTTTTTCATGGTAAAAGCCAGCAAAAAACTTGACGATAGGTACTAGACAAAACCGAAAGTTCTAGCCCTTGTACGGGATCGGAGAAATTTGTCCGAGATTGAACTTCTTGAAGAGGAGGACCTAAATGAGACCAGTTTGCAAATAGTTTTGATACGGCGGGTATGAAAAGACTTAGACGATATGGACAAATCAGATAATGATGCTGAGGAGGAAACTATACTTGAACTGCAGGAGGCAATGCCATCTGCATCAAACTGTTCTATCACTAGAAAAAAAATATCGAAAATAGAACACATATAGAGTGGAATGGCCAGCATCCGTTTATTCAGCCACAAATATTTTAGAACCCAAAATCCGCTGCTGGTAAAGATCCTGGTTTCATGAACCCATCGTAATATTTTCATGAATATATTGCAGACAAATTATTTGACACAAACCCAAAATTGACCAATATTTAAGCGATTCAGAGGGGCGCCAACTTTACGGGCATTAACCACAATCAAACTTTAAAAAATCCATTGGTTACCATATTATAATGGATAATCTACAATATTCAGAGTATGGATGTATTGGGACTATTCTGTTGCCATTACACTTGTCAAAAATACAATGCCCGTAAACAGATTATTCAACTTTTGAAGCTACATGCATTGAGTAAACACTTTACAAATTCCTAATAGGAACACGGACTAGTTCGTAAAAGTCAGTCCCATTTACGAGGCTATTAGGAAGAGGAGCCTAGTGATAACATCATCTTGTCAATGAATTTGTGTAGACGAAGAATTGTTTCATTCAAGAGGCATCATAATTGTCAGCAATATGTGAAAAGGGAGCTAGATCCTTGGAGTTTCGAAGTGCTCATTTTGAGTCAGTCTAGCGGCCTAATGTCGGATTTCCTACTATACCAGAGAGCAACACTACAAATCAACCCCGCATATATGAGCGAACTTGCTCAAAGTGCTGCGATTGTGTTTCCAGTGAGCAGAACTGCAGGCCCCTGGGTACATGTTATTTTTTGATAATTATTCTTCATATTATCATCTTGTAACCAAAAATCCAAATATTGGCTCGTGCACAGAAAGCTATGGACCGATTTTCGGGGGAAAGATTGATTGAGAACGTACATAATCTCGACAGGACAACGTTGTAACAAAAAACAGGACATCCTTGTAACAAAATGAACGGACAACAAAATTGTGTCCATGGCCTCTAATTTTGTAGGCGAAGGTAAATTCGATTTTTGTAAGCGTTGAAATAAAAATATAATACAAAACGTCGAAGTGAAGTGTCCAGATATAATAAACAAAAATTTACGAATTTGCTAGAAGTTGACAAAATGGATATTTGGAAAGCGTTGTATTGAATTTTGGGAAATTGAAACAGTCGACCCTATACATAATATTTCATGCAGCAGACCTGGTGCTTATCCTTGGCTGGCTAATGTCAGTGCAAATAATATCAAAGTAATCCGAATCTTCTCCAGATCTTCTTTAGCTTCTTTTAAAGTTTCTTATTTAAAAAGAAAACGTAGCTGAAGTTCTACTAAAATCAGGAATGTTCGTTCAAAGAAAACGTGGTCGGCGATCATCCGCTGAGTAATCCTCTCCACTAAAGCTTGACCATCACTTTCTGCGCACCAACAATCAAGGTTTGACGCACAGCGTTGGTAGCAAAGGACCTCTACACTCATTTTCCAGACATAAAATATGATAAGTATAAAAATTTTAAAAATATGAAAATTTATGAGACACCACCATATGTAAAAAAAGAATGTGAATGTGATGAAAAGAAAAGAAATTGTTTTACTGAATTTCTTTCTTAAAATCTATCTTATTTCACGTCATTTTCATATTTGACGTGCGAAGAAGATTAGTACTTAATGAAAAAAAGAGGACCGACACATAAGCAGCCAGGATATTGCTAAGGAACTGAATATTCGTCACCAAACAGTTTTGAACCATTTGCATAAGGCTGGATACACAAAGAAGCTCGTCGTTTGGGTCCCGAATGAATTAACACAAAAAAAATTGATCGACCAAATTTTCATTTGCGACATGCTAACAAAACGCAACGACATTGAACCATATTTGAAGCAAATCATTACGTGCGATGAAATATTGGTAAGATACGAGAATTTTGTTCGAAAAAAATCATTGTCAAAAAATGGTTAATCATCACAAACGACTTCAAGGCCAGGATTGACACTTTGATTGAAATGTTTATCATGAGGTGCTAGAGCCTGGAACTCAAACACCTCAAACACTCAATTCGGCTCTGTACTGTCAGGAATTAATCAGATTGCAACAACCAAAAGAAAGAGCGTTGTCTTCCATCATGACAATACCAAATAATACACAATACCACAAACATCTTTGATGACCCGGCAAAAATTGACAGAGCTTTCCTGGGAAGTTTTGATGCATCCACCGGATAGGCCAGACCTTGCATCATCTAACAATCATTTGTTTCGATCTCTGCAAAACTTCCTTAATGAAAAAAAAACTCACTTCAAAAGGGGACTGTGACTGAAATCACCTGGCCAAGTTTTCGCGGATAAAACCACAAAAGTTTTACACAGATGGAATAATGGCCTTACTCAAAAAATGGCAAAAGGTCATAGATAATAATGGACAATACGTACTTAAATAAAATCCAGTTTAAATCAAAGAAATGTTCAGTCGAAAAATGGCAAAAACGGCTTACCAATATTTCGCCGAAGTTCAATGTCACTACACAGGAAAAAGTTTACCTTGTAACGGGCATATTTTGCTGAGTTTCCCCTGATTTTCACTCCTGTCACCATTGAATGCATTTCATCGTTGAATTCAATTCAATTTCAAAACTATTTTATTTATATTTCTCTGTGTTTTTTAATTTGACAATTTGGTTTGGAGATCTGAATTTACTTCATTGTAACCTTAATTCTATAAAATTTAGCGTAGCTTGGATGTATTTTTCTTCATTGAGTGTGATTAAATTTAAATTTTGAAGGAAAAAAACAATAAACTAAAAAAACCTTACTTCACCTTACAACTACCCTAGCCTAACTTAAAATACCTTATATCTAAGCACACAAGCTAAAGATTAAGAAAGCATTATGGATATAATGTGCTAATATTTAGAAATGCCGAAATCAATGGATTGAGGGAGTAGATAGTCCTGGCCAACATTTTACTTCGTCCTTTAAATTGCGAGTTGTTCAATACTTTGTGTTCCAGCAAGTTTATGTAGCTTTTCGGTAGAGAAATAGAAGGATTTGTTGAGAGCCATTTTTAAGCATCGATTTTGCAAAACTTGAAGTTGAGCTTTTAGGTATTTTGTACATGTGTTCCAGCCAGGAGCTCCATATAACATAATGGGCATAATCACCATTTTGACGATAAGGATCTTGTTTCTTGGGTTGAGCAGTGATTCGCGGTTCATCAGAGGATATAGTGCTAATATTGCCTTGGATACTTTAGTCATAGTCGATTCAATATGGCTTTAGAATGTTAACTTTTTGTTAAAAGCAAGCCAAGGTACGAAATTTCATTTGACCATACTATTTCCTGACCTAAGAAATTGTTATTTCTTTCTTTCCTAACCTGTTCCAGTTAGGCAGAAGGTTCAGTTTTCTTTTCTTCGTAAAGAACATTGCTTTGGTTTTGGAGATAAAGACTTTAAATTTCCACCGATGGTAATATTGGTACATTTTTTCAAGCAATGTTTCTAAGCTTTTCATTATTTTATTGCAGTCTATTGAAGCAGTATAAAAACACTTGGCGTCCGCAAAAGTAGCTAGTTTGCATGTATCCAAGACAGGCCGAGGTATATATGTTGAAAAGTAGTGGGCTTAGACATGAGCCTTGGGGAACTCCTGCAGGTATACTATGAGAGTGGGATAGGATGTCTCGAAATTCAACGGAATATTTCCGGTCTTTTAAGAAGGAGCTGATTATGTTAACTAAGTATGGAGGGAATTTAAGTTGAACCAACTTGTAGAGGAGGCCATTATGCCATACTGTATCAAATGCCTTTTCGACATAAAGTGATATCATTCTTGTAGACTCCTTTTCCGTCAAGGTATGTTTAATTTCCTGAGTGACACGGTGTAATTATTGCTTGTGATTCCGATTCTGGTTGCGGAGTTTGACGATTTCGAGACGAAAACCAGTCGTTAAGCTATTGATTCCCACTTATCATTGAATTCAGTTTTTACAACATAAATATCAATGTTTATAGCTACATGCTTTAGCGCTCTTAAAGTTGCGGCCACCTACTCAGAATTTGGGTAGTTAATTTTAATAATTTTCAAACGTTGTTGGTTCGTTCACTTTACGATGATGAAAATGTTGTCTTTGACAGTTCATTAAAAAAGTTTAAGAGGGCTTTCATATAAAGATACATAACTGTTATGTCCCTGATGGAAAAACCGATAGTAGAACGGTGAAAAAAGTCCTTTTAGGAGTATTCGATAAAAATCCGAACGCAAAATACGACTTTTCTGAGAGCGCAAAATGTTTGCTTGAAGTTTCAAAAAAATAAAAAAGACTTCTCCTCTAAAAAGAAGATTTTGCACTTAAGTGACTTTGGCATAACCAAGACAAAATCATGAATAGTATGTTTTAGTGTACATCAATTTTATTTTACACTTATCAATCAACTTTCTAGAGAAAAAGAGAAAGTAGACATGTTGGTCGGAATACTCAATGTTTTTAAGTCTACCATAGATTTCTGAATAGTTATGCAAATTAATCACCACTGAGGCCTAGTTATTACTTAAAATTCGAATCTTCATCAAACCCATCCGTCAATAATTTTCATCTCAAACATTTCAATTATGCAACATTTCCCATCTCAATTAGTACGTGTAAACGGAAAAATCGGTTTTCGACTACATAAGCCATTGGCCTTAATTTCTTGCAGATCTTCCTTTACGTAATTAATGGTAACATCAATGATTTGCTTGCAATTTAATTGTCCAACATCAACAAGTACACATTCAGGCTTGCATCAATCATGTCGGCATAGTTGCATGGATCCTCTTCTAAACAATGCCACCTACATGCATGAATACCAAAACGATTAGTTGACTCAACCACTAATTCCATCATTCAACAACAATGAATCCACGAAATAAGTTGCATCATCGGGCTTTGATTGGCGCAACTTGCAACAAATCAATACACGAAAAAAAATATGTCAAAAGGAGTTTGTCATAGGACATACATTGGATCATCCATCGCGGCAAAAGGTATTTGCACAAATACCAGCATGCAGAGGAATCAAAACGGAAGCGTGCAAATAACTCCGACCATAGATAAATATTCAGGTTGATAGGGTACACGGATATTTCCTGTGAAATTCATCCTACTAATGGAATAGATAAAGGTTAATATTTGTTCAGTTTATCCAAGATATATTGCATGTTGCCGTCAATTCTGCGAACGAATCCACAAATTATTTTGCTTTATCTTTGACTCGTTGGTTATTTAATGCATCATCGGTGAAAAAAGATGATGGCATTGCAAATAATAACCAAAACTTAAGTGCGTTGCAAATATCCAAAGACCTGACGTGTGCAATAGATTGGCTTTTATTATAGTGAAAATATTAACATTGTAGCAATAAAGATATTTATGTTAAGTGGATAAACGATTCCGCTGAAAGCTTGTAAATTTTCCGATAAATATCAAACTATGTGAACATTGAAGAGTTGCGGGTAGTTATGCGTTTAACTATTGACGAATGTCGTTGGGGACCTCTCACATTATCTTAAAATGGTAAAGAATCCTCCAAAAACGTTACTGTTACCACATCCTCTTGCTTACGCACAACAAATTTCATTGTGGTGTGGCTGCACATTGAACCTTATAAATATTGCTCGTTCATATAATTTTATTTTTATATAATTATTATTGTATTTATTTATAATTATTATTAATAATTTATATTTATTTATTTATTTTATTTTCGCTTTATCATCTTAATATCCAAAATGTTGTCTAACGGTATATCTCCATGTCAACTATAATGACACAAACGATTGTGTCAGTATTCCGAGCGCTCGCCTTCCGCTCAACGTGGCCTGTGTTCGAATACCATTGGTAGCATTAATACTGCGAAGTGCGGCCTAAACTGATCAAATCAATGACTGAAGTTCCTACCTTTCAGATTCTCTTTTCAAACTGGTTGACAGATTCATCCTCTTTATTTGTTGGATTTCTTCTTTGTTTTTTTCGCTCATTATCTAATTTTAGATTCCCAACATTGCATGGATTTAATATAAAAACGAAGTTTTTCTGTTTCTGATTGCTGAAAAATACCAAAAAATCAACCAGATAGAAACCATTAAACATCGTCCTGCACTTAAATTTGAAAATCACAAGTACCCTATTTATTGTTCTTTTTTTTAATTCGGTTCTAAAGTAGGGCCAAAGTCCTACAGCCTCCTCCGAGTCCTCACATTGTTGAAGCAGGTGTCAATACTACACAACAACGTATAGTATTTTAAGCATAAATACTTGCTTCAACAACGACACGAGCTTAAGCCTGCCTGTAGGAAGTGTCTCCCGACATTGGCTTCACTGAAACGTCTCGTGTTTGGAATGCATTTCAGTTTTTAATACCTGAAATACTAAACAAAGACCGAAGATTTTGTCTAAGAATATATTTTCCATATCGGAAGTGTCGGTTAATAATGTCGGTTTAAATAACAGATAGCGCAACCTTTACTTATGGTTTGTGTCTATAATAACTTATATAGAATTTCGGAGAATAAACATCTGTCATTAATTCTCACTTAGTCATCGAAAGAAATGGCGTAAACAACAAAGTTTTTTTTTCTTCGAAAATGTCGAATTTTTTGCCTGTTTTGCGGGGAAGTTTAATAGCCTTCTTTCATCTGAAGGAAAACGCTGCTCAGAGTTATCAATTGTTGGTGGAACTTACAGTGAGCATGCTACAACTCAAGCAACTTGTTAACAATGGTTTACACGCTTCCGAAGTGTCGATTTTGATTTGGAAGACAAACAATGGCCAGATCAGCCAAAAAACTTTGAAGATATAGAATCGCTAGCATTATTGGTTGAAAATTCACGTCTAATGTAAAAAAAACTTGCTCTGGAGTTGATCGATCAACTATTTCTGAACGTTTACATGCAATGGGAAAGATTAGAAAACTTGGAAAATGGGTTCCACATCAGCTGAACGAAAATCAAATCAAAGCCCGAATCACAGCATGCAAAAAAATCTCAAAGAACACAAAAATCATAGTTTTTTGAATCGAATCATGACTGGCCATGGAAAATGGGTGTACGTCGATAACCCTTAACGTAAAGCATGGTAGGTTGATCCCGGCCAACTATCAACTTCACAACCAAAACGCATTATTCATTGCCAAAAGATTATGCCATGTATTTGGTGGGAGCATAAAGGTGTTGTCTATTATGAGCTACTAAAACCGAATGAAACAGTCAAACCTGATCATTACCGACGCCAACAGACCAATTTGGTACACGCACTGAACGAAAAACGACCATTGATAGCTCGAAAACACCTCAGAAGTTCAGTTCCACGATGACAAAGCCAAACCTCATCGGGTAAACATCGTTAAACAAAAATTAGAAAGGTTCGGTTGGGAACACCTTGATCATCCCCCGTACTCTGCAGACTTTGCTCCTTCTGACTACCATTTGTTCGTAAATGGCAGTAGTGATCGATATCTCGTTAAGTATCGTTGAAACAATTCTAGATTTATGCTCGCTGTCAATATGACATTTTGCACAAAAGCAATTGTTTTGCTATTATTGTATGGTCTATACAGTTGTCAGTTACAGAATGTTAATCTTTAATGCATTTTACAGTTTTTTCTTTGATAAAGGCGAGAATACAAGCCAGGTGATTTAAAATGTGTAAATTTTTATGGTCCCGATACTTAGCTTATAACGTGCAATTTCGTTTTTTGGCGATTGCGTCCAGGTATCTTTGATGTTTAAGTTGGCACGCCATGCATGAAGCCCGACCTTCAAAAATGTCATGAAATTCAAAAAAGTAATAAAGTCAAGCGGCATATTCGTAGTCGTAGCATCGCTCAGGAGCTATAGATCGACCATAAAACAGTTTTAAACCATTTTTTCTCCGCGCCATGCAAACGTATTTATGAAGATGTCCACATTTTTTTAAGCGCTTCGCTTAGCACTCCTGCAGGAATTCATTCTTACCAAATATCGATTTCGTTGGTAGACAATTCAAAATTGAAAATTTTCGAATGTGATTTTCTCCTCTCAGGAGTGGGAATTTAGCGAAAACAAATGGTTTTTTTTTCGAAAAAGCTTCACCGAAAAGTATCCTTTTATAAAATTTCCCGTCGAACAGTACCGAAATTATGATAGTATGGTGAACATTGTGGGGTTGGTAGTCAAGGAAGGCCGATTTTCGAAAAGTGAAACCTTTTGAATGCGATTTACTTCCCGGAGTGGGAGTGGAAATTGGGCAGAAATAAATGTAGATGAAAAATGGTGACTGTAGTGACTGTAGATGAAAAATGGTTCACATACGAGACTATCTAGAGTCTAACATAGAATCTAATATAGAGTCTACAGTCTATCTAGAGTCCAACATAGAGTGGCATAGGTAGAGAGGCTCTAACGCCAGGCAGGCCCGCCAAATCAGGAAAATGACCCCAAATTAACACGATGCACGTCTTCACGTTTGTTCTTCTCTATGTTCTTCTCAACGATCCGAATTGCATGCGAATTTCAATATCAAACGGACTCCGGGACGACGCTGTTGATGATTACAAGAATGATTCTCACTGTCTATACTAGAATCCGCAGAAACATTCATCGATACAGAAGCCAACGGAGACAAAGTCAAGGACTAGAAATACCGCTTTCTCTGAGCGATAGATAGCAGTTTTGAGAGCGTGACAAGAAGAGGAAATGGACCATGACTTGAGGCCGTGGCTCAATAAAGGGAATGGTTAGACTGAGTTCTATTTGACCCAGCTATCGAAGGGACTTGGATGTTCTCGTCCTTATCTGCACAAGATTGATAGGTCGCTGTCCGAACAATGTAGACAGCAGGGCTCATTTAAAAATTGGTATTCTAAGTTTCGTTGCAGAACGTCCACGAACCGTGCCGGGAGTTGCTCTAATCTGTCAAACAAGTTTGATAATGATAAGTTGAATCCAATCCACCAGTCCACAGGATAAGATTTGAAAAATGATAGATGTTCTTGGACCATCTAAATCAAGTGCATTAACCTGCAACACAGTCATCGTTTGCGTTCTCCAACTGTTGGCCAAGTGTATCCAATTGGACCGTTCGAATGTCCATCCGGAATTCCTTCCTGAAAAGACAAGACCCTGGTCCATTAGTCAACATATAAGGGGTTGAAGCTGAAACAACTAACTTTAACCAGTTTCGGTGAGCTGGCTGTAATTCCTCTACAGGAACTGTCACTTTAAGTCGTTATCGTAGCAGCTCGACTGCAGAACTTAGAATTTGTTTTTATATTTCATATAGTCCACACTTTGCTGAGTGTAATTTACCATATAGTTTTTGTCAGGCGAGAAAGAACTTAGAACTTTTGGGCTTTTCTATAAATGGGCTCGCAATTTATTTTTAGAAAATTATAGAAACAGTCGTAGGCATAATAAAATTGGAAAACTAATATTTGGTTAAATTGAAACTGTAATTCGAAAAATGTTTACTGAAGAAGATACAATTCATGAGACACCTTCAATTCAATACCCGTTTTATGCCGTTGTTGCCTTCAGATCCAATTTTAGGTTCGAAGTTCCATTAATTCTCACTATGGAACCGAGCAATTCATCATCTTCTTTTTGAATACTTTCTAAACGCATTTCTGCGCTTTCTCCAACCTTGTTGCTTTTTCTATGGCAGATAACAAATGCAATTACCAGAGTGCCTGGACTAGGATTTACATAGCTCCTCTATTAAAATACGATACGTATTAATTTTGAGACTCCTAGCTCCGACTGTGCTCATTTTTGCGCGATTCTTCGGTATTTGCAGGCTCTGTACTCTGAATACCTTAGAATTTAGGAAAATTGTCATATTTTCTTAACTTTAATTTTAGTTTTCCACCTTTAGAAGTTATGGTAGAGTTTCCCAGTACTTCCCATAGGTTGAAAATGATCAGGTTAAAATTTTTGATAGAAGTTTAGAGGCAAGTGCCGTCTGCAAAAGCTTCTAGTTGGTAATTTTGAGTTGTGGGTAAGTCAGTCACGTATGCATTGAAAAATGTTGGACTCAAGCATGAACCTTGTGGAGCACCAGTAGGAACAGTTTTCGTAGTGGGTGTTAATCCACGAACTTTAACCGGGTATGGTCCATCCTGAAGGATAGAACATACCAGTTTGTACAGGGATGATGACCAGTTTGTGCAGGTATGCTGGGTTACTGCACTCCTTATGAAGCTTGTGGAGTATCTCGTCATGCCGAACGTTACGGAAGGCTTTCTCACTGTTTAGTCTTTGCTGGCACGTGCTAGCTGGTGCCCTGTTGAGTATCCATATCTGAAACCAAACTTGAAGTAAAGAATGATGTTATTGTTTTCAACGTAATGAGACTACCTTCACGTTCTCAACCAATCGCCGGTAGTACGCTTATTGGCCTGTAGTTGGGAGGATCTCGCGGATCTTTACCAAGCCTTATGATAGGTATTTTGCTGGCATGTTTCTAGCAGTTTGGAAAGTGAGAAGTTTTCAGAAAAGAGCCTGAATATGAAGCAGATTAACACTGTTGCTTTTTGCGGAAGATTTTGGATGACTATTCCGTCGTATCCAGGGGGTTTGTAATTTCTTAGTTTCCTAAGTTGCTCAATTATATGCTTCATTTTTATTAGAGATTCAGATGGTAAATTGAGCGGGTTAGACCCGCTTGCAGCGATTTAGCTAACATTACTCCTTTCATATTGTGCCCACTCAATGGGAGATATTGTGATTTTTGTTAAGCTTATCACTAAGTAACTCAGTTTCCCGTCACAAAAAAAAAACTGGATACCATTCTCGTCTTTTAGAGTGTAAGGAAGATTTAAGTATTTGCTAGTCAGCTTCTTGACTTTTCCTTAAGAAGAAGAATAAATTTATTCCGTTCAATTGAAAGAACTCAAAGTGTCTTGAGCTGAAGAACACTTTTCCCAGAATTAACTTATTGTAATTAACATTAAAATTTTAGAATAACTGCGGGTCCTTTGAGTGACTCCTACTGGCAATCCTTTTTTGACAAGAAATATGTGCTCATATACCAAACATGTCCTGTAAACCTGGATAAACTTATCTATCATTTTTACGCTATTTCTCTAAGGAACAATAGACAATCTGTATTCCCACCAAATCGCTCGGAGCTGAAATGATCAATATGAGACCATACCTCTCATGGAATACAATAGCATTCATTGCCACGATTCAAGCGCTAAATGCTGAGATAATGAAAACTCTATTCGAAACGTATCTTCGCCCAACCTTTCCGGCAATTGCATTTTGTTTGCAAAGGATATTTACCACTTCATAGCCGTTGGTCATCTCTCGTCGGGCCGTAAAAGTTTTATGCTCAATTAGACGTCGCTCAACAACTAACTAGTGTTTGCGAAAACTTTTCCCCATAAAATCTCCCTCTATTGCGCCTGGAACACTTTCGTTCGGACGCCGTCATGGGATATTTAACGCCCAGTTAACGCAATTATCACCCATGAAATTTTTTTAATGTCCCTTGCGAATCTTGTTTTACGCGGCCCTCTATCATTAAATCTACGCGGAGTGCATACACTTGTGAAGAATTGCATTCCTATAAAATATCTCCAGTGACCAGCCCACCGCCCCCGAAAAGGAAACCTTTCGATTTCGTATCTTCCTAATTAACCGATGCGCTCATGACTTCAACTTTTACGATTGGTTTCGTTATCGGTCGAATAATTATTCCTTTTGGATAGCCCAGAATAGTGCCCAAAGGTTCAACCGAGAAAACGACCCAATTTAACGATGAAGGATACGTTCGAACGTGTGTATTTGTTTGGTATACGGTGAGCTGGGTGTTGAAAGCCGTGCAAAAGTTAAATGTACAAGAAAGGATACGATGTTGTATGGGGTATTTAACGTGGACGCTACACACTGATAGAACGGATGGTTCATCAACTTGATGTATGATTCGTATTAACTAAAGGCTATCTTTACAAAACACTATAAATGGAAAAGGTGAGGATATAAAATGTTTATCCATCAATTTTGTTTTCATCAAGCCAAATCGCTGCACGGTCGTCATTCTTTTGCACATTCAGTTGAGTATCGTCATCACGAAATGGACTATAAATAGGATGTGTGTATCTTTGCTAATGCGAGAAACACACATGATGCACACTGCATCCTGGAAATTTTTAGTAAATTTTATTGCAAACTTTTAATATTTCGCTGCATTAAAATGAATCATTTAAGGATGAAAGAAACGAAATGTTTGTAAAGTAATGGGAAAAGGATTTCAAATGCAAATAACGTTTTCCAGATGGGTCGGGGTATAGCAAGAATATGTTCCAATTAAATCCAAAATGATGCGTTTGAAACAGAGGACAGAATTGTAATTAATTTTTCGTTGCAGGAGACGTAGGTGCATGCTTTATTAAAAAATGATCCCAAGCATGTTCGCAATCACCAATAAGTTAGAACAAAGTCGATACAGTGAATCAGTTGACCTATCAGCAAACTCATCTAACCAAACGTTTAATTGTGCAAGTATTTATTGCATCTACTGTATAAATGCATCACGTGCATTTTAGCCAGGCTGCATTTCTGCAGAAAAAAATATTCTGAAATAGTCACATACAGCATAATTAATGATTAAAAGGTCGAATGGGTGGTTAGGAATCAGTCAATGAGCAGATCTCAAAGAAGGATAGCATTTAGATACCCTGGCATGACTTGTACACGTATTCGTTGGCCACGTTCACTGTCTGCGGAAAGGAGGTATTTAATTTAGCCTTCTGCAATTGCCAATCCCATTTCCAACTGCTGCATCACTAAAGCGTTGATGAAAGATCTCGGAAAAAAGAAAAGCCACTTTGATATTTCCTTAGCTCTTTAGCTAGGTCTGTTGCAAGTGCAATCTTGCGCTTGCTTTCATTTAATTTAATTCTGTACTTAATGAACGGTCTATTGAGATATCCTCAACTAAAGGAAACGTAATCGTTGGACGTGTACAATGTGAATTATTTCCAGAGCAACCGCCAGGAATGAACTAGGAAATTTGTTCGAATGAAAAGTTCCTTTTGGTGTGTGTGTGTGTGTATCACAGCTTTATCAGAGCTGGTAGAAAATTATGCCTGCCTTATTTGCTATCAATGCATTTTAACTCTTGTCATAAATTTCAATCGAATGAGATCATATGTCCTTTCTGAACTTGCAGCATCCACCGGTTTGCGTCAATATTATCATTACCATACACAAGCCAATGGTCTTTGTGGAATATGTTTAGTAAACAATGTCCCGCGTAAAATAAACGACCATTTTAATCGCCATTGACTGGTTATGATATAAACAAACAATCTGCAGAATGCCTGACTTCTGTGCCCAGTGCAGTTGCATGCATTTTAATTGCAATACCCTATTGTTTACAATATGTGCTGCTACCCATAATAATAAACGCGTAATAATAAATGCATTTAATTGTTACGGACTTGTGAGGCGGCTCGAGAAAGAATTCCGACATGAAATTTGATATTTTTGAGACTGCCACTTTGTATAAATATTGAAAACCTTAAAATAGAGAAGAAAAAGCATCTCAGCAAGATGTGTAGAGAATGCGAAATGATTTCGAGCGCTGCAAGGGGCACCCCATCGAACTGTTCCGCAAATATCTCGCATATGCAAATGCAGTCTGAATTCTGATTTCTACTGAAAGTATCTTTAAAATTCGAAGATCGTCCCATTTGTGCATTGACATTATAAAATTTAATTTATGTGCTATTATTTCAAAAAATCAGCATAGAATGTAGCTTTCTTGCCCTGGACAAAAAGTGGAAATAAATTTGCTTGACCAGCATTGAATACCGAGAAAAGATTCCTTTTGCTCCGCTAAGCTAAAAGATAGCTATATCAGTCGGTTGTTCCTGCTACGATTTCACTATTCGCTGATTTAGTATACACAAATTAAGACTATTAACAAAACTTCATTATAAGCAACTTGCATAAAAAATTAATGTATACAACAAGGCAAAAAGTCAGGGAAATTCTTTCTCCACCAAATACACAGAATAAAATCTGAAAAACATGCAAATGCAAAAGTCAGCATTCTCTGTTCATTCTGTATAATTTTCAGCGTTTTATTGTAAGCTTGTTGGCTTACTCTTGCATATTTGATTCATTCACGATAAAAATCCGCGCCTCGAATGCTCTGAAATATTTTTCAAATAAATTGGCCACTGTAGTACTCACAGTCAAGTTTGATTAGCTTGAAAAGGGAACTACACATTCGTTCCAACTTTGAATAAATAAAATTTATTACTCGTATTAAATCGAAAGAGAATTATGAAGAGTAGACATAAAATAAACATTAAATATTTAAAAAAAATAGCCCAAAACTGCTTGCACTATCTACAAAAGTTGTAAGATTCTGGCGCTCTCTAGCGATGGTAAATTAGGGAAGTACTGTTCATTTTCACACTCATGCTATGGAGGACTTTAGAGAAACAGATGTTACCACTTCCGATCGTATCTTTAAATATTATCTTTAAAACAAAAGGACAAGAGATAATTAAATGGTAGAGACTTTACTCTGCGAAAAGACAAGAAACCTAACGGATTCAGCAAGGAAATGTGATTTAAACTTCACTCTAGCAAATTCAAATAATATCCTAATATACTACTACTATCCTATGATATTATCCTGTCCTATTTGTTAACTCGACCGGATGCGCTACCGGGTAAAGTCAACCCCACATAGTACATTAAATCATCCATTTTCACTTTTATGAATTAAATTGTACCGCGCCGCTTTAGGTACCTTTCAAGAGACGTTCCACAGTCCGCCATTTTGAATAAGCCGTCAGTGTGCGTCCGATGGTTAACCGGAGCAGACGAGTATTCTACGTATGGGTGTGTTTTACCCTGTATTGACTATTCGTGTCTTTTTATTTGTATTAGCCTATATTTATTTTTTTCCTGTTTGACACTATCAAGACGCCTAATTTTCCTCTCAATGAAGAAAAAAAAGTGCGGTGCCTGCTTTTATACAATAGCGACGAAGACGATATTTCTAAAGCTGAAGATAATGATGATTAAAGTGAGCATGAAAGTAATTCAGAGCAACAATGAGAAAACATACGGATATCTTAAGCTATGATGACATCAACATCTAGATGACGTACCCTTGTAAAATTTATCGAAAAATTTACCACGGAGAACGTGGAAATCTTACCAGAAAAGGTAAAACCAACCAAAGAATGTTTGAATGCGGTCAAATAATATTATTACGTTTTAGCCCGGCCAAATTCATGACGGTGAAAAATGTGCCAACATAACAGTAATATGTAGATAGAAAATATGAGATCAAAATATTTCAGAGAGAGATAGATTGCAAATCAGCAAATAGTACAAAAATTTCAGTATATTTGGAATTGCTGAGACGTCAACACCAAAGACATTTAATCTACAGATGGCGCTGGTTGTAAAATCTGTTTGGCAGTAATGTCAAGGAAACGGTTTCGATTCACTTTTAGATACTTACGTTTTGACAATATACGTGCGCTTTGTGAAAGAAGACGAGATGAAAAACTCTCGACATTTCAGTAAATATTTGAAGAGTTCAATGCGATTGCAATAAATTTCACTGTGAAAGCATATCACCATCGATGAAAAACTGGAAAAATCACGAGGACTATGTCCATTTGACCTGCCAAGTGAGCTTGGGTTGTATGGAAAGCTAATGCTTTTATTGTGTGACGTTCGTCTGTTTCACACTGCGAATATCGAAATAAATGTAAGCAATACTGAAGGCAGATGTGCGACTAATATGGTTAAACGTTTGGTGGAGTCTATAAAAATCTCTAACAGGAGATGGTTTTCCGCTCATTGCGGGTGGCTCAAAGATTATAGACTGACTGTTTAAGGAACTTTGGGATAGAATGAAACCTCAAAATCCCGACCTTTTTTTATATAAACAAAAGCAAAAGAGATAAGCAGTTCTGTTTTTGCGTTCTAATCTGATTGCACTCTAGTATAGTTTGTGTCACAAAAAAGGGAAGTTTTACTCTCGACATCTACAATACATCCTGATGTAAAAACTTATGAATCGACCGATGGCACAAATGTTGATTGGGTACCGTTGACAAGTTATGTGGGACGTATTCCGTGTCGCTGTCATGTAGTTCTATTCGATGGTGTTGAACATCAGTGGCAATAATACGAATGTCATCGTAAAATAAAACAAAAAAAAATTCGGCGATATTCTGTCTCGATGAAAAGATTATTTTGATGGATCTTGCCGTGTTACTTATTACGACACACAGAAAGTTCAGATCTACTGCCTCAAACCTGTCTTCAAGAATTAGGTTTTAACTTTTGGCGATGACTGTCCTGCAGTCGCGTTCAAAAATCTCTGCATCACGATATGTTGTGAGTCCTTAAAAAATGAATCGAGAAACTAAACATTATTGCAAGTTATACCATAATAGGAGTGTAGAGCGTTCCTATTTGTAAGGAATGTGCTTAAAAAGTCATATAGGACGAAATATTATCGAAAAAACATGAAAGGAATCCGATTATTTATCGATTAAGACCGATACATTTAAATGCTTCTCAATGGCTGTATATTGAACATTTATTTCTTTGAAATCTCCGGTGTAGTTTCGTGATTACCCGTTTAGATGATGGTTTCGATTTCATCCTCATTAAGCTCAAATGGTCGACCTGTTTGGTGGTCATCTTTTAGAGAAAAATCTCCAGAACGGAATTTTCCAAACCAATTTTTTCATTGCCATTCTTAAAGAGCTTCATTACCATAAACATCACGTAACTTTCAGGCGGCTTTCAATGAGTTCCTTCCTCCATGGAAATAATAAAGCAAAATATGGTGGAAATGTTCGTATTTCCATTCCATATTAACGTTGAGGTAAAACAAATGTAAAATATGTCTACACAATGAACTGGTAAAGCAAGGTAAGGATGACAGCTGACATATATAAGAAGAAGATATACGTTTACTGATGTCATAAAAATGCGAGTGAACGACATCTATAACTGAAATCGGCAATTACTTAGTAGCCAACCTAATATAATGTTTTAAATTAAGATGGTGTGCGGTTTTCTTGATGGGACGACGAGATACCTAACACAGATTTGGATAGAAAGTCATTATTTGTAGAACTCTCAAACATGGCAGGTGAACGGCAAAGGATTGGTGTAGCTTGTCATCGACGAGGGTTGGGAAATTCAATTTTTTCTACGGGAAAATGCATGAAACTATCTTTTTGAATATATTTAAGGAAAAAAAATAAAGGAATCACTGAGAAACTGGGGATTGAAGACAACTTCAACTATTGCTAGCATTATGATCCAAAGACTATGGTTGTTGATAATAAATTATGGGTTTTTTTACAACTGTCTTAAGAAATTCTCCTCTCTTCTCCCATCGCCCAACCTAAATTTGATAGAGCACTTGTGGGCATATTTGAAGAAAAGGCTTTTAACAGAAAACCCCGGCCACCCGGCCATTGAGGGTAATTTTAAAGGAACAATGGGAAAATATCGATCCAAATTTTGTTAAAAAAATTAGTTGAGTTAATGCCCAATCGGCTTCAAATAAAAAGTTCGCAACAAAACTCTACTCAAAAACAATTTGCGCTGTTCAACTTCCTATGAGACGTGGATTTTCCTAGAGTAGGATTAAAATCCTGGCTTGTTATTTCATTATTAATATTATGAATATTTTTTCGTGATTATTTCTTAAGAACATGTAAGAGTATTAAGGCCCTCAAATAAAGTTTCGAAAATTTTAAGCCAGACATTTAATAGTTTATCATGATATCCTTACGTTCAAACAGTCCAATTTTCCATGGAGATACTGTATATGTACACTTGCTCTAAGGAATCACTGGATACATCAAATAGCTCAGAAGCTTAATGTTACTATTTGAAAGATTAAATGCATGCGAAAGCGTAAATTGTTTGTTACAGAGTTCATGTTGGCAGGAATCAGATGCCAATTAAGACAACACAATTCCTTTTCAATTCATTCAGGATTCAACACTCCACAAAACTCTGAAAGAATCATCAACCCGAACATGTGTTGAGTTCGGCCATTTATTTATATTTAATGCAATCCCTTTTCGATGTAGTAAAGTAGAATAAATTCTTCAAATGGACGATTCGAAGCAGTTTTTCAATTTCAAATCAATCAGTTTTCTTTGGCTAAGCAAAATCCATCTGGCTGTCTCGTACGTAATTAAATATTCAAAGCTCGTTCTCATGTTCGGTCACCCACATCGAGCCAAGAATAATTGCATCAGTTCTTCGATGAATGTTAACTACAGACGCAAGCACTCCAATCCTCAGTGAGTTCAATTTACTTCAGTCCTTTGCCATTCGATTTCTCGTGATTCCATCAGCGGAGCCTTCTCATTTTCAAGGCTCTGTTTTGTGTTCATATTACAATCCCGAGAATTGATGTCTTCAGTACTTACCACAAGGAAAAGTGATAACGCTAAGGAAATCCTTTCGATTGATTTTAGTACTGATTTTGTGCGATGATACATTGGGAGATTGCTTCGCAGCTAAAGAAGAAATGCCAGGATGGCAAAAAAATATTTATTTAATACTTTTGTCTAAATTTCAAGTATGAATTGAATATTTTACCGAACAAACCCCTCAAAGCAAACGTCCAATTCTCGATTGAGCTTTCTTACTGGGCTGCATCACCTGCAACCAGCTCAGATACATCTGAAAGATCGAAATTTGATCAAACTTATTGGGATAAACTGGAAAGTAAACTCAACAACCGTCTCGGATGCACTTCTGCAGCTCAATTTCATAGAACACTGATGCATGTTTCCGAAATCAGAGATTGTGTCTTTTCATTCTGCTGTACATTGATTTTCCTTGGAAGGTGCTACCGCAGTATATTAACAAGAAAATACTTAGAAATCCTCCATACCCTGGAGGTGATTGCTATTTCGTTTTTCGTGGTCGTTGTTTACAAATACTATTAACAACCGAGAATGATCGCCATCCTATCGTATAGATACACAGTTTGCTTCAAAGGAACAGACCGCATCCGAGCTAAACTGAAACGATCGTTGAAGTTGCGTTGGGAGATTTTCTCTTTAATATACTTGAAAGGAGAAGTAAATAAGATAGTGGTTAAAAAATTAGATGAAACATGCCGCCAAGTGAGTCACAGTTTAGGACATTTTTTTCAACCCATCCAAAAATTGATGAGATCTCAAAATTACCAGCAAAAGCAAAAAATGTTGCTATGTTAAGCATATGTGATGGTATTAGTACTGTGACCATCCGCAGCGCTGGAATCGCGAATCCCAATATCAATTTAAATTTTGCAAATAATCTCTTGTATTTATCTACGGCAGAAACAAACTCAACCAAGACCATGTGGAAGAAAAGTAGCATCTACCCCTTCCAAACAACAAAAACGAAGATGGTACTCCCACTGTGTGGCAAAAAACTCTTCCGAAAACACTCACGCATGGCGCAGTGTATTCCAATATTTTTAATAGTTTATATCCCAGTTCAAGTCATTCAAAGTGATCCTACCACAATAACCACCTCGTCGTCGGCAACCACTAACACCATTTTGATTGACCGTCATTACCTATAAGAACTAGAACTCCACCGAAGAATCTGATACTTGGGAGGCATTTGGCATCACGATGATGTCTTCAGGGAAAACATGTTGAGACAGAAAACTTGATGGTCAAGTCCACGAATCAAACCACTTTACACACTCAAACACACACACTGATGCACTCATATATATGTTTCAACAAGTTAATTTGTAGGCTCTAAGTTGAGCCGACGATGCTATCACTTCAAACTAAATAAAGAGATTTACAAGATTCCAAAAAAAAAACAAAAAATGTGGTAAAAGTCGCGAGGCAGGTTGAATGTAGGCAGAAGATAAACTGAAAACTGGACCTAACCCTCTATCTGTCTTCAAGAAAGAGATTTATAGATAATAAGAAGATACAGTTTTAAAAAAAAAAATCTTTGTTGTTAGACTTAAATGATTAACTGGAGGCATACAAAGTTGATGAAGTGTTTTAAGCCTTACGTTATTGGAGGGAACGTGAAAGAATGGCAGAAAGTTCGAACTAAGGTGTTCCCCATTCTTTTTAAATTAATTAATTTTCAAGTTCAATTGGAAGCTTATGGACGGCACATTGGTATCATCCTGTAATGAAGACTGTTTTGAGTGATTCGCATGCATATACCATGGTCACAACGTTCGAAATTTAATTTGGACTAACTAAGGACTCAAAAAATTTCATTATGCTTATAAACTACAATAGAATCCTATAAGTAATAGCTTTAACCATAATAAGGTTTTATCTCACCAAACGAACGACGAGTACCGTAAACGCACATATCGAAAGGTAAAAATAGATTCAATTGTGAGCCATGGGTATCAAAAATACTACAAATTCTCCCATTGAGAAATTTTTCTGGTTCTCCCTAGCTCTGCAGCCCCACTCAGGCCTCTGCTCCCAGCATCAATTGTCCCCCCTTGAATTGCCTCGTTCCGTTGACCGCGTCCTCCAATTTTGAAATCCAAGCAGCGATAAAAGATCTTCGTTAGCAGAGTCAGACCAGCGTTTGCTCAGCCCTTCAGTTCTCCCTTCGAAAACCTTCTTGTATATCCGTTGTTCGTCCACACAGACCAGCCCAATGCAGCCTCCACAGTTTTACAATCATTGAGACCTTCGGCTCGTCAAAAATCGAATTCGCCATTGCCCTCCCCCTCTAGCTTCGCTCCAATTGTACCCCTAAGGACTCGTCGCTCAAATGTGTTCCATATATTTGCGAATGCTTGGATTAGAGTCCATGTTGCACACCCATAGAATAACACGGGTTTTATCACAGATTTTTATGCCAGAAGCTTTATTTTCCATAAAACTGCACTATACTCTTCGGCATATTTCGATTCTTTCATTAGCGATTCGCGTTATTTCGGCACCTAGATGCACAATTTCACCATCATTTTCAATACTGTATTCACCAACTGTGATATTTTGGGTATTTGAGGGAGGTACCCATCTTCCCATTGATTTGTAGTCCTACTAGTGTTGCTTCGCTTTTGAGTTTCAGGGAAAAATCTTTGGGAACCGTCCTAAAATGTTAATACATGTATCGTCCGAATATGCTAACTAACTAAGCACCTAAACAAATAATGACAAAATCTTACGCGCCCCCGAAGCGAGAAAAAGATATTTAACATGGTTAAAGTATATTTGATTTCGTATCCTATATTACTCAACCACAACAATCAAGGACATAAATGGAATAATAGCTGCAAAATTTCTTTGAAAAAACAGAGCACTTTGACTCATTAGCTTAGTCAAATCGATGGTATTGAACGTATTCATCCCGGTGATGTCTCATTGGATAAGACTAAGTTAGACTACATACTACTAGACTACATGGATAAGACTAAGTTAGATAAGACTACAGTAAAGGAGGAGTAACGCCTACTTATTCTTCTTTTATCACTCTTTCACGTAAGAATTGTTGTCAGCTAAAAAAGGGCATGATTTTTTTATTTGAAGCATTCGAAATTCGTTCCTAGTGTAGGGATGCACCCTACATGGAAGAAAGCTTTCAAATCAAATGAAATAAGTACAGTTAGCTGCAGAAAGGAAACCTAAAACGACCCCCCTTTGTACACTTTCCAGGTGTAATTTCCAAAAAATTTCCTGGATTTTTGTAAACTTATACTTCCGTCTGCTTTTGAGAAATTACTTTCCTTCGATTTTAGGCATTTAATAAATCTAGGTTGGTTTGTCCAACCAAAGTCCAAAGTAATTCTCAAATATATACAAGGGTTTTCACAGGTGCTCAGAGGCTTGGGTGCGAACCTATACTTCGATTATTCTTTCCTTTTAAATTGAACTCGTTCAAAATCGAAGCGGTATTCAATTTACAAGATTGTAAACGCACTTGTTTATTGCGTGAGCAACGTACTTATGAAAATATATTATCAATATAGCAACGCCAGCAGACTCCTTATAAATACCGATAATCAAAATGGCGCCGTTAACAACAAAACGTGCAATTTTTCGCTGCTAAGTTTAATGCAAACTTTGAAAACGCAAAATTAAACACCTTCCTTTTCCCGTTCTTTAGAGTTCGGCTTCTAATATTATTTGTTTTTATTCCAGGCTTCGGCCAAATCCGACATAACGTCTAAAAGACAGAAACGCTATATAAACAAAACAGAATTTTTTTCACTTTGAATCCTTCTCACTCAATTATTTTGCCCTAAGCAATATCTTTTTTTTCTACAAGATTTTTGCGATAGTGCCTTTTATGCCAGTGATTGTCACTTTCATATCGGGAAACACATTAAATCGCAACAATTTCACCAGGTTTTTTAGTCCACATTTTTAGTCATAGTCCACGCGTGACCACACATAACACAGAATGTCATCTCCATAGAAATTTTCAGGATAGACAAGGCCGCACACTAATTGTCAGCTTAATAGCCCCTACCAGTGGTTGTAGTATTGGCTTACTTATGGTATATGGAAATGAATATGACAGCTCCTATGAATTATCCATCCCGTCAAATGTCATAAATAAAACCACCGGTCTGAGCAGTCTACTTGTTCGTTACAACTGCTCTTGGAACCGGCTTTCACGACATAAATGCTCTTTCAGTTCCTGGGAGTTTTGCTTATTCGTAAAGCCCTCAAACCGAATTGCGCCTCATCTGGAAAAATAATTTTTCAATGAACATCAGTGTTTTTTCCGATTGCCTCAATCAAGAACTAAATCGGCGAAAATCTAACATAAACAATGGCCATTTCGTTGAAAACATGTGCTAGTATCATCTTACTAGGATGTAAGCCGAGATTTAAACACACCATACAAAAGGTAGCCCTAGTTGCAACACTTATAGCTCAAAGTTCAAAATCGTACTCAGTTCAAAGCACATACTCTTGCTAACTATACGAAAATTTTCGGACTATCAATTTGGCAACACTTTGTCTTGTCCCGGTTATGTTCTCTCCACCATAGGCACTACAAAACGTCATGTTAGTGACGTCTTACCATGAAGAGAAAATTGAGTTTCCAATTTGGAAATAGCGAGTTGAATTGCAGGCATGTATGCATTGAAATCACGGAATATTCTTTTACACAAAATTCAAAGAAGTAATATTGATAAATACTTGAAAATGAAAATAGTCAGACAATTTTGAACAGCTGTGCTAACACGAAACACCAAATGTCAAACATTGTAATTCAAAGATGGGTACTAAAAAGAAAGAGGTATGCGACCAGTCCTTTTGTACGGTCTGATATCCAATATAAAGAAATGAATACCAAATAGATATGAAAAAATTGGACTTATTTGTGCACACGAACAAAGGAACTTGTATGTTGACCTCATGTCCTGAGTGAAGGCTTGGAGGACCTTGGCATGCAGACATCTGTTGGATGTCATTATTGACCTGATATAATTATGAACGATGTAAATAAAGGCACACTAATTTGTTTAAAAGCCGTTCGATTTTTTTGCCGTTCTTGAGCATTCAGAACCGGAACTCACTTAAGGACATTGATCCGAGTTCTTTCAATCTAATAAAACTACTATCAGAAGTATATTTAGAGTATTTGCTTTGTTTTGAGGAAATGAAATATAGAAATCAGAATATAAGTCAACAGATGTTGATGTCCTTTTCAAATTTGTATATTGCTCCAAACCAGCATTATGCGCTACGTAATAGTCCGCGTTTAGTCCTAGCTTAAACTTAAAATAATACAAATGTGGCTCAATTTCTACGAATCAATCCACCCATTCTGTTTGTGTTCTAAAAGATAATTAAAAAATAGTATTAAAAAATCAGAATTTCCTTGTGAAAATCAGAAACTTAGATCCGGCAAAAAAGTTCGTACTTATTCTGTAATTTTCGGATGGTCGGTCCTTGTTCACTTTGTAGATTAGGTGGTAACCAAATTCAATCCTTTATCGCCACTTCTCTGCCAAGTAATTTTGTATCAGAACTTGTATTTTTCATTCTTTGCGATCCTTACCTTATCTACCATCTAATATTTCAGAGTCAATTCTTCTCATTAAATACAATTTAGGTTGAGTTGTCTTCCTAGCCCCAGACCAAAATCATTTTCGTGACGATTCAAATAGGATTGTTGCATTTTTCTTCCTTTTTTGTCCATTTGACTGATTCGCTGTACCATAGTAGTACACTTCCAATGATTGTAAAGAAAAGAACTACCTCCGGAGACAACCGAAAATGCATTCGAAATTCTCTTATCCACAAAAGAACAATTGACCAAGGAAACAGAAACACGCCGGGAAGAATCATTTAGTTCTTATGAACTTAGAATTCTATGTTTCTGTGTGACGATTTCGTTTGTAAACCTGATCCTGACGCTATAAATCTTCACGTCACTAATTAACTTCTCCCTTTATGAAGTTAGATAGTTCCATTAATTCAAAATCACTATTCCTTGTCAATATCGCAAGAAGCATTAATACTCGGCACTGAATGGAAATAATTCCTCATCAACTAAACCCGGTTATAAATCTGCAACATAACCAATACATACTGATACACCTACTACATACTCAAAATTTTCTAAAGGAACTGATATTCACGTTTCTTGATGGCTTTTAACTGCAGCGAAGATTCATTTATAATAAATTCATCGATTCATCTATTTCACTAAATGTGAAGTACGATGAAAGATATTTGCAACTAACCCGTTAAAGGTATCTTGTACTTTTACTATTCGGTATCTCAAAACAGTTGACGTGTGATAGATTGCTTTTAAGTGCTCCGATATGTGATTCCAGTAAGCATGCACTATGTGTGTTCTTCCTTGTCGGGCTACTTTGCTGTTGGAGATACATATAGAGATTGTTTAGGAGCTTCCTTATTTTCCTTTATGAATATCTCAATGATCTTTGGCATTTTGATGAGCCCGGCTTACCGATGAAGCTACGTCTTTTGCTGAAGTATCTTCTTTGCATCAGACTATGCCGATCCTTTGCTCACCGTGAAAAGTAATAAATCTAAGACATATGACCAAGTGTTAGATGTCTTCAGTTGTCAACATTTATGATGTTTCGTTTAGATTATTAATCAATAGGTATCTATTGACTTGATTAGCTTTGAGTGAGATTGAATTGTGTCAGACCCCATCAATATATTATGAATGCTAGCAGTCAAGGATTCAATATAATTTGTTGCAATACTACATTATTTATTCAATGCGATGCAAAGGAAAACATTCAATATGCTCATTTTACTTTTGTTAGACTTGAAGCATTTTATGCATTAACTTACATGTACGAGTATAATTACTTAAGGGATCCTTTTCATCCTTTTATTTTAAACCAATAACATAATCACCATCATTCTTGGCATCGACTTTTGCCATTTACTGGGAAAATTTTCAATACCGAATCGTTGAAAACCCGGAAAATATCCGAAAAAAGCGATCTGGAATCATCTGAATATCCGAATTTCACTCATGTATAAGCTGGACAGCGGCCACGTCAAACGGATAGCGCAGTACCTCCTATCTCAATTCTTTGAAAACCTTAAGTTTCCCCTGGTTTATATTATGGTGTTACACAACGTTGCGTGCTCCTGGCCACAATTTATTCGCTCCAGTTATCCACATTAAAGACTTTATTAGTTTTTTCTACAATTTTATGCCAAAATGAGCGAAACCTCAAAGTCTCCAACAGATAGGAAAATTCGTCTTTTGGGATATCAATGTTTGTAAGGTGTACCATAGCTAACCTAAATACAGTGCTGACACTCTCAAGGAGCTTCTTTCAGACAGAGATAGAAGAACAGAAGTGGGTTGGTCATAGAACGGTAGATCGGGGGTTTATTCGACATGTTGGCATAACATGTATGTATACTAGGTGGGTTCAAGTATTTTATAAGTTTTTCCCAGAACTTTCCTCAAATGCATATTTTGTTTCATTGCCTGCAAGAAAAACAGCAAATCTGCTTTGTCAGGCATTTTCGATTTTGCCGCAAAAAGAATGAAACCCGAAAAGTCATCGTTCACACCAATTTATAAGTAATCTCATCATGTATTCTCTCTGCTCATGATCTGATTCATTCATTTGAATTATTTGTGTACTACAGAGTGTACTACACATAAGTTTAGAGTGTTTAACAAAATTTAGCGCTACAAGTCATGTAGTTTTGAGCTATTCGAGAAGGCCTCAATACCAACCATTTTTATTGAGTGACGATCGTAGGTAAGACCAAGAAATAAAAAATTCTTGAGAGCCTCAAAAAACCATTGACATAATGCTGGAATTTGGGCGTCATCAGTATTCCGCTTTTACTTTTACATCTTCAAGCTCAGTATACGAGTATCTCACTAGTGGCCATGGTTACACATGGTTTAGTTGCTTGGTAAGTTCCATTCTCTTAAAACTGTGTATGTAATCCATTCTGAATTTAATTTGGCTTTAAGTCTTCCTATGTTGAAACCTTCAAGTTACTGCATGGTGCAAATAAGCGTTGAGTTACGTTTTCTCCAATACTACCTACAAATCTAGCATAACTAAGGTAACAGATAGAGCCCTCTGCTTAGTCATCTAGAGGGACTCTAATTTTCAATCGTTCCCGACGCTCCACCACGCTTTTAAGACCCTTTTTAATAAAAAAAGCTAGTTTTGTTTTGAATAGACTTCCTCTTTGTCATTTTGTTGAAGTGTAAACAACAAACTCTTTCATTTTTCAAACTCTAGTCTTATCAAAAGCTATCGTAATGAAAAACTTTTCCCGGAAAATTCAGCTTTTTTAAGTTGTAATTTTGAGGAGATTATAGCTGATAAATATCTATCGCTTAATGGATAATATACTAAATTAAAAGAAACGACAAATTATTGCCGTGGAAAAAACGTGGGATCAATAATAAGACAAGCTGTCTTATTATTGATCCCAGGCTTATTCATTCCCCTACTAGATGGCGTACGAAAGAAATAGACATACGAGGTTCCAAATGATTTGCAAACTTTGTGTTTCTCGGGGCTATGTTCAATCGTTTCTCAATATTTTAGTGCGAAATGTTGGTACTTGTATCCCTCACTTATATTGAAAAGTTCGACCATTTTTAATCTTCAGTGCATTTTTGACAGCTATCTTGCTTGGACGTGTTTTGACTTCTCCTTGATTTTTGTTTATTCCAAAAAAATTGATCAATGAATCTGTATCAAATTTTGTTTGAAAAACAGCTGTTAGTACGTAACCTATTTCGTGTGTTAGCTGTGGCAAGCAAGCAGCTTGTTTATCGGTGATATAAAATATTCTCAGAGGGATGGGGAAAGGTGAACAATTGACAGCGTGCCGAACATCCAAGCACGTAAAACACAGGGGGAACATTGACAGAGAGAAGAAAATAGAGTTGGCCATTCATTGAATCACCGTTAAAAAACATGCTGAGAACCTAAACATACCGATTGGCTCGTGCCATTCGATTTATGACAATAAATTGGGCTTTACACGCGTCGCCGCAAATTTCGTGCCAGAATTGCTCAATTTCATTAGTATTGCTGAGGAGCTGCTGGAATCTGTCTGTGACGACTCAAATTTTGTCCTGAGGTGTATAACTGGTAATGAATCATGGCTTTATGGTTATGACGTCGAAAATATAGCTGAATCATCCGAAAAGAAGCTGCCGTACGAGACAAGACTGAAAGAACGTGCCAAGTTCGGTCGAATGTGAAGATTTTACTTATAGTTTTTGTGGATAGCAGGGGCGTGGTGCATCGTTAGACTTTTCCACATGGTAGAAAGGTCAATAAGGAATAGTACCTGCAAGTTATTCGCGTAAAGCAATCGGCCAGAAATACCGGGACATGAAGAAGAACTAAAATTGACTGTTCACACATCGTTGCTTCGTTGCGACACAATATCCCCAAGACCTAGCCGCCTGTGGCTTTTCCTAGTTCCCGAAGCTGAAGGGGCTCATGAAACGACGACGCTATACCACGATTGGGGCGAGAAAGAAAGCATCGAAGGAGGAGCTGAGCAAAATCCAGCGATCATTTACTGAAATGCTTCAAGGATTAAAAAAAAACCTTGGCAATAGCTCATATTGTCATTTCTTCATGACTTTGGAGAGGACAAAATAAATATTGATGAAAAATAAATATTTTTTGAAAAAAGGACTCAAAATTCGCGATACTTTTTGGAAACACCTGACCTTGTATAATGTTGAAGCCCATATACTTGACGACTTTTAGAGCAGAAATTTACTTTACTAGCTGTCAGAGCTAGGATTTTGGTGTTTTGAATAACTAAATGAGGATCAAGAAATGTTAATAGAGAGTTTTCTTATTAAGTGTCATAATTAAACTCCCGCATTCTTGTTTTCTTGTCCTTTTAGGTACAAAAAACATTGAGTCTCCACTGCATTCAGTTTTTTTTTTTCTTTGAAGTGTTATGAAATTGACCTGCAGTTTTTCAAACCTATCATGAAAGATAACTTTGCGACTTCTATTTTGTTCGTGTGGTGACTGGATACATGTTTTTACCTTAATCAGGATTGCTAGCTGGAAAGTTTTGACTTTTACCTGCAAAAATACTGAAGTCGCACTTGAAACATGGCCCACTGAAAAGCACCAAATTTTTTACTTACATCTGTAAAGCACAGCAGAATTGTACAGCCTGAATTTTGTCTCAACTCAAGGACATTTGGTTGAACTGATTTGTTCATCAATGATCACAACTGCATCCTTTGGATTGACATATAACCCGTTACCTCAGAAGATCTGTGAGTGGTCTCATTTTGAACAATTTATCAAAACCCGGTGATTCTATTGGCTCAAATTGATTATTTAATTTAAAATGAAGAAATTTGATTCACTTTTGATTGCTTTTCACCTGTTGGTCGTCCTTGTTTCAATAATTGACTTTCATTACGAATGTCATGCTGCCGGTACCTGTATTGCCAATTCAAAACCACCAAATAGTTTTTCTACTTCATCTTTTGTTAGGTATCCTGAAAACAATGGAAGCATGGTATAATGGGATTGCATTACTAAATCTACAAGCTTTTCTCGGAAATGAAAAACAAAGAAAATGAAGCAGTGCTTCATAAGCATCTTCACGTTCGGGGAAATTTTCTTTTCGTCAAATTCGAAGTTTTTTCAAACTTCCGAGTCCAGTGCAAGGATATTACCATTTTCATCACCAGGATATAAACAATTGCCAGGATATAAATCGACATATTACTAGTAACTTAGACTATTAAAATCTTGAATTTATCAATTATGCTAACGTGCATACGTTGTATCCTTGACAGCCGATTTCGGTGAACAGGCTTCATCAGGGAATAATTGAAAGCAAAATTCATTTCTTGTCCGGATACCGAATAAATCCTCCAGAAAAACCATCTTCCCGAGATCAGTATGTGATCGATTTAATTGAACATATTGCCGTCTAGAGTCTAGAGTGAGACATGTCCTTTTGCGGATGCCATAATGTAGAAAGCATGACTTTACCCAATTCCTCCCATACGCAACGAAGCGAAGGACGAAGAGGGGGAGGATGTATAGTTTAATTTTTGATGTTTCGTGGTAAGCATGCCCCAAGATGCTCCTATATAATTCTCCTTGTTCCCGACTTTGGCATTGAAATATCAACGGTCGACGTATGTCGAGGCATACGAAATCCAAAAGTTTTTGACAATTGCAGTGGAAAATCCTTTACCGTCATCTTTTGACATTTGATGGGAGAGTGAATACTTATCAGTAAGTTAAGAATTGTTTCCCTTAATGACGTTAAACCAATGCGTCGAAGATATATTATTTGAAGTAAACTATTTCAAATAGATAGGTAAATAGATAGCAAATTGTTCCTTGTTTCTTACTAGATTCAAATGCATAAATAGCTCCTTTTTATTTTACCCATTCCGTCATTGTCAATGATCGCCCTGACTTGCTCGAATTATTCTATATTGACCCAAATTCTCTGTTGTGATTTCCTGTAGGAAGTGGAGGCTAAAAACATTATTTTGTTGTTTTTTTTTTTTTTAATTATTCACACCAATCCTTGTTGCACCTACTGGCCGAGTAGTCCTAACCACGCACAAAATTTCTAATAAATTTGTCCTACCCGCCCCGGGTGATTAGTTAGAAAAGATAAAATCTTAAATGATTACACAAATTCCTTCCTAATACTTGAGCACCATCGTTGTATCTAACCTGAATGAGGAACAATATGCACTTAGGCTGCTTCCACGAATATGTAAATGAGTGTGGAAGGTATTTAAGTTGAAAAAAGGAAACGATAATGGAGACAAAGAGCGTAGTGTGTGATTTAGTCATGTAGAATAAGTATGGATCACTCTGTTCAACTGAATAAATGTTCCGGTTTTCAACGTTTGGATATGCAAATTAATGTAAAATACAGAATTTAAAGGTGAAACCATAAGAATTGTTATGCGTTTCCCTTTAATTTTTAGCAACCAAATAAAGACAGCGGATGGTTTTGAAGGAATACAAAAAACCATTGCAAGAAAACGTTTTTGATATTTGATATACTTGAAGATTATTTCTATATCCGCTTTGATTTGTAGTTTGCAATAAGTTTTTATGGTTCACTCTAGCAAGCGATGTAAGCTCATGCATGCCTCATACAGCTAATACATGTCTAAAGAAATTCCCACCGCAACCCTTCTAAACATGCACTGAGCACGCACCAACCGCCAATTCAGTTTCAATCTATTTAGATACATAGCGAATGTCTGACGAAGGACTTAAATATCCTATTCTATCACTGTAGTGTCAGTTAAGAACAATTGAATTATTCTTTTTTCATCTTCAACTACGGCGAGCACAAAAGGAATATCTTTTTTCAAAGTCAAAATAACAAGATAAGTTTCCAAGGACAAAAAAACAATCATAAATTTCAGAACTATCTAGAGAAATGAATTCCTTTCAGGCATCCAAGTAACGAATGAAAGCTTGCTATATCCGGCAATAAAATGAAACAGTTTAATCTTTTCACAAAACCTTTACAGTCGTACCTGGGTATATTGTTCATAAAACCACATATTGATATTATATCATTCCGAATAAACGTTTCACATTGAACCCTTTTATGTTCCTTTTCATGACAGTATTAACATTATTTTCAATTCCAATTTGCTCTTTCTGCGAAACCACCAGAACCGCAATTGTGTTCAAAATCAAATTAAAGCTGATTTCGTCCGTTTTCCAATTCAACAAACCTACAAGTCTGGTTAACTACCAGAATGAATCCTTCAGCCGACAATCGCATTGACATTATTAATTAGGAAAATATCTCTCTTTCACTTGTAATTATTTCAAGCTATCAAGCCAAGGCAAACGAAAGCTTATCAGTAAAATTGAATTTTTCTCAATAAAAAAAAATAATCACTTGCTGGTAATGGATTGGGAAAAATTCATGGAAAAGTTTTCAAATTAGTTACAGATCAAACAAACTGAAAAACTCATGTCATGCATGTAACCCATAAATGTATACAGCTACAACGTATGCCACAATATATTGAAATCTGCCAGCATGTGTGGTTTTGCCAGATTGATTAAAAAGGAAAGGAGTGTATTTGAAAGAAGAAAAAAATTTTCTTTAAGAAGTTTCCTCGAAAACTTTGCCGGGTGGAAATCATTAGTTTTGAAAATTTTTTAAAAGAGTCGGTTGAGTCGCTTTTTTGGAATCGTAAATGCGCTGTATTAGTTTGTGCTTTCAAGAGACTTTTCCTTGGAATCCCTTTCATATGAACTCATGTCTGATGCTAATACTTTGCTGTAAGTTTTTTTTTGTGAAAAGAAAATTGAATTTTCCGTTGGATCAAAGAAAAGCTTTTAGAAAGATCCCCATGTGGTATTCAAGTCAATGATATATAAGACAATTATAAAAATTAAATTCATTTTAAGGAAATACATACGGATTTACTTGGGTTTAAGATATGACTCACATGCGTTGAGAATTGAAGGATGTTGCAAAATCCAAGATAAAGTAATTTCGATCTCAAATTTCTTCAATCAAAATCAAGTCTGGTTAGGAAAATAAATTTTGTATTATAGTAATACATAAAGTATACAGTATGGAATTATGAATGGAATATTATGGGTGCTCTTAGGCATCATTTTGGTATCCTTTTGCGGTAGAACCCTCGAATTCAAAAATCCCAAAAGGAACAAACACAAAAGAATCGAAAAATATTCAGAAGTACAATCACACACAATCACAGGAGTACACTTTTTGAAAACGAACATAGCACAAAAGGATTGTATTATCATTTTACGAAAGCATCCTCACTATCTCATCCTCTCATGCTGCTTCACATGTAGTGCAAAGATTATAACGTGGATTGATGATTCCTTTAGCCTAAAGCACACACCACAGTGCAGATGAACTAGTTTTTCAACAGAAATCTACCGAAATTCCGAAATTTCAAATTTTTGTCACCATCAGGATTAACTATCACCATCATGTAAACCATGCATCTCACAACGACGTATGATTATGTTTTCCATTGAATTAAACCTTTTTGACCTGTGTTATAAAGAGGACTCAATTACTCAGTGGGTTTTTCGAGCACAATGTCTGCGCAAGGATAAAATCATTTTTCCGAAATAATTACTTAGTTGTGCTCTCCCGGTCCGCCGACGTTGACCCTTTAGGATTTTAAGCAATAATTTCATAATGCTCGAACTTTTTGGAATCGTTGTCCAAGATCCAACAACCATGGACGAATTATTGCGTCAGGTTTTCAAAATATGTCATAATTTTCAACTTGATTAATCAGTGTCATTATTCTTTTTTTGCCACGCACCTCTTCCTCATCTGCTGAAAAAAGTAAAAGTCGGTTGGAATCCATGTGTGCCCTGCAGGATAGATGACAATGTTGTTGAAATCGATCACAGATGAGAAATGGCCATCGTTACATGATTTCTCAACACGGAAGCTATGTCGAGCAAGAGCAGCATATCTTTTGATAATTTTCGTCTCGATTTTTCCATGAATGCATCTCTTGATCGATCTTACAACGCAACGTAGCATTCCTGTTTCTACGTTCCATTAATTCAAGCAAAAGGACACGTTCCGTACTTGAGAAAGCGGTTGCTACCATCCACTCGATTGATCGTAATATTTTAGAAATTTTTGGAAGAATGTGTGCCAGTTTTGTGCCTCTCGACTCTTGTTTTGACAAGAGTGAAAACAAGTGTTTTGAAGGCTATAAGGGCGAATCCTGGTTTCATCATTACTAACAACATGAGCTAGCATTTCTACTTTTTACCCTCTAAAGCGGCTAAAATTATGATTTAGGCTAGAACGTTTCATTCAGATTTTGCGACCAATGCTGAGGTTTTCCATTTCAATTACTTTCAAGTTTTACTGCAATTGTCATCTTTCAGTACAAGTTTTCTACCTTTCTACAGTTTCTGGGGTGGTAGCCTCGACTAGGTGGGTATTCGCCTTGGATTGACGCCCTCCCATGTTAAAAAATGTCCTGTCATTTATAAACCATGGCTGTTCAAAAAAACAAAGTCTTTGTTTATGGCTGACATTTCTTGGAAAAGTTGCCTGACATATATATCCGCATTCAGTAATTTCATCAAGGCGCGATATTCAAATTCGTGCATAGCAACTACTTTCTTCCGAATTCACTTGTTCGCTAGTTTAGAACTCAGAAGCAAATTACCTTATTATGCTGAAACTAGATAAAGATTCTCAAAACAGTTTGGTTGATAAGTCAATTAACTTGGATCAACGATTTCACTTGCCAGCAACTCAACACATTCACGAGCCTTATAAGCCCCCCTCAAACCAAAGCTTTCCAAAACTCTCATTTTCGAATGAATCCTTCCTTAATCGCGTGGCTTAGATGAAAATTTGATAAAATACCTTCGTTAGTTTTAAAATATCATTCAGGTAACAAATCCCATTGCGAGTCATATAATTATTTCCTTATTTTGAATGACTGCCAGCTGTCACTTGTCACATTGTCTTTATTTCTTCCATTCTTCTTCTTCTTAGCACTACCGCCCCTCTCGGGCCTTCGCGACCTGCAATAAGCGCCTGCATCTGTCTCGGTCCATTGACCACGTCCTCCAATTTTGAAAACCGAGCAGCGAAGAACTGAACATAGTTAGATCAGCGTTTTCTTGGTTTCCCCACAGGCTTCCGTCCATCAGATTTGCCAATAAATACCATTTTGAGTATCCGTTGTTCGTCCATACGATTTATATGACGTGCCCATTGCTACTTCCACAGTTTTGCAATTGTTGATTTCTTCCAAAACAAGACTTTATCACTAGCCATATCTACCTCAAGCGAAGCTACTCTACCTGAAACCCTTAAAAGGCTACTTTGTTCTCTGATCGATTTGATAGCATTTCGAAGAACATGTTCAATGATAGAGCAGCGATTATTATCAAAGTATTCAATGAGTTGGTGTAGACCTATCAAAAATTTGACAGGTTCGAAAAGTCATCAGTGTTTTATATATGTTACGGTAGACGCTGCGTTTTGACGATTTGGCGGAAAAAACCCTCTTCCTGGTGTATGTGTAATCGAAACCAACTAAACACTGGAGAAACTTAGTTATGTCAAAACCCACTATTAATAGAATTCAGGCACATGCACAAGCAAATCTGAACAACCAAGAAGAACTGGTGCAACCGAAAATAAGAAATAAGGGCGTACAAAAATGAATGAAATTGGAGTCTACAAAACGACAATCAGACTAGCTGTACACTATGAAAGTTGGGTGTGAATTTTAATTCAGACCCCTTAGTCAGAGTCTTTGAACGGAGAACCTCAAAATGAATCATCCGGTCAATAACCGATAATTTCAAAAAGCAAATAAGGTACAGCAATACTATATGTCGATCTATATGTCGAAATAAAGGCCTCTCTTCACACGAAACTTTACAAACGGGAAGGATTCATTGCCTGCTTGTCTTTTGGCCATTGCCTGGTCCGTTTCCAGATTTTGAGACAGGATAATGGGCATTCTAAACGTATAGAAGACGCAAACATCCAACGACTCCAAGGAACAACACATGGAATACCAAGAATCAAAACCAACCAAGAACCAAACTGATAGGATGATTCTGCTGACAATGCTAGCAAATGCGCTCGGTTTTTTTCATTGGAAGACGTGGTCGAACGATTCAGGCCCATGAAAGACTTAATTCAATGGCAGGCCGAAATCTTAAAAAGACCACTGCCCGATTGGGCTGTAGTGCCAAAGAAGAACACGACAACAATAAGAATGTTTGCTTTCATCATGTTATTTGTCACACAAAATCAATTGACTTGTTGCTTTAAAACTCCCTTTAACTCATTTCAAGAAATGGTGATGTCAACAAGATGGTACGACCGCCCACCTTTCGACTATTTCTTTTTGATATCATTCCAATTTTTGGAGATTCCTTTTTGGTTTCAAGATCTTTGAATTTCAAGAATAAGCCACGAATAATTGCTCATGTTGGACGAAATATTCAGTGAATCATTGAAAGTTGTCTTTTCTGACCTACAAACGAAACTTTACCACGTGGTATACGTAAGGAATTGGAACAGGGATTATTAATACGGCAATCAATAAATAGAGCAGGTGTTCTTTTAGAGGTATCGAACTTTAAAATGAAATAAGATACAAATTAATTGTTTTGGTTGCCATGAAATTGGTTTTGGTCAAAAGATCATTCGCTGTTAAATTCACTCTAATTCTTTTTATTTGGATATAATTTAGGTATGTGAATGCAAAGGGAGTCCATACGAGAGGTCCAATTTTCAACTACCCTTACCAATAATTTGGGCCGTATGTCACTAATAACTTGGCAAATTTTGTCTTCTAAATGGTCAAGCATCTAGGGTTTGCAGGCAAAGACGAGTGATTCTTTGTGTACTCCCGCAAGAAATAGTCCCGGTGGTCGTATGGCTTCAATCGCTGCACGAGTTAGATTTTCTAAGCCCGCGACCCAGATCCTTTCGTAAAATCTTCCGTGATGTGGATCTAAAGCTGTTTTGTTTTCTTCATTATGCAGTGTACGATTGCTGGATGGCTGCGTATTATCAGTGAGAGTAAATACGGTGCGAGAACAAGCCATGGTTAATCGAATAAGTTGTTCTGACGGACGATTAAAAAACTGACGAAGTACGCGATTAGATTCTTGACTAGAACCGTTTGTTTTTCGAAATAAATCTGCACAATTAGCAGACGTCAGCCTATTCATGATAAAATGGCAAAACAAACTAACCATAAAGCGCATAACAGCTGTCACTTCGTACGTAGCATTTAAAAGTGTTACCAACTAAAGTTCTATACCTCTTTCAAAAAACATCTTTTATAAGGGTTATACATGACCCGATTTTCAAAAAATATCGTTAGTTACAGCTGAAATAGATCAAATAATTGGAGAGATTAAAACTGAACTTTATAAAAGAACATATGAAATGTGTAACAACAATTGATGGTTTCTTTTTCACTACCTTTATCATGACTTTGGTTTTTTAAATCTTTTGTCTTTTTTTAAAAAAGATTTTGCTTTTATTTATATTCAAACAGTTTGAAACATCTTTTATCGAAACGATTGATCTACTTTCGATTGACTTTTATGAAATGTAAGGTTACCCAAAAAAATTCTCCTCCAATATATTTACCAACTCTGTTTGCCTTTGCCATGACGAAAGAAATCAAATGAAATCTTTTTTACCAATTCAAAAATAAAATAAGAAATAATTAAGTTAAAAAGACACAAATAAAAACCTCGCTAAACTACCTGTAGAGCTTCAAAATCTTCGTCAAATCGTCAGATACAAAAAAAAACAACGACAATTTACATCGTTACAGTGTCGTCAATCAATTGGAATTTTTGTTTTATTATATTTTTATAATGTTTACTTACGTGTTTTTTTTCCTTTTGAATTTCTTCATCTCAATGGGACAGAGAATATTTGTGGTATCTTGTCGCCAACCTTGCGCCGATTGTCATTGTAGTAAATCATCATGACTTTGTACAAGTTGTAAGCAGACGTTAATTATTTGACCAATCCGTTTCGAATTTATGGTGCTGTTTGCTATCAACGAGTTAGCAATGTTTGGAGCAAACCTTTACTACCATTCCAAGGAAGCAGCAAATAATTTTGCACTAAAGATGTTTCTTTAGCTTTATAAAAACTTGAAGAATGACAGAGTTGCATTGGTTGAGACAAGTGCAGAAAAAGGGATGGAATCATCTCATCTATGAAGACATTATTTTTTGTTTATTTTTTGGTTAAAACGAAAATAAATGAGTGATTCCGTGCAAATACACTCTTTGCCTGAATATTCGATCGACTTTAAATACTGGCTGAACTCCGCTTTACACCACTTTTCAATTTATCTGGTAAGGATGCAGCCTGCAACATCTGCTCTGAAACACTAAGAAATCCATTTACACAGCAAATACATGAAGAACAGCTTGGAAAAAAAAGTATAAATCACCTGTGGTCTTGATTGGTCTCTTCATTCTGCGCGCGGAAGTAGATATATTCGAAGCAAGATTTCATGAAAGTCACCATCCGCGCAATTCGTTTTATTTTGTGTACATTTCGCAACGTTTTGGGCCATCCTGATGACCCGCAAACGACTCATTTCTTTATCAGATTCTTGTAATTATAATATAAACAGATGTTGGGTAGCAAAACGTTGGCACAGACAATTCAAAGTTCATGGGGTAAACTTCCACAAATGTGCTAACATTTCGAAATTATGTCCACAATTGTTGCATATGAAGATGCCAGAAAGGACATCTTCGAGATGCTCATATCTGAACAATAATAACTGGAAAGTGATGTCATGTCGAGTGAAATACGGAGCAGGCTGTAGTGAGCTGAAAAGAAAATAGAATGCCTGAAATTTCCACCATTACGACTAGGGGTCTCACAATCAACACCATAAACTCCCAAGTCATGCGATCGAATTATGACAAAGTCCTCAATCATAGACTTTACAATAACTTTTCTGCAATCTCAATCAAGCACGCAATCCTTTTCGAAATCGTCACCCATCTATAGATTTCTTCCTCTTTCACTTCCAACACAGATCCTGCCGCTCCCCGCTCCATCCCTCTCCACTCCTCGTCACTGTTACCTGTCCACAGTCAATTTCAGATCCAGGTCCATTCCATCTCACTGATTCCTTCACAGATATTTCTCATAAGTCGCCGGAGAATAGCTGCCAAAGAAATATTCTCGTAAGACGTTCATATTATTTATTGGGCCATTATGGGCTATAAATTCCCGCGTTATGTGAGTGTTTTTCCCTGTTCGAATGCTTCGATTGTTTTAATGTGTCGTCCATTTGTGCGGGAACGTCCGTCGGTTGGTCTTGTCCTACCATAACGAAGAACAAATCCATTTGGCGCAGGTTGCTAGCCTGCAGAACATGTATGCGTTCCTGTAACCTATGGTTGTAAATTTTCCTACAACGAAATTTAAGCGTGCAATTCACCTTCGCACAAACGTCTACCCAGAATACATGGATTTACTTGACTATAACCAAACGAGCATGTGAAGGAACGTGTAGTGACCTTTAATAAATAGCATCTTCACATGTTCGAGGATAATACGAATTACAATGTAAACGGTTTGTAATAATGTACACGATATAAAGTCTTAGCAGTTTATAAATTTTATTGATTAAAAAAACTTCAGATGATCTTGTATACTGCCTTTCATATATGCATAGATACGTATATACTCATATGCATACAATAACAGTTATATTGCCTTAGCCGATTTAACACGTACAGATTTTCTTGCAAATCAAGATCAATCTGGAAATCCCTTCCGAGTCTCTCCTCTGCAGTGCACCAATCCTTTCGCAACTCAAAGATAATGGGTCCGCTTAAATTCAAAACTGATCCAATAATAACTTCTATGAAATGTTCACTCGCATAACTCCCCGCTATCGTCCTGCTACTGATTTACACCAAGGATTATCATGTTTTTCACATCTGATACCACCAAATTTAGTGACATTCAAAGTAGGATTTTACAAAAGGAATAGAAATGTTTCTAACGCAACAAAGAACGTTTCCTTTCTCCGAAAGATACTATTAATTAATTGGAATACTCCCCCTATGTACAACTGGTTTCAGATCAGCTCCTGCTGGTGAGTACGATATTTGAATATGTGTCAAATACTGGTGTTGTAACAACTGTCCAACTATATGGGATTGATATCTTCAGGGAATTTATAAAGGTGAAGTGTGATTCTGTCCAAATCACTATCTTGCACCTTTGATCTTCAAACGGGATGGCTTCAAGTCATCCCCCGGACCAAGATCTGTAGGTAACTGTGGCACTACAACAACAAGTTAATGATTCCAATCATACAGTCGAAATTAAAAACCTCTCATTACTTCATATTACTCTGAAGCATCTGCAAAACAATTTCCAAATTTCAAGTCCATTGATATCAGACTCCAGGTTTCAATCTTGAGCAGAGAGCTCAAAAACGTGCAATACGAAGCAAAGAAATGATAAGAAATGTCCTCAGAGGAGAGAAGGAGAATAAAATCAAGCGTGATACCGACTACACCTCGTGTTTTTTTGTTCTTGGTTTTTGAGGAGGCTCTAACCCACCGTAAGGCCCAAGATCTGTAATGAAGTTTTCCACCCCAAAAACAAAATTTAATGTTCTCCTATTGGTTCGGTCTTCACAGCAAATATTTCTACAATGACATCACAGCGGTCTCAAATTTTTGCAATGGAAAATCTACCTCATTTCCTTCAGAATATCAACTTACGATCGCCCATCAAATGCTTTTATCCTGTACTCGTTACTGACCTCAATCGCGCATTTTCAGACTGTTTTCAGGCTTTCTTTCGGACAAGGTCTGGATATCGTTCAAAGTTCCTCATGTTTTTTTCTTCTTAGATTACACAACTTGGAAGTCGATATTCCTACTTATTTTCATTCTTTACTGCCCCGGGACCTCGTTACTTACTCTACTTATCCAACCTGAAAAGGCTGCAGGCCATTCTTTTTTTATTTCGGCGGGTGGATGGTTTTCTATGACGATTGTCTCTAAGTTGGGTTCTTTCAGCTTCTCCTCTGTCTTAAGCCATCTAGGTGGTAGTGGTTAATCCTTTCTAGGATCTATCTGAGCTCACTAATATCATTTTCGGTGTCCTTGCTAATGTATTTTGGTTAGATCTAAGCCTTTTCAGCCTTTCCACAAATGCGGTGATTTTTCGTATTCGACACTCTTCTTCGCTCCAATCGACAGGAATACGCATCGTTTTGGTCCGTTTTCCGCTGTTACAGCTCTACATGAAAATGGCCACGCTCACAGCTTCTGCCAGCCCGAGCGAGCTCTTCTTCGAGCCTTGCTACGCTGTTGTTTGTCTGTCAGAGGCTTTCCGCACTGGATTGTATATTGCTTTTGATGAAATCCTTTTAACCCTTAACCCCATCGTGAATTCCGAGCCTCCCATCGCAGTGCTTCCTGCGTCACTTGAGGGGACTGTCACTTCCATATCAAGTGGTTTAACAGCTTGGTCTACCGGTTTGGGTGTTGTGTCGTCCTTCAATGAGGGGTTCACAGGAGTTTTGGTCTGCGAGTGAACAATCTCGCCTCATCACCTTGATCGCTTGTAATACTCGACTTTTCAGTAACCAAAGATCCCACCATTGGAAAAGCCATCTCTATTCTTACCCTGATGGCCGGAGAGGAACCCTCAATAGATTGCAGCTCCGTCACATTTTTTGGTTATTATCTGCATTGCGAGTTTGCTTTAAATGAAGTTTTTGATCATTGGTCACGTGGAATGTGTCATTTTTTTGTGTTTCCATCTCATATCAGACTTATAGTGGCCCAGCAACGCGCCTGACTGACAAAAAGTGTTATCCAGATCATAAACTGAATCACATAGCGAAATATTGAATGTTTTGTTCGTTATTTGGTACAGTGGGTAAAAGTCAAAGATTCATGCATTTAGTTTTAATGGTCAATACGACAACCGTTGATATGCAAATTTTATTCAGTGAATTTAAATATTTGACGTTCACACGTATTACATTCTACATCTGTGGATTGAAAGGATTTCGGGAATCGCCAAGTTATGGCGTACGTCTCGCGAAATTGTTATTATAGTTGGCAACACCAACTAATATAATACACAACTGTCAAATTCTCAGACAGAGAATGGAATTCTTGATGGAACTGTCAAATTTTCAGACAGTTGGTTCGTATAGTTCTCGGTTGACAGGCGGTTTTGTAAGCAAATTGGACACTTATTCAAGAATAGAAGAATGAAATAACACACAGAAGCTGGTACACCGCTGAAACGCGTATATGAACGTATCGAAAAAAATGACGGGGAATGACGGAATTTCGAAAAACCAACAAACAAAGGATAAACCGAAATCCCTGCAGTTATTCAGCATGTCTGGATGGATGAGAAAATAATGACGTAGATGAGTAATATGTTGTAGGAAATATGACATCATCACACCGTCTCCTTTCCCTATCAGTTTCTGGAAAGGGGGAGATCAAACATGACCCTATGAGCCAAGAATGAACCAGACGTTAGACGTCAAAAAACTGCCACAAGTCAACGGAAGTTTGTCAAAACACATGATCTCGTGTTAGCCGATTGTCGATCAAATTTGTGCGAAAAAAGGGACGACGAGTATAGTGTTAGTACAGGGAGCATGGAAATTTCCGATATAACGGTATTCAACGAAAATTATTGCAGTTTCTCCGTGACTTGGCCCCATGTGACTCTTACCCATAAGAAAACGATCTCTGGCAATACTTCAGTAATATTTACGACGCTATATTACAGGTGGAACTTCGTACGCAGCGAAAAGGGGTGCTCTTCCATCTAGGCAATGGTCCGGCTGAATCAATTCGGTCAAATAAGGATTACTGGGCTACGAGGTAGAGAATTATTACACGTACTTTGGAGAGCTGGCGCTGTGTGACTATCCTTACATACGCACGCTATGCCACGTCGTCTAATATCAAGCGATCAACGATCGGAATCGTGTAACTACTTCAATGCTGTTTTAGCACCATCTTGAAGCAAATTTATCTCCGATTTCCGACCCTGGATGAAATAAGGATCCATCACTTTACACCAGAAGCCAGAAGCAGTAAAAATAGTGGACGATGAAAGCCAATTTAGACTAAAGAATGCAAAGACAACCAAGGGAAGAAAGACGTGACCTGAAACACAAAACTACCCCAAAGATGGCAAAGAAGCTGTTAAAGCCGGAAAAGTCAAACACACTATTTTGTGGCTTTCATTATGCGTGATCTACATAAATTTTTAGATTTACATAAATTTTTTACATACAAGGCACGGCAACTGGAAAGATTTCAGTGATTTACTGAGTTCATTCGGTACCGCATTGAATGTTAAACGGTCTCGTTTTCAGCAAAAATGGTCCTCTTTTACCACGACAATGCTCAGCTTCACCGGTAATAAACACGGTCAGATAAGGATAACTAGGCTTCTTGGTGATGCAGTATCTCATGTACTCCGTTAACCTGGCCTCGCGCGGTTTCCTAATGTTCAGAGGGGGGATCAGTCCTATGAATAACTATTTTACAGAGTTCCTGAAAATCTATTATTTCGAGGTCTTAAGCAAGTTGGAATACTGCTGGAAACTAGTCAAAAATTCAAATAAAAATCTGTTCCATTATTGCGTTTCTTGCATTCCCGGAATCTTTTCAATACACCCTAATTTTGAAAAACATGGATGTTGCGTGGATACATGGAATGTGGAATTTATAAGATTAGCATACTCCCAATCGCCTTAACATAACCACATGCTCCCATTGCTGAGGTATGACCAAACTTCATGAATAACAATGAAACGAAATGTCTTTATGAAGGATAAAGTAGCGGCTTCAACTATCATTCCGAAAAGAGCATACAATAAATAATTTAATCACTTTTTAAATATCTTTTCAGGAATTTACAATGAGTACGTTTTTAATTTTCCTATTTTTTCATTTGCTTTTCCTAAAATTAAATCATTGTGATATTTTCCTTCCTCTGCAATCTTTAGTTTCACATTAAAATGTAAAAACGTAAATTCTAAGAATTTTCGAAAGATTTCCATAAAAAAATAGCTTAAACCCATTCGCTGTCACATTCTCGATGTTTTGACATTAATCAATAATACAGCGGCAATGTCTTGCTGTGCTTGGGACCACACCACTATGTCTACGCCTACTTTTGACGCAACCATTATTTATGCTTTACAAGATCTTCAATAAACAGAAGAATGCGCTTCCACTAATTTAACGATGTTGGAGTTTTCACAAAACAGTTGCTTCAACTTCTTCAATTCAAGTCGGTTGAATGCAAAGCAAGAGTTTATGTAATTATTTATTCACGCAAAGAATCCAGCAAAAAAATGTGTATTTTCTTTTTCTTTGAAGCCGCTCAAAAGACCATTAATAAGAATAAAAGAGGAACAACTAGTCGATGTTAGGCGACCATTAAACTAGTTCCAAAACATTCTTTCTTTCCGGAACGCTGGAAATTTTTTGACCTGGTTTTCATGTAGAGTTGAACTGGAGTCGTTTGAGGTTCTCAGCTTTTCCACAAAACATAGCGCAAAGAAAGTTGATTTTTAATTGTGTTGTTCAAAAAGTTGGACACGTGTTGTTCCATTCTTCAGCCATCGAGGATGTTCATCGACTTGCCAACAAGAGGCTTAAGCCCAAAAGCCGATAAATTCTCTTGAGGAGCACTCGCTTCTAGAAACTGCACTTGGAAAAAGTACCTGTTCAATCATCTACTTCAACCTAAGCTTGAAGATATTCCTGCAAAAAGACCTCATACGTGTTTGACCCACCTGAGAATTCTTCAATGCAGCACTCATCTGAGTGCTCAATTGATCTCAGCAATAACCGATATTTACTTTATTCTCTCGAAATGCCTGCACTCAACCTTTAAGTACGTTTTTTTATTGAATCAAAATTTTTTTTTGTTTAATTCCAGAAGCAGCCGGCGAATTAGGATGGGCGCTCACCTTAATTATAGTTTCAGTCATATCAGCTCTTATAGGTGCTATTATAATGGTCATAGTTCTTAGGTGTAGAAGGTAAGTACCCTCATATCAGTGAAACAACATAAACCCCGTCCGGTCTGCACACTCGAACGAATGTGAAGACATATTTGTAGCGCTATTAAAACGCGATAAGATAGTTTGAAATACTGGAGATCGTTAGAAGGAACGCGCATAGATTATATTTCCGGATACTTTTCCGAGTAATGTTAACTGCCGCGGACGCATGTGTAAATTATGCAAAAACTGGAATCATAAATTTGTTAAGCAAATGGGAGAAACCAACACTGACTATTATTTGAAATGCCCGCCTCTTATTCACGCATTCTGAAGCCTATAATTGTAATTCTATCATTTTATTGGTTAGTCAGTCGTTCAGGTCTGGTTAACTTTTGGTCTGTCGACAAATATATTCATAGCGTTTGGTTGTAAGACGGCTCTTTGGTTGTGTTCAGTGAATTAGAACGTTTACACGGTAATATTCCGGCTGAACGCAGGGAAACCGTCAGTTGCCTTTGTTAGTTTTGTAAAATGGTTGCGACGGCTATGACTCAGAGATGAACGTGTACAAGAAATTTAAAAATTTCATGGATGTCTTCGTGCTAGCAAACCTATTAGACCATGTTAACAGAAGCTAGAAGAATCTGATTCCAAAAATGGTGTCAAACTCAGATCAACCGATCCCTGATTGTGTCTGAACCATTGCATATTACCTACGCCAGCTAGGGAGAGTACTTATAATTTTTTTTTCGTCCGGATCCTATTTAAGACAACGAAAATTTTATGCATTATTTCAAATATCAAACATGCACTACTTATTTTGAAAAAAAAATTTAATTCAATTCGAAAATTTTTAGAAAATTTTACAAACGCAAAATCAGTCAAATAATTTACTCACTAGCTGAATCCAAAATTCAAAATATGCAAACATTGAATTTAGGTGTCATTCAAATTCGACCATTATCTCTGAGTTTGCTTCTTCATATCAAGTGACCTGCAAATTATCGATTAAGATTGATTACTCCTTTGGAATATTACCTTTGCATTTTAAGTACACTTCCCATGCATTCGCCTTTCCCATTTTGATAACAATCTCATGAGTGGTGTTTTCTCATTTACTGTTTCCTAACCATTTTTTGAGTTATTGTCAAGGATCCTCTATAAGGTGATGCTTCCAGCCACCATAATTTTTAATCCGTCTAGGATGTCCTCCTAGGATGCTACCTTGGCTTTATCGATTTCAGATCAAATGTCATCATCTGTGTATCGTCTAGCATGTTTTACGGCCTGTGAACTGTTCTGTCATGACAATAAGCATGTCAAAAATTTACTAGGTACACAAGTGAAACCTTAATTCGTAAACTCGTTCATCCAGAACGTCAAAAATGAACGAAGAAGCACATACATTTGATGGCTCTTTTGATTTAATGTTCTTTCGCACATGCGAAAGCAGCGATATAAAGGATTTGAAATCAGTGTTCTATGCTCCTGTCGTTCCCCACGACAAAATCATTCTCGCGAAACTTTTCCGATTTTTGAAAAAAACTCATTGCAAAAAAGAGGTTTCGTCGGCCCGAATTAGATGTTTTTTCATCATGGACGACTGCTATGCCAAAAGGACTAAACTTTTGCGTTGAAAGTCTGGAGAATGTGTAAGGATATTGGGAGCAATCCCAGTCTCTACTGCGACCTTATAAGTGAACAACGATTTAATTGTTCTCCATCCAGCGATGGGAATGCTTACAGTGGAGCTATCACGGGTGTAATACGATACACACATGAACCGCATGATATAAGGACACGCTAGATGATGACTACCGAGTTTTCCATTAAATTCCATTTATTGGTGCAACGCAGTTTCCGCGCTTTTCAACCCCTTAACTTTTTCGGGTGATTTTTTTTTTTGGCACCCAAATCGTAAATAAAATAAAAGGGTTAAACGAATTTCTCTTTTTGAAAACTTTTAAATCATTAGAATCAGCCCTTACCTCAAATTGTCTAATGTCGCGTAATCCTGTTGTTTGGTAAAGACTTGACCGCAAAGACTTGATTGTTTATTTCGGAAGACGCGACTTGGCTGTATGTCAAGGGTGATTCTGACCTAAACACATTTTCCTATTCCTTCAGTCTTAAAATGGGATAGCTCTTACATGTCAAACGACCCAATTTTTTGGTCAATTCTTGTGCCCTAAAAACAACAATGTCAAACGGTTCAAAAGTGTCAAAAGCAAAAACTTGTTTTGTTAATGAGTCCAGGCAAGAAGGAATGAAACAATACAAAAAGTTATGGCTAGCATTTTCCAAATCACACTATAAACCAAAAACACTATAAAAACCACTATATAAATAAGCAAACCAACAATGATATAAAGCATCCTTTAATCAAACGTAACACCGGATTTGACGCGTGATCTGACCCCTTAAAATCTGAGTATTGCCGACGGTATCAAGAAAAAAGCCGGTTAAATATTAATTGGAGTGACTAAGTACCAATTGCACAGGATATGAAGATTCCAGACGATTGCCAGACGAAGCCATCAAACACCTTTACATAGCCCAAAAGTATCGATGTTGTGTCATATGTCATTAAAAGTGATAATCGAGCCGCTTGCATCCCTGTGGGACAAAAACGTGAATTAAGCGAAACGGGCATTATTTTTCTTGAAAACAGAACGGATGCAACGAAAACAGTATGTCGAAAAATGGTTTTAATTTCATTCGTACCCGTATATTTGAATCGGCCTGCTTACGGTTCACGTCCTGCTATCGTCGATAACGTCCTGTTCATTTCAATGGAACATAGCCACTTTTCACAAACTTGGTTCAACGACTATGGACCAAGTTTGCAATCTCTTTCCTCAACGTAAAAGGATATTTCTTATACGCTTATGAGATCCTACATGATCTCCGAAATCACCTTTTTTGATCCCCATGAAGGTTCCCATTGAGATTCTAGAGATCCTAGAGAGCAAATTAATATCGCTGAGTTGGAAGAATATAATAATCACGAACCACAAATAATTGAGCAAACATTGACATTTCGTGTGGACCTGGTGCGAAATAGTAGATGTTTGGAAAATTAATTTTAAAAAAAAAACAAAATACCTACAAGCATGTTTTATTTTCCTCTAATTCCTTAAAAATATTTCAAACAAATTTTGTCTGCTTTGAAATTCAGTTCCATTCAAATTCGAATTTCAAAAGTCAGTTGTCAAAATGTGTGAAAACCTCAGCTCAACCGTAAAACACTCTGTATATCGGGAGTATCTAACGAATCCCTACAATGAAATTTCTTCGATCTAAGTTACCCTAGAGGAACGTTGTACTCATAAATCTCCCATTGAGAATGGAAATTGAAAAATTCACTTTCCTTCTTTTACTTTCGTATGGTAATTTAAAGAAATTTCACCAGGATACATTTATGGCTAATGACATCTATCATAGACACCTTGTTGACACCAACTGAGAGATGATATATGTCTATCATCTTGCTGGAAAACATACAACATCAAGGTGTTCTACTAATCGTGCTCATGTAATTGTTCTCCTGAAATGTAAATCCAGGGATCATTTCCCTTCCAGTGGTTCTACCAGGCAACTACAAAAGTTCTTTTGGTTTTTATCTGTCAAAATAAAAAGCTCGCCAATTTCAAACCATACAATTTTTATTCGGGGAAGTAGTCACCATTTGCTTCAGTGACCATCTGCCAACGCTGTACAAGATCATAAATGTCACTTATATAAAAGTTCACATTCTTTGACGCAAAAAACAACTTTACTTCCAATTGTTGGTTCGGATGTTTGCAACCTTCTAAAAAATTAAAAAAATTCTTGTTAGATTCCATTTTTAGGTTGATATTTTTATTTTGCAACAGACAGCTGTTTCGAGGCCGATATGGTCCCTTCTTCAGTGTTATGTCTATTAAAGTACAAGTGGGCGAATTATCTTTTTTTTTTTTTAAACCTACAACATTTATCATAATGAAGGGAAACTTATTGTATGATAAATGTTGTAGGTTTAAAAAAGATAATTCGCCCACTTGTACTTTAATAGACATAACACTGAAGAAGGGACCATATCGGCCTCGAAACAGCTGTCTGTTGCAAAATAAAAATATCAACCTAAAAATGGAATCTAACAAGAATTTTTTTAACTTTACTTCGTTTTCGACATCCTCTCTCGTTCGGAACTGCCGACTTCGCATATGGTTGTCCATGGCTCGGAACAAGTGGTAGTCCAATGGAGTGATGTCAGGGGAGTACGGTGGATGTGGAAGAATCTAAGCGAGTTGATCAATTTCACAGTCGTCTTTGCTGGTTGTGGCCTGGCGTTGTCCTGATGGAACAGAATAACTTTCCTGTTCACCAAAGACGGTTGTTTTTTACAAGCGTTGCTGCAACCCTTCGTAGATGAGCCTAGTACACATCTTTATGGATGATTTGGCCGCTCGGGAGGAACTCGAAATGAGCGACACCGGCCGTGGTCCACCATACGCTCAACATGACCTTCCTTTGGTGAAGATTAGGTTTGGCGGTCAGGTGAAGAGTGTCATTTGGTGATAACCAATGGTACGTTCGCTTCCTGTTATCATGAAAAACCCATTTTTCATCACACATAACAATGCGGTCGAGAAACGGTTCATTCTTTTGACGAGAGAGCAGCGATGAGCAAATGGTGAGCCTCTGCTATTTGTTCTTGGCGGTCAGTTGATGAGGAATCCAATTACTGAGCCGCCACATTTTCCAAGTCGATGCCGTCGACGGATGATTTCATCGGATATCCTACCTGGCATGTTCAATTTGAATCCACTTCAATAGCCTATTTCGATTGTGCCTCTTCAAATGAAGATGGCCGACCGTAACGAGGCTGATCTTCTAAGGTCGTATCACGACCTGATTTGTATTATTATTATTATTCTATTATTTCTGAACGTTTTGTACCAGATTTGTGCAGCACGCTCTGTCATTGTATTCTACCCAAACGCACTACACATTTTTCTGGTCGCTTCTGTAGCGTTTGTGCCCAATTTAAACTCATACGGTAAACATGCTCTAATAACCGCGTTTGACACATCTTCATTGCTACCAAACATCAATTCTGTCGACTAGATGGATTCGTCTACTAATGTAAACAAAACAATACTGGCTGAGCTTGCAGGAAACAATAAACACGCCCTCTTTCGGCAAATTGTCGTGGCTCCCTGGACATTCGAATGTATCGCCTAGCGTAAACCGAAAGAACTTTTGTGGTTACCTGGTATTTCAATGCAAATCCTTTCTAAGTTTTATATGGACATTAGTTTAGTTTTTTGAACTTCATTTGAAAAACGTTGTCTGGGTTCTATTGCAACAATATTGAGTAATTTAGGACGAACTTATCGGAAAATACTTGAAACGCAGTAAGATAAGTTAAGTTACCAGTCAGTTAGGTTAGCATTTATTTAGTTGAACCAGGCTAAAGCATATACACATGCATAGGATAATGAGGCTAGGAATATGTTTATATTTTGCCTTGGGAAAACAATCGGGTCAAATCAGTAACAATCGACTTTGGAGTAGAAGGAAGACGAGCTCGTCATTCAAAACTTTCACCGTCTTAAGACTATTCACATTAATGGAAATTATTGCAACATATTCAAACTTCTCAAAAAACCCAAAATAAACTCATTAGGTCCCATTTCAAAAATTTAATGCCAACCAACATGCATGAACTAACTGTCCATCGCATATAACTACACTAACATCATAGCATATATAATTTTTAATAATCCTGGCGCCAAATTGCATTTTTAATCTCGCTGTCCGACATCAAATAATAATCATGAAAGCAACTCAAAATAAATCAAATCAATTAAATACCATAAAATGCATTTCCAACTTGTTTCCTGTTTGGGTTCAACGATTCTACCTACCTATGAATGACTTCACATACGTGTACATGCTGTACGCGAACTTAGTTCCATCCAATTACACCATCATCATTTCAATTGTTTTTCTTTTTTTTTTCTTATTATTATTATTTGCTTGTAAACAGCTATAATTTGTTGCCTTTTGCATTGGCATTTTGAATTTTACCCGAAAATTTGAATTTTTACTGAAAATTAATGAATTTGTTCCACACGATTTACGATAATTTTCTCATGTTTGTTGCGGATTTTTCACATACAGCGATTGTGTGTGTTGAATGAATACTATTGTGAGACAGTTTTATATGATTGACGAGGACTGACACCATTTTTAATACGTTCCTCCGAAGGAACTTAATATTTTCATTATTTTTATTTTTGAAAAAGTATTTGAAAATTGTTTAAAAATATTTTTTTATTGATATGTTATGTGATTTGAATTTCACGCATGAGATGCCGATTTGACTAATCTTTTGAATATAAGTAATGTTTTTCTGTTTGGACTGTGAAGGCCTTCTTTGTTTAACTCCAATAGCACATGGCGAATAAACTACCGACTAACACCTCTCATTTTATACCAAAGCTTAGGCTGGAAATGTTTGTCACATTATTTCAGAGACGGATAAGACCTCTTTAGTCACGCCCAACGGCGCCTGCAAATTACAGACATCCCTCTTTAAGTAAGCATAGTCGACAAGGGCAGGAATTATTGAGAAGGTGATCCCTTCGCCTTGCATCGAAACGCAATCAAAGGTGTCCTTCCTCTCATAAGAAGAACTGCCCGAACGTAGTATCGTATTCGCCCGAACAACACACAGTATTCAATTTTCCTTTTACGATAGCATTTTTTCCGTCAATTTTCCTTGAGAGGACTCGCCTAAGCATTTTCCCAGATATAAACGATGCCTTGCCTATCTTTCATATGCGAAGGAGGGGTAGGGATCTTCCGTGATCTCTTGGCAAAACAGATAGCCAGAAGATGTGACTTTCCCATTTTGTGGAGATAGGGCTGGAAATATCTGGCCACGCCCAAAAGGTAGGTTAAGTAGTAATCAAACTCCAGCCTATTAATTGAGCTACGGCCCAGTCCTTGATTAGGCGTACAGTCAACCTTTGCAGTCACAGAGCGAGAGTCTCCCTTTCATCGTAAAGTAGTACTCATGTTTCTACTACCTACAAAAACGCATCCTTTTCGCTTCTTAGCAAGGTTTAAAACAAGAATCGTGCCCGCTGTTTCCAGCACTCGTGGCTTAGAGACAGTAGGGTCTGCAGATAAAACTCGAAGTATCAGCACATGCATCAGTCGTTTCCAATACGACTACTTACTAAAAGCATCAGCTCAAATGTCGCAGCCGTACAGCAGCACCAACGCTAATAATAAAAATAATAATTTTTTTATTGTTAAGAGGTGAAGGCTATTTACGCCCTGAGTGTCGGACTCTCAGTTGCAACCGCACTACCGATTAAACACCTTCCCTGTCATACCGAGAACCTAGTCTGAACCTATTTAAACGTCCGAACATTACTTCGAACTACGTCCATTAATCATCACCTAGCGACGCCTGCAGGTTAAGGAAAATCCCTTTTTCTGCACGGATCGATGCGAAGAACGAGGATTGCGATCAGAAAGATACCGCTTCCCTCTGCGCACAATAATAATAATAATAATGCCATTCATGGGATACTATTCTCATTTTTTAACACAGATGTATTGTGCAAAATTTTCAATTTTCTGACATAGTTTGATTAATTTTTTAATAGTAAGTAAAATTTTTCTATAATATATCGCTTGCTAGTCTTGGACGTGTCCTTTAATTCGAAACTCAAAGTTACATTATTAAAAATAATTTATTTTACGCTACGTTAATATGAGTTCGAACACTGTAATTCACTATTGTCGCTGACGGATTCACTAACAACTATTCATTTTACTTAGCATTGATTGAATGAACTTTCTTTTTTTTTTTTACTGTGAACAATTCACTACCGACTCCTGCGTTTCACTTAACTGATTGGTGCTGACTACTTATTGTAACTCTTCACGGTGTCGCTATTTATTCCACCACATTTGTCTATAGTAATACAACTTCACCCTCAGGGCTTATCCACTTTTGCATTCACAGGTTATTGGAACCCTGACAAAATTTATAATATTCAAGGCTACTTCATTCATATCTAATATCAAAAAATTATTTTCTACTATGTATAAATCATTACATAAATCATTATTATTAAAATGAAATAAATAAAATGTATTATACTTAAAATTACTATTAATCAACACATTAAAAGGATGCAAGAAATTTTAGTTAAATTTTTTCAATGAACGCCATAATTCCTTGCTTATTTCGTTTTTTGTTTGTTGATTGTTTAATGAGAAGAGAAAGTACCGTTAGAAATTTTTAATTCAGTTTTTATAACTTCTTTTACTGCGCGGCCAACTCAGTGGCTCGTAACTTTTTTTCCAAAATATTGCAATAGACATCGGAAATTTAATAGTGGCCATTTCGTTCAGCTGTAGACGAAGTTTTATTGAAACTAATAAATATGTGATGTATGCGATGAGTTTTTTGTTGTTGTAACAGACCAGAACAGAACTTTGACGCTGAAGTGTGTTTGAGCTCCTTTATTCTAAGACAAAGTTTCATGAGATAGTGATCTGATCAGAATCACACATAATCTTGAGATTTTCCCCGAAGTTACTCATCACTGCTCAGTGATTTGCTACTCAGGCACCAGAAGAATCATTGTCCATTCCAGCAGGACGCGAGACTTGAACCCATTAACATGTTGCACAGAAGGCGATTACTCCAACTACTACATCATTCGGAATACATTTGCCCATATCAAAAATCCACAAATGAGATTTCGTCATTTTGACTATTCGTAATGATAGCTCAATCTTTTAGTGGATTTTCGAGTGCTCAGGAGAAGAAAAATCCTGTAATTGATTACCAGGAAGAGGTATCATCTGTAGATGTGACGAAAAAACCGGAAAGAAGATTGAAATGCACCGAAGTTGAACCCGTCGCTGCGCTTTGAGCAATTTTTTAAAAGTTTGAAGGTTGGTAATATTTCGTTTTGCATTTTACTGGTCCTTCGCTAAGAGATCTTTGGAAAGTACCAACGATAATCAGGACTGCAGGCTCAGAGACATTGTAGTTTCCGACAAAATCCTTACAGCGCTTCGTCATTGCACATGCATCAGTTGTTTCTGATACGTATCCTTACTAAGAACTTCACCTCAAATCTTGCAGTCGTATAGCTGCACAGACTAAAATAATACTCATAATTATAAAGCAATTTTGTGATTTTTGGAAAAGTTCACCCATTTTACTCCCCATTCCACTCTAACCCGCATGTCATACTTGCTTTTCACAGTCCTCTGCAAGCAATGTTATTTTCAAGAATTGATTGCTTTATCTATATAGTTGGTACATAAATCTACATATGTGTCTATCACGTATGGTCTACATATGTGATAATCACAAATAGAGCCGAAATCAAAAGCATGAATCAGCCTCGTTCGGGTACTAAGCAACGCTAATATGTGCAGAGCAGTCCTTATTTTTATAAAAATGTACTTCTGTACTGCATACAATGACGGATTTTATTTCGAAAATTCCAAATGAAAATTTTTCAATTTAGAATACTTTAATATTTTTAATTCGAATTTTTTATCTTTATGGTATTATTTCTAATACTTTGCAAAAATTTTGTTTTAACAATTCTATTAAAACTCAATGAATCGATCTATGGACAGTCAAAGTCAATTATGTAACACTTATTTCATCCGATCGCCTGTGTGAAAGGATTTTTTGAAAATGTCAATTAATGGTCCTTAAAATTGTTAGACAACGACCCATAGAAAAGTCAATTTCAATGAAATTGCGGTGAATTCGTTTCAATTAAATTGCACGGTGAACTATAGGAGAAAAAAGGAAAAACTATACCGATTTTATCATCGACAAACTCACAACAATCTCATTCGTTTACCAATCTAACTATCTTGCAATTGAACCAACCTTAGTCCGAGGTTTAAGCCAAACTCATACAAAAACACGGAAGATGCGTGTCTTACAATCGATCGGTCTGTGAGATCTAGATAACTTTATAGAGTGCCTCAACCAGAAGAAAAGTCCAAATCGTAGGAGCGGGGGTATGTGCATATTATGTGATCGTGTACATTATAATTTACAATCCTCGTAAATTCTCCACACTAACCTTTAACACCTCGAATGAGAAATTCAGTTTTGTGTATGCAATAAAGAGGTCTTGTACTGGTAAGAGTACAACACCGAACACGGGAAATTGCAAACCGGGAAATATGTGTATGACTCTCAACGTTCTGCAGGAGTCGTGAAAAAAGTGAACTAGATTCCAGGGCCTCATGCCGCGAGCTACGAGGAGGCCTCGAATCCGGTTGCTGCAATTAACCTTTTCTCCGATTGAAAATTTGCTGAATCTATCGCCAATTTAGTCGAGTTTCAATCGATTGTGCTGATCGTTTTGTGAAATGCAAATTTTTCTCATGTTCAACATACACGAACGGTGGAAATCGGAAAACTCTAATGTTTTGCTCGTCAATGCCGCGATGGAGCGCAGTTCCGATCACAATTATTGATACGTGTGGCGAAGGCGGAAAATATTTTCTACCATCCCATCCCTAAAAGTTCCTTCCCGGCGTGCCATATTTCACTTCCAAACAATGCCGAGAGTCCTGATTGCTCATTTAATGGCTAACCAACGTGGGAACCGAAATTCGGAACGCGTTGCATCTAGATAAATAACATGAATGATAATTTTCGCAACGTACTGTAAATCAGCGCACAGGTAATAACACATATCGGCAAGATTCAATTGATTGCAGCTATGGGATCACTAGATCATAGCATCTTCCATGTACATGCATGTGGTGCTAAGGTGAACATGAGTATGCAGCGAGCCGTTAACAATGCCATCTTGCAACGATATCGATCTAAACTTTACTGCAGATCGTTCAATAGTGCAACCTGAAGGCGAAGCACTACCATAATGAGATTGCTGTATCCTTTGGATTTATGAATGCAATTCCGCCAACTGGGATGTACAAGAAGCTGCGCACAATGCACTTAAGTTCACACATCCCAATGAACACTGAATTTAGGCTGAGATCGACGACTGGCGCGTATCTCGAAGATAACTTTATTACTTTAAACTTTAATTAAAAGCAATCGAATCCTTAATTGCTCCACACGTTCACCCGCTTGTGGCGCTACCAAAAGTCTTATCTGCGCTGACAGTTTCCCAGTATTTATTGGGCTTTTAGTATAATTTTTAAATAGGAATATCTGCACGTTTTTTTTTTATTCTTTCGTGTTGAGTTCCTTGCGATATTTGTCCATAATTTGTTCAATTTTATTAAAAGACAGATTCCGAGCCCAGCATGACGCCTCACTATATCCCATAAAAGCCTGTTCTAAGGCTAGAGAAGAGCCTGAAACGCAATACTGAGTTGGTTGGGGTAGATTGGCTGGCTCGCCCTCGTGTTACTGCAAATTAAAAGGTTTTCTCCATAACTACACGTGCAATTGTCAATTTTAAAATAATTTATTATACGTTTCGCATTAAAATGTAGCTCGCGGTAATTAATTGAATAAATTTACTACTATAGAAGTACCGTAAAAGTGCAACAACAACACACGACAGAAAAATTTATCGAAAATCGTAACCCAAGCCGAAAGTTAGGGCGACAACACAGGCAAAGATAACATTACTGTCCCATATATTTGCTTAAATTGTTCATAAATTGTCAACGAACATATATATGCACATATTTTTCAAGTTTTCGATTTGTATTGTAATTAGACAGGATACGTTTATCTTGCGAGCCAACTTTAGAACTAGTCCATTTAAACGAACAAGCCCAAAATCAGCAAACAGCTAATATGTGATTGAAATTCATAAATATAAAATACTAATAGCATGTATGCATCCGTTATTAACAATAACGAAATGTTTTGGAATCATATTATTAATATTAAATTAATTAAATATTTTCGGTTCATCAAGGCAAACCGTGCGTTCCCTTGATTCGACGTAAAACGATATTTTTGCCGACTATGCTGTACTTATTTCAACTGTACAACGAAATGCATGTCCTGGATCTCATTCCGTGAAATTATATACATGTTTATTCAACGGCGAAACTGCAACTAATAGCAACCGATATCGGAACACTATTTCTACCAAGTGTAAAATATTAAATTCATCATTTCTTCAGAAATTATTGTTAGAATTCCAGAAAAATGGCAAGTTGATTAACTTAGCTATATCACTTTCCTTTGTCTCGTGCTGAAACTGAAAATATCCGTTCGTGAACTTGTTACTATCATCAGTTGCATTTTTACACGTTAAGGATCTCGTACGAATACAGTTGCGAACCACTGGGGCCGCGCTCGCTGACATTTATTTGACAGTAATCTTCGGATCCCGTAGATGGCTAACTGAGGCCGAGTGCGCTCATTTTGTCGAGGTTCTTGCAGAGGAAGATCACTGCCCGTGCTGAGCCACCTTACTCTTAAAATCATATATTACAAGCTAGTTAAGTAGATGATAGTTTTATGTTTGACATTTATGAAATGCGTCGCCTTTTGTTTGAAGAAAGTTGGAAAATATTAAAACCTTTCAAAGTTATGTCTTCTACTCAAACTGTAAGAGTAAGAAATACACGCATAGCATTTTAGACAAAGGATGTGCCAAAACCCAGTTTAGCACATCCTTTGGCAGTTTGTGGATCAATTCCTGTTGACAGTATGTGGATCAATTTGTGAAGCGAGTTCGTAGAAAAACCAACGCATCGACAACGAGTGACTGCCTGCTGCGAATATTGGTCCGGTGTCAATATTTGAACATTTTTATTCCAAAATAAGCAAGGAAACTCCGTCTCCGTCAATGGCGATCGCTACCCCGCCATGCTAAGCGATTTATTGACGACATTAGACACCAGTAGACGACATTTGATTTCAACAGAATGACGCAACGTTCCACACAGCTGACATAACAATTGATCCTTGACACACTGTTATAGAAAATCGCATGAGCAGCCGAACTACTGATGTCATTTTACCATTTGACTCCGTTGTATATTTTTTGGGGACTGGGTAATGATAAGTGTTAAACGAACCATCTAGAGACGATTGACATTTTGTGTAACGTGGTATCAATGTTGCTATTAACAAAAGAAAGGCTCTAACAATCAAAAATGTACTGAAAAATTGGACTGATCGAATAGAGTAAAGTCAGCCAATCCTAAATTGAAAGGTTCAATCTTTCTAATAAACTCATAAGTTTGAAATAATATTCATTATTTTTTTTTTGTAGCCGATTCAAATTCCAAGTCATGAATATCGCCCACGCTGTATAAAAAACATTTCCCGAAAGAATTAATGATCATGTAAATAGAGTTGAAGTGTCAGTCATGATCATCTTTGTCAAGTGTCTTCATGATCACCTTGGTGGCCGAAAGATACTATAAATACTAAAGGCACATTAGAAACTGAAACGTAGAGAATACTGTCGCACATGACAATATTGACGAACCAAGAGTTGTTGCAAATTTTGGGGCAGTTTTCACCGCAATAGACGACGTTAATAGACTGAATGACAAACTCACACTACAAGCTCATGAAAATATTGACGAACACAATCTTGTAGCATATTTTGGGATAGTTTTCAACACAAACTACGACGTAACTGAATCGAATCACAATTTTAAACGTTACTTACCGCTGAGATAATCTGGAGATGTTGCCTTGTCACAGATAATCTACCTCAAATGTGTTAGCCAACATCTCAGGCTGAGCACTTAAAAATCCCACCACAGCCAAATAAGGTACACTAACTACTAAAAAACGCTTGTACATTGAAACAACTCTCAATCTGACGGTTTTCGACTCCGATTATTCGACATGCAGTGATAATTGTAAGCAAAACTTGCAAGCGTCAGGATAGGACACAAGAAGAAGATAGATAGGAAGATAGAACACAAATATGGAAGTGTGGTAAGAGGAGCATTAAGATTCCCTTAAAATTTCTATGCATAGAAATTGACTTAATCATATACACGCAATGACACCCAAAAAACTATTCACACATAGCTTTAAGCGCAGAAACCTATTCATCGCCATCTTCCCACTCAACTAGATCGTTTAATGCAAAAGCTCTCTATCTTGCAAAGCTCACTTCATGTGCTACATGGGGTATTGGTATCTCTTTCTTTGCGATGCCCTGAAAAAATGGCTCAACAGTGTCGGTATTGTATGCAACTACACTATGGTTACATTTTAAAAGAGAAGAACAAAGTGTCTCTATTTGCTGAGAAACCTCTGGCCTCAGTATGACAAAATGCTTTCCTCTACGATAAAAACAAAATGCTTGTAATTGATCACAAGGAAAACGAAATAACTGTGTTTGAAAGATACCACCTTACCAGCATGCTTGAGAAACACTGGTTCAAATTGAAGATGAGGAAACGTTGTTGAAATGACGTCGAGACGAGAAGTTTCTTTTTCGTTAAGATGCATCCGTACGCAAGGCAAAAGTTACGATTGCTGCTGTACAAAGAATGCACCTCAAAATTATTCAACAACCATCAGGGTCCAGGTTTAGTAATAAGCGACTATTATCTGTTAGCGAAAATCTGAAAAAGAGTTGAAGCGTAACAGTTTCTTGGAAAATAACAGAAGGAGAAACAACTTCGGCATTTTTGGGCGATCAAGGTAAAAAATGATATTATACAAAGGTATAGAAGCACATTGGAAGCATGAAACAGTGATGATTGTTCCGAACAAATTCCCGATCTCTTGGTACTTAATCAAAATCAATGGAATTTTATTTGTATTGGTGAAGTATCTCTCTTCTTGCGTTATACAACACGCAAAGTATAAGTATGAATATGTATGTGTTTTGCGTATAATTGCTTTATATGAATTCCTGGTGAAGAATTACGAAACAGATTTTTTTTGGTTAATTTACGTCTGTTATTCAAAAAACATAAAAACACTTCATTCAAAAAATTCTCCATTCGAATGTATACTTTTTTGCATAAAAAATGTCTCAGTCGTATCCGTGACCCGTTTTTCAGCGTGTTTGCTGCTGCAAATGTCCCTCAGCAAAATGACTTTATGTGTCCTTTTTGCATATTGTGGTCCTTTTTCACGTATTTCTCGGCTCAAATCAATCATTTGTTGTTGGTGGCGAGCAGTATTTACGCTTTCACCAGGATGTAGTAGCTAAAAATATATTACACCCCTATCATGCCATCGCAAACACAGAGCGTTGCCTTCTTTCAAAAACGGTTTGACCTTTCAGTGGACGTAAACCGTTCCTAGTCTGGATTCAAACATGGTTTACGATGCTTAGGATTCTGAAAATATATTCACTTTTCATCACCTGTCACTATTCGGTGAAGAAATGATTTTCTTGCATATCTGCGCGAGCAGCATTCGTTAAGTGTTTTTTTTTTATCGATTTTGTTACTGTCTTTCATTCAGTTCATGTGAGGCCTCTTTTCCCCAATTTCTTAGTCTTTCTAATAGCTTTCAGACGAATAAATACTGCTTTCTGCGTAACATTTCATTATTTTGCGAGTTCTTTGTTTCTTTCTTTAAGTCGAAGTACCGTCTACTCCCAATAAGGCTTGCAAGTCCTTGTCCTCAATATTTTTCAGTGTTCTCCCAAGCTTTTTGTTTTACACGTTAAAAATCGCCATTTTGAAATTTTCAAGCTACTCGAAGCACTGACATTTGCCGAGAGCATGTTCAACAAATGCTTTGATAAGCATACGATGAGATTCTGCACCAGTTTTCTTCATATGATAGCAAAAAATCAACGCTTTCCGCAAATCATAGTTCGTAGGCACAAAACTCAACATGTTTGAGGTTCAAGAAAAATAAACCGGTGTATGAAACGTAGGTTATTGCGTATTGGCAAACTTCTACAGCTATTAGAGGAACATCATGGCGCTGCTGAACGTGTCTTACGACCCTCAAACTGATAGTGAGCATCACATATAGGGAAATTCCGGTTTCATACTTCTACACTTTGTATTCATGTTTTTTCTGTCTCTTTCGGCGAGAAGACTTCCGGGAGTGCTAACGCTGTTTGGGCTATGGTACAGGGTTGAACAGAGAAACTTGATTACTTTTGTGCAAACAACAAATAAAACTTCAGAAAGGATAAATCAACTAACATATGCAATAAATATATTAGGATAGCTGAAAATTCATCAAGAGGGAAGGACATGGAGTTTAATTTTTTTACCCTCCACGACCATACCATTCCACGACATTTTTTATCTGGCCTGTTAGTGTTAACCAAAGAGAATTGAACAGGAATTCTGAGCTATTAAAATATGGTAAAGGTTTTTTTAATTTAACAAAAATGGTGTCCCAAGCAAGCGTATGCAAAGTTTTTTTCGAAAATATTCTAACACTCCAAATAGGTTAGTCCGGCTACGTAGCAAGTCCGCTTGGTTGAAAATTTCGTGAAAGGCTTGATTTATTTATATTCATTTTAGTTATTTTTATTTGACCTGTCCCAAATTCCATCCAAGTCAGAAAACGCCTCATAAGCACTGACCGTTCTTGAAACTGAAAGTAAGATTAAAATGTATCCGCATTAGAAATCCATTCACGTCAAAATCATTTAAGCCGATTCATATCAATTCAGCATCTGAATATTCGATTCAATAATTTGCATTGTTTATTTTTTATTTGGCCATTTTTTTCCGGGCAAGTTCTTGCGTGGACTTTATTTTATCGCGGGTGATCACATAGCTGCGAAAATAAGATACAAGCCCACTAATGGGGAATTTGTATGCATTGGAACCGCAATTGGAATTATTAATCGAGTGCAGATTAGGGTTCCATAATAAACGCCTACACGTCGCGTCCTCTGAGAATCGTTTGTATGTATCTGTGTGTCCGGCCGCGAGTCCGCCGAGTCCGCCTTTGAACGTGTGCCCACTCAAGAATCTGAAATAACGACCGTGGATCTCCTTTTGAAATTGGATCCACGTACGGAATGGGACGCGTGCTCAGCTGACAATCACATTGTATTGACCATTTAGATACACTTTATCTAAAAGAGGATTCTCGTTACGTCGCTGATATATCGATGGAATTTCTTGCCAAGTTGCTGGAAATATGGAAAGGCGACTCTCGGCTTGTGTGTTCTTGCTCTGATTACTTAAATGAATAGTTGCTAAGCTCCATGTCTTTCAATGCTAATGCAAGTTACGTGGAATAATAGACAATCGCATCCTATGAACTTATCCATCGCAGAAGACATTCATGGTATTGTACCATTCCTGATGTACATAAAGATATTCTAATTGCCTATGTCGACATTTGCACCGGTACAGCCGCGACTGCATCTCTTCGACTGCACGTAGGTGTTTCTATCGTCATTTGTTTGTTGATCGTATCTTTGATGGTTTATAGTAATTGCAAAACAATGTTTTCCCTTCAGAAAACCACTGGCATAAATATGCATCAAACACAGCTCGAATGAGATGCAATGACGTTCAGAGGATTTTTTCCCTAGATATTTGCAAAAACTCACAGTACAAAGGGAATTTCAAATCAAATTTAAACATCAAGACACAGATAGTAACTAACTTTGCTTGTGTAATCAGATATTCAAGAAATATTGTCCTCGAATACCAGAAGGATTCCCACAAATATAAAATTGTTGTTAAGTTTGCCTACTCATTTTCCTGCAAAACAAGTCAGACTAATATATTTTTCACTTTCCTATTTTCAGATTAAAATCAGCGAATAGTAATGGTAAGTACATTCAGTTATTTGTAAGCTGCACACATTTTAAAAGGATTAAAGCACCAAGCAAGTACTTTAATCTCCTTATGATGTCTGCGTTGTATTGCTTCCACAAATTTGCACATACGTGGCTAAAAATCACCTTTTACACGTCTTTCACTTAAATAAGCGTCTAAGGATTCTATTTCTAGAGCAATGGTTAGGCTTGCTACTGACTTCAATGAAAAGTCGAAGGGAAACTCGCCAAAGTTTTTATTTTTTTCCTTCCTACACAAGGCATGCACGTATACATTTCAGATTTGTTTTTGCTCTCAATTCTCAACTGCTTCGGTCGCGACTGCAAAACGTATCGAAACACCAGAGGATAATGTCAAATAAATGATTTGAGAAGGACAATTCTAAAAGAAAGTTCGGAGAAAAGTATGAAATCTAATGAACGAGCACGATTGGTATCGTAACAAAGTTTGTCGCCACACTTAATTTCATTGATAAAGCTTATTTTATTTTACTCCTGACGTTGGCACCCTTTACCACTCAGCAGAAATCAAAGTGCAAAGAAATCAACTTTCCCTAATCCTATTAAGGAGCAAGTAACTGTTATATACTATACTTAGGTATACTTTCAACTCAGGCGTCGTTGAACGTCTACCAAACGCTTAGCAAACCATTCGATTTGTTCCTTTTTCTGCGAGAATGTTCATTTTGAGTGGAAGGAAGTTCGCAACCGCATTAACCAATAAAGCTTAAAACTTGTGTTTGCTAATGAATTTCAACTTGGAAACAAAGCGCAAAAGCTATTATCGTTTTGTTTACTTAATCGAAGATATTATTGCGGAAAAGGACACCGCAATATTTACATGTTCTCAAATATTGGCCGGGGAAAATAAGAAACGGCACAAGTTCGCTTTCATGGATCCTACGCTTTAACAATTTAAGATTTTGCGGCAAGGCTATGCATAAATTTAAGTAAAATAAAGCTTCTTACATTTTTGATCCTTGTAGGCGTGGAAAATTTCACCAAGACTTAGCAAATGCAGATTATCAATAAAAAATATTTACAAACAAATCGTAAAGTACGCTGAAAGGATAATCGCAAATACGTATGACTACAGCATTGAAAATTCTTCAACCTACACTTGCGTTACCTCAGGACCTGATAAGTTCTGAACATTGTCGTGAAGCAATGAACCTCCTTTAAAAAGGAAGCGCGCACCTTGGAAGTCTCTGAAGTAGGCGCTAATTAAGTAACGAGAAAATCCCTCCCATTTTTAAACACAATAACGAGTTTCCTCAAGCATTTTTGAAACAAAATCATATTTATTTCTCAACATAGTTGCCTTTGAGGACGATAGACGTGGCATAGCGATTTCCCAACATTTCGATGACATTTCTGTAATACGAACCGTCCAAGCCATCGAAATACGCCTCGGTTTCCGCGATAACTTCCTCATTCGATCTGAAGCTCTATCCCTAGAGCCACCGCGTGAGGTTTGGGAACAGATAATAATCGCTGCGGATCAAGTCTAGAGAATACGGTGGATAAGCAACCAATTCACATCGCATTTTGTCCAATTGGGCCATCGCTTGCAAGGACATGACGGTGCGTTATCGTGATGAAACAGAATTTATCTCCTCGCCATATGAGGCCACTTTTTTTACTTCGTCGTTCGTTTTGTCCAATAACGCTGAATTCGATGCTTTTATAATCTATTTTAAATTCACTAAACCACCAATAAACTTGTTGTTCTCGAAAGAGAAGATTTAGGATAACATTTCTGCAACAATTGCAATCATTGTTCAGAAGTTTTTCCCATTAAAAAATCTATTTGATCAAGACGCAATATTCCTGTTATTCAATTTTGCTTACGAAGGCAAAAGTAGCGTCACTTAAACGACTGTAGCTTGTAAACGAATCAACGATATGTCATGAAACTTCATACCTAAACTAGTGACAGATGAGTCTCTCGAAATGAGTTATGTTTATTTTCCAGTGGTGCCACCTACTGAAAAATAACGAAACTTTTCAGCCGATGTAGTATGTCACCTTCTTTGATACATTGTATCTAGTTTGTGTAGTTAACTACAGTGGGAAACTACAATATTCGGTCAAACCTAAATAAGACGTTTGGCAGTTTAAAAGGATAATAAATAACATGTTCGAAGGTGCCTTTTTAAGTTCGCGGAATGGAAGAGTAGTAGAATGTAATAAACGGAATGATAACGCGTTCTATAACTAACTCATTACCAGAATAAACAGCAATTCTTATCTCAATCGGATCAGTAATTTTGAAATATCGTCAATCAAACATTTCAATCTGAAAGGAAGTATGAATTATGGAAAAAATCGAGTAGCACGCCTACATTAAGCTCCTTCCCAAGCAAGAAAAATAATTTGAAACCATACTGAAAGATATAGCTACCGTTTACCGCGACTCTCGTCCGACTCAAACCATAGTTTAAAAGTGGTACAGGCTCTTTATACAAGGCAAAGATTTACATAAAGACGACCCACAGCATGGACGGCCAATTAAAGTGACTACTCAGAAAATAATTCAAAAAGTCGAAAAATTAATATTGGAAGACACTAGACTATGGAAAAACAGCTTGCAGGATTGGTTGGAGTATCGGATACGACAATTTCCAATTTTCTTTATGATGACAAAAATCAGTGCTAGACAGGAGCGGAGAATGCTCAAACCGCCTCATAAAAACACCGCATAGAATGTTCCCACACGTTTTTTGACCTCTGCAGTAAAGTCAAGGATGGAGTTTTGGATCAAATTTTTACTAAAGACGAAACTTGTGTTCATCGAGTCCTAGCAGGACTCAATACAGTGGCACGTGAGGTTGAATTCCTATGGATGATAAAAGGAATATAATTGTTAATAAGCCAAATTGGCTGCAAGCGGATCAAAATCACAACGTTCAACATTTTCAACGTGATTGACAATTAAAGTAAAAGAAGAAAATTGTACTTTTTGTTATGAATTCATTCATAAATTTATTTATATTCATAAATGCATGTTATTTTGTTTGGAATGAAATATGTACTGTGATACAAGATATTAATATTTGTTACTGTTTTAAAGGATATGATCCTTTTTTAATTTATTGAACATATCCATTGAAAAACGTCGAAGAAGATGTGACCGATTATTAAAGTTACCCACTTTATTTACGATCGGTGGCTGAAAAGGAATGCACACTTGCTCGTAACGGGCGAACAAAATATAACATGGATGCGCTCGCATGCTTTCACACAACCTTTCCCTCCATTCGTTCCAAGTTTCGTAACTATCGGTTGAACGGTTGCGCGTTCATACGTGTTACAATCCAAACACGTGCTATGTGCACGCGCTTGAAACAGTGAGTTATTGAAAAGTGCAGTTATTGAATTTTTGACGGCGGAAAATATTATGTATACGAAAAATTTTCGGCGTTTAGGGGCTATTTCTGAAGCTGAGACGGTTGACAGAAGTACTGTGAATAGGTACGCTATAAAAAGCAGGAATTCTTCAACCTTCAGTGAAAAAGGTTATGATTTCTGGAACGCTCAAGGAGTTGTGATGCTAGAATATATCGGGAAAGGGTGTACTGTAAATTCGGAAAGCTACATTCAGACGTTACAGACATTACGGATCGTGTTCGACGAGTACAAGTACCAGTGACCGAGTTTTTCTGCAACACGACAATGCAAGATCATCCACGTCACACGCCACTCAAGAATCATTAAGGCGCCAGAAATTTGATGTTGTTAATCATCCTTCATACTCCCCAGATTTGGCTCCCTGTGATTTTTACTTATTTCCTAGCCTGGAACCAGGTGAGAATGCCCTCTAGAAGATGACTGAATACTTCAGCACAAAAAATAAGACCGTTGTGTCAACTATCCATGCACTAAACGGACTTTGATATGTTTTTACATACACAAATTTTTCCTCAAAATTTTTTCTATTACACCTGAGGTAATATACAATTCTGTTAAAAATGAGTCCATCTGCGTCGAAAATACCTTGATACTTGCGAAGTATACTACCCACCACATCTTCGGCATATTTGAGTGGGTGCGAAATCCCACTCCTCTCCAAGAACTTTGAATATCTCGAAAAAGGTACTACAAAGCTCACTTCACTTCAAACTTCAAAACATTTTCCTCAAAGTGTTCTGTTCGATGTATGTTCAGACATTTTTGATGGGATTAGCATCAGCTGATTGCGAAAGTCAATCACTTGTGATAACGTGATACTCCTGTTTCCAGTGAACTAAGATTCTGATCTTGTGTTTGAAATGCGTGCCCGCCTGCAAAACCTAGGTCTAATTTTTTTCTGCTGAGTGGGCATTTGGCACCCGATAATAAGGTTTTCTTGTAAATGTAGACCATCGCAGGCCCAGACTAGTCTTCTAAAAACGTATTTTTTATAGACAGACAGTAGTTTGTTAAATTTGCTTCGCCAATTCGAATTATTCCTCACTGAATTTCTCTTGAAAAGCAACGTGTGGGATTTCCAGTCCTGTTCGCTATGTTTTTTCTTTCTGTACATTCAAGAACAAACCAGCTAAAACACTGATACAATAACTTTTCACCGTTTCTACCCTAAAGTACCTTCTACCAGTGATGTGGACGCTCTTAGATATTATTTTGACACTTTAAATCTCTTCATCCTTTTTCGAATAAGTATCTTAGACTTTTTCATGAACTTTGCCGTCCCTTTTAAAGACATTTTCGGCCCATATGGTGTGAACCTCATTTTTAAGTACGTGCAAAGAAACACGGCCGCAAATCGTTTCCCGCAAACTTCACTCACAGTTTCAATGTTTCTCTCTGAAAACACCGACCTAAACTGAAATTTTTTCACAATGACGCCATATCTGGAGGTTTGCTGGACCAGTTAAAATTAGGCTTTTCTAGTCTAATTTTAACTAGTCAAATTTGGCCTTTCTAGCCTAATCTTAACTGTTTTCCTAACCAGCTTCGGCTAGTACCATACAAGTTCTTACTTAACGTACTTTACAAACTAGATTGAACTTATATCACTGAATTTCTTACAGGAGTCTTTAAAAAATGAGAGGTGAACTTCATCACCTCATCCTATGACTGGTTTCTGAGTTTCTGAATAATTTTTATACAATACCACGCACTTTCCAAAGAAAGGTTTTGGAAAACTATTAAAAATAAATCTCATCCGTGACTTCATATCCGAGAATCTTCTACAAGCCCACCACTACCATTTGACCTAAATAAAGATTTTGAAAAACCTAGTTACCTGTACCTCAACGCATTCTTCATAAGCACAACCGTAACTCAAACCATTCATAAACACCTTAAAGTGTACTGTAGAACTTATTCATATCCTTCAAAACGTATAAATCAAATCGAACAAATTAAAATGTCTTTTCTCGAGGGTAAAGCCTCACAGGAAACCCGGAAATCACTTTAACAACGCAAGTCTTTGCGCTAGCTCGAGTCTAGTGTACTCGTACATATTTGCATTCTCGCATTCCCATTTATCTGCATACGATGCATCGTTCTTCGTCGTCTTTGGTGCATGGAACATGCATCTATGTGTAATGTTTATGCAAAGAAATTACGCCATACAAGAAAACTATGTTTTCAGCAATAGCTGCCACCAAAGAAGGAGTTAACAAAATCTTTCGCAAGTGGCAACATAAAGATAAAAAGATACATTCAAAAGATAGCTTTATGCAGCTTCGACAATAGTTTAAAGAATACTTTAATTGCACGTATTGCAAATTCGAGTGGTTACTTTCCCGACGCAATTTCCCAAATGGTATTTGCGTACTTGACAACATGTATAGGGTTTTGAGCAGAGTTACCATTTGCCTAGAGCCCCCTAAAATCCTGCTGGCGTATCTATTTTGCGAGGAATGAAACGGATTATTCTATCATCTTAACCCAAACATTCCACCAAACGCACTAATTGCGCTTCATTTGCTTTGGTTAAGGCCCTAAAATTAATTACTCAGCTCGCGAATTGAAAGGATCCTTTAAACTAAGAATTCTGCAATCCTAATTCAACAGTTTGGCCCATGTAACAACTCTAACAATTTACATAACCAATGAATAAATTGTAATGCATGTTTGTCGATGAATCGCAGGTAATTAACTACCATGTAACTAAGTAATAAATAGAATCTATCCAAATGGCTAAAAGTTACCCACGCTTGGAAGCTTCGTCAAGAAATCATCCTCAGGTTCAAGCCAAATCCGTGTAACACGCAAATGTGCACTTTTCCTCTATTTATTTGCGGAAGAAAAGGCTTACATTGTCGGGTCACCGTTTTAATTAAATTGTTCGCTGAGATAACACTCGAAACTTTCTCCCATATGCATGCATGATGGGTTCGAATTAACCAAAAGGTCGGGTTGTTTGGCCGCGAAGATTGCTGAAGGCGTTCGTTAAACGCCTTCGCACAAAATGAAATTTTTAATTGCTTTTCTAATAAAATAGTGAACAAACCAACTGTATGCAGTGATGGTATTGGATTATATACATACGTAAATCATTCAAGCCCATAGGTTTTACGTGTGAAGTGATAGATGTGTTTCTACTGTTGAGGTGACCAGATATTGCACTTCCATGTGAGCTCAAGGAGAAGAAGTAATGAAAGGAAAATCGTTATTGATTGCCAACAGTTCATATCCAGATTCAACCTTAATTGAATTAGTGAATCTTGTGAAACGGACTTGAAACTTTGGCCTTTAATTATGTTCATAATCACGAGCTTATAGCCTGAATTGCTTCCAGTAAAGATCATCAGTCACTCATGCATTCAGGGGTCCTTCCTACAATTGTTGTTACAGAAATCGATTTTTTCTAGCTTTATACCTAGCAGTTTTTTTATTAAGCATTCAAAAAAGGTGTTTATTGTGAAAATGCATTCGTTTTTGAAATATATTTAGTCATGCAAGCATTAGTCAAACGCAGTCCTTTATTCTGGGTCTTCTATGCGAGATGTCTGAAAACTTCAAAATTTATTTGAAAATCAAAAATTTGGACTCTAAAATGAACCTCCGAAAAGCGGACTTGCAAGTAAACTATAAAAATGACATACTTCTAAAAGAATCATTTCAAAAACCATCCTTTTTCGCGGTTTTTAAATCGCACCAAAACCAAAATAATGCGTGGGACTAATTTTAATGTTTCAATGTTTATTTTAATTTTAATAATGTTAATGTTCCTTGAAAGAAAATATTTAATTTTACGTAATTCCAAACCCTAAAGACGGTTAAATGGTTTTTGTTTCAAATTTGGAAAATGTTCAATTGAGATAAATGGATCTGCAGTTTTCACTACTATTATTCCCTAGATATATATGCACTTCCGAAATGAAAAATTTAAATAATTTTTAACAGGACAAAAGAGTATTGCATTGATCGTTCCATTAGGATCTTGTTGCTCTTTACGGGTTATGTTCTTGCGATGCATGCTTCCTTCCAAGTACTTCTTCCTTTCAAGTACTGCTTATTCGGATGCCTTCCAAGATACCTTGATGCATCTATGGATATTATAAAATTTATACCTGACCAATCTGAAATTCTATCCATAGTTTATGTTATAAAAAAAGTTTTGCATCGTTTCATAGATGCAAAACTATTTTCAGAAGCGTTCGATAGCCTTCATTGAGCACACAGGTTGCCATTATGATCGTCAAATCTACAAAGTTTTTCATTGCTTCCTGGGAATTTAAGTTTGGATCAAGTTACCAAATCGTGCTGTTAAAAATGTCGTTAAAATCTTTCGTTTTCTTTCCTATTTAGTACTGCTTCCTCAATTAGCCTTTCGTTTATCCTTGAAGGAAGTGCCAGAGCTAAGCACTTTCGAATATTTACACCAGATTTCTCTGCAATGCAAGTCGAAACATCATGACAGTAAATGGCCTAGACAGATGTTTACATGCCTTCTTCTGCGCCTGGACTGATTGACTGGACGTTTGCCTGGACTATGAACACGTATTCCCTCATATAAGGAACAATTTTTTATAGATTTTTCAGTAAGAGCAGCTGTCTCTGGCCCATTTGTTATTCGTCCTTTTTACTAACATTGCTTTCGATCAATCGGTTTATAAATGTTTCTCTCTCGCACTTTTTTTAACTTTCTAATATGTGCCATTTTTCGAATTCAAAATATTATTGCACTGCAAGTTGAACGCTCTCAAACCTTGTCCTCAAGAAGCTGTCACCAAATGGTTCAAAACATAACTACTTAAAAGTCTTCACACTTTGGAAATTCGTCACGAAAAAATACACGAATACCCCATCTGGCAAATAAAATGAGCTTTCCAAAAAAGAGAGCTTTTAAGTTTATTGATCAACACAATACAGGTATCTAATTTAGGAAGGTTCAATACTTTTGAATAAAGTGATCATACTTACTCCTAACTAAGTGATCCTGCTTACATACTTTTATCATACCACTTTTACACTTCAAAATCTTTTCCAGCACTCCGTCTTGTGTTCTTTGTACCAAGACTCTTCGAAGCTGAATGTTTTCCTACGATAATCATATAATTTCCAACGACTCCATCTATAACGTTTTCAGATTGTTCATCTTTCAAATCATTCAGATTCAGGTTTCAAGATTTAAGACTTTGTTTCAAATAATATTTCGATTAGGACTGATAGGATAGTCTCTTTCGTGAATATTAATTTTATGCTAGCGTGTGATGACTTTCTCAAGCCCTATCTACCGAATAACAAAAGTAGAGCATTACCTCTATCATAGTGTTTGTCTCAGCACTATTGGTGTCTATAATTCCAAAATAGGTCCTATGCTTGATCTTTTTGTTTTGCTCCTTTCTTTCTTGTTATTTGGTTAGTATCCACTCTAATTTATAGCCTAACTTCTAGTATCCACTCTAATTTTTAGCTAGGTCTTGCAAGCAAGTTCACTTGTCCAAAAAAGACAAATTATGCGTTCATCAAATGCTTCTTTCAATAAGTCGATTCTTGTACAAGCCGTATGGCATGTCCTGTTGAAACCAAAGGTCCCTTGCACACACAAAGAAGTGTGGAAACAATACATTCTTAAACAAATCAATTGTTCTGATGAACGATTATGTCGGCCATAAAATTCACAGAGTGCGCGATGAGTTTCTCGAAGAGTACCGTTTTTTTTTTTTTCGAAATAAATTTGCACAATTCGCAGACATTGCTCGGGCGCCAAACTATTCATGATCAAATGACAAACCAAACTGACCATAAAACGCATGACAGCTGTCACACCATACGTAGCGTTAATGTCAAAGTTCTGTACCTCTAAAAACCCCCAGTTTTCTATCTGTTAAAAAAACATTTCGTGTCGTAAATTGTTTGATGTTGCTGATAAAGATGTCACACAATTTTTTGTTTTTGGTTTGTTTTTATAAAAAACAATTTTTTGGTCATAATGACAGTTCTTTTCAATTTAAGCGGTTTTCTGCGTAAAATGCAAAATAGAAGGAAAAAAATAATAGCATCGTTGACAATTCAGTTGCAGAGCAGGTTAGTTGAGTTTAATTGGACACATGTACAAGTTAAACAGTTCGTGTTCGGTTTTCGTTAGATTCTACTCAAATTTAATAGTAAAACCATCATTTAGTACACGAAATGTGTCGCGGAAAGCATTTTTGTGCTGAAAAAAAGAGACTTTATTCCAAAACACATTTCAGAGGGCAAAACTTATAGCGTCATTTTTTTGGATGTTCAAACAAAATGATCTGTAAAATTATAACTATCCAACTAATAGCTGAAACATATGGACGAAAACGCCCCATATCCAAGTTGCTTGAAAATCGTCAACGAATTTGCTTGAAAGTCGTTTGATCTGACAGAGCAAGAAAGAGCCTTTTACGCCTGCAACTGAACTGAAATAGGATTTCAAGAAAGCGGTAATTTTAAGTCAGCAACTGGACTGCAAAGGATTTCAATATTACTGCAACCGTGCAAACAGTTCGCAATTAATAAGGATATCAAAATTTGAAAGCCTGTAGCCCAACAAAAGTTCCACTCAAAAGTGCGAAGCATGAAGCCAAACGTATTGAGTTTACAAAAGAAATGAAAAATCTGCAAAACCTGAAATGGTCAGTTGAAAAATGGACGAACATCTCATGGTCAGACGAGAGCAAAATTGTTCTATATACCGGAAAAGGCTCTCGTTCACACGTCAGGTGCCCTTCGGATGCAGAATTAAAATCCTCAATAGACATGTGAACCCATTCAACATGGAGGATCAAGTGTAATGGTGTGGGCTTGCTTTTCGTTCTATGGCATAGGCCCAATACATTGGATAAAAACAATTATAGACCAAGACGTTTAAGGTGTAATAATTGCCAAAATCATGCTACCTTATGCAGAGTATGAGATGCCTTTGCTATGAGTCTTTCAACAAGTTAACGACCATAAAGACACCAGCAACAAAGCCAAGAAATGGTTCGGGGAGCATTCAGCGAACGTCGCGGATTGTCCTGCGCATTCACCGGATCGCAACCCTATTGAAAAATTTGTGGGCTGATGTAAAAAAATCAGTTGCTATCGCCAAGCCAACCAGCAAGGAATCTCTTTAGAATGTGATTAAGGAGTCCTAGAGCGAAATTCCGCTAATTCGATGCCAGAGCTTGGTTGATTCAATGCCGAAACATTATGCAGTCGTCATTGCCTATAAAGGTCACGGAACTAAATATTAAAGCTGAAACTGAAAGCTATCGCAATCTAATAAAACTAATCCTTTTTTTTTATTTTTTAACCTTAAGTGCACTTTGGAATTGAGGGGATGTTTTTTTTCGTCTGATTTTTATGTTTTTACAAGATTTGTTTAAAAAGCTTTCAAATGATCGATAAAACCTTAAATATTTTGATTTCACAATTTTCACATGAATTTTTTAATTTTCAAAATGTGTTCATTAGTTGATGAAACTAACGTAAAGTATGACAATGCTTTTGGAAATATTGTTAGTGATGTGGATGCTATTATTTTTTTCGCAGCTGTACATGTGAACGCGAAAGATTTAGAGCTTTTTTTTCACATGCTGCGCTCTCTCCATCCTTTTGATCTCTGTAGCTTGCAATCGGAAAAGTTTCAATTTTCTCCTTTTAAATGTGTCGATAATTTTACCGGAATAAAAAACTAGTTGTACGGGAAAATTCAAAATTGTAATAGAATTTTACAAAAAATTTAGCCGACTGCACAAAAATTTCAAAAATTGAAAAAAAAAATTCAAAACCGAAGCGTTTGAAACGATAGGCACTTGAGATACCACCATCCACTGCATCTTTTCGTTAATCATCACCTATGGAGCTGTGGCCTGGGCAGACAAAATCCAGGAACGCCAGACGAGGCGTGCGCTCGATCGAGTTTAGCGTTTGGCATGTGTCTGTATCACCGGAGGCATAAAGTCATGTCCCACAGCAGCTCTCCAGAAAATCCTAAACCTATCGCCACTTCATTTGGTGATAGAAATAGCAGCGAAATCTACAATGTCAAGAATCTTCCACGAAAGAACAGAAAATGGCCTCAAATTCAGGCACAAGGACCAAGCTAAACTAGTGAAGATGACCCAATTCATATATGGACCGTCGGATCGCATGACATCGGCATTCAGCTTTCACACCAACTTTTGTGCAGTGCTGAGTGACAAGAGGGAATGGAGCGTTGAATCCAATATGCACCTCATAAGACGGAATGCAATCAGGTGGTAAACGGATGGCTCCAAAATATCAGAGGGAACAGGAATTGGAGTATTTGAGCCAAGTATCTTTCTGGCTAAGGTCTATGCCATCTCTATAAGCGCACAACTCAGTATAAACAAAGGATACAAAGGCAAAACTATAGCTATGATATCCGATAGCCATGCAGCCTTAAAAGCACGAGAATCCCCGGTGATTCCATCGAGAATGATCCTAGATTGTTGCAATACACTCAACAAATTGAGTGTGGACAATAGGATTACCCTATACTGGGTGCCGGGGCACGCTGGAATCGAGGGCAATGAGCAGGCGGACCAACTGGCGAGGAAAGGAGCATCGACAGCATTCATCGGTCCTGAACCCTTTAGCGCAACTGAAATGAATTTCATTCACATGGCCCTAAAGGAAACTGAGGATAAATAATGCAATAGGCTCTGGAATGGACTTCCAGGGCTTCGAATGTCGAAGCTTTTCCTCGACGTTTATGACGAGAAGAAGTTTCGAGTGTGCATCGAAATGAATAAAAGAAAGCTAAGGGTCCTGACTGGGATCTTCTCGGATGGGCTTGGCAGTGAATGATGAGTGCAGATTTTGTAATCTTGTGGAGGAGACACCAGTGCATCTGCTTCCCTGTCGAGGGGGAATCGGGACGTCTGAGGCCGAAGCAGATCATTGACTTTCTCAGAAACATCGATCTGCTTGATCCGGTGCGCCTAGAACGCACCGGATGAAGCGGGAGCACAATAAACCTTTAAGGGTTGACGTGCACCATCCCCGACAGCAAATCAATCAATCAATTATTTCGTTACATTGTATTACCCTTTTTTCTCTTTGTTAGACCAAATAGTTCTTGGATCTATTTTCCACTCAGGAGAGCATCACAAAGTATTCAACTCGTTCTGACCATTTAAGAAAACTCCTTCAATTTGCTGCTTGCTTAAAATTACTCAAATCCTGATGATGCATTAGATAAACTGCAAACTTTTTCAAATAAAATTGAAGCGTGCTCGGCTGAAGCATCTTCGATTTGCATCTTTCAACCTAAACTTGTATCCGGATCGCCTACATGAATTCTTGAGTCCACAACAAATTAATGTTGAATTAATTACAGCCCATTGCACTTTGTAATGCACAAATCTTGTCGGAGTGCATTCTAAATCATAATACCCAATAAAATCCTGGTGGCAATAGCAAGGTACCTTCGACACCTTGTCACGACAATTAGTTGATATTTTCGTAGCAGCCAACAACATTTTGCAACTATCACTTCGAACTAATCTGCGCTCCTGACCAGGACCGTTAATCAAGCATAGATACAAAATGCAGACATATATTTGCATACTGGCATTGTAGTCGTATGTGTAGAGTATATGTAGGTAAATTATATCTGTTTGTATAAGTAATAAATCCATTAGACAGATAAATTTCGTAGGATTTTGTGGTGTCAACTTGTAGATTGTCGGTCAGTTAGTTGAACCATTAAGGCAACTTTTTTGCCTAACGCGCTGTTAATCTTTATCTATCGAAGTCAACCTGTATGCGCGACTTGTAGGTACAGTAACAACATTCACTTCTTCTGCTGATCGCGACGCGAAGGATAAGGGCTTGGAGCGTGTGAGATACAGTTTGTGAACGAAGAAATTGATGCCATTAAATATATTTTCATGATTAATGACAGACTTCCTTGCGAAGTGCAAAGTTTTCGATGCAGCAAGCACGAATCCAACAAAGTGCAACATTCCTTCGAAACTAATCGCAATTTACAATCGAAATGTTCCTGTTAATTTCTACTATTATTGAATTCTAATAAAATATTTTCGAAATGTTGCAGCGTACATGATATGCTATTCGCATTCCTCCAAGGCGGAAAAAAAATGTAATTTTTCACTTCTTACATTATTTAACGCTGCAGCGTTACCAATTTATCAAACTGTAATCCTTACGATATGTTTGCCTCAAGCTCGATTGCTAGGTGCTAAACACCATCACTACTACATTGATAACATACTGGTTGCAGACCAATTGCATCGAATTCGAAACTGCTGGCATAGTCAAACCAGCGAATCAATAAATTATAGCATATGACCTGGTCTGATTATCAACTGGAACTTATCTAATAACTAATAGCAGAATTTTGTTAAGATATTTTCTTCAAGGTGTGCGCAACTGTTACGTTGTCGTTACTTATAAATGATTGCGGCGGGAATAATCGAACGTGCTTAAATACTTGCTCGAATGCAATATCTACCCATAGGATAATTGATGTGTTTTAGGTGGAGTCCTTTTGCCAGCCCGACCTGCTAACATTCTCCGCTCTGACACTTAGCTGGGTGGTTACAGATTTGGGTGATTGGTTTTTCGATAAACGTTTGTCAATTTGATTATAATTGAAATTATTAATACCTGGTGATGCAATGGCAGCGGCCAAGAAACGTTTCGACTATATTGCGGCCAGGACGTACAACATTTAATGGACATTTTTGCATTTTTACAATTTGTTCACATAATACTTATATGTCTTTCCGTATCAAAGTAACTGAAAAAAAAATCTAAAGATGACTCCGATGGGCCAAACGTATCCTCAAAACAAGGCCTGAAAAAGGTTTAAATTGGGAGTGAATTGGCCTGCAGCAAGGACTTAATTTTTCGTCTTTTGAAAGGATAAATCATTCCATTTCCAATTAAACGCCATCAACTTTTAATGTAGTTAACAAATTTCTTATGCAATCGTTCGATTTCCGTTCGTTGTTCTACGTACGTTGAGCGCAACTTTATTTGTTTACTTCGTAAGATAAATACAACCAGGTAAATTGAATATCCAAAGCAGCTAAATGCATTCATAAGCATTGCAATTTAGTGCAATATGGTCATGGTTTCATGCGCTTGCAATTTATTAAACTTATCTGTCTTTCGAAATATCCAAAGCATATCAGAATTCTCACACCTTTGTGTTTACGGCTGTTATTCGAAATGCTTTATATCTGATCGACATATTTTCTTATTGAATGCACACTCGATAAATATCAATTCAATTTATCGAATAGTTTTCTCTTTATTGAAAAAAAAAATAAATAAATAAACAAATAGCTTACACTAACGATGCAATAACGAATAAATTCAAAGATAATATTGGCAGGGAAGTTGTCATTTGAATTTAAATTTTATGCTTTGTTTATTGTGAAATGTCGGTAGTGAAAACTGAAATGAGTCATGCTGCAAAACTCTGTAATGTTAGGCAACTCTAAAATATACCTATTGTTTATTTGATTAGATAACCATTGTGATGAATAATGACTATTAACTACCATACTCATTAATATTAACTCTACAGGACACCAATTATCGCTCAACTTTAGACTCATTCTTATATTTTTACTAAAATCCGTTAGCCGTTGTAATTTAAGAGAACGAATCCTTAAAATAATACGTTTACCTTTGATAGTCCGTTTTTATTATTATTTCAACAAAATAACTCTCTTCGAAACTTCTTTCCATCTTAGAATACATATTCCTACTATTATGAAAGGAAACTAGTTTTGCCGCAAAAAGTATCGAGCCTACCTTCATATTTCCGTACAGGTATTCTTCCTTACCATCCGGTTAACGACATCCTTCAAAGAAGTCCCTTTTTGATTAAATAAAACATTGCCAGCGGTGTTGCACCCTGCTAAAGCAGTCCTTGAAGTCAGTTTTCAGAATTGTGTTCAGTGCCTTCGTCACATAAGTTTCAACTTGCTCTTTGTAATCGAACAAGTGTCCTTTTACCGGTATTTTAAATGTGAGAAAGAGCCAAAAGTTTTAAGGAGCTAAAACAGAACTATGTGGAAATCGATGAAGCTGTACGAGTTGATAATCTACTCAATATTGTTACACAAGGTAAGATGAATGGTATGTTGCCGTGTGGTGGTAAAGCATCCAACCAACGCTTGGTCAACAATTTGGCCATTTTCTTCTTACAGCAAAATGCAATCTTTTCAATTCTCCTAAACAGTATTCTTTAGTGATCGTTTGACATTTCGTAATACATTTGTGTTGCACAGTACCTTCATAACCAATGAGATCAGTCAATATCGCCTTAAATTTACTCCGACTTCGACTTGATTTTTTTTTGGTCTCGGCGTTTCAGGAACTTTCCGCTGTCGAGATTCTTGCTTTGTTTTTGGATCATAGCCGGAAACCCATGATTAACTACCAGTTTTAATCTTCTTGAATATATTTCTATCATTAGAAGCCTTTTTCAAATGATCGAGAGCGATTTCGCAGAAAGAATTTTTCTTTTCAGCTGTTAACAATTTCAGAATAAATTTGGCATGCACACATACACGAATTTTTCTCCACACTCTCTCTCTCTCGTTTTTGTTATTTCAAGATCACTTTTCAGTTTACGTATAGCCGACCGACGATCTTCTCCATTCACCCTCTTACACGCTCGACATTTTCGGATGTTATTGCGCTCGAAGTAAATTTGTCGAAAATGTTGAAATGTCTCGAACTGTCGACTAGAGCAAGGAGACACTGCTAAATGACGTGCGGCCATCTTTAAACCGCTTGCCCCACTCTTTTATTCTTGCTCTGTTCATACACTCATCTCCCAACCCCTTATTCATCATATAATTTGCCTCCTAGCGGGTCCTTCCAAGGTTCAACAAAAACCTTGATACAAATTTGTTGATCAGGTTTTCTATCATTTCCAAGCATTAAATAATTCTGACAAACACGAAAAATTCTGTGCAAATAAATGCAAGCAGGTGTGCAAACTTAGGCGCCTTGAGAAAAACAGTGGCGTGGAGGAAATTTTTGAAGAATTATTGTTTATATTGATTTCCGGTAGAGTGCGGCCCAACGTTGTGACGCGGAGATTTAAGACCGGACCGACAAGATTTAACCGAACCTCGTACATCACTTGCAAAATATCATGACATTGTCTAAATTTGAATGATTTAATCTGGTCTGGATATGTACAATGTCAAGCATGATTCTGGCGAAATGAACCGTGAAAAAATGGTTTTGTAACAAACTGGCGCTAAGAACCTAACACTTCACGTTTTATTGTAGACTGCCGTGCTCTAAAGAAGGGTTGAATATAGATTTGACATGACTAATGTTGCACCAATCAATTATGTATGACCGTCTTGTTATTAGTCTTTCCATACAAATTGCAATACACTTTAGCGCAGAGCAATGCCTTTAGTGAAAATAACAGAAAAAATAATACGTAATAAATTTGTAAGTGATACACTTTATGTTCAAGCGTTATCGATAAGCCCCTTTGCTTGTATGTCAATATGACAATACCTGAACGTCAAAACCGTGTGCGCGAATCTTACCACCATACCGTGAAAAAACATAAAACGCTTTTTGCAAAAGCATCACAAATAAAAAAGGAACATGCGATATACAACAGATAGGACAAGGTTTTTTTGGTATTCGGAACGTTCCGTCCTTCCCCGTCTCTTCCTTCGATTCGTCCACAGACCCGTTCTGTGACGAAACGCGATTGTGCACGTATCGAAGGAAGTGACGGCGAACGACGGAATGTTCCAAATACAAAAAAAAATTCCATCTCCATCTATGAATACATTATTTCAACGAGATAAAATAAGCTTCACAATAAAGAGAACTTAGAAATTAAACGACGCCGATGAGTAGGGGGATCGCGATTGTACGCTTTCTAAGCTTGGATGAATTTGAGAATATTTTTTTTATTATTATATGCGCAACATTTAAGCAACATAAAGCAACATTTAAGAGACAGTTGATGCATTTATATCCGCCTTTTCGTCTTCATTTTCTATCTCCAGCAAATTTTACTTACAAATACCAATGCATCTCGAAAATCGAAGACGAATACTGTCATGTTGGGAATTTAAACGTTATTTGAATGCTTGTTAGTAGTTGGATTATGTTTGCCAGATTAATTTTACCAGAATCAAAAGCGACATCGTGGGAACGAAACCACATACCGTAGGTGGAATACCTACGAAACGCGTATGTACACGATGCAAGGAAACAGACGGAGAACGATAGTACTCAGTTCGAAGGACAAGAAAAACAACTTTTTCAGAGTACCTTTGTTCCCGACAGCTAGATGAAGTAAAAATTATGCAACGTTGAAATGCACCCTCTTCGTTTCGCAATATGTTCTTGAGGTTTTCTCGGATATTTCCAGCTGAACGAGTTGTTTTTTTAAGACTTCACCGATGCCTAACCAGTCCTCGCATAGTCTTATCCTTATATGCGATCTATGAGAATATTTATAGTGACTACCCTGGAACGTTGGCATCTGAAATACTTAGATGATATGACTCTTTCTGAGTATTTTCAATGCTACCGTTACTACCGTAAAAACTTTTTTCATCATTATTAATTATGATGGGTCTTTCTCGGATGGAAGCTTCAACCTGGAGTTCCCAACACAATTTAAACGGCCAACGAAAGAACTTCCTCTGGAGGAGTTATTGTTTGGGAAGGGTTTCAATATTTTATGGTCCATATTAATATGGACCAATAGGAAAAGTCCTGAAAGAATGCCTTAGTACATCGAGAAAAATCAATGCACATGAAGAAGAATAACCAATATGAGGATGCTTTGTTGTATTTAAATCAGGTATCAAGGATAAAGGAAAAGAAAAATTGAAACAAAGCGAACGCTTCTTACCCAAAGCTAAGAAGATGATCAATCGATTCTCAACCGAACTCGCAGTCTACGAGGCAGTCTTAACGTTTAACCAGGCTTGTCAGATTGGAACTTCAAAAATGTTTGAGAACCACTGAGTATGATAAAGAAAAAATTTGCAATTTTGACGTTTCCGCATTTCACTAGGTCTGACTATCGATAAAAAATTTGACCCGAATCAAGTCTGAATCTAGTCTAAATCATTTTAAGTCTTTAAAAAGGATTCTCAGATTCAAAATGCCACTGATATTCTACATAAACAGAAAAATATTTGGATGAACATAGAGATGGCGCCACAAATGCAATGTCTTCAATCTCTTGATCCTATCAATTTCGTGACTTTTGGCTTACTCTTTTTCAAGCTATAGCTGTTGAAGAGCCGCTATCTCTGAAATTTAGTGAACAATGGAAAAGTGGAAATTTTTTTCTTTAATTGGCATAAATACTGTGCAAACAAAGGCATGGTTTGATAAATGTTATAATAGATTTTTCCCACCATATTCAACCATTAAATATTAATGGTCAAAACATTGTGGTGACCTTCGAAGTAACACAGAACAACCAAATCTTTCAATGTTCTTTTTGAACGAATAAAAATTACTAATTAAAATTGCAACTTGCCCATATTGCAGGTGGCCGACCTTTACCGTGGTGGTGTCGAAATAATCGGTCAAACGGACAAACAGGGAGAGCGAGCTTATCAGCGAAACATCCGGCGGATAGTATACGAAGGCCTACCAGCAATTCTGGCGTCTGGAACTGGTTAAGCACGCGGAGATCGTCGACGGGACCCGATCAAATTGGCCCGCCATCTTCATCGCCTGCAGAAAACCATTATACACATATGGATGATGCATACAGCCCGGTTGGTGTGGGGGAGGCCCTTTATGCTGAGTTGGATCGGGAATCGGTGCGATCAGCAAATCCATCATATCAAAATACAGCTTACAGCCAATGCGGAGAGGTAAGATCTTTTCGATGTTAAAGAACAATATTCTAGGATACCTGTTCATTCTCCGAAAACCATGTTTTTAATGTCCCGAAACAAGTATACAATGACCAAACCAATTCTTTTCAGGGTCATGAACAGGATATACCAATGGTCTCATCAGCGCCCAGTAGTGCTTATTATTCTGATCTTTCTGTTACGGCTATGCCAGCTAATAATGATCGAGCCTATGAAGTAGTCGGTTTGACTATGTTGTCCGGCCCACTACAAAATTGGGATGTGTCAGGTGATTCCAGTGGAAGTAGTGGGGGCTTGACAGTCACACGAAGGCCTCCTCGACTGGCTGCAATCAATGAAAGCACCACCACAGTGCCCTCGGACTACGTTTAATATTTCATTATACACAAAAAAAAACTGCTTAATTCAATATAATCAATAGTAATTAGTTTATTTACTTGAATTTCAACACAAACAAACAAACCGGACAAAACAAGTCAATAAAAATAAAAATTTTTATTCTTTCAATAATAGAATCTCATTCTAAGCTAAAACAGTGAAATTCACCAGAAAGAAATATACAATAAATCGAGCTTAATTCAAGTACACACACGTGATATTTAAAAATAAAATGTATGAATATAATTAAAAACACAAAACTTATAAATAAAAAATTATTTTTAAAAATCATTAAAAACAATCACACATGAGATAGTTCTGTTTCATATATAATATTGTAAAAAAATCAAAAGAAAAATTATTTAAAACTTACATAAGACAGTTATTTAACATTTAACAAAAACAAATGAAAAAAATATATAAACAAAACGAAAGTTGTGAAGCGATCAAGTTAATATACATTCACAATTATCTGTAATATTTGATACAGGAATGTTTAAGACTTTTTTCCAATCTTGTAGAAATTATTTCAAATAGAAATTAATAAGTACGGTATTAGCCTTCGTTTCTAGGCTCATAATTATTGAATGCGTCTGTGTAATATATTTACGAAAGTATATATGTTTACATGCGAGACTTTCTTGTGATCTAAGACTTGTTTAAAATATTATTTTGTTATCTTTTAAGTAGGAGCATATGAACGAACGCTTGAATGAAAAAGAAAATAATGTTTGAAATATTAAACTGAATATTATTTTTGTAAATAAACCTTAAAGCAATGAAAAGCGAACTGATGTCCAATCATAGTAACAAGAAAATTTAAAAAATAAATATATTTATGTGTTTCATTTACAATTTTCAGTGCTTCAACGTCATAAAAATTTGATCACAAACGCAATTTTTCCAAACCAAAACATTTAAGCCGTAAAGCTCGTGGTTGACACAGCTTTAAAGCTCGCGGATGACAGGCCACGTGAACCGCTTTATAAGTCCAATCAAAAAATAGCCCATGCAGATTAAATTCATATCATTTGGGGCTTCTTTTCCTCATCCTTTTCAAATAAATAGAAATAAGAAATAATCCAGCAGTGTTAAATCACAAGATCTTGCAGGCGAGTTCACAGGCCCAAAACGAGAAATGATACGCTCATCAATTGTTTTTTTTTTCTATAACTCGATGAATGCTCAAACTTTATGACATGTAACGCCATCCTGATAAAACCAGAGGTCTCTGGCATAATAGAGACTCAATTATGGAAAGAGCGGAGCTTTATAATGGTATCTATGGACAGTAATGTTATTTCCAGCAGCATTTTCCAAGACATATGGATCAGTGATTCCACGGGCCAACAAAGCACACTAAACAGTGACTTTCTCCGGATGGAATGTTGTTTGGACAACCGCCTTTAGTTGCTCATCATAACAAATGCGGCAGTTTTATATTGACGTTGCCATTCAACAAGAAATGCGCCTCATTGCTAAACAAAATTTTCAAATGCGATTCGGGATTTGCCACAATCTGTTCTTGGACCCATACACCAATTCTACGCCGTGCCCGGTAGTCATTCGGCTTAAATTGCTTCACGAGTTGGATTTTGTCAACCCATTAACCAAGATCCTCCCGTAAAATCTTCCATAATGTGGATGGGCATAGGTTCAATTGTTAAGCACAGAAAACAATAGAACCACTTGGTTCTTCATCTTGATGGATGCGTATCATAAGTGAGAGTAAACGCGATGCGGAAACGTGCCATGGTTAATCGATATAATTGTTCTTCCGGACGATTACGTCGGCCATAAAATTGACGGAGTATGCGATGGATTTCTTGAATAGAACCATTTCTTTGGAAATAAATCTGCAAAATTTACAAACTTTTCTCAGACGTCCAGTTCTTCATGATGAATTGGCAAACTAAACTTACCAGGAAACGCATGACAGCTATCACACCATACGTGGCATTCAAGTGTTGGCAAATTTAATTTTTACATCTTTAAAAAAAAAACACCCTTTATTTACTGCAAAACAAATGAGTTGTTTGTTTATTTTTTATACTTAAATTTCCTTTTGTTATTTTCAAACTTCATTTTTTTATTCTTAAATGATATTACAATGAAAAAACATTCTTAACGCGATAAAATATAAAAATCAGATGAACTCAGACAAAGTCAACACGAATCCGCAATACATTATTTTTGGTAGGGAGGTGGAGGCTATTTACGCCCTAAGTGTCGGACTCCCAGTGGACTACTGGACTACCGACTGAACACCTCCCCAGTCAACCGGAGTGCCAAATTTCACGTCTTTTGGCGCCTTCGGGTTACAGGGATTCCTTCTCCAGCGGGAAAGGAAAGAGGAGGAGGATGGCTAGAGAAGTTAACTCTCCACCCTTGACACCTCCAGCCGATCAAGTATGCCTTTTTTCGTGGCTAGAATTGCCCGAGCGTAATCTGCCACTTGATTCCGTTTGTCAACTGATTTCAGCATCTCTTCGATTAGGCTTTCTGGGCGGAGCTCTTCCACTTTCCCCGCAGGATTCCCGCGCTGTTCGTCCCATCTTCTGCATGAAAAGATAGTATGACAGGCGTCATCCTTCACACGAATGCAGCAAATACATTAAAATATGCCTCATTCGTTTTGCCTCGTATAATTTGTACGTCGATATAGCCAGGATTCTGCTCCCACTCCATTAAAGTCGTACTTTTTTTTTGTTATCTCTTTTGCTTTTGCAGAGTTGTTGAGCTCTTAGTGCAATACAAATGCAGAATTGCACTCTGACAAAACTGCAGGGATCAGATCTTCGTAGGAATGAGTGCATTTTAGAAATATTTATTATGCTTTGTCGCAAGTAAATGTATGAATAATTTCTTCTGTATCTTCTGGGAAAAAATTTATATGATTTGAAAGTACACAAAATCTAGAGGCCAGTATGCTAAAGGCATTCTGAACTATTCTCCTTGGTGTTGTTTGTTATTAATATGACTTTATCGTTTGAGAGGTTTTCGCCACTGTATGGTTCATAATGTTAATAATGTTCATAAAGGGATGGCATCAACCCGTACATTGACGAAAGGCATTTGTTCAGGATAATGATTATAAGGGTAGCCGGGATCTGAAGTTCTCAGTCTTTCGTTTTTACGTCTGTCATGAAAACTGCTACTAGATAGTACTCTTCTGTCTGATATATGTCCAAAGCACCAGCTTCAGCTACCAAGAACTCAAAATTAGCATCGACTAATGCCAATAATACTATGTTAAACTTGCTTGAGTTTGCAGGTTTTTTAATTTCCCCATGCTTCCCGCGAATTGCACCAATGCAGTGTGGGAAATTCCGTCGTCTAAAAAAAGCTCTTTTGAGACAGTGACCCAGTCAAGTTCTGTCTTTTGTGTCTAAAACAACATGACCAAACGTGATAAACAAGAAATAGTAAAAGAGATTACAACAACTTCTTTCAATCAATAAGTGGTCAAAAATCAATTATCAAAAGCGCGAACGTTACCAAATAAGGTCTAATCATAATCCTCTCCACCCCAAGATGAAAACCTATATCCGCAACTGATGTGGGATATAAATTGTTGCATGGTATGAACTAACCGAAAAATACTCCAAAGTTGGGTTGATAAGAATGCAAAGCTCCATTATTTTTGCTACAAGACTTTGTCAGGATAGTGCGGTGAGAAATTTTGAATCTTCGAAGCTCCGGCCACTCGTTATAAATCCCAATTTTGCCGACAGCTGTTCATTTGCAGTAATTGCACATCTCGTGTTAGTGTCCTTCTTTTCAATGAACGGTAGTACTTTATTCAACAAATCATCATAGGACGCACTACCCATTCTTTAAAAAAAAATTAATTTGAATGAGAAAACTCAGGACGTTGTAAGTAACACACCTTTGAACACAATTTTTTTTTTTCTTTTTGGAAAAACCACTTCCTCATCCAGACACAAGTGATTTAAAACTACAAATGACCTAATGGGATCGTAACTCATTTTCTGTCAAGTGTATAAACGCAACAGAACTGATCGACACGTGAAGTTGGTAACAAGTTGTGGACAACCGAGTTGGAAACGAGGTTGACAACCAAATTGGTCGTCTATGATCCCCATAAGGCGACCTTACCCCCTAAAGCAATTTTATACATTTGCCTGAATAAGTATATGTACATGCAAGATATAAAAAGTTATCGTCGTATTAAAAAGGATATGTCCACTTAATTTGTACGCTTTCTTTTATAATATCATAAAATCTACCCTTTTGCGTAATCCCAAAGGATGTTTAAATAGGTCAAATAGTAGGCAGAACTGACTCCTCTGTCCAGTATGTGGTGAAAACATTTAATACAACTGGTTCGATAATGTCAAAGCCTCGTTGTGGTCGACTCTCCATACTGACTGAACGCGAAAAAAAGAAACGTTTTGCAGGCAGGAAATAAGAATTCTCGAATAACTGCTTCCCCAATTGTTACAAATAAAAGACTCTTTTGGCAAGGTTCTCCACGAAGATACCATACGAAAATTACTAAAGAGAGATGAATATCGCTCACGCATAGCACGTTAGAAGCCATACATTGCGGAAGTGAACAGGAAGAAACGTGTGGATTTCGCCAAAAAAAAATTTATAAACAAGCCACCAGAGTTTTGGTAACAAGTTATATTCACTGACGAAAGCAAGTTTTGCTGATTTGGCATTAAAGGAAGAAAGTTAGTGTGGTGGAAGGGCGGTACTGCCCTCGAAAAAGAAAATCTCGTACTAACTGTGAAACATGGTGGAGGTGGAGTGATTGTATGGGGTGTATGGCGGCAGAAGGATTTGGCCAACTTGTGTTTATAGAATCAACTATGGATCAATACGGTTACCTTAATATTTTGAAGGCGAATTTGAAGCAAAGCGTTGAGCAGTTGAGGCTTGGTGACGATTTCTTGTTCCTGCAAGATAATGATCAAAAGCACACAGCACACAATGTGAAGCTTTGGTTGCGCTACAACACAAATCATCAACTGTCTACGCTGCCTCAATCCCCATACCTTAATCCCATTGAGCTTTTGTGGGACTTGTTGGAACGCAGAATCCGTCAGCACGGCATAACCTCGAAGGAAATGCTGAAAAACGTCATCGTCGATGAATGGGGCAAAATTACCAGACAGGACACAGCCAAATTGGTTCACTCCATGCCAAATCGAGTTAAGGAGGTCCTTAAGAGGAAAGGTTATCCGACAAGTTATTAAGCCCTGATATGTAATAAAATTTTCGAATATTTCAATATTTTTTCTGGTTCGTTTAAGTGAGGCTTTTTTGTTTTTAATTTATAAAATTTAGTTTTTAAAGGAATACCACAAGAAAAATTTATGGAAACGATATTTTCATTAATAAATAAATTTTGTTGCTTAAATATTTAAAAAACCTTCTTTAGCATGAATTTCCTAACATGTTGCTTTCTTTTGATGTTGTATGGATACTTTTTCTGGTAATTGCATCCCAGAAAAGTCTCTTCCCTAGAGAAAATCCAAGTTTAAAACCAATCTTCAATTTCTACAACAATAGAAATCCTGTAAGCTTCCAAATCGTGGTCACCCATCGTATCGTTTACTATTCGGAAGGAGCTAAATACCTTTCTAAATACTTGTTTTAGACTCGTACGACATCGGACAGAATTTTCACACCTAGGAAAATATTTTATCATCTTTTTACTATTATTACGGCCTTGTTTCTCGTATTTCACGGATCGAAGGCATCAGCTATAGTCTATAAATATTGCCTGTAACCGACACGTCGTCAGGCTCTAGGAGCTTGACAAAAGCCTTTAAAATTTTGCCTCCGTTGTGCAGAAACTCGAAAATTGAATTCTCAAATTGATTCGTTCGCCTTCCTCAAAATATTCGCTGAACAATCGAAATGAAAAAAAAAACTGTCTTGTATTTTTTCAACATTCTCTTTCTTTTTTTCATATACGGAAAAATCACAAATTCAATTTAGCTTGCATCAGAACAGAACATACAAATCGTATATCTACTCTGTAATAGACATTTATTTTCACGTTTATTTCACGCACCTGAACTTATTCGCGATTTTCATTTGTTTAAAGTGTGTAGTAGGTTTATTTTAATTAGGATTTGTGGTACATAAAAAAAAATTTTCAAATAACGCCAACAAACAATATTAATTTAACCACTTTCAAATTTTTCGTTATTGATTTGCATATAAATAATTCCATCATTGATAACCATGTAATATTCCATTTAGCTTTCCTAACTTACAAAGGTGTGATAATCAGTATCGCATCATCAAGACTTCTAATTATTTTAATTAGCTTAAGATCAAAAATATTACAAAAGACTTTTTTTGTTTTAATTTGGGTTTGCTTAATTTATTTACTTGTTTTTTCATTGAATATTTTCTATCAATTCGGTTCATTAGCGATTAACACACAGAGGAGAAAAGTGAATTGGATAGGATTAATGTAAACCTGAAGGACAATGAGTGAGAATGTTATAGCAAGTTCCGATATGTTTTCTCTTTTTGTTTAAATACTCAACAAATAATTTTATCATCGTAACTTTCGCAACAAATTCATTGCTGCGAGAGCAAAATGAACGAATTGATAGAAAGCAGCTAATATTATGCCTAACTTCTATTTACAAAGTATTAGCAGATAGAAATTGCATTGGTTGTTGCCAATAAGCATTGTAAATTTTTATCTTAGACGTTTTCAGATTGTTCTGATATTCCCGTTCATAGTAATTTTGGCGATGCAATCGTTGCAGTTACAGCAGAAAATGTTTTTGAAAGCAAAAAGACAAAGATACAAAAAGGATAAAAAAAATTTGGATAGTAATTAAAACAAATAACCAAATGCTATCGCTGATGTATAAGCTAAACACCAACAAAAAGAAAACGAGAGAGATAGAGATAGAGAAAACATTAAATCACGTAATGACCAACTATAACAAATAACTATTTTATATTTCAATTGATTGCTAAACATTTGAATTTTGTTGCATGCAATCTTCTCTGATTTCAAGCGGAGTTTGCTTCGTTCTGCAATAGTTGTTTCCTTGATTTTTGATAAATAGAAATTCTATATAAATAGGCAAATTGGGTACAGTCTCATAAATTATCTAAAGTTTTCCTTATACCAACAATATTATCTTCGTCATTTTATTAAGCGAATATTCACTATGCTTCAATGCAGTTCACTGTGCTGCACATTTCAGTGCATCCGTTGATCTTTCCTTTCGTTTTTCATTCAACTGCCACTGCTTATTTTCACTCATTTTTAAGAAAACTTTACTACCACACTCTGGATATATACACAATGACAATTGACCTAACGAAACCGTTCGTTTAGTCATCGCGTCCTTGGGGTGATGTATCTAGATATATCTTAAGAGCACGTTCCCGCCGTGGCGAATAGGCTGATGTTGTGGAAGCACCAACTTTTTCCAAGCGCACCTTCTCTTTAGCTTGCATTTCGCGTCGTTCATCGGAGGTCAACTCTTTAGGATGTTCGGTACTATTCCTGATAAAGCAAAAAAGAAAGGTATTAAATTGATGAAATCAGGTTTTATTGATAACATTATATGTTTTTGTTACTTACTTGAAGAAATACACATATCCGCTATGCGATATGGATATAGGATAATTTTCTATTGTAGCTGAATTGGTGAACCATGTCATTGAACTATTAATGTTAAGTAACGAAATATTAGTGGCCGGAAACGGGCTGTTCACCTGTAAATACAAAAAATAATGGTGGGTTTAGACTTAAATACAAAAGGGTTGGCAGGTTTTAAGTGTTTCCATTTGAATACTGCGGTCTGGATTGTTCTAGATAAGATCAAAGGAAATGTACACTTTTACAACGACTGAAGGTTATGGCGAATACGCTTTGTCCTTGAATCGAAGTAAGTTGTGAAATTTCAGTGTCAGCTGCTATGTTTTTTTTTCTTCTTTTATTGAAAGCAAGCATCTGCTTGTTCGCTAAAAACACAGTTCAGATAACAAACTTTCTGACTGACACATCCTTTCCATAAAGATCCGAAAACAAACAACAACATTGGCAATGATGTTTGACTTTATAATTCTGATGCTTGACTGGCTACGCACTCACCTCTGAGAGGTACCTTCGGGTTGGTCAAGCATTGTTCTGACCTAGTATCGCGTATCACGTTCGCGAAACGACACAAATCTTAACATGCTTTAATACTTAATATAATAAAATTAATATTACAAGCTACACTCATGATAGTTTCTTCACTGATACTCACCCTGAAATAAGCAACATTTTCTTCGGGTATATCAGATACATCAGACAATAGTTTTCGAATGTCGGCATCCTCTGCAAGATTAATTTATTTTAAATGTCAATAAATCAGGTCACATAATTTGGCAATCAAATATTTTTCTTACTTTCTATTGTTATTTCCTGGAACGGATCTAATTCTAATTTTGAAGGGCGCCATCTTCGAACAAATAATGTAATGCTTTCGGGACCTGTTACTGGATCAACTCCATTTTCGCATTCTTGCAGAACAATCTGTGAATAAAATGTTGTAAACAATACATTTTCTTCAACTCCTTTTTGTTAGATTTCAGGAAACTTACCTCACAACTTACAGATAAACCTAAATCACTAATAGTTAGCTTATTTCCTGTTGGTAATATACGCAGTGGTTTCTTCCCACTACGCTCCCATAATCGACAATTTTTCATTGTCAGAGTTTGGTATTTACTGTCCAAATTTTGTAAATGTTCGATAAGATCCCGCTTGACTTCATTCAATAATGAATCAGCATTAAATACTCTCTCGCATATTGGATCAAGTTTGCCTATTTCATTTGTAATTTCACTTAATTTCAAAAAGTAAAGTTTAGCCTTGTGTTCTCCTTTCTTCAAATTTCTTCCAAGCTCGATATTAATTTTATCCCCGTCCCTAAACGAACGCATCTTCTCTGACATATCCAAATAGAAGTGTTTCAAGTCATTCGATTGCTTGTGCACAATACGATAGTATTCGGAAAGTACTTGTATATGAGGTTCCAGATTTCGTTTGAACGTGCCAACTGTCATCCGAGTATCAACAAGAACTTTGAGGGTATATTCGTTTTGTACTATCTCTTTGGCGGCAGGATCTGTGTTATTAGCTGTTGATGACGATTTCGCGTCTTCAGAATCCGATACATTTCCATTTGTCGGAGGCAGGCCGTTCGTTTGCTCTTCATCGTCATATAAGCGACATGCACGGAAATACAAATCACTATCGGGTTCGTAACATTCCTCATCATCACTCATACGATTGGTCAACCCCGGACATCCCATTGTAAGTTTGTCGTCGTTTTCATCTTCGGGGCTGGACAGTTGCGGTGAATGACTAGGGGTTGATGAATGGCTCAAATTATGTGGTCCTGAGTCCACAAGCGTCCTATCACCATCACTTAAACTACTATCTTCACTATTACTTTCGGTTCCACCCATTCCCATACTTCCGCTGCTGCACTCGTTCTCAGTATTGTTGTTGCGTGGCGGCAGTGGGGATACACGTTTGAAATCACCACTAGCACCAATAATATTAACATCGTTCGATGATTGATTCGACACATTGTTCATCATGACTGCATCTACTACGTCGCCACCGTCTAGTTGTTTGTTGCCGTCCGAAGGTGACTGTTTTGGCGTGGTCATCTGTTGAGATCTGGGTACATATGGTGGAATAGCCAACAGCTGAAGTGTTTCTGAAAACGATTTAGTTGTGTATCGATTTAGATCTAACAAATGAATTTTTAAATTTACATCCATGACAACCACACACAAAAAATTAATTTATCAGCATACTGGAGGTGATTAACCGCATCCTAGACCAACCATTAAGCGCGGTAGCAAAAATGAAGGAATTGCAGTACATCCTACATCAATTAAATGGTTCTAATCCAACAACAATTGCAGAGACGGACTGGGTAAACAGAGAAATTAAGGATAGATCAATGCTAACCACTCTAGACCAGGAAACTCTTCTTTTTAAGCCTGTGACATGCAATAAGCGCATCACCACCCAACTTGAAAGGCAACTCAAGTGATATGAATCGATGCGACTTTCAGATTATAGCAGCAAATACTAATCGAAAAGAATCCTGGGATCCAAAAAGGACAAGCGACAACCAATTGAAAGATCAGATGTCAACCAAGTTGGATGATTGAAATGACAAGAAGACTATCACGCAAAGAAGACGAAAAATCAGTACCAGAAGACGAGAACCTGTAAGTGAGACAGCAAAAAGACTAAAGGAAAGCTGAACACCTTTAGATCAGCCGTGGTCGAGCACATTATCATGAAAAGACATGATTTAACAATTGATGACACAAAATTAACATGGGCAACAAGGGATACAAGGGAGCTAGCCCTGGAGCCCTGCAAAGCCTGACTGTTCCCTAATTTTAAGCAAGATAGGTATGGCTGCAATTTTTTTTTCTTCTTTTAAACTGATTCAGACCGCCTTTATTACCTTAACTATCAACTTCACTAAATCAGTATTGGATGCATACGTTAAGCAACCATACAATTATAAATTAATGTTAGTTTAGTATTCGCTGAAAGAGAGTGAAAGATTACGGCCGAAAGTCCATTCCGATGATTATAAAATAAATATAAAACGCAAAATTGTGTAGAAGGTTTTTTTTTCTTTTTTTCCTAGTCATCAATGTTCGATCAGTAATTAAAGCAAACCAGATGTGCTACAAACGACAAAAGCGATACAAGCATTTCAAAAAAACGATGAAAGCATTCATTTGCAGTAGTATGAAGCGCTTGGAGAATATTTATTGAATACAATCATAGCTTTTTAAGACAGTTTCCTTGAAGTAACGAAAACCCAGCGTTACCATTATTGTATGTCATTCGACTCGAAACATCCTTCAAAATAATTTCTATTTGACTGAAAAACACATAAACACTGGGTGTTGCAACCTCCTCAAGCAATGGGTTGAGGAAGCGCATTTTCGGTGTTTGTTGCGTTCTTGTGAATTGCATTTGGACTGCCTTTATCCAAATCTTGAATTCATGAGAAATCTGAAAGTCGCTGGGAGCTTTTCGAGGCAATATGGAGGTTGCCGGAATTATACTTTTTTTTGGTCAACAATTTCAGATGCGATAAAAAATTCGAAGAACGTGAAAGGCCTCAGCAAATAGACGATGCCCAGTCACTGACACACTCCATTAGTACTTGTAGCAGGTGACAAACTCGACATGAGTTACTGATTAGCGACAACATATATTTCACTCGAAAAAGGACTACTTTCGTGTCTGCTGCCTTTCGGATCACGGTTGAAATATAATAGGAGCTTATTCGTGCAGCGTAATGATAAGAATATTATAAAAAAAAAGGGTCTGACTGGTAGAAATGATACTGTATTGCTATCAAGGAGATGTAAACCAACCAATATCTCAGTCAGTGCAAACTAAGTGGTCAGTGCTATGCCTGTATATAAGGTTTAACGCGGAACTGAACTAATGGGAGCATATCTGTAAACAGCCACTGGCATTGTGAAGTTGCTAATCAGGCGTATGGCAAATATTTAACCTCGGAGAGAACACTGAGACTATTGACAGGCTGAACAAGTTACGCTTAGCCTGTCGACAGGATAAACGAGTTACACCTATATGGAGATCCGAGCGGACAAGTGCACAACAAGGAGCTTTCAGGATTGCTTACAGCTGCCTCCTTGTACCGAAGAATGCAGTTTTTGTGTGGCTACGGAGATCGCATAGACCTACTACGTTTTAAACGTAAGGAAAGGCATGGAAGTCGTTTGGCCATGGATGGTAAAGTTAGTGTTGCTATGGTAAAAGTAAAGTCTTATACCAATGAATTCCTCAAACAAACATAAAAAATCAAATAGAGCTATCAACTTTTCGTTCAGACTTTTCGTTCAACTTCCTCTCCGCCGGAGGTCATTTTTTTCTTTTAAATATTCCGCAGATTCTCCCATTAAAGCGTTCATAAAGAGTTCTTTACCAACCGATGTTGTGCAATATAATCAAACATCCTATTGGTGCATTTTTCAGGAAAGATCAGTTCACCAGAATCATTTTCAATCCCTTGATCAGAAACCCAAACGCTTTCAACTGAAGGTAATATAAGTTTATGAAATTTAACATTCTTTATGCCATTGGGATTTTGACATTCATTACCGAAAAAAAATGAATGAACATTCATAACAGTACATTGTTTCAGTCTTTCTGCACGCTACATGCAAAAACGTCCACTAACTGGAAAATCCTGCCTAGAACGGAAGTCGAAAAAATTTAATATCCAGGATAGCTAGTTACCTGATATCCTGAAATGCTAATCCTAATTTTTTTTCTTTTTAAACAAGTGTCTTACATTAGAAAACTTAGTGGAAGTCTTTAAAGACGTTTTGCTTGAATCCTAGCAAACTGAAGAGAATCCGAAAGGTATGCTTGAATCCTAACAAACCAAAAAGAATCCGCATGGAAGCCCCTCGACGAAGTGGTCGGTCATCCTCAGTTGGTCGACCGATTATCGAACAAGTTTCGTCTTGTTCTTCTTGTGAAAAAAGGTTAATATGTTTCCGAATTTGCTTTTCTCGTTTTGTGAAAACGATTGGCAATGCAAATAACAATGGAACTTACGTCATCTGCACTCATTTGTTCAAGGAGTAGCACCACGGCTAGTACTTCTGGCAATCGGCGAATTTCCCGTTCGAGTTTCATTTCAGATTTTTTCCTTCTTGGTATCTAAACATTGACGCTGACTTCCGTCTTTGTATGAAAACATTTACGTTGACTGGCAGACAAACAATAGACAATGTAAATCGTATCCTTCATTGTGCTTCGTTTGTGAATCGGATGAAATTTTAGATGATTTAGGTGATTTATGAAATTTCGAGCACGAATTTCATTACAGCACCTGCGAATCTTTTGTCTCTAATGCATCCACTCATCCATCTTCATTTCTTGGTATATCCAGCTGAAGCGACACGCATAAAATAAGGATATTTCATAGGCAGGTTAGCTGAGAATCGTAATCTTGAGACTTTCCTGTTTGCCTTATGCCATTTACGACCGCCGCAGCAAAGTCCCATAAGTGCACTATTCGGTCGGATGAAATGTACTGAGGAGGATTTCCACACTTGTTTTTCATCATGACGCAATAAGCCTTCCACGGAATCTATCCTGTCGAACGTGACACCTCTGACAGTCCGCTATCAGCTAATCGTAAAATCGGCTCCTCGCGGGTAGTAAACATTCATTCGCTATTCAATATCCTTGATAAACGAGTCTGATAAGCGTTTACTGATTTTTTTCATTCTTCGACTTCGTTCCTCAGTCTTACCTGCGAATAGCTTCCTGAGTATTGGCTTCAAATGGCCATAGGCTGCACATCGCTTCCTCAGTTTTGAAATCTTGGAAGTCTTCGACTCGGTCAAGAAATTCGTATATATCGAAGCAGTACCTTATTCACCTGCCAGGTTGAAAAGCTTCCTAGCTAATGCTGAGTTTAAGGTATGATATTAGCGTGTCCGATGGCAGTTGAATTCAGAGGTTAAATAAATGTCCTGAATTAGAAGCTTAGTTCGAAGCATAGTAGCGGAATTTGCCCAATGCAATCCAATGGAGTTTGCTAGATCCTACCCTATGTACTATGCTTTTCGAGTCATTACCTAACCCTTAAGGTTTATTCACGAGTAACTGATAAGACCCTACCCGTAGAATGGATCAGCTTATTGTGACATGGTCCTTCAGAAAGTACCATGATAGCTACTAGTGGATTAGAACACTGTTCCGCTTACAGCGCCTTTGCAGCGTACTTTCACATTTGCCAGGAAGAAAGTAGGCTATCCTCATCGTAAACTGGTAACACATTATGGAAAAATGGGGAATTTTAGTTGAAAAATTTCAACTCTTGTCTAAAATGGGTGTACGTTAAGACACAATTAAGGGGTTACTGTCAGTGCAAAGGCAAAACTCTGTTAGTTTTGCCCCTACAATTCGGTTTGTGCAATCCATCACCAGGTCCCATCTTTCAAATGTTTTCGCTTCATTCGCTTGTTTTTCTTAGCGAATGTTTATGTAACGCACACCAGGGTCTCACAACCATAGAGAAAAGCAGAATTATAACTTTGTTTACTTGGAGCCTTGTTTCCCTTTATTTCATTTTCCGAAAGGTAACAATTTGGTTCATTTAATAAAGCCGGACACCTCTTGTATCATTGAGAACTTTCCTTCGTTCGTATGTATCTGTAGAATATGTGATCTACAGCTACGTTAAGGAGCGATGGCGAAATCCCATTTATCTATTTCAGTTCAACCGCTATGTCAAACATAAGTTTATATTACATAAACCCGAATGTAAAAAAAAAATATTTTACCATCTAGCAAATTTAGTAGACACCATTTGAATTTTCCTATGAAAACCTCAGAATGAAACCTGCAGGCGTGCACGAGCCAAACAGCATTACAAGTTTCAAATTCTCCTTAAATATATTCGATCTAGTAAATAACACAACAAAGCAAGCAACGGGAGGCAACAAGTTGATCACTTCATCACAATAAACATAGAATGAAATAACAAATCACTTACCATTATCGGCAACAGGCACTATCACGTAAAGGTACATAAGATGATTGAATGAATTTGCCGCGGTCAAAAACTGTTGGCAATCTTCCAAAGTGGGATTCTTCATACACGTCACAAATATTTTGCGTTGTGGGTAGAAAGTATCAGTTTCATAATCTTTTGGCATTACAGCACCATCTGAATATCTCTCAATAGCAACCATCATTTCATCCCATGTCGCTTTCATCTTTTTCGAAGCGAGTTTTTTAAAGCTTTGAATCGTACTATTGCGTATAGCACGAATTAAGTATGGACCATCAACTTCGCGATCCTTGATGTCAATTTTATACACGCGCGTCGTGACTCCATTCGGTTCATATTTTTCAAATTCCTCGTCGTCACGACGCGTTTCCAACAAAAAGCTACAGTCAGCAAAATTTTCCACTGGACATTTGTCCTTACCTTCTAAACTGAAAAGGATTTCTTCTCCTAAATGCTCGTAGGCCACTAAACGACAATGGGATAACGGTGCAAACTGTCTGACGTCGAGAAGCGTATGAGCACTCTCGAGCACACTTTCTAGCGTACAAGACTTCGATGTGTAGACTTTAGTAACTTTCATGGTTTTCAATTTCGGATTATAGAAATAAACCTTTGGTTTAAAGATATCTGGCTCCCGAGCTTTCATCTGTCTTGTTTCTTCCTCCTTATCGTCTAAGCGTTTCACGAGCGCATTTATGTGCTCAGGGAAATCTGATTGTTTTATGGTCGTCGCATTTTGCTTCGGATCCATTTGCCGATACATAAGCATGTAAGCGTTTGTACTCGAACTGTAAATACTTGAATAATAGGCCTTGAACGATCCGCCTCCAAAGGATTTTTGAATGTCTTCCTGAGTAATCGGAGACACTGTTTGATCGTTGAAACAATACCATTCACTATTATCAAAGTCCTTGATATACGCATAATAATGACCGCCCGATGCACTACCAGAGTGAATCATGATGGCGAAGAGTTCGTACACGTAAGGGCCACTTTCATTGCTGATTGATATGCGATTGTCTGTACTGGAGCTCATATCAATACCTTCGTCGTCCTCCTGAGTGAGAAAAAGTAATATATGATAATTGATAAAAAATTCGATCGCAATTCTGATCACATTTACCTGTAGATCGTTGTCATTGTGACAGGAGCTAATTGTAGTGGCGATTCCACTACAATTATCCTCCTCCAAAACAGCTCCACTGTCTGTCGTGCTACTATCGTCACACTTTATCAAACTTTCCGTGGTATCATGTTCTGACGAAGCAGAACTCATAAAGCCATTGATATGCGTATGATTGGTTCCAAATGTTTCAACATCGGTGGCATTTATAAAGCCATTTAGATTAAGCGACTGCGGAAAGGTAACTCTACAAAGATATTATTGCTAGTCCGACAGGTTTTGAATATATTTTGTCAAGTCTTACTTGTCATTCAACTTTATTCGGTGCAGCGTCTGATAATCAAAATCAAAACGCTTCAAATGCAATGTCAGTATATATGGAAACTTTTTGAATTTAAGGCCTTTGTGTGCGTCGCACTTTTTATTACACTTCTCACAAAAGTATTGATTGTTACCGACAAGTGTTTCCGGTTGAACGAAAGCTCTCAACGCCTCCTCAATACTACCATATGCCACCGTGCTGCCAAATGGACGAACAGGCAAAGGAATATCTAGAAAAGTATCCTCACGCGACTTTTCCGTGCAACAGTCGAGACATTTCACATAATCAATCATTTTCCCTTCATACAATCGATTAATAAGATCAGCCTGATCAGTATTTTTGAATTTCTGCTCGAGAGCATCGAACATAACGCGGCATAATTCCTGGATGTCATGTTGCTGCCACGCCTCCGTTGAATCCCAGCCGAAACTTCTAGTCAAATCAGTCGTTTCAACAGCTGCCTTTTGTGATGTCTGATCATCGCAATAAATTATTCGAAATTTTGAAGATTTAATTTGTTGTTTGTATTTTGATTTTCGATTTTACATTACCTGCAAGTTCAGAAAGAGCTTTTGAAGCTGATATGGAATAGATTTGGCTTCATCAATTCCATCAAACTCCCAATTGTACAAAGCGTTGCGGAATTCAGGAGTCATGAACAAGGCTTGCAGTAAACTATTCAAATAACACGTCATAGCTTGGTTCACCAGTCCAACGTATCGAGATGTGGCTTTCGGTGCTATGATTAAATACATATTTTTCTTCGGTTCAAAAAGAAAATTTTGTTATTCTTACATGAGTACAACTTCAATTTTATCTTTTGATCTTTCGTCTTTGTATCGTACATTGGAAGGGCAGGCGCTGTTGGAATAGGCGGCGTTGACTCGACTTCAGTTGGACTAGCTGACGCACCAAGAGCTATATCCACGTCAGATAAATTGTAAAAATTCTAGGAAAACGAAATGAAATTTTACTTTTGAAAGTATTTCGAAACAAATTCGCTTTGGTTCTAAATGGCGGCGATTTTTTTTAAGTAAAAATGAGAAAGGATCGGAAATATAATCTTAATATCTCGCTTCTAAATAAAATTCATAAATACATCAATGCACACCTTCATGTCCAAATTCATCATATGATTTGCATCGCATGATTTATATGTGATATCATAGCTTTCTAATGCGCTATGTTGCTTTGTTGTTGACTGTGAAAACGCATTTTCATTTGAATTTTGGGCATCGTTTTCCATCTCCGAATTATCCGACATTATGTACAATATATTTCTCGTATTTTTTTCAAAGCCTGGTACGTCGTATAATAGTAGCTTCCGTTTATCATGCAACGAAACCTTGAAAAAAAAAGGAGAAACAATCAATTGTATAAATGTGCGATTTGGAAGTCCTGTGTCTTATTTTGAAGTACTTACAGCAACGTCTTTCGCTTCGAGCTTAAGCTTGAATGATTTGTAGTTGAATTGTGTTGCAATATCCTTATAAACTCGTTCGACTGTATATGTAGGCCGTACGACAATACTGATTTTTTCGTGATTAGAACTTGGCAAGGTATCTATAACCCTGCAATAGGTTGTTTGTTCATCTTTTGCTAAATCAGCGTTTAGCCCCACCATTTCTAGAAAAAAGTATTAATTCTTGAGATCAATGTTAAAACTTTTATGGGTTGAAGCTGGAATTATAGCTTAAATTTATGTTAAAATTGTTGGTTAAAATGAATGAACAGGCTTAGGCAAGCTTTCTTTCTTGATTTTCATTTGACCTCCTTTCCGTGATTGCGGCTCCGACAACAAAGCACTAATGCATGAAAATTTTAGTTCTTAAATTCATATATCAATGATATAGATCTATAAGAAAATTGATTAGTTGGAAAAGCAGTAGCTTAGACCAGAAAGAAAGAATTTATGAGCATTAGAAAATTCCAAGAGTATCAGATAAACAGAGGAATACAAAAAAGTGCAGCCGTAAATACCACCTCTGATTTAACATATTATACAAAAGATTACTCTTTTTTGTAAGTGTAAAAGGAATGGAAATCAACTCTACAGGTGAAGGCGGATTGAGAAAATCTACAAAATTGTATTGCCTAAAAATTGTAGTTCCTCACATCCTAATGTTGTCAGATATCAGGATGTCGGATACCAGGATGGCCCATCTGTATACACAAGCACTATACACGGGAACCTAAGGGTCGATGCTGGTCTATGCTTTTTCCAACAGTGAACACTGAAAAATAATAATAGGCGCCTAATAGGAGCAAAAAACGCAATTATTAATGGCAAAAACGATACAAACACGAATTCTACGAACATTTTTGAAGACCTGACGACGACATTTTTTGAAGATGTGTGAAAATTGTAAAACTGCGAAAACTGCAATGGACTGGCTATGTGTGCTTGTATCAGCGACGGATAACTAGGAAACGCCACGATCCCGAATGCAAGCCAAATAGGTGTTTATTTAAGAACTAACTGAAGTGCCAAGAACTATTGAACAACGCATTATTAGGAACAATTTGATTTAAAGGAAGCTGCGAGCGTGTTGTGTTGCACATATCAGCAGCATGAGCAACGCGCTTTTATTGTAGTCTTGCTCAAAATAAGCAAAAGACAGCCGAATTTTCTTGATTCTGTTTTTTACAAGTAAACAAAAGTTGGTGTTTCGCATACGATCATGGCAAAATACGGCAGTTTACTCAGTAAATTGTCGAAATTTTGCCGCGTCAAAAATATGGTGTTTTCAGAATCCAAAAAGAAGAGAATTTTGATAGTTTTCTCTCAAAGAACGAAGAACTACGTCCTGCAGATACTACTTTGGATCATTCATTCGAGCAATAAGTGGTAGATTACCTTTGCAAAAAAAAAATGCACGCGGTAGACCCGAGGTGGGAAGCACAACGACTCCACACACCCCAGCAATAAATTCTCAATTTTCGGCCAAAAAGCAATTGCGTTTAGCGGCACACACAGCCCGAAGACACGAGCCTATTGTTTAAAATATTTAATTTTTTTAATACTCAATTATTCGTAATTGAACGATATTTTAATAAAAATTTTTGTAATGTCATCCTCGCCATTTTGATTTTTTCGTACTCTAATATAATTCATTTCAATTGAATTATCGACAAAAACACGAAAGTGAAAAAATTCGAGACCGATGGGATTAAAAAATCGAAACGGCGACATTCACCTGATTTGTAGCCTTCACCCTGTATTTGCTACTGCCCAAATTATAAATTGACTTGAAAAGGAATCATTTTGCACCGAGTTGAAGAGTATTTCAAATAAGGAGTTTCTAAAAGGCTCAAAGATCATGTTTTCATATATCTAACTTCTATATAAATGATTTATTTCTGCTGTTTTTACTGTTCTGAACAAAAAAAAATTTTTTGATACAATTTTTATGAAACTTTTCTTTCGCCGCCGCTTTAAAACACATGGAATACACTTTGTTTGATGAAGGCTAGAATCGTTCAGGTCTTGAAAATCAAACAAAAAACTATAATGGACTATTTCAAAACGGCTGCAATGAGTAAAACGATCATTGGGTTCTTGATATTTCGGTCCCACGAGAATTCTCCAAGAACTTTATAGACCGTATTTCCATCTTCAATTCGTTGCCTAATCACAATAAATCTCAGCAATTCTCGAAATGGATTGCCACTGGTGATGAAAAGTTTACACATACGGCAACGCAAGATACCAGCGACCGTGACCAATACAAATCATCAGCAAGATAGAGGGAAGTTTTTGTATTCCATTTAAGAGCTGGATCATTAATAACATCGATTGCAAGTTAAAAAGTATAAATGATGGAAGTATCAAAAGCTGGAACTTTTATATTATACATTTCCTCAACCTGCTAAATGGAAATGGAACAAAAATACCCCAAAAAAGTACCACAAACATCATGGTCATGTTACATCGGTATGTGAGCAGTCACAACATTCATCGCGAGTTGAATGTCGGCCACCAAATCGCCCTGAAATATTTTAAGAATGCTGAATTGAGTGAAAATCTAGATGCTATATTTCCTCGTGGATTGTTAAAGAAACAATCAGGGTCGAATACTCATCTACGAAACAGATGATAGCTGTCACACATGGTGAAGGATGACGTGGCCCCAAGACTAGTTCAAAGCAAGGATTAAGGTTGAGGAAATTTTAATACGAGTTTGGTAAGAGCCGCATTAGGGAATCATCTATTATGAACTGCTGCCGTATGGCCACTCAATTCGGATTTTTACTGTGATTAATTACACTGGATTCCGAATCCGGCTCTTTACTGGAAAAATTAAACTACATCAAGCAAGGAAGCCACCAGAACTATTCTCTTGGTTAACAAGATAATCGTATACCAACAGCACAACACTAGGCCACTCACGTATATATTGACCAACCAGAAGCTCTGAGCTTAGGTGCAACGTTAATATGTCTCATCCGTACAGCGAATTCTTTGTGTCAAGCGTTTCTCGCTTGTTTTCGTGCTGGGTCAAGTTTAAAATTACTAATAAAAGGGAGTCTGCGAAAAGCGGTTGACCGAGTTCCTTTCAAAAAGCTAGAATGGATCCTGTGGGTAACCTTAGTCCAAAACTAGAACTTTCTCAACTAATACCCGTCTAAAACTTGTTTGAATGAAAATCAGAATTAAAATAAAGATCAAATTATTAAATTGCTTTTTGTTTATAAACTTTCAGCTCCTTAAATTGAAAGTCGGACGCATAAAATAAATTTGTCAAGTTGGCTGATATGGTGAAGTTAGACTGAACATATAACAACCATATAATTTATGTCCAAATATAAATGCAAATAGAGATCATTCATTGTATACAAAGTCTTTTATTCCAATATGATATCTAGATACCATAAGCGTTTAAATAGCAACAGGAAGCATTTTAAATGATACATTTTACATTTAAAACTATTTTACATTCTACAAAATCGCCAGTTAAACCTTCTTCAGAGATTGGAAATGTTCATTGTGATAGCAGAAATTTTTCATTGAGTGTGAGAAATGAGTTCATTTCGGTAGGAAAATTAATCAGCTCGATCCTACCCCCGATACGAAGTTATATACCGCGGGAAACGGAAAAGTGAGCTCAATGATGATCAGTTTAATAAATCCGGCAAGTTTATTTTGCTATTAATGAGATTTAAAATTACTTTGGTAATGCTATTAAAGAGGAAGTTAGTTGAAAAAGGACTCACTAATGACTGAAAACCAAATTCAGGATACTGCGGTATCTCTCTTCAATATCCATTGGGATTGTAATCTACACTTCTCTTTCTATTATTCAAACTACAACATTTGGATATGATAATTTGGAATGTATGTTAACTTTTTGATGTTGGTTACTTAAATTTAAGTAATTAAAATCAATGCAAATGGAGTCAGAACAGCAATAATTAGCAAATCTAGCATGAGGTCGATGCAAGAGAAAACAAAATACTAGAAAGACGAAGTGAACTTACATTTTCTTGGAACAATGAGTTTTGAGCTTATAGACGATATAAAAAGTTTCCCACTGGCTTATTAGATGGTGACTTTGAATAAATTTATCTGAATCTATCAACTGAAATTATTCGAAGAGGACAAGGAACTAGTTACAAGATGCTGCCGTACGTTTGTTAGAAATCATGCTTAAAAAATTTCGTACTTAACGTAGTTACGGAAAGTTAAGATAAAACTGCGTCGATTAGGTCAGACATAGAACGATTTTCAATCTTTGCAATTTCGTACCATTCTGTGCCTAATGACATGAAAATATGTTATCGAGTTAATCCGCGAAAGGGTAGTTATTCAGCAATGGACGGATAAATTCTGGAGAAATAAAATATCGAACACTCCGACAACTGGAGTCGTTTTCCATTTATATAGAATTCATATTTGTAGTATCGAATTATACTTCAAAACTGAAAAGAAAAATGCTGCGTTATTCATATTATTAATAAATAAATAATAAATATTTAATTATGTATTATTTCATCATTTTCATACTAAATTTTATTGAAAAACCATGAAAGGTAGAAAGCAATAGCAAGGCTCATGTTCAGGGATGGCGATGAAATATGAAACTCGCATATTTTGAAAGTATTGATAAATATTGAGCTGATAGACATCTTGCGTATGGAGTATAACTTTCATAAAAAATTGATCGGTATAAAGATAAAAGTATATATCTTTATTTATTTAATAAATTTAATATCCATGGCTTTTTCCAACACATTTGTGCGATTGGTTTCAAAGTTAAACTCAAATGTTAAAGTTGCCGAAAAAATAAGCCAACATTTTACACGGTACCTACTTCCACCCCACTTGAAAGTAAAAATCGGGGAAACAGGACGAAAATGCTTGTTAACATATATAATAATTGAACCAGCCGCATTTAGTGTTCTGAATATATCTTTTTCAACTAACAACGCATTAGTACATAGTAATTTGATTTGTGTCGTGGAAAAGATATTTCAACAAAAAATACAAGGATTATTATTTAAAACGTTCGTCGCCGCGACATCCAGATCTAGGTGACGGGAATGCTTCCGTGAGGGCCACGTCACCCACATATGGGTGACGCTCTTCTTGTTCAAGTTAACAGGATTTTCAGTTGAGTTTTTAAGAGGAATTCAATGGAATACGCACTGAAATATAAATATATAGATAACACACAATATAGGACTTTTTATTAATTTATATTTAGAACGTTCCGTTTAGGATTTTCCGACGGTAGCTCCGAGATACTAATTGACACTGAAGAAGGGAGCAACCTACTCCCGAAGTATATATCTGTCAAAATTCAAAAATTAGCATTTTGTAATGAAAATCAAAAAATTAAATCTAATTTAGAAGTGCCAAACACTGGAAAATTCACACAGTATGAAAATTTCAGTGGGCAAAAATTTTGTCGAAATTTTCCTCTAACCACTATAATAAACTGCCCAAAATCCGAACTGATATGGAAATTGGATTCTACGATCTACTTTCATTTGAAACTCAATTAACTTTTTGAAAACTTTTGCTTGATGAAATATACAGGACAAAGGATTTTTATTATATTTTACTATAAACTCATGTATACCACTGCCAGTTCACAGGCTCGCCGTCTGTTTGTCGTTTTATCCTGTAGTCCCAAACTAGAGGACATTGTTTTTATGTCCAATCAATTAATGCCATAAAAATAACACGCAATTGTTCAAAATGTTTCCATACTTTAGATATATCTAAATTAGCATCTAAAATTTTCATATTTAGTGATTATCCTTCTAATTGATATAAACAAACTGCACATGAGCCTATTTTCATAAATCTACAGTCATTTCATCTCAACAGCACAGCTCGCATTGCCGCCCTCTCATCAAGATATTTTTGTACAATTGACTTTTCGTTTCCTCATTAGTCGATGTAAAAATAAAACATTAAAAATATGTGAAAAATGCAGAAAAGCCAATGAAATATCTTCGATGAATCATAAGTGGGTTAAATGAAAACTAAAACGGAGAAGCGCGATGATTGTCTGCGCAGCAACACACGCAAGTAAATATTGAAATGGCTCGAGCGGGGAAAAAGAACAATTTTTTAGTGGGAAATGTATTTTTAGTAGTACGAAATTGTGTTAAGTTAGAAAAATGAAGTGTGTTAGCAGTTTCGATAATCTCTCGATCAAAGTTAATGATACAAATGGATAATGTTGGCAAATATGTCAATGGTAAAGCGTGGATAATATTTTCTGTTTCGGTAGAAGTGGAATTATTAAATAAATCAGCAAAATTTATTTTAATATTAAGAGAGTTCGTCATTTTTTAACTTGCATTTATGGGCAAAAATTTGTTTTTGGATATATATAAGTACCTCCAAGTGGTATTCAATAAACTTTCATTGATTCTATCTTATGTATTCTCAACTTTTAAGATTCTATGTATAAAATATAAAGCTCTTACTTTGGCATATTTAGAGAGAAAACTGAGAGAATTCGTAATTAAACAAAATTAAAATAAATTTATTTTGAATTTTTACGTTCTAATAATAAATTTTTGAAAAAGTCTTAAATTTGCCACGGAGAACTTTAAACTATATATGTTCCTTTTATATTTTTGTGATTTTTTTATTTTCATAGAAAACGCCATTGTTCTTTATTTATGATGTACTAGGGCGATCCGATGAACTTAGTCTCACCGCCCGATAGCGCCACTACCGCAAGAGAAACTTGACTATTGAAACTTCACCATTGTAGTGTTCATTCTCGTAGACGGCTACTGTCAAAATTTCAGCCGAATCGGATCCGTAGTTTTGTTTTAATCGCGTGTGCAAGCGGACGTATCCGCGGAATTTACAATAACGGAGGAAAAGCAATATAGGACGGTGATTCGAATCTTGTTTTTAGAAGGGAAATCGCACAGCGAAATCGAAGAGCGCTGGGATATTACTGCTCTGCTCCTGCGATGGCGACCGTTAAAAATTGGTTTAACGAGTTTCTAAGTAGTTGGGCGTCATTTTGCTGAGCAACGTCCAGTTGCCCCAAAGCTAACATGGAGGATAACGTGAGGAAAATCGACGATCACGTTTTGACTGACCACCGATTGAAGGAGCGCCCGTTACCTAAGACAGGACGCATTCGAAAAGACCATGTGGGTTGTATCCCGCAAAACATCGATGAATGCCGGGTTTACTCACTCTGGACAACAAGGGCAACTGTGAGGCCACTTCAAAGCAGTGCTTGACGCTGTTTTAATGCAATCGAAAGGAATTTCCCCGTCGTTTTTGAAACGTCGCCGGAACATGACTGGAAAACTCCAGAAACCATGGAACATTTGAAACAGTCGACTTCAACCGACGAACGTGTTCCGAAGATGGTCAACACAGTGGGTAGTGGGTCATAAGGTATCATCTGCATCAACTACCTGGATAAGTGCAAAACAGTTTTAGACCTCCACTTTGTCGTATTATTAGGCCGAATTGCAGAAAAATTGCCCCATAAGGCGAAGAAAATAGTACTCTTCCACCATGACAACGCACCGGCTCACACCACTTCCGTCGCATCAGAATTCTTAGAAAAGATAGGTTCCGCATTGATCATGCTACTCAGGATACCGCAGCTGCAGATGTTGCAGATCAACCAGACGATATGCATTTGGACTTCAATCTGATCAAATCATCGACTTTTCCTGAGAATTTCGGTGAAATAATCGAAAAAGTTCCTTACAAAATGCATCAGCTGTTGTTGTTGATTACCAGATGCGGGAAACCAACGAATCTCGACAATGTTTCATCGAAAATCACCATGCACGATCTCCGTTTCCATGGATGTGTCAATAGGTAGAATTATCGCTTCTGGGGCACTCTACGATACGTGTAGAACTCATGAAGACCCTTTGAAGGCCCTTACGCTGACAGCGTCATTGGCACATATTCTCTCCAAATCACCGCAGGTCAAACGTCTACTTTGGACGGAGAGCGCAACAGTACCATGGTCAATGACTCTTTCCTTAATAAATACGACGATTTGCGACGGCAGAACATGTGATTGAAACAATGTAGTAACAGTGAATTATCGTAGACAGCTACTGTCAAAATTTCGTCTCGTAGTTTTGTTCTAACCGCGTGTCGAAGTGGGAATGTTCGCGGATTTAAGAAAAACGAAGAAAGCGCAATATGAAAATGGGGAAAAATTATAGCATGAAAAAATCTAATGAAAAATCAAATCCAAAGAACACAATGTCAAAAGATGATAATTGTATGAAAGTCCAGAATCTTGACGAATCGTTGACATCTTTTAATAAATTTATTTTCGGTATATCGCTTTTCGTTCTTGTCTTTAATCACAGCGCAATTGTTCAAACGACAAGACCAGTTTCCGTTCACACGATGGTGTTTCCTGTTCCACGGACGAAGTGTTGACGAATAAAATGAAAATAGTGTCTTATTAAACATCATAATTAGTGTTATCAACAACGAGATGACGAGTTATCGCATTGTGAATAAGTCTGCAATCTAATTAGACGTGGCTCGTAGATGGTCCGAAAACCAGTAAACTCGGTATCTGCAACATAGAAGGTCAGTTCTGTCTGAAGAACTGAACCAGGCGGATAACAATTGGAATGTATATTGTTACAAGTTCCTTGTCCCATGAATCACAATTTGAATGAATTTTTTGATGTTTAAAGTATATCCTTTCCCTTTTACTTTGCGTTGACTATTAGTTCTATTATCACTGCATTATTTTAAAAGGATACCAGTACACGTCTTTTGGAAAATCCAAAACCATTTTTCCATTTATGGTCAAAATCCTAGCACGCATTATTGCGATTGCCTGTATTGTACTCAATCCGTACCTTTTAAGCTTATTCATTTCAAATGAGTCATCTCGGAGATTCCATGAACAGCGCAGAAGTACCCATTTTTAGGCATCTGAAGTTTGCTTGGTTGAAAACGCAACGGGAGCAATTTGTTCATATTTTCAATACATTTTTTATAATTTGACTTAAAATTGTGGAAATGTTTATGCAAATATTTGAATATTTTACACTCTACTAGGGTTTTATTTCAAATTAATCACCTACCAAAAACAAACTGTGATAAAATTTGACAGCGTTGCGATTGCAACGATGCAAACTTCACCCACCCTCGATTTTTTGAGTAGTTACGAACATATGCCAATATTCTTTGTGATCAATGCCAGAATGTGAATAAATTCTGTTCATGTATTTTAAGTGTTCCTTTCAAGCACAAAAAATTTTGTATCGATATATTTAATAGTTTCTGCAGGAAAAAAGCACAAATTAGCATTTTTCCCAGCGTTCAAAGTAGGTAGACCCCTTAGGTGAAATTTTTTTCATGTATGAAAAAACGAAATTCACATCAATAGTTAGTTGAGTGCTGATACGTTTTTCTGTTTTAACCATACCAGACATTTGAATCAACAAAACAAATCATACCGCTTGTAATACTGGAGAACGTCAGCTATACAGAAGCGACGTTTCGAGATAATTTGAAAACGATTTGCGAAGATTTGGATTTCCTAAGAGACCTGTTTACACTATATTTATTGTCCGTTTCCCCTTCAGCGCTTTAATTCTTAACCTATCTCTTCCATTGCTTATTATTTGAATTGCTTCCATAACCAAAACACATTTCAGTTTATTCAAGTTATTCTACGTGGCGATCTGATTTCTAAGAATATTTTCGGTTCTCTAAAATTAAATGTTGCATATATCTTAAGTAGATTTCGAGTTCAAGATTTGACTTCCGGCATATGGGTACTATAATAGGGGAAAATTTTCGAAAAAGAGGAAACTCGTACAATTGATGATTTGATCTGTGTACCGCCGGTTACCTTCCGAAAAAGACAGTAAACTTTTCCTATATATCGCGTGCGAACATAGTGTTACACAATCTCAATTCATTCATATATCACCAACGCTTCATCATAGCAGGTCTCGATTACAAATCGAGAGAAAGTGACATGTATAAGAAATCGCCTACATTATCTCCGAAATATATCTCGTCGTGGAATGTTCACCAACTCTAAGCGGCAAAGGAGCCAAACGACACACTTCAAAAGAAGAGATTGCGTTTTAAAAATAAATTTCGGGCATGTCGGCCTTTTTCTTGTATTCCCATAGCGCACTAAATATAGCATCGTTGAATCTAAACTTCATGTGATCCAAAAACGCTACAATCACACTAAATCATGCGATTCCAAGGAGCAGTACATAATTGAAAAGAACCCGAATCTCTTGCTGGTTAATTCTGCACAATGCTGGAATGCCCAAAATAGAATGTATTTTCTCCTGTTCACAACAAGTCAACGTTAAAGGATGCTTAACACGATTAGCAGGGACAAGTCATCTTGCACTCGAAAGTGTAGTTCCATTTATTCCTAAGTTCTATGAAAGTTAAATGCACTGCAGGGAGAGCTATTTTCGAGAGCTTTTTTTCGAATTCGATTGAGTTTTACCTATAGGCTTCTAGTATTGGCCGATTGCACCCCAAGGAAATAATTGAATAGATTCGATGGGATTACATGTCCTGGAACACTCCCGACAGAAAATAAACGTATTACGAAATCGGTGCAGCCTTCGACCGGGACTCTTTTTGAACACCGCGGCAAGTACAACCGCAATCCTCACGTTTTCGACGAACCACACTGCGCGATATTTTTTTGGCTTGACGAAACCTTGCAATACAAAATTCACACTGATAATTCTCGGAGGCGCATTGTAAACTGACTAAAGTAAATTGGCAGCTTGCCTGTGTTCAATAATCAAAGAGACATAGGCGGCCCATAGTTAATGCTCCCTAGAAGAGAGCAGCATTGAAATTAGGACAAGAAGACGTTGGTCAGTTAGCAGTCACTCGGAATTTTCGAGAGAACGACGTGAGAAGAATAACAAGGCAATATTTGTGCAAATTTTAAAATTAAATTCGATTTTTTTCAATTCTTTTTTTATATTTTTTGCACGTGTATGACGAGATATTTTGACTTAATTAAAGATATAAAATTTTATGTTTTAAGAGTCCATAAATTCAAGGACTCATAAAATTTTGAAATGATTTTCAGTGGTTGCAAAAAAAAAGTTCAAAAATATCCTGTGTAGAGATACAACAACAGTTTAACTTTGAAATGCCTCTAGGACACGTTTATTTTCGAAACCATTTGATTGCATTTCACAAAAACTGATCCTTAAGCATCAGGAACTGATTGAAAGTGGAAAACATTACCCCCGAATATTCATGTTTTGACTGCGAATCATTTTTTCAAAGCGTTAAAATTATCTGCAATTTTATCTAAAGGTGTTTAGATGTTTGATTGTGCTTTAAAAGTTTAAACAAAAATAAAGACTGCCTTTTTGTTACTCAAACAAGTCAAATATTTTCACCACACTCCGTGTTCTGTCCAACAGGGAGGGAAATGTTTTTAAGTTCCCCGAAGTCGTATGTGAAGGTGACAAGGAAACAGACGGTGAGCCACAGAATTTCGCTTAAATATATACCATCACCTCCAGCTCAAATATCCAAAGGGAATAGTTAGTCCAGAATAGTTGCCACAGGTTTTGGGCATCAGGATACATTCAACTCTGATGTACGCATATTCTCTTCAAACCTTTCCAAATATGCAGAACATGTTGCGGTACTAATCTTTCAGGTATAGTAGAACATATCCTTCTGTGCCGAACAGAGCGGGGTGACCAATCATAGGTTTCACCTAGTAGTACCTAAACTGAAATAGTCATCCTGATATAGTAAAGCATGTTTCGGGATCAAACGGTCAATCTATGGGTTACACCAGTGAAAACGAAACCTTGGGATGCTAATCGCCTCCATGATGAGTGTCTTTATACAACCATGGTAATAACTAATAGAGTTACAACGGGGATCTCGTCCATTGGTCAACTCATGCAAAATGTAGGGAAATCAAATCTACCCAAAGGCGATCCTCGCTTAGCATCATAGTCTACCCTTCTATAGAGAAGAGAAATAGAGCGAAGCCCTCAGCAAGGAACTGGCCCGAATACGGTCAGCAAAGGCACAGAGACGAGAATAGCTGAATCGACAGTACTTTGTAAACACAGATGTGATAGCGATTTCCCACCTTGCCAATGAGCGAGAGAACTTGAAATTCAAATAAAACATTCAAAACTATTTTCATCTTCTATTTTTTCTTTCCATTCAATGAAAATAAGTTAAACACCATATAACGATCGCCACTAAACCAGTAGTTCCAAGGAGTCCAAAAGCAAACAAAATCAAATAGGCAAACCTTGTTGTACACAAATTTTAGAAAATTGAAAATTTTGGCATGTATTTTTCTAGTTCAATATATTCATCTGCTACTTTCATATATTTTCCAGTTTTTTCAATTGTCTTACGTATAACGTCATAAGAAACAGATTTTGTCCGAAATATGAACTGTAACTGTGTTCTTCACTTCTTTTTCGCATGAAAACTTCTTCGCACGAAGTGGTTTTAAGCTCTGAGAACAGATAATAATCACTAAGGGCCAGATCAGCACTGCAAAGTTGGTGATCCAAAATACCGAAGCCCACCTTCTGCAGGACAGCCAACGCAACATGGCACTTGCGAACGCGCGCGTTGTCGTGTAGAAGGAGGATACCTTTGATCATTTTCCCCTCCTTTTTTTCGATAAATTCCTTCTATCTATCTATAATTGAAGTGTGGTATTCGCCAGTTAAGGAGACGCCTTCATCTTTGCAATCTGTCAACAGGGTCCCTTCTGTCCCAAATGACTGTCTCCATGATTTTACCAACCGACTGTAGCATCTAAAACTTCTTGGATAGGGATGATCCCTTTTTGTGTCAATGCATAGAGGCCTGTTTCGACTCAGGTTCATAACGATGAATCTAATTTTCGTCTCCAGTAACAATTCGGTTCAATTCTCTATCCTTGCCTTCACTACAGAGGTCCACAAACGCGGGGGAACACCACGCGGTGTTGTTTCTGAGACGGTGTGAATATTCTCGGCACTCACTTAGCGCTTACCGTTGTCAAGCCAGGATGGTCAAGAATTAAAAAAAATGCAGTATCCGATACTCAAACCATTCCTGCAACCTCCACATTTTTTAGTCTTGTATCTTGCAATATTAATTTTTCAATGTCTTGAATCATTTCCGGAGAAGTCAGTTTGATCCATCTTCCAGGTCGTCAATCGTTTACAAGTCATTGTTTAAAGAGATGAGACTGCTTTCTTTCGATTAGACCGAGATTAGACCGCTTTCTAAACCATGGTTTTACTCGGAAAAAGACATAAATGGACCCCAGGTCCTCCAGCATGGTTTCAACTGACTTTCTTTGCTTGGTAAAGAGCTAAATGACGGTGCGAACAGGCGTGTTGCGGTACACGATTTTCTCCACAATTCACACTTACTGCCAAATTGAGATGTTTGATCTCCAATAGTTCAAGGATACTGTCCCGATTAAGATAAAACTTGCTATTTATACTGATAAAGATTTAGTGAACGCGTTTTCATTTAAAATTAATAATTGATCTCCTCCATTTGCGAACTGCAAAACGCTCCTTAGTATTACAAACAATTTATCGCTACTGAAACAAACGCCCTTTACATAGAAAAAAACACGAAGATACCAAGGAAACCGCTGCCAGGAATGAAAAACGACATATCAAGACGAGCGGCAAGAATTCTGTGAAAATAAACTAAACAGAAGATTTATTATATTCTATATTACAACTTACCAACGTTCTGAGACCACTAACTTATGAAATTGTGGTAAGTTTAAGTTCAGCAGTTCTAGCTATCGAGCGAAACGTTAAATAGTCAGGTCTTACATATACAAGATCGGTCAATCACATTTTTCACATTTCAAATACTGCACTGTAATGATATAGTTGCTAATATAGTCCATCCCACTCGTTGGTCGACTATATTAGTTATATTACTATGTAGAACATTACGATTGAGCTAGCTTTTCGATCAATAGAGAAGGGCATGTTTAATTGTTCGGCAGAGTTCCATGTCTGACAATGCTCTCCCTGCTTCATTGAGGAATTGTGAGGCCCAAGATGCCACAAGGGGTGGAAGAAAGACACCTGGCACGGACAAATATCGCAATGGTTTTTCTAGGTTGTCGGGTTAACCGAAATTTTTTTAATCTACATATTTCGGAATTCATATTCCTTACTACGGAATTATTCGGAAATTTCTTATTCCGTAATTTTTTAAAAATTCCGTAAAATATGTCAGAACTCCGACACTCCCAGTGTAAAAAGCCTTCAACTTCACACCCAAAAAATCAAATTATTTTGGACAGAACCAACCGAAATGGAAACGTCAAAAGCCTGTTTCTAAATTCTAAAAAATTCTAAAAAATCCGAGCACAGTTGATACCACATGATACTGCTAGGTCACCTGAACTTGATATAGTTCTATAAAAAAGGCATCTTATAGTAATCTAAACTGCATATAGATGAATGAGGGCACTCGTTTTAAGTAGCATATCTTGGGTTCAAATGCCACTGGCAGAAGTTCTGATAGGATTTATGATCCTGATGCCAGACTACCAGGCCAACTCGCTTTTTACTGCAGTGAAAATTGAAATAATTTGAAAGTGAAGAAAGGCATGATTGCAGGCATGTGAATAATGGGCAACGAAACGATGTTGAATTTTCCCTATTTTGAATACAAGCCCAACCATCGACAAAAATCAAAAGCCGATATCGTTCCAAACATCCTTCGTTTTTCTTGTGGTGGGTAGTCGGCATTATCCTATCCCACACAATATTATTCTACGCTATTGCAACTTTCCAGGCCATTTTTTGACAAGGGACTGTCGCAATTGACTGGATAATAAATTTGAATAATATTCTGGATTAATTGTAGTACCTTTCGCCAGATAATCCATTCGCAATCCCAAAACACAGTAAGCATTACCTTTCACACAGACGGAACTTTACAGCTCTTCCTCAAGTTTGCGCCATTTTTTGGTTCACTGTATTTCGTAGGATTGAACGTTGAAGTTGACGACAAGTATGAGACCTATTGAGTTTCTGCCTGGTCCCGATAACTCTTGCACCTAGCACGCCGAAACGTTCCTAACGCTCAAACAATCATGCAAGATGTCATGAACTTGTCGCGTACCTATTGCTACTAGTCCTGTCGCCTGTCCTCTTACAGTAGGTCTTCGGAGGCAGTAATTTTTCTTTCATTTACCGGAGTCCACTGGATCGTGGATTCATTTCGTATTCGAGTGATGTTCTAACGGTTTTAAAACGATGGAACTACCAATAAACAGTAGTATTGGATTTTGCAGACTAACCCTCCTTGCAGACGCTGACAAATTTGTGATGTTTTCACACCTTCTGTCCACAAAAAGAAAATTCTCTTTGAGATTTTGTTTCGTCTTCCATGCTTACGAAAAGAAGGCTATGAAAGCGCGTCCATATCAGTCAAACACCTAAATCAGACTGAACAATATTGCACTAGATATTTGCATAGACATGTCAAGACTTGTCTGTCACCAATAACATTGCCTTTAGGTCCTGTGTAACCTAAATATAGCACAATACCTAGAAATTTGGAAACATCCCTCGTAAGCTTATAAGGGCAAGGGAAAACATAAATATGACTTCTTGAATAAAATATTAATTAAACGGCATAAAAATTTCATTATTCACGGTTTTTGGACATTTTTGCACTCTACTAGGTTTTCATTTCAATTTAATCAGATGATTGATACCAAACGGTACATTGATTGATACTAAATGGTACATTGATTGATACCAAATGATACATTCCAGATGGAAGATACCAAAAACAAAATGTGAACACCAGACACCGAAAAATATATGATATTTTTGCTTCAAATCATACTAGCGATCATAACAAGTAAAGAATCTTCAACGTATGCGCAACTGTCGACTGCATCGAAGAAATACCATTTCAGCTGCCGACGGTATGGGTCCTTCATCGATCTTCCGAAGCAGAAACCACGAATTTTCTCTTGCGTTGTGGGAAAGTCACACCTTGTTAGCTATTTATCGCAATCAGGAATTGGGTGCAAGCCCATGAAAGATATCGACATCACCCTGTGTAAAAAGGAAGTATATCCCGACCGAAACGCGTAAAAGATTCAAAGAAATATGAGCACAAACCGATTTTGTTAGAGTTAAATTAAGTTAGGACAGCTCATTGTAATGAGAGTTCCAGAGCATGGAGCGGTCTTATATGATATATGAACATACCTATGGGAACATAGGTGCCTGAAGTTTGCATCGTTGCAAATACAACGGTCTTGATATTTTTAAATTTTCTGGCTTTAGTCGCAGATTGGACTGCAATTAGAAATAAGTAGAGTGCACATAACTCAAAGCAGCAAACATAATTTATAAAAAGTTCAATTAAATAAGAAAACATTTGAAAAAGTGAGAAAAATTTGAGATCGTTGCATTTGCAACGCTGCAAACTTCGAACGTTTCGCCGCAGTAGTATTAAACCGTAGAGCTGAGAGTTTTGATAGGAAAAACATAATTTGTTTACAGGTAGAGCTAGGACAAATGTTGCAAACCAACCGCTCGGAACTTTCTCTATTCCGAAGAGGCTAATTCACAGAAATTGACGCAAACAAGGGATTTATTGAGGATTGAAATGGCAGGCAGGAATTTGATTCTTTTTCGTTCCGCGCATCAAATTTGCGGGAACGACGCTTCTTCGCGTATGAAAGAGCAATTTAAACACTCAAAACGAATGTTTGGCTGTATCATAAAAATAATTTAGACATATGAGAGAATATCTGGAAAAGGTAAAGGAATGCTTCTTTGGACTTGTCTCGTATAATTTGACTCACAAATTCAGCAAGCGGAAATAAAACAAAATTGTTTATTTAAAAACATTTATTCTTCAAGTAAACATGTGTGATTTTGTTTTCTAGAGATATTCCTAAATCAGTGAACAGGTACAGCGGAAACTCAGTGGCGATATCTATCATCTTTTTGTTGATAAAAATAAGCTCCCCACGCGATCATTTTGCGAATAGACGCAAAATAGAGGAAAAGCGTCGATGTCGCAGCAATTCTTAGTGTGAAAATCACACAACTTTCCTGATATTCTTTGATGATTGTGGGCCTGTGAATTGTTTAGATGAAATTTTTTTTTCTTTTTTCCTGTAAAAGGATTTTTTGCAAGCGTTCACATCCAGATAACTCAGACTTTTAGGATAAGATTCTCATTTAAATGCTTGAACACTTTATACGTTGTCATCAAGTCTATCGCACTACACCTGCCAATTAGCATAGTTGAGCCCAGTATTCTCAATTAAATGTTCGCATCCTCCTGTTTTATACATGCACAAACCATCGAGTCCTCAAATAATTTCCAGCGGTTCTCTTTAAGCTGATTGATATTATTCGATAATTTCATAACTTTTCGGGGCACACGGTAATCCTTTTGAATTCGCTTGACATGGTCGGTCCACTTTATTGATGTCCCCTTTAATTTACTTTACTTTTCTATATGGTAATGGCTGTTGTTGTTCGTTATAAAATATGCTGTACCGAATCATATTCCCTTCGCCATGCTTAAAGCGGTCAAATAGATCTTTGAATACTCTTCGTTTATATGAGTCAACCATTTTCCAATATGCTGTCGCCATTGCCTATATTTTACCGCCTGAGGGTGTATGAATTTTATCAGAACCTTGTATACTTTGAATCCAAATACCCAATGCAATTTCATGGCATACAGCAGCCTCAAAAAATCAAGACTACTTTTTTGAAATGATTTTGACCAATTAACGCAATAAAGTCAAATAATTTTGTTGTCAAAGTTTTTTATAATAGTGTTAAGCCCATGCCTCATTTACACTTACAAATCGCAGCTTAAAAGGTCTTTCACTTTCTTAAAAACTACCCAAATTTGTTTTAGAAAATTTCATGCGAGTTCTTATAAAATGCGATTAAATTAAACGACGCCACCGTCATCTTTTTAATCCAAATTTAAGCCCCGACTAAAACTATATTAATTGTCGGTCTGGAACAACAATCATGAACAATCATTTGTTGAAAATTAAGATATTTATAGGTTATCAATCATAATCGACTCTTAAGCGATCATGTTTAACCACTTAGACCCGTCAGTAACCATTCAGGAATTTACAATCCTTTATTGAAACAAGTATGAATTTTAGTAGTAAACAAACCTTGCCATGGTTATGAATGTTAGTTCTTTCCATGCTAAAACGATATTGAAACAAGTGTACTTAAACGCTGTCGGCGCAAAAACTATTAGGTGCGCAACTAAGTTCCCACTGTTTTTCAAGAGATGGCTCGAGTAGTAAGTGCTGGTCGATTGTGACATAACCAAATCGGCGTGGACCAAGCTTAGACATATGGTAAAAAAAACCGCTTCGACATATAAGTGATTTTGTTTTTGTGTCATATACTTTTGGTTGTGTAAAAATGTCGAATTTTATGCCAAATTATCGTCATTTGCGGGAATTGATGCTTTTTTTCTTTCATTCAAAGAAAACGGCGACTGAAGCTCATCGAGAGCTGCAAAAAGTTTATGGAGATACAGCTGTAAGTAAGACAACGTGCCGTGATTTGTTCCGTCGCTTCAAAGACGGTGATTTTGGTGTTGAAGACCAAAAACCTTCGAAGACGCTGAAGATCCGTACCAAACGCAACAGGAGCTTGCTTCAGTATTAGGAGTTACCCGCCAAGCAATTTCCAAACGCTTTCATGTGTTGGGAATGATTCAGAAACAAGAAACTTTGGTTCCTTATGAATTGAAGCCAAGAGACGTTGAGCGTCGTTTTTTCGCCTGTGAAGAACTGCTCCAGCGGCAAAAAGGAAGGGTTTTCTTCATCGCAACGTTACGGGTGATGAAAAATGGATTCATCATAGCAACCCCAAGAGAAGAATCATGGAGACTGCCCGGTTATGCATTTACGTCGTCGGCTCGGCCGAATATTCACGCTGCGAAGGTTTTGCTGTGTATTTGGTGGGACTAGGGCGGCGTTATTTATTATGAGCTATTGAAATCGAACCAAACCATCACTGGGGAACGGTATCGAACTCTATTGATGCGATTGAGCCGAGTACTACGCGAAAATCGGCCACAATATAGATCAGAGGCACGAAAAAGTCATTCTACAGCATGACAACGCTCGGCCTCATGTTGCCAAACCCGTTAAAATCTACTTAGAAACACTGAAATGGGAAGTCCTACCATACCCGCCATATTCCTCAGATATTTCGCCTTCCGATTATCACTTATTCCTTCCGATGACACAGGGTCTGGCTAATCAGCAGTTCTACTCATATGAAGACATCTCAAAATGGCTTGATTCGTGGATAGCCTCAAAAGATGAAAACTTCTACCGTGACGGTAGTCTAGCTCTGCCAGAAAGATGGGAAAAGTTGTCGCAAGCAGTGGGTAATATTTTGAATGATTCATTTTTAATCATTTTTTCAAAATAAAATTGCAATTTCACAGAAAAATAACAGCGAGAACTTAATTGCGCACCAAATACATCAAACATCGACTTGAAATTCGAGCCGTGATCACATAAAGGATGGAACTTTTTCTATTCTTCTTTTTCTAGTTTAGTCGTCTAAAGCATGAAAAAAACACAGAAACACAACATTTTCTAAAACAAAAAGTGACGCTTTCCACACTTTTTGATGAACCGAATGATGTTCGTTTATAGTATGAATAAATACAATAACCGGAAATTCACGGTGTTCGAAGTTTGCATAGTTGCAAGCGCGACTATCCCAAATGTTTCCAACTTATATTATTGCAATTTTTTCCAAAATCTAAAATCTTATGTACTCTACTAGTTTTTCGTTTGGGATCAATCGTAGACAACAGTATCTTATTTGATACATGATGCATTTTTTTACCAGCCATGCCAAGTTCATGTAGCATATATAAGCAAGTTTATTTGTGATTTGAGAGAGCTGCTGCGTCCATTTAAAAATAGGTGCCTGAGTAAAGTTTGCATCATTGCATATCTAACAATCTCTATTTTTTTCACTTTTTGAATGTTTCTTGGATAATTTGACCTGAAATTATTGTTGATACCTGAACATTTTGCACTCTACTAGGTTTTCAGTTCAGTTTATTCATGTGAAAAGAACAAATAATAAAAAAAATTCAACGTTTTTTGCAACGAATGAAACTTCACATATAATTTTTTTCCAAACGAATATTGTTTCGGATTTGAATGCAGAACATGAGCTCATTTTGATAAGTGCTAAAAATCATGGCCAAATCTCGTTATCACATCCGCTGCTCGCATAAACTTGTATCCTAATGAGTTGTCTTCAGTGAAAACCCCGAGTCGAATACAATTGCTTGATTATTGCTAAGTAAAATCACAAATCATATTATACTGCTGCAAACACGTCGTGTCAAATGCATTTTAAAAAAAATTCAAAATTGCTTGGATAAATACGGGTTCATTACTTACACAAAGTGCACAACAAGGAAATGCATTTAGCATTTTGGTAGTATGAGGCTCATAAAAACTTGCCGTAATCGCTACTCGATAAGAACTTTATTTGCTCATTGCACTAGAAAGTGCATGGAGAAATCGACGAATAATCCGAGTGTGTGTTCGAGAAGCGTTGACTATTACGTGAGACTCATCCTCAAACACATTTGACTTGAAGGTATTATAATCGAATCATAAAATGCAACGGAGCCTCCGTTGTCGCTTTTTCAATGCGTGTGCAATGCTCATCGTGTTCAATGTAAACAAAAATTTAATCGTACGCACATGCGCTCCCGACAATATCGAATCGAAAGTTTTTTGACCTAGGAAACGAACTTGTCGAGCTCTTCTGCGCTTAGCTTAGTGGACAACTAGCGCGCTTAAGAATACAATTCTCGCTGAATGTTTCAACAAAAAGGAGCCTCGGCCGAAACTCGCAAAGCATGAATCAAAGTATTGCGTTAGTCATAAACACAAGCCATCACATGAAACCCGATAACGAATACTATAAATAGGCAATCAAAGTACTTCTCGCTTATTCGTTTTTCATCAAATATGCAAACATTTTGTGATATGTGGTAAACGATCTTACACAATATTGCGACCATTAGAGCAAATTGAAGCTGTTTGGGCACATCGCGAGTACTCAAAGTCTGAGGTGCGATGTAATTCCAAGTTATTGGAAGCCGGACGGGCAGGCGACTAGGCAATTTGCCAGGACATTAGTCCGGCTGTCGGCTGGCTGGGAATCGCAAATGGGGAAATTTATATGCTGAGAATGTGTCGTCAAGAGGCTGCTGATTGCCGCAACGCTATTTCTATTAAAGGTCTTAAAATCAATATTTTCCGTGTTGTGTTGCTGCTGTTCGTGACATCTGCAATGCATTCAGTTTGTCGCAAAGGTGTCGCAATTGAGCGACCAAGTTTGTGGAAATCTCCGAGGAAAGCACGAAATGGAAAAGATGAAAAATGGGAAAACTATTATTTACCATCAGGCGTACATTTCAATCCTTCATCCATTTTGACTTCTATGTTTCTTCTTACATAAGAAAAGCCTTGCCGAAAAAATCCTCAGTTCGGTACAAACGTCTTTATCCTTTTCTCGTCTTTTTTTCGGCACGACTAAATCTAATCATACGCTCACTTTTCGGGCGCTGGTCACACGCGGCAGCACGAGAATTTTTCCAATTTAAAAACAAAAAGAAGCAATAACGCGAATTCTCACACGGCTTTTATAGCTACAGAAACTTTCTGACAGCTGCAACAAGGAAAGAAAAAAAAAACACAAACTCTAGAAACGTCAAAAATAGAAACTTTCCAGAATTTCACCACTGTTCAGGACTTCAGCACGATTAATAGGAAACTGAGGCAAATGCTTAAGGATTCTTGGAAATGCGACGCGAGACAGTTTTTAAATGCCAGATAAAACTCAAAACCACTTGAGGCAGCTTCACGTCGTACTAAACAGCTGAAAGCGTATCAGCCTGAAACTATCGAAACAAGCGCGCAATTTGCTCATGCCATTCCGTCTCGCCAGAAGGAAGCAGAATGGGCAGTGGTGAATTGGCAGTTGACTCGATACTTGTCATGTGGTGAAATAAGTACTACGGCGTTGCAATCGACAAGTAGATATCTTTGGTTGGGTTACAATGGCGCTCTTACCGTCAATCTGATCCGACCAAATCCTGATGAACATTTTCCAAGTCATCGGCAGTTGATGATTGCCGGAATATTTGTTGCGTTAATTAATTGTGAAAAGTCAGTAAAATTTAAAAAGTCCCACTTTTACTGCTTTACTGGAATAACTAACATTAATAATATGTTGCTGTAATATATTATTAAAAGAGAAGTAAAAGATTAATGTTTTATTGACTGCAACCGAAGCTAAGAAATTCTTCAGGCTTGATTATCCATGCATTTTACTAAGGAATAGAATAATTTCTGGAATCGAATATTAGTTCATTCATATCCATGTACAGTAGGATATAAATGAACTAATTTATATCCCACTGTATATGGGTATTAATGAAACAAGGATCAATCCTTAATGAGCTGTTCGGCATTTAGAATAAAGGATAATCAACAACATGCTTCATTTTTTTACTCTGCGTTTATTATAATATACATGAAAACTGAGGACGAAACCATACACCTAAGATGGCACATCGCCGAAACGCGTATGTGAACGATACTAGGAATCAGGGAGCGGCGCAACTTCGTTCAGAGAACTAAAGAAAAACAACTTCATCCATGACAGACAAAAAACGAAGTACAGCAAAAACTTTGCATTAAAAATAAAGCTTTTCTCGTAGCAGTGATATGTAAAAAAAACTCCATAAATGAGCGTTACTTTAGTATTCGGTAAAGTATATATATACGTTAGTATTATTGCCCGGAAATAGATTTTTGTGCAAGGTAAGGACATTGTTTTCGCTGTCAGCACATTGTGTGACTAAATCTGAATGTGACAGTGACTTCTTTAGGTTTTCGAACAATGGCTTGTAAAGGAAAAAATTTTATACTGTGTGTATTTTCCTTTTTTTAAAACTCCTAAATTAGCTTTTAATTTTTTGATTTAGTAGGTCAAGTTCAAGGAGATCCTGTGCATTTCCCAAGACTGCTTGAATGATTGTTCCGTTACTGGATTCAACCACCTTAATACTATTTTAATTTGTCACAAATATTAGATTACTGACCGTTTTAATCATAGAGATATAAGCTTATATAGAGAAGCTATTCCCATGTATTTGACTGTCCGTGATTGTCCAAAGAATTTAATTTAGTTAATTTTATCCCTTATTAGCTGTTAACGTGTTAGTCTCTTTTCGTTAATACACGCAATCAATAAAAGATATGGTGTCCGGAATTGATCGAAGTTTCGATGTTTTTTGCAGAAACCTGAGAAATGGTTGCTCATAAAAAAGTTTTGGCTTAATTTAAATGGACATAAGCATCAAAATGCATTGATTTATCAGAGTAAAAAGCAGAAAAATGAATTATATTTCAATCATATGCTTACAGGTATTAAAGTGCTCAGGAGAGGATAGAATCGTCAGTTTCCGTGATTTGAAACGCATGTTTTCTAAATATCAATGAAGACCCTGAGTCGTTAGCTTTTTCATACACGAATCGTAAATTTAAACTGCTGTTTACAATATTATTTTACCACTCTATTATAAATCCATGCTCGTTTTTAAAGCTTTCAAGGAGTTTAAAGTTTTGTTCGAGGATTTGTTGTATGTAAGCATAAGTTCACGCTTTAACTCAAAATAATTAAGTTTACCTTATATTATTCTATCGATTTTATTTATTATCTCCATTAACTTTACAAGATAATTTAAGTAACTACCTAACCAAAATACTATAAATTTTGGTAATTATCTACTTAAATTCACTTAACTCGTGCCAAATACATTTATTAGCAAATTGAATACAAAAACTATTCTTAACAATTTAGCCACATGCTCATTCGGCTCTCTGAAAATTTGTCCGAAGTCGAGTATATGTTTTATCGACTTCAAAGTGGGACAATTTACATGCTTAAATTGTTCCATAACATGTTGTGGGGTTATTTTAACCCCATAACTTTTGAAATGTGTCAAATTTTATGTAAAGCCCAATCAAATGTAATAAATATTACATTAGCTGGACGGAAACAATATTCTATGAGCTCAATCTAACCCCACGTTATTTGGGTGGGGGTTCACGTTGTATGCCGAAGGTTAAATTTTTTTTTGTTTGGAACATGTGCTTAGTTCATTTTTGTCAGTTACGCTTTTTCTTGTAATAAGTTTACTAACAACGTTTCTTGGTCAATGTGCTCCTACGTTTTAGCCCGTAATTCGACTGACTTAAAGAGAATTTTTCAATGTATTAGGTGCTTTGACTTTGCAAGTTTTATACTCAATCATGCTTTCTCACTAAGCAACCTCTAAATCTTCTTGTAAACACTTGCAGTAATCGTTGGTTTGAATAAGGTATCTTTTCGCTTTCCTACTTCATCTTAACTGTTTGCCTACCCTTATAGTAAAGAAAGGCCTCAAATTTAATGACGTATGCGCATAGTGACTGCGATTCAGACCGCAATTACGTCAAGTCAATCTTGCAATGTCGTTAACCAAAAAATTTAATAGAACAAACATTACTTTACAAAAAGTCTGTGTTCACAAACTCTAGACGTCGTCAGTTGACAAAAAGTACTCTGAGACAATAAAATAAATGAAATGTAAATTTAAACATTTCAAATCTGACAAAAAAACAACCCCAACAAACAAGAACTGGAGATGCTTTCAGTGCTAAAGTTGGCTCGAAGTAGGGAGATGGGTTGTGACTACTGATTTACCTTACTCCCATATATGGTATGGAAAACTCCCTACTGGCATAAGATACGCTGTTCTATGAATCGAACCAAATTTTAGGCGACGCATATATAAAAATCACATCAAGATTCTCACATATACTGACATAATCCTTTTACCTATGTAGGAAGAAGCAAAGTCAGTATGCTTGCAAATTAATGAGGATGAAGCAAAGTTCAAGATAAAATAACCGCATCAATTTCATTGCGTAAAACTCGGAAATAAATAAGCCAAACTAAGCAGAATAATTCAAATCGTAAATTAGACGTCCATCTCAGTTTTGCCAATTCTTGTCCGAGTTCTCCATGATTTTAGCACTGTGGAAGTGTGCAGAGGTTAAACGACCAGCGAATACATAGGGACATATTCACAAGTAAATCTGAGATCCAAAGCACAGGAACTAGTAACAGGAAAACGTAGGAATTTTGGTCTATCATTACAGGGAATTGTGCATCGCTACTTGGATTTTCCATAGAATGGGTAGACTGTCTGAGGTGGCATAATCGGGAGGCCAAGGACCAGAGGGGCCGGAGCACAACGACATCCAAGTGGGTTTCTGTGGAAAGAACAATATTTCGTTTTTGCTCGACTAGAAATTCGAGAGGTTCGCATGTTCATCGACTGCAATTGGGTTGATAAATATGAAACGAAAACCATCCATGACGGTGTGAACGAATGGCATATTATTTCAAGATATTTTGTAAACCCAGTCGTTCATAAGGAAGTTTTACATTCGAATATTGTTCACTAATCGATCCGTTAAGGAATCCTGTTTTTGATAAGAATCAGCTGAGTATTTGTACTTTGTTGTTTTCTACATCTTCTGTTCTTTCTCTTGTGGCAGATGCAACCGATGTTCCCGGTGTACTTGAATTCACTTAGGTATCATTTAGACTCCTCTACCTTGATACAGGCTTGGCTGTCACGATGTGACAACTGGATGACATACTACAAAGCTATTAATACATAGCAATAGTTCTCTGTAAGCTTTTGCGTTATAATGAAAAACAAATGTAAATATACTTGTTCCTCTTCTATCTTTCTCTAAGGGAAGCCGCTTGGGATTTAAGATACTGAAAGCGACGAACGTAAGTTAAAACTATTCTCAAGAGTGCAATGACGCACTAGTTCCACGAAATCTTTTCTTCACGTAGAAATCTTCCTTCCATACGTCACATTTCTTGTTTGTACACATTTGCGATAAAAAAATTATTCCATTTAATATAATAAAGAATATTACTCAACAGAATATTCTCGATTTTGTTTATTTACTCGCGCGATGCATAATTGAAACACTGGACGAACATTGTTATGTTTTAAACGACTTTTATCGACGACTAATCGACTCATTGGGATTGATACCTCCTTATTTGTCGACTTCCTTCTCTCACAGACATTTAAATATGAGATTTGTAAACGATGAAATGCAGTCATATGAATCATACGTTCACAACTAGACCAAGAGTTCGTTCTTTCATTTTAGTCCACTTTTCCTCATCGGAGAAATAGCGACAGCTTGAAATCAATTGCTTCTGTACATTTGGTATTGGGGTAAATTCGTCGTATCAAATACGGCCTGTGATGGTCCCCAGCTGGTAATAATATCGACATGTCGTTTCAAACACTAACTATGCCATTGTGCTAATTTTTAAAATTCGTGATTCTATAGACGTAGGCGAAATCTGGGAAGCCATTGCTCATGGACGAGGAAACATGTTCATCCCAAGCTGAATTTTCCTGCAAAATAATATGAACTGAAACAATAACATCACGCAAATAGATCACATGTACTTTCGATAAAAATAGATTCGGCTTTTATATCAATTTGCCAAGGAAGCAGTTGTAAGCCAATTTCCAGATGCTCGTAGAAAAGCACCAAATTGACTTATTTCACTGTGGTGAGGGCACCAGGCTCATGGCATGCCTTCCAGATGTTGAAATCTCGCACATTTTTAAATCCGTTTAAACTATATCACTTAATATTTTCCAATTGTGATCCTACGTGATTAAAACTTTCTTCGCCGTGATGTTATTATGCTGCTAGAAAACGTTTGTTTTGCTCGGATGACCCACACGCTACTGAACAAACACCACTTCAGCTCGAACAGCTGATTACTGTATGAACATGGAAACTGCTTGAATAGCAATCAGAAATATCTACATGTGTGTAGAAAATTCTTGACGCACGTCGAATGTTGCATCGAATGCGCTCTTGATACTACTAGAAACTTCTAGAATGGCAAAAATTATAAATATAAAAGCGAGCGCACAGCGCGGAATGTCATATACGAAGTGGATTTAGTGGGAGACAGTTTGATATTTGACGTAAAAAGAAAGTTCGTTTGTTAGTGAGAAAAGTTTGATTTTAAGTTGTTTCGACGTAATTTCGGACGAAAATCGTTAATTTTTTTCGAAAAGTTAATAGTGAAAAACACGTTTTTGTTTTGCATAGTGCATAAGTTGATAAACGAAACAATTACCCTTACAACAGTTGCGTAAAAGGTAAGTGAACTCGTGCGACGAACGTTCAGAACAATTGTGTCGCCTAAATGGAAGCATTTCGTCACCGTGCAAAGTGGGCGAAATCAACGCCTAAATGCGAAACGCAGTACCGTCCGGACTGCCTTGATTGTTTGCCAATTAGATGCAGTAGGAGGCAGTCAATGGAATTAATGCAATCATGAAGTAATTTCTAACTTTAAACTTGCATGGCCGCCTGCGGGTGGTGGCTAGGGCGGCGGGCCCAGTTTACACGGTGGCAGATGCGATTCAATTGCCTGTCAAGCGAAGAATAGATCGCGCGCATTGTCTTAATTTTAATTTTTTTTACATTGTGCACTTCCAACGGGCAACATAACTTACGGACTTCTTTATTTCCAGACTGATCTAGTTTTACACGATGGGAAAAGATTTCTACAAGATTTTGGGCATCTCGAAGACGGCCACCGACGACGAGATCAAAAAGGCGTACCGTAAACTGGCGTTAAAGTACCATCCGGACAAAAACAAAAACCCATCGGCGGAGGAAAAGTTCAAGGAAGTGGCCGAAGCGTATGAAGTTCTGTCGGACAAAAAGAAGCGTGACATGTACGACCAGTATGGAGAAGAGGGTCTAAAGGGTGGCATTCCCGGCACTGGCGGCGAGAACGGAGGAAATACATTCTCATATCAATTCCACGGCGATCCGCGGGCCACCTTCGCCCAGTTCTTCGGATCTTCCAGCCCCTTTGGCGTTTTCTTCGGCAACGACCCGCAACGGATGTTCGAAGGGGGCAACATGTTCATGGACGACGACGGTGATGTTTATGCGCAGATGGGCATGGATGGACCCAGAGGAGGTCCGGGAGGTGCTTTCCGTTCACAGTCATTCAACGTGCACTCGTCTCCGACCCGCAAACGACAACAGCAAGACCCGCCAATCGAGCACGACCTGTATGTCGGCTTGGAAGAAGTTGATAAAGGCTGCGTAAAGAAAATGAAGATCTCACGACTGGCCGTCCAACCAAATGGTGCACAGCGGAAGGAGGAAAAGGTTCTAAACATTACCGTCAAACCTGGCTGGAAAGCCGGGACCAAGATAACGTTCGAACGCGAAGGAGACCAAATACCTGGCAAAATTCCCGCCGATATTGTCTTCATTATTCGAGACAAGTCACATCCTCTCTTCAAGCGGGAAGGAAGCGATATTCGCTACACAGCCAAAGTGTCGCTGAAGCAGGCTTTGTGTGGAACTGTGGTCAAAGTCCCAACGCTATCCGGGGAATCTGTGACTCTCAATATGGCGGATGATGTTATCAAACCAACGACAGTCAGAAGGATTTGTGGAAAAGGTCTACCGTTCCCCAAGGAGCCATCCAGGCGCGGGGACTTAATGGTTGGGTTTGATATCAAGTTCCCCGATAAAGTAAGCAAGGAGACGAAGGATATCCTGATGGATCTGTTGCCGAATTAAATATGCCCTTGCTCGTGACATAAGACAGGCCGATTGGAGTTTCATATAATTTTAATTTCTGTTCCTGAATGAGAAAGGATGCTCCGTGTTTCCAGGAGAGGAAGTGTCTGAGGACAGCGACAACTGAGCGCCAACAATTTAACAGGCTCCCAAACAAAAATTTCTACACGTCTAATCGTTAGATTAGCGATTCGATAAATTAACAAAAGACTACTACGTTAATTGTTAACTAGCAATGAATAACTTTCATTGCAGTTGAGGAGGTTTACATTTGTTTGGGAACATTATTTTCTCGTGTGTTATCTTCCTGTCTGAGGATAAACCAACATAGACTGCTGTTGTAAAATTAAAGAAGAAATCGAGTAAATTAAGATTTGTAACATTTAAGGATAAACAGTAATTTGTGTGAATGTGATACGCTTTTTTTGAAATTGTTAATGTAGCTACATTACTTTCGAATCTTCAAGAAATTGTGAGAATGTTTTGTTTAGAGAAAAGTTATATGTACATATATGAAAGAAAGTACGTTTTAGTACGAAATAAATTATTGAAATGAAACAATTGTGGTTTTCTTAGAAAGAAGTTGGGTGTATGGAAACGTATTTCTAATCAAGATCGTTGAGATGACATCCAAGTTCGAACAATTGACAAAGTCGCGAACAAATTGTGACGCCATAGACAAAAATATTCACCCTACGCAGATCAAAGTGGAATTGCAGCTATGCTGATTGGGCTCAATGCTGCGCATAATGTCTGTGTCACTTCTGTTTGTTGTTTATGTTTTGTCCTACACCGTTCTTGTTCATGTGTTCTTCGCATGCATAACTATTCTTTTGATTTTCTAAGTGAACGTACGCGTTACCAGAGTTAATTTGCAGTTTTGTTTGTTATATTGAACTGTGTTTAAAGTTGTCAAATTTATTGAAGGATAATGCACAATGGTATCGATCCTTTCAATGATAGGAGACGTAGGGGAGACGATTTGGAGTGTTTTTCTGTTGATGAAATCAAAAGGACCAATTACATTGACGGCGATTGACAATCAGTCCTTGACAATACTCTAGGACCAAGCGTTTTAGCGAATTTAGGAAACTCGAATACGCAACCAGATATTTGAAATAATAAGAACAAGAGCGCTCAGATAAACTTCAACATTTGGTTGACCGGTAATTAATTTTTTATGTCCATTGAACTTTTGATGGAGTGTCTTACAGACGCGTTAAAACTTTGCGGCATTAACCTTTATATAGCATGGTTAGTTAATTTAAAACCAGTTGCTAAATAAGCACAGAGAGAGAGATTTACGAGCGGATTTACGCGTTAAAGCTTTTTTTGAACATTTAAAAAAAAATACGGCAAGACAAAAATTCAACCAAGCCGACGAAAAATTAGTGAAATAACTAAAAAAGGATTGAGAAAGTATTCGGGGGCAATTACCGAATAGTGATCTCAAATTATTTAAAGTGTTCCGTTGAATACAAAGATAAACACACAGAAAATCAACCAACAACAGTTAACGAACGGGAAAAACTTGTCATTTTGTACCTTCAAATTCAGTTACAAATACGGAAGATCACCTGCACACAGGCAGATGTGCACATAAATATTCGAAATGTTTAACGTATTTTGCAGCAAGCCGGACATTTCAGTGAAAATTTTCAAGTGTAACCCACCACTGTCGCAGGAACATCACAGCCCGTGGTTACAAGTTGCAGGAGACTACTTTCAGTGGGCTGAAAAATGCTGAAGAACTCCTGTATCTGGCGAAAAAAGTTTCAATTTAGGCAGCCGCTATGGTATCCGGTGTTATATGCACGAATTCCGCGATTTTATTTAAATCTAATTTTAAATTAAGGAGTAGTCATGAAATAGATAGTAATTGGATTCAGAATCAAAACAGATGTCGTACTCGTGGACGATTGAATTTTAGTTTGAAGTTATTTTACACTAATTGATCACAAGTAGCTAAACTATAACGACGCAAAAATTTCTGGTAGACCTTACATTTTTCAACAAGATACGGCAATTATTTACAACACTGGTTCCAACGCTGATATTTAACAGAGAAAAGGCTGATTATTCTTCTCTGGTCACCACACCCCGACTTAAACGTATTCGAAAACACGCGAGGGAAATTGGCAATTTTATTTCACGCTGATGATGAGTTGATAAGCTTAAATGAGCGATCAGGGAAGCATTAGTGCGAACCAAGCAAAAATATAAATAAATTTTTATTTTTATATGAAAAAAAGATGTCAAACACACCCTCTTAATCTAAAATATCCTGTGTTACCCATGGGATGTCTATATTTTCTTTGCGTCGAACAGTATCTAAGCATTGCTGATGATAAAAATTTCATGGGTCTATATTTTTCTTCAGATTTCTTTTATATTCTACCTCATCTCATTGCTCTTTGAATTGACTTGTGACCTAACAAAAATGGGAATTGTTTTATCTCAACGCCGGATGGCCTCCCATTTCAACCAGCTTGTGTCGGCTGTATGACTATGAAATTGGAATTGTTTTCCCGATTTTAGAAAATTGTTTTTTGCCCTTCTGATACCACATTGCCTCTAGCATTATTAGTCCGTAATCCCACTATTTTCTTATTCAAATTGAATTTATTCGCAGTAATGGATAATTTTTCAGTAATAGAAATAGAATATTCTATTTATCATCGTTTGTGATTGATTCCTTCTTCCGCAAAATATATTTAATCATAAGAAAATAAAAAGAAAGTTTTCCTTTTGATTTTGCGTTTTAATTTTCGTTCAGCAGTCGCTGAAGCACACCGAACGATAACGCTCGAAAGTCGACTTCGAAAATTCGTACAAAAATAAAAACGCAAAATGAAAAGGAAAACTTTCTATTTATTTTTTTAAGGCTATTTATCATCTAAATTTTTTTCATGTGGTACCAAAATTGCTCTAGTTTTGAAAGGCCGAGTTTCTAAACCAGCATTTCAAGATGAAGTCCGAACGATCACAGTCAACAATCAATTTGATTAACATAAATCACTAGAAGTAAGTAAGACCGTACGAAGTTCACAAGAAGATTTTTTCGGCGTATTTATATAATATTTTGTGAAGATAGGTACAATTAAAAATGTTAAAAAATCTCAACAAAATTACTAAGTGAACAGGTGCCCAATTTGTGACAAAAATCTCTGGAAACGCATGGCGATGGATCAATATTCTGTAGCGTTTGGTACTTGTTGATAATCTCGATTCTCCAACTCAATTGGTTTCGTCAATTTATATTATTTTGAGTTAAATACCATTAAAAGAATTCGTAACTTATTTCATAATATAAATGCAAAATAAAATAAAACTAATTGAATTGTACTTCAAAGGAGACCATTATCTAAATATACATTAACATTCGCAAAATTATTTTTATCAGTTTCAATTCTCGGTTTTCATATTTCTTATCATCTCATAATTTTTGTCTTCTCCACTTAAATAAAATAAAAACCTAATTCATTTGAATTCAATCAATGCTAAATTTCTCTATCAAAGCCTACCCAAAAGGCCTTTTCACGTTGTCAACCTAAAAGTCTCAATGGAAATATTTCTCTCGCCGCTCAATGGGGCGTGCATAAGAGAATTTTGTTGACGTTTATGTTTTGTCAGACGAGCTGTCACTGGTGAGAAGATATTACGATAGTGCATTTTTTGGCTGTGTTGTGAGCTCCTCTTTTCCCACTGTATTGCATTTTAAATATTAATTAGTAAAATGTAATTAAAGTAAATTCATCACCCAATTGTTCACCTGAAACTGATCGAAAAGTTGTGTGTTGCACATACTCGGAAAAAACTCCCTAATTAGATTACCGTGAAGAGTAGGTGTATCTCCATTTTTTCTTTGTGAGAAAAAGAGTGGAAATTGCATTCTTCGCGAAAATGCATTTGAGTGCAGATATATCGAGTGCTTTGCAGCAAATCGAGGCGATTCAGAAAATCATCGACGAATCGGATGATCCTAAATTGCAGCTTGGTACGGCCGATAGCCTGAAAACTATCCTGGATATTTTAGATGATCCAGTTTTCAGGTCGATTGTGCAGGTTCAGGACTCCCTGTCGGAGCTCAACACCCAACTTGTGCAACACCCGTCAATGTTGCCTAACGATTTCGATATTGACGTGTCTGGGAATTTGATTTTAAATGTACCAACGGCTGCGGACTTGTACGAGGCAGAATATCCTGACGAACAACGCGTCCCTTCGGCACAACTATCTCCTCGAAGTCCCAACAGTCCGGCCAGTAACAGTTATTTAGGAGGTGTCATCGCAGGTAGGTTTCGAATTCCAGTAGAAGTATTCTCAGTAATAACTTGCCTATTGGCTTGAATCCTTCAGATCAGGCGCTCACAGATGAACATGGCATGTTTATAAAGAAACCGCGCCCCTACCCCGACGTGACACGCACTGCGGAAGAGGAGCGTCCACAATCCGTTGTAAGCGATTCATCCAAGCACGGCGCTGACTTGCTGTCCTCAGAGTGGGCTCAAATACAAGCAATCGACTTGATTAACGACGGAACAGGTCTTGGTTTTGGGATAATCGGAGCGCGTTCGTCCGGAGTGATCGTGAAGACTATTTTGGCTGGAGGAGTGGCGGATCGCGATGGTCGACTGCAGAGCGGGGATCATATTCTTCAAATAGGCGACGTAAACCTTCACGATATGGTTTCGGAACAAGTAGCGTCTGTGCTACGCCAATCGGGAACGCACGTTCGCTTGGTCGTGGCACGTCCTGCAGAGTATGTCAAGGCGAAGTATGAATTGGAGAGTGGCTGTGCCATTGTTCCCTCGCGTTTGCTTCTAGATCCGCATCAACTCGAGCGCTACTTGGTCGCGGCAGGCTATCCCGAAATATTTGGCAGCCTTTCAACACCGTCTACCCCATTGCAGGCGCCCGAAAAACGCTTTCTATTCGAAGACAAGGATTCAATTGCAGCCAGGCCGCCTATTGCGGCACCAGTTGATTTCGATGAACTGGATCTGCCAGAGACGGAAAAGTTCCAAGTGGAGCTGATCAAAGATGCGAATGGGTTGGGAATCACAATCGCAGGATACATATGCGAGAAGGAAGAGTTGTCCGGAATCTTTGTCAAAAGTATTTCTCCTGGCAGTGCGGCCGATTTGAGCGGACGTATTCGGGTGAACGACCGAATTATCGAAGTCAACGCCCAGTCGCTGCAAGGTTTCTCCAATCATCAGGCAGTAGAGATCCTGAAAAACAGCGGAAGCGTGGTGAAATTGGTTTTGGAACGTGACCTGCGTGGACCAAAGTATGAGCAACTGCAACTAGCAATAGCGGCCAATGAGCTGAAACAGTCGAGCATCCCGAGCACACCAGGCAGAAGTCTACCACCTCCACCTGTGGTTGCAACTCAAATTCGTGGCGCTATCGGTACAACGAAAATCCAATCGTCTGAAGAGTTGGATACGGATACTTCCGCGCTGCAGCTGCCAATGGCAATCGACAGGACTAAGCCCTTTGATGAGCCGCTTTTGGGGTCCTTCGGAAGTGGAAAGAAACTCCTAAATGCTCGCGATTCTTTGGAGAATGCGAAGGTGTCGGGTGATACTTCACTGAGTTTACTCGATACGAAGGTGGACATGACCGAGGAAGATAGTGTATTGCATGCCAAAAACGCCGCTTTGATAAGCAAACACAAGTACTATGTCGAGCCGGAGCTAACTAAAGATTTGGAGGTCGGAATCATCCGAAAATGGCGGCAAATTGTTGGCTCCGATGTGAAAATCATTGTGGCGCAGATCAAGAAGTTTGCAGCCTCGAGCGGACTGGGAATCTCGTTGGAGGGCACCGTTGACGTCGAAGGAGGGCGGGAAGTTCGTCCGCATCACTACATTCGGTCAATTTTACCGGAAGGACCAGTCGGACAAAACGGTTTGTTGAAGTCAGGGGATGAGTTGTTGGAAGTAAATGGCCAACGCTTGTTAGGAATGAATCATTTGGAGGTCGTGGCAATTTTAAAGGAGCTTCCACAAGACGTTCGCATGGTTTGTGGACGTGGCAAAGCAGAGCTCATCCAATTGAACGACGACTCGATGACAAAAAGTGTGGGCTTCAGCGGTTCGCAGCATCTGGAAAATTTGCTTCCTGCGTCCGATCGGCTGGTGAAAGCCAAGTCTGATGGCAGTTTAGCGACGACCGGCAACGTCCCCGATGATGCATTCTCAAAATTGAAATCGCGCTCCCTGGAGCCGCTGACTGGACTTGCAATGTGGAGCTCCGAACCGCAAATCATCGAATTGATCAAAGGCGAACGGGGCTTAGGGTTTTCTATCCTCGACTATCAAGACCCCTTAGATCCAAATGACACGCTTATTGTAATTCGGTCTTTAGTACCGGGTGGCGTTGCCCAATTGGACGGCCGTCTTATCCCCGGCGACAGACTTCTTTTCGTGAATAATATAAACCTGGAGAATGCGTCGCTTGATCAGGCTGTTCAAGCATTGAAGGGGGCTCCAAAGGGCATCGTGAGGATAGGAGTGGCAAAGCCCCTTCCAATGACTGACAATTCGATTAAATCAACTGGGAGCGGCGACTCGAATAATTCTCTCAATCCGACGAGCAATTATTCAACTGTTGATCCTGATTTAATTCCCGAGTTAAAGAAATAATATACTGTATTCATGGAGCGGCCCGAATTAGGTGAATTTGCTGTTATATTCAAAGGCATGATCAATTTGGCTGCCATGTATCGACTCTCTTTGGCCAAATCGCGTCGGCAGCGACTTATCAAGGAACTTGAAAAATAAATAGAATCTATACATTCCACAGTTCGAAATAAAAAACTACAAAAAAGTAATTCCCAAGCAAGATTCACATTACAGTATTATGGGACTGAAGAAAATATATCTGCTAATCTTCATTTTGTGGTTTGGGCTGGTAGTTTTTATATCTTTTTAATTTGATCAAAAATGCCAATTTCACTTATTATTTTGGCATATAGGAGTAAATAAAATATTTAATAAATGTTATGGAATCTTTATTAAAATATTTTTCGTTAAAAGTACTTAAGAATCAATATAATCATTTTAAAGGGTATATACAATAAATTCGTTATAATTTATTCACATTTTTATTCATTTCTCCGTTCTTAGAAAGATGTATAGCAAAGACACTGACGAAGTTATCTTCTTTTCTGCACCCAATAAAGATGGCTGGGACTGTCCTTTGCGGCACGCCATGAAGATACGTGTGCAAGTCAATTTAAAAAAAAATATTAGACAATAAGAATATCAAAAGCTCGATTGATTTCAACGAACCTTGCTACAAAGTACCTTCATCGCGAATGTTGATCCGTACCAAATTCCGAGGTTGTTCTATATTCCCATCGGTGGCCTTTCTATTGTTTGTGTGCAAAACTTCTTTGAATCAAATAATTTTTATGTTTTGGTCACTGATTTATGTATATCGATGACTTGTCTGCAACGTTCTGAAAGCTGCTGTAGAAATCTTCCCTCCAACACTCGAAAAAGTTTTTTAGTTCTGTACGAAGAGTTAATTATTTGGAGCAAGACCAGGTGGGTGAGGTTGAGGTTCCCAGCCGATTCCTGTTAATTTTAGCTTGGTAGTTGGAGCTGCCTGGCATTGTCGTTGCGTAAGATGACTCCGCGAAGATTTAAGGATCGATTTAAATGGTCTAGAAATACCCTCGGATTATCTCTCTATCAATATTGTTCAAATTGCCAAGTTTTGGATGTTGAAGTGTGTCGTTTTGATTTTATGGCGAATTCTTAGCATTTGTGGCTTATATGTATGCTCTTTTATTTGGAGAATATGTTTCTAATAAGGTGCCCAGCTCCATAAAAGAAGATTCGAACTCGTTTTTTGCTGCATCTGCAGCTTTTAGTTGATTGTCGTTTGAGTGAGTCGATGTAAGTATTTTAGTGAAAATGGAAAGAATTGAGCATAGAGCTGTTATTAAATGTTGGTTTTTGAAAGGTAATACGATTACGCAAATCAAAAAAGGGGCGGACTCTGTGTATGGGGACTTTGCACCATCATTTGCCATGGTAAAATTTTGGGCAGCTGAATTTAAACTTCAACGTAAGAACTTAGGAAATGATGAGCGTTGCGCACATCTAAAAACTGCGACTACTGACGATAACATTGCCAAAGTTCACTAAATTGTGTTATACAACCGTAGAATTAAAGTAAGAGAGATTGCAGAGGTGATGGAAATGTTCAAGGAAGGAGTTTGTTACATATTAAATCAAAATTGATGTATGAGAAAGCTGTCCGCGCGTTGGGTGCCGCGTTTGATCCCGCTAACCTCAGTAACGTTAGACCTCTCGGTAACGTAAGACCAAAAAACGTGTTCGAATGAACATTTCCAACATTTCTGTTGGCGCAGTTTAGGCACAATAAATCCGTTTTTTGCGCGGTTTCATACTGTAGATGAAACTTGGATACACGGTTATACCCTCGAAACAAAAATACAGTAAAAACAGTGGACTGAAAAGGAGGAACAGGCTCCGAAAAAGCGAAAACTCATTTTCGGCCCTAAAGGTGATGGCGACTGTTTTTGGCATAGTCATGAAGTTACGTTAATCGAATATCTTCTGAAAGGAAAAACCATTACAAGATCAGAGAATGTATGATTACTTCACAAGCTGAAGGCATAAATATCGTAAAAACGACTACATTTGCAGAAAAAGAAAATCATGTTTTATCAAGAAAACGCGCTTTCTTACACCTCAGCGGTTGCCATGGCAAAAACCACGAATTCCGGTTTGAACTGCTTGACCATCCACTATACTCTCAGATCTATCCCGAGTGACATCTTTTTTTTTCCTAATCTAAACACTGCGCTCGGAGGACATACATTTTCGTCAAATGAGGACGCGATCACCTTTGTGAACAATTATTTCGCAGAAAGAAACTGCGAGTACTATTTGGACGGGTTAAGGAGATATGAGCATCGCTGAGAGAAGTGTGTAGAGTTACAGGGAGACTATGTAGAAAAATAAAAAAAAAATTGAGAAAAAATATCTTGTATCATTGTAAGATCGGAAACTATTAAGACCACCCTCGTACATTTTTAAAAAAATGAAACAAATGAAACGGAGATGTCTCATGTCATTACTTAGTGAGACGCGACCGTGAAAACATGGATATCGATAAAGCTCATTTACGCTACTTTATTTTGTACGAATCCCAAGAAGGAAGAAATGCTACAGAAGTGTGTCGAAACCGAGTAAAAGTTTTTGGTAGAGATGCAGTTTGTGCAAAGGATGATTTGAAAAATTTGAAGCAAGTGATTTCAACCTTAGTGACACGCCACGTTAAGGACAAATATCTATGATCGATGACGACATTATCAAAGTCTTGATAGAGTAAGATCTAGTTTTGACAACATCAGAGATTGCAGAGAAGCTGAGATCGACTCAACAAACAATTTCCGACCATATTTCGAAGCTAGGTTTGTTTTTTGTTTGGGAGGTGAAGACTATTTACGCCCTGAGTGTCGGACTCCCGCTACCGGACTACCGACTAAACACCTCACCTATCACGCCGAGAACCTAGCCTGTAACTGTTTTTCACATTACTTCGGATTAGACCTCATTAATCATCTCTTAGCGGTGCCTTCAGGTTAAGGGAAATCCCTCTTTCTGCTCGGATAGATTGCTGTTAATTGCTGTTACAGAGATCCCCCCTCCCTCATCAAGCGATGCATCATGCCCTTCTTTATGAAAAGAACTGTCCGTACCTAATGCGACACACTGTTCCAATTGTTATTTGATTGCATCATTTTTCCCGTTTCATTTTCTGAGGAGAGCACGCCTATTTTCTCCGAGAGAGTCATCCATCATCCCCGGGCAGAACACGCAAGCTGGGGATGGTGACTTTCCCACCTTATACAGGTAAGACTGAAAATACCAGTGACCACTGAGTAGTTGCGTCAGGTAATAATCAGTCTCACCATGCATTCTGTAGAACCACGGCCCCAAGTCACTAATCAGCCATGCGGTCCACCTGCCTCGAGTTTCGTTTTCCCATATTTGCTGCCACAAGGTTAGGGTCCTTCTCCGTTCCTCTCGGCTGACGGTTTTTCTCGTCTACTCCCCCTACGTAAGTATACACGTTTCCGTTTGTCTGCAAGTAACTTTATAGGAACCACCCTTGAGATTACCAGCACTGCAGGTCGAAGCTAGGATTGGTCTATAGACATTTTAAATGGGTGTCTCATCAGTTAAGCAAGAAAAATTTGAATGATAGAGTCGTCATTTGGATTTCTCGGTTTGCTGGGTATAAAAACGAACGTTTTCTTGGACCGGATGTTGATGAAAATGGATGACATACGAAAAAATTGTGAGGAAAAGAGTATATTGCGAGCCCGAATAGCCTGCCCCCATCCACTTCTAAGCCGAGCTTGAACTAAAATATACACAACATTCTCTTGAAGAAGAGAATGTTTTGTATATGGTGGAAAGTCTATCGACCAATACCTACGAGCCTTTGAAACTGAATGCTAAAAGTTATGTTCGGAGAGATACTGTAAGCAAATGGATGATATAAATAAAACACTAAGAGAAAAGAAGTCGGCGATGTTCAATAGGAAGCACGTCATACTGCATCATGATAATGCCAGACCACATGCTGCTTTGGCAACTTATTAGACATCGCAGAGCTATGCTGGAAATTCGGTCACAACCACCATACTCCCCAGACCTCGCACTCTCCGATGATCACTTTTTTCTCTTTTTGCAGAAATTTTAGCAGGAAAAATAAATTCAAAACTGAAGCCGATGTCAACCTAGCAAAAGTTGAGTTCTTCGCCTTTTAAAAATAAACAATTTGTTAAAAATGGCATCTACAAATTGTCATCACGCTGGCATGTGGTCATAAGAAACGATGGAAAGTAAACTCTACAATAAATTTTCTGAAATGTATGAAAGTTGTGTTATTTTCTTTCAATTCAAAAACGAACAGATCTTTCCGGTGGGCCTAATATTTTACGAGGATTTATTCAAGATGTTTTACCTGATGATTCATTTCGGACATGCTAATCGCAATAAATTTTCAATTTGTGCACAAAAAAGTCTTTATGTACCACTTATCGCCCTCGCTCTGATGCTAATATATCCCCTTAAAAGGCTGCTTCAATATTTTACCATTACAAACTTACCAGATTTCATCGAACGTAATGTCGTTGTTACAAATTTTCCCTAGAAGTATCTTTATATTCCTTTAAATCTCATTCCAACTAAGTGGAAACAACCTGTCTCATAGTACAAATATCATCGGTAACCATAGTCCTAAGAACCAAAACAATGCTACCGTGAAAGTGATTCCCTGCCCACACAATAGAAATCGGCTTATGTCTCCAAAAGCGACAGGGACAACAAACAATCATGAATTAAATCCTATCCGCTGCTTCTGGCATTCATTGCAGAGAACCCTTGATAGATTGTGGAGGATTCTAGTAGGAAAGTAGATAAATTTCATGAAGTCCTTTGATTTGGCGAATATTTGATGAAATTCTTCCAGAAGAAAGTCTGATTACAACGTAAGGAATCTTTTTAAGGACACACAGAGGAAGAGAATGAACATTTTTTTAATGATTCGCAAAAAATTAAGAAAAACAAAAATGTTTATGGAATTATTTTGTTTTTACCCTAAAACATTGATTTTTTGTGCTCCAAGCTACAACTACTAGCTAAATTCAACTTCCTGTTTGAAGGAGTTTTCTTAAACAATTGCGTTAACACACGAATCTCATGTGATGAAGTAATCATCATAATATTTCCCAATGGTTTCTGCGATTGAATCGAAAATTCTGCACATCTCTGGAGCGTATCTTTACCATAACTACATCATCCCTTCAACATTAAATGAGTGTTTGTCTATTTTTAATCTGGGATTAATCTGATAACAATGTTGATTAATAGTCGACAGAGTGAGAGAGGGAATTAAAAACTTCATCCTTTTCGATTGAATATTATCAGAGGCCAAGTTTTCTGTACGTTTTCACACCGTATTTTTCGGCAAGCATGAATATTTTTTTTTTTAAATTATTTTATCAAGAGATAGAGAAAGGACCTATCAACACGACGAGTAACCACCGCACAGCCGCCAAAGCATAAATCAAATTGGCTCTTTATAATCAGCACAAAAGAGGATTGTGTTCAAAATGATAATTCGATAATAAATGGGTTCTGGGACTAGTGGAATTGTAATGCTGATTGTTGGATGATATGTAGGAGTTTGAGTTCAATGAAGAGATGTTTAATATATTTCTTTGCAGTCGTGGAAGGAAAACGATCAATTAATTATTATACAAAAAGGATGTTCATAAGTAGGTAGCCTTGAATTTATTTTTGTATAGTATTTCGTTTCGAACTTACTAGATATTTTGTCATCTAATCAACAAAGTTAAGATATGATTTAAATTTTCACCAAAAAACAGCATGAAAAATTCTTAACAAGAAAATGAAATCCTAACATAGTTTTTTTGAGTCTATATCAATTGACCTTATTCAAGTCGCCAATCGTATCCGCTAGTGAACGAAGTTGAAATGCTATATTATTTGAAACTATCAAAAAGGATAATCCTATGTAACTTTTTGAATGTTTTTGAGTAAAGTATAAGCCACATGATAAGAGAAATTTCTAGAGTCAACATTCAGTAAAATCTTGCAGTGTATGAGGGTGTATGTAATATCCCTTCTGTCCCTTTTTAAAGGTTGGGTTAGTTAGTTTAAAAGCTTCTATCGTTTATTATTCGGATTACTGTTTGCTGAATGGTTTAAGGTTATAGAATTATACGCAGAGCATTATTCCGGTACAAAGCTTTCAATCGAAAAATAACAAATTTCTGAGTAGTCCTGATACGATTTACTAGGTCGCATAGAAAAATTTCTGATCTGCGGTGACTTGGATGATCGATATATGCATTGGAATTGCACAGGCAATAATCAAGCAGGTCATGTCATTTTTGATCTCATCGGAGATGACAACTTAGTCCTAGACTACTCTCAAGAAGCAAACTGTAATCCTCTATTATCCCCCTCAAGGTATCGATTCTATTTTTTGCCCTCGTAACGTTCCGTCGTCTCCCGTCACTTTCTTCGCTTCGTACACAAATATGTTTCGGCGGTGCGCCATCTTCGTGTTAAACAAAGTAAAAAACAAAAAAAAAATTAAATTCAAATTGTACGCGTTCTAACCTAACTTTAATTCTCATGCAAACACTCACTCTTTTCATGTATTCAGGCCCTTAAGGCCCACCACAGTCATGCCAACCTTTAACACAAAACTCACACCATAAAACTTTCACCACACTCACTTAGCATTCAGCTTTCGTACTGTTCAGACGTGTTTAAATATATCCTCAATTTATTCAACAACCTTTGTTGTTATTTATTGTTCACCCTGCCTGTTTAACAGGTTACGGGCCCAGGTTCGCGGAACAATAAATATTTTTGTGTTGTTTAAATTTTTTCGTTCAAAATCTCGTGTTGTAAGTCCGCCCTCGTGCAACAGTGAAATTTTACAACACCACGATGGAGAACGAGTTAATTAGGATATCCAAACTAAAAGGCATTGAAAACTGGAGCACATGGAAGTTCCAGGTACGCATCATTCTACTCTCTAGTGGAGCATGGGACATCGTCAGCGGAGAAAAAGAATTTCCAGAAGAAAACACAACCGACGCACATCGAGCGGCACGTGCCTCATGGACCAAACTGGATACTCTTGGACAACGTACTATCGCCACATCAGTCGATGAGGAACCGCTTCTTCACATCATCAACTGCACGACTTCGAAGGAAATGTGGGACAAACTTTCATCTGTTTATGAACAAAAATCGGAGACCAGCATTCACATGCTGCTTCAACAATGGTACAGTGTTCAGAAAGATCCAGCTCACAACATCGCTACACACGTCGCCAAGTTGGAAAACCTTGCACATCGTTTGAAAGTTATGGGTGAGAAAATTTCCGATCAGCAGATAATCACAAAAATTTTGATGACCCTTCCCTCCACCTTCAAACGTTTTATCAGTGCATGAGAATCAACACAGCCCGATGAGAGAAATCTTACCAACCTTATTTCCAGAATCTCAGTCGAAGAATCAAGGCTAGAGCCTGCAAATGCCTTTATAGCAGGGACAATGTGGCCTTTATAGCAGGGAAGTCAAGACCAAAGAATTTCGATAAGAAATCTTCAAAATCCTGTCATTATTGCAAGAAGCCGGGCCACTGGATGCAGGACTATTTGAAGAGAAAAGCAGCCAATGAGAGAAAAGCAGAAAAGGAGGGCCATTCAAACAGGAAAAACGACGCGCTGATTAGTGCTTTGACTCTCGGTTCGGACAACCTGGATTGTTCCAGTATCTGGTACCTCGACTCTGGTGCTACGGACCACATGTCTCATCGACGCGAATGGTTTTCGAATTTCGTCCAGTTTCAACGGCCAAAGTCTGTCCGAGTTGGTGATGGCAAGGCGATCGCAGCTGTGGGATCTGGAGAAATCGAGGTTGAAGTTTTCGACGGAGAAATCTGGAAGCTGAGATACCTGAGTAGCGTCCTCTATGTTCCAGATTTAAGCTTCAATCTTTTCTCCCTAGGAGCAGCACTTGACAAAGGCATGTCTCAGAAATCAGACAGCAAAACATGCTATCTACTGAAAGATGGAAATGTCGTTGCAGTGGGAGAAAGATCTGATCAACTCTTCGAGATGAAATTTCGAATCGTGGCAAATGAGCACCAGGCAAACGTCGTCGTCAAACAGGATACACGCCTCACCTGGCATAAAAGGTTAGCTCATCAGAATTTCGAGCAGGTTAGAAAAATTTTGACAAGGATGAACTTACCTTTTACGGAAGACAAAGTCAAATGTGATGACTGTACCCTCGGCAAGATGCACCGGCTCGCTTTTCCAAAGAGTACCTCAAAAACCGAACGAGTTGGTGAGCTTGTTCATGTTGATCTTTGCGGCCAAATGCCTGAGGCATCAATAGGAGGCGCTCGTTATTTCTTTCTGATCAAAGACGACTTCAGCCACTGGAGAACTTTGTTTTTCATCAAGAGGAAGTCGGAAACAGCACAGTGCCTGAAGAAATTCCTTCTCCAAGCTGAAAAACACCTGGACAAAGGCATCAAGGTCATCAGAACTGACAACGGCTTGGAATTTGCCAACAGAGATGTGGAGAAAATCACCAGTGATCTCGGTGTGATACACCAAACAACGGTTCCCTACACACCGGAGCAAAACGGGTCAGCAGAACGCGAAAACAGGACAATTGTTGAGTCGGCCAGGACTATTCTTCATGCAGGAGAATTCCCAAAGAAGCTTTGGGCCGAGGCAACTCTCTACGCAGCCTACACTTTGAACAGGACTGGAACCAGCAGCAAGAAAGGAGTAACACCTTGCGACCTTTGGCTAGGAAAGAAACCAGACCTTACCTCACTCAGGTCTTTTGGTGAGGAAGTTTTCGTTCACATCCCGAAGGAAAAGAGAAAGAAATGGGATGTTAAAGTCAAAAGGGGCATCTTTGCGTGTTACGACGAAACGACAAAAGGGTATCGAGTCTGGTTTCCTACTGAAAACAAGGTAAACACCTATCGAGATGTGAAATTTACTGGACAAAGATTTTCAGCAGACAAGACAAGAAATGAGCCAGCAACAGTGACCTTGAGTGTCCCTCAAGTTGCTGAAGTTGACGAGGAGCCAGAGATCGTGGACGATGGTAAAAATTCTGGAAGCGAAGCTGAAGAACCTTTCTATGAGCTGACAGATGATGAAGAGCCACTCGAAGTACCCGCACCACCACACACAACAACTCAAACAATATTTTATCACAGAATTCACAACACAGTCAGAAAACATTGTAACTGTAAAATCAATTTGAAGTTAATTTTTAGTGGGAGTGTTAAACAAAGTAAAAAACAAAAAAAAAAAAATTAAATTCAAATTGTACGCGCTCTAACCTAACTTTCATTCTCATGCAAACACTCACTCTTTGCATGTATTCAGGCCCTTAAGGCCCACCACAGTCATGCCAACCTTTAACACAAAACTCACAACATAAAACTTTCACCACACTCACTTAGCATTCAGCTTTCGTACTGTTCAGACGTGTTTAAATATATCCTCAATTTATTCAACAATCTTTGTTGTTATTTATTGTTCACCCTGCCTGTTTAACACTTCGGAATGATGTTCGGTTCCAATCTACCCTCCATTTCGTCTTGGGTGATGAAAATGTTACCCTTCGAAACTGTATTCCAAGCACTGTTCTTTCCACATCTACCGCTACTGTTCTCATTTGAAGCATAATTAATAATGATTCTCCCTCCAAACGATTCCACTGCTTCAAAAATGCTATTAACGAAATTTAATATTAACGAAAAAAGCTAAAGATAGTCTGAATTCCATAGTGGACGAAACAAAACGTAAGTTAGAAGAATTGAAAAAACAATTTGAAGAGTAATAGAAAATAGTGCGTCAAAATATAGCAGCAAAATACATATCATGAAACTTGACAAGGAAGCTTATAAGCTGATTCGAGCCCGTACTGCTCTAGAGCATCAGTGGGAAAGAAATTAAGACCAGTCTTTCAAAACTGGTATGGGTTCTCTAACTAGAGCTATCAAGGACGAAATCATCAGCCTTGTTAGCAGTCTTGACTACTATGCACAAAAAGTCTGGAAATTGTTCAAAATACTGAAATTCTCTCCAAACTGACACCAACACCATCCTATTACCAAACCTCCGACACCAAATTTACCTCCTCGAGTTTTATTTATAACTAAAAATTTGGGTCATTCTTGACTGTTGCTGTCTTCAGTTCAGCGATTTGCAGTTTAAAAGGAATTATTGTTTTTTATTTATTATTATTCTTTCATAAAAATTAATTAATTGCACTTATTTTATAAAAAATTTGTTTTTGAATTTCAACAATTTCTAAATTGAATTAATTAAAAATAGAATGAATTAAAAGCTTAATTTTTAATTCAAAGAAAATTTAATTCAAAAAAAAAACCTTGCAAACTTGTGACCGTAGATGTTTTACAGCTTTAACCAAACTTACCGGCTAAGTTATAAGTTTCGCACGTGTTGGTGAAGTAAAATTTACTTCCTGGAGCTCTTATAAGAATGACGTATAGATATTTGAGCAAAACTAGATACTTAAGTAATCGCAAAGCACATTAATTCAACGAAATACCAAATATAGCAATAAAAAATCTTGCGAAAAAAGAAAAAGTGTTAATTCACGTCATATACAACGTCTATTTTAAAACTTCATACTTTCCAGATTGCTGAAAATATGGCCTGGTAAGCCTGGTAAAGATCCACGAGATCCTAACAGCTACATTATCCGTGGTTTTAGGCGTAGATATTCTTTAAAGAACGAGCTGCATCCTTCCTCTAAAGAAATGAGAACCACGCTGAATACAAAACAGTCGGTCGGTCTGCTCACGATTGCTATTGAAGAAGCGTTTGATACGGTTTGTCATGACGTTCTACTCAAATGAACTTTAAACGTTTTATCCATCCTTAGAATTAGAACATACCACGTTAAAGTTCCCGAGTCAACATCCCCTATGCAAACTGTTGCTGCTGGTGTTCCACAAGGTTCATGCCTGAGTCCCATACTTTTCAATGTAAACTCATCAAATTTACCCACATGCCGAAACTGCCAACTAGCAATGTTAGCAGCAACCTTAACCTGATTATCTCCAACTAAGGGGGAATGCTAGAAGAAATTCACTAGTACTTCTAAAGGTAGAAAATTAAAATTAAGAATATTAGAACCATGACAATATTCTTTTGCGGGAAATGTAAATCCACAATGCTGTCTAACAGACCCATAAATTTGCTAGGCCAACTGATTCTTTGGTTACATTTCAAGCTTACATTTGAAAACCGTATCGAAACATTACCCATGAATTTTGGAAACAAAATTTTTTTCCTTTAAAATACCTCCCATGGAATTTGAAGCAAAGCAACTAATAATCTAGAATCTCGATTTACAACTGGTCCTAAACAAATCATATCACCTCTCCTCCACATTGCTACACAAAATAGTTTATATCGGACCTACAAACAAAGTTACGAATTCGTGCAAAGCTAATCTGCTCAAAAAAGCCAAAAACTCGTCGAACTCTCTTACCAAATCACTTAGAGCCTGGAAAAGTCATGATCATGTGTCCTCGACAATGGATCTGCCTAGTTTTATCTGTTTGTAAACAATATCTTAGTTAAAAAAATGAAAATAGTTCGAAATTAAATGCGAGTCTTGCTGAGATTTTTGTTAAAATCTTTTTCTCCATCCAATTATTAGTATCTTGTCCAAGAAAATGAATTTAGTATGGATTAAGGATTGAGCATAATTTACGTAGCCATTGATGTTGTGAACAGTTTAATCTGTACCGTAGGTATAAGCATTCAACTATCAAAAACTGTTTAAACCTAACACTAATAAAATTATTCAGGAGTAATCTTAACTGGGTGATACCTAGAGCAAATATCCTATATAAACTTAATGTACCTTATAAGGAAGCTGCAGACTATTGTAACAATGAAGAAATACTCAACGGACCTCATAGTATGGACAAATAGAAATAGTACAAATAGAAATAGGACAAATAGTACAGTTACAAACTAGATATGACGATACTATAAACTAGTTACAAACTTCAGATACAGATTTGCAAAAAGAAGGGATAAGGAGCAAGTTAAACCTTACGCGATCCTCCAGCTCTGTGTATTAGAGAAGAATTTTTTATTTTCCCGAGGAAGAATCTATAAAAGCAGAGAAGGAGTCCCCTGTGGTCTTGTCCCCTGTGATCGAAGAAAGGGGATTCGAATTTTTTTCGATTACAACTAGTTGCCACAAGATAGCGAAATTTCTCGAAGGAAGAACAGCGAAGCATGAAGAATGCTAGAAGAAGCCAAAATGCGTCTTCCAAATTAATCTAGTAAATAAGGAAAACAAATCATAGAGCAGGGTATAAGGAGTCATTCGCATTGCAGATGAGATTATGTTAATTTTAACACGAAAATGTGTGAAGCATTCTGTAATTTTGATGGTTGAAACACCTTAAAGGAGATATTTTTAACTCAATGGAGTTGAAGCTTGTTTGTTTATTGAAAATTCGGATAAAATAAATTGATTTTAGCATTACTAAAGAAGTTTTTAAGCAACTTCAAACCCCGTAGTGCGAATCAGTATCAATTTGTTAGCTGTCTGGCTTTAGCTGGGGAAGTTAATTCCCGAAAGAAGTCGAAAAGTTGAATGGTTTGAAATATTGAAAGGTTTGAATGTTCGAAAAGTTGAAAGGTTCGAAAAGTCGAGGGGTTGAAAAGTCGGAAGGTTCGCAAGCTTGACAATATCCCTACAAACTCTATGCAGGCAGGCAGGAAGCTTAGGAAACTTAACGAATCTTAACGAAACTTAACTTCGAAACTTAATTTCGAAACTTCATATTAGCTTTAATTTCGAAAATTAATTTCGAAAATTGAATTCGAAATATAATTTCGAAACTTGAATTCGTAACTTAATTTCGAAAGTTAATTTCGGAACTTAAATTAGAAACTTAATTTTGAATCTAAATTTCGAAACTTAATTTTGAATCTTAAATTCAAAACTTCATTTCGAAACTTAATTTCGAAACTTAATTTTGAAACTTAATTTTGAAACTTAATTTCGAAACTTAATTTCGAAACTTAATTCGAAACTTAATTTCGTAACTTTATTTCGAAACTAAACGAACCAATTAATCCAAAATTTCCCCATCGCAAATTAGCTACCCAGCAAAACAGGCCTATAACTGGGCAACTTTCGATTTCTATAGTGAGGTGTGAAGTGTTTCGCAAGAGTTCTGCTACTTCTTATTTGATTCCTGAAGAAATTGTATACAGTTTTGTGTACTTTGTGTTTTTGCTTTGCGAAAAATATAATTTTTTGGGGGTTTTCAAAAGAAATTTTTCGGAAGAGAACTATCATTTCACCTTAACGATGTGTTTGTGCTAGCATTTGTTTTACTTGCGATGAATATGAAAAGAATGAAGATGATCTTGAAAGGACGACGCTTTGCCTCCGGTGTTAAAAAAATGAATCGACAAGAAAACCTAAGCCACAACTTAAAGCCATTTGCAGAAAAGTTTTCGAGAAAATCAGCGGTGCTAATATAGTATTATAACTAGGGGCGTTACGTTTAATCTCGAAAATTTTTGTTTAAATTATAACAAAACAATTTAGAGATTAATCTAATCTAGACCACGGACATACTTCTACTATTCAGCCAATCACCGGTATTTGAATAAAGTCCTTTTGTTTGTTTCATATTTACTACTAAACAGTAAACATATAACCACTTTTAGGTTAGTTAATCATCGTTCAAGAATTCATCGAGATGACACAGACTGAAATCCTTTTCTACCACAAATTACTTATGTTCCAATTTGATTGCATCAACCTTACTAAAACTTAAGTAGACCTCTCAAATCCCATTAACATTTTCAATCTCAACGAAGCCTTAAGTTCGTCCCAAAGAACATAATCTCATCGTCTCCTGTTTGTTTAACCCCTATTCAGTTTTTTAGCATAGCTCGGTTTGCTTATTGTTTCGGACAAGGACTTTTTTCCGCTTGGTTGGTGCAAGTGTAAAAAGAGAACTAACGAGACAAGTGTTGTGAAAACGATGAAATCGTGTCATCCCTTACAATGAAACATCATCAACATCAGTGTGGCTAGGACTCTGGAAAAAAAAATAATCTGCCCGCAAATCCTTTATTTAATTTTCCGCGATACTGCACTTGTTAAAGTGATTTATCAGATCAAGTGTTGAATTTTCTTTTGTATTAGCGATGTGATCCTGTGAGTGCATTATTGTTTGATTTTCACAGCATAGTGTTTAGCAAGGAAAATGGTTTTGAATTATTTAGCATGTGAATTTTTGCCTTGGATGGAATTAGTTGAAACGGTGGTAGGATTAAGTGATTCTACTAAATGTGGTGAAACCATTGCACAGAAACTCAATTTTTTAAAAATTTTACTGCGTGCGAAGAAGGTGCCAATGCCAATGTAGCTACCAACCAAATTTTGATATTGAGTATTACTCCACCACATGAGCCTTATTCAAGATGTTCGAGGATTCCCAAAAAGTTGAGAAATCACGCACCTTAAAGTTTACTTCTTACTTCATCATTCGTAATAACTAGTATTACACCACGTTAGAAAATTTTTCCAAAAATTCATTTGCTCTTAAGGATATTTCAAATCAAACTAAAAAAGGACCCGATCAATTTAATTAACTGCCAGTTCTCATTACGAATAACGACTTCAATCATTCTCGATGTGTTTCGACCAACAACAAAGTATCAATAATAAAAACCACTTCAAACGTTTGGACATTGATTAATCTTCATTCAATTGACCTGGACGTCTCATGTGTTTCCTTCAAGAATAACAAATAACTTTTCGTTTTCTTAACGATTTTGTGATTGGTTTCCGTGCCCCAATCCGTCTCGTTCGGTGACATCCCCAGTGGCAACTATAAATGGCATTTGAATTGGATGAGCGGATTCAATACACACAGAGTATACCATATGCAGAGATGACCATAAGGGCAAATAAGGAGCGGAAATGTACAAGAACCTTTTCGTATCTGATTTACTTCCGTTGCCGATGAAAGCCTTTTTTTGCATACTTTGAAATATTCATAGGTCACCAAACGAACTGACTTTTCTACCCTTTGAAGAAGAAAACCAAAGGATTATCCTGGGTAATTCGAATTTATTATCGTGACTGTAAACACGTTCGTTTATACTCGTTTATCCCTGAAGTATGTTGATCAATAACAAGGATGTGTGAATGACACGTGTCTGCTGCCAACATGATAACCACCTAGTGGTAATAAATTAATGGGCGACACGTGGCTGTTATTCAGGATAATATTGCGTTGAATGTGGTTGTGTTTTGATTGAGAAGTTAAGAAGATGGTATAGTTTGGAATTATTGGCTAATTGAAAGGGATCAGATGAGCTGTGAAATAAGTTATCGAATACTGACACAAGGATATATAAACACAATTGGTTCAGCACAAATGAGATTATGTTTTTTTTTCAAGAGAATTTTTCAGTTTTGTTTTTATTGTAATATCAAGTTAGTTATTTATTGCATCACCCTTATGTGCAAGAATTCGTTTCCAACGAGCCTGCATAGAATCCACCAAATGTTCACAGCTTTCTTTTGGAATCAGGTCCCATTGTCTTTTTAGTGTAGTCTCCAATTCAAAGTTATTTACATAAACTCTATCCTTGACTTACTTCCATAAGTTCCCAAAAGGATTACGGTCCGATGACTGCGCCCTCCAATCGCGAATCGAATTTTTTTGCGCCGCAACCAATTCTTCACTGTTCTTGCAGATTGCTTTGGATCAGTATCATATTGAAATGTCCATCGAAGCGGCATATCTTCCTCTGCAAATGGCAGCTATATGTCCATTACTATGTCCAAATAAATTTTTTTGGTCATAATCACGTCAATCATCTGATTTGGACCTACTCCATATCAAGAAAATACTCCCCACATTATTATGTTACCCCCGCCATACTCAACGCTCTTTTTGCTTAACTGTCTTTTTCGGGATCTTTATATTGCCGAGCAAATGGTTTTTTTTGGAAGAATTTTTTTGAAGGACAAATTGTTTTGCGTCCCATCCGAAGATGTTGAACTTGCATTCGTCACTCCAGAGAATAATTCGCCATTTTGTCATGTCTTCTTCTCCGCTCTAATCTAAATGGGCCGTTGTAAAATTTAGTCGGATCCATATGTTTTCTGGGTTCAATAATCTTCTACGGATTGTTCTAGCACTCACGTTAGCATTTGTTTCCCGCGAAATCACGGTCGAAGATTTTCTTCATTATTTTTCTGTTTCATGGCATTCCGGACCATTCCCAAAGAGCAGTGAGAAATTGTACATACTCTTCAAGAGAGTAGCCACCGTTCCTTAGGCGTTGAATCTCGATCCTTTTTTCTGGGGAACAGTGCATTCGGCCCATGTTTGATCTAAAGAATTATTACGAAATCAGATAATTTTCTTAGTCGAAACAAAATAAGTTTGGAAAAAAACTACTTAATTAAAAACACTGTATATCTGTTTTTTTTGCAAAGTGAATATGGCCCTTTGACTATCAACTTCAATTTGACATGTGCGAACATACCATATGAACAGGCTTGCTACACACAAAACTGTTCTCCCATTCTGATTATTGATTGCTCCTGCTTGCATCACTTGAATAGCATTGCCAGCTGAAAAAATAGACGTTTTACAAGAATCTTTGGGGTGTATTTATTATTTTGACCAGTAATGTATAAAATATTTTTTATACACAATTTTTTGTGTATAATGTTTTTTGTAAATGTATAAATGACAAGCGCTGCATTTCAGGCAAGACTAAACATATAATTTCCATATTTCTAAAATTTTGTACCAACAATTTCACTTTCAAGGAAAATTTGCATTGAATAAAAGTCTATTGTTAAGTGCTCCACAAAATTTTTGTCGTTAGTATCTGAGGGTATAAGAGATTCTACATTGTTGCACGATTTAAACTTGCTTCTTTACAGATTTTATTTAATCATTCGAAATCACTATGCTGCTTGGACGAAGAAATAAAAAATCGATTTTGTGGCTTTTGTGATTTGCAAATGCAACTGTTGTGGTAAAACTGTTGGGGGCCGTCGTTACATGGCAGGCCACAGCTCACGAGCGGCTGTAGCGCCATGATAACAAAATAAAATATTGTAGTCATGTATAGCTCTTAAGAGAAATGTGTTTTAAACTGCACCGACTTTGGAGTATATTTTTTGGCGTTTTTTTCTTACAGAGGAATCGAGGACTGGTTATGACTGGGTCTTGGGGTTATATCGGCTGCAACTTCTTAACAGTGAACGGATTATTAACGTTAGCAAGACAAAATTATCGCTCCATCGTCGGGCGCCGCATCGCTAGTATCAGTCGCGCTATCATTCTCGAGAGACCAGATTGTGCATCTACCACACCCAAAAAACCCTAGGTTTGTAAAGTTTTTGATTCTTAGTAAAATCGCTCTACACCATGTTGCATTGAAGAGTATGTGTCTGTTACATTTGTGCCCTCTTGCGTTGTGTTTGCAACAAATCTATTTTTGTACAGTTATACTTATTCGCGTTTTTACAATTTGACCATCAAATAGTAGTTTCGGTACTGGGCCGAAGAAACTAAACCATAAACCTCCCCGACCTGACATATGGTCGGCTTATGACTTTTTATAACCAACACCGTAGTGATGGTTTTTGATTGTTATAACTCGCTAAACATGAATGCGTTGTTTCTTATAGGATGAGGGCATATATAAGGGAAAGTGACTGCGGAAAAGTTTCCAAGGAAATGCGTCATAAGTCTTTGATAAGGTTTGTCAAGAAGCAAAACAACAGGGCAGAGCAACGCCATCTACACAGTTTGTTATACGCAAAATAAGAAAGCATTTTTAAAACGCAACTAGTCCTTGTCTGTGAGATTATCAGACTAGATGGTAAGCAGGCTGAGTAGAGCCACATATGTTAATTAAACTTATTTTGGCAATTTCTTTTCAAATTTTGTAGTGTATTACATATACAGGATAGATACAGGTTTCTTAGGTCTCGCATATGTTGACGAAACTGGTGTAACGATCGTCCAGGACCCAAGATTCATATTGGCTCTAAAAGAATCTTCACAAGTAGTTTCCATTACGTTTGCAAAAGGAGGAACTCTCGTAACGATGTGTATAGCAGGAAACGACGAGCAAACTTACTGCCATGTATGTTTGTATTCCCGTAAGTTAAATACAGGGAATATTTTGTTCGGGATATACTTCCAGGGATTGGATTCCAAGTATTCCTGAAGCATTTTATAGATTTAAACTATTTATAAACTTTCCTAAATTCAGGCCAAGCTTGGGACAGTTATTTTCGGTGTTGTTCCTGGAACATTTCGACATAAGCTAGCTTTTCGCCGGTCTCTGATACAGTTTGGGCATCTGGTTCATGTAATACTAATTTTGCCTGGTCGTTTAAGATTTTTAAAAAAATTTTGACACAATCACGCCTATAATCATCAAACCTCGCGTGGAACTTCCTTCAACATTCACTTAATTTTTCTGGTTTCTTTGTTTTGGCATCCCTAAAGCTCAATGTTAGTAAACTGCTCTGATTCACAACGTGTAAATATTCAATTTCATAAAACCAAGTTTTCATTTTTGGAGTTGACCTTCACAGCCGATTCTATTCGATTGCAATTTTGTTTGCTACATGCAATACGATTTTGGACAGTAATGGCGTTAGTTGAATGGTTGCACTATCTATGCAAACCCCATCGTGCCTTCGTTGCAATTCAACATAAGTAATCGATAGCAATCCGAAAATTAAACTTCGGATTCAGCTCACTGTTCGGCTTCCTCTGTAAGCAGTGCTACTGCAATAACGATACCGACCACCTGTCTGAGGGTTTTGTTTCAAAGAAGGTCCTTCAGCTCTTAAAGGACTGTTAGTTCAATAGATGGTTGTGCACTTATAAAGTAATGCGTGCAAATAAAGCGATAGAATATGATCCTTATTCCCGATGTCAAGTGACTCCGAGTTTAGTTGTTAATGATTTAGTAGCTTAAGTGTTAGTTCCTTGAGAGGAAGACTGCCAGTTGATCGAAACTCAATAATTTTTCATGACAATAAGTCGGCTAGGGGCTTCATAGCGCAAATAGTGCACTCACAATAGGGATGTGATATTAGACCTTACAGTAAGTGTATCCTTTTGTTCCTTATTGATTTAAGCAGTCTGGCCACCCTAAAATTTTCAAAAAATCGATTTTATTTAGTTCACCCCGTCATTAAAATCACCCGTATTAAAATTACAAAAAATAAAAAAGTTACAGCTATTCTTAGGTACAACTTTGCGGCACACCTCCGAGCCGATGATGCGCGGTTTGACAAGCAGCAGTGTCCGTTACAACATTACGTTCATCGGCACCTTGCACTGTGGAGCATTATTTTGAGTTTGTATAAAGTTGTATAAAGTTTAAGTTCACGATGAAAATGGAATTTCAACAGTCAGAATTTCGAGTTTATTTGGATATCAAAGGAATAAGAAATCGGAAGAGGTGATCAACCGGTGTAAAAAAGCGAAATCGGCCAGTTAATCGATATGAAATGGAGCACAAAACGAAAAGTACCACCACAGCAGCGAAGAAACTGAACGCTGGCCAAGATATCGATGTACCGGGTTCGACGAGTTTTGGGTATAGGATTCTCAATTTTCGTACTGTTTTTCAAGTAATTAGCAGCGTTGTCAAGTGTAAGACATGTAACAGTGAAGTAAAGTTCACGGAATCGAGCATTCGTCGACTCGGTGTCAAATTATTAGTTTCTTGCGGCATTTGCGAACCAACAACTGTTGATTCTAGTCCACTCATCAACAGCAAAGCCTATGATATAAACGGACGGATTATCCCCACATTCCGACTGTTAGAGATTGGTCTTATTTTTATTGGTCTAAATTTTTGTGGGGTTGTAGATATACCGAACGCAGTGTATCATGCGTTCTACGACACTGTTATCGGGAATAACCAAACTGTTGCAGAAACTGTGTTTGACGTGTCCATGAAAAGTGCTGTGCAAGCGAAACTGAAATTGACATTAGAAATGGGGAAGGGTCCACGTTTGACTGTTTCTGGCGACGGGACTTGGCATTAACGAGGCTACAGTTCGCATTATGGCGTATCGACGATTTTTGGATATTACTCAGGAAAAGTTATTGATTATATAATATAAAGCTTTCGAGTATTGGATCAAAAAACTCAGTACACTTGAATACAGCTTATGGTACGAAGATCACAACGAAGAATGTTCCACGAATCATGAAGGATCGTCCGGGATAATGGAAGTGGATAGCGTCAAGGAAATAGAAGAGGCCAATAAAAAAAATATTCTGTCCGTTACACGAACTACATCGGAGATGGGGATTGAAAAACCTACAAAGAAATTGTTGATGCGAATCCATACGAAGAAAAAGTAATAAAAAAGAATGTATTGGACCCGTGCAGAAGAGGATGGGTTTACGATTTTGTCACGTTAAAAACGACCAAAGGCCTGGGTGGAAAAGGAAAAGCTAATCAATGAGCTAACCAATATATTATGGTCTGGCTATTCGAAAATTTTCTCATTCCAAAGACGAAATGAAGAAGACAATCTGGGCAATGTAAAAACACAAAATCTCGACAGACGAAAAACCCCCAGCATGACGATTGTCCTCCTGGAGAAGACTCGTGTTGCAATTGGCAAAAATCAAAAGCAATCGGCACTTTGGATGAGTATACTCACAGGAATCCTTTTGCAACAATCGTTCAAGATGCCCTTGAACCAATTTACACGGACCTCACTTCAGATGAACTGTTGGAGCGGTGTGAAGGAGTCTTCACGAAAAATAGCAACGAGAGCCTTAACACGGTTATTTGGTCAATGGCTCCGAAAACCAGTTCAAGTGGTGCAGAAATTGTCCAAATTGCTACCCATCTTGCGATCAGCATTTTCAACGACGCATATAAAAGTATAATGACACTGATGAATATGTTGAACCTGGAAATCGGGTATCGCTGCTACGACTTCTGCCAGAAAATCGACAAAAAGCGTTGCGAAACCAGAGAGAAACGAGCTCAAAAAACACGAAACTACTTCTCCAAGCACGTAGATCGCTTCAAAACCAGACCCAACATGCTCAAACAGCTTCAGAAGGACAATTATATGGGTCAGGAATCGCTGACTGAAACTAACCTGGACAAACAATACACCATCGCTTGCAAAACAGCGTTCTTACTTTCTTTTGCGTTTATCTCGAAACAAAATTTTTTGACCTTGCAGCTTGTAAATCTCGAAACTTCTGGTCCGGTTGCCTGGAAATTTTGGCACAATACTCTCAGATATATTTTCTATAATGTAGCGTAATATTATTTCGCTGGATTGATTATCTTTTTTATTTAATTTTTTCTCAAAAAATTTTCAAAAAAATTCGATTTTTTTGGTTTTCCCTTTAAATTTTTTTGTAGTGATTAGACCGAAAAATCCTACGCTACAATTTAGTCATCATCTACAAGATGAAGCTGATGTTTGTTTTTTGGTTACCCGTTCGTAAGGGCGAGAAATCTCGCCTACAAGGTACGTTCATTTGCGGTAGTGGACCTTCGCAGGAACACCTATAGAGCCGCCATTTTTGGCAAAAATTATCGAGTTTGAAATTTTTTTTAATATAAACCTATTTTCCATGCCGACAGGGTGGCCAGACTCCTTAACTTAGAACCAAAGAGCGGTTTGTAGTCCGTTTTTCCTCGACAAAATAACCGACTATTATGACTGAAGTTGTCCTGATAATGAGTGCCGACGCTCGGATGACTCCAATCGAAAACTAATGACCCACGTTTTGAAGTAATCTGACTTCCTTAAAATTCAATTTCACATATGTTACTTATTATATAGGAGACTTAGATTTTGTGGTTACCCGGAATACCTTAAATTGGTCATTCGAGTCTGAAGCGTTAACGTAGAGGATCTTACCAATGTGGTCTTGGTTTTGTGATAGCAGACATGGCTGAGCATTGAATTCCGTGCTTTTATTTCTTAGCAAAACCACTGAAATTGATACGAAAAAATAACTGCCAGTTAAGTGATCTTTTGCTTTCCGCCAAATAATAAAAAAATATAAAAAAGGTTGAATAAAAAGCGCCACTGATTGTGTTCCATCGAAGTAGCTCTTCAGATTCGTTGGAATGTATTCCATATGCATATGTATTCCACATATGCATGTCGTACCTAATATGTGACTAAGTTTAGTTAATCAAATCGCAATTTCATGGCTGAAATAATAGAATATCATCTTTATTTGCAAGGACTTTATATGCTAGTTTAAGCTTCCTAAACATATTTTTTTTTGAATTCATTGAATTGACTGCAGCGATTCTTTCATGTCTCTGAAATAATAAGTTATTCGGCGAGCTAAAATTCAATAAAATTGGTAGCCAATTCAATTTTGTGCCAAATAAAATTGACACTCCGTTTCAATTCTTTTCTTGTCCCCTGTGGACAGAAGCAGTTTCCTATTTATCTATACGTTGAGCACTATCAAAATGCATAGCTCCCCAAGAAAGATGTCTAAATTCACTTATGGGTCACTCGGCTCGCTTCCATCGTCACACAACCGAAAAATATGATCTAAACGAATGAACTGAATCATGATACGACCCTTCCCTCTCACTAGTATATGAGTATAACGAATTGTCCCTGAGCCTTATGGGGTCAAATCCATGAGTAGGACTTTATGCTTGGACAGGCTATTACAGAAATATGGATTCGCCTAAAGTCTATCGCTTCAAAAATAAATTAATACTAAAAAAGTTACTCCCTATTCGGGTGGATGATGTTGGGCTACTCCCTTCCTTATCCTTCCCTGAGTAATAATTCAACTCTTCTCAAAATATTCAGTTTGTGCTCGATATCAACATTGCAAAGAATACGATGCTGGTCGGGAGTGTGGGAAGAAAGTTGATATTAGAACACAAGCAAAGAGTAAGGAAAAGTTATTGGTGGAGCTACCCCTTCTTATGCTCGTAAAAAGGGATTCAATCGTCGAAATAGCTTGAGCACATTCACTCGAACGCCTTTCTAGTGTGCCATATTTTTAATCTTAGTTGATGACAGTCGTAAAAACAAATTGACACAATAAAAAGCTTACGCAGTGTGAAAGTCGGAGCAGTCCTTTTAATGGGAAAGCTGCATTAAGGTGAGCCCTAAGTATGGTTACCACTCTATTGGTATCCATGTATATAATGAAATTCTTTCCTCGAGTTCAACGAAATTTTAAATAATAGCAAAAGGATACTCATACGTTGTGCCCTGTTTGCTTGAGAGACTGTATGTGTAAACACACTGCCTACTGAGCTCTTCTCTGAAAATTCACTTCTCATCGATATTTGGTTGATAGAATCTGAAGAAGGACAACATGTGAGAGTTAATCCGTCCGTCCAAACGCGCCACGTTAAAAGAAGTTTCCCAGCATAGACGATACCAAAACGAAATCTGGTAAATGTGTAAACGGCCTCGCGTATGCATATGGATACACATTCGGGTTATTGAAACGAAAGAAATATGTCGTGAAAGGAGCAAAAAGTATGAAAACAGATTTTTCTTTTTCCACTGCCGTTGCCATACTACCCGAATCCTTTGCAAATGGTCGTGACATGAGGTCTGGAGAACAGTGATAAGGAATATTGGGCCATGTGTTTGATTGTGTGTGCGCATAAGGAAATCCTCGACACTAGGACATTAAGCCGATTGTTGAAAATAATACTATACACTTGGTACTGTTGACGCCGGTGTTTCGCAGCTTGTACGTAGTGAACATTGAAAGACTTAAGGAAAACTGTTGGTGGGGATGTCGGGTTATTATTCAGGCTTTGGAGTCGACGAGTAGACATTTTGAACAATCTGCTAGCTGGGTGAAATTTTTATAGTGCTACCATTTCGTATCAAAAATATGCTTACAATTATGATGAAAGGACTCGCTCATTTACAAAAGCAATCTCGTGCCTGTATAAGCACAATTAGCGTCGCTAAGTGGCTTTCGTGGGAAATTATGCAGGATTGTTTTAATCCAGTTTAATGAGCAAAGATAACACCTTGCTCTTAATCATCTACCTAAGCTGGAAAACCATCTGACTTGATGTCTGATGGTTAAATTGTGCTAACCTAAACCAAGTAAAAGTATTTAATTTTATTGAAACGACTTTGGAAATCGGATTAATCCTTTATAGTAACAAATTTGTTGCGAGTTTTCTGGTTGAATTTTCGGAGAAAGGTGTTACGACATACGTTTAGGGCATATGTAAGGGTGTTCGTATTTTATGCGAATCTATCTCGGAAAGAGTCTCGAATCATGAGGTTTGTTAATGCTGATCATTTTCACTGTACTTGTCTAGTCCATAGTAATGTGACAAACAGCTCCGTGATAGGGTCTTAGTGTGGCAGTGGAGGTGTTTAGTCAGTAGCGCTGGTGCCACGGAGAGTCTGACACTCAGGGCGTAAATGGCCTTCACCTCCCATCAAAGAAAAAAAAATCTGAATTATTTAATTATATTGAAAAATTTCGGCATCCGTTGAAGCAGTAGTATTATCAATATTTAACATTTCATTTCGTTTGTTGGAGTTCATTAACATTTCTCATTCTTTGATCTCGTCATTTCTTTTTCTTAGAGCATAAAATTCTTTTTTACTTTTTATTCTTCTTCCAATTTATTCTTCTCCCTCATTTACATAATTTTAGCTTAATTCAATGCACAGTTTTTGTGGTTGTTTAAAAGTGGATACCGCGTCATACATCTTATGTTCAGTCATATCACATTTTCAGCCGATAAAACAATGAAGGTGAAATCTTTTCTTGACCCATGTATCATATACATTTGCCATCACATTGTTACCACCATTACCAGCTTCATGAATTCAATTCTAACAATTCAATTTCTAACTTTTTCTAACCCAAAGATTTGATATCCAACACTTCAGCCCTTTCGCTTAGCTACCATTGAAATGCCACCATTACATTTTTTGCTTTCTCTCAGAGATTGGACAAGAATGAGAAAGAGAGCGAGGGAGAGAGAAGACGAAAATGCGAGTAAAGGCGAAAGTGAGAGAGAGGGGAAAGAGAGAAGGAGGTGAGAGAAATAAAGAGGTCTAACTTCACTGTCTTTTAAGAAAAGAGTTGTCGTGACATCGTGAAGAGGTACCAGTTCAAAATGAGTATCTCCGAATTTTTTACTGGTAGATATGAAACCCAGCTTTTCCTGACGCTATTAGAGACAACGTTACCTTTAAGCACCACTAGCCATCAAGATATGCCCTGAAGTGCCCTAACCCAATAAGCTGACACATCCATATATTACCGGGTTATTGGGTACTCGTGGTACCTGAATATATATCTCCCAGGTTGAAGTTTCCGGAAGGAGTTGCACGGGATTTCCCGTGCATCTTGGCAACGTTGATCACTATGCTTCGAGTTTAGATCCTACTCGGCATCTGGGCCGCGGGAGCGACAACGTCCGTCGGTTTCACTGGAATAGTAACTGAAACCCAGCATAAGGGAGAGCATTTTGTATCTACCCTGCGGGGGGGGGGGGGGTAGATAGCAAATTAAAAAACGCAAAACTAAAATACAATCTCACGTACCTTATAGGGCCGTTTGCTGAAGGTTTCAATCAATTATTGGGTTTTTTGCCGAGGCACTCGGTAACTCAGGTCCTTATTGTTTAAAATATGAGAGGAAGAACTTGGACCCTCATGTGTCGTTTTAAATAGAATCTAGATTTTTTCTCCTAGCTATAACATTTTTCTACTACGAATATTTTCATGAAATTTGGTAAGTGTATTCGACTGTGAGTCGTTTTTATTTTATTACTTAAAAACTTATCAACAAAATACCCTCATTTACTCTTAAATCATTTCAGGTGAATAAGTACTTTTAATGCAATTCGTCCCTTTTCACACATGTTGTGCACCTCATGTCTTTGTTAAAACAATTAAAAACTATTTTTGTTTACTTATTTATTTTTAAAATTATTTCGGATGAGATCACATGTCTTTATAAATATTCAAACTTATTCTAATTTAAATTTATGTCCTGATGAAAAAAGCCGTGGATGCGGATTAAAACCTGAAAAAAATTAAATATTTTATATCAAAAATTATAATTAAATATGTCATTTATATTTTTTTTTTATTTTTTCCAGATTTCCAAAAAATGTAAAAAAATTTACTGACAACAAATTGAAATAACAAATTATATTTTCTGAATGTTATTAAAACTGAACGATTAAAAAAAGGTTACAGATAAAAAACAAAACCCACCATAATATACCAACATATTTAATAGTCCTTCAGGAAACCATTCGTTCAAACGACACAATTTATCAAGAGCTTTTTCTATTACCATTTTACGTTGCCTTCATCAACGTCAATAATGAATGCAGATCACAGAAAGTCAATTTACCACTTAGATACATTAACATTAAAAATTTCCTCCCTGTTATCGTCCTTGGTTGTCTTTCTAATTAGCGTGTTCCCGTTGTGTCGCGCATCTTCTTTTGTCGTGCAACGTTATCAGATCAATTTCAAAATTAATGGTCGCCAAACTTATCATAGCTGCCGAGTGTCAATTTCCGCGGCTTATCACAACAGGGTATATATATATAACTTTGGTTGGTTTGAGTTGATTACCGTTTTGTGATGCTTCCATTATGATATAATTTACCACCGAGCGACATCACATTGCACCCTTGTTGAAATTTTCGTCACACGGAGCAGATGAAATCGCTGATTCTTAATGAGTCAAAAGAACCTTGGAAAAGTGTTTTTTACACTCGTCAACCGAATCCTGACGATAGGGAGGAGCTGGGAATCTGCTAAAATGTTGTTCTGAAATAATATCCTGAACGGGAGGAATTCTGCTTTTTGGAAATGAGATCTTGTAGTAATCTATAAAATCTTATATTCAAGACTTATTTCAGTAAAAGTTCGCTGAAAGATATCCTGAAAAGGAGTTCAATGAATATGTGTGTGAAAAATCATTTAATTGCAGAAGTTTCCGAAAATGTTGCTGAAAACACAATGGCACCCCATCTTATCCCTATTAGCAGAATATCTTTGAATTACTTCTAACAAAGAGCGATTTAAGCTCGTCGCATTAAAAGATCACGTAAACTGTTTATTATTAACAAGGACATCTTAGCGTTTTCACGCTAGGTTGTACTTTGTGTGAGAGCATTCTGTAGTCATTGAATAGAATATGACGTTGGGTGTAACAATGATAAAGTTTTCTGATATAACAACAATCTAAAATCCGGTCCTGGTAGTTGAGGATGTGGAAAGTTTATTCGCGTGATGAGTAATTAAATTAAATGGCGTAGAAACAAGATTGCATGTTTGAATAATGCAAAAGACGAATTGTTGGCTATAAATAATGATTTTGGTTTTCGGGAGATATGATAAATAACGGTATTTTGGTTAGTTTTTAATGTGTTCGATATTCATAGACGAGAACATCCTTGTCCTCAATCCGTTCGATACGGATTGCACATTGTGTATGCAAGCCATTTCCGCGTAGAAAAAAAAAACCTATGGCAGAAAATCACACCCCGTGTTATACGTCTTTTTGGTATTCGTATCATACTTTCAATATATTTTTATCCGTGAAAAACTCGAATGATATTGGACTGCAACAATTATTTAGTAAACAGAAAAATTGATACCAATCCAGCGAGCAAGGACACAAGAAAAGCCTAGAAAGTAGTGAAAAGGCGATGACGAGGTTTTCAGCCGAAAAATCCCTGGAAACGCAAAAATGGAGGAATTTTATATGGTAAAATTCGAGGTCGAAATGAAGTTCTATCGATAAGGACTTAATATATTTACAAAGTAAACTAAATATTATGTCTTTCGGAGTCTTCTTCGAGCATGAGACACTCTTTTGCTTGTAATTTGTACTCGAAAGGCTCTTGGCGATGTTTGTTATGTTGGTATCCCTTGCTTAACAATTTCACCCTTTGCGCTCGAGGCCGTTTCCGTGCGGACCAATCAGCAACTCGAGACGTTTTGTAACTCTTTTGGTGACCTTATTACCTCTAACATAAAATGGTTACACACGCAAAGTAACATACAAAACTTTTATATTTTAATATTTAATGTATTCTCACATCGTTACGAGGATAATTTGTTTAACATTAGTCTAATTTTAATTTGTATGATATTTCATGAAACAATTGCCGAGATGTATGCCTGGCTTATCGGGACAAGTATCACAATAGTATGTCGTTTGACGTCTTTTGCCATATCTAGTGCATTGAGAGGGAGCAGAATCCTTCCTAACTCCTGTTAAAATGTTGTGTAGCTTTCTATTTAGGCGGTCGTTTTCAGAGCTGGAGGTTTAAATTGAGGATCAAGCACGTGTCTGATGAAAATCTCCAGTCAAATGTTGAACTAAAGTTTTGACATACCTCAAGCGACTAAGCGGTTATTACTCCTCTCTGCTGTTTATTCATTTTATAAAGTTAAAATGAATTTATTGAGCATATTTCAAGCCTCCAAAAAACAGTTTACGCCACCATTTCAATGATTTTCGCAAAAAACAGTACGTTGGGGCTAATTGATCTGCACGATCGACACCACCCATATGTTTTATATAATTTATTACAACATTAGGTTTCTTGACGGTAATTTCAACACCACCTCGTCACATTCTCCTCACAGAAGTCATTCCTGCATTGTTCCAGTTCGTCAGGCACGTGACAACCTTCTTATCTTTCCATGATAAAACTAATGTATTTCCCTTGTGGAATGCTACTGTCGATTTCCTGCCGAATTTTGGTTTTTTGATTTGGTTAGGCAAATGCTTTCTATTTGTTAGTATTGACTAGTGGCATTTCAGTTTCAATAGCTCTTCTAAGCCAGGATAAAGCTAGTGTAGTACCGATCGGTGAACATGTGGTATCCTTGACTACCAGGCACTTTCTCCAGGAGCATTTCATAAAGGTGCCACGGTATTCTTGCAAATATCGGAAGGTAAGGCCTTATCGATTTCTCTGTGGTAAGACTTCCATAATAAGGCAGAATACCACAGATATAAGCAGTATTTGAGTCTGCTATTTTGTGTAGACTCTAATACCCTATACCTCGTTGGTTTCTTCGGGTTATACGTGATAAAAGAAACCCGTCCTTTGAATTTGATAGTGGACTCATCCACACAAATTTCTGCTCCCGGTGTAAAATACTTCAAAAGCTTGGAATTTATATATTGAAGAAAGCAGCTTACTAGCTGCAAACGGGTTCTTGGACCTGCATCTGTTGTTGGGGTTGTTTTTAGATGAAGCATTCAAAAAATCTGGCTGAATCTGAAAAGATATGTAACTGACATCATTCCGTGACTAGTACTCTTGCTAATTTGCGAGTGGCATTGTCCCCATATTTATTATAACGCTAATAAATGCCCACATTTCTTCGGTAGTCACGTTCTTCCAAGTTCGCCATATCGAGTACGGTGATAGTGTTGTATTTTGTAACATTCTTCCTGCGTAATTATTCGTTTCTGTAACTACTTTATTTAAGAGTTCATCAGTAAAAAATAATTTTAAAAAAATCCAACGGTTCTTTCGTGTCTGCGAATATGTTTGGTCCTGCAGGATTGTTGCCAGCTATAAACGGTATTCTCTGGGGTATTTCTTCGGGTTCTGCACAGCTAATCCATTCCGAACTGTCGGATTGTGGGTCTTCTCCAGCATCACTGTCACTGTCACCTTCACTGCCTATTATTGTAATTTTTCGCCTTTTTACACCTCTCACTTCATCATTATCATCATCACTGCTCGCATTCTCTCTATCGCCAAGCTCTCTGTGTATGGCTCTAATTTTCTCGTTTAGCAACTCTAAATCAAACTTGTCTTCACTAGAGCTTATTTCATTATTGCGTTCCATGGTAATGGCGACCATAAACTTCAACTTTTCTAGTTCTATTGCCACGGCTGTCAAGTTCGAACTGCGACCGAAGGTAGAGTTCGGTTCGTTTTTCAGATAATTTCAGATAAGACAGTCTTATCTCCATTTGAAGGGATATCATTTGCAGTAAATCATATTCATAAAATAATGACAAAAATGAACACAAAACTTTAAAAATATCTTTTTCAAGTGATAATAAAACTAAAAAAACATTTCTAGGTTTAGTATTAGGAAGAAAATTAACAAAGCATATGTTAAAATAAATTAAAAATGACTTATTTTATTTATAATAATTGCATGTAATTAATATTCTTGAAGTGTGTCATATTGTTCGAAGCACTTCGGTAAATTTAGGGACACCGTCTCACTACGTATATTGTGTTAGGGATATATGTAAGTGAAAAACCAAATCCTTCAAAAAGATGTCAACTTTTGTAGGATTTTGTTTTTTGCTCGTTTGTGCAATGTTCTCTGAAAAGTGATTCCAATTCTTAGCCTGTTACTGTAGCGGTGTATCTCCTTGTGAAGGGTGTCCTCTAGTATTGTAATTGGGTAAGACTATTTTTGAAATTAATTTCTGTGCAATATCGACGCGAAAATTCGTAAAGTTTTGCTTTCTGCCTTGGCTTTTTGAATGCAAAACATGAGTATTATAAAGCGCGAGATCCACCATTGAACTTTTTGTGCATGCAGATTCGTTTTGACAACATGTCCCAAAAATCATCATACAATACTTTTTGTAGGACAAATAGGGCGCCTGGGTTCTTTACTAACTTTCGTCAGGTAAAAGGGTTCATACCTTGAACTTCACTGAATTGTGATATTTCGGAAATATTGTCCTGATCTTCTAAAATCCTTTCTTCGGAAAGATTACGTGAAGTATCAGCAACAACACTCTCACTGCTATTTAGACAATTTGTACGTTTTCTTTTTCTAGGAACTATAATGCTATCTTCGCTCTCTTAATTACTATCACTTTCAGTTTCTCATGAGTAACCAATTTCAACTCCGAATTAATCTAATTTATTTTTCCGTTCGCGTAAATTGTTCAGTTCGCATTTTTGTAGAATTATATTAAATATTCATGAATAGAAACGCTTAACATTAATATTACATATCGTTTATTTGTTATCTTCAGTTATATAAACTTACTCAAACAACCTCCCAAAAATAGCAAAATATATTGCTAAGAAGCTACAGCACTCTTGACTCACAGAATAACTGAATAAGAAAAAATTACAATTGTTTTCTTTTGCAAAACGTCAAGTGCCGTTACCTATAATGAGAGAATTTTAGACAAAATGAGGGCCAATCAGCACTCTTTCAGGTTTTGCGCGATGGAGACTTCATGGGTGTTTATATTTCGTCTCCAAATTATTTTACTCAAAATAATTTGAGTTACGTTTTATTGTTCGAATGATTTTAGAAAAACGAACGTAATTAGCAAACCAAAATTTTAAAAAACTTTAATTCTTTCAAGACGTGTCAAGTACATTTAGTATCAAATTTAATACGAATGCTCAAAGTCTCAAAAGCGTGTACTGTTCCAAGTGGAATTTTAGAACTGAGTTATGTGCACATTCGGCTCTTTGAGAATTTACCCGAAATCGAGTAAATGTCAAATCGACTAAAAAGTGCGACCACGAATGCGAACCACAAAAGTGCAAAAAGGAGGAATTACAGTAATTATTGGATAGTGACCCAACTCAAACTCATCGGAAATTTGCAAAAGCATTAAATTTGTCACAGGAAACGATGAACAGACGTTTATGAGCAATGGGTAAGATCAATAGACTCGAAAAATGGGTACACCACTCGACTTGATTGAACGTCAAATGGAAAATCGCAAAGACACTTGTAAAATGCTGCCTCGATGTCACGAAAGGATTTCATTTTTTCATCGACCTGGGACGGGTAACAAAAATTGGGTTTATTTTGAAAACCGTATGAATTATTATTACCATAGTATAGTACTAGTACAATTACCATAGTACTAGGTAAGGAATATCTGCCCATAAATTTAGACTGTCTTTGAAAATACTTTAGAGTAGGTGGTGAACTGATATAAAGTTAGTGGATTTAGGTGCATTCTGGGCTGAAATTTGATTTTATACGAGAGTGGCCCCATAATTACCCACACTTAAAGATTGTAGTAGTTGTTGGAAATATATCACTGTACTAGAAAGTCCAGAATCGATAGAGCATATAGTTTGTAGACGCCACGTTGCTTAGTATTTGTTTGTCAGCCATCTGTAGTGAACGTTTTCAGTGAATTTATGAAAATCTAACTGCTTGCGTAAACGACGAACGTATAAATAGGGACACTTGAGAGTGACAAAATTCAGAACGCAATACTACACCGAAGGTGGTGCACGCGTACGTTGATGAAACGGAAAAATTGACGGGGTACAACGGAATGATCCCACAGGAATATTAAAATTTATTCTGTTCTGAATCTTTGTTTCAATGTCTGCTTCGATTTCTACAACAGTGAAATATTGGGTAGTTAAGTTAAACGTAGTTGTACGAGCTGCGAAAAAGAGTATCACAGTGGACGACCGAATGAGGCGACGACTCCAGAAATGGTGAAGAAAATAAACGAAGTTGCACAGGATGATAGTCGACTGCATAAAAACGAACTAACAGATATAGTAGGCATTTCGAAATATCTGCAATTTTCGTATATCAAAGCTGTGTGGAAGATGAATGCCAAGTTTGTTGTGACTCGAGCAGAAATAGCGTCGCAAAGATGTGTCAATTGATTGTTTCTCAAATCTCCCAGCAACAAAGCAGAATTTTCTCGTGGTTTCATAACCATGGGCGAAACATGAATCACTACACCACCGAGACAAAACAATGGACTCAAAAGGAAGAAGCTGCTCCAAAGAAGGCGAAGACCGTTCCATCATCAGGCAAGGACGTGGCTTAGATTTTTTGTGATTCACGTTGGATAATTTTCATTGACTAACTTGAAAAGAGGAAGCACTTCCAACAGCTAGTATTATGGGAACTTATTGCAACGGTTGATAGATAAAAACAATCAAGCAAAAACGGCAACATTTGACTAAGTAGAAGGTCCTGTTTCATCATGACAATGCACCACTTGACAAATCCGTAATGGCTAGAATTGATGAATTAATGTTTTAATACATCAACTGCTCCCAAGGGCTGCGTCACCTTCCCCATACATTCTTTTTGACAGATTTAGCACCTTCGGACTATTTTCTGATCCAAGCCTTGGAAATATTGTGCATAGGTTGAAGTTTTTCCAACGACGAGGAAGTGACAGTTAATGACAATTTAGACACGCAAGACAGTGCCTATGTAAAAACGGTATTGAACTAATTGAAAATTGCTCGGAAAAGAATATAGAGTTACAGGACATTATGTTGAAAAATAAGAACATATTTTTATACAAAATATTTGTCTTTTTTTGGCTGGATACTTCTGTGACTAAACTTGTATATCTTTTCCTTCCATTCATGCAAATAACTGAAAAAAATTAATTACTGTTTATTTTCGAGGTTACAGCGCGGACCAAAAGTCATTTACATTGCAGAGGGGTTACGCATCGAAAGAGCGGCTAACGGGAATTTAGTGGCATAGCGTCGTTCACCCGAGCACGACGTGTGTTCTGCGTACGTGAGTATTATCGATACACCGATTCGTTGCGCGTATTACAACATACGGCATAAAAATGAAGGTTTGTCGATTTAACTGATGAAAAAATGCAGAAGTTCGAGGAGACGGGTTCAACAATAAATTTACCACGAAACGGCCAACCTAGAACATCCAGGGATCCCGAAATCGTAGAGCGTGTAAGAATGTCTGTTCGCGAACAGCCTGGACTCTACTCGAAAGCGGTCTAGTGTCTTTTTTCAGGACATCGTTTGGTAGCATTCTTTACAAAAACTTACATTTACATCCGTACAAAATTCACATTGTACAGGAGCTAATGCCTCAAGATCATGCTGAAAGGTTGCAGTTTACTAATGAAATGTTAAAGAAGTTCACCAGCTTCAACCTAAATGGGTATGTATACAGGCAAAATTGCTGGTATTGGAGTGACACTTATCCACAGTTGAAGCATCAAAGTTACTGTGTGGGAAGCTTTGCCAGCAAGCCAAATTATTGTTCCGTACTTTTGTAAGACCAAAGAAGAAATCCTGTTACAGGGAATATATATTGTATATTGTAATGGTTTCAACAAGATGGAGCTTAAGTCACACCTACAATAACTCACTGAATGCAGTTCGCGAAATTTTTAGGAAAAAAGTTATATCCAAAAGAGGTGATACTATTTGGTCAGTTCGTAGCCCAGACTTATCCCCAATGGACTATTTCCTTTGGGCATATCTTAAAAGTAAAATTTATAACAACCCACCGGCATTGGCAGAATTAAAATCAAATATCCGAAAGGAAACTCAATGCACTTCACAAAACACTTGGAAGGCAGTAATTGAAAATTTTCACTCCAGATTGCAGCAGTGTCAAAATAATCAAGGATCACATCTGGATGATATTATTTTTAAGAAATAAATTCCCATTTTGCAAACTTAAAAAAAAAAAATTAACAGTTTTTATCGCATGTGAATAATTTTTTTTATCATCGATTGAAATATAAAAAAAACTTTTGGTCCACCCTGTAATTTCGTTAAAAAAATTGGTTCTCCTTAAGGAACTCCTTCGAAATGAAATTGATGAATTTTTAAATACTGACGTTGTACGATGGAGGATCGTCTATTATTTGAGGGCATTAACTACTGGCGAAAAAGTAATCAAGGAATTATGTTGATTGAGTTTCTTCAAGTTTAAATTGACCTTCAAATGAGGAACTTGGAGAAGACTAATTTTTTAGCACCTTAATGAAAATATTTATGCGAAAATCTCGGTCGCAAAGTGCTTGAATTCATTCTTTTGATAAGAGCAAAATACAGGACATCTCAAATCGAAATGCTCACATCATCTTTTCATCAAAAACACAATATGATTACTGCACCATACGGAATTCAAATCTCCAATCACATCCTGGAAACATTTCGACTCATCTTAAATACATTCATTCGAGCTATTCAACCTCGAACTTAATCAAAACTTTCTCCATTTCAATTTTTTCGTATCACATTTCGAACCCATCATTGCCAATGGAATCGGACTAAAGTTGCGGAAAAGCAGTCAACTTGGTCGTTACGAAAATAATTCTGCTGAAAAGCAAAAACTCCATGGGTGAGTTTGTGAGGGAAACCACTAAAAGTTCATAGTGTGTGGTTATTGAACACACGTCTCCAGCGTACCCAGTGCCAAGGGAAAATGATTGCGACGAACGATGACAATAACTATGGCCGCGGAATGAGAGAATTGGTTTTACGACGAAGAAAACTGCACTTCACATAAGTTTGTTGAACAAAACTTCGACAGACAATATCCTTTTGCGAAATAACGACAACGATATAGGATTCGCTGATTTCCTTTCTATTCTCGACATGATAGCGCTGCGAGATGATTTCCGAGGCAACTGGGTGCGGAAAGTTTAATTAAAGCTCCCAAAATATAGAACGGGTGGTTGCAGAAGGATATGTTTGGCCGGGCATTTGCGTGTATCCTCAATAGATTCAACTCCTTGCTGAGTAAGAGAGAAGCATACTGAATCGCGCGTCCGACATATTTGAAACTGTTGTTTTCCACGCCATAAAAGTGAATTGCTTGCGTTGGGCGGAGCATTCTTATATAAAGGACTTCAGGACACGACTGAAAGTATGGAGGAAAAGTTGGGCGGGGCCACAATGTTTTCATTCGTACCACCAGCTGAGTGGTATTTCTCTGGACTCTCATTTTAAGAGAATAGCAACTTTGGATGTGTGTTATAGATGTGTATTGATTTTGTATTTGGTTTCCTATTTGGATTTGCGCCACACATAACTTATGAACTTGAAAGAAAGTTGAGTCTAAACGACGAAACTAAATAGGACTGTGTGTGTGAGAGCCTGATTTGTGGTTATGTACCGCACAATCATCACCCACCTAACTCCGCCGTCATCCTTTCACTCGTTGAGCCAACAAAAAAGGAACATGTGTAATGTGTGCTTGTCCTTATGGACAGAAGAAACCCATATGATGTCATATAAACAACTGTGGGTAACATGTTGCTTTCGTGAATCTTGAATCTCTGTTCGGTATCGAGATTTGAATATGTGAAATGAGAAAAGGTTTCGAATTTTGCTTATGTTTCGTTGTCGCAATAATCGCAAGAAGTTTGGGTGCAAGATATTCGATATGGGTGTTCATTTTCTTATATTCGTCGGTGAAAGTGTGTGGCTTGGGGGAGTTTAAGATTATGGGTCTCAATAACGTGTGTGAAATGTGGAAGATTTTTTGGGGGCTGAGATTTGGGGGGTTGTGGTTTATTTGGTTTCTGACTTGTTCTGTGCTAATAGCTGAATTGATTGGCAGCTTAAATGTGGTTTGTTTGGTCGATAGAGAGGTAGGAAAATGGAAAAAGAAAACCGGGAAAAGGTATGGAAATATTCGTGATACATGAGAGGATGGTGATGAAAAATGAATAGGGATATGCATTTATATTCATTAATTATTTTGTTCGAGGCTTATGATTTATATATGACTATTGTTGAATGATGTTTTTCAAACGTAATCTGCCAGCTGAATCTGGACCGAAATATGTTGAAAATATTCGGATTGAGTATTTCCGTTTTCGATTCTGACTTGTACATAACCATCTTATTTATGGAATTTCATGGCAATTCTAAATTATAAACCGAGTTTTTTCAGTCATATATAGGCTATAAGATGGTGAGGAAATGAAATGTTAGTTTACACAAATGGTAAAGTTCCAGTGTCCTAAAATTGCTGCAATCCAATTTTGATTTGAAAACTTACCATTATGTTGAAGGACATTGCTTTGTAAAGAATGAAAAGTTGAAAATCCGTTGAAGCTCTGCGTTATCAAGCTTGAAAGTCGCTTTATTGCTGTCCGCATTCTATGCAATCTTTTGTCAATTGCCGCACATTCTAACAGTCAAGATTTAAATGTTTTACTTTAATGTGTATCCTTTTTGTGGCTTACTAGCGTTAATACACTCAAATCTTTTTTTTGTACGGTATAGTATAATAGTAATCAAGAGGTTGAACAAAATTTCCTCACGTTATACATTAACTTAAGGATTCTACGTCCGGAAACTATTCAAAGTCAAATCATTTTAAAAGAATGTGCATGACGGCAAATATCCTTATCCTTATAACATGTAATTAGACAAATGTTCGTGCCTTGATTGGTTCTAAATTTGTTTCCCTGTTCTGTTCAAAAGGTATTTTAGTGTTCTTCTAAATATCTTTCAATTTCTCAATTTTAAAAGCACTTGTTGTTTAGTTTCTCAACGTGTGGTTAACTCTTTATAGCAATGTCGTACCATTCATTCGTTTGAAATATCCGAATAAAGCCAATATTAAAGTGGAACTATATTTCTCTTGGGAGAAGCTTGGCCCTTCTGTAACAGCAGGAAAATATGAGTAGGCATACGGTTATATAACTATATATACATATGTATCAATATACTATCTTTATTATTCCACACCTTTTTGGAAAATTTCTAATAATAAGTTATTTGCAACGATTTATAGATAGGAAGCTGCATATAACTCTAACGTTTCCTTTTTACGAAATACAGATTTTCAAAATTCAACAGCGTTTTTCACAAAATATAGTATTGAAGATCGATGCGCCAAATTGACATTTTTCGTCACTGAATTTGCTTATAATTTTGCAGGATTATTGTAGATAAGAACATCTTTCTTTTCGATTTTTGCAATTTGGTTTTCTCATCAAGTCAAATATGTTCAAAACTTCATCTGAAAGCGTTGTTTTTAAAATTTGAATATTTGTTACTTTTTTATAACATATAACAGACTTGGCAGCAATTTAAAGCCCGACAAATACAAAATTTAGTGTAGATGATACACTTGTTAGAGCACTCACCTTCTGAGCAAAAAATCTCCGGTTCAAATCCCATCGCTTCCATAGGTGCTTAGGCGTGTCCTTTTGGTACGGGAGTATCAGCTCACTCAGCTATCTGAGGTAACTTCGGACAAATTATTAAGGTCACGCATGGTTCTGAACAGATCAACTTCCCTTGTTGATATTTCAGCAAGTTGAGTCGTCGTCAACAACAGAAAATTGATGTTTTACTTTCATAGCTCGTCGGCAGTCGAACGAAATCAGCATCCTCTCCCAGTTTCAATAGTGTAAGAAAGTGTTTGAGAAAGTTTGACAGCAATAAACCCTGGTTTATGTATGAGACAGAGCGTCACATCTGTGGTAATTGACTAGCAGAAATAAATTACTAGCAACTGGAACACTGACTTGAGACGTACGACAGCTCCCTATAAAAAAAAATTGGTTTTGCTAAATTGGGGCCCGCTTAAGGTTGAACTTTGTTCATCTTACGTAATTGGGCGTTCAAATTTGCCCATGCTTTTCTATAGGGGACTCAGAAGACTTTCATGGGGCAAATCTTAGTTCGGCACCATTTGCACTGCCTCATTGTTGTCTAATAGGGATTTTAAAAGACGTGCTCAAAGTTTATCTGTTCCACATGAACCTTTTCGAGAGTAAAATGGTCTCAGGTTCATCATATTTATCATTGTGGCAAGTTTATCGAAGATTTTCTTCAAGATAAGAAAAGAACAATCGATACCGGACGTTTCAGAATGTATTGTAGCATGTGATTGATAATATTTAAAAAAATAACCGTTTTTGTTAAGGATAGGAAAATTTTGTACTACTAAAACGATGCATCATCTTAAACGTTACATATCGTGGTAGTGCAAATCAATGAGTGACAGTGAGTACAACTTCCACATTGACCATATTTGGCAGATTTAAGGGGTTCAAATTAAAGTAATTTTTTTCTAAATTTTAAAAAATTCATAAGTGGTTGATTATAATGCAGTGATTTGGTATGAACCGTATTCGAAAGATTTAGGGCGTTCAAATTAAATTTAGTCCGAACTGCCAAAAATCTTCAAATTATATATCATATTGAGGACTATATATGAGGACTCTGATTTACGGTTGACGGTTTGTTCTAGAATTTTGACAGTTCTCTTTGTAAATTTTGTATCAATGCACGTCAGTATCGTTAAGATAACCATATTGGACTGACAGAATTATGAAGTAACATAAAATAAAATAAAATAAAATAAAATAAAATAAAATAAAATAAAATAAAATAAAATAATATAAAATAAAATAATATAAAATAAAATAAAATAAAATCATGATAAAATAAAATCATGATAAAAACTTGAATAAGACTCTGTCGAAAGAGAGAAAGGTAACGTTGTTGTATTCCAATATTTAATCATATCGCTTGTAAAACTTGGATATATGAAAACTTGGAAAATAGCTAGTCAAATGAAAAATAAAATGTTGCGATTAGTAAGTGTTCTTCAAGGAGTTTATGTTTCTAACAACAAGAGAAGTATTGAAAAGCAATGGCAAAGTAAAAAAAAGCGCTTGCTTTTAACCTAGTAAAAAACAGTGAAAATGTTCCGCACTTGATTAGGAATCGTTTTCCGTTTTGTGCCGTGATCTCAGTATATTAAAATTGAAATTGTTTGAGAAGATGATTTAAAGGATCAATTCATGTTTTCAGTATTATATTACAATGTTTTATCGAAAATATTAGACGAAATATATCGCAATGACTTTATTAGGGACATTAATTTGATGTAAATTGGAACAGATACGCCTAACAGCTGACTCGATGAGGAAGAAGGAAGTTGGAATGATCCCAAGCTCAAAGTAAATTAAAAAAAAATAGAATGCGTAGTTTCAACAGACCATAAATCGTTGTTTCGAAGCACGGAATCAATTGCAGTGAGCGTTGACGTCCTATTTAGGAAATCATACATACAAAGCTAAAAGAAAATTGAAGAAGAAAGAAGAGATGCATCTACTTCAAGACTACTCATCCTTTTTTCTTTGGCGACGTTATTTGCCCATATTTCCTAAGGTTTATAAGTCTGTGTGAATGGCGGTTCGTTTAATAGCTGCCTGAGTCCGAACTTTTGTTAGAATAACAATTTCATTTCATTTTTCTAAGAGTAAGTAAGTTTAATTATGTTCGAAATAGGCAATTCCCGTGTTCATAGCACTTCCTTAAGTACTATGAACTCATTTTTCTCACCCTTTTTGCTTACTGGAAAGGTTTCCAGCGCGTAGGTTACAGATTTAGCAGCATTTTTAGATTTTTAGATTTAGGTTAGCATTAATCTTTTCGAACTGCCTTCCTTTGGGCTCCTTTTAAATGCACGGGGACAAAAAGAAGCCTAGGATAGACACGTATAGAATGTAGAGGCGGGCGATAGCAGTGCAATATTATGCGTTGTTAGGTCATGCAGTTGCGGGTCATGCATAGCCACGTCCTGGAAGCTGGTTACAATGGTGAAGGATTCTGCTCCGTACGAGTACTAGCGACGAGTTTCCTAAGCCGATCCAGCGAGCCTTTGTAAAAAGCCGTATTGCCAGTCGCTTCAAGTAGTAGGAATCCTTTGTGCGCGATGCCTCCTGAGACAAGGAGCACAATGAATATTCTTTGAATAAACGCTGTAGAATCGGTAAATGAAGTGACAGTCCTATGTTATTAACGTTGGGATCTCATTCAATATATCAAAGGATAAATACAGTTGTGATTTTAAATTTGTAGGTCATCAAAACACAAAGGTGTGATTTGCAGAATCGTGCTGCATACCGTTCAAAGGATGTACTTGGAACTTACATAAAATGCTTGTAGTACTTAGAATACTCAGTTTCTTCGCAAAGGATGACGGATTCGAGTTCCGCTGATGGCAATGGTATTTTTGTTTCTGTTGTGATAGCACCAGTGTTTCTTGTTGTGGAAAGTACCTTCAAAGAAATTGTCAAGCGTAGTTATGACCAGAGCATCTTACCGTGTACCTTAGGTGTTGGAACAAAGCGGCTCTAACCCAATCCAATGCTATAGTACTGTAATGAGCTGTTGCGCCACAACACTGACAGCACCAACTAACTCACATTCTAATCTTACAAACGCAATTCTTCGCATTATTGGGGTTTGTAGTTTTGGTAATTTGAAAAGTCAAATTCAACAGGGATTTGAGTTCTAGTGCTAAGCGAAGTGAAAACATCCTGACACCCCGAGTAATAAAAATTATTAACTAAGCGATAGTACTAGTAGATAGTAGATAGAATTATTTCCACATTTCAGTTTGGCATTACATGGGTTAACCTAAAACCCAGTACTGACTTCTAAAATTTATTACACTAAGGTATGCTAAAGATTCCTAGGAAGGATAAAAACAACATGTCCGTGGTTATTTACTTCATGTCTGTAGTATGACAATACTATAGAGTAGGTAGGCGTTAGTAGTTAATTAGTCTGTAAGCTTGATCGTCAGTTGAAAAATTAGTTAGTTGGTTATATGTTGGTTAACACTTATTGTAAACTATTCATGGAGTGGGGATACCTACTTTTTAGGGTTTTTAAACTTTTTAGGCCATAATTTCCACAAGAGGGATGGATATTTTTGAATTTAAATGGTACGTGAAAGATTCAATATTCTGAACTATATAACTTAGACATATGAACATAATTGGGAACATTCTGGAGACTTGCATTGAAAGTATATATATATATAAACAAAGAGCTAAAAAACTATCGTTTTCAAATAATAAAATATTTTGAACAATCTAAATATTTTCATATTTTCGTTTAATTTGTTCGATATACATGCAACACATTGATTGAAGCTACTCTGACATTTCGCAAACCATATTTAATTGTTCTTGAATTAACTATCTTTTATTATTTACTGATTGTATTTATCAAGATTGATCGGTTAACAAGTCTTTTTCCACTTTTTTGTGGACATGCGAAATAAAGTCAGGGAATCACCCATAATTGCATTGACATACAACGTTTCCAATGTCTTTATTTCAACGTTTTTTCGGGGGAAATATTTTTAATAATATTTTGTTTTATATTTTTAATTTTTATTTAATTTTTAAATAATTTTAATATTTTTACAATAAAAAAAGAAAAATATATTAAATATATAAAATAAATAATGCTTAAAAATTGTATTGGATTTCCCTGTTGATGAATAAAAACATGAAGGAGAAATATAACAAACACTAAGACCCGTAGAGAAAAATATATATACAGTGGCTTCGAAAAGTATTTGCTCACCTATGAATTTTATAAACGCTACATAAATCCAAACTATTAGCACTAAACGATATTTTATTCAGGGAGGTTATAGTTTTAGGAATTTTGATTTCCGAAATTGATTTTCGAGCATAATTGTTTCCGTACATAAAATTTCACAAAATTAAATTGAAGCGTTGTATCTTTTTGGTCAGTCTAAGTATTTTGTGACATAAAAACTATTGCAAATACTTTGTTATAGTTGCTAATGTAGCCTAAAGAATTATATATACAAAATTTTTTTTTACCGTTATGCGTAATGAATAAGAAAAAATAAAGATTCGAGGTCACATTTATGCAACCCAGCAGTATTTATTAATTTTTCTGATGTTTAATATTTGGTCGATCCCCCTTATTTCTGATTCTTCTTCGCTTTTTTCTCTTAAAGCTTCGTATTTTTTTTGCTAAAATATCATGCATCTTCCATCTGACCCATTAATATTATATTTACTTTCATCAGTAAATAATAATGTGTTCCAAAACTCGTTTTGGTCATTTTTATACTTATAAAGTGTTGGCCTTCTGGCTATTCTACCATAATATCCAGCATTATAGACTCAGTATTTACTGTGTTAACACACACATTATTCAAGACTTCAGTTTGAATATCACTTATTATTTTTAAAAAGTGTTTCAAGGGTCCTTTTTTATTTTTCGTGCAACAAAGAATTTAACATTCGCAGTAAACTTTTGCGGTCCGTCGGAACTAGGAGCATTTCTTTGACGTTTGCTATTAAAATATCTAATAATAAATGTTATCAGTGTCGAATAAGGTTATTTTATAAATTTTCGAATTTCCCGAATTAATTTTCCATCGCTGCAAACATTCACAATAATTTTCCGCTTTGTTTGCGACACATTTTTATTCTAAGATAAAAATAAAATCATTATCGAGCTCGGAAGCTATCATTCAAATGGGAGTGATAAGACTAGTGAAAAAAGTCCTTACTTTCTACATTATTTACCGAAGAAGTACCGTTATTTTCAACTAAGTTTTAGGCTATAAAATATACAGGTGAGCGGATACTTTTTTGAGCCATATAAAAAAAAATAAAAGAATTATAAGATATCCTAATCAATTTTAAATTAAATCCTTGGTAAAGTATTTAAAGAAGTCCTCCTTAGAAGTCGGTCCTCCTTAAAGTATTTAAAGAAGCAACAAGACATGTGAATACTTAGATTCTCCATTGCACGAATGTCCTGAGAATTCGATATTTCTGAATAATCAAACGATTTTTAAATTTTGCTACGACGGTCCCTGGAGGAGGCCGAATAAGAGTAGTTTGGACAGAGGTGATCAGAAAAACCAGTCGCAAATATTCAGATTAATATTCAAAGTAGATGTTTATTTATGTGAGAAGGGTTGCGTTGACCGTGATTTCAGTTTGCACACTTTTATCATAAAATTTAAAATAAACGACCGTAAAGGTAATATCTATGTTTCAAATAAGAAATAAAATAAGATACATCTAGCCAATTGTTGTCAGTGGATTTGATCATCAGCTGATCAGTGTCAGTTGATGATCCTGTAATTAAATAAATTTTATTACATGCTGATGTTAGCTTTGAAAATGAATATTAAAACTTTGCCTCCCCCAAGCTTAAACTTTCCCCCATTTCCTCTGGATTTTTTTATCGGATCGTTTTAAGCTGCAGAAAAGTTAAGTAAACAAACTAAAGGCTTAAGACATTGAAGTTGAGGAAGATCGGCGACGAAGCAGTTTAGAAAAATGATCCTTTATTTAGATTTATATCTTGTTAACTTCTTATCGACGAAGAATATTGCACTTTTTGTCTTGAGTTGCTGTAAAATTGCTTGTTGCTCACTGGGCACAGAACTGCATCAACTTCTTAAGTAAAGTTGCAAATTAGTTTGCAATCTTATGGTAAGATCCCTTTTCTATGCCGATATCAAACTCAATACTTTTTTCCAATCTATTCGACAAAACTGCTGATTACATCGGATCTATCCGTTTCAAAAGATATTTGATTCACAGTAGTTCTGCAAAACTTGCAGGAATGGTTGTCCTCGATGAAATTTCCGAATACATTCACATTTAACATGAATAATTCTTATGGAAATTCACCGTTCATGTACACCATCATGAAACATGCGGCTTTCGAAATCATGCAAAAGTATCATAAATAATTCTTATTTCGCAATGAATACTTTCCACTTCATGCACTACAGTCCAATGGGTTTGGGCTTCCGACCATTCATTGATTCATTCCATCCGAATGTCTCGCTAACTCCTTGCAATTCTCATCCTGTATTTTGCGTATTCTATATTTTACGGGTTCGCTTGCAAATGTGACGGGGAAAATTTCTTAAACAGCAAAAGAAAAGCCACGACAAAAAGAAAGTTCATCGTATTGGAAGGGCACGTATGCCAAGGGTCGTCTCAGAGTCATTTGCATAATCAAATGGTTGAATTTGAATATCTTTTAGTTATGATATGAGAACGATATAAAGTATGAAATACGGCTCTATAAAAACTATAGTTTCCTCCCCGTTATTCTCTATTGGCAATGTGGTACAATCGATGTTTTATATTTTTATATCTTGTTTTGGGATTTTTGTTACTGCAAGGAGCAAGATTTGGTAGTTAATGGATGTGTTGCCGATGGTGGGTTAACGCTAAAAAATATTTTTTAGTTTTTGAAACAAAAAATATAAAAAAAATATTGCTCTGTTCACTATCCTTCGAGCCATATGAAACTTAACCATATGATTTAATTTCTCAATTGAGCTAAAATATGTTTTTGAAATATAATCTCGACCTGTTCTTTCACATCTTCAAAAAGGATTGAGTGTCAACCTCAGTGTTAAGGACGTACAGAAATGTTTGCAATGTTTAGCTCACCAGAATAAGTACCTTTCAGATTTATGTATCTGTATTCAAAGCTAGCAGATTTTACCTTTGAACGACTAAAAAAAACTAAGGGAAGGTATGAGTGTGATCGTCAAACAGTTTCAATAGTTTGACAATAAGGTCTTTGACTTGATGCTCCATTTGTGTGTAAAACCTGTGTGAAAATCACGGTTTACTGGGTAACAATCCATTCTTCAAGATTTTCGTACATTTCCCTAACTCTATTAGATGTAATGTATACCCAAAACGCGACATACATAGAATGCTTGACAGTTTTGGCGGTGCATTCGTCAGAAAAACTTTTCCCATCTGATCCAAAGAGGTTGAACTTGGACTCATTAAAAAGTCAATCGCCTTCCAATCGTTTACAGTCCAGTTTGCTCTATTCTGTGGCTATATGTACACGTTTTTCTTCATCGATGTTATATAAGTGGGTCCAGCCTGTTCAGGCGCTCGAATATCCAGCTGCTTAAGCCAGCATTGCACAGACCGAACTCTTATGAAATAACTCGAGCAAGTTTTCAATCGTAGGCACAGTTCCAAAACGTATTTTAAAGCTGAGTAAATCTCGCTCTGATGTAACCGTAAGCGTATAGTTACCATAGCCTAAGCACTAAAATGCACTGACAATTCGAACACCAACTGTAGCAAATAAAATGAGCTTTACGAAATAGAGAGCTTAGAAATAAAACGATCTAGGCGAGTTGAGAGATCGCTATGGCTATCGGCCTGAGCCTGAATGTATGTGAGAATAATTTTGTAGGTGTAAAAGCATATTTAAGTCATTGTGTATAAAGACGAAGTTTAAGAGAAAGTTAATGCACATATCTGCGCACCTCGATCTCTTTCTCCAATTTGAAACAAGTTTTCCTTACAACTGTCAATCTGGGAAATCATCATCATCATGAATCAGGAAAACTGGCACCAAGTACCGTTAGATATGGCGTTTGTTTGAAGGATAACCGTTCTTTAGTGGTTACGCATGGAAGAAACATGCAACGCTCACACTGTCAGATGACATCTCTCAGACACTGATATTTTAAGCACAAATAGATTTATTTTTGCATTGCGTTTTTACGCGAAAGCTTTGAGAGGGTTGCGCTATTTTTAAGGCAAAAATGAGAGAAAAATTACCTATCCAAATGTAATTCCATAAAGTTTGGAATATCGCTAGATTTATTTGTTCGAAGTATTAGTGCTGTATGTTCTTAAGCTTTGCTTTTGGCTTAACTTTTTCATTTTTAGGCGATGGCAAACTGGTCTTGGGAAATGTTTCTACAATACGTCTAGGAGACAACTCATATTACTCTTTTCTTGTTCGATCTCTCGAGCTGTCGAACTTTCTTCACTCAAAAACACTAGTTTGGCCTTTTTTAATCACAGTTTGGTTGTGAAAAACTTTACTTATTCACATTAATTCAAAATCTGACTGTATTGATCCTGTTGGATGACACTTTTTGTGTTTATTTTATTGCCTATAAATTGGGTTGCAATAAGTGCAGTTCCTGAATCACTTTTTCTAGTAGTGATTGCGCAAAATATAAATGAAATCTGGAAGTGTGAAATTTTTTGGCAGGAGATGTATGTGTTTTTATTAATTTTTAACTAAAAATAACATTCATATATAAGTCATACATAAGAGCTGGGGATCAGCTATCATACCCAACGTCAATCTGCATGGGCTGATTTGGATAAGGGAACTTACTCCCTATTGCTGCGTTTAAGTTACAACGAATCCTATGAATCCGACGGCCATTCCCACTGTCTCTCTACGCTTCGAGAAAACATTATAACTTGGATCTTACTTTGAGGCATTTTGGCCGAGTTTGCTAGATATATCCGTATGTAGGATTTTTGCGACTCAACCCTGGAGTCAACCCTCAACCCGATACCTCAACCCTGGAGGTATATTCAGATATAAGTCCACATGTGGATGTACGAGCCAACTAATTGGTGTACGACCCTTGCTTTTCAGTGTTGCCGGGCCATCTTCTTGGGTTGGCGTTCATCAAAGACTAACAAGAGAGAGAGAGAGAGAGAGAGAGAATGGGAGAGACAAAATGAGAGAGAGTTGGTAATGGTGTAAAAGGTGGCGTTTTCCCTAACAACGTTAGAATAAGGTGGGCTCCATCCTTTCAACATTCCAGCATTCCAAGTGTAAACGCTGGAGATCCTACATGCAAACTAGTACTTTATTACGATGAAATGGAGGATGGCCGTAACCAATCTCACAATTCACTTGTATAAGTGGAATATAAGGTTAGGCCTAATCAAGACAGGTATTCATATTAAAACTTGCGATTTTATATTCTATGATCGTCCTATTCCTACTCTTATCGTATAATAGTAAGAAATATAGAATTTCTTCTTGTGCGAAACTTTTTTCTTGTTGAAAGGTAAGTTTTAAAGAAGAAAATTACACTGATCTGTGGTAAGCATAACTAAACTTTTCCTTACAAAACCAGCTTAGGCTGCACTTTTCACTGAAATATTGAAACAATATTTGCCAGAGAACAAATATACTCTCCCTTTTTGAAGTTAAGCGAATGGTGTACTCAGTAAAATAATTCGATGAGTTGACCATCCCAAAATAAGCCCTAACACATTGAACAAACATTCGATCTAACGGTATTCGACAAAAATAAGGAGAACTTTATTTAGATTGGTTAATTTGCTCTCGTTTTGCGTCAAGTAAGGACGCTCCATTCAAACGCTTAGCTTAAAAACACAATATGAATACAAATTCACTTATAATTCATCTTTCTCTGTCTAACGTTGGTCGTCCGAAAGTGTCTATGCTGTGTGCATTTATGCTAGACTACCGACAAGAAGGCTCTGCAAAACTCTGACATCGAATTCTGAGTAAACGAAAAATGGAATTTAGTCAATGAAGTTGGAAGTTATCTTGAATTTCATTGCATTTGTGGAAATTGAAAATTTTCTCTGCTTCTTGCGGGCTTCCTGAGCACGTTCAGAGTTGAGGAGAAGAGTTTCACATTGGCCTTTTTTTCTTTTAGTGGTCATTGCGTCGTGCTGTTGTTAAAATGGTTTTCCTGTTGTAAGAAATATCAACTTTCGCTTCACTCGTTGAATTATGCGAAACTGGTAAGTTATTTGTTTCTGTTCTGGAAACTGGTGTAACAAAAGAAACGTTGGAGACATTCCCGATGGCCAATTCTTTCGCTGCCCTTATGGAATGTCTGCTGATGGTTCTGAAAAGAGGTCAGAAGTCCTTATCTTGATCTTTCAACTGTCGTGCTTCCCTATGTTGTCAGTTACACCTAGTCCTGCCTCTTATAAGGTGGACTTTTGTTGCATCCTTTCTTAAGAATAGGATAATCATCTGAAGTCAGATCGTCTGCAGCTCCTAGTCAAATATTGCAGATCGGAATATGATGAATTAAATTCAGGATATTAATTTGGTTCTTCATTTCTTTGTATAAATGTCCTTAAAACTTGGCGGAAAATTTAAAATTTAATTGTTCATGCGAATATTCGGCCTGAAGTATAGAGTTTACGGTAAACAGTAGTATCTAAAATAATATAGTCAGCTACTTCAAAAATATCTACCGAGCATGTGAGAATATTTTAACAGAAAGAATCCATTAAATGTATTTAAAGTTGTTCGATGGTAGCCCTGTTTCACGACATTTTAGTATCCTTCAAAACAACCGAGACAAAACAAAAAGTCAAGAGGGGTTGATTTGTCATAAAATTCATGGTTTTAGTGATTTTATATTCACAAGGAATTATTGATCCTAAATTTTAAAAACACAAACAAAATTGTGAAATAATTGATATTTATAGTTGACACAATTTTAAATGATGATTTTATTACAAGGCGATTCATTGGGAGCTCAGTTTTTATCTGTTAAAGGCTATCCATGCCATTTGTATAGTCCTTTCATCCTACGAACTTAGTGATAACATAATTACCTCAATAAATTTTAATGGATCCACTCTTATCTAAATCACGCCTTGAAGAACTTTCAAAAGAACTGTTTTAAGTGCTAACTTTCTTTTGTGATTATTTAACACTCGTATTTTGTTATGTAAAACTGCTTTAGTAACATCTCAACGATTCTTTTCATTTCGGTCAATTGCGGAGGATGAGCATTGTGTTGCGCTATAGAATGGAGTTTGGGCAAACTCCAATCTCCGCGGTTTTAAGTAATTTATTATTTCTTATCGCAATCACGTCTTGACGAATTCAGTAATGTGCTATGTAAGTCGAAATTGTTTTCTTAAACGAATGTCTGAAACGTGAGATACAGCTGTAAAAGCGTTGGAATGATCCTGGCATTCATGTGTACAATGTACTCGTGTTCGTACGAGGCTGCGATTAGATGCAGAACAGGTTGAATCCTAGTCAAGGGAAAGTGATACTTTGTGTTGCGTTTCCACGCTATGGTATATTTGGACTTCCGCCATGGCTTGGGATGAACTGGAATTTTTAGAATTAAGAAAATCCAATGTTCGCGTGGTTCCTAGTGCTGTGAAATTTAGTTACTTCTGTAGGGGTTTCACTGTTTTTGTCGGTATACGTTCAAGTTGGAATTCAAAATCAGTGGGCTTTGAAGATTTCATGGTATCAACTTTACTACGATCGAACCAGGTGCTTTTAACGGTGGTACATAATAAGAAGAAAGAAGCTTTCTCCGAGTATCAACATATTCTCGCTACGAAATCTATTCATGTCCCAAATCAATTCCCCGAATTCCCGATCCTTAAATCCACTTGTTTGAAACTTTTAACTTCATTTTCATTCAATTGACCGAGCAACCCCTCAGGTGATGCCGAAATCATGGCGTTGCTTACCTTCACCCTCGACAACTTTTCAACATTGCCGTGAACTTTACAAACACAACCCTTAACGCCCATTTACAAGTGAGCAAAAGCGTTTAAGCTAATAAAAATTTTTGTCCCCACGGGGGTCGTATCTAGAATATGAGCAAGCAAATGTAATGGAGCTCTGTGCTAACAGCAAACAAAAGAAGGGTTTACCAAAACGAATCACAGTCAGAATGAATCGTTTAATCGCCCGTACATGCTCCACCATGCTAACTTGTTGTAAGGTGGTAGATCGTCTCCTCCCCAAAGATAACAAAAACATTTGAGTGAAAATGTAACGAACGAAAGGAAAAATGGGGGATGTATCCTTTTCCCAGGCAATTCGTTCAAGCTACAAACTCAACTTTTGTCTTTGTACTGTTCGTTTGGCTCAAGCTACTTAATGTGATGGTTTAGTAGCTGTGATTATGAGGATGTGTGGAGAATAAAAGGACTATTAAAGCGTTTGAAGATTGCCACGGAGGGGCTGAATTGGTATTATTAGCTGGAAATCAGATTCGGATACGATGGGGTGATTAGATTAAATGAATGATAATCATTACGGGTGATAAGTGAATAATATGCACTACTATATGTTGATAAAATGTACAAAAACTATAAACAGTATTATGAGTGATTTATTTGGTTTAAGTGTTTCACACACATGTGAAGCAACTTGAGGATTATCTTCAGAGTATCCTTCGAGGCTAGAAACTATTTTGTGAGTAATCATTTTTTAAGCAAGTTGCTTATCTCAGTAAGTTGATCGAACACATCTATGTACATAGTTTTGAGAACGATACAAATGTAGCTAAGGCCCTAATTTTCATTTTTTACTGGGCTTCCATTAGAATCGTATTGAATGTATAAATTTAACAACAAAAAATGGTATGTAATGTATACAAAGTTTTGAATTGTTAATAAATAACGCAAGGAACCGGGCATAAACTATGAAACAAATGAGGGACAAATCGTTTTAATTGTTTTAATACTGCCCTGGCATACATTGAAACACAGTGACCCTAATAAAGTATACTAAGTTTGCAATTATTTATTCAATAAACTTGACCTAATTCTTAATTCATTACAGACCTTAGTTTGCAAATATGGCCTTCAACTCTCCTTATCTTCAATTTCGGAATTTGACCACTATCGCACTGTTTTTGTCGATTGATTATGACAAGCAATTTGAATTCCCTCACATCCTTCCTTCCCTTCTTCAGTCATCCTGCCAAATACCTTTCTTGATATCGGAAAGTCAACACTACGCTACTTTAACTAAATTTTTGTTTGATTTTTTGAGAATTTTTTGATGTAATAAACATTTTCATTATAGAAACACATAATTGGAGGGTATGATCAGAAATATTATTAGTAACTTATTACCCACTCCAAGAGCTTGTTGAGGAACGGTTGAGACCATGAACTTCCTCAGGAGCCGGGCGGTTTGCCTCGGCGCGATATGTCACGCCGCGTCGTCGTAGACACGGCATGAAGTATCGGCAATGTTATGTTGTATGCGGAGGACGCGTTTGCCCAACATATCAAGCAAGTCCACGTTAAAACTGGCATTCAATGTCTCTCCAGGAGGCATGCACTCCCTGTAAACCACACCATAACGGCTGGAATAGTAAATGAGCATGGATTTGGTCTGTGGCTTGCTCAATCTGGATGTGTTTGGACGCGGTAAGTTTTCGGTACCTCCCTTAGCGCTCTTGCGTTTGTTCCCCGGATCTTACTGAAAACCCAGTTTCTACAATGGCAATCGTATTTTAATGACAATTTTAGTTTTTGTGTAAGCAATATCAAATGATTCCTTGCTTTGGTATCCCAGCCAATCAGACCGTCTTACTAAAATGGCAATGACGTCAACAACCTCCCAAGTCCATATCAATAACCAGCTCACAGACTCCTTTGATACAAATACCGGGCTAAAGCAGGGAGATGGGCTGGCCCCTTTGCTGTTCAATTTGGCTCTGGAATATGTCTTAAGAAAGCTACATGTCGATACACGAGGCACACTTTTATACAAATCGAGCCAATGTGGATAGCTTATGCGGATGACATCAAAATTTTCAAATATCAAAAGACTCGAAATATCACAGTTTTATAGATACGGTATTGAAAACATAGGTGAAATTGTGTATCTAGGCTCCAAAATAACGAGATTCGCTGTAGAAAGAGGTGAAATTCGCCCAACAGTACGGCTTGTAAATAAAATCTTTTATACAATTCTGACGATTATGAAGGCTAGCTGTATACACAGGAAGATAAAGCTCCAAGCACACAAACCTGTGATAAAGCCTATGCTATGCTACGGGTGTTTAACCTGGAGCCCTAACCCAAGCTTCCGATAATATATTGAACGCCTTTGAGGGACGGGTCGAGAGGCGGATAATTAGAGCTAGATTGACGAAACGGAGGTCTCAACGAATGTAAGACTTCGGAAGCTGTATTTGACTGGCTATATGAACCGTATTGACAAGCAAAGGATACCCAAAAAGGAGAGCTGAAAAGTGAAAAAGAGTGGGATATCTGAGGAAACGTTGAAGTGACTCTGTTGACGATGACAATTCATCGTTGCTCGGAATTCAAAATTAGAAGACGCGGTTTATGGATCGAGGCAGGTGAGCTTGTTGTAGGGGGCGAAGACCCGAGTGGGGCTGGGGTCCTTAGAAGAACAAAAACTTCTAAATTTCTTGACAAATATGTTCACAGTTCAAATTATATTCACTACTCGGGTCTCTTGGCACAAACTGGTAATACAGCTTTCGCATGATCAAATGTTAGTAATTATACCCTTAACCCATCAACAATCAGACACATATTTGTGCGTGAACCAGAGTTCAGAAGCCAAAGGAAACTAGGGTCAAACTTTAGCCACAAATGGATCACCGTCACATTGATCATCGTTGACGATCGCCCGTGCCTCCCGGAACAACTTATACAACACAAACACTATTGAGTGACTCACTGAAGTTTTGTTACGTATTCCAATGTGTAGGCGATATAAAAACAAAAAAAAAAAATTATATAAAAATAAATAAATAAATAAATAAAATAACAATAAATTTTGAACATAACAATAAATAATTGTTTTAGTTAAGTTTTTAATTTGTACTCATCTTCTTAAGTTAAAAAAAATCATACGAGATAAAATAGAACTAAGAATAAAATTAAAATAAAAACATTTATAAATAGATTTAGGTATTAAGTAATATTCAGTTAGATAATACTAGTAACAAAAAAAAAAATTCTCAGTAAAAAGAGGTGTCGGAAAAAAAGTCTCAAAAAAAATTTTCTCAGTAGGAAATAACAACAAAATTTCTTGGAACGTTATTGGGAAGAAATTTTCCATTGATATGATTCACTTATTTGTTGTGAAGATATCGCTATAAGTAGAATAAAAAAATGTTGATATAGGGATAGAAATCCAGGGTAAAGTTTTGGAAATAGAAATTGTGAATTTAAGTATTGAGGATAATAAAGCAAATCAAGAAGTATTAGCAGCTGTTTGAAGTGTTTAGCCCCGGAAGTCCGCGAGTGCAAAATATTTGAATTACGAAGCCCAAGAGAACATTTTGATTACGATCGAGGCCAAGAAGACCCGCAATCAAGCAGATGTGGTCAGAGGTAGCGCAGCAGAATTCATTGAAGTCCTGAAATCAAGCTGAGGTAGAGATTTGTGTTGGACGCAGCGCTGCAGAATTCATACGCTCAAGTGAAGTCCCGAAATAAAGCAGAGGTGAGCAGAATCAGTGCAGCACAATTCATGTAAATTAAATATTTTATATTTTCTTATTTTTATTTGATCATTTCTATTTATTCATTCTGTCTAATATGAAAGAGTAAACTCTTTCTGTGTGTGCGTGACATGGAAGGATCAGGGCTTAAATAATGTCCTAGAACCCCCCCCCCGCCCGCGCGGTGATCTAGTCGGTTAAAAATAACATCCTTTGGCCGCCATAATGCGGCCGTTGTATTTTCAAATAACCCTGTCTATTGAACCTTGTTCCTTTCTTTCGGTGCAGGTGCGACCTATCGGTTGCCCCATTGTATCATTATATTATTGTTAATTATTTTTTTTTTTTGAAAGTACATCCGAGTTTCCCACAGGCGTGTTTAACCCTCCCGAAGGACTATGTTTCGGTTTTCCCAAGTCCCAATCAAGAAATCCCTTTTAGATTTTTTTCTCCCTCTCCTTCTTCTCTGTTCCAAAATAACAGTCTTTTTGAAAGTCTCCTCACTCTACCATGCCTAGGATGCCCGAAAACCGCTCCATCACTCAGTTTGAGTTCTACTACCTTTTGGCCTTTTCAGGTATGTGATTCTTTAATGCTAAGTACATTATCCTCAATGCTACATAATTACTGAATGAAAGAAGAAATCACTGAGATACGGTACACAGATGCATCAGGTTAGAAAAGATGCCTCAGGCAAGAAATATACCAGATTTCTTTCATATGGCAGTGCTGAATTAGATCTCTTTGATGAGCGGCATTAAAACTGGCAGACCCCTAATGATGAGATCTACACAAAGCCATAGGATGATATTTTTGTGCCAAACCTTGAAGCTCGACTTTATGACTTCTAACTACCTTACACCACGTGCTTCTTATGAATCCACCAAAAGAAGATCGCTTTGTCGCAATTAATTTGTATGTTAGCCAGTAGTTGATACAGCCTATCCTGAATAACCAACCGAGAGACTTCAGGTTTTGATGATATCCGGCAGTTGAAGCGCCTATTATTCGATTCAAACAGTTGTTCCTACCTTGGTCGAAAACAGCTTAATTGATCCTTGTCATTTATGGGAAAGGTAATTCATTAGTCGTTACTCGCTTACCACTCGTTGTGGACGCTGGACTCTGCCTACTGTTTGGAATCAGCTTTGTTGACTGTTGGTTTTAGAGAACGTCTTCCAGAGATGAATTCTTAGTGTAAGTCACTCTTGTTGTAAAAGTGAACAGATCTAGAAAACGAATTTTACGGCAAGTATGAGTTTCAAAATGCCGTCAACTCAGCAAGACGGACAGATATCCTTTGAGTTTTTGATCAGAAGTTTCGTATTTCTGGCTACTTGCTGATCGTAACACGAGTTTATCTGATGGAAATATAGGTTTTGTATCCCATTGAGGTAGGCAGAAAAGAAGCTAGATCTATCTGCGGCAGGACATCGGTCAATTTAAAGACCAGGCTCCTAAAATCATTGCATGTCATCTATTGTGCAAGGTCATTGTTATAACCGGGTTTTGCTAGCTCATTTTGGCAGGGAGCTGTAGTTTTTGCGAGATTAATTGACTCTATTCAACTCCGTCATAAGCACATTGATGAAAGAGGGTGGAACAATGGATAAGCAAGTGAAACATCCTAGTAGTGATTGCAAAAACTGAGTGCTCACGAAGCGAAAGACATCATCCTCTATCTCTATGATGCTAGTTCAATCGAGCTTCGGACAAGCAAGAAGCCTATCTAGGTAGGACTTACTCTAGACAATTAACTTTTTACTGGAAAGTTATCCGTAGGGTATGGGGAAGTACCAAAGAATCGAAGTGCTTGTAAGTAACCATGCCAGGTTAATGCAAAAGTCAGTAATACGTTATGCGTTATGCAACTCATTGTACTTTTGAAACCATGAATCACACGAAAAAACCGACACTACAGCTAACTTTTGTAAATTTGTTAAGGGGTGGATTATATTTACCTGGAACCCTAAAATATTTATTTTCAATGAAGCTATGTTTTTGTTTTTAAGGGTTCTTTATGAACCTCCAGGTTTTTTTTGGGAAATTCGCAGTAATAAGGTATTTAAAGGCATCTTTTGGTAGACACGTTTAGGTGATTTTTATCTTCCAGGAGTGGTGTCTGCGCGATCTTGGGTTAGTTTTTAACTAAAGATAATTCTTGCAATTTTTGCTGTGTGTTCTTTGTTTGTTATATTATATCAAGTGAGTTTGAACGAATTTGAATCATTAAACATATATTTAAGGATGCCGAATTTAGTGTATTTAGAGTAGTATTCAAAGTAAAACCGTGCACATTCGTATAGGCTAGTGAATTACACGCGAAGAAAATTAAAGTGATGTTGAATTGGAAAATGGATAGATTCAAAAGATCGCGATCTTTAAATTGACATGAAATAGTGGGGAAGCCAGTCACAAGTGAATCAGTCGAACAAGTAAAAGCATCGAAAGAAATCCCAAATAGTCCTGAAGCTCATGCTGTAGATTATAAAATATTAAACTTTGTGTATGTTTTTAGGACATTCTCTCTCAACAAGTGAATAACGTGGAGAAATACGTCATCATGTCCGTATATAGGTAAACCGTATAAAGTAAATTGGAGTTTTACTTTTACAATGAGGCTACTTGGAATTGAATTCAAGGAGTGCAATGGAGTTTGTGGAGTTATGGATTTGCCTCATCCAGCCTCACAAGCATCATATGAATTGCACGCAGAAAACATAAGACAAGATGTCATGCGAAGCTTCATTTCATCGTGGTGTGCAAGAAGAAAAAGACCCATCTATGGTAGATTAACAGTTTCAGGTGAGGGAACCTATGAAAAGAGAGTCCATACTTGGTTGTACGGCGTTTCTTCAATTGATTGCGTGGGAAACTGGTCTTAGATGTTCTTGTGAAATCTACTTATTGTATTGTAAAACATGCGAATCGCAGAAAAGGACAAAAATGGTATTGAGTACGAAGAATGAGAAGTAGCAAAACGGGAGTACATGTGATCAATAGGGATATTAAGGAGATCTCCTAAAGAGCACGTGAAAGAAATGGAATTTAGGAACTGCATTGAATATAGTCACTCAAAGACATGTAAAGAAATCGTAGCTGATAATCCGTATGGAGAAAATGACCTCATTAATAAAAAGGAATGCATTGACTATATTCAGAAACGCATGGGAACACGCCTTTGAACATTGGAAAAAGCAGGAAAATGTCACCGTTCTCTAACTATTCCATCGATATTATTCTTCTCTCTATCCTGATCCTTATTTCTTGAATTATTTGGAATTATGATTAAAATTTACTCTCTTAGGCTTTGAGCATCATTTTGAGGATTTCCCAGTGACCTCGTGTGTCTGTCTGAGCCATCTTTTTAAACTTTAAGACGCTTTATTTGTTTCTAACTACATTTCTCCTATAAAAGTTGCATATTTAGTTCTGCATAAAATTGAAAGCAGACCAAAAGAAGATTGCAGAAGTGTCATGCAAATTTTTTTTTCAAATATTTCACATGAAATTTTACACGTGGAAATACATATAAAACTGAGCATGAAATTCAGCATTGTTTCCCAGCGCCCATTCAGTTTTGTTTGGATGTGAGTGAAATCAGAAAGGAGAAAATAACAAGCTTGCAATGGTATGCATAATGATATCATAACTAGATCCCATGAAAGTCCCGACAACACAGATGGAATGTTTCATTTGTACGTAATTGTTTTAAAATGGAAATTTCGTCCTGGAAACTGTCCAAAGACTAAATATATATGCTGGACAATATTTTGTTCTGAATTTTTTATGTTGTTACATACAAAATAAATGCCAGAGCAGCGACATGTTGCGGGGTGGTGGCTAACATTTTTATGTGGAAATTAATTTGTGCTGATATAAATATAAATGCCGTCTGGTGAAATAAATTTTGATGTTTTTTCTCATGCTGCAAAAGGTTTTCTCCATCGAACGTTTCTTTTACCATTTAGATACGGACGGTCACTGAACGTCTTCTCGTATTGGTGATACTGCTGGGTCAGCACACTTATTCATATTCATTTGTTTTAATAATAATCAATTATTAGCTTATGCACACATGTATCATTGGTTTGTACATATTTAATCCGCTAAAAAGCTATTCATCTTAACAACAGATTTTACTTTTGCCCATTCTCCATCGTTAAATAATTTATTAAAATGAAAGACGGCCACTTAGCTAAATTACTATACGCGTCCTTTCAACGGTTAAGCTATTATCCCTTCGTACATATTTGCTTGGACCTCCATCACATAATCAAATAATCCGAAATAACGCTCTGCTAAACGGAAAGATGATGTATGACCAGTCTGAACTGTCACATATGCCATGGTTGAAAATTATGCATCTATAGTTTGTTTTGTTGGTTCCAGTGAAATTCTATTGATATTGGAGCATACGAAACCTTTTAAAAAAGTACAAAAGTTACCGTTTTAGCAACAAAATTTTGATGTTGGAATAAGTGAAATTTGTTTAAACTAACATTCAAATTGTTGTCAATTTCACTCTTCCAATCTCCTATGCCTGATACTTTTGCTAAAGAAACAACATATATAAACATGATATGTTTCATATGCAGAAAGGAAAAGTCGAGGCAGTGTGTGTTTTCCATAAATTTGCTTCGGTAATATTTCAAACCGCCTGGAATCTTTTTTTGTGTTTGCGTAAAGTTGAAGGATTGCGGTGTCGATATAAATATGCTAATGCCAAACTGTGTTTATACCCTCTTAACCACCATTTGGCATTCCAATCGATACGAGGCCATCTTTTTTGCAATCAGCCAGCAAGAAATATTCATTGAAGCGGGGTAGAAATTAAACGTGGTTTTGAATTTATGGTGAAAGTATTTTTTTTCAATAAGGCTATTCATCTGCAAAGATTTTGCTATCAATTGGTTATCATTTAGACTTTTTTTTTAACCATATCTCATGAGTCGAAAGGGTGGTTTAAGAAGTAATACTGACGCCAAGATGCACAAATTTCTATTATTTCACGAAGAAGCCTTATAGTGAAGTGGTTCGGGTCTCCCCTTGCAGCAATTCTCTTCTTCACTGGATGAGGGATCTCTGTAGTACATCATGCTTCTAGGCATCGAAAAATGAAGCTTCCAGGAAGACTTAAGGACTTTGATTCTGGGTTGGTAGGAAGATTTGCGGTGTGTAGACCGTGAGCCCTGCACTGTTGAGAGTGCTTCAATCCGGCCTTACAGCGTTCACCTTCCTTAAAAAATCCTTCTTTTCACATCAACACATTCCTGCCGCAAAAAAGTCAAAAATAATAATACCTGGTGGAGTTTCAGTTGGTGATGCTACAAAATCTTTTCAAACCGATTGTTTTTCACAATTAAATTATTTGAACATTAAATTAATTGCTCACCGTACATGACTAATTGACGGTCATCCAGGCTCTATAGCCAATCTCAGAACTATGTCTCCAAGAAGTCTCGTGTAGCGTTTCTAGCAGTTGCTCGGAATGAAAGCTACATCGCACTTTCTTCGTCGGTATAATCTGCTCAGTGCTTTCCTCTTCTTCTTCCTCCTTCGGTCCTCCCATCAAATACAATTTGGAAATCCAAGAAGTATGCTTGCACTGCAGGTTGCCAGCCCTCTAGTATTTCAGAACCTTTATTATTTTAGAAGACTTCTGGCATCTTCAAAATGCCTTCAAATTTTTAGTTGTATCTGTCTCGCAATAGGTTTTCATTGCTTAATTCTTTGATAATTCTTCTTACGATTCTCCTTGAGCTCATTTCCTGAGGAAACTTGCTCAAAAGTCCTTAAGAGTCTTGCATAGGCGGCGTTTCTTGAAATCCTTGGAGAAGAAAAAAATTAATAAGCGAGATTAGTGAAGCCTTCTAATTTATGTTATTTTAAAAATTATTTAAGGTTTTGATAACCAAGTAAAATCTTTGATGACGAAAGTAACGAACATGTGGAATGCTGGAGGCCTAAAAAGCCTCAAAACAGTAACCGTTCCAAACAAGGTAACATGTGTAGACACTGACATAATCAAGGATTAGTGAGCAGTTCCAGTGATCCGGAAGCAGGCTGGGAGAAATCAAGCTCTCTTCTAAATTTGGATACCATGTTGAGACAGACTATCATGGTCAGCAAGGAACAAAATGGCAGGTTATTTGGGAAGAGATCGAGTCGGACCCACAAGGTTATGGTTATAGGAGATTAGCTACTTTCAAAATCGATTTTTTACACAATGTATTCGTTATTAATTTCAGACCAATGTGGCATTGTATACTGGACGCTTCCTATGCAATTACCAAATTCAGATGACTTTCAAGTCCTAAACTAAATGGAATATCCTCTTTTCTACGATGGAATAGTTAAATAATCTCATTTGGAATGAAAAACTCCAAGACTAGAGCACCTGAACATTGAAAAAATTAGGTTATTGGAGTCTTAGATATAAAACTATTCGTATAGCAAGTACAAATGGATCTATGATGACCAAACTGAAAACCATGGGGTTGGGTTGTAAGGTCTGATGAGTCTCAACGCTTAAATGGATACCCTTAGAAACAGTCTGTGTATTGGTGAAATAAAGAAAACCCTCAGGTATAATTCACGGTTAATTCACAGTACAAAGGTGCAGATATAGCGAACAAAAAACAAGTGAGTAGAAACTGAAACTTCTACCTTCTATCTAGCAAAGAGAGTAACGAGACAGGCGGATAATGGGAGGTTCAAGAGGTCAGCTTTAGGTCACAGCGTAACTTTTAACGATCACTAACAACTAAACTACAAACATAACGGTATCCAACGAATTGCAGATTCCAGATGCATTGGTGTTTGTAGATAGAACTTATGATGATAGAAAATCAAGTATATACTATAAAGATGGTAGAGCGGTGAAATACGCGCTAATATTTTCTTAAACTTTGTATTCAAACTCAAACAATATACATATTCATGTATATTGCTACACTGTAGAAATTATTCTCTTATAGGTTTAAGCTCTGAAAACTAGTCTTCAGCATCTTTCTATATGCATATGTCATTTAATATGAAAGCTCTCTGTCATGCAAAGCTCGTTGATTGGTACGTGAGCTGTTCGCTTAATTGTGACATGAGGTGTTCGTGTGTCTTTCTTTATGATGGCTTTCTAAAGTGTGAGACATTTTTGTAATGCTCAGTTTTGCTATGCTAAGAGTTATGAGTCGATCTTATTAAGTTATTAACTTGCAAACTCGGCTTTAGAAACCCTATGTACCCTATGTACACTATGCACGAAACTATTAAGGTCAGCTGATATTATTGTAATTGATCAAACGGAAATTTCACTTATTATGACCGGGACGCCGAACTTTCATGTTCAGACAGGTAAATTGGAAAACATTTGTAAGGTGTTTGACATTTGTAAGATGACATTGTGACATTTGTAAGGTTGAGTGTTTCACTTTAACTCAGTTAAAGTCAACGTTTATTCTCAGCTCCGTATATTGTATTTGTATTTAGAAAGAAACTTATAAAAATATACAGCATCCCCTAAACTTAGTATGTCAATCGATACGGCTCGCGGCGTAGTCCAAAAAGCCTGTGTCTGATCTGTAGAGGTCACGTTGTCATGTCTTAGCTCATATCCTGTACAAAGGCGTTCGTCCAACGAATCAACTGTGGCCTATACTGATTAGATTGTTTTGAAATCGTTTGTCCATGCAAGCTTATTTACTATAAAACAATGCAATATTGGCTCATCCTGATATGTAGCATGTTTTTGAACCATAAATATTCGACATTGATGCTGACATTCAGCTTGATGCTAAAGATTGACCACAATGCTTTATACTTTCTCATCTCGCTTTCTTTTTGTCATTGAATCAGCTACGGACATCTGAAAAACCATCTGTCAATGTCTCACGGCTTAAGATCATGAGAAACATATATACCTTTTATTGATACCTGAAATCTTATGGAAACTACTTGTTTAGCCACTTTTAATGTATTTATAAACTTCTCTTCCAATTGGCTGGGGCTTTTATCGCGTTAGACGTCATTAATTAGAGAATTTATTATGAATTGAATTCATGAATTTATTCATTATAAATTTTCTAATGAAAAATAATTCGTCATTGAATAATTTTTTTGCTGTCCATCGCTCACCCTTTCTGCATTCATCAATTTTCAAAGTCATCATTTTCAAAGTGACAGAACAATTACGGCTAACATGATTTATCAGTGGAAGCATTGTCACCATAGATTGCTATATGCAGTTTAATGCGTAGTGGTTGCTGAACTCTTGCTATCAATGCGACAAATTGCTTCTTTATTAACACATAGTTTTATATATCCAACACAGTTAAACAAAATTTTTTTTTTGAAACTTATTGCAACATAAGCTGATTGTTATTGGCAGATGTCAATCTCTGAAATTGCAGAAATCAAATGTCACGAGTCGCTGTCATGTGTCGATGTCGTAAACTGCATCAGTTAACATAACAGATGATATCATTCATGTAGAAATTGTATGCACGACTGGAAACGACTGATCAATATGCTTCTGGAATTGACAAAGTTACAAAAGGATACTTTGAAAATAGGACTAGTTCAAGCAGAGATCAATAATAGTAACTAAAATAACCAGATACCATCCGTCAAGCTGGTAGTGCAGTATTCCCAATAAAGTGGATGGACCCGCGGTTGATGTTAACCATATCGTCTGGACTGATCTACTACTGATCTACTACTACTGATCTGTTTGTTGGCAGGTTCAGTAGATTTTTGACTTTAGTGGGGCAACAATTGAATAACCCGTTTTGTTTTTGTTGGATAGATCTTCTGTTTTTGATAAAATTTGTATGAGTTGCCTACTCCACCTTGCAACAACTAGAGGGTAAAAAAAAGGCGGGGCATCGCGTATGTTTTGATTTTTTAAAATTCATTATGGTAGGAAAGTTCTTTAAAAGTATTAATCAATCTAAATCTAAAAGTATCTAATCAATAATCCAGAAATTAGCTGATATTTATAATAGGACAAATGGGAAAAGAATAAATTCACACCAAAATCTTCTTTTCAACAAGAAGTAAAATAGAAGTACCTTTCAAGTAAATCTGCGGAAAATGATGGATAAGTTTGGAAGGACCATTGTCCAGCGAAATTATGGATAATTCCACGTAGAAGGATCGAGAAATAATGCTGCATTCATTCATTTTTTGTTGTGTATCTTTGTGTTATTGCAAACCAGATTCGAAACGAGCCAACTGTATTTATTTATTCCTATGGTTTTTACAAAATAATGATAATAGCAATTCGTCTGCAGGATCAAGGCCATTCTATAATAGATTAATTATAATTGATGTGATTTCTGAAAGTCTTTTATTTAATTTACATATTTTCCGTATTGAAAAAGAAGGATAGCAAGGGCTCAATACACGTTTCTAGAGCCTTTCTGTAATATCTAGTTTCATCATAATCATTCCAGAGTAGTAATTGATGAGTTTAGAATTTTCCATAAATTCGATTATTTCAACGATTGAACAAAAGAGGTAATGAAGTGAAAATCTTCGTCAATATCTTCTTCGTCTTATGAAGGCTGTTTGCGTCCTGATTGAGGGACCCTTGGCAGCAGAAGACTACTAGACTACCCTCTAAACATCTCACTGTCATGTTAAGAACCAAGACTGGATCTGATTGGCATATTACATCGGAGTAGACATCTAACTCCTCGCCAGTTGGCACCTTCGGTTAGAGTAGTCCCTTTTCCAGCCAAAGGGAGTGAAGGGGAAAATGTACCCCTCGTACCTTTACATCACCCACTGATCAAAAAGTCCTTATTTTGTTATAAGAAATACCCGCACATAATATGCTCCACAGTTTCATTCGTTGGTTGATTATATCACCAAATCCACCAGAATTCCCGAAGAGAGTTTGGCAATTCTCTCACAAAGAAGAGAACGCTCGTTTACCCACCTTGAAAAAGGTGACGTCCACGGTCCTCGGGGTAGAAGAAACAGTTGGCGAAATGCGTTCTTGTGCATGTAAGGAAGGAAGTACCTTTACACGCTGGTGAATTGTGTTAGGTTGGGGGTTGGTCTCATCGTGCTAACCCAACCCCTAACTTTACTTAGCCTTACCCTGCGTCACATCTTCATAGTTGTTTTGCGAAGGCCGAGAGTTGATTGCGTCTCATTGCGTGTGATAAAGTGCCTCTGATTTTTGTACTTCCAAAGATAGAAGCTCTCTTGCTCTCTTGCTAGGACGGCGAAGTGCGCGACCCCCTTTCCTAATAAGCATCACTGCTGGTTCTTAGATGGTGCAATATGTCGATGCGATACGCAAGGCTCCTTGTTTCTGTGCCTGAATTAAACGCATCTTTCACACATTTCGCACATTTGCTCTCTGATGGCGTCAGCCCAGACTTTGGATCCGTATTTAAATTTGGAGACCACTGTGTTCATTGGAAGAGGAAACCCAGTTTATTACTAGAATTTTAAGTTTAATATATTTAAATTTAGAAGCGTATTAAAGAACTCATTTTGAGACAATATTTTCTGTTCGGTTTTCTTCTCCACTTACCAGCTAATTCCGTGATAAATTCTGGTTAGATACTAAACTCTGATTTACAACTAGCAACAATAGAAAAATTTTATTACTGTCTGATTTTGTCTAGTCTTTTCAATTACGTATCCCGTCTGATTTATGTCCTCGTATCTACCGGTAGTTACAAACAATAAGTCATTTCAGCATAAAAAGCCCGCAAATTTAGCTATACAAACGTGTTAGCTTGTGTGTGTAACAAGGATACCAAGCGGCAAGGAGCATTGTGTGTGGAGAGCATATCCGAAGCAGCTGCCTGGGTATATGTTTCTCGCTCGCTGGCAATATGCATTTTGCATATTTCCAAAGGAAATAAAACATAAATTCACATATTCCGGAAAATTAGACCCCGAACAATAAAATTAAATTTACTTACCGAACCGAACGAAATCGTCACGACCAACACAACTACCAACCGACTAAATCTCCACGCGGAGGTGATGTTGATGATGTTTTTAGTATTTGAAATCGAGGATAATCTGCATAATAGGATTTTCGGGAGGAGTGAATAGATCCGTAAGCTGCAATACTTGCGTTTGTCAATAATTTTCTGCACTGATTTTTACTGTGCCTGCCTGCTCGTTAAACATTTGTGACTATAATCGATGGAACAATCAGAAACAGGGAGCCTTATTGTTATACATTATAGTAACCACACTGAAACCAACTACTCCTTGTGGGCTTATTTGGGATTATCGTTCCAGAAAATTTCAGTGCTAGACTAACCGCAAATTCACCTCTGTCCAAACTCCTAGTAGTGTATAATTTGCATGAGACGCTTGGAATGTGATAGGGCTAATGTCCTCGCAATGGTGGGTTTGGTCCTGTAATACTGTATTTATACTTCCGTGCAGCAATTCTAAAATCCTGTTTATTTTTGTCTACCTTAGGAAATTTCGCAAGGAGTTTGGTTAATAGTATTTTACATGGTGGACATAAATGGTGGGAACTGCATGGTGGATGCCTGGCAGAAAAGTGTTAAGCAAAATTTATCATGCTTGCTGCAAGTTGGAATTGTCGTAATTCAACCGGATATAACAACAAGGATATGCATGTAGAAAAGTAGCGAGCCGAAGATAAAGTTTTTGACTGAAATTAATTCAGTGGCCGGAGAGAAAAAGCAAATGAATACTGGATTGCATAATGAAATTTTGCGCGAATACCACCAAAATTTCAAATTATTTTTGAACAAGTTGCATCACTGTCGCTTGCCCACGTAATCGCTGTAACGCTTCCTTCGTGACTCCTGAAATGAAAGTAAATTATGCATTAAAATTAAGTGAAGTTCAACTACTTCCGAATCGTAATATCTCCTTTGTTTTTGGATAGCAAGGATTGGGGATGTTTTTAAGCTTTAAAGTGAACTTTGAAAATTTGGCGATTGGAGTATATTTTGTATTAGTACTAGAAGTAGTTTTACAGTTGTGAAAAATTCTACGTTTTCTTGGAAATTGAACGTAATATTGATAGATCGGAGTTTACAAAACATTTGCGGAAGAATTTCGAAAGGATATCTACTGTTGCAATCTTGACCCTTTAAAAATATTTCCAGGTGGAAATTTTTAAACTTCAAAATGGTCAAAACCACTGTGAATCGCTTCGGTATAATATAATAATAATCAAATAATCAACTTAAACATACAATCGATATATAATCGTTAGAATTATACATCAAATTAAATATCTATAGTTAAAATCGTATTTATTTAACGATAACAGCTTTGGTTGGGGAATCCTGGTCTGGTCTGGTCCAGGTCTGGCCGAATCTATGCCGTTATGCATTCAGTTCTTTAGTCCTGAACATCTGCTTCCTAGTTCACTCTCGTAGTCGGTTCTCCTCTAGAGTCTACGTAGGAGGACCTCATCACAATTTTCCTTGTTTTTTGTGTGACACAAATAATTTGACGCGAATAGTGAAAACTTGTTGTTGCAACGAAGGTGGCCAATTTTTTAAACGGTTCTCAAACTATCCTTAACCAAATGCGCTTGAAGTCATCCAATATATTTTTAAAACTGAATTTTCGGACTCAGACTTCATGCCAAAAATGCTAAAACATTTGAATAATGGGTCGATGAGAAGTAATAGCAGTACTAACTGTCAGGTGTTCTATAGGAAGGGCATACTAAAAATATTGTCTGTGGGTGAGACAAAATTTTTGAGCTTGATACAATTTTGAACTTGATGCCTTGTCATTAATATTTCTTTCGGTATACTTAGCATCTGAAAATCTCATTTTGATAGCGAAACTTTCCTCGTTTTTTTTCAAATATAGGACAATGGTCAATAGTTCACCACGGCTTAAAGTGCAGTAAGGCTAGTGGTAGCTTGTTGATGCAAGTTGCTTGTTGATGAATAGCTGAATTGAGATCTTCAGTGTTATATTCCTCCAACGTTCATTCAAAAACTGGGGCTCCTCTGAGATCAATACAGGGTCCACCACTTTTCAACATAAAAATGTCGGATTTTCCTACCGTTGTGCTGCGGAATTTTGAAATTATCCGTTGTGCTGCGGAAAGTTGAAATTATCCGTTGTGCTGGTAATACCACGAACTATAATAGAATTCTTTAGATTAAACCGCAACCAAAAAACATGAATCGTTTTTTCGAAGATGTAGAGAAATTTGTCAAAGATTAAAAACTGACATTAAGGAGTTGAAACGCGTCAAACTGGTGCAACTGAAAACTTGACAAGGAATCAAAATATAACTATATAAAAGCGCGACTATTAGAACTATCGGACCACCTGAAATGTTTAGGTAATGAACGAATATTTCAGAATATTCGAAAGCAAATGTCCATACAAACCCTATTTATAGTGGAAAAACCTATTGGAACCGTAGAAAAGTCCTATATGTTAAGTTCAGCATGAGAAAAACGTACAAATTAAAAAAAAATTAGAAAAAAGTTTGAATCGACGACTTTCTCACACTTTCACAATAAATACGCTCATGAAAATGTATGACAAAATGGAAAGCATAAATGTAGAATAGTTAAATCAACTAAGGAATTTATGTTACTTTGCCAAAAGATATAACGAGAGTAAGGAACAATATAAATATAAATTGTTTCTACCTTCCTTTTGGTACTACCTGGACGAAACGAAATTTGTTACAATACAAAGTAAAAATATCACAATTTGCAAAAGGAATTAAACACACCTGTACAAAATAATATGTATAGCACATGTATCTCCGCTACATGCTTAAGTTTTTTAAGGCAACCCTACCATTCATTTTAGGTCCTCATTTAAAAAAGAAAACTTGGTAACCCTTATGAGAAAAAAAAGCATTACAGTAAATTTCCCGTTTCTACTCGTACCGTCATTTTATGTTCAGACTTTGAAAAAAATAGTGGACAAAGCCATAGATTACTGCGAGTAATTCAATATTCAAGTGCTAATTTTTATCAAAACCGAACCACTTTTATTAGGTTTGAGAAATGGTAAGTGAGCGTTGTTCGTGATACTTTCATACTTATAAAAAGTAACTATGGCTTCGTTTAGATAGGCTGAAACGTTCATTGTACGCCCGAAGAGCGACGGTTGACGGCGACGTTTCTTTTGCACTTTGTTGGACTTTGCAAAGTTTTGCCAATGTGAAGAAAAAATTCGGTACATTTCGTTCATAATGCCTCAAAAATTAAGGCAGGGTCGGAAATTCGAGATAGACCGCAAAAGCTAAAGACGATTCATCAGGTTAGATCGGTTTTTGCAGAAATTGTAAATGAAGTGAGTACTTACAGTTAATAGACAGCTTGTAGATACTGATCTATCTGGACATTGTATTGCTAGAAAAGTGCTTCGTATTAAAAACTTACATATGAGACTGTGGTTCATAAGAGATCAAAATCAATGGTTAGGAAATATGTCTTTGCAGTGGGTTTTTCAGCAAGACTACGATCCAAAGCATACTTCGAAGTTGATTAAATGGTTTGGTGGATGGATGGAGTGGTTTGGTGACAACAAAATGAATGTTCGCGGATGGCTTAGTCGATTTCCAGGCTTGAATCTGGAGAATTTCTGGGAAGAACTGAAACATAAGAATGGGGTGAAAATTTCTGTCAACGTGAAGATATTGTTAGAAGCTGTGAAACGAAATTGGTATAATATATCTATGGTAGGCAGGCCGGAAACTTATCTAGCTCATCAGAGGCATGGATATAATCATTAATACTTTAAATTATTTATTTAATAAAATTTAAATCATGTTTTTTACGCAACAGTAATATTTTTAAACACTAATAGCAGTCATTAAAGAAGTTCAATCTTTCAAAGCCCTATAAATGGTTGTAATTGTCTTTGGCGTTAGTCAGAAAAAAAAATAATTTTTAAAGTCATCAACAAGTTATCATTTATCGTCACTTGATGTCAACAAGAAATAGCGTTTTATTTATTTTTTTTATTTGCTTTCTCAGTGAGATACCTTGTTGCCATTCCTGGATGTGTATAGGCAAAGTCCTACATTAAAATCCGGCATACATAATAAATTCCTTTCATTCGAATGCTCCGCCCTATTGAATGTGATCGGTAAGACTGCATTATTGGTTTTTTTCACAATTTCCGGGAAGATGGATATTCCCATGAAAGCGTGTTATTTTGACGCAATCATCACAATGCCCAGTCAGTCCGTGAGCCATTGAACAGGTCGTTTGGCGTTTTTTCCGAGACTCCGATTTCAATGAGTTTAGACAGCCCATCTTCGAGAATATATTTTTCTGCACGGTGAGTTAAATACAACCTCAACTATAGTATGTCTTTACTGGAAATCTTTTCTTATCCTGGCTTTTTTAATTTATGCATTTTCAGTAGATACGAAAAGGTGATGGTCAACCTCTGGAGGCCACGCCTGATGTGAGAATACGTCTTATATTAGTAATTCAGGGTTTGCTTCAGCAGGTTTGTGTCCTCACCACTCTGGACATTATTCGATGAGTGTGTGCTTCAAATTGATTTTTTGCTGTTTGCAGCGGTCGATTTTACTATTTCATGAGGTTTCAGAAGTTTATAATACAGAACACCGTGTTTCATATCACCAGTCACGATGCATTGCCTTTTTTCTGAATTGACCTATTATAGGTATTATAGTCCATGCCCCAGCTAGGATATTTTTTGTTAAATTTTGGACTTACAGAATAAGTTCATTTTTTTCACTTGTCACAATCAAAAGTTCAAAAGATGCAAAAGTGTATTTGTTGCCCATTTTCCTAGTTCTTGTATCTTGTTAATGGCAAGTACGCTATCGCGAATTATTTCTTGTACCAAATTTGACGTTTCTGTCAGTTTTTGTTTAGTTTGATTTGAAGCTTCGTCCCATAAATACTGCGATTTTCATTCCAAAAACCATTTTGATTTTTTGAAACGTACGAGGTATGACAATTAAGTAATGAGACTGATTTTATTGCTGCGCTTGTAATAAACCTGCGTCCTTGAAATTTCCATCCCCTGCCCCGGCATTTTTCTCCACTCCATTGATATATTAACCATTGCTCTAGCTTGTTTAGTTCGCCTACTGTGTCACGTTGAGTAGTCGTGTGTTGGTGGTGGTCGTCACGAAAACCGAGAAACGAGATCAAGTGCAACGCGTCACGATAAAATTTTGCGCCAGATTGAGCGAAATAGCTTCGGAAACGTACGCTAAAATTTTGAAAAAGCATGTTGTAAGCGCTCTCAGTAGTACCCAGGTGTTTCGATGGCATGAAGAGTTTAAGGAGGGAAGACGAGGCGCGGAGCGGGAGACCAGTCGTGGTGTGGACTGACGCGAGTGTGCAGCGTGTGCGTGCCCTAATCGGTGAAGATCGGCGTTTAACAGTTCGAATGTTGGCTTCGGAACTATGAACCGTGGAACAGTTGGACAAATTTTAACCGACAATTTCGGGATGAAAAAGTTGTGCGCGAAGATGGTTCCAAAGAACCTTTCTCAGCAACAAAAGCAGCATCGAATGACCGTCGTAGAAGACTGTTTGGAACAAGCGGAAAACGATCCAACGCTGCTTGATCGAGATATTACAGGCGATGAGAGCTGGTTTTTCCAATACGACCGGGAAACCAAACCTCAAAACTCACAATGGATGTCTCCACACGCCCCCCCCCCTCCGAAAAAAGCCCGCATGAGCAAGTCCAAGGTGAAGGTGAAAACAGCCGCGTTATTTTCCCGTTATTCCACCCTGTGACTTTTTTTGTTCTCTAGAACAAATTCGGTGGTCAAAGGAACCATGAGTGATTACGGACACATTGATTACGGACACATTCATTACATTCCAGTCGAAGCGTTCCAGAAATGTTACGAAGCATGGAAAATGTGCTAGAATCGTTATATAGCTGCCCAAGGGGACTTCTTTGAAGGCGATGGCAGAGTTGTATAATAATATTTAAATATACGGTTCTTATGGAATCACTTTCATTGCTTAATTGTCACACCTCGTACAGTCTCTTTCGAAACTTTTGTTGCTTTTGACAAGGCTCAATGACACTAATGGCAATGCTCTTTAGTGGAAAACTTTCCTAATCTCTTTGTTTTCATACTGTAAAGTACATGAAAACTTAGAAATAAGCTTAGAAAACATGTCATCGCGATCTTTCCACTTACCAAGGTCATTTAATTTACAAGCTCTCTATGCTGCAAAGCTCGCATTACTTGCTGCATGGTGGATTCGTATTTCTAGGGTTCAACCAATTTTCGGAAATTCTAACAGTTTATCTGTTTTTAATTATGGTTTATATATGGATAAAGTATACATTTTTTTAAACATAATTTGCTAGTTCTTCTCAAAACAAAGATAAAAACGAAGTATTGCGAGAATTTAGCATAAATAGATCATTTTACCTCGTGTTGGATGACGACATAATTATGTCACCAACTTGCAGACAAGTGACGGTGACACTGTCCGTCCAAGTCTTGTCATGGTCTTGTCATGTCTCGATCATCGAAAACGGGAGGGATTTGTCAGTTGTAAAACTATTGTAGATGTAAAACTGTGAGGTCTGAAACATTGTTTATAATTTAAACTAGTGCATATACGCGGGGATTGATGGGGGTTTGATATATACGGTAAATCCAATTGAAATCCTTAAACAGTTGGGTAGTATGCCTTTCAAGTCCCTTCTGAGCAGGATCGCGAAGTTAAGAATAAAACATGTTACATCGTGAAGCTTGTCTATAGTAGTACTGTCAATGACATTTCATGAATATTTATCTCTGCTTGGGAATATTAAAAATTTTTTTGGTCTGAAATAGCGAAAAATAGGACATCCCATTCGGCGACTTTACGATATGAATTCACCCATGATTAATTTTACCACATGCTTTGAAAAATCTCACTCTTTCAGCACTAATTGCTTCTGTCATTAGTGTTTTCATAATTCGTAAAAACAGAGCATATCTAAGAAGATCACGTGCAAAAATATGTTTCACCAAGTTAGTTCTGTCATGTGAAAATTCTGAACGTATGCATCATTTCGTTCCAGCTACACTCAGTTTGCCAGGATAATGTTGAGAATTTCAGTCTGTGCGAAATCACATTATTCTTGGCAACATCTCCTTTATTATATTGCCCGTTTTCCACCGAAGACAGGGAGATGAATTGAATTATTTTTGAATGGGAAGTAGTATGCAGAACATACATACATGCATTTATAATGACCGCGTGTTTGGCACGGGAAGTAGTTTCGGCAGGATAATATTTTTGGGATAATGACCTTAAATCGTGTGCGCAATTACATGTGTTCATCTCGTTTCTTAGCCTAGTGCTAAATAAACTTACACAATACTGAATCGTGCTTGTTCCTGAGATTGCTAGTCTAGTGACTGAAAAATCGGGCAAGGTCCTTTTAGAATATCACATTTGGTCCAACGTTTTCTCGACTCCAGCCCCTTTGCTGAAAAAAAGTGTTCAAAATTTCTAAACATTCCCAGGAGAATAACCACTGTCATATAACCAACACTTCCTGACAAGTATTTTTTCCTCGACCATCCTTATGTTTAATAAGGACACATTCTAAAGATTTTGGTTGCAATGGGAATGACTCTCTTTAACACCGAAACGAATTTTACTGAGCGTAGCAAATCTTACAAATAGGGTGACATCCTAGAAAAATATTGTCTTCAATGATTGAAACGGGAAGCCGAGGGTGATTCCAAATGAGCCACAACGAATTCCTATTCGGAATAACTGAAGTCAAACTGATATATCAATTCGCCAACTATGCCAATGATAGATGCACACAGTATTGACTTGAAAGTGAAGGTTGACACTGGGAAGGATTCGTTGGAGGTTAAATGGTGGCGGTATAGAGCATACAGGAGTACGTTTTCAATTCGAGTGGAGCTAATTTAATAATACTTTTAGCATATGAAATAGAGGGTGACACATGAAAGAGATATTACAGGATGATTCGATTCAATTATGATGAGTGCATCTTTCGGTTCGTAAAATGTGTGAATATATGAGGATATGTTTATGGGAGATTAGTGTCCACACGCAGAGTTAATTTATGTGATTAAGTAGAATGATGGGAGCTATAAAAAAACTTATTTGCAAAATTTTCTGAAATCTTATTCGTATGTTGCCAGTAAAATTGGGGGTCATTTTTAAAACGCCCCATGCGAGTGTACAGCAGATCAAGACAAATTTGCGAACGGTGTCTCGTCATAGGCATGGCGACCTGTTTACTACTGAGATCCCAGGATATGAGATGCATATTAAATATGTAACAATAAAACATAAGAGACATTCGTTCTAGCTGAGAATTTTATCATTAATAATATTGAATATTATGATAGACATCTTGAAAAATGGACTTCAAGTAATGTTTTCCGAGAAGATGATTTGGTCAGAATCAAACTAAATGCCAGATTGCGTGCTGGTATCCGCTTGTTCAAATATAAGCCTCACCAATAGTGTTTGATCCTGAAACCTGCTGAATAGAAGGTGAGTGCTTTGATTGCCTTTCGACGCGGACTATTACTGGACTCGAGACAAACGAACCAAAGCAAGACATTTTTTATAATTTTGTGAAACAATTAATCTTAACCATATCATGATATAATCGGTTAGTATCCTTTTGAAAGAGGAAGTTTACAGAGAGAATTAATGTGCTTTTTGAATGAGAATGTATTGAAGTTCGTCTGGTTGCTGCCCCACATCAAAATTCTTGAATTTCGTTCTTCCTAGATATTTGCTTTATGTTTTCACGTTTGGTCACGTGAAGGGGGTATGACCAGATCTGACCGATCATCCAATGAATTAGGTTATGATGGCTTCGGGACAATAAACCCAAAAATTTTTTAGGGAATATCTAATCAGGAAAAGGTTTAAGAGGTCGTTGGAAAACTAATTAGTGCTGAGTATTTTTTTACCAGCGGTTTCCTCAAACAATCTAAAGAACCCCCAAAGCGTTTTAATGAAATCAGATAGATTTTCAACGAATTGTACTGGTAGCACTGTACAAGCAGGCAGTTTTCCGGCGAAAATCTTGTCTATATTAACGGGACGGCTATCCTCCGAGCAACTATTTCAAATCAGGAAATACAAAACCTCACTGAAAGCGAGACTCAATGCGTATAATCGACGTTGTAGTAATTTGGGAGACCCATTCTTTTGTTACCTCATTGGAAGAAGGTCTATTTCGTTTCGAAAGAATAGCAGTATTATGAAAATGTGGTTTTAAGTTCCTTGAATAGAGGGTAAGAAGTGGGAATAAAAATTCATAAAAAATCTTTAGTCTTCACACGAAAAATAAGCTGAAACTGCGTCCTTTACTTCACGTTATTAAGCTTTGGAAACAGAGAATAATCATTGTGGGCCAGGTTAGGACTGTAGGGAGGATGATCCATAATATCAAGTCCGAAATTGTGCAGGGCAGCCAACGCAACACAGCATTTGTGGACAGACGCGTTATCATGTTGACGGAGGACACCTTTGGCCAATTTTCCCGTTTCTTTTTTCCTTCGTGCATTGTTTCAACGTGTCTATGATAGAAGCGCAGTATTCTACGGTAATAAAGACATATTTGTGTTTGTAATATGTTATCAGAACCCCTGCTGAGTCCTTAAAGACGGTCCAAGTTTCGTCCCCAGCTACGATTCAATCAAATAAGCCATCCTTGCCCTCTCTATAGACGTCAAAAAACGCGTGGGAAAACTCTACGCGGTGTTTTTTCTGATGCCAAGATTTGAGAATTTTTAAAGATTTTCGCGTTTGAAACTCATTACATCTTCAGATGTTGATTTTTTAACTTTTCAGGGCCGGAGAAGTCACTTCGATCGGTCGCCTGGGTAATGGGTCATTTTCAAGTGAGTTCCTGCCTTGATTATAACGACCGTAACACTTGTAAACTATGGTTTTACTTGGACATGAATTCCCGTAAATGGTAGCCATCTTTCACAGTTTGGAGCTCAATTTTTCCATAGCTCCCGGATACTTTCAGATTGCCAAGACAGAAAACTTGCTATTTATACTGATAATGAGTTACTGAACGCGTTACTAATCGTTTAATGACATTTATTTCTGACTTAAGTAGGAGTTTTTTTGGGAGTAGGGAGGTGAAAACTGTTTGCGCCCTGAGTGTTGGACTCCCAGTGGACCTACTGGACTACTGACTAAACACCTCCCCTGTCAACTGGAGCGCCTAGCCTGGAAGCGTTTGACACATTACTTCGGGCAAGGCCTCCCAATTTTACACCCTTTGGCGTCTTCGGATTACAAGGATTCCTTCTCTCAGCTAAAAGGAAGCTTTTAGCTCACGTTCCCATGATTGTTGCCATTCGGCGAGACTGTATCGTCTTTCATCGCGAGCAACTTTTTCTTTATTACCCTCGTGCCTTCGGAGGTTGATTCTTTTACGCTATCTAGCAAGGCGGGCGAAGGGTATCACCCATGCAATTACCAACACCGCTGGCTTAGAGACTGTACGGTATGCTGATGCAATCTGCAGTGCTCCTTACCTCTGCACCCGCGCTAGCCGTTTTCGGTGCAGTTCCTTGTAGAGAGATCCACTCCATAATGAAGCGTAGATTGCACTACACTCATTAGCAGACGCCTTTTTGTTGGACTTGGTCCCCCAAGATTGGCCATTGGTAGACTAATTGCCGAGACCCCTGTTGTGGCCTTGTTTAACGTTGCCTTTATTTGCTCAGAGAAACTCAGTTTAGAGTCTATCAGCCAGCCCATATATTTAACTGATAGTTTCGACTCTACTAATGTTTCCCCGACTCGGACCATTCTTACTCTCTGGGGATCTGATCTCTTCTTGGTCAGGATGATCACCGGTTTTCTCCACCCACGCATTAGTACATTTAGCCTTAATTGCCCTTGATCGACCGTGCGCCCAGCCACTAGTGCCGCAATATCATCTGCATAGCAGATCAGTCGCGACTCTTCCGACAGTTCAAGTCTAAGCAGTCCGTCGTAGGAGTCGTTACACAAGTCCGGACCAAGGATGAAGCCTTGGGCCACACCTGATGTGACTAGCATCCTCCGACAACGTTGCACGGTGTCGTAGATCAGGTTGCGATCCTTCAGGTCATTTTGGACTCTCCCCATCAGCTATTCTGGTACTTGGAAACAGTTTTCAAGGGCTTCCAGAATATCTTCCATCTAGCGGAGTTGAAATCATTCCTTATGTCCAGCGTCACTAGAAGGACTACCCGACGGTTGGATCAACTGCGTGCCTCCGCCTGTTGGACACCAAAGCCAGATCATTTGATCTCTGTATACCAAGTAGGTCCCAATCCTGGTATGGTTGATGAGCTAAACTTTGCCTTACAAAGAGTTAAAAATAATGAATTTTTGGTGCTGCTGAAGTAATGATGGTGTATATACTTACAGGTGTTGTGGAAAATAAAAGGCATCATTTAGCAGATGTATGTAACTCATGCTCAGTCACGAGAATATTTCTAACTCATTAGAAAGTGGATAAACTGATATTTATAGTACATATGTGCAAGAAAATGTGACAGGAATTCCCCTACAACAATTCGACCTGATATTTTTTAGAAATCTCCTTGTAGGATTGCTCGACTTTTATCGCAAATCAGTCAGTTTACAAATTTTTTAATAAAGCAAGCATCATCGTTTCAGTTAACGACCTATCCTGTTGCAAGTATTAGATGTGCAAAGTGCTCTAATTTTTGCGGAGTGAAAAGAGAGCCTTTGAAGTCTTCAGCAGAAGTTTCACGTTTCTGGGTACATGTTGGTCAAGATTTGTGAATGTTTTAGAGCCGATGGTTGCTGGGAACAATCTGAGAGAGTGGTAGGCAAGAGTGAGTGAGTGAGAGAGTGGTAGGTTATGAACAGGGTTCGATCTTAAGACCTACACTTTTATTGTGTAGGAAGGTGGAGGCTATGGAGGTGCTGGACTACCGACTAAACACCTCCACTGTCAAGCAGAGCGCTTAGCCTGGAACCGTTGGCCTGCACTAGCCTGGAACCAATGGACTTACACTTTGGATCAGTATGAATGGCATCACCTTGGAAACTATGCTGTCACACTAGGAACCCTAAATTATGCGGAAAAGTGGTCCGCGTTGTCCAGTCGATTAATAGGCTTAGGACGAGTGAAGATGATATGATTGTTTCATGTCAAGATATGGAGTGATGCACTGACAGACAAAAGGAACAGAGCATGGGTAGCAAATTACACTTATTTTGTGGATATAGAGAAAAGTTCGCTGTGCGTTCAGTGCTTATGTAACAAATTACCTCAATAGTGCTTTCGTTTGCTATAGATAGCTAAACTCATTATACTTTTCTTATTGATGGACCTGCTGGTAATGCAGAGTGGTACGCCAGTCGTTTTATTCAATATTTAAAAGGACATGAATATATCTCCATTAAATGGAAGGATTAGAACCTTTTTTAAGGCTTTAAGATGACGATAAGAAAGTCTTTAAACTTTCCAAAATGCGTCATTTGTATTGAAAGAACTTTCGAAAATATGCCACGCTGAAATCATAATGGATAACACTACTTCCGCTAGAAAGGTCCTGCTGGCAATACTTTCGACTCAATGGAACTTTAGTGACTTACCCGAGTAAGATGGAGGATACCAAAATCTAGAATGGCGGTAAGGTCATTTGAAATAAATTTAGGAATCATTTACGGAAGTTATATTCCAGGATGAGGGATGAAAAGTTTTACAATGGCCGCAGCATACATCCAAAATACAATTCTGATCGCAACCAAAGTCAGCATGAATAAAATATATCTGAGAATAAGGTTCAAGAACAAATTATCATTACTGAATCTTTTTAAGCACGATCCACTAAAGAAAATTCGTAGACTTTTGCTATTGCAAATTATAAATATCATCAACCATCCGCGCTCATATTGATTTATAAGGTAGAGAGAAAAGCGGAAAAGCCAGAAGAGTGCAATGGATAAATTTCAGGAAACGAAGTATTTAACTTCAGAATTTATTTTTTTGAATGACTTCCTTGATTCTCATAAGCTGCCAGTTTTTATTTTCAATTCAACGCACGGAAATTATTAATCTGTGATGATAATAATAAAAATTTCTTTGCTGTATACTGTAATTGTTATATATTTTCTGTCAACATTATTTTAATTTGTTTTTATTTACAATTAATCTCTTTTATACATGTTTCCCTATTCAAAATTTTATACTTTGCGTCTATTGCACGTTTAAGTTTTCAAATATGATTTCATATTAAGGTTGTTATTAGGCTGATTCCTATATTATTGCTAAGATACACTGTGTCATCTATTTAAAACTTGAAGTTACATTACTTACACTATGAATAATTTAATTTTTTCGAAATTCTTTGCAACATAATATCTACAAATTTAAAAATAATATCACAATATTAAACATTAACAAACTAACTTTCACTTGGCGTGTCTCCGATATCGTTTATCTAAAGATGATTGATTTAGTAAGTTACATCACTTTTCCCGTTGAAGTGATCCTGACGAATCGGCATTATCGGTCTCTTTGTCCTGATGAGCGGTCATGTGACGTGTTAGATGATGCCTTTCGCGGAAACTTTCGTTGCATACCGGGCACTTTAATTTCTCCTCTCGCTTCCTGCGGGTTGGATCGGACGCGACTTCACTCTTATGATGGGATCGCATGTGATAGACTAGGTCGCTGGTCATCCTGAAGCTGATGTTACATTTGGCACACACGTTCTGTGCCGTCATCGTAAAAGCGGTTGCAATAGTGGGTTGAATAAGTGTGGAAAGGATTGCAGCGGCAGCTGGATTTCGTACGATTCCTGTGATATCCGGTTGTGGAGCGAAAGGATGTCCAGGTGCCGCGAAGGGAAAACTGGCTGGTGGCACGTAGCTGTGAATGAGCTCGGGGGGAGCACTAGGATTAGACAATGGCCGATACATTAATTGCTGCTTAATGCGATTATTTTGAGCTGCCAGAGCCTGGACAGGCCCAACCGCGTGAAACGCTCCATTGAATTGGTATTCGGGGCGGAAGTTTCCATAAAATCCATTGGGTCTGGGTGGTGTTGTCGAAATTGGTGGACTCATCGAGGGACAACTCATTTGGTCGGGGCTCAGTGGCGGAGGAATCGGTGACTCCACACCACTTTGTGCCACTTTCGTGAAAGCACTTTTTGGACTTTCTACATCAGGTAAAATGGTTGGATCATCATAAATACGCGGCGACCGAACGTTGATCAGGGGATATCGCTTGATGTCTCCGTTACTGAAAAGCTCAGGACTTATGCCGCGTGTTAGATCTAAGTGCGGAGAAAGATCGGTTGGCATGAATTTGGAAGGATCATCAAGTTTCTGTTGCTTATCGATCCTTCGTTGACGTATTCTCTCGTCGGGCATCATTAGAAACGCAACGTCAAACGATCGTTTCAAATTGGTTTTCGTTGTTGTATTCATTTCACTATTTGGCGAAACCATTTTTGGCTCCGAATTTCGTTGCTGATTCGCAATGTCCATGGTCATTTCCACAATGTTTTCTATTGACACTGGCACGCACCACAATGAGAAAATATTTCAATATGTCACCAAATGTCTTTCGTTTCAAAAAGGCAACTGACACTGTTTCAAGTTCCAAAATCACTCATCAATTTGTCTTTTAACTAGTCAAGCCAATAGTTCCAGGATACCGCACGTTCTTTCACTATTAATCGCACGGAGTTTCTATTTAAACTACGGGCACGCGGCAATCTGTTCGTCCTTAAGTAGAATTTTTGAATGAGTTTCTACCCTTAAAACGTTCGCAATTATTCTCTTACGCTCTATGTACAACTCTCTGATCCAATAGAGAATGCCTGGTGGTAATACTTACTCAACCCTCCGTCGAGTTCTCCGTGAGAAAAAAACATAACTTTATACGGCTGGAATACATATGAAACCTTTTTCCCGCCCATCTGGTTTATCTGCTTCAAACATATTTCACGACAGATACACTTTTAATAAAAGAACCCTCCTTACACATCCTGTAAAGGGAGCGAGCATAAGGACTCGCTGCTGCATACTATCTGACCTACGTTTGGGGTGGAGTCATCTGTTCCTATATCGCTACCACATTGAATGCAGTGACAAGGAAGCACTACTTCCACACTCTAAATTGGGATGCGTCAGTGTGTGGGGGCGGGTCCTTTATCAAGTCCAGACGAATCGTGCTCAGGAAACTCGTGCAAAGCCCAACAGAGACAGAAATGTATGCTGGTAATAATGCGAGCGAATGTTATTCTTGGTTTTCATGGTTTCGAAAGTATGTTTTGCAGGAACAGCAACAATGTGGTAGTACCGTTGATAAGACAAGCGTGAGAGATGCTTTGTGTTGAGCTTCATGGTAAAAGCTTTGAAGAACGGAATGGTAAAGCTAATTGAAATAATGGATGATATGAGAGGCTTCCTGCTAAAGACAGTGGATCTTGTTCCTCAAAACATACAAAAAATATGTTGCCGCATATATTGATAACTATTTTTAAGATATTCGGAGTATATATTTCGTCCTTAGTCTTCAGACATTGCTACTGCATACGTTTGAAGCGTGAGAATAAATGTACGTTCGCATTTTTCTACGAATCAACTAAAATCCAAACGAAACGTGTGTACGTTAATGCAAGGGGTGTCGATGGTGACAGAGATGATGTATGACTTTTCCTCGAATCCCAACAGACTGTGTTTGCTCAATAAGCGTGAAATTGCTCGTCGACTGTCTTATCATCTGAAGAAATCTTGAAATCTGTTTAAGGGTTTCGTTGAAGATCGCTTTCCTTCTACCACGTGAGGAAGTAATTTACTTAAACGGATATCGCCAATCTCCTCTTTCATCTTTCTTTCCAGGAGCATGTCTTATGGTGTCTTGTTCATCGTTGCTACTGATAAAATTTTTAATTTTCTCCGCTCAACTTTCTCCTTATCCCGTTTGCATATCTAATAGCAGACGAATAAGGAGATGGAGCTGTTAACATTAAACAGGATAATGTGAATACAGAAACCAGATAGACGGTTTGAAGTGTACGTATGGTAGCTAGCAACTAACAGGATATATCTCTCGGAACAATTCAATTTTCTCGTCTGCTTTCCATAATAATTAGAAGTAATTAGAATTAAACGAAACAATACCAACGCTACGGGTGAGATTGTGGTTACACAGATTACATTTGGAAATTGCATCCCTGTTTGGAGCAGTGACGTGATTTTATGCTGAGATTTGATGCAGGTAACATGATGAGATATTCAAAATAGCTAGTGGGGAATGTAATGCGTCCTTAGAATATTTATGTTCGGAAAATTCGATCTCATTGTGTAGAGTTTTCAATAAAATATTTTGGTCCACCAGGGTGGGACATTTTCAAAAAAGCTGGAAAGAGAAAGTATTTCGGTACTTTCTTCTACTTTCAGTTTCTTATAAACGACTTACAAAGTGGTATCTATAGATACAATCAGCTGACTTAAACGAGTTCCCACAGCACATCTATAAAGCAAAAGAAAATTTCCTCCGGAAAGGAAATCAGGAAAATCGTTTCTTAGTTTTTACGATACTTAAAAATCAGAATATCAAAGGTGGGACTAAACAGCATAATCAATTCACATCATTAAACCTTTGGAATCCGATGTGTTTTGCTGACTTATATAATCACTAAGATTTAATTTCATGAAAAAGTAAAGAAAAGAGTAAAGGATACTGAAAAGTGGGTAATACATTACTGCCGATGGCAATGAGCGGTTTAGTTATTGCATAGAGGTAGTATATTTCACGCCGGGTACATAGTTTTGGTTTTAGTCACTTATTTTGAGCTCTGCGCACCAGTAGCAAATGTAATTTTTGATGAGCTCTCCATGAGTAAATTATCGTCAACATTTACAAGCTTTCGCTCATTGAAATCAAGGTATCCTTAAGATTTCCCTGATTTTCGTTTGATACTAGCATCACTTAACTAACTAACAACGCAATTAAATTTTCCGCTGCGAAATAGTTATAAATGGGAGGTCACCGTCCCCACGTTGCGTGTTCTGTCCGGGGATGACAGATGACGCTTGTCACAAGTTCTTTGTGTGTGCAAGATGGACAAGACCCCGTTCGAATTTCTTGGAGAAAATAGGCGTGCTCTCTCCAGGAAACGTAACGGGAAAAATTATGCAACCAAAAGACAATTGGAACTGTGTGTTGCAATACGTACGGACATTTCTTCTTATAAAGAAGGGCATCATGGATCGCTTGGCGGCGCAGAATGAGGGGGAATCTCTTTGACAGCAATCCTCTTACTCGCTTTCCTTCCGTGAGAAAGAGGGATTTCCCTTAACCTGAAGGCACCGCTAGGCAGCGATTAATGAGACCTAGTCCAAATTAATGTGACAAACAGTTCCAGGTTAGGTTCTCGGAGTGACAGGGGAGATGTTTAGTCGGTAGTCCGGTTGCGGGAGTCCGACACTCAGGGCGTAAATAGCCTCCACCTCCCAACCATAAAAAAAGTGTATTATTATATCCACATTTATTTTCATGCCAAGGAGCCAAGGATTTTTTCATGGTGCCATCTTTCCTGTCTCTATCTTACTCTGCATAGTTTCATCGGAATACCTGTTGCTGGTCTTCTTGAATATTCCCATTTCAAATTTCCACAATCCTAAGATCATTTTAATGATTTTATATAAAAGTTGCAACAGCAGGAATTTATAAGTTACAACTTTTGTTTTGTCAGTTTCAAAATTTTCCGATTTAAACACATTATTCGAAGATTTGATAGTGCCTGAAAATTTCAGGACAACTTTTTCGTTGGAGTTTCCTTTGAACATGTTTTTATCTTCATGTGTTTTTTTTTTCTATGTATCAGTGTTGAAACATAAACATAAACATATGGCGGTTTTGAGTTTGAGACAAACCAAACGTTGGAGGTAGGTACTGCTTCAGTCAAGATCTTCCACTGGGTCTCATCATTGACAAATGAAACTTCTTCTTTTTTTTTGTTCGTAGCACTACAGCCTATTGCAGGCCTTTGCTTCCTTCAAATGGTGCCTCCATTCGTCTTAGTCCATTGACCGCGTCCTCCAGTTTCGAAACCTGAGCAGCGATGAACTCTTTGCGTCGACAAAGTCGGACCTGGGCTATTTCGGCCTCCCCATTGGTCTCAGCTCTTGGGTTCTCCCTGCCAATACGTTTTTAAGATACGCTTGTTTGTCCATACGATTTACGTCTTTGTCGTAGTCGTTTGATCTTTGAGTCCTCCAACTCGTTAAATTTTTCATACAACGCATGTTGATATGGCATTCGCCATTGGACTAGTTCCAGTTTGACTTTAATAAACCACCTCAGAACCACCTTTGCATTTTGAGGGACATTTCGCTCTTCTGCTTCATGGTTTTATTTTGCTTTTAACTAATTTATAGGCCTATGAGTTTTGCTTCATTGTCGCATCTTAGGAACAGTCATTTTGCGATTTTGAACGAGGTTAACAGGATGGGGAAGTAATCCCCATAGACTACCCTTAGTTTGTCTTGGATAGTTGTTAACAAGTTGATTCACATTATTGATGACTTTCTGGATTACGAGTATCGATAAGCTCAACTGGAATCTCATCTATTGCCCGGTCCAATTCTATTGGGATTTGATAGGAGAACATACTTCATTGGCGAGGCAAACAAATGTTCTTCCGGCATAACTATTGACTCTCATGCTCTGGAACTTTTCGATGTATTACAAAACCCCCCTAAAATGTGTTGCTCACTCTTCCTTGATATTATTTTCATCTGAAATGCTGTTGCCGATGTCCTCACGGTAGATAGTTGTCTTGGGCCGAAGTTCTCATTTTAGGCTCTTCACTACTTGCTTTAGGCTCGGTTTTTACTAGCTACACCTACATCGATTTTCATTTCTTGTTTTTATTTATCTTATTCGGTATTCTCCATGAATTTTCAAAAAATTCTCTCTTCTTTCTATTTTTTGGCTTCTTCTTCCTGTGAAACACGTTTGGTGGTCATCATCATCCCAATTATCCCTTTGCATTGGGTTTTACATCCAACAGCATGTTCAGCCACGTTCTTGATTGCTTCCTTCACTTTCAGCTTCAGCTCTTTGCAAGTTTACAGCGATATATATGAGAAAACAAGGATCAGCTGCACTTGGAGGGTCCCCGTGGAGGTCTTTGCCACTGACGTCAATCGGAATTTTTCGTTGTCGAATTTTTTTTTAGGGGCTGGTCTATGTCTCCAACATACGACATAGGCAAGTTTATATGACCAATTAGTGGTCCAAACTACAATTGGCTTAGCAATAAGTTCACCCAAAATTTATTTTGTCTCTTTGACGGGTCAAAAAGTCTTTCCAGTAGATTGCGAACCGTTTCCTTGGTTTTGTTGTCTTTCTCATTAATTGGAGTCGGTGCTAATCAAGGAAATTTTGAAAAATTTCGGCTTTAAGCATATCACATTGTTCGAACTCCCAATCTTCAATGACAGCGACTCCAATTTTCACACTCCAGCAGGCTTCGTGCTTTTGAGGTTTGTGTAGTATGGCATACATAGGTATATCATTTCCAATCCGTTTTGTTTCCTTATCTGCTAGCACGTTTGATTTGGATTGATTGGTACTGGTGTAAAACCTCCCTAACAACCCCAGTGTCCGTCAGTGATCTAAAAATCCAGGATACAAAACAAAATACCACTTCGTCGTTCTCGTAGGTCCAATCCATTCCGAGGCTCTGCCGCAGCCTCCGTAGGGGTAACTGTATTGTACGTTTTTTAAGGGTGGGGAGTCCTTAATATTCTTTTTTTTGTTGTTTCAAAGGAAATGGTATTTATAAGAGTTTTTCTAGCATATAAATATTAAGGTAGTACGCTTCTTATCAAATATTTTCTTTGGAAATTTTCAAGAAATCGTTGAAAAATTCTGATACTCGCTAAAGGTGGGAGAAGATTCAGGATGGGTAGTTAGCCTGTCCACCCAAACCTCTGCTCTAGTTGCATAGTATTTCCATCGTTTCTGTTATCAAGCATAGAAAATTCGCCATCAACCTTTTGCGTCAGCCTTTGACCATAGGTGGAAGCATTCAGTGGCAGCCACGTGGAGGTGGTAGAAGGTTTTGGTAGGAGGGCAGTCGGTTGCCATATCACTGGGCCAATATGCGTTTACGAGGCTATTTACTGACCGTTCTGGCTCGTCAAACTATCAGAAATATGTTTTACAAAAATGTGTTTAAAGGAGCTGAAACTTCTTTTTCATAAGAAACATTTCCCGCGTTCCCGAATAACAATCCTTTTCTGGGTTGTTGGAATGCATTTTTGACGGTAATATATTATAGCGACTTCTTGGAATATGGTTCTTACGCGTGATGCTGTTCCACTAAGAGGTCTTTAGTGGACTAGTTTGGTTGACTCTCCGGAAAATCACGAAGCAATTACAATTACGAAGAGGAAGATAGAAAATTATGAGCAAAACATCTAATATAATCAGTATACCAGGAAATTCGGTTTCAATTCTCTTTTTCTTGGACACACTTCCAAAAATTTTCAATCTAGCATTTCTGCATTAAGCATACTGGATCCGAAGACTTCTAGGAACAAAATCCGACAAAAATTTTAGTCCTTTAATGTGTTTCGGAAAATACATAGTTACTAAGATCCATCGTTTGGCATGCTGCATCCTAGGGAACATTTTTGACAGCTGCTACACCAGAATATAATTTCATTTGGTGCTACTAAGTTTTAATTTGATCAGCACGTAACTTTCTTCACTTGTTCAGATTATGGCCTTAGGGCGAGTATACTCACAACATCAAGTCAAAATAAGCAAAGGGTACTTATTTTGATCCAAGGAGGTACATTTCATAATTCTATTAGCTTCTTTTCTTGTTCATCCTTGTACAAAACCCTAGCACAATATGAGTTTGTTCGAAATAGCTGCTGAGATTAGGATGCTCCACGGTACAAAATACTTAAGTGAAGTGTGGTCATCCTGACAAAGAAGAGAGTCTCCAGAGTAAGAGCTATCAATGTTGGTGACGTGCTGGTTGAATCAAAATCAGCAGTGAAATACCTGGATGACCTGATAGAGTCGAAGATGCGTTTTTCCCAACAAATCAAGGCAACATCTGACAAGGCTGCAGCGCGTGTAATGCCACTCACTTGATTATTGGGTGTCCACCACATCAAGCAGACGAATCCTAATGAGCGTTTTGCAGTTGGTTCTACTCTATGGGTCAACATTGTGAGGCGACGCTCTCAGCAAGGAGTTATATCGAAGGTGTTGAGATCGATTTCTTCTTGAATCAACCCTTAAGTGGGTATGAATGTTTTGGTCTTACCTGCACAAGATTGACAGTTCATGGTCACCTTACTGTGTGTTTTGGGCAGGAGATGTGCATGACATCTATATTCAGAAATTATGATTGGGGAAATGCTGAGAACGGTCAATAAATGGAATCGTGTGGCAAAATATGCTCGGGCAGTAATTACTCTGAAGAAGGCTACGCTGGAGTGCTGGGAGGCGTCGGGGATGAAGGGTCCTTTTTTAGCACTTCCTTTCTATGCCTTCCTACACGCTGGAGAAGAGATCCCCATAATCTAAAGGCGCCTCTAGGCTTAGTCTCACGAGACAAAGTTCGAAGTAATGTGTCAAACGGTTCCAAGCTAGGTTTTGAGGATGACAGGGAAGGAGTTTAGTGGGTAGTGAAGAAGAATTGCGCGTCAACTGGGGCGTGAATAGCCATCAGCTTCCTACCACAAAAAATAAACCTTTTTAGTAGAACATATAAAACTCGATAAACGCCAAAGGGATGCACAACTGAACCAAAATAGGAGTGCTCATTTCAAGAATTAAGTTTTTAGTATAAGCATCTCAACTCGGAACTACAAAGTAAATATACTATGACAAAAAAAAATTTCAAAACTCTCTTCCAAGCTTCTAGATGTAAAATTACTTCAAAAATTTGGTTAAATCGTAAATGTTCTAATAATGAATAGTAATAGTGTTAAATTTTTTTGACTACCTTACCGAGATGTGGTGTCCGGAATTATTCCTGGCGAATACCAGATTTTTGGGATTCGAACCCCTTGCGAAATTCACAGGATGACGTCAGCAGCATTAATATCTCTTCGTTCAATACTATGGGAACGATGGTATTGAACATACATTTTTTGAATTCATTCGACTGATCTAATTGGAAATTTAAAAACGAAAAATTGCATGTAAAACGTATTCATTAATTTAATTTAATTCTGTTTGTCGTAATCCACTACCTTGATCCAAGCATTATAATTAGTAAAGAAATTTTTTACATACTAACAAAAGAAATTTCAGCTACAATAATAGAATTCATCCCTTTACAAACCCTTAGAATAACAAAAAATTTCAATAAGGTTTTCTTCAAATGCGGATTCCAATAAATTTTATTTAAGCATGTTCAGGATGCAGTTGAAGATGGACAATAAAAAAGGTTACCTGCATACGACAAAATGTCAATGGGACAGTGAAGTATTTTAAAAAACGATGAATTGCAACAAAACCATTTATTTTTCATTGTCCCATACTATAATTGCTCTATTTCGAATTCTTATTGTTGCTGAAACCAAATAAAACACATGAAACCAAATCCAATGTCTGCAGGCTGTTGATCTTGAGGGTGCAACTTCGTATCTAATATTCTACGGTTTAGAGACCATATGTTGTTGTCATCCTGCATATTTCATTCACTTGTTCGAAACATATATTGCCTTAGCGAAAGGACGGGTTCCTGCTGTTTGAGGACCTCGAGGGAATCACCTCTAACCAATATTCCTACATATGTTCAAATATTCAGCAATGTGCCCTATTTAGATGTGGTTTTCGAACGCAATTAAAACTGGTCCGTATACTTTAAAGTGATTGAATCCCTCGTTGACACTCGGCAAGATCCTGAGGGGCTGATTACATGAATTAAATTAAGTGTAGTCTTCGATAAAGGTTCGGCGAAGATTCTTTTCTGTATAGTTGTATTGAGAGTTTCTTCAGGACTTCCAATAGTTACCAAATGATGACGCAGTCTGGGATGACACTGAATATCATATAATAACATATTTCAAAATTCGGCTGGGCACCCACATGGACATACATATGCATGATAGGAAAATGGTTCGATAATATCCTTTGTTTTCATCTTCCATTGAACTAGACTTTTTAAGCTCCTGACTTGATTTGAACGTGGAAAAAACTTCTGGTTTAGAGATCTGCGTTGGCAGACATTCAATGGCTACGAACGAAGCGCACTATTGAAAGTGAACACTTAGCCCAAAAGTCTAAAATTGCAATAAAAAAGTGCACAGATGGTCCTTGAGTATCACTCTATTAAGGGGTCGTTTCCATTTGATTCTCGTCCGTGTTCTTCCCCGCAGTGCAAATGAGGGTTGTGTCGTAAACTTATGGAACCGCTTTTGTACATCGTCCTTTCACAATGCGATATATGAGCATTTCTTTTTTTCTTGAATAAGCGTTAGTTGAGCTATTGCTTAGTCATGAACGTATTGTTCGCTTAATGGAAGAACTTAACAAGTGTATATGCTTTGGTCCTTGTCTGATGATCCTGGAAAACATTTTGCGAGAGGGAAAACTTTGAATACTACAAAGGAACCAGCGAGTTCAGAGTCAAAACAATATTCGATTCATATATGTAGATATCATAATATGAAAAGGAGAGGGTAGGTGCAGTATAATTTCTTGTTATATTTTCAATAAGGGCGATTTGAATAACATACGTGCACTTGTCAATATGTTGTCTAATGTTCACGCTTTTGTACCCCAAGATGAATTTGAGGTTTACTTTGAGGTTATTGTGTGCGTTCAAAGGAAGAACAGAATTATAAGTCAACCTCCGGGCAATTCAAATTTGAACAAACTTTATTTTTGGACGACTTTTATTCGAACAAGTCACGCAGGGACACTTGATAGAAATTTTGTTGACAATATTTGCAAAAATTTATTCCACTTGTAACTAAACTCCTTTCAAAGTCAAAATCTAAACGATAATGCAACAATTGCATCGCTCATTTCAGAAACCACTAAAGTCCAAATTTACCAAAATTAAGTTTTTAGGATGAAAGTTCCTTGCATGAATATCTGTACTGTAAGGGGATTATGGGGAAACATCACCCCAATACCATTTGCTAGCGGAGAAACAAAACTAAATAAATTCACGCGTGCACAAAGTTAGTCAGACTAAGGATCGCAGACCCATTTATTAAAAATGTGAATCACAGCTTGAAAATTGATTTGGCAAAACGTTAGCATACATAGACTTGAGATCTAGCCCCTAGACACGACACGAGAGTGTTGATTGACCAGACGTGTGAGTTGGAGTGTGATGAAACCATGTTAACATGCGTAGCGCACTGGTCCGGCAATAGAACAATGAAATTGATAGTCTTCTTTTGTCTTAGTATCAAGCGTTGTGATAGTGTTATATCGAGCAGTTTCCAATTTAATATTGATATTTTTACGGCTTAATCAAAAGACGCAATCAATTTCTAGGTAAGTATTTTTTTTGCATTCAAATTGTGTTTTAAAAAATACCTGCAAAGACCGATTGAAATTACCACTGAATTTATCTGTGCAGTCGTTCATCTGGTCTCAAAAATTGAGCTACTATTACAACTTCAAGGAATAGATCCAAGTTTTTCGTTTAAGATTCCATTTTCTTATTATTTCTTCTTATTTCTTATTTATTTTCTTATTATTGGATATTAATTTTACTTGATGTATTGTTAAATGAGAGTTTTGATCGTGTATGAGCTTATAACGAAAGAACTTTTACACATTTTAAGTTCGGTGGATGGAGATCAAAGGACTCAGCGTTCTCACTTACAGAACCATCTCTTGTCTCTGCTTACTAATGATGAAGAACATGTTATCAACACAGTAAGACATGTGGCATGTGTGATCTACTGTTTTGCTAGTAAAGTTTCCAGAAAGTTCAATAAAAGTCGCAAAAGTTGGTTAGATAATCAGTTGGTATTACCACAATCAGTTCTTCCAGTTCGTAACACATTCCAATTGAGTCTCATCCAATGAAACTACCTTTGATAGCTGTGAACGGTGGAAAACTGAAAATCTTTGAGCTTTAACGTCAGCTACCGAGTTATATTTGCAGCCAGTATGAAGCTTAGATCGAGTGGCAAGGAAGCTGCCGCTAAATTAGTGAAAAAATCCATAGAAGCTACTCCGAAAAGAGCTAGTAAAATGCTAAAGGCCTGGGAAAAGTCTGCAAACTGAAACATAACAACAGCTTATACGGCAGAACAGGCACTATCCTTTTTTTGTTGAGACAAGATCAACTAAGCAACACTATCAAAAGGTAAGATTGGGTGTGACGGAGACTCAAGCTGACATATAACTAACCCAACACATTGACGTTTGGAAAGCAACATAATATCCTGCGGTTGAAAGCACCATTATTTCGGATACTTCCGCTGAGGTACGTTTCCAAGATCTTCTAGATCATATGGAATCAGGTATTATTTCAACCCGAAAGACGTGATTCGAAGCTTGAGTACGAATGCTGGTGCAATAATATAAGAATTATTAATATCCAAATGGGGACGTGATGGCAGTACAGCGGTAACGATGCTACCAAAGCAACAGGGAAATTTTTATAACTTCAATAATTCGGATTCAACGTTATACCCGAAATTTAAAAAAAGGAGAGATCAACTTTATGTCCAAAACTTCCTTTAAACCGATACTGCAGGCCAATTCGCGCTCAGTTCAAAAAGGAAATGGCGAATTTATTTAGTCGTTGACGTAATGTACTTCTTCTTTGGCCAAATTAGCAAAGCCTATTTGATGTCTGGACAACCAACAGTGCCGTGCTCTCTGTTTTTCACAAACTGCTACTTACAATGATAGATGGCAAAGTTTGTTATGCAGTTTCTGAACCAATGTCATCCCAGGCGTGTTATATATGTCAAGTAACTCGAAAGGAGATGAAACATATTGAGAAAGTGAAGGAAAAGACTGCTGACCATACTGTTTCCACTTTGGGCTTCCTACGTTCCATGAATGGATTCACTTTTTTGAATGTTGCTTACCTGTGTCTTATCGGTGAGAGCTTAACAATTTGCAAACAAGAGGAGTAAAAAACAAATGGTCAAAGCTAGGAAGCAGCGAATTCAAAAGGCCAAGTTTAAGCGGAACTACAAATGATGGCAAGACGGTTCTTCAAAAAAAATTTCAAATTCTGCTGAGATACTAGGAATTAATGAAGAAATTATTGGTGATTTTCAATTATTTTTCATAAAGTTTCGAACAGATACGACGTTAACGCTATCTATAACTGCTAGATTATTTGAACGTGAGTATCCTTGATATTACAAGCCTGTGAGTGTGCATAAGATCCTTATGCATGGATCAAAAACTGACGAAAACCCATTTCTTCCGTTGGTCAGGTTTTGGAAGAAGTACAAGAAGCGAGGAAAAAGGATACAAATCAATTCAGAAGAGAGCATTCCAGAAAAATGACAAGAATCGCATGCAATGAATACTTTCTTAAACTTCTCTAAGTAACATCAGATCCAGTTATTTCCAGCGTTCTTTGACTTAAAAGACTTCAACATCTTTAATGACCGATGTTGTTCAGCTACTATCCAACCCGTAACATTAGCATATTTATGAAGAAGAAGAAAGTAAAATTGACGAGAAAAATAAGAAAAATTGTAATTTTTTGTCAAAGATTTTATTAAATTCCAAATATTTATTTCTTTGTTAATTTCATAGAATAAAAATTAATTTTTTTCTTTAAGTTAATCTAGCTTTTTCTTACAATTTCATTTTATATCATTCTCAAGCAGAAAATTTCAAAAAAAGTACTAAATAGGTTTTTCGCCAGCTGGCATGCTGGCATTTTGGTTCACTGCGCTTCTTCGCAATAACCTCTAAAGTCCACAACTGATGTGTTTTTGCAAGCAAAATATTTCGATATGAGATTAAAAGGCATTCGATGATCATCAAACGACGATTATCGATGTGCAAACTTAACAGTGTTCAAAATATCGTCAGCTAGTGCAGTGGTTTTGCGTCGTGTGCTGAGTTTATTAAAAAAATTTACTGATAACGGTACTGAAGTGAACTGTCATTGAAACCATTTTTCCTTTACTGGAAAGCGAAGGCAAGAGACATTCAAAACGTTCCAAATCAAACACGCAAAACGCATGGGCCTTGCTTATAAAAACTGGAACGAGAATTTTCATTGCCACATGTAGAAGCTATTTTTAACAGCGGCTACTTTGAACTAAATCTACTTAGAAGCCGTATGGAGAAATTTCAAAACAGTGTTTCAGGTGTCAAATGGGATGCTTTGGTTAGCTATCGCAATGTGATTTTCAATACTGTACTCGGGAAATGGAAACATTCCAATCGCCAAATGATGAGGTTATTTACTTTTAGCAATTGATTGAAAAGGAAGGTGTAAAGAGACACATGTTGCGTCACTATGGAGGGATGTATTCATTATATTCATTATACATTCATCAATATATTACAATAAATTGATGTATTTTGTTTACAATGACAATCGAAAGATTGTCGGCTGTAACAAAAGTTTCCGTGTCTTTTTTCGGAGTAATGGGAAACGTTTTGTCACTGACTTTCAGTAATCGGGAACCCAATTTGATAACGAATCAAGGCTACATGTTAAGGCTTTAACCACAAGTTCCCATACGGTTAAAGCTATACACACCCATATCCTTATATTTCCTCGCAAGAACAGACATTGTTTTGGTAGGCATATTGAATATTTAGGTGCGCTATTGGATGAGAAAAAACTTCATTACTTATTTGAAGCAAAATATCCACATTCAAAACTCAACTTTGTGTTGGAAGACCAAAAATAGACATCTGCATTACCTGTGAAGAGCTGTGAAGGTCCTACTTTGCGCCTTACATGAAAATGCAAATTGGAGCTGTGAAAGATATTTGTTATTCTTCGGATGATAGTGCAGCTTTAACCTTTATGCAGAATTTGCCCCTCCTAAATAGCATATTTCTTACAATTATGGGTAAATTTTTTTAGTATCAAAAATGTGAAAACCAGTCAATTGGTATTTTATGTTGACCATTTAGTTTTAAATTTTTAGTAAATTTTGAAATCCAATTAATTGATATTATACTTTCACTACGTAGGAATCAAAAACAAAGGTGCCAATGACGTATGACATATGATTCTGCATTATCTCCATAATAATCTTGACACGAATGTCAACGAGATTCCGCTTTTCCGGATATTTGTTCGAACAAAGCTGAAGAAAAAAGACACTGAAGAAAGGAGCAAATTACTCCCGAAATATATATCTGTCAAAATTAAAAACCGTAGCATTTTGCAGTAGAAAATCATAAATAAAAAAGAAAAAATCTAAAAGCTGTTGATGCTGATCAAGCTTATCCTCTTGGCAGTCTTTCAATTAAGCCCGAAAAAATTGCAAACATTAACCAACACCTAACATTCTACTATGAAATATATGATCATGAGGATGGCGATGGTCAAGAGGAGAAAAGGATGATGTTGAGAAAGATGACGAATATGACTTTCAACAAAAAGTGATAAATAAGGAAAGTTAAAAAGTGTTTCGCAAAAAAATGACAGGAGTCGGAAAATAAAAACAACTTTTATTTCATATTCCATATCCTATTATTTCCTATTCCACATTTTATTCATTTTTTCCCTTAACCTTTAAGTATGGACGTGGAGTCTCACAGGCTACTTAATGTTTACGTTTTCATAGTTTCGCCTATTTCCCCCCGCTCCACGCAATTGAGCGGCTCAGTAGCTTTTGTTTTAGTTGCCAAACTACCAACGAGGGAGGAGGTTGTGTCGTCCGGTGAATATCACGTGAGTAATAACCATCAAAAAATTGACTGGAGCCTGTCAGGCTACACGTCCATTGTTGTCGTATAATATATTTTATAAGGGCGATTATGTTTGTTTCAGATTTTGTAGTACAAAATGTCAAAAATAAATAATGCCGGTAATTCTAAATCAAAACGACCGTCTACGGGTTCTGTTCAAGGCCCTGCGCGAACAAATTTTCGTGTCGCAGATCCAACTTTCGAACAAGAAGTGAGTGAGTTGTTAGCTACGGATCAGTCTGACATTGAAGAGAATATTGAAGGTTTGTTTATATTGGAGTCCGAACTAATACAAAATCATGAGAGTGACAGTGATGAAGATCAGGACCAAGATCAGGACCAGGAACCGGACCAGGTCCTAGGAGAAGAATCGGATAGTGATAGTTCCGACAATATTCCATTATCGCAGTTAGTGAGAAGCAACTATTACTACGGCAAAAATAGGTATAAATGGGCCAAGACGCCGCCTTTGGCTAGGGTACGTACCCCACAACATAATATTATAACATCTCGTGCTGGTTCTTCAAAGTTGACTTCTGAAGATGGTAAAGATCACTACAGTATTTGGAATAAGCTTTTTGATGAAGAAATGCTCCAGTGCATTCTAACTTGAACCAATCTTAGAATTTCTAGTTACAGAACCAAGTATGTCCGTTATAACAGACCAGAATTGAATGATTTAGACATGGTTGAACTAAAAGCCTTTATTGGTCTATTGTTTTACTCAGCTGTTTTGAAATCAAATGATGAAAACACGAGTTATTTGTTCGCTTCAGATGGCACAGGTTGTGAGATATTTAGGTGCGGAATGTCAGAGACAAGATTTTTGGTTTTGTTATTGTGCCTACGATTTGACAACCCTGATGATGGTGAAGAGAGAATGAAGGCTGATAAGTTGGCTGCCATATCCCATATTTTCAATAAGTTTGTGAGTAATTGTCAACAGTTGTATGAATTGAGCGAATGTGCCACAGTGGATGAAATGCTCGTCAACTTTCGAGGAAGAAGTCACATGATATCATACATGCCAAAAAAGCCTGGTAAGTATGGGTTGATAATACGAGCATTATGTGATGCCAATAACTATTATTTTTGTAATGGATATATTTACCCTGGAAAAGACTCGGATGGTATCGGACTGACAGCTCAAGAAAAAAAATTTCTAGTTCCAACTCAGTGTGTCCTACGCTTCACAAAACCCATTCATGGAACCAACCGTAATGTGACGGCTGACAATTGGTTTTCATCTGTAGAGCTCGTAGACCAACTATCATCACGGAAACTGACGTATGTGGGTACTCTGAAGAAGAACAAGAGGGAAATCCCGATAGAATTTCAGCCAAAGAAGCAAAGAGAAGTAAACTCTACTTTATTTGGATTTACGAGCACAAAAACGTTATGCTCATACGTGCCAAAGAAGAATCGAGCAGTGATGCTTGTATCTTCCGTGCACCATAGTAACCAGGTAGATGAAAATAGAAAAAAACCTGAAATTATTATGTATTACAATTCCACTAAAGGGGCGTCGATGAGGCTGACAAAAAATGCTCGATTTACTCCAGTAGCCGTCGAACAAGGAGATGGCTCATGGTGTTGCTATATCGTGTCCTAGACTTGAGTGCCATGAATGCGTACATTTTATATAACATGCATCAACCAAAAGCTGTGGAAAGAGGAGATTTTCTAAAAAAACTAGCACGTGTGCTTGTAGTGCCTCATGTGCAAAGACGTGTTATAAATACACGATTGCCAAGAGAACTGAGGTTGACTATGAATCGTGTTTTAGGTGATGATGTGGTTACAGAAGATGTCCAGGATCAAGAAACCATTCAAGGGTCCAGAAGAGCATGTAGAATCTGTCCCGCGAAAAAACATAGGATGACTACCTATGTTTGTGTTGGGTGCAAGAAACGTGTGTGTCTCCAATGTTCTAGACCTTTGTGCACTGACTGCCAATAAATTTGCGTTATTAGACTGTTGTCAATATTTTTTGTATTAGTTACCTGAAGTAGGTGTTTTGCGTTTTTGGTTCCTTATGTATTATATTTTAAGAAAAAAGACTCATTTTGTTATAGTAATAAGTTTGGCTGTTTTTAATATCTAAAAATGTAGCCTAAGTAAATTTAGACTTAAAAGTGCCATAATTTTTGATTTTTCACATTTCTATATTTTTTTAAATAAAAGTTGATTACATAAGCACGTTATTTTATTGCTAAATCCCTTAACTTCAATATCCAATCAGTTTTAAAGCAACCTTATATCAAATTCTTATATCAAAAAAAGTGTGTGCATATAGGAGCCTGTGAGACTTCACGTCCGCAGTAGTGTTAAGAAAAAATTACGTCCATACTTAAAGGTTAAACATACAATTAAAAATGACGAAATAATTTATTTAAAAAATAACAACTACTTCCAAGAAATAATACTTCTTCAATGAAACAACCTTTTCGTCTACTGGCTTAAATTGTTTTTGAAATGAGCGATTCATTCTATACGAGCGTGCAGTACCAAAATATTTTTAGGAAGGCTTCAGCTGCTGGCTCCTACATGAGTTCAAAAACAACCATAGATGGCTCGTTATCTATTAAAAGTATCCCCAAATCCTATTACTCAATTATTATTTTATGATTAGATTAGAAGGACCATAAATTTTGTTGGCTATCATGCTTTCAACAAGGAAAAATCCAAGCATATGACTGAATTGCTATAAATACAAATGAAAAAAATCAAAATGAATGGTTCATTATGAACCCTTGCAATGAGTGAGAACCGTCATTACGCTTACAACTATTTGATTCCTTCCTTCATTTATATTCTAAGTTAGAAGACAACACAGAGGAGTGGTAGAAAACATCTTCGTTTTGAAGATAATTCGCGAAATGTGTTTCTACTCAGTTGAATCGCTTAATCAAATCTTCGTGCACTAGCAGTGTCCTGACAAGGGAGAAGGAGAGACTGTAATTTTTCCAGTTCATTGCTCACAAAATGACGAGGGTCAAATCATATGTATTACGAGGATATGCCGACTAGCAATGCGGTACTGTTTGAGTCACGTGACTGACACACTTTAAAATGTTTGATATGATTACAAGGAAAGGTCAAGCCTTGAAGTTCAGCAAATCAATACAAGGAATCAAAGTTTCTCCGTTAATGTTTCCTTTCGTGACAAGATCGCCAGACGATTAGAGTCACCTTGGTTTTAAATCATCTCTATATTAACAATTATCGCACCTCATGTTTAAGTTTCTTTGATTCGATGCATATCCTGCAAATAAAGGATAAATCTATTTCTATACAAATACAAATCCTCTAAAAAAATCCTCATCTAAGTTGCTTAGCTAGCACATCGAAAGAATCTGCTTTTGCTTACAAATCAACTAACAGTCCATTTCGTCAAGATGTCTAGTCCTGAGAGTTGACAATTTGTCGACTCCAATTGGGTACGTGACTCAAATACAAAATAAGGATAGTCGTAGGTTTCATTGCTTCAGGTTGACCAATTCGCTCTACATTTTGATAATGTGCGCATTGCTTGATGTGTAAATTCCGATAAGATAAGCAACGACCATAAGTGTGAGTGCTTATATCCTTATTGAATATTAATCAATGCCTAACTCCGGCACTTCATTAGAATAAACTTTGTTAATTATATACGGAGTTAATTAAATCGGGGTGACATGAAATTTACTCATCCTGGAAGGAATTGTGTGTATCGTGTACATGTGTGTAGCTATGAGATGCGCAGGAAAATTTGTAATAAAAGAAAATCGTGTATTTTCGTCAAAAAAAAATTAAAATTATTTGGCATTATAAGTACTTTCGAGGCCAAAAGGATTATAGCCGATTTTAGGATGCATAAATATAAAATGCGATGTATACTGAAATAAAATACGAATAAAATTGCCATGAAATTTATTGGAGTTTTAGTGGAAATATAATTCTCTGTCATTTTTATTCAAATATGATTTCGAGCATGTGGGTACCACGACCGGCGCGGAAGAAGTCGGACGAAGTCACCAATAATTGTGGCCGTATCTCGCCTATGACGCCCCGAATGTTGACTTTCAGTTGGTCAAGCGTTTCAGTCTCGTTGGCGTCGATGAGTAATTTGAGGTTTCCTCATAAGAAATAGACCAGCGGTGTTAAATCACAAGATCCTGCTGGCCAGTTTACAGACCCAAAACGATAAATTTTGCGCTCACCAAAGGCTTCTATCAATAAGTCGATGAGTGCATGAACTGTATGGCATATGACGTCATCCAGCTGAACCAAGTGGCCCTTGCATTATGGCTAGCCGATTCCAGAACGTAAAAGTCATTGATCCTCGTATCATCAGTCTACGTGGTGTGGAAACGATCCGCGGTTAATCGAATTAATTCTTTTGATGGGTGATTGTCGGTCATAAATTAACGAAGTGCGCGATGAGTTTCTCGGACAGAACCGTTCTTTTTTTCGAAATAAATCTGCACAATTCGCAGACGTTCTTCAGACGCCAACCCATTAATAATAGAATGACGAGTCAAAATAACCACAAAATGCATGGCAGCTGTCACACTATGTTTAGCAGTGAAAAGTGTTGTCAATTCAAAGTTGTATACTTCTTAAAAAAATCCCCTTTAAAAGGTCGAGGTAAAGTTGAAAAAATATAAAACAAAACTGATCTTAAGTGAATTTATTGTATAAAATTTAGTATTCAGAATACCCCGTATAAAACACCGTATATTATGTTGTACTTAGTAATAAGGTATTATAATTAAATATATAGGCAACATTAGATTCTTCACCGTTTTCACTTTTTCAACATTTATTCTTTCCGCTTGACAATTTTTTCCTAATCGAGCTAAACTTTAACCTAAATTTCAAAAACTAAATTGAGAAAAAATTAACCAAACGTTATTCAAGATTTTATACGTTTCACAGGATGCAAGCAGAGTGAAGGCGACTCTAAGTTATGGATTATCTATGTTTTCGTTTTATTTGGTTTTTTCGTTAATTTAATTATTGAATTCTCGCCCTCAGACAGCTCCTAATCGAGTCCTTTTCGTCTGAGTCATTCGTTTTTTTTCACTTAAGCTTCCAATACTCGAAAATGTATGCTGACAATTCGGAAACTTTTCCTAAATCATCGAAATATAATTCTTCTGTTCCTTAAACACGAAAACACCAATCACTTCTGTTACATTTCCTCGAGTATCCTATTTCCATCATGAAAATTGCCTCAGACGATAAATGGGTGTCAATCCGTTAAAAAACTTTTGTTCTGTATTGATTTATTGTAAAAAATTGCATGAGATAAGTACAACAAAAGATGAAGGAAAACTTGAGAGCTATGAATGGAAAAAAAAAATTCTTGGATGGAAAACAAGGAAAGTTATTGTGCAAAAAATTGTTTTTTTATTGACATTATTGTTTGCTGGTTATGATTTATGTAATTTATGGCATAGTGAAAAGGAGAATTGTAGAAATAATTGCTGATGGTCGCCAGAAGGAAAATCTTCTAAGACGAGCACAAAGATGTTGGGAAGCTTCCGAATGTGAGATTGTTCTGTTTAATAGAGATACTTTGTTTTTCCGTTTGATTTACTGATATCAATTCTAATTCAACTGAATTGTTCAAAAGTTCAAAATGACTTTTGACAATTTTAGTTCAGATGATGTCTTATATTTGCCCGATAATTTCATTATCCTATTCCATTTGTTTCCACTCCTATTCATTTTGATTTCGAGAGAGAGAGAGAGAGAGAGTCCTTCGTAATAGTAGGTACATTTTCGTTTATGTCCCTTTATTGCAAAATTTTCTCTGCAATTCCTTATTGATTTCTTGCCTACTGATTCATTGTATCCGCAGCTTTTTGGAGTACTTACATATGATAATGATGAAGAGAATTGTTAATGTTGCATCGCAGGCAGGGAACAGCGAAATTATTCAAATCATTTCTGAAATGAAAAATTTCGACTTTCATCATTCATCATCAATTTTCAAATTGGTAGTTCAAAGTTTGAATATGTTCCCACTTTCTTCCTAGTCACTGCGTTTTAAGGGGCGTTGTTAGAAACAAAATTTGGTAGCTCAGATATTGTCTATTTTGCTATAGTGTTACTCAACTGTAGACTGTCATATTAAAATAAAATTAAATATCAAATAAATTGATAAATAATAGGTAATAATAACAAATTGATCAGTCGCTCTTCTGGCCACTTTTTGACGGCTACTCTCGCGACCAGTTGGATTTCAGCTGAAGTTTTTAGATCGCTGCCCGCTAAAGATACTTCTGGCTGCTGGACATAGATGTTCCCTCGCCCAACTGTGTCTGGTGCGTTGCTAGGACCAGTATTCGGAAGCTGAGATTTGTAGCTGGTAGTTGTGGTCCTTCAGATCTTAGCTGCACTTTTGAGAGTTCTGATCCCGAATCTCGAACTGGGAAACACTGAGCAAGTGGAGTGTTTTAGACTGTCGGGGTCATCGAATAGGCAAAATGACCAATAGAGGATTGAACCGTAATCTTCTTGATCCTTCTCATCAAGTTCGTAGCTTACAGAGGACGAACATGCATCCATGGATTTCTCACTTGTGGCAGTCGATTCATCAGCTGTCAATTGTTCCATAACTGAAATATGTCCTGACACCTCATCCCCAGTCTGATTGCCGGAGTGGAACTGGCATTATATATTTCCATCCTTAGTTTACTTTTCATTTTGTTATTCATCATATTTGTTGATTGGAAACTTTGGTATCTCAGCTACGCATCAGGATATCGGGTACCCTCCATAATGCCATTCTTAATAAGTAGCTTCACCAAAGAACAATGAGACAAACAGTTCAATTTTTTTCGTTGAACCTGGATCTGGAGCAGAACCACTTATTTTCTTTACAAGATAAAAATAATTCCACATCGACTTTTCACATGTAGAAAAGTTTGAACAGGCATCACCGGGCTAAACAGACAAAGAGGAGACAGAGACTTTGAAACGAGGACGGAAAGTACCCGTACTTGCTGAGAAACTGCGTCCGTCGTGCTTTCGATTTTATTACACCTGCAGGTCACTGTTTGGTCTCACCATGCACCTATCTTGTATATTGTTAGTCTACTATCCTTTCTTTCTACGTCTCTCGAGCGTAGGTAGATCTTCCTATTTTTTCTGACAAAACGCTACCCATACTGTAACTGCGATCTGAAAAGATTGTTGTCCGAGTCATTCCATAAATATCGGCCTACAATGGGACCTTGTGCAACATGTGATGTCACGTCCAATCTTCGCTGACCCCAATGTTTCATAGACGAGATACAGATCCTTGATGCAGTCCTTTTATATCCGTCATAGATACTTCGTTCACTTGAAAGATTTTCGGGAGCCAAGATAATTAATCCACTTAACGAAATTGAAGGTCTTCTTCACGTCAAGCATCACAAGTTGTACTACGCCCCTTGGATTAATGATTTGTAGCTTCTACCTTCTCTCTGAACCGCGTTCACCACTTCTGTAATTGTGTCAATCGTCAAACGTCCAATTCTGAAGTGATCGATCACAAGTGGCTCAAACACTTTTCAAATAATTTGCCACCAGCTTAGCATACGAGATTTGTTCAAAAAGTATCGCAAATTTCATGTTTTTTCAAGAATCATTTATTTATTCATGAATATCTACTTTGTCACCTTCAAAGTAATCTCCGTCAGATATTATACACTTGTGATAACGTTATTTCCAATCCTCGAAGCATTTTGAAAAATCATTTTTTGTGATCTTGTTCAGCTCCTCCTTCGATGCAGTCTTTATCTCCTCAATCGTGACGTAGCGTCGTCCTTTTATGGGCCTCTTCAGTTTCGGGAATAAGAAAAAGTCCCAGGAGGCCAGGTCTGGGGAAAACGGCCTGGGGAAAACGTCGAATGTGTTAAGCAATATATCAGAGTAAAATTGGTTGACAAGATGGAACACCTTTTGCATATTTTTAAGGACAGCATTGCATTGTGCTGCTCGTTTGCATTGAAAATTTGACAATCAACCAGACTTTCTTGCCATGACGCATTGAAATTTGAGGAGAAGTAAAGGAAATAATGCCGGTATAGCTTTATCCAATATCTCCGCCTCAAGTACACAGGAGATCTGAGAGTCTCTCAGGCTTTAGATCTAGAAGCCCTACGCGTCTCTGTTGAGGTTCAAATGCTCTCTCAATGAGGTTCTGCCAGCAGTGGGCCTTGTTTTTTTTTGATCAGCTTGCGAAGCAATGTCTTAACCCGATGCTGTATCTCGCTGATCACTGAACGTTGGGCTTGACGGCGTAGTATATGTTAGTCTTGTCGCTTTTTAGCTATGTCAGCTGACTAACGGTACATAGCAGGCTTATTATGTCGCAGCTATCACTGGGGCATAGGATATTCGCAGGCTGTGGATATTAGACTCATAGTTGGCATGTTTTCGGCTGAGATCTCCCGTCCCTGTTGTTGATTTCTAGTTATTCTAGTTGAGTTCTAGTCAGTAATGAAAGCGGTGGAAAAAGGAGTTTAATTATATTAATGGTAAAGGCAGTTGACACACACAATTTATTAAATATGGCGGCGTTCATTTATTTTAGGAAGATACTTAGACAGATCTAGTCCATCATTTGTTATACGAGTTAGTGCTGCCAATGTCGATGTTGCTACACATATTGTGGTGCCTTCCATGGTTTCACCACTCATGACTCGCTGGCGAACTCCTTGGCGTCCACTCTTGTAACATTTTAACCAGTGGTTGAAAAATGGATATTGTTGTTTTTAAGGCAGAGTATGTCAATCGATGCAATAGAGATAATTCTCAACCTCATGCTACTTGCAAAATTCATTTTCAATGAGACATAAATTTCGACAGTGACTACGTAAAATGAACGTGGATTAGCACAGAGGTGTATAGGAAAATTAATTAGCTCACAAGTTAGCAAAAACGATTGGCTTACCAAAATGCAACTTAAATAAATGCCATGAAAGGTGGTTAAAAATTGGTGGCAATACTTAAATGCTTAGGGGCAATACTTAAATATCAACTCGCCGCATAAATTGGAGTCCAAACAGATGACATCTGCTGAGTAAATGTCATCTGGTGATGACAATATGGAAGGCACAAGTCCAGAAGATTTCCATCTAGATTGTCCGATTGTCTCGTCTATATACCCCGCACATGGCTGAAGAGTCCCAACGTAACAGAACTTGAACACATAGTGACCGTAGCTAGGACTAGAGCATCTTATTGGGATCTGTAGGATGACAGGTTGATCATTTGTAACTAAGAGCACCATACACGCGAAGCAAAGATCCTGGTTTTTTTCCAAGAATTCATCAAAGTGTGAATAAGTGATGCGTAGTTCTTTGTCCTTTGCTAAGCTTATTCTTTTCACAAGTATAAACTATTACTAACTGAGGAAATCGATTCAAGATGTACATAGGCGTCTTCCTATTGATGAAATTGCCTGAATTTGTAAACTTTCCAATGTTTTCGTTCGGGCAAAGTATTCGGTCCCCTTAAGCGCCATTCTGATATTATTTCAGTATCCTTTTGTAGTCGCGAAGCAAATTCCGATAAGAAATAACGCGAAAAGTCGAACGTCAACATGGGAATTGATTATGGAGATTTATTTAAATACTGGATACGAATTGAAGTAATCAAAATTGATGCTGATTCGCTGAACGTTTGTAAATTTGGTTGCCATTGTTCCTTTAACTTGGCTCAGAGTAAATTCACGTAGTGCAATCTTTTAGTATCCTTATTGAGTTCTCATTGTTAAACAGTTCTGTATTGAAGTGATGATTTGTTGGTTTTGCGCCATTGTTTTTTCTGATCCTGAAAAAGTTCTATTTTTGGTATTTTTTTCAATAGAAATATTTGGTTGTATATTTGATTGTCCTGTCCAGTCAGATTCTTGAATTTAGTATTTATTAATCTCTTTTATTAATTAATAATTAATTTCGTTACAACTCGTTTTATAATAAGTTCTTACTGAAATCATTTTTGCTAACGATTCACATCAATGATCATTTTAGAAAGTCAAAGCAGCATTTATTTATCGTAATCACAAATCATATTCCATTCAACTCTGCCAACTGTGATTCAATTCAATTCGAAATACGCACCCTCATGTAAAAATGTCTATTTGAGCTCGGAACGTCCTTGCAACCATACCAGCCGCGAAGTATGTAATCCATTTATAGTGAACAACATTCTCTAATTGGCGCATTCTATAGTGAAAATGCGGAAAAATTTTCAAGCCATATGCTCCGGAAAAACCACATGTTAGCTACGGATACGGACTCCTCCAATTTCGACAAGTGACTGATTACGACGACCGAAATCTGGTCCACTAATACATACCTAAATACGCTAAAACCTCAAGTGTTTAGCTCTTTTGCAAACATGTACCAATGCCTGGTCCTTTACGTTCACTTTTCGCTTTGGTATTCAGAGCTGGACTTGAGGATAACGAAATCTCCTTAAATCCTATCCTAATACGAATTTAACGCAGTGATAAACTGCAAGTTCTCCAGCCAACCCCTAAGTACGTAGAATTCATTCGTTTGCATTTTCAAATAAGAATTTTCGCCCTAATACCACTCGAACAGGTGTTGGTTTAACCTAATCCCATTTAGGAATTGCGTTTGAATTAGGGGATGATGTGTATACGCGCTTTTGTTGGTAAAATTCTTTGGCTTGCACATCGAGTCAACCCCTCGAAGTTTATGGGTTTAGCGTTTTGGATGAGGGTCACTCATTTGAGAAAGTATTTTGTGTGTGCAAGGACCTCGATTGCAAGAATCGATTCGCAGAGTGAAATCAGAAATTGAGCAGGATTATTTAAATATTCTTGGGGTGCTTTTGGTTGAACTGTTTGGTTGTTCTGAAATGAAAAGATTCCGTTTTGCAACTTAGCTATGAACTGATTATGAAATTACAACCCGACTCCTGTTGATACTTCGATTCATTGTTCCAACCCTAGACCGATTTTTCTTGCTGTAGAGTGTGCTGGTCACGGGTTAGTAAGTAGTACGCATTGGTAGGAAGATATCAAACAAATCAAGCGGGTTGAATGATGTTCGCAAAGAAAATTCTATGCCCTATTCCGACCACTAGTCCATATGTTAAGTTAAAATTCATCACAAGGCTTGACAATATGGTCCTTGGCTGCAGTATAATGACGACCATGTCTTTTTCCTGAAATGTTGACAATTGTCCTGGACCCGGAGCAGTAGAAATATTCTACCCTTCTTTTGCCGCACGCAACTTCAAATCGACCGAGAAAATCCTTGAACCTGTTCGCCATTCACCCCGAAATCTGATCTGGAAACTGCTATTGATTGCATTTTATGAACAGAATGTAATTATGAGATCTGTTTTTGTCGAGCATCGTTAGTGAATCATTACGACCTCAAGCTTGAGGAGGTTACCGAAGGTGGTATCATGACATCATGTATATTCTATTGAGAAACATAAACTCGGAAAAAGGATGGCTCCACATCCCTTTTGGCCGGATACATATTTGATGAACAACGTTTGCACATTGGTAGCAGTCGATTGCGCGATATTTTAAAATTCGATTTAGATCTGTCTGCCGTTTGGAAGAGAAATTGTATCCGTGTGCAAGGAATTTCTAGGTAGCAGTAGCATTGAACCATTTTATTCTTATCTGCTTGCTTCTGCATGAACGAGTTCAGATGGAAATTCTAGGACGCAATGAAGCTTTGCAAATGGTTCATTTATACATGTCTAATGTTGAATTTAAATTGTTTACAATGCTGTAAATATTACACTTGTCAGCGAAGAGGTTGTGGGTGCATAAGGATGCGTGTCGATAAAATTTCATTGCATGTTTAGTATTGCTGCACGAGGCACAACTTGAGGTGAAACTTTGAGAATTTTTCAATATCATTTTTTCAAACTATTTCAGTACAGTACTGTAAATGTCCTGTTGATTTTATTCATATGTTTTTCCGTTCAATGTCAAGGCCTATTTTCTAAGTTCCAAGGTAAAAGAATCACTTTGAAACGAATTTCGGTTCGTTAATTTTGTTGTGTGTTCAATAGGAAGTGTTGATAAAGGTTTTTTTTAATAAAGTTAACATAGAAACGTGTTTCGAAACAAAAGGTTGAGAGCCGCTGAGTTAAGCGCGCAGTCAATATGAGCAATCTAAATGAACAAAGTACAATTCCAGTGGTATTTTATCTATCAACGAAAACAAAATACTAGTAAGCGATGATGAACTGCTTGAGACCACGTCAATCATAATTTTTCGATAACTTCAACTCATCAATAAATAAATAGTAATACCCATAGTTAAATCCGAAAAAGCAATGGTTTACTAAAGCTGAAGTACGAAATCTCGCAAGAATGGTTGTGAAGTTTCTCCATGTCCAAGGAACAAATCCGCTATTAGTAGTAGAGCCGCGTGGGGGTGATTTTAGAATTGCAAATGAGAGGCGCAGAACAATTCCTGGTGGTGTAGAATTACCTATCAGTTAAATGTTGCACGGCTCGTGAATGAACAATTCAGGAGTGATGGATAGTCTGCAACACAATAATAGTGTCATCACTATCAGTCGGTTATCATTAGATTAGAAAAACTGAGTTGCAGAACAGCTAAATTTTGTGTGGTACAGCATAAATGGCGATTCTTGTGTTGGGCCCAGTTCCAGCTGTTGTCTTGCATTTATTGACGGGATAGATGATGAAGTCTATGAATATAAGAAGTCCTTAAGGAATAGCTGAACAGTTTTAAAACACAGGATCTATGAGAAGAACAGTAAGGGCCATTTCGACTCTTTCAGTAAAAAAAGATCTGTGAAAGAATAAACGTGTCAATGCGTTGATTTCACCATACATCTATCGTTACGGCAGCAGGATGGCAAAACGGCCCGTTTCCTTCAAAAAAATTTTCATTTGAATCAAACTTATGTATTTCCTCGGTATCGGTATATCGGTAAGCATTTTATTAGAGTAATCACTCGGTAATCACTCACAGCAACAAACCGGCCATCCGATTTTTTTTAGCACCAGTCAACGAGTCTTTCTTACTCAAATGGAGACCGATGGCCCGCGTAAGGATCTGCCTTGCGCACTAATCGAACATTGTACTTAGTTATATAGCTTATTACTCAGAAGTATCCCCAATATGGAAAAATAAATTTTTGCTGAAAATTAGAGTTATCTTGGACCCTTGGACCCCTATCTGACCCTTAACTAAAATAAATCCCGATGTAAACGATATACGCTTATGTTTAGTCCTTGCAACAACATTATCAGATACGAACTAGGTGTTATAGTCACCTTAGAAAGCCCAGATTCTTGTAAGTGGCGGGAAACTCAAAAATTCGCCGTCAAGCATGTCTTCTCATTCGGGTTCTAGTTCTTCGTATAAAAACATAGTTAGCCAGCGCATGTAATTACCGTTCAAATATATCTTTCAGACACTATCCGTTGATCCGATCCGATTAAACATCCTTGGCAGCGCTTATTATCGCACAGAGTGGACAATCTAACGTTTCGAATTAGGTTATTTTGAGGTTGGAATGTTCGATGACACTTCTGATGTGACAGAAAGTTCGTTTTATGTTTGACATTTATGACAAAGTTTGGAAATATTTAAACGTTATTTTTGAAGTCTTCTGCTCAAACTGTAACGGATGTGCCAAAAACGGAGTTTGTGGATTAATTTTTGAAGCGAGTTCGGGAAATTGAGTCGTTGTTGAATAAAACAATTCGTGTTTGTACTCGTACTCGTTTGCTCAGAGCATGCGTGAACAACCATCAAGACCAATTCGTCATCGCAACACTCGATGATCCGAAGAAGGCTTGTCCGAAGCGAAGCATTTTCACAGTATTTCCACCTTGAAGGATACAAGAAGTGAAATGGCCATATCTGGGGCTCAGAAAATTCACACGACATCGTAGAGAAACAAATGCATCAACAGCAAGTGACAGTCTTGTATTGGTTTTGGTCTGGCGATATTTTTCTCGGAAAATGAGCAAGAAAACAGTGAACGGGCCATGATGTAAGAGAGGCCTATTATGTAAAAGAATGACATCGATGACATTTGGTTTCAACAGGACGGTGCAAAGTGCCAAACAGACAACGTAACAATCAACCTTATCGCACTATTTTCGAAAATCGCATATTCAGCCGAAACGCTGATGTCAATAAGCCACTTTGAAGCTGCGTTATGGCTTTGTTGGACTTTTTTGGTGCTGGGAGCCGTTAAGGACAAGTGATATTCTGACCATCCGGAGACAATTGATGAATTGAAATAATCGAAACAAATCAATTTAAATGGAAGCTTACATGGATCATATAGAGGCCGAAAAATTGACATGATCGAATGGGGAATTGCAAGGCTAGCCGTAGCAGTCATTTGAACTGTGTTGTGTTGCATTCCTGAATATTTAATCTTTCTAAAAAAAATACTCAGGAGCATGAAAAACGTCATATGTTGAAAAATGTTTGTAAATCAAGTCATTCGAAAGCCTGAATATAAACCAATTTTTTAAACGACACTACTTACAAATTTCAATAAAATTGGTTCAAGTGTAGTCAATATCTTTAGACTTGTAAAATTTATCTTTAAAAAAATACGACTTTAGATGCGTATATCAAACCAGACCCAGTCAGTCGCAAATGTGACAACATATCTCCCACAACACCCCCATCCTATAGCTCGCATATAACAAGTTTATTGACAGAGAACAAATCTCCGAATGAGTTAAGCAGCTAAAGGTAGGACCTGTGGTATGCTGCCGTTCGGAGATGCACTTTTTGACACTTTCTCAAATGTAATTAAATTGTTTGGGGAGGTTTCTTAGACGTCATTTTTAAAAGGATTCTAAAATGCCTTACCGGTTTCAATACGTGACGGAGATCAATGGCGAATGTGGCTCAAACATTATCTGCACGCATTTTTTGACAAACTAGAATGTCATAGATTATAAAACAGTGAAAGCTGTCTTGTGCTTACTACGTGAATGAATGACAAGTGAAAATCTACGGCTAGGAGGTCTAACGAAACGAAGGACAAGTAGGACTAAAGCAATAAAAATGCTGATAAGGTGCGACAGTGTTACGTATAACGTTGTGCGGGCGGCATGAATAAATAAAAAAAAGTAATTAAATTAATAAATAAATAAATAAATAAAAGAGTGCAAACACGATTATTTATGTAATGAAGTTTTGCTTAGAATTTTAATTTGCACGCATGATATTTTAATTTATAAGAAAATAAAGCGAAGTAATATAGAACTAAGACAAGAAATCAAATGGAAGCATTTATAATTAGATTTAGGTATTTAGTTATATTTAGATAAATAATATTAAACAAAAAATAAGTCCCAGTAAAAAAAAAGTCTCAGTAGCCATTGAATTCTCGGAACGCTTTTCAGACAAATTTTCAGTCAATATACTTCAGTCGTTAGTTGTGATCAACTACCTTTAAGAAGGAGGAAAAGTAAATATAAGAGACAAGAAAAAGTGAATAGAGGATAAAGTAAATGTAGAAGATAAGATAAAAGGATGAGAAAACAATTTAAAAAAAAACATAGATAAAAAGAATTGAGAAGAAAAGAAAGTGAAGAAAAAATAAATATGAACTTTAAGAAAAAGTATTGGCAAAAAAATGAAGATAGAACAGAAACATTATAAGCTGTTTGTGGTCGTAGAAATAAATCAAATAAGGAGTATGAACAAGCTCGTATGCGCATGCATTACTTTTCCCCAAAATGAGCTGACGGAGATCGTTTCTGGCGGATACAAGTAAGTTATTTTCAAGGGAGCACAATCCAATACCTTCGAATTCCAGACGAAGCAAAGGATATAGTGAAAGAAGACGCACAGGTGAAGTCCCGAAATCGAGCTGAGACAAAACCTCGTGTTGGAGGCGGAAGAGGCAGCAGGACTAATTCCTTTAAATTCACTATTTATTTTGTTTTTATATATTTACTTACTTGTACAGCTTCTTAACTACATTGCTTGATTGGAATTTGCACATATTAGGATTTGTGTTTGTCTATAAAAAAAAATTAAATTGTCTATAAATCTCAAATTAAATTTTTCATAAATTCTGAAAGGAAGCAGTAAGATTTTTTCGTGTGTGTGTGATGGGGAAGGATCAGGGCTTTCATGATGTAGTAAACCCCCCTCACCCACAAGCCCGAGTAGCCTTTATATTTTCGAATGACCATAACCCATCTAACCTTTTTCTTTGTTTGCTGCAGGCGCGACCTTTCTGTGGCCTCAATTTTTATTATTTATTGTGTTTGAAGTATATTATTTTTTTTTTAATTTTGATGACAATGAAAATTAATGATGAATTAATGACAAATGAAAATTGATGGATTAGAGTCCTATCGAAACGGAAGACCAGTGGAACAACAACGAGATGCCAAGGAATTAGAAGGCATATAGCTCCACAACGACAAGAAGACTATGGGTTTGATTTAGTGAGCATTTTATGTCATACTCCTGCTCCCAATTACGTTCTGAAGTGAATGATTTCCATACTTCTTTTCGCGGCCCCATCAGTGGTGATATGCATAACCATGGATAACATTCATAATCATGTTGTTACATAGCACAAGGTCATGGTCCTGGTCTTCGGCGTAACCGGAACGAGCTGTCACAAATGTCACATAATATTGTAGGCAGCCAACTCTACACTTGGCTTGTTGAAAGGTCTTCAATTTCCATATTAAATAAGTTCAACTGAGAGTAGTATCCTTAGCCTTCCCTTTTTCCATATAACCAAAGGAATTCAAAGTGCGTTCACTCAAATCGACTCACAGTATATTTCGCTCGTCAATTACACTTCTCGTCCTTGCTCCTCTTCACTTCGGCGGGAAGCACATTCCACGTTTATCAAAAGCACATTCCTAGCTCGGCAGGAAAACTGATAGGTAGAGTATTACCACAACGTCCAAATTGAATAGGAAATATTGCATTACCACCAAACAGCCAATCAAATACATAAATTTAAACACTGCTTAAATATCAGAGCAGCAACGTGTTATGTTTTCGGTTAAACTGTTCATGTTTTCATTATTACCAAGCCGGCGGCATTTAATACAGGAGTTTATCGTTGCAATCCGGGATAACCTCATCTCATATTCATAGAATCAAATTGGAAAGTTTCGGAATCCTTCGCCATGAAACGCAATAGGATGAAGTTGTTACCACAATGTTCTATTACTCTGGCACTTAACAGGGAGGTTTCGGATTGTTTCAGGCTGTGGTCTCCCTAATAACAGTCAAGATTGGATATGAAAAATGAGTTTCAATACGATATGGTAGTAAAACCGCACAGACTGTGTAGGACACTCCTCCGCCGGAGGAAATCCAAAGTTCCTCAATTAATAGAAGAAAACAGTGTGTTTCCATGATTTTCTTTATCGATTCAATGCTCGACGTAAGCATTTGACAAGATGTACACGTGTAGAAGGAAAACCAAGTGATGGATGGAAAATTGCATGGAAAAAGAAAGGCGTGGTTACGTCGAAAAATATGATATTTTGTTTATTACATCTTATCGATGTTGATTTTAATTTTTAAGTTTTCTGAATAATTGAAAACTTTTCACAACTAACTTAAACGCTATATGCCATTGTAAGGTATCACCAAGTCATGTCCTTGTAAACTCTTATCATGCATTTGTTCCTTTACCGAAGATTAATCATGAACACAAAGGATTATTACAAAGGACGGTCATGAACCATAACGTATACAACAAGAATTGTTTTTTTCCTCTTAGGTAAAGTAATCGCTATGAATTATCATTGATTTTAAGTTCTGAAGAGTTTTCTGAAAACTACCCACCGTTTATAGTTCTTGGAAAATTAGTTTTTACCCAAACTAGTAGCCGTTGGCGGTTATTTTATTTTCTTCACACCAAATCGCGCCAAAGTGCAGACAAAAACCAATCAAACTTCCTCCATCGCATTTATACGGTTGCGTTATCGGCTAAGTTCGAATTTAGTTCGAATATTCAATACACACCTCCAACTTTTGAAGCTCACAGAATTGAAAATTGAACTCGGTGGGCGTCCGCACTCAGTCGGAAAAGTTGGTGCTTTCATTTTCATGTGTTTAGAGGTGCCAGATTGGGTTTTCTGGGAAAATTATCAATTCAGACGATGGGAAATTCGATCTGCATAATCCTAATAGTCTAGAAAGTTTAATTCAACATACAAGTTTAAATATAGATGGAAGCATTCAAATATTTTGAAGCTCATGTTTGTTCTATGGTTGGTAACTGGTGGTCAAGGACGAAGTATTACATTTGATTGGACTGTAATCCAGCTTGAACTAAAAGGAATTTTGTATTCATAAAGAAAAGATCTTGGAGACTGTTCTGGACTTTCAGACATTGAATGCAATTAAACAACCCTTTTTTTCAATTATTTGCATAATTGTTTATGCTAGGATCCATTCTTGGAATAAAGGCTAGAACATAGACCAGAACTCAGGCCAAAATTTAGACTAGTGTCCAGCCTTAACTCCTTGCTTATAGTATTATTGTTTGCAGATGGTTCTGAGAAAGCTAACTTGTTCAAAAATAACATCTTGCAAGTCCCTTAAATTGTTCACGGTATAAATTGGGAGAAGTTCTGGACTATTCCGGACGGCAACTGATTACTGCAATGTCTGCAGTAACTGCAAATGTAACTAATTGTTACTGCATGCCAAAGTTGAGTATGACACCATCAAGTTGAAAGACACCATCCTCAACTTGCGTGTTCTGCCCGGGGATGACGGATGACGCCTACCATACGTTCTTTACGTGTAATAGATTCACAAGATTCCGTTCGCATCTCTGGGAGAAAATTGGCGTAATTTCCCCAGAAAACGTAACGGGAAAAATTATGAAATCAAAGGACAATTGGAACTGTGTGTCGCATTACGTTCGGACAGTACATATTATAAAAAAGGGCATGATGGATCGCTTGGCGAGGTAGGGGACATCTCTGAAACGTGATATTATAGTAACTAATCGCAATTCCTTCCTATCCATCCGTGGAGAAAGAGAGATTTCCCTTAGCCTGAAGACATGAGATTAATGAGGCCTAGTCCGAAGTAATGTGACAAACGGTTCCAGGCTAGGTTCTCGGTGTGACAGGGGAGGTGTTTAGCCGGTAGTCCGGTAGCGGGGGAGTCCGACACTCAGGGCGTAAATAGCCTTCACCTCCCAAACAAAAAAAAAAGTTGAGTATTAAATCCACTGTTTGAGCCATGGCTCGATGATGTATTCGCGTAGCGAATTGCCTCCTCAGAATAACATTTTTACTAATATGATATTTAGCATGCCTTAAAATATACATCAAAATAAGACCAACGTTTACTCTAACGGGTACAAGACATCTGATGACACATTTGGTGCATCGAGTTGACTGCTCCTTTGGTGGCATTGCAGGTCGAGGTTTCATCGAGGATCATTCGAGGTTTCTTGATTGACGACCGACTTTTCATCGCAAGTGGACTTGATTGTACAAAACTTCTCCGGATTTTTTCGCCTCATAAACATCCATTGTTTTTGGCGAAGTAAACAGTATTTATTTATCCCTAATGCTCTACCTCTAGGATTTATGATTTCGGGTGGGCTGTGCTGCTTATTTTGTCTCAATGAACCCACAACTGTAAGCCTGCCTGAACCTTCCAAAATTGATTTTACCAATGGAATTGTAGTGAACCAGTTATCTACGGATACATTACGTATGGATCTATAGCACAAGCAAAATGATAATATGGTGCAAGTACGAGGTGTGAACAAAAAATACGGTGAATAAATTTTTATATCGGCCATTGCTGACGCTACATCCATATGCTGTAATTTGTCCAGTAGCGTGATCAGTTGAGACAAGCAGGGACAAGTTGTTACACGTTCGAACTTGTCAGAGCCGCTAGAGTGAGGTTGATTTTATCGTTTCTGTCGCGCAACATGGATTTCGAACAACGCATTAACATTAAGTTTTGTTTTAAGTTGGAAAAGAATGCCAAAGAACCTCATGAAATGTTGATGAAAGGTCATGCCCATTGTTTTCTTCTATAGTGAGGGCGTAGTGCAATCAGAATTCGTTCCAAGGGGCACAACCGTAAACTCTGAATTTTATAAGGGCGTACTGCAACGTTTGCGAAACGGAATACGAAGAAAATGGCCAGAAAAATGGGCCAATGGGTTCCTTCTTCACCAAGACAATACGCCGTGTCACGTCTCGCTTCTCATTCGTGAGTTTTTGGCAGAAAAAAATGTTCCTGTCTGTCCACATCCGCCACACTCACCGGATTTAGCACCATGCGACTTCTGGCTCTTCCCAAAAAATTAAAACTGTACCTAAAGGAAAACGTTTTGACACCATTGCTAACATTGAGGGGGCCAGACCAAGCAGCTGACAGCCCTTCCGAAAAATGCTTTCCAGAAATGCTTCCAGTCATGGAATCAACGTTGAGATAAGTGCATTGCTAGCCAAGGACAGTACTTTGAAGGAGATTAAATCAGATTCTGTGTAAGCGTATTACTTTTTTAATTAAAAAATTATTCACGATATTTTTTTATGACACCTCGTATATTTGAAACGATGACAATCACATACTTTATTTGATTGAGTCAAAAGGAACGTCTTATTACAACGAGCGTCAAAGATAGAGTGACTCGGAAAAACAATGACACAACTGCTTATCTCCTTATCAGCATAAAACGCCTGTTGGTGACCCTCTTGGTAGTGAGCCGGCATAGAGCCGTTGTTCAGAGCTTTTATAAGAAAAAACCGCCTAAGGAAAACCCTCAGTATCCAACGTTCTACCAGCGTAAGGAATGACATGAACCATCGATTTGGTAGCATTGACACACATTAAAACTATATTCAGGCCGTATTTATCGAGTTTTTTGGGGGTATTAATTCTGAAATAACCTCATCGACGAAACGCTTGTCACTTTCCGTCAATAGTTAAGAAAGAACCTCGACACTCAGCAATACACATATTCCAAAATTCTCATATGGAAACAAAGCTGTTTGGGGTTACCTTTACCATTCTAACTGTCGGAAACGTCGGATGTGTCTGTATCAGGTTTGAGATGAGAATTTGCTCCAGCATCATCATTGTCTGATTACATAGCATGATCATATACCACATTGTTATATTAATCGTTCGGTTCAGAATCACTGTATCTGAATCACTGTATCACTGTGTCTGTAATCACTGTATCTGAAGGTGTAGCAAGCAACACTTTCTTTAAACAAATTTACAACTATAACTGAAAAAGTAATCCGCTAACACAAAACACAATAGATGTGTCAAAAATACAAGCGTCAAAGCTAAACAATCGTTCAGTTTACGATCGATTGGCTACAGCGGTAAATTGAGTCTGCGAGTCTGCGGTTCAATTATTTGGCTCTATGTCTTTAAGCCAACAAACCAAAGTATAGTTGATTGTATCTCCGACCCGTTGAATCGCATTCTGCTATTGCGTATAGTATACAGATGGCCTTACCGATACTATTTTAGTGTCTGCTGTGGAAGTGTTGTTGAAATTGGAAGTTGTAAGCGTAAGCTCGCGAACGCAATAGTCGACATTCCTCCAAAGCATGAACACCGTTTTTTTCTCGTGTTGAAAATGTCGACTTTCATATCGATACAGCTGCATTTGCGTTAAGTCTTAGATCATTATTTCATTCTCGAGAAAAGTGCTGCGGGAACTTATCGTATAATGCTCGATGATTACGGTGACCATGCTCCATCTGAGATGACTTCTAGAGAGTGATTTCGACGTTTTAAAAATGGTGATTTTGACGTGACAGATAAAGATCGCGAAAGGGTCACCGAAAAAGTTTGAAGATTCACAACTGCGGGAATTGTTGGATGAAGATTCAAGTTCAAATCTAGACGAAGTTCAAATCTAGAAGATCTACCGTCTTTAAGCGCTTGCACGTCATGTGAGTGATCCGAAAAGCTGGGGCTTGGTTTCTGCATCAACTGAGAGAGAGGGACATCGGACGGCTTCTAAGGCCATGCTGTGCATCTGGTGAGACCACAGTGGTATCATATATTAGAAAATCCTGAAACCATCTCAAACAACCACTGGGGGTGAGCACCGACGGTCACTAATCCGTCTGAATCGAGCTCTGAAGGTAAACCGGCCAAAATGGAATGGCGGACATGACAAGCTGATTTTGCTGGATGAAAATGCAAGGCCACACGTAGCCAAGCGGGTGAAAGATTATTTGGAAGGTGTGAATTGAGAAATCTTGCCCCACCCGCTCTACTTCGGATTTCCATTTGTTCCCTCACTGGATTTATTTCTTTTCAAAATCAAAAAGGCATCAAAGAATGGCTCGATGACTGGATCGAATAGAAGGGAAAGTCATAGCTTCAAATGGTGCATACTTTGAATGAAGTGTCGGTATTCTTTAATGTTGAAATAAACCAAAAACTTCGGCGGAAACCTCTTCACTTACCCAATTGTTAGACCAATATTTGTGAAGATTTGCAAACGGCATGTTTCCCGTATTCAAGATGACTCCAATGAAGCCCCAAAAATTCTTTCCGATTTCTCTATGGATTCCATTTGATCTCTTTGACAGTTCCTCTTTAAATTTTGACACATTTGAATGCTCCGCATTCAAGTCCTATGGGTTCCAAGGCTCGACCCCGTCTAACTTCTTTCTGTTCCGAAACATCAAGACTTGGCACGGGACAAGCACTTCCCGTAGAATTAGGAGGTGATCACCACAACGAATGACTTTTTCTGAGAGTTCTCGGAGTCCTTTTATTTCGAAGGTTAACTATGGTTTTGAGATCTCATAGGCAAGAACATTATAAAAAAATTTATGATGATATCTAACCTCGCACTTTCAAATCTTATGCGCAGAAATTTTTTTGTTGTCACCCGACTCGCAAGTATACGTATAGTAACATTTCTTATTCCGAAGGCAGCGCGTCTATTCAACAAATATTTAAATGTGTTAGTCTTCTCCCTCATACGACACTCGCGGGTGCTGTTTTGCCTTTTTTGTCACATTCGCATCCTTTTATAGCGTAGGCTTGTCCAGCACTCGCCGCTGACTCAATGTTTATTTCCATTTCTCGCACTTTATGCCCCCGTGACGCCATTAACCTCAGCAGGTTCAAAGTCAAACATTTACCCAGCATCATTATCAAGTGAGGAGCTGCGCAACAATGCATTCGGTTAGGAAGCGCCACCAGCCATCTTCACTACCATAATAAACAATAATGGTAGTTTGACCTCTTTACATGCACGTGCTTAACCCTCGAGTTTAGCGCCTTTTAGGCTTTGCCGCCTCACGTTTTATCCGAGGATCATCTCGTCACTTCCCTTTGACTGGTTGCATGCACGGCTGGAGTGAAGGTAGTGGATCAGCCATCGCAGCAAGGAGTTGAGGAGCCGCTGCAGCTCGCGTTATCGCGAGGAGCTTTGCCGAAAAAGGTATAAGTGCACGAGGGTTGTAATGAGCGGCCGTGGCGGCATGATTTATATATCTGCCAAATTTTCGCCTCCATATGCAATTCCCTGCAGTCGCGGGATGCACTTGACATGAAGGCAAGTATGCACGTTCGCGTTCGTGGGAATCGCATGCAGCACTTGCAGATTAGCTCCGCTAACGCGCCATCCCGACCACGATGAGCAGATTATTATATTTATTATTGAATCACCATGCCGAGCGGCGGATCACACTAGAAGACACAGGTGAAGCGAAACGTTTGGTATATTGAAACCAAAGTGCTGCCAGGCGGAAGCTAGCGCAGCAGGAATTGTGGCCATAAACGTCTTCACATCGGGATCAAGAGATGGGCACAGTTTGAAGCTTTTCCTCTTTTGCATCATCAGGACCATTCACAATCCAGGGTGATAACGCTCAAGAGTTTCGGTAGTCTGATGTTAACAGGTCAGCAGGTCTTTGCGGAAGAACTCCGGTTCCTTTCACCAGACCAAAGTTGGAGGAGTTGGCAGCTCTCAAGGTAGATGTTGGGGCCAGAGTTTGAGTTGATTCTGGGGTCTTTGACGGGCCCCAAATGAAGACGCGAAGCTCGCGATGTGCTGCTGCTGGAGCTGACTCAGGCCTGAACCGTGAACTTGACTCTTGAGCTCCTCGGGTGAGATGGCGAGGATGGGGAGGCTGTGGCCGGGCGGCCTGTAGCGCTCCACAGTCCATCACACTTTTGATTGATGGCTCAATGCAGAATTTTTGTGTGAGGCGGACTCTTGTTATTTGCATTGTTGTTGTGGCCGCGGCTGCTGTCTGCGTTGTATTTGTTGGTGCTGCTAGACACTTGCCCTATTGTTGTTGAGCTGTTCTTGTTGCTTACATTGTTGCTGTAGCTGACGAGGTTGAAATGAAGACGTGCTGGAAGGTAAATAGGTCGGACGCGGCTGGCGCTAGAGAAGTTTAATTTTGTTTACACCTTGGACTCGCCGCCGGATCATTCCCATAGATATGACTTGCATATCTTGTAGCTGCGGTGTAGAATATTAAGTTCAAATTAGATTGCGGTTTTAGGATAAAATTACACATTGGATCAGTATTTGCTTGAGACATGTTTGTTGCAAGCGCCAGGAAAGCAATTATTGGAAGGTCCTTAACAGATCGCTTGCATGGTATGCGTATGAGTTACATCCGTAGATGACCGATTATTGCTAGGTCTTGATCGTTTAGCGCGAATCACATGCATGATTAGGATCAAACGATTTCTGAAAATCCCCGAATTCGATCAGCTTAAGCTCAATTAAATTTAATGAAGACTAGAATTGAAACTTACGACGACGCTTATGAGAGCAAAGATTAATGCGATATGGTTTAGTTCCAATTTACTTACATCCAGATAGTTTTCGCAAATGAGAATAGATTCGAGTCTATCAGCTGTTGCAGATTCCATGCAAGACTAGACACGAATGATACCAAAACATGGAGTTTAAAGGTAATTCAGATCTATAGCTTACACGAAAAATTGACGAAAAATAGTGAAATATGTTCTGATCAGTTGCGATTGTTAAGATGTTGGCAAGTTGTCAATTATGATTCTTAGTAATTTGCCGAAAATTCGAGTCACATTAATCGTACTATGACTTGAGAAAGTGAGCATTCGTAACACGAACCAAGGATAGTTTGTTCAAAAAGTACACGAAGGTAAAATAATTTTCAATGGGATATCGAATATTTCCAATAATTTAAGTGTCCGTATAGAGATTTGGCGGCAATACTCTTACAACTAGCAAAATATATAAAAGGTCAATTTAGAAAAACAAAAAAAAAATTCAAAACATCAATTACACCTCAGCCACTTCACGATCAGTTTATCCTCACATAATTGAGTCGTAGGTTTCAGCGAGTGCATAGAATGATACTCATTCGGTTTAAAGCCAACATAAGGATGATTACCGCATCAAGGAGACGACTTCTAGTCTCTTCTAGACTTCTATTATACTATTTAAAGTGGGTATCCTGACCAAGGAAGTACCTCATAAATGTTTGGCACTAGTGCAAAGACGAGCAGCCTTCTGGATCGCATACGCAAATCGAACGATTTCCGCGACGGCAGTGATGGTGATTGCAGGGATAATATGCATCGCTCTCCTTGCTAGCGAATGCAGAAACATTTCCCGACGTGGAAAAAAAGACAATAGAAGAGAGACACTCTCTCTCAGCAACAGACAGCAGTCCTGGGAGCGTGGGACAAATGATATGTGGACTGCACGCCGGTCTCTGATCTGAGGCCCCGGCTCAATCGAGTGCTTGTTAAGATTGATTTTAACTTGATCCAGCTCTCGAGCAGAGATATCTTCAGCATGGATATTTCCAGTCTTACTTGCACACATGCATGCATGATTAAGATAAAAATCCTCAAAAAATCAAAAAATTGCCTGAAAATCCTCGAATTCGACAAATAGGGGACGATGCTCCAACACCATGTTTTACATAGGAGAGGTGAATGACGTGTGTCCCACATTTTTCACTTATAAAAGATGTAGTAATCAGTATGGTGACCTACTGAGAGAACTAAGAAAGTTTCATGTGAAAAGTGTAATCGGAGAAAAACTTACAAAGATTAACTAATGGAATCGTTTGGCATATTATGTTCTTGCATTCCTAAGATTTAAAAAAGGCATTCTGTATCGTTCAAAGGTCTTAGCAACGGAAAGATCTCCTCTTCAGTACTTCCTTCCCCTCAGTTACTACCCACTGAAGACAGGAATCTCATAGTCTGAAAGCATCTGTAGCCTTAAAAACACAAGGCCTAGCCCAAAGTAATGCGTCAAACGGTACCAGGCTAGGTTGTCTCAGGTGAGGTAGTCCAGAAACATTTGGGATTTCCACGCTCAGCACTTAAATGAAGTTCACATCCCTGTTATAATAAAAATTTAATAGTAATAATTTTTTCTTAATTTTTTAATCTATTTTTTCTTCATTTGTGTTCAAAGTACTCACCCGTATTCATCTGATACAAATTGGGCATCAGAAAGGAAGTCCACTTTTGCCCTTGCTATAGAAATAGGAGGGGCAGGCGATAAACCGCTTAAAAAAACGTTTTACAACATTGTCTCAATCCAATAATTTTTCTATATGAAGGTTCCTGTAAAGGAGTTTCAAAGGATGTCATAGTATGGCCTATCAAGGCTTAGCAACAATGGAGAGTGGTGGTAGGCTTTTAACTTTAACACGAGAAGTTTTGCCTCGAACAGGTGTGCCGTTTTCCATACGAAAGTATTAAGGATCGATTGACGAATTTTAATGTTTAAGAGCAATTACTTCGTCCAGTTTTGGCAGAAGTCATCGGTAGCTACCGGCTGGATGAATGATAACGACTTCGGACCACCCTACAATAATCATAAACTTCATTTGGTGGATCTATCGCTTGGAAAGCAGTTTGGTGGTTTATTTTTGTCTGAAACTGCAATAAAAGTTTACCATAACAATACATGAGCCCTTTTTTGTCAGACTAGAAAATTCTATTCAAAGAAGGACAAATATCGTTGCAAAAACGGACAAAAGCTGAGCTGTAGTTGTTTTCAAAATCATTCAAATCGCAATGTACCCAATGGTCGATATTTTAGACCAAGGCATTTCGAGCCAAATATGTCAAGATTGTCCTCATAGTTTTCGTGAAGATCCTTTCCTCCTCAGAATCCTATTTAATAATGATTTTTTTGTGGCTGAAAGGTGAGCTTCATCGACATGCTTCTAGCCTTAAAGGTTGTCGCTGTATATCCGCATTTAATATATTGGCACCCAGAAAAACTTCGCACATCCTATCGGCGACATCTATTCAAATCACAGAGTTGAAGGAATTCCTCACATACAGCGTTACAATTAGAATGGGATGGTTTTTGTGCGGTTCTATCCGCTTCGCTATCCGGTTCGCCAATTTTATGATTCTGCTTATCCTGGATCATGCCATCCCGAAGTCATGCTGCTGCGGGGACAGACTCCCTGCCATTCATATCATCTGGTAAGCCTCTTTTTCGGATTAACTTTTTGAGCACTTCGCAAGAGGTGTTTGATGGTATCAACGAGGTTTGTGGAGCCGTAGGTTTTGTTCTGACTAATCGCACTACGAAGGTGTTTCCTCTTTGACCGGAATGCCAATATTCAAGAATGTGTCTCATCCCGATACTTTGAACTTTTTGGTTCGTGAAGAATCCTTTCACATTCTCTTGGCTTTTTATCGATTTCTCCTGATCAACACTATACAACACATTTGTCAATCTCGTCGTTGTCGCCAGGACACACATGATGAGACTCATAGTGAGGTTAGGAATGTTTTCAGCTGAGCCACTCCTAGTCCCTATAGTGGATCCTTTCTTGATTTTATCCTCCCTGACTACTCCATCGGCCTCCTTCACACCCATTTTGACAATGCTCCAACCTGTGATTGGTTAGAATTTTTTGAAAAGCACATGCATCAATTTCGAGTGCAATAAACGGGTATTCATTCACCGAGTTGTCCTCTGGTAGCCTCAATTTGTATATCATAGGTGCAAAGAACTCGAAGAGCGCGAAATGCAATTTCCCATCCGATATGTTTCCCAAGTATACACTTCGTGAAAAGCTAGTGTGTTGCCAACATTCATAATAACAAATCTAGGTCCAGTCACCATCTCCTGGTTCATCTGCCTCTAGAATCTTTATTAGGTATTCCTAATTAAACCGACAAAAAGGATCCGGCATTCAGTTTCAAAATCAGCTTCCTCCAAGTCATAGAAATTTTTCTGAAAGGATGGCATTGGCTATGTGGTATGAGATAGACATTGAAAATTACATACGCTAAAAGCTGGTCAGCACATGGTCATTCCCGCTTATTCAGCTCTGAACTGGGAGCAGAGCGCTATTCCCATCCAGAAAGTGGCGTTGTCAGATTGGACGCAGTACCATCCTGGTTCCTCTTTGCTACGTTGCTTTTTCGATAAGAACAATTGGTTTTTTTGTCTTCCTCACAAGGTGTTGAGCCGAGTTCTGTGTGGTTGGCCTACTCTTGCCTGGTTGGCCTACTCTGGCCTAATTTGCCTATTCTCTTACTTGTTCAAGTTCCGGACACACTTTACTTGCTAGGACATGAGCTAGATCTTTGGATGCACATCTTTTAATGTGTAAAAGACGCAGGATGCTGCATTTATACACTTTTTCGTTACACTCTTTCATTACACGCTTTCGTTACACTTTTTTGTCTTATGTCCAATAGTATAACACTAATAACGCAACTTGCTTTGATAAAGTCCTTTGTTGTTTGAGGGAACACTTTCAAAAGCAAGGCATATCTAGAGCCAAGATTTGTCCTCTTTCGCTAGAAGTTGCGCAACGCGCAAGCTCAATTGTTGCAACTTTTTGTTCTCTGAGATTTTCCGATCTCTGACTCTGAGATCGGGAAAATTTTGCTCTATAGCCTCTTCTTATTCGGGGACCAATGCATCACAGTCGGATTCCCAGTGGTAATCCGATACCACGAATTATCGATTAAACGCCTCCCTTGTGATACGGAAAACGTAGCTTGGAACTGTTTGTCACAATGCTTCGGAATAGATCTGATTGGCCTTCAGGTTTGCTACGTCCCTCCTTCAGCAAGAACGGGTGAAAGGAAGAAAGAGTGCTATCACGTAGACCGCGTTTCCCTTCCATGTTCACCCGAAAGCCATGCCTAATGTCCTTCCATATAAGAAGAGTTGGTGAGTATAATGTGACAGACAGTTCCAATTGTCTTTAGATGTCAACATCTTTCCTATTATGTTTTCTGGTGAGAGCATGCCTTTTTTCTCCGAGAGACGCAAACGGAACGTGGACTATCTTGTGCATGAGAAGAAAATGGGACAGGCGGAATCTTGGGTTCCGTGACAGACAGTTCCAATTGTCTTTAGATGTCAACATCTTTCCTATTATTTTTTCTGGTGAGAGCATGCCTATTTTCTCCGAGAGACGCAAACGGAGCGTGGATTATCTTGTGTATGAGAAGAAAATGGGACAGGCGAGATCTTGGGTTCCGGGTCAAAACAAGCAAACATGGACAGTGTCTTTTACATCTCAAGCAGGTAAGATCCCTCCCTGCCCTGAAAATACCTCTGACCACTGAATAGTTACATCGAATAATCAACAGTCTCACCATGCTTTCGGCAAAAACCCGGCCCAGGTCCTAGTGAAGAGTACCGTAGCTTTATTTTCCAATCTCCAAATCTCCAAATTATAAACTAATTTTGATTTTAAATTAAAGGACACTGAAAATGTATCGAAAAACACAGCTACATAGTAGCAGAATGCGGTAGTCTCAGTGCCAAATTCAGTTCCTGAGTTGAAATTTGAATGTGATTGTGTTGAAACATACATTTACATTCTCAAAGAGAACATTTTATTTCAAACTTTCTGAAATAATGAAAATTATTGATCTAAATTGCCCGAGATACCATGTGTGTATATGCATTTGGATAATCTATCTGAACCTTATCACATTTGGAAGAACTTATTTAAATGATATCCTTTTTCCATGTAATTACATTATAAGCGGTTTTCAGAATGACCTTTTAACTGCACAGAGATCGATTTGAGACTGAGAGCAGAGGGAAAAAAGGATAGACGAAATATGGTCTTACTGAAAACCGATTGAATTGAGATAAATCGTTGCTGTTCATCTGAATAGACCACACTCCGACATATATTGACCGCACTGCAATCCAAATGATTGACTTGAAACCGCAAATCGGACCATTAGACATGCGGGCCCAGAGAAACCAAAAGTATCTGATGGAAGTGTGTGACCAACATATCAAAGGGGCTAAGGACGACAGACTAATTTGATAGATTTTTAGACGTTTACCAAGTGGACCCTGCGCACAAGAGGAATGAGCTGTAACTGAGATTAATGGAGTCGAAAATGAGTGAAGGAAGTCGAAAAATCAATACGATAATAAAATTTAAAAATCATTAATCAGTACAATGAACAAGTTTGTCGGAGCGATGCAGGATTAATCTGTTATTTCGTCATTTATAATGATCTGAGAGATTTGCTAACCGCACGAATACCATGGACGAGAAGACGTAAAGTGAGAAAAGATTTTAAATTGCCTGTAAATCCTTCAATGCGAGGACACTTCGTGCCATGTATACATCTTGAACTCTGAAAATCGCTCACAGAAACGATCGTCCTTAAACTATATTAGTCGAATCTAATTTGTTTAGGTTTTCATGCTACTGGGTCGAAAGTCTATCCGCGGCCACACATATTCACTAAAAGAAATTCAAGTCATGCGAGTATCTTTCGATTCGTACTATCTTTTGTAAGAAGAAATTTTACGAAGCAACTGAGACTAAAGTTTTTTTTTTGTTCCTGGCTTCCTTTAGTTCAGCGGCAATTATGAATCCGAACGCTGATAAAATATGCTTATCTGCTGAACTTTTATTAATCGGGAATGTCAAGAACATAATCCTTTTTTTCGTTTAATGCGCATATGCAATCTTCATTAAAATCCGCGGTAGTAGTTTATGTTCCCGGGTTCCATCTAAATTTGAAAGGAAATGAAAAGTCAATCTCAAAAGACAGAAAATATTCCAGAATCGAAGCCATGGATCTCTGCATCCAAGATTCCTTTACTTCTTCGGCAGACACATTAAGGCCGTACCACGATACTTTGTTGTTTAAAATGCAGGCTACAACCTGCCATGTGTGGCCTGCAGGTACGGATCACAGTGTAGTGATGCACGTTAAGATTGTACTCCCGATCGCGAAAAAGAAAGCAAAGAAAGTTTTATCTCTTAATTTCAGGCTGCCTAACTTTCTTGGTGGCCTCAGTGTCTTGGGCGAGTTGCAATGGTTGGCAATCGAACGGTAATTGGAGTGCAAATCAACCGATTTTGACATAATTATCGAAATTCAGATTTTATTTGTTGATATCTCGTTTGCGCTTATGGGAGAATGTCGCAATTTAATGCCCCACGTAGCATAAAAACAAATTAAACAAATGCGAAAAAAGCGCTCGAGTCCAGCGAAATAAATTGCTTTAAAAATAGAATAGAATGCTTTGCGAGAGAGGGAGAATCCTATAGTCCTTTATTCTAATTTTCTTTATTTTTATTAAATGTGGTTGCCTTTCTCAACCAACTTTACGTTAATTATTCTTACTTGGTTGAAATATTAGCGTAAGGGATGTTGAACGATTTCCATTGAAACTTCTGTGAAATTGAGATAACTTTACCCTAATAGATACTTAATTAATTTGATGAATTAATTGATATTCTGCAAATGTATAGTATGTTTTAAATTAGTAAAATTTTGAAATTAAATAAAATACGGAGAAATTATTATGATTGCAATGAAATTCATTTGAATTTTTTAAGAAAGGTAATTCTTTGCCATTTTCATTTAAATTTGATTTCGAGCATATGTGCACCACGACTGGAAATGTCAGCGAGAGGTTCAATTAAGGCCCAGATACAATACTGCGTGACGGCGACGCGAGAGCGCGATGCTATTCTCGCTCGTCGTCGCGCAACGCATTCAATTTACAATGCACGTAATGCGAGGAAGAATAATATTCATATGACAAATGTCAAATTGGTGACGTTTCAAATGAAATTTGATTAAAATTGTTTTTGATTTTTTAAAAATTTGAATTTGGAATTTTCCTTCGTTTGGCAAATAATAGCCTCCCTCAACAAGGATGCACGAAATTTTCATTCAAAATTCATTCCAAATAACCCTCCTACTTAACAAGTAATTAAGGCATTTTAATTTCAAATTTCATTTACGCGCCATAGAGCATCTGACAAACGTCACGCACCTCGTTGCGAGGAATTTTCGTTTTTCCGACTATTTCTCGCCTCGCATCGACGCATCGCAATCATTGTACGTTAGAAAATATAATAAAAATGTATTTTAGTAACTTATAACTTCGATATTTATAATTTTCTTAAGCAAAATGTTATAAAATTTATGTAACTATAATGATGATGCGCCTCATGGTTCTTCATGATCCTCATCACTTTAAGTGCCTTGAGAAACGTCCTCCATATCAGAATCTGAACCTCTTTCAGAATCAGGTACAGCTGGAATCATCAAAGTAATTGCTTCTTTCGTGAATGGCAACGTTCTATTTTTGGGGGTTGGTCTCATTCGAGTAATTAGTGGGTCAGAAATGAGTAATAATCTATTTATAATATCAGTGTTACACTTGACCCTTGAAAATTTTCTCGCGAAATTCTTCCTGTACAGCCGGAAATGTTTATTCCGTGCCTCCGCGGCTTCTTCCGAGAGCAATCCCATTGGCAACAATGCCTTGTCTATGGCAGTAGCACCATGCACCAGGATCTTGTGCATCGTAGGTGTCATAGGATACAAACTTATATAAAGTTTCGCAGTGTCTATGCAATAATCTGCAAACTTGTCCAAATGACTTTGTGACCACTTGATATGACTTCAATGATGACTTTGAGTCGGTAAATGAAATTATAATCAACTCCAGTTATTTCTGCAGCCAAGTCTGGATTAGAAAAAAATCGTCTACTAGTGTTACCATCATTGGTATTGCCAAATTCAGCTTTCGGTGCATCCACTATTAGACAAATTTCACGTCTAAATTTCTCTTGAATGATTTTTTTCCTCTCCTTAACAAAAGCTTTGTCAACGTTAGATCTTCACTGCCACTTTTTTGCAGTGAGTTTGTATGAGAGGTGCAATATGCTCTCAAGCAGACGAATTCTGGGTTGCAAAGTGGATAATTCGAATAAAGGTGCGACTGCACCAACACCTCTTTTGATATTTAAATCGTTAAATTCTTTCAATGGTGCTCCACAAATGTATTACCTCATTGTTGACGTGGTCTGTGTTGCAGCATTACATACTTTTGCGTCTACCATTGTAAGCATCATAGTATGTTTTACAGAATATGACTTTTCCTCTAGTAAAAATGTTTTTTTTTTCGTAAAGCGTTAGTGACAATTTCCACATACTCAATTTCTTCTTGGGTTATATCCCCAGTATATCGCGGTGAAGATGGGATTGGATTTTGCCATACTATTTTGGTACCACATACCAAACAAAGTGGTACAAAGCTACTTTGAAAAATGCTACTAGCTGTGGTGTCCTTTTTAATCTTTTGTTTGACTTGTACCTGCTGTGATTCACGACAGCCCCACTTGCAAAACAGCTCGTTTGAGTGAGATTTATCTGGTCATAGATCACGTGGAACCTCGTTCAAATACGTCAGTAATCTTGTTGCAGTATGGTTTAATACATCGTAAAGATTTACTTGTGCGCATGTTTCAGTCAACTCGTATGACTCTTTTTGGGCGGATAGCAGTTACTTTTTGAAGGATGTTGTAACTAGGAAACAACTTTTTACTGGCAGTTCTTATTATTTCATACTGTCACCGAGTGAGACCAGCTTTCGACTTTCCGACTTAATATGCGAAAACTTGTGCTTCAACGCCTTTAATTCATTTTCAGAATAGTTTTCGCTGGACAAAATCCAATTTTCCAAGTCATTTAATTTTTACGGGTCACTATTCTAACACCTGAGTGACCAGGTGACCCCGATACCCTATATATATACAAAGGTAACATAATGTAAATTCCAAATAAAAATTTTTTTTTACTGTCTTGGTCTGACACCTTTGACAAAAAAGGGGGGCGGGTATGGACGGCTAATTAGAACATTATAACCGGGAAGAAACCGGAAATATAAAAAAACTATTTCAAACTTAAAATTTGGTTAAATTTTGGGTTAAATTTGGGAAATTTTAAGAATTTCAAACTGTATTTTCAAACGTTAAATAACAATATCCTATCAATTAAAAATACAGCATAATAATTTAACAATATGCGTTATTACCTCGTTGATCCATATCCATAACAATATTTTAAAAGAAGTCAGTAGTCACGAAAATATCTAACTTTTTGTCCGATACTATCACACTTAGGAAACGCAAAAGATACGTGCAGTTCAAGCGATAACTAACTTCCGGCAAAACAAGCGCGCAGGTGCATCCGATAATAGACCGGGACGGGACTAGTTGTTTTTTACCTGCCACAACTTCTTTTAAATTGGTCTATGACGAGTCAATTCCTAAACCAGAAAGTCATTGATCATGGCTCGATAACGGTCACCAATGACTGTAGATGAATGAATGATTGCCAGCAGCACTTTTGAAGACGTATGTACCAATGATTCCATCGGCCCATGAAGTACACCAAACGGCTCTTTCTTCCGGATATTACTGTGTATCGACGACCGCCTGTTATTGCTCATCACTTCAAATGTGGCAATTTTGTTTATTGACGTAGTCATTCAACCTGTAATGAGCTTCATCGCCAAACAAAATTTTCTTATGAAATTCAGGATCTGCAGCATTTTTTTCTAGCGTCCATACAACGAACGACGCCGTGCCAGGTGCTCATCAGGCTTCAATTCTTACACGAGTTGCATTTTGTAAGCCCGCAAACCAAGATCATTCCGTAAAATCTTGCATGATGTGGATGGGTACAGGTTTCATTGTTGAGCACGATGTCGAATGGACTCCTTTGGGTCTTCATCGATACTACGCTCTACAGTTTCTGTAGTTTGAATACGCATTTTAAGACGTCTGGACGGATGTAGAGTATCAGTGAGAGTAACCATAGTACGAAAACGATCCATGGTTAATCGATTTAATTGTTCTGATGCAAAATAAGGTCGGTCATAACATTGCTCGAGGAGTTTCTCAATCAGAACGGTTTTTTCTAAAAAAAAACTCTGCACAATTTTAAAACGTTTTTCAGGCGTCAACGTATTCATGATAAAATGGCTAATAATCTGGCTTTTGTAGTAATCGAATATAGCGTTTTATAACTGAATTTAAAATTTGTTCTAATCGCCATTTACTTTATTTCACCAAAAATAAAAATGATCGAACTGGTGCACGATCTTTTGGGACTTCTTGTTCTTCCGACAGTATTACTTAGACCTTCTGCGGGAGATTTTACGATTTTCACAGTATGTTTTCCTGATTTTCCGCCTGACGCGTGGGGCGATAAATACTTGGGGCATCACCACAAAAAAATTTGATAAAAAAGTACTTGCGACTCACCGTGTCCAGTGGTTGGAATGGCGACTTCGTTTAATGTGTGGAAGGGGTATATAGATAAGAGGGGATGGATTTGAGATTGGAGATGGATGATGAGGATAGCGCCTTGCTATGCTGCCGTTGATTGTTGCCGTCGGCTGGATCAACTGGTACAATGTCGAAGATTTCCTTCAATAATGTTTAACACGGAAACAGCTTCTTTAGTCACTAGTGTGAAGCGTGATGAGACTACCAAGTCTTTTGCGTGACAAAAGTCAATAATAATTCAGACCAGATTGACAGATAGAAACGGAAGTGACCGAATAGAATCAGAAAACCCGACCGGAGTGAGCAACACACGAAAAAAGGGCCCGTTCGATAAAGGGCTCGTTCGATAAAGGGCGCTCTCAATAAAAAGGTCGCGCCCAAACACCGCCTTTCAAATAAATCAGTCTACAAGGTATGTATCTTGCTTTTATGGACAGGTAATCAACAAATAGTTGTTGAGTAATGCGCTGAAACGTGATTTTTTCAATAAGAAACCATCAAAAACTTCAATGTTATTATTTCATCCATGTTGCTCTACAAAAAAAAAAAGGTCTGTTCCAAAAGTATATTGAGCCTACCATCACATGTCGGCGCTGGTGTTATTCTTTATCCTCCGGTGAATGACATCCCTCAAAGTAGTGGCAAATCGATTGAATAACATGCTCCCAGCGGTGTTGTCACTTCCTGAAGCAGTCCTGGAAGTCAATTTTTGGAATTGCCTTTGTTCGACGCATTAGCTTCTACCGTCTCTATGTCACCGAACCTTATGTCTCCCTTGAGAGACATTTTTATTAACAAAATAGGCCATAGGAAAACAGAGAAATGCTTTGGGAAAAAGCCGAAAGTTGCATGGAGCAATGCAGGGACTGCACGAAGGCTGGTGAAATTGTAAAATTTTATGTTTTGCCAAATATTGCTGTTAAAGGTTGAATGAATGTGGTGAAGCAGTCAATCACTGCTTGCCCAAAAATGTGGTTTTTTCTTCTTAATGCATCAGACAACCATTTACAGAACTGAACGCAGTGTTCATTAGAAGTCTTGACCTAGTGAATCATATCCGTGGTGCAGAACATCGCCATAATCACAGAAAACGATCAACACCAACCCAGTCAACTTTGCTACAACTTTGATCTGTTTTGTGTTTATGGATCTTAACCGCAAACCTATTATTCGTTACCAGTCGTAATCTTCTGGAGGACATAAGAAATCATTTCCAAGTTGTTCAGAGCGATTTCAAGGCAGAAATTTTTCTGTTTTGTCGTCAAGAATTTCGAGATAAATTTCGCATTCACACGAGGTTTTCGAGAATTCGCGGTAATTCCAAACAGTACTTTTATCACTTCTTCATCACTTTCGAGGTTATGTATAGTAAACCGACGATCTCCTTCAATCGCAACTCGGACCTTCTCGAGGGTTTCTGATGTCATGGCGCTCGACGATCGGCCAGAGTGAGAACTACTGCTAACTGACATGCGGCCATCTTGCACCGCTTGTATCAATCCTTTTTTTCTCTCGGCTTTGCTCATATACTTCTGTCAAGTGACTTATTCATCATACTAACTACTTTTGAGCTATCCGAAATCGGCGCAAAACTTGGTACAAATTCATTAATTGTCGTCTTCTATCTCTATTAGTAATAAACAATATTGATTCAACCAATTGTTTAAATGAAAACGAGTTAAATTCATATTCAAATTAAAGAAAATGTAATTTTTAGAATTTAACGCTCGTTTAGTCGAAGAACAGAGACACCTCCGAACATTGCCTGTGAATTGTTTTCCGCTTTGAAGAATTTTCTGAAGAATTAAGCCCTGCCCAGTCCATACGATTTTGACAAATCCTCGAGTTCGGATTTAATTGGGGAATTGCAATGAACATGGCGAAATCGCAATCTTAAAATGAAATCAAGTCTACACTAAGCTAATCAAATATATTCAAATCAATAATTCCGTTGTTATTGTCCCTAACGAACACATCCTTATGCTTAGTAAGAATTACAAATGCTCAATAAAAAGTATTTTCACATTTTTGATAAACGTTGACAGAGTAAAAAGTATAATTCAGCAACCGATGTCATAATAATTTCAAAATTCATGTAATATATGTGACTTTCCCTTTACAAAAATCGCTTTTAAACTGTAATGTTAACTCACTGTCAAATTTAAAACCAAAGGTTGACGACGGTGTTGGAAAATGTAAACATTGATATTATTTTTACATTACATGAATGAAAATGTTTTCGATTTGCAAATTATATGCTGAAATTAGTTTGTTAACTTTTACGTAAAATTTTCGGTGATAATATTGGTTAATAATAATTTCTAATTTCAAGGCAGATATACGTCCTCCAACAAACCATGTAAGATTGATGCATTTTTCAGCTGTTATTAGTGATTTATTAATGAAGTTTTCGTAATTTTGCCTATGATTGGATAGTACATTGTGTATGTTCTTCTAATTGCGTGAAAAACGTTGACATTTGGATAGAATTCCAGATATCATGTTGTATATGGCACAAATGGCAGGAATTAATGGAGCCGAACATTTGAGTAACTGATGAGGGGAAAGCAGATAACTTTAAAGCTTCGGACCATAGCGTAATAACATACAGCGATAATACTCCGACCATCGACCGATTTAACGAATTCTGCAGAACTGCATTGGTGTTAGTAAAATTTTTTATTTTTTGCTAGTTTTGTTTACCAGCTAAATGAAAATAGATAGAGAAAATAGAGAAAAATAAACATTTGTACTAACACCAATGCAATTCTGCAGAATTCGTTGAATACCGTTAGATCGATCGTTTGTTCGGAGTGTTATCGCTGTATGTTGTTACGCTATGCTTCGGAAGCTCATGTACACGGGTAGGGTCTCTCTATGTGTTATATCTCTACGGGCCCCGGCCGTCACTATCACCGTAGCATCGCCTAAGTTATCGGAAGCACGAATGAATAGAAAGGGGTGCTCAGGTTAGTTGTTTAGTGGTACAAGTTACCAAAAAATACGGAAAATTTCACTTTTCAGTAATGACATTTGTGCGATGGATATTTCATGGGTGCTGCCATTTTGTCAGCCATGCAACGCAACTAGGCCACTACTAACATCAAAGGTGGAGGCAACCATTATTACGCTTTGAAAAGAGGTTATAGTTGAAAGATAGCAATCATTTTTACTTTAAAAGCCTTTGAGAGTGATCCACAATTAAGAACACAAAAACATTTTTATGTATTAGGCAAGTGTATGTTTAAGGACAACAAATTTTATGAAACGAGCTAATTAATTTGACCCATGTATTTGTTCAGTGAATAACATTAAAGGAGTTGATCGTCCTTGCAAAGCTATCCTAAAATTGGGCAATGCGCATCATGCGGACATAAATCATGTATTGTGCCTAATAAGGAAACATAAGGAATGAATAGAGGCGTTTTATCTTGTCTATTAAAACGATTACATTGTATTCAGCAAACTATGGGAATGAATTGAAACGAGGCAAATTTTGGACACGATATCCCATTATGGCATCGACGGCAAAGTTCGCTACGTTTCACTCCATACGCAAACGTTGATACGGAGAAATCCAAAATACCTTGGTCATTTCACATGGAATATTAATCGTGTGAATTCTCCTTATTGATATCATCAAAGAATGTCAATTTAAATCAACCCAAAAGAAGAAACTTTAAATCACTCCAAAGATTCCGCAATCGGCGAGTGAAGAATAAAAAACAGCCAAAAATGAAATTAATTATGTAGTTGACTGTAATCCATATCAAAAACGGAAGGAGGAAGACCTCACAATGAACGCTCTTTCTCTTTGCCAGCCAGCAAGAATTTTTCCCAAGGTACTTCAAAGACACCAAGATGGGTGGGCATAAGTTCCAGCCTGAAATACCAAAAACAGCTTCTTAACATTTTTATTAATAAAACAAGGAACGCAAGAGAAAAGACGGACACCGCAACTAAAGTAAGGCGCAAACAAAGTAACAAAACCATTAAGCAAAAGCAATCAGTAAGATGTACAAACTTTTCGAAATTGCAGAGCAGCGGTTGGTTCGCGCTGGCGGAAGAAGCCGCGGTTTCTTCCCAGTGCAGCGCACACAGGTAAGAAAGGTACAGCGGTCTAATGGAGCAATGAAGACGACGAAAGCATCGGCAGAAGCAGCAGCAACAACGCAAAACATGGCCCGACTGAATGTCAAAGTAACACGCTCTGATGCGTTCATAATCGTCCGCCGAAGGATTTTTCGCTGATGTCCAAACGAATTTGATTGCGCCCCCAAAATTGGAAACGGTCACTGGCTCGCCAGGCCGCCAGGAGTGTTGCCAAATAGAAAAATGAAAAAGGTTCTTGTGCCTTTCAGCTTTCGAAACTCCTTTTCTAGAAACATTCAGGAAGAAGTTCTGCACCGCGAGTCTTGCGAGGGTTAACACTATTTTTCAAACCAATGTCCCTGATAAGATGAGGAACTTGATGGAGGAAGAAATTTTCGTCTGGCATTGACTATCGATCGGGCAATCAAGGCTTCGCGAAGCATGCTTCATCCGAACACTCTGGCACAGAGGTCCCAGGCTCACGGAACAAGTTCAAGCGTCTCGTCCTAATTTGGCCAACCGCTTTTACTCGGAAACACCACAACCTGAAACCCCTGAGAAAATCAGTCACTAGCGCACTAGAACAAGCATTCCTCGCATGGTTTCCCGCACCTCCTTGTTTTCTAGTCTGGGACTTAATTAGCGCAAGGCTTAGCTTGCCGTCTTGTGCTGCCGCTGGACCTCCACATGTGTTGGAAAATCAAGTCGAGCCTGGAGTGTCCCCAATTAAAACAGAAGCAAAACAACGACCTGAAAAAATCGCAGCCCGCAAAGGGTGCGCTGGTGTTTGGACGAGTGAAGTTTTAGGAAAAACAGCCCAAAACGATCACTACATTAAAAATGTTGACCCTAAGGAATTTCGCGGATGGCTAACTAACCCAATTAAAAGTTGCGCATTCCTGAGTGGGACAACCTTTTGAAAAAATGACCAATTTTTCTTCGCGAAACTCACTTTGGGCTCCCATCAGCGTCGTTAGCCATCGTGATCGCAGCGACCCACCGCAGTCAGGTGAGTGGTACGAAACTGGGATGGCGTTCTGGTAGGCTGTAAAGGAAACTAGCGAAAGATACAGATACAACTGCGGAGTATCTTAATTGGAAGGGTTTGGTTGATGATTTGGATGCTTTTAGAATTGTATCGATACTTATTGGAGATGGGAATGGGTGCTAGGCACACATGTTTGATTTGTTTCACACGTTGGTCGATTGGTGGACGGAGAGCTTGTGGAGCGCTAACAATTTTTTATTGTACATGTTTTTAGTCCTTCCCACGTGTTGAGGGCTCAACCGAATCGAGCGTATCAAATACAATAAATGCAATTTTTGCGCTAAAGATAGTATTTTAGACTTCACTAGATTTCAATTAGCTACGCAGGTGAGATTTCGCATTCGCATTTTCCCGCGATTGAGCTCTCGACAGCATTGACGCACTGCTGCGATACTTGGATGGCTTTCGGCTTGAGACATCCTTTTCCGTGACGAGCATGAAGCTGCGATCTGGTGCAAATCTTCCCAATCGTCTTGTGGAATGTGCCAAAATACACGAAGACAACAAGGCTGGCGATATACATCAATATAATTTCAAGAATTCATTTAAGTAGGATACCCTTGGAGCGGACATGCATCGCACAAGAAGCTGCGGAGGAACGAGGAAGCATAGGATTCCGATATTGACATTGGCCGCAGGCTCAAGGTGATGGGTCAATTCGTAAGAGACCCGCCGGGAGCAGACATGTTTGGCTAACTACCTGTGGGAATTGAATAATTAGAATAATCGACTAAAAACCTGATGAAAGGCCCCATACTCAATTATAGGCGATTTTCTAAGACCCATGTCGGCTGATTAATAACAGGCCAGTTGGGGTCCGGCGTGGACGTGGACCCGCGTGTGGATCTGGTCTGCGCGGGTCTGCTCCGCCGGTTGTTCTTGCGAAAACAAAAGACGCCGAATCACAATGGAGACTAATATTCAAATGACCAGCGATCAGGGCGGTTTAAAGGCAATAATCAGAAGATGACCGTCGATGATTGCGAAATGGTCCACTAAACTAATGCCGGGGGGCCGCAATTCGCGGGTTAACGACGAACAGTTCAACAATATAAATAATCGCACCGCGCGCAAAAACAACAGGGCGCAAAACACAGGTGATTATTGAAGATGGTCGGGTGCCGATGTTATATTTTTCCACCTTTTGTTCTCTTTCTTAGTGGCGGTTGCGTTGTTTGGATTTCGCAGCAGTAACCGAAAGAATGCTTTGTAATGTAATCATTTTTATGGCGCTTGAAGAATTTCGCGGCATTTCTTATCCGAAAATGAGCCCGAGGATTCCATATTTCTTTTTGATGATTTTATTTCGAAAGTGGAATTCCTTTTGATTTTGCTCGAGTCGGTGAAGTGTAACAAGAAATAAGTTGAAGTGGGCTAACTTTTTAGGGGTAACATTGTCAATTTATGCAAGCCATTTAACGCACGTACCCAATTGCATGAATTCCACATGCATTCGATAAAAATCACCAGGAGGATATTCTTTAGCGAAGCCATGTGTAAATTTTGCTGCGAATTTTGTCGCATTCACGTTGAAAGACTAATCCGAAGTGCACGACAACACATTAATTAGATTTGATTGATTAGATAGGCATGGCATTGCTCGCAGTCCATAATTAATTATACAAAATATAAAAGAGTATTAAAATAAGATAAATATAATAACGTGGAGTTGGTATTCAAAACACTTCTTTGGAACGGCCGCGTCTTAGATGGGTATTTTTGCTCTTCACTTGTAATATGACCTAGTCCAGCCTAATAGAAATCGCCCTTATAATATCTTCTAAATAAAAATAAGAAGGTTCAAAAAGCAGTTGCCAATTTTTTGCAGGGGTCTCTAGATATAAATTCCCTATTTTCACGTATCACGTCGATATCAAAAATTTGCATATACAGCAGTCATAATAGGGAATAGAGTCTGTTATTTTTTAGACCAAAGAAGAAAAGTTGATTTCGTTTTTATTTTTTTATTACTTTTAGTTAATGCTTATGAATGCAATGAATCAACATTTCCGTTTACTTCATTTTCTCACAAATATTCGCATTTTAGCGTCATAAGTCATTATACGAGGTCTGTTCAAAAAGTACCCGGAATTTTTAAATTTCGCGGGTCTGGAGGGTCCGATTGTAAAAATTTTTTATTGTGTTGGTATACATGCCCCTAAAGTATGATAAAATTTTCAGCCATATTCACTGTTTACTTTGTCTGTGGTAGTCGCTAAGGTTCGACGTGTTTTTATGAGCTCGGCGATTTTTGCTTGTTTAAACAATACAAGAATTGAAGAGTTGAAGAATTTGTATTAAATTTTGCGTAAAAAATGAAATAAAGTGTAACAAAGTGTGTGAAATGTTACAAAAAGCCTATGGTGAGTCTACTATGAAAAAAACAAGTGTTTATGAGTGGTACAAGCGTTTCCAAGATGGCCGCGAAGACGTTGAAGATGACGAACGCTCCGGTCGACCCAGCACGTCAATAATCGATGAAAAAGTGGAAAAAATGGTTATAAATGATCGCCGAATAACAATTAGAGAAGTTGCTGATGAAGTTGGCATATCAATTGGCTCATGTCATAACATTTTTTGAAATGGCATGAAACGAGTGGCAGCAAAATTCATTCCAAAACTGCTGAATTTTGACCAAAAAAACAATCGCATGAACATCGCTCAGGAGCTGTTAAATGACGTCAACGACGATCCAAGTTTGCTTGAAAGGGTCATAACTGGTGATGAAACATGGGTGTACGGTTATGATGTCGAAACCAAAGCACAATCGTCCACCTGGAAGCATTCAACGTCACCAAGAGCGAAAAAAGCACGTCAAGTTCGATCAAATGTCAAGGTTTTACTTACTGTTTTCTTCGATTATAATGGCATAGTGCATCAAGAGTTCTTACCACATGGTCGTACGGTCAATAAGGAGTATTACCTTGCAGTTATGAGACGTTTGCGTGAAGCAATCCGAAAAAAACGCCCCGATTTATGGAAAAAGAATTCATGGCTTTTGCACCACGATAACGCACCTGCTCACTCGTCGTTGCTTGTTTGTAATTTTTTGGCCAAAAACAATACCGTAGTCATGCCCCAACCTCCATATTCACCAGATATGGTACTGTGTGACTTTTTCCTGTTCCCAAAGTTGAAGAAACAGATGAAAGGACGAAAAAACGATAATTCCGGGTACTTTTTGAACAGAACTCGTATTTACATCAAAAACTTACACTTACAATTAAATATCTGTGTCATCCCTTCAATGCTTGCTTCAATTCGTACTATTTTCCAGTAGGATGGAAGCATGCAGTAGTATTTACTCTTCGCAAGAATGGCAAAGAACCTCTCTTTTGTAGTTATTATAGGCTTAGAAGTTTATAAGTCCTGACAAGATTAGCGGACTTTATAGAGATTCAAAACCTCTTTCCAAATTTTCAATTTTGCTTTCGAAATAGCTTTTCATTCGACCACTAGCTTTGCCTTGTTTCGGGCGAAATAAATCTCAGCTCATAAATATCAGCTCTTAAGACCAAACTCTCTGTTGGTATGGTTATGTTAGATATTGAAAGTGCCTTACATACAGTTTTGCACCGAGTCCTACTATATAAACTTGTCACTCTTGCGATTCCACCATATTTGTTCGATCTGATTAAGTCTTTTTCGAACGACGGAACATTCCACGTTTAAATGCGAGAATCGGAATCTAGTCGTTACACAGCACCAACTGGAGTTCCTCAAGGTTCGTGTCTCAGTCCAACGTTATTTCATCAGACACGGCAGTACTAACCAACTGCTCAAAAGCCACTTTGCTGGTGATACTTGCTTATATACAGCATCATCAAATTCGGGTGAGATCACTTGAATTCTCGAAAGGATGCTTGAGAAGGTCTTTCAATTTTTTCATCGATGGGGACTTAAAGGAAATATTTACAAAACTAAAACGATGTACTTCATTAAAAAGGGGTCATGCGCTAACTTTTCTGGCAAGGAAATTCCATGGTGTGATAAGATCACATAAGAAGGCCTTGTTCTCGATGAAAAGTTAAAATTCAGCGACCATACCGATTCCATCCGTAAGAAAATTTCAAACATAATTCGAGGATTATACAATCTGTTGAACTGTTGTTGAATCTGTATTGAATTATAAAAGCCAAATTCTATTAATCAAAGTAGTCATACAGCCTTTAATGTTATACGGCGCCCCAGCATGGGGGTTTCGGTTTATATAGAGCCATGTTTCAACATGGCTCTATATAAACCGTTTTTCTTCTCTACCCAGAAATTACATGCGTTGACTAATGTCTGTCCTATAGGAGAACTTTAATATAAAAGAAGAGTGAACCTTCGTGTATCCTCCAATCCTTTAGTTGCAGCAATGAGCAATTCCGTCTACTGATGAGTGCAATGTAGTCAGTACTCTTGTACGGCTTCGAAGTCTGGGCTCTGATGCTCTGGATAAAGAGGCGCACCGAGGGCGTCACGCACTGGTACAGAGGTAAGGAGCTCAGCGTAAAGCGGCTGCATTTCACCCTATCTCTGAACCGGCGGTGGTGTTGATTATCTCGAGGGTGGTCCCATTTATGAAATATAAATATATATATATATAAATATATGTAGTTACAAAGGGGGCAATCAGTGAAGGAAGTTTTCAGTCGAGAGGAAAGGAAAAGGACCCTAACTTCGTCGCAGCAATCATGGGTAAAGGAAAGGCGAGGTTGGTGGACCCACAGCGCATCAGTGACTTGGAGCCGTGGCTCTCCAGAAATCATGGTGAGACCGACTGTTACCTGATGCAACTACTTAGTGGACACGGACATTTTCAATCTTACCTGTATAAGATGGAAAAGTCGCCGTCCCCAGCTTGCTTGTTCTCTCCGGGGTTGATAGATGACGCCTGCCACGCGTTCTTTGCGTGCGGAAGATGGATGGGACTCAGTTTGCATCTCGGAAAAAACGGCGTACTCTCTCCAGAAAGCGTAAAGGGGAAAGGCGTTTAAATTAATAGACAATTCGAACTGCATGTCGCATTACATACGGACGGTTCTTCTTATAAAGAAGAAGAAAGGGGGATTTCTCTGATGGCAATCCTCTTACTTCTGAAGCGCCGCTAGGTGATAATTAATGAGGCCTAGTCCAAAGGAATGTGACAAACAGTTCCAGGCTATCAGCTGGTAGAGCAGCAGATATGATAAGGCAGTGGTAAGGCCCATGTTGTCCGATTTAGAGACGAACCCGAGGTCTTCAAAATTGATGAATTTCGGAAGCTGCCGTGGGCTGTGAATGTATGTCGAGCGAATACCAAGGAAGATCTTCGCAATAGGGTTGAGGGACGGTGACTCATGAAAAAACGCAGGAAGCATATGTTGGACTCGATTAAATCACTGCTGGGATTTCCCTTTGGAGGACGCGGTCAATGGAGTGAATTTGTTGAAGACGTCATTTAATATAGGCCATAGCTCGGAAATTGCTGAAGTTTTTTTGAACGAAGTTTTTTTTTGAAAATGAACGATTTTTTGTTATTAAAATGCAACCTATGTGTAGGATGTGTTCGTATTTTGAATTGTACTGAATGCAGCTCCTTGTTGAAAGAACAGGCTCAGATTACATCGACGTAACTTAAAAAGATTCTTCAAATTTGCCTTTAGTGAGCGTCGCATGTTTTATGTCTGCAAATCGGTCAATAAAAAGACAAATCTGTATTGAGAATCAAGTTAGAGATTTTAATATGAAGCGTATGAAAGTCATCAACAAATTGAAAGTTGAAACTGAACCCTCAGGACTTGATTTAACGTCGCCTTTGCTTGAAGGTCATCACTATTGTTATTTCATTTCCAACAGAAACCATCCAGAAGCGAAGTAAAATTTTGAAAGGATGCAATCAACGTCATTACTTAATACGAATTTCGTATGTATAACGAAACTTTAATAGTAAAACAGCCATAAAACTCAATTGGGAAAAACTTTTAGTGTCCATTAAATAAATGGTTTTCGCTTGTTAATAGCCCGTCCACGCTCGATAACACCCACGTTGGTTCACTATTAAAAGAGATCCTTTTGTCTACTCGCATAAAAGCCCACGTGGGAAGTGAGCTGTGATTAAATTTCACAAATCCTAGCGTAGGGTGCAAGTGACGTGAGTTTACTGATGAATAAGAAAAGGACCAAGCAAATTCGGCAATTTGCAATTTGAAATCCAAAACTGCTGACGCGGACTTCATCAAATTAAACAAAGTCATTTCAGTTAGGATTTCTCACAAGTAAGCAAAGACACTCAGTTTGATAATAGTCTTGTTTGCGTTTACAATTCACTCTTGGTAGCCAAAAAATATCATCACCGAAAAGACAAACAAAAACATTAGCGAATGATGGACGGCCACAGACAACAAAGTTCTAGTCAATAACGTATCTATAAGGATTAAAAATAACAGCTGACCATGACATAATTCATAAATGACCACCATTTCGTGGGCCTCTACATTACTAAGCTACAGCCTATAATGTGTTAGGGCACGTCGAATAATGTTTTTCGTCGAGTCCTGAAGGAATCCAGACTTCAATCGCATCATATAACGATTCGGTTGGTCGAGACATAATGGATACGCCCGTGCGAGTCCGGAATAAAATATTCAGCATAAATTTACTCAAACAATAATCAGGACTATCTTTTCGGTTTATCTAACGGTCTATTTGAAAAACATACTCATTTTTGTAGATTATCCTCGCATACGCGAAAGGACAAAAACAGCGAGTGCTCAGACTTTGAGGACCTAACTCTAGGATGGGAATCGTCAAACCACGTTCCAACCAACAAAAGATGAATTTTCGTAATGTTTGCATATTACAACTCATCATATTCTGCTTTCTTGACTAGCATATGAAGACCCTCGACCCGCTTTTGGACTGCTCCTTGAAAATAGTGTTGTAGATATCAAATCTTAATGAAAACTACTTCAAGCAATTAAAGTATGAATAAATGCAGAGCAGCTCATTCATTTGTTTAAAAATTTTAAAGAGCTCAAGAATTGAGTTGAGGAATCCTTTTGGGACTCTTCAGACACACTGAAGAAGTTCCAGTTTCTGTTGTGTGGTAATAGTTTCTTGCTGATTTTTCCAAAGAATAAAATGGTAACCCGTATGCAACCAGATAAATAGAATCAACCTTCCTCGCATATCCTTGAGTTTGTCCACCCAGACTTCGACTAGACTTTGTCAATTTTATATGTGTAGCGAAACTCTTCGAAGGATCAGAATACAAACGAATAGCGAGTGTGAGGGATGATGGAAACAACTTGGAATTGGCGCCATATATCTTCACGGTAAGTAGCGGCAAGACGGCGTCTGTGCTTCAAGATGCCGTTGCCAACCCGTGCAACTATTTCTTGTATCCTTTCCATCTAAATGATTCTTTTTCGCTTCGTACGCTTAGTTTTCGTCAAGCGAATAGGAGAAATATGAACTGTGCAAACAAGGCAACGTGTCCTTATTGCTGCTGATGTCGCCGCTCCTTTAGACGATGTGAAACATAAGGAAAAGGATTTTCACCGATAGTTGAATGGAAGGGGGCTAGAGTTGCAGTATAAATTCGTTACTGCTTGGTATTAATACGGAACTTCTTCGTTTTATGTGAATGGTGAGAGATTTATGTTAACTGCCAATGAACTATCAAATGCAGGGCTTTGAACTTTGCCTTTTTATTATTTGTTTGTTCAATCAGAAGATGCGACAGACCTCGGTAAATTTTTATATACTTTCTAAAGAAATACTCTTTCCTCTTTTCAAATATTTCAATTTTATTGCGTTAACGTAGAAATTACGAACCTTGGTAATTGTAGCAAAAATTTCAGAGAAGAATTTACTTGACGATAATAAAACTCACCTTTTTTAAACGCAAATTCTTCAACCTGGGAAGAATAAATGGCAGTATCTGGATAAATTTCCCGAAAGAAGCACCTGTAGATAATGGAACACCTTCTAAAGCTACACTGAGTCTATATGTAATTAACAGGCCTACGACGGCGGTCCGAAAAGTACTTAACATCACCGCCCGATGGTACCACTAGCGCAAGGGAACTATAACTCATTTTCGTGTAGAACATTCTCGTATGTCACGTCTGTCACTGTCAAAATTTTAGCCGGATCGAACTCGTGGTTTTGTTTAGACAGCGTATGGAAGCGGGTGTGACCGCGGATTTTAATAAAACGCAGAAAAAACAATATCAGTCAGTAATTCGTTTGTGGTTTTTGGAAGGTAAATTGCGCAGCGATATCAAAGATCTCTTGGATTCTGTGTACGGTGATTCCGCACCTGCGATGGTGCGGAGCAGTGTTTGACGCAACTTAAGTGCAATCCGAAGAAAATTCTGAACGTTTCGAAAGGAACAGTCGAAACAATGGACTTCACCTGGCAAACATGCTCCGAAGGCGGCGAAGACTGTCCTATCGGCCGGAAAGTTTAATAAAATTAATAAACATATCCGTTAAAAGCCCATGAGATAACTACCCTGCGAAATTCAAACCCAGCATCAAATTGTTTAAAATAGAAATAACACTTGCAGGAGCCATCTCGGAGAAAGAGATAGAGCAAGTATGATCAGCTTAAAGTTCGTTTGCGTTTCTGTTAAAGCTTTTTGTGTTGCTTTTGTGTAATGCAAAATTGAGAGGCAATTTAACAATCCGAATGGAGTTCAACATATTTTCGTTGACTTCCCTTATATCAGGAGTTTATTCGAATTGTTCTTTCCGTCTGGGCTTTGTTATGATCTAGCTCCTGTTTTAAACTGTTTCAAGGAGAATTTTCCAGATCATTCATCTGATGAGCTGCAGGCGTATTTGAGTTTTTCGCATCCCAAATTTTCTCTTCAATGTAGAGTCTGTTGTGGTTACATTGTAGACTTTGTTTCTTGATCTTTTGCTAGGAACAGTTGGTTTTTTGCTAGGAACAGATTAAAGATCCTGAGATCATAGACGCTTTTCGTTTTGTTTCCATGTTTATAGTGTGGGTGATCGAACACAATCAACTTACTTAGCGTTTACCTTCATATCCCACTTTATTGAATAGCCATTCAGGATACCCTTAGAATCTCTGCCTTGTATAGTGGAGATCGTGTTCGCATGACAATACCAATAAATTTTCTGGGGATAAATTCGCCACGAATCCTGATTCAAATACATCATTCGTACCCGGAGGATTAGTTATGAGTAAGTTGAAGATTATAGGGCTTAGAATCGGCCCCTGAGGGATTTACCAGACAACGTAAAGACGGTACCTAGTCATATTACACCGGCTTCTATTTTTGAAACGCTCACTTAAAAACTAAACTTAATCGATTTGTAGATAAGTCCATCGGTTAACGATTTTCAAAAGTCTATCAGTAAGGATGAAAAATGGGGTGGTTGAGCTTGAGGACCTCTTGGATCGAGTTTGCCACTACAGGAGACTCTGGATAAAGTTGAAAGAAGAACATTAAGATCAAACTGTGTACGTTAAAGTAACCCAACCTTTCCTCCCCAGTATCAAGAGGACTGCTGCTAGCCCTCTTGAGAGCGAACAGGAGAAAAGGCGTAAAGAGAACGTTGAGCCAGAAAAAGAAACGCCACAAAGAAAAGGTGCCCTCCAACTCGTGATATCTAAGGCGGCAAAAAAAGCCGCAAAACATGAACATAGGTTTAGCCAGCAAACAGTGCCTGTTCAAACAACGACAAATACCGTGGACAAACCAGCAAGAAAAAAGCGAAGAGTCCTTGGGGACGCCATTCTTGTGAAGCTCACTGACGGAAAGAGCTACTGTGACGTATTACGTGATATCCGCAAGAATGTCAAGCCGGAGGAAAAAGGGACGATTATTAAAACTCTACGATTGACGAGGTCCGGGGGGCTACTCGTCGAATTGGGAGCGGGCTCCTCGGATGAATCGATATTCCGCGATAAAATAAAGGACGTCCTTGGGGCAAAAGCCACTGTCTCTACCTTGGAGCCAAAGGCTTCATTGGAAGTACGAGACCTGGACTGAATCGCCGACCCGGCTGAGGTTGAAGAAGCTATTCAAAAGGAGTTCCTTGGAATTACTCGAGTAAAAGTAAAGCTTTCTCCAGAGAATTACCGAGGGCAAAGGCTGACCATACTCGACGTAACGGAGAAAGATGCTACACAACTCCTGGCCAAAGGAAAACTAAAAATCGGCTTGGTGGTGTGCAGAACTCTCAACCGACAGAGCACCCTCACGTTGCAGGTACAGGCGCGTGCCCAATCTTTAGAGAGGCACTAGCAACAGCAAAAGCAGCTCTGAGGTGATGATCAGGGCCCTTCAAATTAACTTGCACCGTAGCATCAATGCACAAGATTTGTTAGAGCAGTTCGTCATAGAAAAGTTCACCGCTCAGCAGCAGCAGATCAGCCCCCTTTTCTTTAGCGAACTGCTCTAACAAATCTTGTGCATTGATACCTACCTTCCGGCGCTGGGGCTGCAAAGGAACAATCCCAGATGTGACATTCGCCTCGGAGTCCCTCGCTTCGACGATGCTGAACAGGAGAGTGCTCGAGGATTATTCAGCGAGTGACCACCAATACATCGCGTTCGAGATCGCCGATACCACTCCTCGGGGAGCCCTTCGGCGAGGGGAAGGGCTCCAGTCGAGGGAATGGTGGAGTCAACGATGAGCCTCATCACTTCTGCCTGTAGCTCATCTATGCTTCGACGGAGGCCTCGACACGACAGGCCTGCTATACATTGGTGGTCAAAAGCTATTGCAGACAAAGGAGGCGAGTGTCATAGACTTCGACGTGCTGCTCAGCGTTCGAGGAGCGTAGAGGAACCATCTAATAGGACAGCAGCATACAGGTCAGTGAGGAGCGAACTCATCAAAGACTCATCAATGAGAATAAGGCACGCTGCTGGTGAGAAATTTTGAATGACTTGAACAGGGATCCATGAGGGATTGGCTACAAGGAAGTGTGGCGCAAGCTTGGTACCTCACGGAAGCAGTGTTTGCTTCAAGCAAACAAGATAGACGGCACAGTGCAGGCAATTTTCCCAACTCATCCTTTCCGTGATGATGCTGCCCACGAGGACGATTCAGTGGAATGTCCATTGTTCACAAAAGATGACCTGGAGGATGCGGTGCTTTCTATGAAAGCTCGAAAGGCACCAGGACCAGACGGCATTCTAACTGGTGTGCTACAAATGGTCTTCCGCGTTTGTCCTGACTTGCTACTCAATGTGTTTAACGCTTGCCTGAGAGAAGGTGTATTTCCATCTCGCTGGAAGGTGGCGATGCTCGCATTGTTCAGCAAGGGAAAAGGGGACACCGGGCTGCCTTCTACATACTGTACGCTTTATATGCTGGACACAGCCGGGAAAGTGATCGATAAGCTCATTAAGGAAAGACTCACTGAGGCAATTCGTGCTGCAGGGGACATATCTCCTTGGCAGTATGGCTTTAGAGCAGGGCGATCCACTTCCGATGCAGTCCGTCGAGCCAAAGCGCACAAAACTGATTCCAAACGAGTTGTCTTGCTAGTGACGCTTGACATCAGGAATGCCTTCAACGCCAGATGGACGGATATTCTTGGCACATTGGAAAATTTTTTCCGATTGCCAGGGTATCTGATGCGGATTTTGAGGGATTACTTAAAGGACCGCAGTCTACTCTATGACACACAAGATGGGCGGCGCAGAATGGGGATAACGTCTGGTGTAGCGCAAGGCTTCATACTGGGACCAGACTTGTGGAACGCCTCATATGACGGGGTATTGAGTCTTGAGCTGCCAGATGAGTCGCGCTTGGTCAGCTATGCAGATGATATAGCAGCACTGGTCGCCGGACGCAAAGTCGAACATGCGCAGCGCAGACTGGGAATGCTAATGCGTCGAGTGGGGGAGTGGATGACCATCCGCGGGTTCAGTTTGGCACTAGAGAAAACCGAGGTGGTCATTCTCATGAAGAAAAGAATTCCCACGGTAATTCCTTTGCAGATGGGAGATGCGACTGTTGAGTCTAAATTTGCCATAAAATATTTGGGATTATTGATCAATTCAAAAATGAGCTTTTCGGAACAGATCAGGGCAACGGCGAAAAAGGCTGTGATAGGCGTTTCGGCTGTAAGTCGACTAATGTGCAAGATCAGTGCAAGTAATGTGCAAGATCCTTTCTAGAGAGCGACGGAGAATTTATGAACGAAAAGTGGAGGGTTGAAGATATGCTGTCAACCGAGAGGAGAGGCAGCGCACAATACTCGAGTGGCAACAGTCCTGGGAAGGCGACTCTAATGGCCGCTGGACTGCCCGCCTTATAGGGGACGTGGGATCGTGGCTTAATCGAAGGCACGGTGAGACTGATTATTACCTTACCCAGCTTCTTAGCGGGCATGGGTATGTTCAGTTTTACCTGCATAAGATTGATAAATCACGGTCCCCTGACTGCATTTTCTGCCCCGAGAGACGGCGCATGTCACACCTTCTTCAACTGTAGAAGGTGGAACAGGATGCCGCAAGACTTGTGGGAGGTAATGGGAGAGCTTTCTGCAGACAATCTGGTTGGAGAAATGCTGAAAAGTTTTGACAAATGGACCTGTGTGGCACATTACTCTCGGGCAATACTTACTGCCCAAAAATGTACCATGGATAACCTTGGGCGCAGGGTCCAGGGAGTCCTCCTACTCCTCCTACTCCTTTCCAGCAGTCCTCCTCCATCCTGTCCCCTCTGGCTGGGGGGAGATTTCTCTACGCTGATGGCGCCCTAGGGCGAAGTAAAAAGAGGCCTAGCCCAAAGTAATGTGTCAAACGGTTCCAGGCTAGGGTCTCTTGACAGGGGGGGGGGGTTTAGTGGATAGGCTGGTAGCATGCGCTTCTAGGAGCCCCACACTCCGGGCGTAAATTGCCTTTACCCCCCAACCCCAAAAAAATCGGTTAACGATTTTAAACCCTTTCACCACGTTTTTGGCCTGCCTGAATCCCATTATACTAAGGGGTGAAATAATGCGCTGCGTGTACTCAGAGCTGAAATTGTTTTCAGATTATTATCAATCGCACATTATTTAAAAGAGGATATCTATTTTACTTGGACTAGTAAGTGTCCACTACGGCTCTACTCTTAAGACTCCTTCGGAATAGCAAATATTTTGGCGCATTTCAATTACTGAGAGAAGTATCAAGGTTCAATTGTCAATAAGTATTATGAGAAAAAAGTTATCATGGGGAGTTTTATTTTAGGAAAAAATTTGCAATTCTATCAGCCCTGGCCGATTTGTCGGATTTTCGCTCTAATGATAGCATCCTGCGTCTTCCTGAGCGCACAAAAAGGCTACTTCTACTCCCATTTGCTGTAGCAAATGCTACTGTAGCGAATTTTGTATCAGAAAGTCTAGTGAAGCACGAATCTTTGTAATCTCTGCCGAATGATGATATTGTTCTCTTCACCAACTGATTGAAAGCAGAATTTTCACTTTCACTTCCAAATGATACGATAAATGAATGTTTGTTACGATGCCTTAGTTACTATTCACTCCTAGTTAACATTCACGTAGAGTATGATTTAAAAAATGCCAGACGATATTATGTATATTAGTAATCCTTTTGTTTTCCTATAGTGACCCAGAAAATTGTTAGATATTCTGCCAATATCGGTTCCTCTTATTGTTTGGTTGGCCATAACTAACGTGAAACAGTTGGACGCAAAGATAATCCCATCAGTAGACCTAAGGTAGTGATTCATCCATTTGCTCGCGGAATAATTTATGTATCATTAGCATATTCCCACGCAATCAGCTTCTAATTTCATCTGATAAATGACTGTGTGTCCAAGTCGATAAAAATACATTAACAATTTGATAATCCCATGTACCAAAAAGTGTTATAAATCCTCCTTTTTCTGTTTTTCTGATCGCACCGATAAGCGACCGCAGATAGTCGCGCCGGGCATACCTTATGCCGCCATTGGCCCACCGCAGCCCCCAGTTGATCCCACACTAAACATTTGCTACTACTTTTTATTCATACATAAATTGATTAATTCGCGAAACAAGCGAATCCGGTAATAACATAAATAACTCTATCGTAGTGGTGCTCCATTTAACAGAATCCAATTAACACTTTGGACCATCACTAAAAGATCGTGGAAGCCACCGTCGCCGTTGGCGGCGTCACGCTATAAAAATTCGATTCGATCATTTAGATACTGCTCCAACATCTCTTCATTGGTAGATCAATCTTTATCTTGTTGGCGTGCCTTTTGTCTACTGACCAGCTCTCCCAACAGGTCATCCATTAATAAAAATAAGGTAGTTATTGGGATCTTTTGAGGTTTCGTTCGGGGCCGCCAAATTCTCATACCGCCGAATTCCAATAGCGTCGAAACTTGGGTCGGAGCCACCAAATCAGTGGATAATTTACGACTCAATATTTCACTGCAGGATGATTGTAGCCAGAAAGCTCTTGTCATTACCTGGACTCCTTCGGTAGAGTCGAGGATGATTACTATTAATTAACGTCTCAAGATTGCTCATTGTCGACAGGTACGACTCTTCGGCCGACTCATGCCTAAGCTTGCGAGTTGGGGAATCAGGGATTGGAGATCGTTTGTAAATATCAAATACAAAAAAAAGTGAAAAGGATGGACAAAAGGGGCCAAGGTTTTTTTTTTTAGCACAAGACGTTCTCAAAGTGTTCAAATATGCCATGAAATATTAGGTTTGGGTTGACAAAGAATTTTTGAGGAATTTTGGAGTGCCAAGGTTCATCATACCGTGTCCTTGTGACATTTTTTCCACAGCATATCTCTTCTTAGTTGTATCTTTGTCCCGAACCATCTCATTTCTACCTCGCTTATTCATGCAAGACTAAAGGAGTTCGTTCGTCAGCAAAATTTAAGTGATCTTGATTTTAGAACGGAAAGATTCTTATTTCATTTGATTGTCTACGGCATCGGCAATTGGCAGCTTTTACATGAAATTAATGCTGGATAGGTTACAATTAGAAAAGGGACGAGCTCCACAGTTTACGATGAATCTTCCTTCTCATTGATATCCGCCCTGACACTGCAGGAGACGTTTCGTGGACTTGGCTTAAGCGAAAAGCCAATCATTTGCGAAAATAATTTGGAAGCGAATTATAAAAACTACCCTCAGTACCCAGTAAAGAGAGAGAGGGGGGGGGGGGGGTCTTTCAGGTCCGGACATCGAACGTGACGGCACCAATGATTATTTTCCCACAGCAAGTACAAAAATTATCGTGAATTTTAGGGTCTTAAAAATTGTTTCATTTATTCATCAACATCTATTATGTTTTCCGCACACTAATTTTCATTAGATTTTACATACTATGGCTAACGTTTCATCCAATCCTCAAAGCACTTAAAAATATCATTTTCCGTGATCCTGTTCCGTACTTCCTTCAATGCCGTCTTTATCTCCTCAATAGTGGCGCAGCGTCGTCCGTTCTTGGGCCTTTTCAATTTAGGAAAAAGAAAGAAAGATGCCTGAGGCTAGGTGGCTGCGGTATCACTAGTGTGTTGTTTTTGGCCAAAAATTGGCGCGATAACAATGGGATGTGAGCAAGGGTGTTATCATGATGCAAAATCCAATTATTGTTCTTCTACAAATCTGAGCGTTTTTGAAAGACTGCTTCGCACAAACTGCACATTAAAGGCATGTAATATTTATAATTAACCGTTATAATCTTTGACAAAGAACTCAAGATCGACCGCCCCATGCTGTCGACGAAAACTGTAAAGAAAGCCTTCACATGCAATCGAATTTGGCGCGCTTTTTCAGTCTTGACTCGTGTGGCAGCTTCTATTGGGGCAATTGAACTTTGGTTTTCCCGTGATAACCGTAAATACATGATTCGTCACCTGTTATAATCCTCTGTAGCAAATTTTGGGTCGTCATGAGCACAGTCCAACTGCTTCTTAGCAATGTTAATGCGAGCAGAAGCGATTGGAGCAATTTTGATACGAATATCGTGGCGACCCGCCTCGCGCACAAATTTTGAGTAAAAATCAAATAGGACGAACCAATCAATATGTTTGGGTCCTCAACAACTTGTCTTACAATGTTTTGATGATTGACCAGTAATGTTTTCATCACATGATCAACGTTTTCGTCGGCTGTTGACGTGCTCGAGCGTCTCGCACACTGTTCATCATTCGCATCTTCTCAGCCCTTTGAGAAGATTTTGCACCACTGATGAACATTGCTTTGCTTTAAGGTAGCTCCACCATATGCAACAGTTAACATTCAGAAAGGGTCCACGTACTTGCAGTAGTTTTTCACACAAAATTTGATACAGATTCTTCGATCCATTTTTTGGAATAGACAAAAATTGAAGACAAGCCAAAATACATCTAGGCAGAATAGCTGTCACAAGTTAACTGAAGATGCAAAACGGCCAAATTTTTCAACATAACTGAGAGACATGAGTACCAACATAACACCGCAAAAATAATGAAAATTGATTATACCTAGTCCACAGAAATCCAAAATTCGCGATACTTTTTGAACAGACCTAGTATGTTGAGGCTACAGAGCGTGCATTTGAAGAGCGAGTATAACGAAACAGGCGTAATCGCGACCAGAGCGCTTAAAAGAAAGCATAAAGGAAAATGGAAGTTGAAAACGAAATGGGAACGAAGAGTTTCCCAACGAACCCCAGCACCACTTTAAAAGTTATAACAAATGAAGGGAAACCTAGTAAATTTGCCGCCGCTGACAAGGCATACTACCGCCCGAAAAGTGAAGAGTGAAAACGGACGGAAGTGGATGAGATTGTAGAACAGAAATCAAGGCATTGGTAAAGTGGAACGCAGACAAGGCCCCGAAACCCCTAAACTCAAGGTCCTATCGAAACGCCGCAACACATACACTAAGAGTCGCTGTTATAAGCTACCTCCTCGAAACAAACATGTTTCAGATAAGAAACCAGGCCATCTGGAGGTCTACCGCAGCAGTCTCTAGAATATCAGAATACTACAGTCACCAGCATAAATAATCCCCACACTCACTGAACGAGGAGTTCCTTAAAGGAGCTACCGTAACTCAGGTATTCAGACCTGATGCAGAGCAGGCACGGCAGGGAGCCTGCGAGGAGCTAATACAAAACTTGGAGAAGGAAACTTACAGGTGGCATTTCTTCCCGGAGAAAGAGCAGCACCAACACCACGTAACTAATAAAGTCATCGTCCAGGCGTGCCTCAAGAGGATGTAAATTTGCTCAGTGACACAAACAGGCAACTTAGTTTTGGCGTCACCAAGGAGACTGACCAAACGAACAATCAAACGTGGTTGTCAACCGGCTTTAAGACTTAGCAAACGGGAGAATCGATAAAGGACTGATCCAAGAATCCCACCAACTTGATGGAGAGGCGATTGGAGTCATGGAAAACAAATTTAAAACTTCGCCACAAGCATGTAAACCAAAATCTGTTGTTGTATCGTAAGTGGTTAAAAAGTTAAAGAAATTTTTCAGCCGCACTTTGGCACAATCGAACGAGCTGAAAACTCTAGTCTCGGCTTATCTCCCATTTGACGCCACCACGCTTCCCGCTGAGTTCCTTAGCAGAACACACACGGGAAAACGGGCTCTCATCAGACGAAAGCAAAACTCGAACTTTGGAAAACCAACGAGAAATCGGGAAACGAGAGTCCAACAAGGAGATTAGCAGTTAGTCGGTTATTTAGGGCTTGCCAACCTAAATATATTAAATAAGAACAACGCAAAGACTATCATTAAAAACCGTGGAGATTGACCTCACTATATTAACAATAGAAATATTGTATGTTTAGTGAAAGGACACGAGGTGACCACTTTGGTCCACAGAAATTCAATGAAAGTAAATTGGAACAGATAGAATACAGATATACATCTCAAGTGTTATGATTGGTAATTTCAGAGAAATGTGTACAACCAGCACCATCAAACAATATAAGGTAAGCTGGAATATACAGAACGCGAATCGGTTAGGAAAAACACTTAAAGTGTTTTCAGAATAGTCAACCTTAGGAACCGAGACATAGATTGGGAGAATCAACAGCGCGAGCTTAGTATCTTCTTTATGACCCACAGAAAAAACAAAAGTAAATCTTGGAATCACTTTTGCAAGGAGTAACCGAGGCATCTAGGCCGAAAGTACTCTAAAAAGAGAATTTCCTACGGACAGGATACTTCGAAGTGGAGGCGGATTTGGGTAAAACACAGAGCGTAGAAATTTTCGAGTTTCTATTAAACCAACACTTTCCAGGCTTAACTGATGGAAGTAATGGAATGGATAACTTACGTGATTCCTTACCATTCCCAACTCCTCCTCTAAAATAAATGGTAAAGAAGAAACGATCATCTGGGCATTTAACCAACGTTGAAGATACTAATCACCTAGAACCGACGGATCTTGGTGAAAATATACATCTATCTGAAGGATACCCTTCTTCCCAAAGGATACACCTTTTTAGACTGAAGAGAGGCCAAAAAAGTTTTTCACAGAACAGAATCGCAAAAAGCCACTTCAAAGCAAAAGATTATCTAACCTAGATGGGCATATTAACCACAGTAACCATAACGAGGATTTGTCCAAATCAACATGCATAGCTTCCAGGATGCTTAAAAAGATTCCACTACGGAGAGCATTAGGTAGAATTGAGAGGAACCTAGCCATTCAAAATTCACATTGGAGGCTCTCATTAATATCTGAAAGGCTTAAAAATTTAAAAAGGAAAAGCATAGTTGCAACGATTCAAAAATTTGGAATAGATTCTCATTTTATCAAATGGATGAGAGAACAACAAATGAAAAGGACGATAACAGCAGTAGAAATTGCCATAACTTCGAAACTTTCGACTAACAAGCGTGCACAACAGGATGACCAAGTAGCATTACTTGCCTGGATACTCACAGCAACTAAATAGGTGAAAGCCTAATAAGGATAAGTTTCAAAACTCATACTGAACTCAGAACTACTCATCAGCTATCAAGATATCGTTACAATGCTTATTAAAAGCCTCCCAGGAACCATGTCAATTCTATGGTAGAACGTAGTCTCACTCTTTTTTTAATTAGGCGACGTTAATTGGAATGCGTATCAATGTCGAAGATTATGAAGCTTATGCGAACACAAAACGCCGAAGCCCAGAAATATTTTTATCCTAGACTTTTGGTCGTAAAGAAATAAATGCATCAATTACTGCACTGAAAATAACGCCCAAGCTCTTGCCACTTGGCAAACTCAATTTCAGGGAGGCATCCCTTGAAAGACACACCTTCATATTGAAAACATTGTGCTAGGATGTCCCCTTCAATTAAAAAGTAACATATAATTCAACTGGTGATTTATACAACAAACATGTCGTACAAATCGTGAACTAGGCTGAAGGCCGAAATACAATAGTGCGAGACTGCGATACGAGAGCGTGATGAGAGTCTCGGAGCAAATGTCAAGCAGTTTTCGTAACGTGCATTTGTATGCGACATTGTACAATGATTGCGATGCGTCGATGCGAGGCGGGAAATATTCGGAAAAACGAAAATTCCTCGCAACGAGGTGCGTGACGTTTGTCAAATGCAAAATGGCGCTTAAATGAAATTTGAAATTCAAACGCCTTAATTACTTTTTAAGTAGGAGGGTTATTCGGAATGAATTTTGAATGAAAATTTCGTGCATCCTAGTTAAGGCTTTTATTTAACATTCCAAATTCAAAAATTTTCAAAAATCAAAAACAATTTTATTTAAAACGTCACCTATTTGACATTTGTCACATGAATATTAATGTTCCCCGCATCTCGTGCATTGTAAATTGAATGCATTGCGCGACGACGAGGGAGAATCGCATCGCCGTCGCGCAGTATTATATTTCGGCCTTAATGCTTCCATAACGGGTTCGGGGGCAGCGTCAGAATCTTTTTCCGAGATTATTCGTAGCTCAACCGAAGCTACGAAGTTGAAAGCCTTACCAAAGTTTCCATGACGGAAATATTTGCAATTAAAAGCGGTAACAGAGACGGCGACAGAGGTGGCAACACACAACTGTCATAGTGGAAAATACTCAAATACTCTCCGAAAGCAATTCGGCTCTGCACCCGCTTTCCTCTAACTGCACAGTTATGCAACCAGTGTAGAGTTATTGGCAAGCCCTAGGGCCCGCCATAACCCGAGTCAGTGTAAAAGTGACATGCATCGCTACACAGTTGTGTAGAGAGAAATGAACGAGCCGGTGATTAGCAAGAGCAGGTTCAGCCAAACAAAATGCAACTAAAATAGACACGATCAAAGTGCCACTAGAACACGTAAAAAAGAACTAGACGAAACCTTCTGGATAGATATAGACACAGCTTGAAATGACAGGAATAACTGCAGGTAATGCCGAACTCTTTCGCTTCACCTTACAAAACGATGATATAACGACTTCTAGGGACAACTGAAATGGCGTAAGAACACTGTTAGCTATGAATATATAAAATCGAGAATCTCAAGGCGAATATGACAAACGAAAATACAAACGGATGGTAACTATCATGCTTGTGACAACGAAGAGGAAGGTATAAAACAGTTCCTGTACGATTTCTAGAGTTTCACCAATAAAAGATTCGCAAGGCTGATGACTACTGACGTAACGAAATTCGAACAACTGGCGAGCGCAGTGCTCAAGGACGCCCTTGGTTTCTGCAGAATGGCAAGATAAAGCATGTTTAAACAATGGAACCATCAGCGGGAATGTAAGGACCTTCCTTGGCCTGTGCACTTTTCCAACCCAAATTAATTTTTATGCTAGATCTTTTAAATGTCTGCCAAACTGAATTATCCAGCTTAACCGTTTTACGGTTTCCTAAGGATTTTAGCACGTGACTCAAATTATAACCCATGTCCAAAGGAAGACAATGCAAGAGTAACCACTTTTCTAACATTCGCCCAAAGATTTATTTCTAGACAATGTAATTTAGGTGATGATTTCAAGAAAATAAATCGCTCACCTGACCACTGGGAGCACATCTTTCACGGATCATAAACTTTTGTTGTTGAATTTAAGTGAGAACATTTTGCATAAGACGTTGGCGAACCTTCACCAGTAAAATTTATTAAATTGACCTAAAATCGTTAAAATCCAAAACAATAGTGTGGTAAATTCGCAGAGTTAATAATTTGAGTAGAGTGAAGTTCGAAAAATTTAACTATACATTAGCGTGATTTTTCTTGGATTTAATGTTTTCTATCCGTCCGCGTTGCTGAATTGAAGATGAACAAATGCAATGATAAAAGTAATAGTTTTTCAAATATATTTGATTGCATAAATTAAGATGTCAACTGACACCTACTTCAGAGGCAACGATGTATGCTATGATTCACATGAAGGAAGCAACCAGCATTGGCGTTACCGGGTAATTGTGTTAAAGCAATTGCAACGTATTCATCTATTTGGGAATGCTTTTTTGCAGCATCATCTACCAGACAAATTAAAACTTCCTCTTCCCATCAAACGAACACAATGTCTTTAGTTACTTCCAAAATTGTGAACCTCTAGGATACAAAAAAAAATTATTTTTATCGAAGGTAATTATTTGTTTATTCGCTAGAAGATTTGTTTGCCTTAACCTTGAGTACAAGATTAATTCTAGACACGTTTTGACGACATCTTTTGATCAAATCAAACCATGAAAGCCAATGTATATTTTATATAATTTAAGGATTGTAATGATATAAGCTAAAAGGATAACTAGTTGTTCAATACCACCGTCATTGCCAATACCAACAAAAGCTTGCCAGGAGCACTCCGTCTAAGCCACATCCATACAGCATTAATACTCTTGGGGAACTTCTCTCAGACAGAGAGAGCAAAAGCGAAAATAGATTTATATTTGTATTGCGCTATTATACATAAGCATTGAGATAAGCTACCAATTTAAATAAGTTTCACTTATGTTGGTCGAATACAATTCGATATTTGGAGCTTAGTCGAAGTGTTAGCACTGTATATTCTTACGCTATGCCTCAACTAAAGAAAGGAAAGTGTTGTGAATCCAATCTGCTTCGCTGCTTTTTTAGATTTAACTTAGCAACGCATAACTCTTGACGTTACTTTTTGTTGACTCGTCCTACTTCCACCTTTTCCTATTCACCTATTTTCCCACAACACTCATCCAAATCTTCCCAAAAAAATTCAACTGAACAGTTCGATTCGTATTCGAGAATTCTTACTAACTTGTAGTTCAAATAAAGTATAGTTGAAATATATTTGTATCTGTCAGATATAATCTTGCATGTTAAAAATAGAAAAGTACTTACGGAGGAGATTGAGCCTTGTAACGCAGTTTTACAGCGAATACTTTGCTTTTGTTTATACTTTCTAGTGAATTGGGTAGTCAGCAGTCCAGCTCTGGACGACGATACGCTGGTAGAGCTTAAACTCAAAACCAGAGCGAACAATACGAACATTTTCAACATCAAACATGACTCAACCGAATTAAGTACAGTTTCATTTGTACATTGTGACAAAAAACTATCCGGAAATTGTAATTTAAATTCCCCGGATAAATTATATTTCAAACAAATGTATTTTGTTAAGTTGGTAGGACTGTACTTAATTAACTATGCCAATATGAGCGCGATCTGTCAACCAGTTTGTTTACAGCAGCTGCTTAAGTCGGTACACCACAGTAGTGCGTTGTGATTTTCAGTATGGATACAAATATTGAACAAAGAATTTGCCTGAAATTTTGTGTTTCTAACCAAATTTCTTGTGCGGAATCGTTGCGAATGTTGAAAAAGGCTTACGGTGATTCAGTTTTATCAAAAACACAAGCCTACGAGGCGTACAAAGTCTTCAAAGACGGTCGAGAGATCGTTGAACACGATCATGCCTCGTTCCAGACGACCTCTTCAACTGAGGACAAAATTTAAAAAATTAAAGATATGACGCTTGAAAATCGTCATGCAAGTGTTAGAGAGATGGCAAGAGAGCTCGACATCTCTCGCGAGTCCGTTCGAATGATTTTGGTGGATATTTTGGGCATGAAACGCATTCTTGCTGGAGTCGTCCCGATAAAGCTGAATTTTCTTCAAAAAGAGTACCATAAACAGGTCTCTTTGGACATGCTTCATCGGGCGAATTCCAATCCCTCATTCATGGCGAGCATTATAACTGGCAATGAGACATGGGTGTATAAGTTTGACATGCAAACAAGTCAACAATCATCGGAATGGAGAGGAAAAAACGAGTCGAAACTGAAAAAAATCACGCCAAAGCCGCTTAAAAATCAAGGTGTCGCTCATTGTTTTTTTCGATATTCATGGTTTGGTGCATCATGAATTTGTTCCGGAGGGACAAACGGTCAATAAGGAGTTCTATTTGGCCGTATTGAGGCGTTTGCACGAGAACGTCCATCGAAAACGGCCGGAATTGATAATGATAATGCACCATCGCATCGAGCCACGATTGTGACCGAATTTAAAGCCAAAAACGCAATAAACAACATCGATCAACCACCGTATTCACCGGATTTGGTTCCAAGTGGCTTTTTCTTGTTCCCCAAACTGAAATTGCCACTCTGTGGAGACCGTTTTCAATCGATCGAAGAGATAAAACAAAATTCGCTGAAGGAGCTACAGGCCATCCCAAAAAGTGCTTATGAAAAGTGTTTCGAGGACTGGACAAATCGTTGGCATAGGTGTATTGCTTTTAAGGGAGATTACTTTGAAGGCGACAAGATAAATATTGATGAATAATTAGATATTTTGCGTTTTATTTACAATTTTCGGTTACTTTTTTGTCAGAATGTATTGGTAATATTTTTCTTTTTGTTTCATCTAGCAAGGGTGACACTCTCAAAACGCTTGATTGAAATCAACCATCAACGTACTGTTGCTTGCTCTATCTCTTTCTTTGAGAGAGCTTCCAAGAATGTTTTTCCTATTTTGTTTTTACAATATGTCGGTGAATTTGAATACAATAGGGTAGTAACCTTATAGCCTTTTAGATGCAACAACTCTTCAAATTGGGAGATATCATATTCAATACACTTTGATCGACTTGGCTTTGGTCAAATGATTTGTACGTTAATCTCTGAGAACAAGAGCGAACTGGTCGGAACAACGAGTTGTAGCGATAGCGTTGTTAGAGTTGAAAAGGATTAAAAAGTTCGGTAGAACTTATCCAAAGAATAGTATGTGAGATTGAGAGTGCAATATAAAATTTAAATCCGGACAGTTTTGGTTACTTTTTGGGCTTTTAAATAGTGAAGAAACGAAGAAGAAATTAAGCTCGAGAGGTGGCCAGCGGAGTAACCAATGATTTTGATTATCATGCATAATTAAGCCATTATTGGTTGATCAGCTTCTGATTATCCTTGGTAAACGTATAATTGGTAATGTTGCTTCCATTTTCCCTTCTTACTCCTAGTTACCAGAACCTGAATCAAGGTGGGCGACGTTAAACATGGAACACTGATATGTACAAGACAAACCATGATAATTTTTTTCTTACTGTTAGGAAAAAGCAGAAATAATCCATCACTTATGCTGATTTCCAATATGTTTACAAAACACTTAATGAACCTATACATAGCTTACGCTGAGAGTCATTATCCTGTCGACTCTATCCCTTTTGGGTGGTGTACAGACTTTTTCTTTGCGTTACAATGAAACCCTATTGTCTGGAGTAAGTTGATGCAATATATGAAGTATAAGTTCAGATATGCAGTGAAACGGTTTGAAAAAGAAAGAAACATTTCCTAAACACAAAGAAAAAGAATGGGCAGCCCATTTTCACAGCGCATCACCTACATCAAAATCCTGTGACAAATAGTTATCCTGTAAGAAGCAAATGTCAGACTGGAAATGATGTTATATCAAAATATTGAACTCTCAGAGTGGTTAAATAATTATCGAAATAAAAAATGCAGAAACTTTGATCAATTCTTAAGGCTCTGTAGAAGCTTCAGGTAGCTAAATAAGTATTTTAAAAAACATTCATTCATAGCTAAATAAGTATTTTAGAAAACATAAATTTTGGCTATTATAATGAATTAGTATTGTTACATGTTCCGCAAGAATCAGTTGCGAGCCACTGATGTGGGCAAGCAATGTTTATACAGATCTAGTCGTAGTTTATCTTCTCAACAGTCGAGTGAAAGTAGAAGTAAGCAATGGTGGGTATCGGAAACACATTTATCACAATAATTCTCTAGTTTATCGTCGGTCAATGAATAATCTTAATAAGTAAATAAGTCGAAGCAGATTACCATTCATTTATTTGAAAGTACGAGATTAATTCAGTAATAGAAATGATTTAGCGTAGATTGTCCCACTGATGTTTACAAAGCTCTAGATTAGCTTAAATGAACAACGGAACTCTCTACTGAAACGAGAAGTACGTTGCTCTATAAAAAGAACTATGAGTACACTACAGGCCATGATATTAACATTCTTAATCGATCATTCTTAATCTATTGAAGAAATCCTGACAACCAAGCAAAACAAAGCAAAGAACGTATGCTAGTATGTATTTAAGTAAGCTGTACTATACATAAATAGGCTTAACATAACCCCAACTCTTTCTCTTCATTTGACCAAATTTACTCATTCTGATACAAATTCGCTACTACCTTCCTTTAAAATGATACCCATAGGTCGTATAAATGATTGGGCGAACGTTTCGTTATCTAAACTATGGTAATAAATATTACAATATTTGTTTGCTATGATTCAAGCATAATGATTGGCATGGAGTACTGAAATACTTATGAACATTATTACATAATTAAGTTGACAAAATTAATGAAAAATATGACATAAAGTGTCATTAAATACATCGAAAAATTTGTGCTACCCCTGGATACTGGCAAATCGAGTTAACGGGAATGGTAACTATGAAGAAATAAGCCCGGCTCATTCCATGCGATTTTGATAAATGCTCCACATACGAATGACCCGAATGAACATAGAGGAAATACAAACTTCAAGTGATATCAAGTCAATACTAAGTTAGTCAAATTCCGTTGTTAATGTCATTACTGAGAATGTCCTTAATCTCAATGAGAATTGGCAAGGCTGACTATAAACGTTATTCACATTTTTATTTAACGTTAACAAAGTAAAGTACATGATTGAGCGACCAATTTCATGATAATTTCAACATTCAAATAAAATGTGAGACATCCTTTTGGAAACATTGCTATTCTAACTGTAGTTTTAGAATCAGTTCAACTGTCAATTTGATAACCGAAGGTGGCCGAAGATTACAGAAAATGTGGATATTGATATAATGTTTGCATTTCATGAGTGGAAATGTTTTCGTTTTGCAGATTATAGATTATTTAATTGGTAAGGAAAGTTGTAGATAAAATTGCCAAAAATTCTGTTGAAGAATAATTTTCAATTGCAAGGTAGATATATTTGCTCCAACAAAACACGTAAAACTAATAAATTTTTTCGGCGGCTATCAGTGATTTATGAATGTAGTTTTAGAAGTTTAGAGATTAGAGTAAAGTTTAGAGCAAACGTAGAAGATTTCGTATGTCCAAACGTAAAATTAGTGGAACACAACAATGAATAACCCAAAAAAATTAGTAGAATAACCCAAAATGAATGAACCAATGAATAACCCAAAAAAATGAGTAGAATACAGATGGGTTATAATACATTCTTCTCTGTTTAGCCGATTTTTATGGCCAGCTGTGTAGGCATCAGAACAAAGCTGTCAAACATCAGAACGGCTGTCAATTGTGAACTTTGACGTAAACTGCAAATCAAAAAAGTCAAAAGCCAAAAGTCCCATTTTAGTATGATAACGCGAAGGAAATTCAATGCCAAATAAGGTACAGTTACAAACCGTACAAACTCATGATAAAAGCTTCCAAAATTATTGAACTGCCGAAGAGTGTAAAAGAGTCAAAGATTTGATAACGTTCAGTAGATGGATGACGAGCGGATACTTGGGAGAGTCTTCGCAGGTAAGGCGGAAAAATGATGTCCAACAATGAAACCCAGAAAGTGCTGATCAAACTCGATTGACGAGAATAATTAAACGTTGCTCGGGTCTTACAATAATAAGATAAGGTTCTATAAAAGCAACTGTTGAAGGATCGAGAACGCTGATTAGCTATAGCGTCATGGTGTCATCGACGAACTCATCACATGCTAAGCAGTTTGTTATAAATTGTCGCTTAAAAATGTGATGTATAAGCGCAGGAAATTCAAATTGAATTTTGTATACATAGTGATGCCATCCCCTCTGATGTGTACCCCTATTGTCCTGGTCACCAAATATTTTTGAAATAAATTCTTTCGAAGCTCATTGGCTAGGTCATCTGAAGCAACTTCAAAGTGCAGCTATATGGGTGTTCTAGGTGTCAATTTGATGAAAATTCTTGACCAAAATGTCTATGATGATCCTTCCCTCATTTGTATTGAGCATAAAGCAATCAACGGTCCTTATCTTTCAAGGTAGCAGTCAAAAATGAGTCTTTTGAAGCGTTCTTAATATAATAATTGATCATTTCGGTCTCATAGTGACCATGAACATCAGATTCAATATTACCCCCAAAAAAATTAAACTACTAGCAAGCCATCATAACTAATGAACTTGTCTGAATATCGATCACTGGTCAATTATTTATGGACTAGGTCTTCGCTTCTGAAAAACGCTTCCGAAAAGCAATGTTTGTTCTACGAAGTTTGTATCCTTTCATGGTTGTCATACCTCTTAGATTTTCTGGATGCATTTTTTCATAAGATGATTGCCTTGTTTTCATGTCGTATCATCCATCATGTTTTAGAATGTACTCATTAGATGGCTTGGTCCGATTCCGATTCCATGTACTAAACGCATGTGGGGTAGTTCTTTGACGGTGATAATTTGAAGAAAAGGAGTTAGGCATGTCAATGGTAGCACAGGAAACAAAGTATAATGCTCGAATTATGAACTGGAATTTGAGAGTTGTACAGCCTATGCACAAATAGGAAGCGATGAAACGTTTTTATAGTTTTAAATTGATAAATTCTTGGATTCATTATTATTTTTATTTTCTAATTACACTGCCCAATAAGGAAAATTTTTCGGGCTTATAGATACCTAATTTTTATGTATTATCACCTGTTAAGTCGTAAAATAACCATTAAAAACGACCGATTAGCCCTTGTTTCTGAAATAAATTGACATGTTATTTTCTAAAGTAAAAATTTTCAGTTTCGTTTAAATTTTGTTTTTAGAAGTTGGCATACCTGTCAACTGACAAGTCATCAGCTGTTTTTAGTCAATAAACATCAAGTTGTTCATTGTTGCTATCATTGCTCATAGGTTATGGTGTAGTGAGTGCTGATATTGGGATTTCTTGACTTATGATACAGACTCTTTTCAATGTTTTATAAGTTTTGAACTTGTTAAATCAATATGCCAAGTGTGTAAATTCAAACGAATATATAATTTATTTGAAATAAAACTTTCATCACAGAAAAGCAACTTGATGCCTCATATTAAAATAGCCAATCAGCATTATTTTGATGTCTAGGTAGGGGACCAGGAAAAGTCCTGGACTCCACATACCTGTTGTAATTCTTGCTCAGTTACTGTAAGGAAATGGCTGAGAAACAAAAAACTACGTATGGCTTTCGCTGTTCCTATGGTTTGGCGAGAGCCTAAGACTCACACAGACTCTGACACTGGCTTGACTCCACCCATAAAGGCAGGGTTGTCAATGAAGAAAATTAAAACAGTTAAATAACCTAATTTTCCAACTGCTGTTAGACCCATCCCATATTAGGACACTCTATCAGGCCAAACACAACCTCAAAATTATGAATCGGAACTAGTAAATGTGGATAGTTCGGAAGAGGAAGGTCTCGCCACGCCTTCCATAACGCATGACCCTGATTTTGAGATAAAAGACGATAAGCCACACAGACTGAAACAAGCAGAATTAAGTGATCTCGTTCAAATCCTTGATTTGTCCCAGGAAACAGGCAGAGCTTCTATGCTCAAAAATTACAACAATGGAGTCTTTTCCAACCGGATGTCAACATTATAGAAAACTTCATCGATATCTGCTTCCGTTTTTTGAGAAGAAAGAAAATCTTGTTGCTTGCTGCAACAGAGATGGTATGATAAAATGTGTTAAATTGTAATCACAATCTAACAGAGTGGAGGCTATTCATAGACTCATCCAAGCAGAGTTTGAAAGCTGTTTTACTTCACAATGGCAACCTGCTTTGTTCTGCTCCTGTCCACTATGCAGTTCATATGAAGAAGAAAATCTGGTTGAACATCTGTGGTGATCTAAAAGTCATTGCTGCATTAAGGAGTGCAATTGAGGTACAATAAACACTAGTGGTTGTTATGCATGTGGAACAATAGAGATAGGAAATCTCATTATCTAAAATCTGATTGGCCAGCAAGAAATCTGAACATCACAGAGAACAATGTTGTTACCAAATCTCTCGTAGACCCAAAATATGTTCTTCTTCCTCCCTTGCATATAAAGCTGGGTCTGGTGAAAAATTTTGTCAAGGGAATGAATCAAGAAGGACAAGCCTTCCAGTACTTGAGGGGCAAATTTCATAAGATAAGTGACGCAAAGGTTGAAGAAAGAATTTTCGTTGGACCACAAGTCCATCTACTTATGAAGGATCTTGAGTTTGACAGAGTTTAAGAAGGGAAAAGAAAGAAAACATGGAATGCTTTTCAGGGAGTTATTAAGGGATTTTTGGGCAAAAAACGAGATGATAACTATTCAAACCTTGTACAAGTACTTCTGCAAACATATCAACAACTCGGATGCAACATGTCTCTGAAAATACATTTCCTCCGCTCCTATTTGGACTTTTTTCCTCCTAGTCGTGTAGCTGTGAGTGACGAACATGGAGAGAGATTACATCAGGATATTTCTACAATCGAACGAAGATACCAGGGCCGTTGGAATGAAGCCATGCTTGCGAATTACTGCTGGTTTGTTTGCAGAAATGTTACTGATCTAAGTTGCAAAAGGTCTCATGAAGCCAACACATAAACTTTCAGTCTTGATGAAGTGCTTAGTAGTTTTTTCAGTCATTTAAGATTTTCACAATGTTACTGACCATAAAAAACAAATAAACTCTAAATATTGTTGAAATAATATGTAAAAATTGTATATTTTTTCTCAATTTCATAGAATAAATGAGTATTTATAAACTTATTGTGTATCGTGAAAACTAGAGCTAATAAATTTTTTTCTTTGTCCTATTCGCGTTTCTCATCCCAAAATTAGTAAGAATTGACTCGAGGAAAGATAGAAACAGAAAAAAATTTTTTTACTGGGCAGTTTTATGGGACCTGCTCACATTATCAAACGTACAATATTCTCCTTTCTAATTTCAACTTCACTCCCGAAATGTTCTTTTCAGTTGATCGCCTGTCGGATGACCCAATAAAAATAGTTAATTGTTCTAATGGGATACTTTGACGCATATTGATTGAATAACTACGAGATAAGGAAAGTAAAAATCATTCCAAGGACCACAAAACCATGTACAGCAGTTGACATATTTCGGCACCTTTTGAGACATCCACGCATGCTTGCATGCACATTGAACAACGACGGATATATTTGAGCTGCGGGATGCCTGCCAAAGGAGAGGATTTTGTTTTTGGAATGGAAGGACACCGCAATAGACGAGGAACATATTCGGAAGTATAGTGTACGTGGGATAACAGTGGGTAATGCGATTAGGACGTAAACATTTACACCTGGGAGGGAAGCGGGCGATTATATGTCTAGAATTATTTAAATTCGATTTGTAAATAATTTTCAAAAAAAAGGGTTTGGAAACGAACAAGTCTTCCTACTTCCGAATTTTATGACGTTGTTGTTCTTTAGTGTATCCTCGTTCTTCCAGGTAGTAGAAAGTTACTTTATCCAGGTATTGGTAAGGTATCTCGAAATATTTTCGTGATTTTGCGCTGGTAATACGGATCAAATACAATGTATCACATGCGTTAGCACACTTTCTAGGACTTCACCTAACCAAACTCAAATTAAATTTACAAGACACTAAATATTTGCTTGGGCGAAGAATATCATTTTTCCAAGCGAAAATCAACACACCTTGATCACTTCCTACAACCAGAACATATTATAAAATTCACACATTTTCAAATAAACCTGCCGCGTATGTAAACTTTTCCATTACTCATGGTGGCGGCTTGAGTTCTTGTACGCGAAGTTTATGATTGCACTTGTTAGATGCTAATATGCTAATAAGTTGGTTGGTTGCAGCCGCTGCTAAATTAAATGGCTCTTTGAACGTTTGAATGATCCTTGAAGTCAAACGCAATTTAATATGAGGGTTCTTCAGACTTATGTTAAATATTTGTACACGCGCCACAAAGAAAACTGGCAAACAATTCATATTCGTTTATGCAAACACCTTCTTGCAAATAATGGGAACGGAAGGAATGGAAGTCTGCAGGCTTAGGAAGAAGCAATAAATGGACCAAAATGAGCATATCGGGAACATTTAAATCATGTGTTACCGATCGTATTTTCGCATATTTTGTTCCTTAATATTTTTTAGCATTGTTTTATTTTTGTTAAGGAGCATATAAGTTGCCTTTTTTTAATATAAATTTTCATTATTACAATATGAAAATCATTATATTACAAAAAGGAAAGGGAAAGTCTTAAACGTAAGTCCTTGCGGTAGGGTTAGGGCCCATCATTGCTACAGAGGAAAGGGTCAAAATAGTAGACATCCCACAGAAAGACTCAGCGCAACTCTTGGCCAAGGAGTTCTACTGAGTCTTTGAAGACCAGAAATATCGACAGGACACTGTGCAAAATCGCCGAAAGTTGTTCTTACTCGTTGCGATAAGTCCTTTAGCTTTGGAAACATTTCTTGGAGCTGCAAAGGGCAAGATCGAAGCAACCTGTGCTATAAGAATGCCATTCCCGGTCTTAAGGCCAGGAAGCGAAGGGTACCTGGAGTGCAGTAAGGCACTAACCAAGAGAAAAGCTGAAACCTGATTCAAGTCCTCCACATAAATTTATATCCTAGTAAAACCGCAAAGCCGTTGTTTCACCGGTTTGCGAGGGAGAGAGAAACTAATCGGTTACTGATATCTGGAAAACATCACAAAAGGGGGTAGGCTGGATGGTAATGTGACCGACCTGGTACCAGGACGATCTAGGTGCGGGGTAGTCTTCCACTCCCGCTTTCAGAACTGCTTTAGCCGTGATGGCTTGTGCTAATCAGGTGTGCGGGTATAATATTTACCAGTGCATATATCAATCTAAATGAGCTTTATCTTTTCATCCTTTATCATTTTACATTTTCATCTTTTCAGAACAAGCTCGATGAACCGGAGGAAACTACCTTGAGCGCGGAAGGGCTGATTTTTTTTGGCGGTGACTTCAATAACGAGGCATTTTAATGGAAATCACTCATCAAGATTTCACAAGAAAACGAACTATAGAAATGGCGACAAGAACGATGTCCTTAGTGCCTATGGTACACAAAAGTATAAAAAAGGGTACAACGTGGACTTCTTGCCGGGCGTTCAACAATGTTTTTCCTTCGAATGTAGTGAGCGATTCTGGCCCAGTTTTGATGTTGGGTGAATAAACAATATACAATATTTGTGTGAAAGACATCATAAAATGTCAATTGCACAGTAAAACCATTAAGAGGACTAGAGAAGTCTCATGCGAAGACGTGATGAGCTTCGCTATGAGTCTCATCGCGCCTGCGTGTGTCTTCTTCATCCCCAGGCACCCCAAGCATACGATAAGCCTGCTGTGTACTGTTGGTCAGCAGAAAAAGCTGAAACTCGAAGAGAATGTCAGAGACTTCGCTGCGAAGCCCAATATTGAAGGGATCGAGATAAGTCACATTTCAGAACAATGACATACATGTCAGCTAGAAATCTTCTCAGTAGGTTTCCAATGAAAGCAAGGCTCGCTGCTGGCAAAACCTAATTGAAGACATCAACAGGGGTCTATAGGGCTTGGATCCACGTAGCCTTGAAGCAGAAAACATGGACGAAATTTTTCGTGCACATTTCCCATGTACATCCTGTTTGTTCTTATGTTTCGTATGAGAAACGTCCTGTTGATTGCCCGTATTGCTATCGAGCAATACCGTATCCCAGCGGAAGTGGTACAGCTTTTGTACTAGCTTTGTCCTGAAATCTTGCTCAGCACATACACCCCCTGCAGGAGGGTATGCTACCAAAATGGTAAAAGAAGCTGAGGCTTGTGGAAGGGAGAATCGGAGCACCCATCTGCATATCGGCTCCTATGTTTGCTGAACTCTACTGAGGAAATACTCGAGAAGCTTGAGTTTCTGCTCAAGTAAAAATTCGGGGAGTCCATCCAAGCCGCGGGTCTACCTCCTCAGCAGTACGGATTCAGAATTGAACAATCCACGATCGATGCAAAAACAGAGGTTATGTTCAGCGGGCAGAAGGTCATAATCACCAATTCAGGCAACTTGTTCTGTTTATAACACTGGAAGTGAGATATGTTTTTAATTTTGCAAGGTGGGTAGATATTCTCGGTGCTCTGGAATATTCCGGGGTGCCGAATTATCTAACGTGATTATCGGGAAACCACATAATCATCGTCTATGACACATCAGGAGGATGTGACATCAGAAGTGGCGCAAGGTTCCATTCTTGGCCCGAAGCTGATCGCATAGTACAGTAGGAATAAATTAAGAAATTAGACACATTAAAGGTTGATCGAAAATGAGCCACATTTACATTTATAGGCAAAAAATTAAACCAACAACTACTTGTAAAAGCGTTTCTAACCAAAAACAACTTTGGAAAAGAACTAAGAGCGAAACATGAAAGCACGCCTACATACGATACAGCAGTACATACAAACTCACATGTCATGACTGTGATATGATAAAGGTGGGAAAAATGACACGGAAACCTACAAACAATTACAATGAACTTCTACGTTCATTCACACACAATAACATTGACTAAAACTACGCTACAGACCTACAGAACAATTTACCACGGACGAATCTAATACGATGGCTAACGCGACGACATGACTATGCAAACAAAACAAAAGATCAAATCTAGGAAAGCGCTCATAAAAATTAGTAACGAAAAATTGATGACTGATTTCGTAAATCTAACCCATCCCTCTGTTGTGACTTACTTTGATCCTTAAACCTTACCTATTCAAACCTTTTCAAACACTTTCCAACACATGCCAAACCCCAACATATGAAGACCAGCAGCGTACCAAAAAGCTGATGGTGGCTCCAAAGAAAAAAAAGTGTTCTCACCAAAAATACCGCAAGGCCCGACAAACAGATTAAAAATATTCAGATCAGATAATATTCAGATAATTTGACCTATTTTTATGAATAAAATTTAACAGGTCCTTTTTCTCATAAGGGCTGAGCCTGATAAAATGGTCAAAAAAATTTTAGAACCCAGTATTAAAATTTATTTTTAAAGTTGCACAGGGGAACAACAACTACTTGGGAGAACGCCACATGAGAAAGCAAAGAGGAACCGTTAAACTTGGAAGGAAAGAAGGTCTAGAAAGACACCTTGGCAGCTGAAAGCTGATCCGTGCTCCAAATTTAAATCGAAGAACAAAGATGAGAATGGTAATGGTAATGCCGAGGCAATTTTTTCGGGCTGTCTGTTGAGCCCCAGAAGATGGTGATGGTTAAAGGGACGACTTGGACCTAAGGATATCAAAGTACTAACAAACTATCAGGTGTATGCACAAAGTTTTTCCGTTTTTTTTTTTGTAAAAAAGTACCTTATTTTCTTGCGAAATAATTTTTTATACTCAGCACACTACCCGTTGATTTCTACACATTTCGCCTATCTTTCAGGTAAATTATGAATACCATGCCAGAAAAACTGCCTGTCTTTTATGATAAACCATTCGTTGAGCCACTTTCCAACTTTCTCTAAGTCCATTGAAGTGCTGCTCTGCGAGCGGCGGCCCAGTTGATGCGAGGAGGGAAAAGTCCGGATGTGCTGGAAGAATGGCAGGTGCAGAAGGATATCCTATGCAAGCGATGTCACTGTGCTTTTCACTGGTATTGCTGTGTGCGACGATGCGTAACAAAGTCTTCAGAACGTAATAAAATCTTCAAAATCTTCATCTGTTAACATAATCACTTTGCCAAGTCTTCCGGCCCATTCTGGTGATTTTTTTAATTGATGCGTGGTTTCAATTTATCATATGTTGACGATGTTGTTGTGTATTTAAGGTTTCGCTGGGCTTCAAGAGTTCATAAAACACAATACCACTCTGATGCCACCAAACACAGAGGATGGTTTTCTTACCGAAGCGATTTGGCCTTGATATTGCAGGACCGGGTCCGTCAGGTGAAAGTCACGATTTTTTCAGCTTCGGGTTGTCAAAATAAATCCATTTTTTGTCACTCGTTACAATTTTTTGCAATAAAGATTTCGTTTCGTGGCGTTGAAGCAGCATATCACAAGTAACTTTGCGTTTTTTCATTTGATGTTCATCCAATTCGTGTGGGACCCATTTGTCAAGTTTATTGGTCTTACCCATTGCTCGTTACACATTGCTTATCCTAACGTCAGCTGATCGTTTCCTTGGAGTTGAGTTTGAGTTGGGTCAACATCCAATAAATCCTGCAATTGCTCTTCTTCGCACTTTTGTGGTCTACCAGAGAGCTCACTGTCTTTCACATTAAGATTACCCCTTTTTATTAATCGAAGTCATGTCTCACATGTCCTAATTGATGGAGCGTGTCCATTACATGTGTTTACCAGCAAACGATGACTTTCAATAGTCTTTTTCTTTTGTTTAAACAAGAAAAACAATGAGTGCCGCCACTTCTCATTTTCAGGCACAAAATTCGCCATGAATGATAAACACGATAACACAGACGCACTATTTTGGGCGGACAACTTGTATATGCTTAAAGCTAAAAGTCAGACAATCGAAATGGCGTATGTGTCAAATAAATACGCAGCGTCCTTCTCGCTGGCGCCATCTCTTAGTAAAACCGGAAAAAACTTATTCATACATCTGGTAAAACGATGTACGTTGTGAATATTTTGTGAATTGTGAATATTTTTGATAGAAAGAACCAATGACCGATAGATAGAAATAATAGAGTATTAATTCCTCCATCGATCGAAAGATCCAAAAGACAGCTGATTTCGAAAAATTTTCGAGTATTGTCATCATTTTGGAAAGTTTTTCTTGTTGCTAAATCGCGATTATTTCGCCCTGTGTAAAGAGAGTATCAAGGTTGGTCTCAGACCTTTTGTCATTTTGAATTACTGCGATAACGTCAAACCGATTCCTTTTGTGGTTTGACTTCACCCGGTTCAGATTCGGCGAACGAAGAGTAGTCATTGAGGGCGATGGCGGGACTAGGGTGACTGTAGCAGCGCGGCGTCGTTGAATTGGGTCCAACGGTGGAACTTCCATGGTGGAGCACCAGGTTGTCTTCCTTCTTCTGGCTGACGGAGCACAAAATCATTCTTAGGCTAGGACATCGATCACCGTTTAAAATTTTAAACGCATTTATTTACATTGTCATTCTTGAAAGGTCTTCTAGGGTGTTCATCACCCTTAACCATCCTCATGGCCATATTTGAATCTCTTGTGCCATATGAGAAGCATGAAATGTTGTTTGGCATCCTCTTTGTAGGTCTATTGAGTTAGAACGTTCCGATTTCCACGACGGTTGGAAGCGGTTACTCACATCACTTGCGGTTTTCCCACAAATCCTTCTCGCCGGTGATAGTTGGGTTAGTTCACTGAAAGCCCCTCCACTTCGAACGGATGGTGGAACCGCCATCCGTGTGGTTTGTTACTTAGACAAAAATCAGACTTGAACATTTATTTATTATTTATTTTTTTATTAAATATGTTCCAAAACGTTTCAACTTATCCTTTTTGAAAAAAAGGATTATAGCCGCATTTCTCTAGGAATTTTCGAAATTTTTAAATGAATAATCCTCACATTTTTCAGACCAATTAAACATGTAAATCATGCGTGCAACTGGCACCACTGGCATGATACGTAAATTTCATATGGCTAACGCGTCCTATTATTTGATACAGTCGAACATCCTTCGTTAGAAAAAAATCAACAAATGAATATGTGAATGTATTTTCCAGAATTTTTCACATGCATCACGCCGATTCGGTGAGCACGAGCCAAATTTATTGGACGTATCACACATACTAGCGCCGTTGAATTTGTATTTTCTCAAAATAAGGGTCTGTTCGTATCAGTAGTTCAGTTCCTCATGAATCCTGTAGATATTTGTCTGAATGTTTTCCTATTATCCACAACACAAAATTACAATGATGACATCAGTCATCAGGCAGATGTTATCCTGTCGCATGACTGTGCATCCGTAGGATAGATTCGGATACCGAGGCATCCGACTTCGATCCTGTATTTTGTCAGCTTTACAATTTGTCGGAAGTTAGTTTATGATTGCAGTGTTTATTCATTAGCAAAAAAAAAAAAACAAATCCGCCTTGAATTCGGTTTTGAAATAACTGCAAGCTAGAAGGTAATCGCTTATCTGAATATGCATACTTTAATCCTTGGATTAAAATGATCATTTGAAGCAATTACGCATCACCGTATATCCTTTGACAAAATCTCTTTGACATTATTGATTCTCTAACAATAATTTCTTTCTCTAACAAGAAAGAAAACCATCTCTAAAGTAAATAATTTGGGAAAATATCTCAAGCCGACACTTTTCACAACGAAAGGTAAACAGGCCGTGTGAATGACTTCGTACAATAGTTCTCAATGAATCGGCAAAATGTTCCCTTTGTCCTTCGTTCTTCTGGTGTATAATAGTACAGGATGGTGTACCTGATCTCATACATTCACGATAATATGTTCTTTGTTAGCATTAAATTGCTTCTTCCTGAATCTCTCTAAGTTTTCAATGAAAAAGGTCCTGAATGAAATAACCGAAGACCGAGTTGTGACCATGAAATTAGAACAGAAGTTAAAAACCAAACCCCTAAAAACCTGTACAGGAGGTAGTCGACGGGGGAGATTCATTGTAACAGAATTACCTTTCACCGCTGACGAGCGTGAGGATGTTATTATCCTTGTTAGATTCATTCATGAAATATTCCTGTATGAGAATTTCGTTTTGTTTTACTTATAGAGATGTAAGAAATTATTACGATTTGGTTCATATATTTTTTTTTTGATTTGTAGTAGGTCACCTGATTGTACATAAAAATAAAGTTGAAATTTTAAAGAAGTTTGAAGTCATTAGTTCCAATATAACCTCTAAACGGACACGTCTTCTGTTGTAGCGGCAACAGGCGCGCCGGGTCAATGAGTGAGTTCAGGATATTCCGCCAGATATAAAAGACCTATAAGATGATTCAGGAGTCTTAATATTTTTTTTATCAACTGATGCGTTATCATTGTTTTGCGGCATAATTTTCAACGAAAACTCAACCTCAAAAAAATTATATATTCAAAAAGCAAGGATATGTTCTTGGGACTAGAAAATGATTACGCAATAAAGTCATCTTTTATACCTCAAAATAATTCAATGTAAAAATATCACTTAACAAAGTATAATATGTATATATCTAAGATAAAAATCATTTAATTAAAATAGCAAACATGGAAGCAAAAGTGGAACCAAACTCAGATTGATGAGCAAAACAAAGTGTCCAACGACACTAGCAACGTAGCGCATGCAACATCCAAAAAAATCCTGGGAGAAAAGAGGAGGTCATGAAAGAAGATGCCAAAATGAGTCCTCCACATTCAAAACCGAAACTTACAAGCTCTGCCAAATGAAAAACTTCATCAGAAAGCAATATCATAGCAAACAATCTCCGCAAACATAATTAGAATCCGCCGCTGGGTAAACTTGAATACGATGGCGGGAAAAATTTGGAGAAAAATAAAATTGAAAGTATTCAAAGTTTATAAGATCTGCAAACCTGGGCGGGATCACTATAAAACGGTGGAAAACCATAAAAGAGTAATAGGGGGGCAGAGAATTTTTGAATCAAAGAAACGCCGACTGACTAATTACATTCAGTTAAGGATCATAAAATCTATCGAACTTGGTGAATTCTCCAACTCAGTATCGTCAATGTTAGTCCCATTCAAACAAAGGATTGTGCATATCCAAGGAAATAAGCTCGGTTGGGAAATAATCTCAAATATGAGAAGGCCAAGAAAGAATGGCGAGTAGTATCCTTGAAAACCTCCCTAAAAAAGCGTACTCATAAACTAAATTATTTGTCCGCTTTCTTGGTATAAGCTACTACACTCCCTGGAGACTCTGATAATGACTGTTCTCAAACCAAAAAGGAACCGCCATCTCTCCAACAACTGTAGGCCAAAAAGCCTTTTACGAGCATTATACAAGGTCCTGGAGAAACTATTTGTTTACCGACCGAACAGGTTTGTTGAGAGTCTAAACTCCTCATCGATATAAAATTTCGTTTGAGGCGGGGACACTCAACCAAACAGGAATAAGATTGACACCATTGTTATACATATCACTTAAGACCATTATTATAATATAATATGTAAAAGTATTGCGTCGAAAGAGAAGAATAGTATTAAAAATTTGAAGATATTGCGACTCATCCATTATTATCCCAATGAATTGCAGATTTCCAATTCTCGATGCACACACACAACCCACGGGCAACCAAAAAACTCATGGGCTTTTAAATTTTTGACTTGCAGCTCGGTATTTGGGGCGTACCCCAATGCGAGGCACCGTCAGAGCCAATTTGGATTCGTCGGCGAATATAACCGTATTCCAAAATCATTGTTCAAATTTTTCTCTTTCACTTCACATCGGATTCTCCCAGATTTTTCGGACAATATAGCGCTCATCAGTCATATTGAAAATCATGTTGGGAGCCTTTCTACCCTTCTCGTCCCTCCTATTTTCGTGGATGAATCTGTTTATGATTACCTGCACCGTGCCACAATTTAGTGCAACCATCTCACTAGATCTACATTCTCACTACACTCTCACTATATCTTCTGCGTTAATAGCCTTTTTTGAAGTGACTGAGCGCAAGTTTTCACTGTTGAATTGTCGTACGTGGTCCCATTTCTCAAAACTTACGTTTCTGCACGATGATCGGAGCAAGCCTGATCTAAGCAAGACTGCCAAAAAGCAGCAATACTGATCTAGATCACGTTACAAATATGCTCAACACCCAGAAAAAGAAATAACAGTTGCATTGCTACGTAACGGTTCATTGCACAGCAGCAAAAAATTTGATCGAAATAAGTTGTGGCATTATCTTTGATTGCATGTTCCATTTTTATTTGTTGTAGAATGTATAAGAAAATGTGAAAATATAAGTAAAGTCAATACTGATTAGTTTAAACATTGGCTCAGCTAACTGCATATAAAGAAATTTGATACTTATTCAGTTTCGTTTTTATTGAAAGTTAAGGAATTTTTTACGCACTGGTTGAAATGAGCCGAAATGCACTCTCGACGAATGGCAATGATCATGGGAATGTGAGCTAAAAGGAAGATGGACCGCGTGGCTCATCAACGACTTGAGATCGTGGCTCAGTCGAACGCATTGTGAGGCTGACTTCTACCTGACCCTGTTCCTGAGCGGTCACGGTTGTTTTCAGTCTTACCTGCACACGATAGGTAAATCACGGTCTCCTTATTTCATATTCAGCATTGGCGTGAAGGATGACGCCTGTCATGCTTTCTTTTCATGCAGAAGATGTGACAAACAGCGCGGTGATTTTACCGATAAAGCGGGAGAGCTCCATTCAGATAGCCTTATCGAAGAGATGCTAAAATTATTTGACAAAATGGAATCGATTGGCACATTACACGCGGGCAATTCTGCTCATGAAAAAAGGCATACTTAATCGGCTGGAGGCGTCGAAAGATGAGGGTTTCCTTCTCTAGCAATCCTCCTCCTCTTTCCCATCCCACTCGAGAAGAAGTCCCTGTAACCCGAAGGTGCCAAGAGACGTAAAATTAATAGGCCTAGCCCGAAGAAATATGTCAAACGCTCCGGTTGACAGGAGAGGTGTTTAGTCGGTAGTCCATCAGGTCCGTTGTGTCACTGGGAGTTCAACACTCAGGCCGTAAATAACCTCCCTACCCAAAATAATGTGGCTGTTTGAAAGTCTAATTTAAATGGAAAGCCTTTGAAGAAAACACTTTATTAATAGAGAGGAAGTAGGGGTGGCTTTAACGATTTTTCGTACGTTTTTTATTTGAATGAATAATACAATACAAACTAAAGATTATGGCAATAATATTATTTCGTCGATTGGAAGTCGATCGGATCAAAACCAACATTAGTTTCCTCAGTTTGGTATCCTTCATTTACAATCGCGCATGCTTGATTACCTGAATCGGATGCATACAGTGCCCAGTTGTGAGAAGGCCTTAATAGGTAACTTTAAACCTTGGATCTTGGTTGAAGGACCTCGTTAAAATAAATTTGTTTATATTCGAAGATTCTAAGACAAGGAATTTGTCCCTCTTTAGCATATATGAAAGCAGTGTTTTATCCCCAAAAAATCCAAATAAGGATGACTGAACCGGTCTGCATGCAGAATTTTTTCGAGGATTTGTCTTTATCCTTACGCATGGTTCTAATGAAGGCTAAACCACCACTTTTCAAAGCATATATTCGATCGATGAAAATCAGTTGTCTCCAGTTATAATTCTATAAGTCTCAAGGAGCGCTTCTGCTAGTCTCAAAACAGTTCCCGTAGGTATTGATCATTTCAGCTTGTCTGCTCTTTTCTTTGGTATATAAAAGCGGAGTTTGATTAATGAACTATTGTATCACGAATAAAGACAATTTTTACGCCAAATCGTGCGGGTTTTAATTTAATATGTACCCGAAATTTGCATCGCCCCCGGAAAGACACTAGCAGCCGTCAAATACTCCAAGCATATATAATTAAATTTGTAGTTCTCTACACCCATATTGATTATATGAGAAATAAGAGCCAGGCGGTCAGTCACTTTTTATTCGCGAGTTTGTACGTCATCAAGCTTCCGCGCAGATAACAGAAATAAGAACCTATTCAAAGTAATTACGCCCCTTAAAATATTGCGACCAGATCAATCAGAGGCCCTCAGTTTTCCCATGTCTTCACTGTCGGCCTCCCATATACCACTTTAGTTTTAAAAGCCCGATATAGGCTATGATTTCGATTTCATTAGAATGACAAACGAAAGTAGCCAGCCCTTTGCGAGTTCTCTTCTCAAAAATTTCTCTAATCTTCTCATTAGTTTGTGTAGCAATGTACAAAGCAATAACATTCGTGCTAAGCAAGAACCAATTCTGTCAAGGTGTCCAATTCTTTTTTTAATGAGCGTAAAGGCTCTCCTCTTCCTCAGATGATAAAAATATACCCACTCTACGCCGTTCCGTAGGAAAACTAGTTTTACTACTGGTGTCACTTCCACACTCTCGGACTGCTATTTCGAAGCTCAGGGCTAAAGAAAATTTTAGAAGTTTTTGGTAGATCAATTTTTCCACTTTCACTTACAACATTGTAAGTGATTTATACCCATGCTAAGCTAACTCAGCGTGTTCGAAACCAGCTTGAGCTCTTTCCATCTTTCTAAATACTAAAGAAAATGTTTGTCTGCACGGGACAATCAACTGCAATATACTGCTTATGCGTCAAAGAAACACCTGCCTCGAATCCATTTCGAGAAAATCTTATCTAGAGGGCCGAACGGTAATGAAAACGAAACAGACTTGGCGCGTAACGTCTTGAATGAATGCCTTTAGGCGTCTCGTTCTAAACGTGTATACTTTTCTACCGCGATAAGTCACATTGGCCTTACAATACCAGTGGTTCTAAGTGGCGTGCGTGGCCTGACGGGGACTTCCTTCAATTTTTAAAATTAATTAAATAAGCCAATTATGCTTACATTGTCAATTTTAATTACAAAATCCTTGAAAATAGTCTGTTTTCATCTGAATCAGCCCGAATAAGGATATCTATCAGATACACAAGCAGCCTGCCCTAAATCCTTTCGGTGTCTCTTGACCATGGGTAATAATAACTCTACGAATCCGTAACTAGTTAAGGCATTCATTTAAGGATAATTTTGAGGACGTATAAAACGGTAACTGAATCGAAGTAAGGCTATAAAACAAGCATAGCTCGTGTGTACACTGTTTTTTTTTTTTTTTTGGTTTTTATGGAAGGATGTTTTTATAATTCCACGGGCATTCGATGCAACCAGACCGAAGAAATAAAAAATAATTTTTCAAATAAGTAACGCGGAGAAACCACCAGCCCAGGGCACTATGCATGCTTGCAATTTATAACATTCCGAACCCTTTCAATCTTCACTTAATTGAAATTTCAATCAAATAAATAATCGGCGTCTACACTTATGTCCCGACAAGCATCTTAAAATCGTCATTATATGTTTTAAATATCTTAGAGATATCAAAACATGATTCAAGACTCGAGGAGAGGAGAACTGTGTGTTGGCACACCTCGAAACTCATAAAATACAAAATCAAGTTCTGCAATCATATGTTAACCAAAGACTACCCGTAAATTCCTGAGAATCCCGAGACTGAACCTTTGCTGACGACAAGATAAATATCTGGGAATTAATTTTTAAATTATTTAAAATAATGAAAAGAAGCAAACGCAAAGTTTGGCAAGGAGACTGGGACAGCGTGTTAGTGTGGCACCGAATGCAGCCGGCAACCGCTGATGTCCACCTTCCCCGATATACGAGTAATATTTTGAAAATTAATTGATCCACTCGATGAACGCGAAAGATCGGTAAGTAGGAAGCCAATCATCACGTCCGACTCCTTTCAATAACGAGCAACGTTTTGGCATCGCGAAATATTTTAAATGTGAAAAACAAGCAAAATCGGAGGGTTCAGATGTAGCCCGGACCATGTGATCGTATTTCAAGGTGCTAATGAAAACATTTGACCACCCGTTTGCTTCGCATATTCTTAATAAAAGGTTTTGCCCCGGCTGAGCTTGAATAGTCCTGATTGGAATTTTTGAAATTCTTGGAGGTGTGTTGTCATGCTTTGAGGTTGATCGATGGAGAATCGCTTCTGCGGGCACTCATTATGCAGCAGGGCAATAAATCGCCGCGTAAATGGTTTCCAGATTCAAGGGAGTGTCCGACGTAATTCAGTGCTTCAATCTTTCAAAAGGGTTGGGTAATAATTACACCACTACTATGGCTTTCAGGAAAAGGTTTAATCGAAAATTAATGAAAAGTAAATCAAACAATAATGTAATTGATCCGAGGTAGATTTGAACAACCCCATACCAGATTAAAATTCAACACAGAAACGGGGGCAGGAGCAGCGAAAAAGCACTTTAAAATTTAAGTCCCGTCCTTTAATTTGATCAACGCAGGATTATCCTTGATGGAATTTCAAAAGTTCATGCGATTGTTCGAGATTGTCACATGCTACGCGCATAATTGAAGATCAGAAGATGCAGCAGCGTCGCAAAAGGAAGAAGATTAGGATTACTGCGACCAGAATTTCAGAACAAACATGCAACACGGCTGACTCTAACGCCTTGGCATTCGGCAACTCACCTCATCCCATACGCCCAAAGCCGACACCGACTCATTTTCAAGTCCAAATTCTTCGAAGAGATGAGAAGGCAGATCCTTTGGGGTAGCCCATACAACTTGGTCCCCGAAACGAATTTTATGGTCGCAAAGATCGTTAACAATGTGACCGCATCGACTGACCGAGTCAATAGGATGATCGATAGTTGCAGAGGGTTCTGCTCGAATTCCATTCCCTTTGGTCGTGGCGGACTCCCCATATGGTGTGCTTAAGCATTTCTTGCGCCAGGCTCCTCGTCCCGCCTTTCGTCGGCAGAAAACACTTCTCGCACCTTTTTAACCCCTTAATAGCCTTCCTGAATTTAACACCTCCAGTTGGACTTATAATCACGGCTATTATCTCGATCACAGCGTTCATAAACGCGTTCTAGCGTCGCCAATCGATCTTTCGGGGATGGAAAAAGGAGCGATTTGGACACAATGACCGGCGAACATGCTTCAAGGAGCGTCTGCTCAGTGCCGAGCAACTGGATTGGGATGTGGGATCCCAGATTCCACGCTCAACCATTGATCTTATCTCGGTCGAGTTATCTTGACGCCATATAACCGAGATTCGATCAGATTCAATTCGATTGGACTGGATCTTCCTTGGGATAAAAGTCAGATTCCCAGGCATTTTATCGCATTTTTATCGTGCTTATAATCAGGTTATATGTACACATCGATCCCGCCGCGCTATAGGCTGGCATGCAGAGACTTGGGATCCGAGTGGTGGATTGTGTTCTTTGCTAAAATTTTATTCTAAACGGTTGTGTGCAAAGTGTGCAGACAAAACTTTCCCATTCGTTTCGGCGTCGAGGAGATAAATAAAAAATAAAGGATTGCGAGAACAAGCAATTCTTAAATCGCTACGGGAACGGGTCGATATCCCGACCGAGCAATGTTTGAATGTTTTCTGGACTTTGTGCTCAATTTTGTAATTTATAGGTGTCAATAAATTCTTTGCTTGAATTCCTGAAGGTGCTGCGCTTTGAACATCGTGGAATCCTTTCGAAAGCGTATTTGATGTCGTTGCAAATATTATTCAAATTAAATTTAGGTTTGTTTGAGTACGAGGCGGCAACTTTAGCGTGAATGTTAGTGATGCCACTTGGAGGTTTACAAATAAACCAAAATTTATTCCTTACTATAATATATATATTTGCAGTGTTAATAAGTGTATCACATGGTCAGAGTTATCTTGCAAGTACCACCATCGATTAATTTGTCTTACTTTCTGCAAATTAACATTTGAGTGCGATTGAAATGCTTCTGCTGGTAAAGCTCAGCGTATTGTTTTTTATAGACCTAATGATGCAGTTGATATTGTTATGTTTCATTCAAGTTTCAGTACACGAGCCACTTCTTCACTATAGCTTGGGGCCCGCACTCCTGAATTGATCGACACAAATTATGACACTTGTTTTGTAAAATTGATAAAATTTATTTGATTTTCCGCTACGTTTATACAAACTTGACCTAATCAATAATTTATAAACTTAACAAAAGTCTCTGTCATTTTTGTTTTATTAATGTGAGATTAAGAAGCTTCCACACAATTCCGCTGATCAAATTCAACTGTAAACTGTTCATCACACAAATCACCAATTTTATATAATTTACTGTAATTTCGGAATTTTCGTTGATTGGCTTTCGGGCAATTCTCTTTCTCCAAGTACACCCTAGCGACAAACATTGCTAACAAACAGCCGGATTGTAAGCACACAATGTTTTTCTTTTCATTTCTATTGCCATAAATATTTCTATCTCTTTTTCATAAATACAATTCCAATTTTTGTTTAATTTTCAAGTTTGTATTTGAATTGCGGCTTTACGCAAAACCTTTGAGAAGGTTAATCTTATTTTCCGCTTTTACTCTAAATTTTTACGTCGATACTCATTTGATCAAAATAAGGGGATTTTTTCCGCTTTTTGATTGTTAACTGTTAGATGGGAAGTTTTTTGAAAAGTTAGCACTGTAAAACAGTTAGTAGACTTCGTAATCTACGAATCATTATTTCTAATTTGACGTATTTATTTAATCGGCTGACGTCTGGACAGCCATAGTCATAAATGTTTTGATTCTTCAATATGTTAAATGTGAGTACGCGTTGGATACTACCGATTTTGGGAAATATTGTATCATATTTATTTTCGATATTGCCTTTTTCGACCTTAACGTTCTACAAAGTATAATCCTTGAGCTTCGACATACTCTTGGTGGTGGCTTTCCCTTGACTCGATGGCTCCCTAGTAAGTCGATTCTGGAAGGTCCGGAATGGTACGCGTGGAAGCTTTTCCAGTGGCACTGATGGAGTTACTTTTGAGGGAGGACCTAGCTTTTGGGAATAGAAAAAAGTTCCCGTAAGCTTTTTCTGAACTAAAAGAACGCTAGGGTACCGTTTGTGGCGGTACCGTTTTGCGTCTGATAGTTGATAACCTTAGTGTAGTTGCGACTGGTTGCATTTTTGTGATGCGAATTCCAACGATTACTAGGCTCACTTGGTTGACTTTTTTCTTCAGTTTTCGGAGCATACCTGGATTAAAGCACCAGTAACAGCCCCGCATGTACAAATTTTTTGTGATCCCCTGTCGTCTCTGACATCGAATGACTGAGCTTATTCGAGCCTTTTTGAACGGTGGGGTGGCCCGCGTGCTCTTCGGAATTTTGACACTTTGTTTCTAGGCTGTAGTCAAACCCTCGGCCAGTATGATAACGTCTTTGAAAAAAGCCAGGCTTTTTTATCCCGTTGTTGAACGCAGACAGGTGACAGGTGCAAGCAGCAGGACAGAAGCTGAAGCAGACACTCGCTTCAGCTTTTGGTCGTCAGGCAAGACCTTTATGACAAATATAGCGCAGATTTTGCGCATCGCCATATTTATTACTTCAATGATGTAAACTGTCATCTCATCGATGCCAATTGGATGATCTTGCGTAGCCTTAAACGACGGTTCGAGTTCAGGACTTGAAGCGCAAGTTGTCCATTGCCATCGGGAATTAGCGCTGACGCCCGTTCTACGCGACGCTCATGCTCCACATTTTTCGGCCATCCTTGAAGAATTTGTGCTACTTAAAAACTGAAGTTGAAACATGCTTACAAAACTTGTTTGAAAATTTGAGTTGTTGACCAATTTTTTGAATCCTTCTGAAAATTTCATGATGCACCCATGGTGTTCAAACAGTTACTGCATTTTGAGTTTGCATGACTTCATTCGGTAGACGACCGCCCAAAACTCGATATAGCTTGAAAACACGCTTGCAAGGGACTGATCCTTGGCGTCCATCGATGACCAGACTTGGGTGTGGGCTACTTGGTGCCCTGACTTCACCATAGTGACGCCAACAAGAGATTCAATTGTTTCCGACACTTTTAATAAAAATCCTGTAATCAACCATGTAATAATTACTTTTAATTTTATTTATTTATATAAAATCGTATTGTATAATAGCATTACTCGATCACCGTTGAATTTCAACCTGGTATGAAACTATAACCTGAAAATTTCGATTTCGATCTTTCGAAAGAATTGTCAGAATCACCGCGAGCATTTTCACAAAGCATTGAAACGTATTTAGGAAGGTGTGCTTCATCCCAAACTTGTTGAATTTTAACTCAGGTGAAACCAGGAACATCTCGATTCTTTAGTCCTATCGTCCCATCATTGATGAGAGTGGTACAATCTTGTCAACCACTATTAACTTAGCAACGCCTTAAAGCCATTATCAACGGAGGTCTCACAACTACGAACATTTCCTGGAGCCGTCACTTGGATTTCGAAGTTCATTACCGACACCATAAAAAAAATGTAAGGATTACTGGATGAGCTTCTCCAGAAAAATATTCATTTGAAATTAGATTAAAAGCAACAGAAGGTTTCGAGCAACGCCAGAAGATCTGAACATTCGAAATAGCGCTCGTTAAGAACCAGAACGCAGCTGCTGCCTCGAAATATGACTTCAGAGATGTTCTCCTTCATGATATTGAAGGGAGCTCAAAACTATCCTGAGTTCCGGTGGGGAGGTTTTCGCATACATCTGCGAACTTCAAAAGTTCCAGTATATGTGCGGCAAAGATTTCTAGCTTCAAAAGGGACTACCAACCACTTCGCGCGATATTTTGGCACCATGAAAGGTATCTCGGTTCCTTTATCAAGTCGGACTCAATGTCATACCTTGATCTTACTAGCATATAACTTTAGCATCGAATACACCAACGCAAACAGTTCTTCTTTGTGCCGACTTCATCAACAAGACTGAAAAACCTGTCGACGGTATCGATATTATAAATAAAGGAAGTGTAAACGATTGTAATGACGAGGCAAAAAACTTCAACTCAAACTGTAACAAGGAGAGCTTCGTCCCGAAAGTCACCGACAATGCAGTCTCACAATTGACGCAAACACGCAGTTACTTTTGTGAATCTTTGACGAAGTCAATGCGAAACAGTTCAGGAAACATCGCTCCAGCAGGTCGTAGCATACATAGTGCATGGTTTGCTTCAGCGTCGAGATGAGGAACTAGCAGAATACTTCCTGACAAAGGATAAGTTTTTCATTGATATATAACTAACATAAAAACAAATAAAAAATATGAGCATTTCAGTACTCAATTAAATTGATGACGGAAACGAGAAATAGTCCTGAAAAAACCACAATATAAAGTCGGCGTACACTCAATTCTTGTTAAAATAAGATGAAAGTTCTTATCACTTATAACTTATTGGGTATCCTCATCTCTTTATTAATTCCAACAATCATTTTAGCATGGAATCTACCAATTTTCTGGTAAAGTCTGATCTAACATCTGTCATATGTCAGCATTACCTTTGACATCTGTCAGCATTACCTTTGAAGTTATTGTTTGCGCCCAAATCCTTTGTTTCAAATGATGCCAAAAATACTGTATTAATCAAATTAAGGATTGAGGTCACGAGATAGCGGAAGAGTACGAAGCAGAATTGGAACATTATATAACATCCAGAGCCTTACAACTCCGCAGTGTGATTCGAGGTATTATCATGTTGGACGTAAAAGATAAAGTTTAAGCCCTAGTGTCCTGCCTTTTCTGGGAATTGCGTTTGAGAATGTTTAGGAATTCAATTTTCTTCATCGTTCTTGCAATAAACTCCACTTTCTCAACTCCTCCGCGGGCCATACACCCCTCTAACATTACACCGCTACCATCGCGCTTCACTGTTGAGCAGAGTTAGTTTACATCCAATGCTGAACCTGTTTTTCTCCAAAAAACAAAAATTTCGAAATTTACTTTCATCTGAAAACATGATCCATTTCCAAAAGGCTCTTGGCTTATTCAGTATAACTGCTTGAGTCTGTTAACGTTTATAATATGTAAATGACTTTCTACGGATAGAACGTCAATGATACCCATACGACCATGATTATCGAAAATGGACATGTGATACTTTTTCTTAATATCCTTTGCCATTTGAGCTGTAGTTCATCTAGAATTAGCCTTCGTTGGCTTGAGCAAACTTCAAGGAAAGTGAAGGTTAAGCTTTTAAGGACGACCTGATCTGGGATTTGAAACCAAACTATTTTTTTTATACTTATTAATAACGCGTGTCACCGATTCGTCGATACAAATTACCTTTCTTCCACAATTCCAGGATAATTCTCCTTTCGACAAACTCGATTTATTTGCCTTTATTTTTTTATTACTTGTTTAAGGTAAATTAAATAATTTTTTTGAAATCACAAATTTTCTACCCAAATTTTGCTTTCACACACGATTGATACCCTACTGGATAAGGAACAAAATGTCAACCCGTAACACAGAGCAAGGCATTCAGGACCTCCAATACTGGCTAGAAAGTAATTTTTCAAGGTTTAGTCGTGCTAAAATAAATGCCAAGGAAAGTAGGAGAAACATTGCGAAGGAGCAGAAGGAGCCTACAGTGGAGATGCTTGGAAGAAATCAAAATAACGTACTTTTCAATCGTTCCGCAGAAGAAAACGTTTTTTTGACGCATCTGGCATAGCGTTCTTGGGCCTGAGAATGACATGAATAATACGAAGTCAATTTCTAGGGTGCAACTGATGAATAACAAGAGGAAATTATTGACGAAATTCAATACAAAGATCCAGTTCAAGAAGAAGCTTCACCATTACGCGATTTGCATCGCACCACAGTTGGTGTTCCACGCCGACGTTATCAAAATTGCGTCATTTCAAAGAAATCGGCAGAAAATAATTTTAATTTTAATTTTAATAATTTTTTTTTTCAATAAATTATTTAATTTTTCAAATAGGTAGAGGAGCTACAGTGTATGATTCATCACATCGTTGAAAGGTATTTTGTATTGTCGGATTTGAAGCCATTGTTGACCAGAAACGTCATGTATCGTCTTTCGATAACGAAACGTTATTGAGCAGAAACGTCATGTATCGTCTTTCGATAACGAAACGTTATTAACCGGATACGTCATATCACGTCTTTTGATTCAAACTGTAAATTTATTGTCGAAAAACTCTCAGATTATAAGCAAACGTGGCGACATCAAGTTGTTTTACATTTTTTTCAGTTTGGTCGCGACGTATAAATCGTTATTCTTAGATTTTTAACAATGGCCTATTGCGAACATTTTGAAGAAGAATTTTGTGAAGATAATTTGTCTGACTATCCAAGTGATGTCTGTGTTAGTCATTTTTTCAGAACATAGTTCTGATTCAGATGATACAAATATGAGACCAACAAAAGGACGAAAAACCGTTTTCGTAAATTGAGAGTGACTCTGAAAATGAAGATAACGGTTATGATGCTGGAGAAAATTCCTCTGTTTCCTCGAAGAATCGATTGAAAGCAACATTTTACGAAATTTAGAAAAGTTTACAAGTGTGCCTAGTGTTACTGCTGATTGTCGTAACTCACAAAGTATTAGTGAAGTAACAAAGTTCATTCTGTGTTGCTTGGGTCCGCCGATCCTTGCTTGATTGGTTTCGAGGACGCGTTACGGCTGTATTTTGGCCTGCGGCAACATCCAAACGAACTTCAACAAAGTTCATCTTTAGTAATGACGTTTCCAATTTGCTTGTGGTGCAAACAAATCTGTATTATCAAAAGACTGAAAAAATATATGAAAGGTGTGGTAAATGTTTAGAATGGACTGACTTTACTTATACTGACATGAAAAAGTTTCTGGGATTAATAATTATAATGGGGAAAAGTCAAACTGGAGGAAATATTGGTCAATCGACTTGATACTAGAAGCTCCTATATTTTCAAAGTTTATGTCAAGAAAGCGCTTCGAACAAATATTGACAGTTCTCCATTTTATCGCCAATTTGCAAACTCCAGTTCCTAGCAATAGACTTTCAAAATTGAAAACCTAGTTGGATTATGTTTTACCAAATTTCAATCGATTTATACAGACAACAGATTTCCTTTGATAAGGCAATGATTCCGTGGAGAGGACGTCTAAAATTCAGGACCTTCTATCCCCGAAAACCTACAAAGCATGGAACTTTAGTCAGGATGGTTAGTGAAAGTGAAACTGGCTATAAATGTAACTTTCACAATTATACAGGTGAGGGACAACGTACAGGAAACAATCCTACCAGTTTTGGAACCTCACCTTGGTTCAATGTATGGCATGTTTCAAGATAATTACTGCGATGATGTCTACGGCTGGAATATTGTTGACAAATAAAATAAAAATTTGTGAAACAATAAGAGAAAATAGCGATGTACCAAAACAACTAAAGGAAAAATCAAAAAATCTACTGAACGGAGAAATAGCATCCTAACGGAAGGATGACTTTTTCCTTCTCTTCTTCCTTCCTTCCTCGTTTCTTCTTATTCGGACGGACAAAAGACTTGTCTGAATGGTGTTAACTATTCCAGACGTCTCCATGACATCAACAAGGAAAAAAACCAGGAAGACTGGTCGTCGTATGATTAAGCCAACTTGTATATTGGAGTATACCAAATATATGAAAGGAGTTGACCTCTCAGATCAATTTTTATCCTACTTCAATATATTCCGAAAGTCCCGAAAATGGTATAAGATGTGTTTGTCTTCGGATGTGTTTAAAATTGTTTGCACCTTCCATCCACAGAATAAAATAAGCTATAAAAACTTTTTGTCAGATCCTCCTTATCGACTAAGCGATAAAATTAGTGAACATATCCCCTAAAGAAAATAATTGCGAAAGGAATTTAAAAAAAGAGCCTACAGGAGGTACAAAGTCTGCTGCTCGAAAGGACTACGCAGTGAAACTAGGTTCATTTGTGATCAGTGTCACGGTTCTTCACCAAGGTGTTTGCTTAACAGCCTACCATAATCTTAAAAAATATTTAAATATGTACTATAATAACATATTTGCAAAGTTCCTAATAAATATGAGTATGGGAATCAGTTTCCGCCGTTTTTTCGACAAAGTTTTTAGTTGATTTTAACATTAAAAATTCCAGTATGTATGTATGTATTCAAAGTATGCACCATTTGAAGCTATGATCTTCTTCCATCTTTCTGGTAGTAGATGGATTCCTCGGTGGAAAAAATCCCCATCCTTCGATTCGATCCAGTCATCCAGCCATTTTTTCATGCCTTCATAAGAAGTAAATCGTTCTCCGATTGCATGGGGCGGAACAAATGGAAATCCGAAGGTACAAAGTCTGGGGGTACGGCGGATGGTCGAGATTTCCCAAATCACACCGTCCAAATAGTTTTTGACCGGCTTGGCTACGTGTGATCTTGCAGCAAAATCAGATTGTCATGTCTGTCATAACAGCCGACAAGTCTGTCAACATGACTTTGGTAGCGTGAATATTCCGTTTTGGCGTCGATGGACCTTGTTCGCCTGGCATTATCAAATGTTTGGTCGCTTAGTGTTGCCGTAGTTCATCCATTCCTCATCTTCTTTCACAATGCAATGCATGAAACCCTTTCTTTTTTGTCATCGAAGAAGCATCTCGCACTTCACCAAACCCCATTAGATGTCCCACTTTCTCTCAGTTAATGCGTCACCAATATCCCAGTTTTTTGGATCATTCCCATGGCGTGCAAGCGCTTACCGAAAGTAGATCTGTGAACATTTAACTCCTGCAACAATTCTTCTAGGCTTCGACTTGAATCTTCATCAAGGAATTCCCGTAGTTGTGAATCTTAAAACTTTTTCGGCACCCCTTCACGATCTTTATCAGGTATGTCAAAATCACAATTTTTAAAACGCCGAAACCACTCTCTGTAAGTCGTTTCAGATGGAGCATGATCACCGTAATCATCGAACATTATACGATAAGTGTCCGCAGCATTTTTCTTGAGAATGAAATATTGAACTGAGACTTCCCGCAAATGCAGCTTTATCGGTATGAAAGTTGACATATTCAACACGAGAAATAAAAACGGTGTTCACGCTTTGAAGGAATGTCGACTACTGCGTTCGTGAGCCTACGCATACAACTTCCTATTCCGAGAACACTATCGCAGCAGACACTAAAATAGTATATGTACGGACGTCTGTCTCCCAAAGGCGGAAACTTATTCCTCTGAGCATTATTACGTAATAAAAAAGTTTTTAATGAATATATTATGCAATAAAAGTGATAACATAACACTTTTATGCGTTAGTTCTTATGAAAAACACACGGTCAACAATATGCTAACAGTAAATGTTTCAGCAGACTGTTGCAGTGCAGTCGGTGCAGGGAAAAGTCTGGAAAAGGGAAGAAAAGGGAAAAGCTCGCATGTTAGCAATGAAATAATAAACGTAGCAAGTAATCCTGTTATTTCTGTATTGGAAGACGCCTTACGACGAAGTGTACAACACCCTGGAGTACTTGTTTTTGACTAGACTCTGGCCTGGTAGATGCTTCTCAAAAATTTAATCTCCTTATCCTGTAATCTCCTATCGTACTCCCTCTCCGCTCGTTTTGCATTTCGGATCCTGTTCGTCAGTGGCGCTCACGGCCGTTGGCGTTCTCTTCATCACAGTGGATGCTCCGCTTGGATTCCCTTATCTTCAATCGGGATACTTCGATTCGTTTCCTTGTTATTGTTTACTTTCAAACTTTCTCCATCTTGAGTTTGAATACTTTGATTTTATTGTTGAACGCCTACTCCGCAATCCACTCGAGCTTGTTTCATGCAATCTGCTTAGTTGAATGCCTTAAACGCCAAGAAATTTAGTGCGGTTTGGATGCACAAAATTTTTAACAACCATGAACACTCTCTGAATGTTTGTCACACCTGGGGACGCCATTTTTTCCGCGCATTCATTTAAGTTTGTTTGCATTAGAGTCTGATTTGCGTATAGACTTCGCGACAATTCCTGAACACACTATTGAGTATTTCCGAAACTCAACTTGGTAGATCACGGCCTGGTTACGAAAACCCATTGTACGTATGATTGGCAGTAATATGTGCTGTCGCCATGTGTCATTGACTGTTAACTTTTCGATATGCTTGGTCGGCCGCCATTGATGATCTTGACAAAAACAAATCACCCATTCAAATTCCAATTTCGCCCATAACAATGACATTTTCCAGAAACAAAAAGCAGCTCATCCTGGTCCACTGACTGTATCTATCGCTCCATCAGCAATGTTTTCTGCTTTAGCAGTTTTCGCAGCAGCAGCAGCCGCATTTTGTTTTCGTGGTGACTCTGGTGTTCCTGCTTTTTGTGGCTTTGGTGGCTTCTTAGCTCCGACTATAAACGGCTCGTTAAGATTTCATGCAGAAGTGATTTATTGGCGATACTCAAGCACACCCACTACCTCCTTATGAGCTCTTTTGGAACTCCATTTCTTGGCGACGGGTTGCGTGAAAAGCACATATTGACACAAAAAATGACAGTTTTATCAGACTTAGACGGGCTGCGCCGCGGCGTCCATGGAGGCGCGCGATGCGTAAGCTTTCTTCTGCGTAAACGGAATACTATGTTGGCGGAGTGGCGTCAAAGCGCCAAACAATTCCCCCGCGACAAGGTATGCCAGCCGCGACGCGACTCGCGGTGACGATGACAAGTTTCCAATAAGCGTTTCCAATTGGTACCCGTTGGCTTTTTTGCCTAATCAACAATAAGCTTCGCGTATAATGTGCCAAAGCTAAAGATAATGCACCTTAATGGTCGCTATCTGTTTCGCCGTTGATTTATCGAGGAACGTGTGTTACTCATGTGGTCTGGCATCATTGTCAGGGTTAATTAATTGTTCTGTAATTGATACAAGCGCGTTAATGAGGCATGTCAAGTTCGAGTTGTTGCAGAATGAGCCATCGATTTGCGGATGCGCGATTTATCTGAATTCGACGAAGAACGGAAGGAAATTGATTACTTATCGGTTGCAAACCGGCTGACAATCGGCGACCGCAGCTTAAAAATGTTACGAAATCCACCCCAGAACAGAAGCTGATATCAGCGGAAACAGTAATGCATGTATGTAGTTGTTATCTAACTATAATGTACTGAGTAACGACTCATTTAATGAGTACACCGTCTAGAAAGGTCCTCAACTAAGAAAGGAACCCTTTAGTTTGAAAGTGGAAGAGCCAACTTTCCAAGAAGAAAAGAAAACTATATCGGTGATAACATTAATCACAACTTATCCGTAGCTTTTCTTTGAAAAAAAAAACGCGTTTGTGGTGCACCTGAAGCGCCAGAAGCTGAACAATATTCTTAAGAAAGGAAGATTGATCAGAAAGATTGAAGATTGAGTTGGATACCGAGATCCAACTCTGAGGCTGGGAGTCAACTCAAGGACAACAGCTAATCGTTACAACTTTTCTACACTATGCAAACAGCGATGGGACACGATCCTTCACAATTTCAACTATGAAAAAACGTTTGGAGCCTTTACCCTTTGCACTCCAAGTGTGTTTTGACCTAATTGCACAGCAACTCTGCAACGTTTTTAAAAATGATTATCTGGAATTTGAAATTGATACCAACGAAAAATAATTATCTAATTATCGGTAATTGCCTTGGTTGGTCACACTTGGTTGGTTCTTGGTTTCACATATTTCAAGTGTGATTTTGGTTTTTGCCCATTCCGCTTTTTGATAGTTCTACAGAGGATGCATGCATTGATTTGACATATTTCCATACCCCAAAAAAACAATTCGGCCTCCACTTGGTCACCACTTGAGAGACTTCCTTAGAAGGCAATTAGTTGACCCACGTTGATCAACGCAATCTACGCGACCCATTAAGGTTGTGTAGTCCAGCAAAACGTTAGGTTTACTGATCATTACTTCTGATCGACTTCGTATCTTTCTCCTGGTAACTGTCATTCCTGCATGATTCCAGGTACTCAATAAAGTAACAATCCTTTTACCCTTCCAAACTAACAGTGCTCTATTTCCTTAACTTTTTGAAAAAGTTGTTCTGTTGAAAAGTGTGTCTTTTATAGTAAAAGGAACACCTTTTCTATTGGTTCGAACAATATCGGTTAAATGGCATTTAATTTTCATCAATTCTTTGACTAAAGGTAAGCTGGTGAGGCCACAGAGGGAATTCTGGTTGACAGCAGTATTCCTGAAATCTAGTATTCTTTGGTGTTCCCGAGGACAAGGAGCACTATGCAGTATATGACCCTGAACTGTACGGATATGATGTTTTAGACCTACTTGCCTCGTTACCTAGTACTATTTGACACTCGAGTGAATGGCTGCAATCTTACGATCAAACCATCACCGTCCTGGTAAAACCTAGGTAGGCCTCGGAGTTCATTCGAAGTTCGCACCATTGAGTTGGTGGTGTGGGTTCGGTTAAAACGAACTCCTTTTAAGCTTTTGTCTGGCTCTGAGCACCTGCCCCATAAGGGTTGGTGCCAACCCACGCATGGTCTCCCTGCTCAGCAAAAACAATCACGAAACCATAAAGGGGACTTCACACACGAAGGATGAGAGTGATTGCCACTCTCCCTGCTCAGCAAAAACAATCACGAAACCATAAAGGGGACTTCACGCACGAAGGATGAGAGTGATTGCGCGGGGACCCGTTAGCAACGCTACCCAACAAAATATGTTGAAAAGAAAAGATAACGACAGAGCAGAAACTTTCGAAAACGGAAGTCATAAACTAGAAAATCTGGAACAGCCAGAGATTCTTACCGCAGTCGGGTCCACCAGGAAAACCATTCGCACATCGGAGCGAATGTAAAAGGATACGAAAAGCGAAAAGGATACGAAACATTACCACCTGCGACGCACAAATGAATGTTAGCAAGGAGGTTAAAAACGGAGTCCAGGAGATGGAAAACCTCATAACTCGAATATGTCACTATAGACGCTAGTAGCTGAAGGCAGAGGAAGAGTAAAAACCTAACCACTTCGACAGCACAGTAGTCGCCCCAATATCAACTACTGGCAAAAAGTTGACCTGCAGTCCAATCAAAGGGGGTTGGGATAAATGGCGGAAGGACGAGAACGGAGCATCGAACGATTAAATTACAATGTAGGGGGTTTTCAGACGGCTCTGTCTAAAGCTGCTAAGAATGCAGCCTAAAAGGCGGCCCTAAGGATGAATCGATAAACCTCTATAGGAACCGAAATGCAAAGAATCATTGCACGTAACGCTATAAAGAAAGAATAAGAAGCGCCGCAAAACGTTAGGGAAGGCACTAGTAGGTAAACGTACTGATGGTAGATCTCATGCAGATGTTCTCCGAACTTCAATCAAAGCTTTACAACCCACTCGTTCAGGTGAACAACTGGTTGAGTTGAGACCAGATGCAAACAATAAAGACGCATTCCCGACGCTGTCAAAAGAGCCCTCGTAGGAAATGCTACAGGATCTGTCCAAAATAGAAGAAACCCTAAAACGCGATTTCCCTGTACTAAGCGAGACGAAGTCTGGTTGGCCAAACCAAATAATAGGTGTCAACGTGTAGCCATAGTTATCCTCACAAAGAGGGAAGACGAACAGCTGGTAAAGAAGTTCAAAATTAGAATAGGATGGGTTATTTGTCCGACAAAGATGGATTCCTATCCAGTGCTTCAAGTACCTTGCAAACAGACATTCCGGAAAGGCATGTCATTGCAACTGATAGAAGCTTAAAGTGCTACAATTGTGGCATGGCAGGCCATAAAAGGAAGAAGTGAACAGAAGAGGCACTCTGGGTCTTTTGCCAGGAGTATGACCCGAGGTCATCACAGGTACAGGGAAGTGTTCGGACTTCCAAGAAGCCCTAAAGGAGGCCAAGGCACTTCTGCAATAAGCTGTTTTCTTCAAATAAATCAGCATCGCAGCATAATCTGCAAAGATCTGCTCGAACAGTCTGCGAGAGATGGACAAGCCGATTTGCTGCTGCTCGGCGAACAGCATCATACGAGAAGCTCGAAAACTAAGTATCCTGACAAATCAGGTACCTAGGTTTGGAACAGTGCTCAATTCCAAGTGCAAGGTCATGAGCGAGGAGCTGGTTTGGGTTCGGTATTCGGGAACTATTCTTTTTAATATATCCTTAACGTCGAACAAATCGTTTTCATCTTTTCAAACTAGGCTCAATGCTTTGAAAGACGCTGTTTCGAGTACAGAGCACATGTCAAACGAGCACATGTCCTACTTTGAGGTGACTGCAACGCTAGTGTAATCGACAGGGGCATGCCTCAATCAGATGCCTCAATCTGACGATGCTCGTCGTATTGAACATAGGCTGCACCACAGCTTTCTGTCGATGGGGTTGTGTTGGAACCACACCTGATGTGACCTTTGCTTCGGAGTGCCTAGAACAAAGGATAAATTGATGATTGCTAGAGGGGTAGGGCTACTTCCTAGGCTAAGCTACTTCAGGGGTGGGGGACATTCCGCAAAAGATGTGGTGAACTTAACTATGGGGATCATTACATCTGTCTGCAAATCTTCAATGCCCCCACGGTCTTATGCTCCCGTGCCCGTGTGGCACGGTAAGCTCCCAGTTACTGGTCATTACCTAAAATTACCGAAAAACGAGGAAAGTGTCAAAAATTACGACGAAAGGCCCGACGAGCACGGACCTGGGAAGGTGCATGTACCCGAGCTTATAAGTCAGCATGAAAATGACTCCACAGACCCATTAAAAGCAGCAAGGCCGGCCGCTGGCAAGAGCTGGTAGACGACATGAATCAGGGATCTGTGACGGCTGAACTGCAAGACTGTCGTCGTCATACGAAGCAGAAAATGTGGACGAAATTGTGCTGAATACGCTAACGTGGCTAGTAAGGTAATGGAGGACCACTCACGGGTTCAGGCTGGCACTTGAAAAAGGTGAAGTGGTCATACTGGTAAAGACGTCAGTCATACATTTTTCAATTTTACTGTTTTGATTTGTCAACCAATCTTCATGCATGTTTGAAATTGGCATTTTCCTCATATTGGTAATAACCCTAATGAAAGCCCAAAACTCGTCTTTTTCCTCATTTTCCCACGTTTGTCATTTAACGTTTTGGGATGTTGTTAACGAGTTTGATTTAAGTTTTGCAGAGCTGTTGTCATAATTCAACATTTTGCGTCAAAACGTCAAAAATTTTGAAGTTTTGAATAACTTTGCGAACTCTGCAAAAAACATATTTGGTCTTTTTGGATACGTAAAAGTAAACCAAAAGCATCAAAACGTTTCGTGAATGCTTCACTTCTAGTAGGCTAAGGTTTTCTCTCTCAACAGATTGACAGAGATCGAAGTTTTCAACCCAAATACGTTCTCCATAGGTGCAGGTATCCTCAACCGGACAATGATACAATTAAACTGGCCGCCTTCGGGTAATGCCGTCAATGCCCTTAGTTAAGGCATTGTGATATCTACAAATGAAAATCCGCGACACGAGAACTGTCGAACGAGTGATGACAGCTGGTGAGCGTGGGAAAAGGTTGAGGTGCTTGGAGCTGAACTTGATCTTCATCCGAGTTCGAAGCCCCAACGGTAGGAAAAAAATATTAAAAAAGAAGATTTACTTCCACGATATTTAGACGATCATACCCCGACTGCTAAAAATTTGACGCTTGGCTCCAGAGCTCCAGAACTGCTGACTTATTCAAAGAAGATAATGCAGGAATACTATGTAATACTTCGATTACACTGAGCCAAAGGACTAGCAACGCATGAAGCGAAAAGAACCACGCAGCTTTTTCAGGACAAAAGAAGCGAAAGGAAAGCGAAACAAGCCGAGATAAAGATGCAAAATGAGTCTTACGAAGAAGAAGAAGGATTTCTTTATGGTAATAGTAGCTGATATACTCATAACTATTTGTATATAACTTGCAAGCCCCTTAAATATTAAGTTTTAGACAATTTTTTTTCAATTCATTTTCTCGGGAAACGATGTTTCCGACTTTTCTGCATTGTAAGTCAACGAATTTTTAACCGGGCCCAAAAACAAAAAGTTTTTGAATGTTCAGCATAATAGAAAATATACCAGACCAATTCATCTTCCTTGTTTTTGTAGGAAAATTCGTGGGACACTGAAGCATTCCACTTTACAACATACCCTAGGATTGCTGTATTGAGATGGTAGCTGATAGACACGAGAGCACTTGAATATAACTTAAAAGTCGTGTTCAGTTTTTGGGTTTTTAAAATGTCTTTACCTCGAAACGCGTTTTTTCCCGACTCTTCCGCATTGTATCCAAACGGATTTGGAAAACCAAAAATGTTTTGAATTTTCATTGAATATTAATTAAATTAATAAATTAAATAGAAAAAATTTAAGTAAATTAAATAACAATTTCTATTTCGAATATTTTGCATATGACGAAAAAAAAATTGCAAAATTTTCATTTTTTTTTATGCGTCGAAAATTTTCTATTTTGAAAATTTTCACTCAAAACCTGGTGGATGAAAGGGCCATATTTCGGTCGAAATGGCCAAAAATAACTTATACCAATAACCAAAGTAATAAAAAAAATCTCATACTCTCAGATAATATGACAAAATGTGTTTGGATTGATTTTGTGGAGTCCACCATACATGTCGATGAGAGAGTTCTCCAGTCGACTGTTCTAGACTCGACTTCATGAAACTTCTAGTTTCGCAAAATTGAACCACCTTTAAAATTGAGAAACGAAGAACTTCTTGCTTAGGAAGAATATGTGACGTAGTTCAAAACTTGTTTCTAACTTGGGATGTAGTTCCAAATATCCATAAAAAACCTTTGAATGTCAATTCAAATTAATAGGTTTCCTCCTAAAAAAAGTACAAAACAAGCGTGAAATCGTGCCTCTTAATGCGTTTTCCCCCCATAATTTTCAAATTCTCTACTATTATTTTGCGTATTTAAGTTACTTCACAGAGGTTCTCTAGTATCCTAGTCAGCTTAGTGAAACTACTGAAAGCGCACACGTTTTGAAAATTTATCACAACGTAAGATATATAAGTACTCATGTAGTACCCTATGATAAAGCTAGCTTCGAAATATTGAGAGCTTTGAAATAAAGAGAGCTTTTAAATAGAACTTTGATGAGTGAAGACATCGCGAAGATATTGCGATGGCTAGCAATGTTTTTCATTGTATGTGAATAGGACTCTCCGCAACTTCGTCTTTAAATCTTATCTCCAACTGATTTTGCTTAAAAATTCCGAAGACTTTGGAAAATCGGCATTGTATAAAGATAGATTGGTAGTGTGTTCGTGATGTTCGTGCTTGTAAGTGGTAAAATTAAAGTCAGAAGGATGAGATTTGCTATAGGTAAATGAACGAGAGTAACACTAATCTGGTTCCTGGGTTTGATTAAATTTTTTGATGAAAACAAAATGAAAAGAACAAACAAGAATTCTTTGTGTCTTTAAAAATGTGTTCAGAGTGGATTTGATCAAGTAAAACTAGAAATTATGACGAGATAAAATCTGTTGTTTGTTAAAATTAGACCAAATATGCGGAGGCACCGGACAAAACTGGCCAATGGTGTGACCAACAGAAGACACAGAAATCAAAAATAAAGTGTGGAAGTACCGTCAGAATTCTCTAGTATTTTGATCTTTCAACTACCAATCAAAAAGGGCACTTAACGAGGTTTACTCCAACAATTTTCTTGATAAAAACTTCATGGCATTAAGTATTGAGCGTTAACTCTGGCGTTGTGGCCAATCTCCTAGTTGTGTTGAATACGAGTATATTCAAGAGCGATTCAGATCAACCGATCTTTATCTATTTTCTAAAACATTTAACCCCTTCAATAATTGCCCCTTAGTTAAGATATTCCACGTTTTTGATGATAGTTTTTAAGATCAATTTACTGTTCTAAGCCAAAACGTTAATTATATCTAATAAGGTCCAAGTGCAATGGTATTGAGAGTAATTGCGTCTACCATATTATATCTTCTTGTTAACTGAATTGTTATGAAAGCCTATTGTTATACCGAATCCCAACAATAACACAACTGCACAGTGTCTGCAACTCTCACCCTCCAGTTCTTCAATGTCAGCATTGGAATCGTTCTGGTCTCGTGGTCACCGTGGCTTCCAACTATATATATCGTGAAGTTAATAAGTCATCAGTCTGAGTTGTCTGCGATATCTCAGTGTACACGTATTTCAACTTGAAATTGTTTGAACACTTTGTGAGTTAATTTGACCCCAAACAGCCATTGAAAATACATGAAGATTGATATGCAACACTAACGATTAAGATATATTTCAATATTTCATCAAAAAAGGATATCAAATTCAATTGGAAGCAATTCAAAACACAAAAATTGAAATATGCTGAGTCCCTTTCTAAGGATGTTGGATTTTTGATTATTTCAAGAGGAAGATTCTTGATCAATCAGAACAGGTCCTAAGGGGGAACCCTGCAAAGGTCATGAACACACCTGAATGAACCCTTAAGCCTTACTTGGTTTTATTCGCCATAAAATATTGTTCAGAAAGGGCAGGGTTCATAGCAGGCATCTAGCGACATTTAACCTCCGTGCGTGAGCACACTTTGGTACCACCTGCAGGTGCTAAATCTGAAAATTGGCTATTTTTCATCAGTAACCGCTCGAAGGGTTTTGAAGCCAGCATTGTCCGAACAGCCCAGTTTGTTACAGCAACCCGAAACTGCCAGAAATGCAAGAGTTATCCACGTGTGAAGGAACCTTGTGTCAGCGAGTCTCTAAGTAGCGCGTCTTGTCTTCCACGGTAACAATGGGGGCTTCTTCGTTTCTTCATTGAACGGCGCATGAAAAGTGCGCTGGAAATTCATTTGGGAAAATTTTCAGGTTAGCAACGCCAACTTATTATTCAATGGAAGCGAATTTCCGGTATGTACTGCTTCAACTTTATCCCTCTTCCCTTGGAACAGGCAGCTATGACGGACGGACGGACGATCTAGATGGCCGAATCGATCAAGCGGCTTAGTTGCGTCTTCACTATGTTCTTACAATATCTTTAAGGTTCTTTCCACGACGAACAACTGACTACATAAATATTTTGATAGTCATCAAAACAAAATTAGTAGCTACCCATGTGAAGCTGCTCTTTCATTTTGAAGGAAAACGTTCTTGAGCAATTAATCAGAGAACAATAGATTATTCAGTTTAGATGTGAACTGTCACATATGATTTGATGATTACGCTTGAAGTAATTCATCACTTCCAACTATTTATTTAACTTTTCTGTTCGGAAGTTACGGTTTGTTTTTCTTTGGTTCAACTTTGTTGTTCTTTCATAGTTTTGTTTGTATTTGCTGGTAACATAATTTCATTCTCATCGTACTAGAATTTGAAAATTTTTTTCCGGTTTAAATGAAGGGTTTTAGCGAATTCAAAAATGATTTGAAAACAGGAACTAATCATTAACAATTTTTTTTTAATTTACGCTTTTGGGTGGTAACGTTTTTATTGTATTTAATCATTGTAAGTTTAATGGATACGGTGTTGTTCAGGCAAAGTCCTTTACAGAGAACATTATTTGAATCAAACAAATCGACTATATTGTTTTCTACGTGTGCCGCGCCATGCTGGGTTTTCAATGAAGATGCGTTTCGAGTACTCGCAGCCATCTTTAATTTAATTACAATGCAACAGGACCCCATGATACAGGATATGCAGACTCAAGGCTCGTATGGAATCGTCAGTATACATGCAAACTATCAACGGTCTATGCTACTTGTGCGAAGATCTCCTTCAGGGTTGTATTCCCTTCCGTGCAGATAGTTGTCCAGGGACCGAAACAAGTGATAATCCGTTTGAGCAAGATCGGGAGAATTTGGTGAGTGGTGTCAAAGTTCTCAGCAAGCTCCGATAATTTGACGTAGCTAAGTGTAGCTTATTGTTGTGATTTTCGTGGTGATAGATGACTCCACTTCGATTGACTACTGCAGGACGTTTATCGCGTATTACTCGTTGAAGTCGCTTCACCTGCTAGCAGTGCAGCTCCATTTGTTGTTTAATTTTGTTCCAGTAGCGCCCAATAATTTACTAATGGGAATTCCCCGAAACAGACAATAAGACCTTCCGTGGATGTATGTCAGGTTTTTGAAGTGGATGCTAGTCACTCACCTCTTTGGCAAACTGTTCGATGCCGTTTCACATTATTGTATGGGACCCACTTTTCAGCTCCAGTTAGAGAAATCAGCTCCATCCGTCAGAGAAATCCTTCATTAGTTTGACGATCAAGATGGAATACACAGCAGACCAATGTGTCTTCTTTATTCCTTTGTAAGATTTCGTGGAGTAACCAAGCACTTCCAACTTCATAACATATCCTAGCACATGGATTCTTCTCTTTATTTGGTTCTGTGGACCTGATACTTCCGCAATAATTCTGATCTCGTATGGCTTTCAGTAGGTCATCATCTGTCATTTTCTTGACCGTCCTGATTGTGACTGATCTTTAAAATGTTTTCAGAAAGAAAGCGTCTAAGCCAACGTTGATATTTGATTTGTTAGCACATTTTCTCCATTAATGAGCCTCCGCTGCGCGATGTCCTAGACCTAACCTATGTAGAAAAATACCTAATATGCAGCTTACCAGCTTCCATGTTTACCTTACCACTTTGGCTATGAAACTAAAATGCAATGTGGATCTGATACTTGCGTTGATGAGATCTCCAAGACGCCACGTGCTGCCGAAATGGGATAAAGGATTTATAATTCACAGTTTAATCCAGATGGAAAATCCATATGGAAAAATTGAAAAAGCTTTTTCACACACTGAACAAATCGTCGCTGCCAAATCAGATCAACGATTGATGATTCACACTTTAAAAAATCCATATTGCACTCATACATTCGCGGTGTCTTTAAAATTTAACCAGAATTTCGTCCTTTTCTGGGGATTTGCAACATTTTGTTGCTTTGGATCTCGCGTGTAAGACTTCATAAATTGTTAATTAATATTGAATGATTAGACTTCCGGTAGCTGCTCAAAGTGTAAAAAGTATTCGGGGGAGACCATCGATTTTTCAGTTTTTGTTAAATAAAGTTTAAAGAAATTGCACAGAGTTTTAATATAATTATCAAAATAAAGTACTAAGCTCAAAATTTGTTCGTGAATCATCTGTGAGCAAAGCATGGATTTACGAGTGGTATGATATTCATTATCTAAGGGTCACTGTGGGAAACAGTTTAGGCCAGAATTTGTTTAAGCTCCCAGCGCATGGTACTATCATTAACAGATGTTTCATTCCATCATCTTTTTGAAACCAAGGATGGTTTCTCGCTCTTTGGTTACTCAAGTTCCTTTTACTTTACTTCAGAGTGCCCCGGCCAAGTGACTCAGAGACTCAGATAATCTAGAAGGAAATGATTCGTATGTACGAATTTCTTTTCGTAAGCTAAGCAAGTGTTGTCCGTTGGGATCTCTGGATTCCTTCAAGAATGGTCATTGGACCAAAGACATTGAGTCGTTAGTATTACCGCCCATGTTCTCCCAACATTCCCGTCATTAACTAAACTTATTCAGCTGTCATTTCTGTCATTCCAAGATGTCAATCTTTTTCTTGTGGCTTTCATCAACTTCCCCTCTCGCGGTTAATAGTGGAACATGGTCTTTGTGTATTTTAGTTGCATTGGTCGACTGATACAGGTCTTGCTAACTTATCCGCTCAGTTGACACTGACAGTGACACTGTAGTGTCAAATCGTGGTCCGATGGTCTTTGTATCATTGCTGTAAGTTATTGCGTATTTACACTACCCCATTATTGGCAAATGCTTCCTAGAAAATTGTGGTACGGCTGTAAAGTTTGTAATTTCAATCATAGCATAGTTAAATCCGGCGCTAACATTTGAAACAAACTAAAATTAAGTGAAACTGTGATTGGATTCATAAATTTTCTCTCATTTTTGCGTCAAACAGGATAATCCTTCTCAAAGGTTTTGAAGAAATACGCGTTATACAGAAAAAATCTCATTATGCTTTTTCATTTCTGACTGACGATGCTGCTCGCGAGAATTAGCACTGCTACCCTTCGGTTATTTTGTGGGTAATCTGAAAAGAAAATCCCGGCGTCATTTCGCTCATCCACTTTTGACAATAACAGCGTTGATCACGATTTCACTTCCGGACATGATGTCCTATATCTTTACTTCCCGGTCATTTCAAATCAGTATTATTGCGATTTAAATGTATGTATGAAAGTTTTCCTGAACTTCGTGAGAAAAATCGTGCCGAAAAATCGAAGAGACAATAACACCTAAAGCTGCCGAAACATAATTTGCGAAGTCGTCGATAATGTCGGGATATAAGTTTTTCTCTATTATAGTGTATTATATGTAATAGTGTTTTCGATTCCTCTGACCGAATCTCTGAAACATCTCTTATGATGATGCTACTGAAGTATTTCGCTTCCCGATGAGTCGCTCTTAGAAAGTTATAAGGACAATGTGGTGGCGCTGGTGATGGGGCTCACAGTTGACCATGTGCAATTCAGACCAAATATGTATGTGAGGGATTGGATAGATACACTGAAAAAAGCCAAAGTGGTTACCCTGACAAAGGAGTGAGTCCGCGGATTGAGGCCTATGAATATTGAGAAAGGACTGGTCGAATTAAAACCAGCAATGAAATTCATGGGCGTATTGAAAACTACAAAGAAAAGCTTTTTCAAGCAAATCAGGGCGGCTGCTGACATGGCCACAACGGGTGTAACGGTACTCACTCGGTTATTGTCCAACAAAGGCGGGTCCACCGGCGGACATGAAGGAGATGAATTCAAAGGGAGTTTATTGTGTTCCTGTCTATGCGGCAGGACTTTTGAACGATGCTCAGACCAAAGACTTATACCGAAAATGTTGGAGAGACAAGGAGCCTTGCGAATTGCAAGTGTACATCAAATGGTCTTCAGGACGATTGTGTTGATTATAACAGGGATGATATCGTTTGCCCTCTTTGCTAGAGAAAAGGCAACACAGACGAGGTCTCGAAGTGATAAGGGAAGAGATAAAACCCTCTGTCAATGATAAGCAGGAGTCCAAATGAAAAATGGAGTGTTCATTTAATTCCTGGCCTGAGGTCGTAGTCAAATCGAGTGCGTGGTGAGACTGATACTTGACCCAGTGAAGGCTATTTACGCCCTGAGTGTCGGACTCCCCCGCTACCGGACTACTGACTAAACACCTCCCCTGTCACACCGAGAACCTAGCCTCGAACTGTTTGTCACATTACTTCGGACTAGGCCTCATTAATCAACGCTTAGCGATGTCTTCAGGCTAAGGGAAATCTCTCTTTTTCCACGGATGGATAGGAAGGAATTGCGATTAGTTACTATAATATTGCGTTACAGAGATGTCCCCTCCCTCGCCAAGCGATCCATCATGCCCTTCTTTATAATAAGTACTGTCCGTTCGTAATGCGACACACAGTTCCAATTGTCCTTTGATTGCATCATTTTTCCCGTTTCCCGTTAATGTTAAGCATTGCCAATAATTTGGGAAAGTCTTCCAAATACACGAATCGATCGCGATCTGCAACAAAACATGTAACAAATTTAGTTCCAAATTTTAAAATCCACCCTTTTTTCAACAGTAAGGGTATACGACAGTCTGTACTGCCTACAACCAGGGCAACTAAATAAAATTATTCATCAGTTTTCATTACTCCATTTAAGTAGAGGCCAATTTTTTCGCTCCCTCCCCCGTAACTTTCAAACGATTTTGACGGTGTCGCGCTTTGTAGAAATTCTCAAGAAATCATGCTCTAACCTTAGAAGTGTCTATTTCTCAATTAAGTTCTACTTTAATTTCAGTCGATTTCGATTAAATATTTTTTCCGAATTCTGAGCCCTAGGACTATTCAAACTAATCTTCAAAAGTGAAAGGGGGAAAACCATGAGAAACCTGTGTTATTATACATTACCATACCCATCACATCCTTGCTAATACTCGCCGAAAATCAAAGCTTCACATTAATTGATTAATTTAAAAAACTGAGATTTTGAGATGTATAGAATTATTGACTTGTTTGTTCAAAGAGGACCTTTCCTGCCCACTTTCTTCAAGCTGTGCTTTAGCGACGTAGCGCTCTTTTTTCGGACTTATTAAAGCAGACTCGTTAAGGTATTGAAATTTTCGATGAGAAATCAATCATGCCAACCATGGTATTATAGGAAGATGAGATGATCCCTGGAATACTAGAAAAAAGGGTAAGGATTCTTTAAAAATTAGAAGGAAATGCACATCTAATAAATCTTCTTTTACATCCCACTGTGAGTAAATATTAATTTGATTTGTAATTTAAATTTAATTTTATAATTTAGCAAAAATAAAAAAAAACTTTTACCTGGATGACTAATTGTTTACTTTCCTGATGCTGAAATTCAGTTTTACCTTCGAGAAAACGAAAACATTCTCCAAGAATATTCCCATATATTTGTATATGTATTTGCCAATGTACATATGATATAGCTACTATCATGCAACGAATGGAACATGCTACAATCTTAAGATAGTGATCAGGCCGCATAACATTGAAAAATTCTTCCCACACCTACGCAACATTCGATTTTAATCTTTTGACCAGAATGTAGCATTATAAATGATATGAAATCTTAAAGTCGACATCGTTAAGAACTGGCTAACTAAGATCTGGGAATAAACGAAGAAGAAGAACAAACTCAGCAAACAGATTTGTGTTGACTGACTAAGTAATTTTCAGTTACACACCCGCGGGATAATTTCGTTTTAAAGGATTATGTGGTTGGAAGCTGGGGGTTTGTGTTGCTTTTTTTTCTGTGTGTGTGTGTTAAGAACAGGAAGCAAATGGGTAAACACTGTCCCCGACTGAGAAAATCTAGGTATGCTACTGTGGATCCTGCTGTACCGGTTTACTTTTTATCCTCCCTTTATCAAGGACGCAAGTGATTAAAGTGATAGAGCCGGCATGGTTTCAAAAGCTTAAAGCTGCCTAAATGCAATAACTTGAAAAGGAAAAGTATCGCATGTTTGCTGATACGAAATGATTCCATTATTTCATTTTACTCATGAGAAAATCAAAACGCTCCAAGCAAAATTTTAATTGCAAAATGATGTGATAAACCTCACGTTGCTCTTTCCTATGTAGTAACAACATACGCAAGACGCACACTACAGGCGCTAGCACCTGTGCCCGATGCATTGCAATCCCACCATCAAACAGTTCGTACCTCTATTTATTAATTCCTTGATGATCGGAAAATTACACGCATCCACTATATGACGTCGATCTGTCTGCAATAGCATCAACAAAAGCAGTCGTTCCATCAGCATCAGCGAATTGTTCGGAATGTTACCACACAAAACATCTCTTTAAGATAGTAAAAGATCGTAGTAGACGCAGGAGCAACAGGGGCCGGTTTGCGTAGACCCTAGCCTGCAAATCGAGCAGCTCTGAAGAATCTCCATATAATGCTACAAGATGTCCCATACTTGCTTCTGACCGTTCGGTCAGCTTCCAACGAGCCACGTTTGCATTTACAGTCTTCTCAGCGAAATGGACTTGGACAAATCCTGAAAATATCCTGAACCCACATACGCAACCAACATATGCATGCGTCTACCACGCTCCTTACACTTCTTGGGAAACTTCGGCGGTCGTGATGGAAGGAAGCTTAGATGCATCCTTGCGCTTGAGTCCATCATCAGCCTTCGATTGAAGTTCTTTTTCGGTGCACAACGTGTGCTCCTGCAGATGTTGCTGGCAATGTTAATGTGCCTTCTGCAATGATCTTCATGATTTGCTGATGATGATGATCTTGTTGCATTTTATGATGATCATACTGTCGATGTAGATGCCCAATGATTATAATAATGATGATTACGGCAATGAGAACTATAGCGAGCGACCACACCGTAATCGGGGGCTCTCTGCCCATTATCTAGTAGGAAGGGCTTCGCCTGGACATGCACTTTGCGGCGGTAAAGGTAAACACGACAATCTACCGGTTGCAGGTCCCCAACACGGGGCCGCGATGCATTTACATCGCGGCAAATGGAGCTAGTGAGGTCGAAACTTGGATTGGAATCTCCTCGACATATTACAATGCTGCAGCAGTCATGCATCGAAACACCTATACCTATAATATGCAGAATGCTTACCATATGAAGAGAATACCGCGGCCCGACCATAGCTGGCGATATTTCTTCGAGAATAAGGAAATCGGTTGATAAAGCAACTGCAGCTAAGGTGCCTACCTGATTTAAATTAGACTTGAACTTGTCACAATATGGTGAAGCGTTGTCGGTCCCTTTCCCAAGACAAAGATACCATCGGAAAATCCCATCGATTGATTTTGGTTGCGGATTTTAGAGTGATGCCAGGCTTGCGCATCTTCTTAATTGATAAACGCGAAAAGTAAGATAAGAATTCAAACTTAAAGTCACACCCAAAGGAGTAATAAGTCATTATACTCAGTGGGAATCCAATTGATATTTCAGAAGTTCTCCGCATTTTCAGGCTTAGGTAAGTGTCTTCACATGACCTCCAATGGGCACTACTTCCTTCAAGAACTCTCAAGCCTTGGGAGAAATCAGTATTTTCAAAAAGAAACTTTTGTGGTCATAAAAATCCTTTGGTCGGAACGCTTACGACAGAACTTAGGCCATGACGCGTTCACCGTCATTTCATTACAAGACCAAAGGTAGACGAGAAGACAATCTGGTCAGAATCACGCTTGATCTTGAAGATTCCCCCAAGATACCTTTCACGAATTGGTAGGCTGGTACTCCGACACCATAAACCCATAATCAAATCTCCCTCACTCAACGATTGGCAGCAGTTTTGGGTGAATTGCACGAAGGGAAGTAGGACTGCGCGGCTGATTCCGGATCTAAGGCCGGGGATAAATTGAGGACACGGTGCGGTTGACTTCTTTCTGGCCCACCAAATCTTTTGAACAGGCATGGGTGTCTTTCAACGTGGCCGGGCATTGAGCATTCAACGTGGCCGGATAACGAGTTTGAATTGTCCCTGTATGACAGTACGTCTAGCGACTAAGTCTACTGACCTATGATCTATCTGCATGGCCCATCAGGTATTGCACTTGGAGCCAGATATCCAGGATACCAATAAATATCAACCCCTATCACAAAGAAATTATTATTATTATCAAAGGAGAAAGGTATTCGAGTCTTGGTTGTGTAAGATGGGAAAGTCAAATGTTCCCTTATTTCTGAAGGAGGGAGATCTTTTTCTCTATATCTATTTCTCTAGATATTTTGATCGACTTTAGCAATTGATTGACCGACTAAAAATCGAGAACCGTGGAAACCATTTGTTACATCACTTCGGTTTAGGCCGATTTAGTCTCGCTTAGTGAAACCTTTCGTTTAGTGACACCTTTCGGTTTGAGAAATCTCTCTTCCAGCTGTAAAAATCTAAAAGAGAAGAGGTTATTGAGAGAGCTACCCCCTTTCCTCGACACCGAAAAGCTATCGAAGATGTTCTCCTTTGTTTGAAGAACCGCCCGTTCCATTTATTTTTCTGATACTAGTTTTTTTTAACCAAGCTTTTTACACAGATTACGCCTATCCACTCCACAAGATGTAAACGATGATTTATCCAACTGTCATAAATGCATTGCCAGCTATACCGTCGTGTGACCGAGTCACTAAAAGGACAACATGAGTAATAGTAACAATGTATACCGAAATAAAGAAAAAACTAGAGGTGAAGATATGCATCCTGACGTGTGAGGGAGGCACGATTTCAAACGGGCTAGTCCCCGGCAGGCGAAAAGTAGAAAAGTCAGCAGAGAACTTTTGATTGGTGAAAGTGGTGAAATAATCAACACCTTCAAGTGATCAAACCATCCAGGTCAAAACTGCTGTGGACTCAGCCCCAAAAAGAAACCAAACCGACGCAGAGCTGCAAGAAGACAACGGGCAAGCCATCTTCCTTTGAGCGATTTCAATCTACTACGAAGTTTCGAACTCAAACCGTTCCTCCTGCTCAGACTTCTCATGCTGCAGGCGATGGAGCAAACCTTATAAGAATTTCAGTGGAAGAGTGGAGCCGTCAACTCCAAGTGTCATACCCAAGGACTGTTGATAGTCACATACCGGACTCTGGCATGCGGAAAAATTATTCTCAACAGCCACAAGACTCCCAAGCCGACTAGAAGGCCGAAAACTTGTCTTGAGGACGGTATGGCTACGATAATAGCCATCGACATAACTGAAGAAGGGTGGCTTAAACAGAACATGAGCGCGGAGCTGAAATTAGAAATAAACGCAATGAACGTCCAAAAAATGTCAATTATAACATTTAAAACGGAATCGGTGAACTACCTCCTTGTTGTTAATTACCTCGTTGACAGGATTCGGCACCCTCGAAGCAGGTGACTAAGGTAGGGAGTGAATTGAAAGAGCTTAAGAAAACCACCGAAAATGATGCTCTTTGGATTGAAAGTATTGCACGTGATTGCGCCGTTGCCAGCTATGCTGATAATGGAGCTACACTATTCACCGGACGTTCTGTCAACAAAGTGTAATTCAAACTATGCCTGATACTTCACTGAGTAACGCCTAGCGCTGGAAAAAAATGAGGTCTTCGTACTGACCAAAAAGCGGAGCACGCATGTTGTTCGCGTTCAGGTTGGCAAAACGATCATCGAGTTGAAGGAATCAATAGAAAAACCCTTGATTGACTTGAAGATTAGCTTCGTTGATAAGGTCAGAGCATCAGGGAATAAGACTGCTGCAAGATTTCCGGCTCCCAAGTGCTTTATGGTCAATGCTGACTGAAGAAATACGTCTCCTCTTGAGTGCTGTGGAGTCAGTCCTCTTGTACGGCTCCGAATTCTGGGCTGACGCTCTTAGTAAGGAGTCTTACCGAGCGCTTCTCGTCCAAGTGCAGAGGCAAGGAGCTTTTTGGATAGCAACTGCGCAGCGCACTGTCTCTGAGTCAGCGGTGCTGGTTATCTTCCTAGTGCTGCTTGCGAAAATTGGAATTGCGAATTGAAAATTGGAACTGGGTGTCATATTACGTGTTGACAGTTCTGCTTATAAAGAGGGACATAATGGATCGCCTGGCAGCTCAGATGAAAAGGGGTTTCTCTAAAGGCAATTTTCGTCCTCCTGCTGAAAGAGGGATTTTCCCCTAACGAGAAGGCGCTACTAGACGAGACCATTGAAGCCTAGCCCGACAAAAACTGTTCCAGGCTAGAATCTCGGTGTGACAGGGGAGTTGCTTAGTTGGTATTCCGGTTGTCACTAGGAGTCTAAAACTCAGGGCGTAATCAACCTTCATCTTCCAACCATAGAAAACAATAACAAAACGAATTTAAACTCCAGTAAGAGTTTTCTTTACGAACAGCTCCTTCATGACATGGTGAGACCGACCATATGGCAATCTTGCAGTCTATCAGAAGTCACCGAAATGGTATAAAAATATCGGAAGAACTGATGCGAAACGTAAAACTCAAGGGAGCTAGATGTAGTCACATAACTGAATGGATTGGAGTAACAAATCGATTGGAAAGAGCAGCTCCGTTTACCCATTGATCCTAGCAAAGCTTGTTGAATCTTTCATAAGCCAAAAAGACGTGGTAAACATCATCTGTGTTCTTCGATCAGAATAAGCCATTAGGCGATTTTGATTCATTACTTGCTAGATATATATATTCAATAGGCTTTTCCTTGCAATTTGAATTGGGCCCTCCCTTGAATTTTTTAAGAACTTTTGAAGCGGCGTACATCATGCTAGAGCACCGATATGCATAAAAAAGCTCCGGTCTATCTTTCCAATGCTGATCAACAAAACAATCCCCTTCTTAAATAATTCCGGGAATGCACCTTTCTACAGACAGTCATTGAATGTGCCAAGCGAAGAACGCGTGTCAAACCCACGATGGCGAAGTAATTGCAGAAAGTCTACTAACATGTGATTCTGCCATCTGACCTTTCATATTTTTTTTAATTAACGCATAGGTTCGTCTAGGATAATCGTCCTAAAGAGCGAGCAGTCTTTTGAATTTCCTCACCTGCATCATCAAAATAAACATAGAATGAAGAAAAAGCGCCAAAAGTGCCAAAATGAAGCACTTCGGCAACCGCGAAATATCGAGCTTTCATGTGAACAGCATTTAATTCAAGCCCATACATCAATCAAAAAAATTTCACGGCTGGCCTTATTTTAGATTATTTAATATCTGCGAAAAAGTCCCTAGTCATATTTTATGCCAGTTCCCAAAAATTTGACTTATATCGATTCCATGAATGTCAGATTTCCTGATGGAGCTTGTGAAATTTCGTCGCTAGCATTACTTATCGCTAATCGAGTATTGCTTTAGTATCCACCATTGTCTGGGATGGTTGCCACACATCAGACCCGGCGAAAATTGGTATGTTGTCGTCGTTTGTCATGGGCGGTACGGCCTTAGTTTGCATTTCTAGGATTCAATCCCTTACGGAATTCATTCAACTGCCATAGTATCGAAACACTTCCAACAAGTACCCGATCTTCAGTCCTCAAGACAGGTTTCCTCCAGGCATAACATTAGCTCATGCAGTGTTAGATAAAGGCTGGAAAATATGGAAGAAGAACAGAGCGCTTTCCTGCATCTGAATTGGGGCGGTGGACATGATATACTGCTGCTTCCTCTGTTTTAAGATTAACTCGGATTCTAGGAGTAAGTTGCCTTTTTCTATTTTGCATCCTGGTTGAGCAGGCTCTGCGCGGCCTTAGTCAGGGCTCCTTTCATCACCAAAAAATTTATACTCTCTAGAATATGTGTCCGAGCATAAGACTTTCCATGATAGGCTTTGCAGAAGATTCTACGTTTTGTGCATTTTTGTTGCCTAATGTTCAAAACTGCCACACCTCTTATGCACTGAGGCTCAATATATTTCTAAGGGATATGTCCGATTGTATACCATTTACATCAACAATTAAGGAACAGAATTAGCTGAATTCAGAAGTATATACTTTACTGAGGGCTTCTTTGTAAATTTGTCTCTTTTGTCTCACCGAAATATGAGCCTGATCTCTAAGCTTTAGTTCTTTGTCCTTGCAAAAGACACAGCGCTCTACATTTCATTCCACATTTTAATTAAAATGGTGCTTCGATTAGTGTAGTTTACTAAAATGGGCAGGAAACCCAAGCATCCAAAGGGGGTAGGGACATTTCAATGCCAAATCCTGCAAACTAGTCAGCTGATTTTTATTTTCCAAATGGCCAGGAGCTGTATAGATTTTTTTCTTGAAGACGTACTTCATGCTCAACGTTGGCGACCTTTCGTCCTCACGATTTGACAGATGTCAACCTCGTCCTGGAAAAGAAAGCCTCAGAAAGGTTCTACGGTCCGGTCCGATGTGCTTGCGATCCTCAACAGCCCATCGGCTGTAGGTTTTTTTTGCCCAACTGAAGATAACATACTTTGGTTGGTTTTTCTATCCTTATCCTGGCTCCAGGCATTAGAAGCTTGACGCTTCGGAATCAATTCGTTTGATCCATTTATTTCGGACTGAGTGTTTGTGCCATCAAAACGAAGGAAGTTCATGGACCGAGTATATACTCAGAAAACTAACCTGACCCGATATTGTAACTTCCATTCGAAAGAACTTCCCTTTGGTAGCACTGAAACATCGTTACACTCCCATGGTAGTGCTGCGCCAATCTTCCTTGAAGCCAAATCCGAATAGTAGCTGAAGTTGCTGCGTGAAGTGTATATGTTTCACGGTTGTCGCATTCTTTTTCCAAGGCGCTTCCAAATTAGTGCAAAATTGAAATATTTCTGTGTCTTCTTAGTGAAACGTTTTTTCCCATAACCTAAAAATGATGACATCACAAAAGCGAGAAGCAGGAGGAAAGGAATGAATTGTTAGTTGGCTTGGACGCTTCAATTGTTCGCCAAAAGACAGGCCCAGTACTATTTGCGTGGAGTGGGTACATTGCGGCTATAGTGAGGGAGATGAACACTCACCCAACGAGTATACACAACCGAGCGAAGATCGATCGTGCAATGATTGTTCGCACATAAACCTGGGAAATTCCCAACATAATCATTGTCATCATCATTATATTATCCTGTTTGGGAATCGCCTGTGAGTGCAATAAGAAGAATCGGATAACGAGTGGGTAGAGCTGGATGTGTGCGAACAGCAAATATTATAAATGATAGTATGCCTTCGAAGAGGAAGCTGTGCAGAGGATTCAGTAGATTAGCATCGGGGTGTCCTTTCGATGTTCTGATAATGACATTGGAAATTACAAGAATCATAAGTGGTTCGTTTACATGCAACAAGTAGTAGATGTAATATATTCCGGAAAGTAGATTTGCACCAGCACCATGAATCGGGTTTTGGAGTCGTCCTTAATTAACTTCACGGCTAATATTTTCACATGGGAATTACTAAAAGGGAACATCGGACCTGAACTGCTCATTCCTCTACGGCCAAATCTTTGCAGTTTTGTCGGGACTAACAATAGTGTGCTTTTGCAGATACTTAAGGTAGCTGCAGCTCTTCTAAGCGAAGGAATGCATAAATAGTAGTCATACTGTATCGATTGTTCTGTATTTGGCTAAGTCAAGTGGCTGCATACTGTGGCTGCGATCTCGTAAGACGGCGGTTACTTCTCGCAAGACCGCGGTAACTTCTCGCAAGACAATCTTGGCGTAGATGTCGAGTCAACAAATATCTTATGCGTATTTGTATTATATATTGGCGACATGATAACGGCCTCTATCACGATGACGATGATGATCGTGGCTGCGGTATGGTCTGCAACCAGAGGGAGGAAACTCACCACCAGTCCACTTACCAATTTTGGCACACGCCTCAAAAGGTTACAAGGCAATCGAGGTGATCTTGCCGATATTACCGTCGTGTAATCATGCGATATTACATTCTCCTCTCTAGTCCTCTTTAACATACGACTGCTAGCGTGGCGATCGCGATGGAGAGGTAACTATTTGGCCTATTGATCTCCTCATATACGCGCTTAAACTCTCTCGCATTATTTATGTTAACTTATTAGTTTGTTTGTTACGGACAAGGCAGTATGCTGCATTTATTCATGGTATTTGGATGGACTTATATTATTTATTGGATTAGATCGCTACCTTGTCTTCTATACGCTGAGACAGTTATAGGTATCGTATACTACAAAACCGCTTTCGATATGTCCTATTTTCTACAGGTCTTTCAAATTAATAAAAACTTAATCTCGGAGGCATTACACTGTATGTCCATGAGGAATTCGTAGAAATCGTTAAGCACTTACAGTTATATGGCATGCGTGTGTGATTTGCCATGCAATTTTCGAATTCAAGATAAAACCTAGATATCTGCTTCTGCCAAACAAGCTACATGGCTTATTTTCGAAGTTTTTTTTGTGTAATGATGACTTTGCCAATTAACCTTAGTCTCCATTTTCTTAAATTCAAGGAGCTAAACAGGAATTCAGACCCATAGTTCGATGACTCATGTTGACCTGCAGAGAATCGGTCAAACACATTTTACACAGGAACAAAGTATCTTCAGCGAATTCACAAAAGACTTTTGCAGACCGAAAAATTGCATCCCAAACGAAATCAGCCAGTAGCAATCTGATAGAAACACTCATAGATATTGCTAATAACATCATTCAAAGTTTTAGTAAGTTTAGTAAAGATATGAGCAGTAATAACTAACTCAGTAATAAATATTCTACTTAGTGCTTGATAGGTACAATCTTTTGGCAAATACTTTCCTGATCCTATGATCGCCAGCATTCAAGGATTCTACATATCAGAGGACGAGAGCTAGAAGTTTGAAATCAACGTAAAAACGTGGGTCAACCCTTAAGTAAACTCCCTTCGGCTCTTGAAAATTTATCGGAACTAACCAAGTTCATTCAATAATTCTATAAAACGTTACTATAAAAAATATATAGACTCCCTAGCAAAAGGACACATTCCCGTTTACAGTTCTCTATAAAAAGAGAAACGAGATAGAGAAATTTGTCTAAACTAGAAAAGACAAGTATAATTTTAATATCAAACATAATGTGTCGTTGACAAAGTTGTCAATTGGCAAATTTAAAAATACAATCAAATAAAAACGGCTATATATTCATACAATTTCATTTTCTGATTGAAAGAATACGCCTTCTGAGTATTTATGGAAAATGATTTCATTCTAATGGAAGCTGCGACTAACCTTGCTATTTATCATTCGGTTTGTCCAATTTTTGAGCAAAATTTTGATTCTATGTGGCTCTACTTTGAAAATAACTGCTTCAATATTGGCTTTGAAATGATCAATTGTTAGTATATTATCGGACTAACACTTGTCCTTCACGACACTATACGAATAAAAGTCCAAAACGTCAAATTACACTTCCTTGCCGGCCAATTCATGACATCACTTCGATAATGATAATGCAGTCATGGAATTTCCGACGGACTTCGGCTATTGTAATGCCCGATGTGTAGCATGACACACCGTATTGCTGCTGGAACGAAAGGTCGTCAAAATCAATATCTATACGATATGTCCACAAAAAAGTATAGACATCTGGCAGCAGTTGATTACCGTTACGATTAACGGTAACGGCCGGACATATTTTCGAAGAAATACGCCCCATAACAACACACTACAATCCGTGCCAAATGGTACTAAAAAATGGATTAATTGGTTTCTGCATGTATTTATGATCATTATCTAATCCCCAATTTTGCTGATTTACGTACCAATGAGTTGGAAACACGTCTCGTTCGAAAAGATGATGTTTTGAGCGAAATCCTCATCCATTCCAAGCTGGTCACAGTTCAACATGGCGAACCGATATCGAAGCGGATGGTCACTTGAATTGGACTTTATAGGAGCACAAACCAAAATTTTTATGGATGGAAGAACATCTGATGTTCATTTTAAATGCACGATGACAAATCTTTCCTCCTGGGTGTTGGCGCACATTATCGCGTCCACATTCATGGCTGCCCGGGTACAAATTGTCAACTAGGTATGAAGTCCTTTATGTTATAATCTTCTTCAAAGCGTTGAGTGTGAGCGCTGTTTGTCAACCACATTTTGAACTGCATTTATTTGCGGTTTCGATCAAATTTTCCTTGTTGTAGAAGTAAATTTACAACATTTTCCACTTTTTCTCAAGCGTTAAGTAACTATTTGCGTAAACCAGAAGTAATATACTAAATTCCTGCGATAGAAAGAGTGACTTTCGTGTTGCCAGAGCCAAAATAACGAGTGTGTCAAATTAGAACCGCTTATTGGGACACACTGTATGTCAAATCCAGTCAGTACAAAACCAAAGACTGTAGATCTATCAGCACAACGTCCTTTATGGTGAAAACAAACGAGTAAGATGGGACTAGCGCCTTGTAAGGTTCAGGTATGTGCCCAAACAAAGAAGATTATCCTCCTGACGCCAGTAGTCCCAGATCTATTTGATTTCAGGTTACCAAAATAAAAATAGACCCGGAAACCAAAGAATACATCGAGGTAGCCTCCATGGACATCATAGAGATATTAGACATTGATAAATTAAATCCTTGGTAGCAATCGTGCAAAACTTCTATCACTTAGAAAGAAAACTATCAACTGAAACAAAGTTATCGTCGAGCAAAAAGGTGTGACCTTAAAAAAAGGATCCACATTTGCTCAACTCTTCTTTGTCATAGATATCCCATACTCAAAAACGCAAACGAAAAAGTGTTCGGAACGATTTCATAAACTAGTGACGGCGTGATACTTATTAGTGGAACGTTCCCACAGAAAGTGTCTGTGTTGACGTAATCCATGGTCAACCTATTCAGTGACAAGGCGCAGAGGCGCATACTGACTGCCAATGATGATCAAATTCAGTTTATGTTATACATGAACTGTAATCAACCCGCAAAATTTCCATCCCAACTCTGGAAGGAAAACTAGTAAGTTGAACAATAACTTAACTGATTTCCAAACTGAGAAAATCTCCCAAAAAAGACGTTCCAAAAGTCAAAAAAAAAAGAGTGAACACGGTCTATTTCACCCTAAAAACACATGTTATCTCGTGATGACTAAACCTCCAATCTAAACCTTTGGGTGTACGTTGCATAAGAGACCAATTACCTCAAATGAAATTGTGATGGTCAGTACACAGCAGTACACAAAATAAGATTCAGCGCATGGTTTTTCCGAGCATCATCGGTACCCAGGGGACTACGCCGATAGTTGTGATGGATGTCATTTTTAATTCAAAAACCCTCCACATCCTTTCATTCTGTTTGTTTTTATTTTATTCTGTTTTTACTCATTCATTTTTACCAATGAAGTTTTCGTCAAATTTTTTGACAAAGTCCATCGAGCACTACAGGCTTTGTCCCGAGCCGCGCAGCCTCACAGCTAGTGTAGGAATGTTTAAAGGTACTCAAAACCACAGCAAAAAGGAAAGATGGAAACTTCCAATGCTATTTATTTAATCCCCGTCGAGGTCAACGAAACGATTTCCTACCCCAAATCTACCCATACTTCAGCGAACTTTTCAAAGAAAAGCCTTCTCCACTTTCCAAATTTTTGGATTTTCCCCATAACCTAGAAACATTGAGGTCGATTCCTTATACGGCGAAAAGCACAGTTGTTGTGTAGCCAATTTGAATTCGTTTATTTCATCTCCCAGTATTTTCATCTCAGCAAATACAAAAATGAAATCGATTTCTTGAACTTGATAAAGTGGAAATCCATCAAGTGAAAATGTTGATGTTTTATAAGAAATTTAATAATTTTTGTCAATTAAAAATATATATTTGTAATTTTCAATTCACAAAATGCTCAATCTGATCCCGCAGGATTTTCATCCTGTCGTCCCACTGCGAACGTTTTGCTGAAGAATGGTGAAAGACGATTTCCTATCGCTACTCCTCCTTCAGTCTTGTAAAATTTTCCCTTGAAGGTGAACGAATTTTCCGTCATACAAAGCCGTGCAAGCTGTTTGCATTATCTGATTTTAGTCTTTCAAGATTCTTCTGTTTGTTGTAAGATCCACTTTTCCATGTACCCTAATGTTTCCATCAACGGAATACTTGGATATAGAGATTTGACAACGAAAGATATCATACTTCCGTCATCCGCTGGTGGTTCAAACTGTAGTAGTTTCTTTGACAATTCTTTGTTGTTTTTGACAGAATTACTGTTCATTGGTTGCATTCCCTAAAATTGTTCACAAGCCACCTTCTTGGATAGGTGAACCATTTGAAGCTTTGGTATACACTTTATCCATGGCAGTGTGGGGACGCTTACTCTCACTTCGTTAACTCTCCAATTAACGACTCACACGATTTTATTGTCCTATTTTCGTTCTAACGAAGCCCGGAAAAATTTGAACGGCATAGCTTTTGTATTACCGCGTCATCATACTGACTCTTGTCCATTACGATTACTGTATTACCTTCATCGGATTTGGTGAAGTGAGCCGCTTTTCGCTTCAGCTGAGCAACTGGTTCCGCCTGTTTGTTGTGGGTTACCTCTTGCGTTCCTCTTATTGCTTCGGCTGTATTATCACTCAATCATCATTTTCAATGCAATCATTTTTGGCGAATCTCTTTCATCATTTCAATGCAATCATTTTTGGCGAATCTCTAAGTCTATATATCACTGCTTCCGTTCTGTGACTAATCGATCTTCTATAGGAATTTCAGAAGGTTTCATGGCGTAGTTTAATCCCATATTGAGTAATCGCACTTCCTTTTCGTTGAAAATCATACTGGATTTCTTGGCCATTTGTCCTTGAATCTCCTGTTCTTTTACCACAACATTGGTTGATTGAGCCGCTTCCTTAAGTCTTGCCAATTTTTTCCGATGTGTTTCTTTTCATTCTCGCATTGGTATGCCCTCTCCGTCTTTTACAGTAAATCTTATCCTTTATAATGTATCCTTTGCGGCAGCGTTGTGACTCTCGCATAAGTTCCAGATGCTTCTCGTAAGTCCTCAGGGTGGTCTCAGTCAGTTTTGCGTAGAACTGCTTGATGCTGGTTTTCATAAAATTTCGTCCCACTGTTTTCCTTTGCCTAGTTTCAATTTTTAAGGTCGCTACGAATTATCACCGCACGGCTCGTCGGAGTGAGCCTCTTCACTAAAGAAGTTTTCAAAAAGTTGATGTGTGTTCTCTGCTTCTAGCTTTGTCTTCTTATATTTTATAAACTTAAAAAATACCAACTGGTACCTGGTAGCCTCTTCAATATTTGTAATAGTTTTCACTTCACAAAATGCTCAAACTGATCAAAAAGTTGTTTTTTTTTTGAAAATTTTTATTATAATCAAATTAAAAATAATAATATATATAATAATCAATAAAAAATATATAATCATACTAATTAATGCTAAACATGTGTTTTGGCTTACACTGGACTCTTTGTTCCAGGTCATGCAATAAAAAATCTGCTCTAAATATTTTGACACTTCCGTATGTCACACTGGAGGTGGCAATACTAGTGTACGTCGGTAGACAATAACACTAACTAACTGTAGAATACATTGCGGCATTCGAGATCTTACACAGTAATATTTTGTCAAGTTTTGTTAGTCGAGTGTAAGTCGTACATGGTATTTGTTCTCTTTGTTTAATTCAGTATACATATATTTCCCCCTCAAAATAGATTTTGATGGATTAGTAGCAGTCAGTCAGGATAATGACAGTGAATTTTAATTTACTAATATAGATGTGTGAGATAATAAATAATAAATGAAATAAATATACGTTGAATTCTACCACAGTAAATTACTTTAATACATTTAGCTAAAAATAATAAGTTGACACGCAAAAACTTTGAAAATAAATCGAGTGCAAAGGGTTAAGTGTTATGAGGTCCTTTGAACACGTGCTTAAGTTTATTGCTCAAAAGCAAACAAAAACAGATATATTAAATTGTGTAAGTTTAAAATAAAAACAGAAAAATAAAATAATATTCGACAAGATTAATTTTTGTAAATATAAATAAAGTAAAATCTAACAACAAAACAGTTTTCTGTCGTTTTCATTCGCATTCTACATATTCTTCGCGGGTAAGTAAGCTTTCGTGACAAAGTATATATTTACCTCGTTCAATAGATAGAAGTCAGTACAAATGATGTAAAAAAAATCCAAACGGCTTTTGTAATATTCCTTAAAATTCAAAATGCGTTAAAATGACGCGTTCTATAAACTTAGTGTTCATGATTTGGTATTTTTCTGCATTCTAGGTCAGTGTAGCATTGTCCGAATTTTATTCAAAAAATTTTAATGCAAAAAACCCTTTCACGAGGACTTTTGAATCGAAATCATTTTGTTTTTGAATTTATTTTTTTGGTGTTCCAATTGAAAAATGAACTTCGAACATCTCGTGGAGAGCAACATGAAAATCTATTGGGGGATATTGTTCGGGCGATGAAAAGTGTTTCCCGTTTGAAGAACTTTGCAAACTTCAACCTTCAACTTCATTAATAATTTTGCATATGTTATGTATGCACAATTTTTTATACAATTTTGTGTGATATCTAACTCGCGAATAAGATTAATGCATGTGAATGGCGAGCGCAGCCCGCAAATTGCAACACGCACATCACGCGAAAAATCCACTTAACGTACACACGGCGAAGCGAGTGCGTAGCACATTCCCGCGGTGGAAATCTTGTCCGAGCCGCGCAACAGATGAGAGATCGCCGAATCCACGGCAAACGCATTTACATATGCGGATTGGGGGCGTACAGCGTTACCCGACCAAGGAGTCCCCCGTGGGAACCGCTAGCCAGGAGCCGTCCGCGCCGCAGCGCTCCGACAGCCGTCGCGTCGCTCTGCGCGCTAACAGCAACTTAACAGATCTCTGCTGCTGCACTGTCGAGCGGCGGTTAGATAAACACGCTCGGCGGGCGCATCGACACGCGGAAGCACCGCTACAGCCCAAACTGCGGTCGGCGTTGCTTTGTATGCAGCCACGGCCGATCAGCTGGCCGGATGCAAGCTTTCCACCTTGTCGCATGCCGCGGCGGTGCAACGCGCCGTGCATCGCGCTCTTATTGGATGCGCACACATCGCGACGGGCAGAATGCACTTAGATGCACTGCTTTCGCGAAGGCGCGGTTGTGTGGGCTCCGCGGCCACGGTGCCGGCTGCCGGTGTTGCTGCCTCCGACACGGGCGACTGCGCTGGCCGCGCTTCGTCGCTCGTCGGCCCAACGGCAGCCTTGCCAATATTGAGCTCGACTGCTCCACGGCAGTCACAAGCCGACAGTTGAATAGTTTGCATGCCTCAAGGAAGAACATACACGGGTGTTCTGTTAGAGATACAAGGCCCAGGCCGAGCGATAATTTTCTGAGCGAAACTCATCCTTGTGGAAGGAAGACGTGCGAGTCCTTGGCGACACAGGCTTCGCGTCCAACTGCTACCCAAGTCAGGCGTTAGATATTGAAGCGAGCAGTGAGCGAACTAGTCATTACGGAGCCGGTGTACGCGTTCGTTCCAAGTGTTAGCGAAACCGTCGATAGTAGTAGACTCGCGACAAGGCGCGGCGTGCAAACCTGGCGGGTATCCTTTGCGAGGTTCCGGTAGCCCTCAATTGGCAAAACATTGTGTTGTACTTTGCGTCTTGGCCCGGTTCGGAACGCGAGTAACTTTCTGTTGAAGCGTGCAAAGTTCGAAGCCAAGTAGAGCTGCAAAGCCGTTGCAGAACAGTTTGTGTCCTAGAGGGTCCTTGACTCGTTAACTCAACAGTGATTACCGTTAGAAACCCTTGTTCAATCGCTTCATCCCTACACTCCCCCAATAGAATTGAGGAAACTTATCTGCCGCAATTTCAGCAATTGCGACATTGTTGCAACAGCCCAGAGCTGTTAATGAACTTTGAAAGGATACTGGATCGGTGGCCTGTATCCTGGAAAACTGCCCAGTGAAACTTAGCAAAAGTGGTTGAGACTTTGAGCTGATTGTGCAGCCAGCTCGGCGTTGCTAGAAGAAAATGATTCCGAGTCCCAGTCCTGGGAATTTCGCAGAATCGTAGTTGGCGTTGCTGGGATTCGCCGAGATTCGATCGCATCCAAGTCCGCCAACGGCCATCAGCCATCAGCTCGATCCTTTCCGGTGCAGCTGGCCGAATTCGATACTCAAGTGATATGTAATTCGTTGAATGCTCCCGAGTTCGTCGGAGGAAAGTGGTGTATGCGTGCGCAGATTTTCACCCGAAAGAAGCAAAAGAAAAGTCGCTTTTTTCGAATCCCAAAGCATATTTATCAGTATAAAAGTGTGTTTGGACGTGTGTTAAAAATAGAAAATCATACGTGTACGTGTGTCGCGAGTGACGTGTCTGCACCACGGATCGGCTCCTATTTTCTCATCATTTATATACATACCTTTAATTTTCTTTTTATTTTTTAACTTTTGCCCCGCGTTCGGATCCAAGTCCGCGCTACACGGCGCGCACATTGTTGCTTCTGCATAATCGCTCGCGGTCCGTGCTCCTCGCCGGCCTTCCTGCGTCAGTCGCTGGGAGCATCCCGAGTTCTATATGTAGCGGCCGTTAGCGCTCGTGCCTCAGCGTCTATGTAAACACTAATATCACCGAGGATCGTTGGAAGGAGCGCCCGAAATACATAGTACATACGTAGTATCTAGGCGCACAGTAGTACGCACGGGGACTAGTCCACGCGGCCCGACAGAATATCGCCGAGCGCACTTGGCTGCATGCGAAGCGGGAAATCTCGAATTAAGGAAGGCTCGAGCGTGGAGTCTGAGTTTCGGAGGTCGGCGACCACCCTTCGCGCAGCGGCTGACGAAATCGCGCACTTTGCCGCCCAAATCGTCCTGCAACGGCTCTGAAAGGGGCGCACGTTGTGCACTTCGGCGAGAACGCGCAATGAATAGTGCGCCCGGAGTGCATCTTGCGCTGGAGCATAGTCGCGCTGTCCCAAAAGAAAGCAGACGCAACATTCTTTAAGCAAGTAGAAGAAAGCGGCGGGACCTGAGTCCTCGTATTGTGAACGCGACTCGTGCGAGTGGAGAACGACGTGTCGCACGCAGAAATAGAATAAGTTCAGACAAAATTTACGCTGTCTAGGATTGATCTTGCCTCTGTTATTTTTTATACGCTCGCGTGCTAGACAGCGCTGTTTTTCGTCAGTCAGACTGTCTTTGGTGATGCTTGGAGCGCTTGTCGTCGTCTTTGACTATTGCCGCGGCGAGATCCTAAAGATAGACAGCGACGTTGTGAAAGTAAGACCCTTCCAAGGTGCTGCCGCGAGGAAAAAATATTGAAAATTGCATAAGACGACGTGCAAGACCAGGCCCGAGAGGAGGAGACGTTGGAACAGAGCTACCGAAAATATTCAGTGGAGTTGAATTTCGAATGCGGTCTTGAGCGAGTCACGGCTGCGGGAATCTTTTTCGAACGAAGCAGGTACGCGGTGGTCAGAAGGAATTCTGCAAGTAGATCACGCCCGATCAAGCACCCAGATCAAGAACAATGAAGTTCAGACGAACCCACAACGAGTACTATTGTAAAGCGCGAGGACTACAAAAAATCAAAAGAAACCTTTTGTATTCAGTGTGGCTGGGCTACAAGCATTGTTCGACACGATCGCGGGTCAAGAAAAGTCTCATCTAAGCGACCACCGCCAATAACTTGGAGAATACTCAGAAAGCACTTGCAGGTGTAAAGGAGATTACATGACAAAGAGCGTCTGGTAGGAGATCGGCCAAAGCTTCAGACGCACCCTAGCCACGCCTTTCGCAGAAGATCGAAGTATCTGAAAGGACTCGAGTTACAGGTGAACCTCTGTCTCCGTCTAAATACTCTTTTCGCAATTCGATAAACCACTTCAGGTGATCATAAGTACGTCATGTATGCGCGAGTATTGCGCAAATGCAGTTTGGCCAAATTTCTAATGAACCTGTGGCTAGTTGTTATAATGTTGCTGGTTATATGTTGTCAAAATGCTACAGCGATGCATCTGATAAGGAACGCGCGACCGTCGAGACCGTCAAGATCGTCCGTGTCAGCGGGGTCAGCGAGCAGAATGCCAGGACATGTGGATTTAGGCAGCACCATGACAATATATCATCCGTTCCACCAATACATGACTCCTTACTATTTGCGGCAATCTCAAGGAGCGAGATACGTCCAGTCAACCAAAGACTTGTTGAACACACAGTTGGGAGAAACTATGCAACAGCAACGGCTACCATCGCGCGAGCAAACAGATCATCTGCAATACTTCTCGCCGTACACGGTGTTCATTAAAACAAATGCTGACAGAGCCGAGATCAGCAACCCTGTTCCAAATATAAATAGTCAAATAATTAATTTAAATAGAGGTAATTACGCTAGCAGTTCCACTTACGATAGTCAACATTTATTACGAGATTCTGCGCTGAATCGAGCACGCCTACTTGAAACAGAAAGCCAGTCAAGGCAGCAGCAGAATATTTTCGAACGCCCCAGGCTGAGCAGCAGTCGTCCTGGAACGAGTTACTTCGAGAAAGCCAGCGAGCCTGCACAGCAGTCTGTGGATCCTACTGAAAAAGAACGCGCCCCGATCCAAAGCCAAAACACAAAAATTGTCACACTACCTTTACGCTTCTCACCTTCTCAGTCCGCAGCATCGCTGCCATCACCCCAGCTCCAATCTCAGCCCTCTGCATTCAATCATTTTCGACCGTCCGCGAACCTTCAAGCCGAAAGTGAACGCCGACTAAGAATAAATCGACATCGAAAACGACGTCATCCCCATATCGAACAAGGTGTCCTCACCGATCAGATCAGTGATAGTCAAAATCTTGACCATAAGAGTAGCAACGGAAGCAGCAGGAGCAGTTCTTTTTCTACAATTACCACTACATTTAGCCATTATAACAGTAACATTAAGGAAAACCCTACTGATAGTCTTAGCCTTAAGAACTTTGATCCTCGATTAGAAGGCGGCAATCGCAACGAGAGCATCAGCATCCCGTTTGTCGATGGCCAGGATCAACAGCAGATCGCCAGCCGTTTGGCAACGCATCACCATCAGCTACGACGATTATCGCGATCCCATCATCCACGTCGTCGGGCGAAACGATATTGTTCGGCTCGCGATCCCATTCAGTTGGCCTATCTAGCGCCAATCGTCCTTGAGGGAAAAGTACGCTCCATGAGCCCGAATCGTCGAGCGAATTTTTCCGTCTCGTTCGAAGTTACTCAGATTTTAAAAAATCGCCAAAATCACAATATAGGCAGACTCGAACTCGTACGTTTACAATTCACCTTTTTGAATACATCCGGCGAATGCGACATCTACCAGGAGGAGTTCCGCGAACGTGGATTTATCCGACGTGATCTGCAAAATGGCAGGAATTACATGTTGTTCCTAAAATATGTTGGCGAAAATTCGTTTAGGATATTGGGACAGCCAATATTGAGCAATCAACGTGTGTACAACTATTCGAAAACTGCTTCGCAGGAAAATTTTGGTGAGTTTTATCCTAGTTTGTCCTATTTTTTGCCAGAATGATATTGAAAATAGTAAATAAATTAGTTTAAATTTACTTGGTTGCATTTGAACAAATCAAGAAAAAAAATATCCTTTACTGTTTAGATTACCGTTAATTTTACCCTCAAAAGGAATGCCTTCCGCTTTCAGGAATTTAGGGTTATCTAAAGAGGAAAGGGAAAGATGCACGAAAGACAACCGATGCACCCTTCCCATGTTCTGTTCAGCAGACGTTAGTCTTAATTGACAATATGTAATCAAGGACTAGTTGAAGGCTTCTAAGGCAACCAGATCCAATTATCCAAGTATCGAAAGAAGTGAATTCTTGGCCTTACATTAAAGCCTCGCCTTTTTGTCTCAGCAATTTGCCTCCAAGCATATTCCGGATCCTTTCGAGATCAGCTTGCATTCTTGCAACTATTCCAATGTGTCTAAAGTTTGCATCGTTGCAAACACAATTGTCTCGGGGTTTTTTTCACTTTTTGGATTTGTCCTAAAGCTTTGGACTTAAATTTTTGCGTTTTTCACTTCACATTCGTTTATTATTCCTCCAGTTGCATCATCAATAAGAATCAAAGCATAGGAAAATTCGATACTCTGCGTTTTCACTATTTGAATTTTTTCTGGAGCTTTAGATTTGGATCTTCGCAATTGTTTTTGGCAATTTTGACTTATTTGCGCTTTACTCGTTTTTTTATATTCCAGTTGAATCATCGACTACAATCTGATCGTGTAAAAATTCGGTACCTTTGCGTTGGCAACGATGCAATCTTCAGATATTTTTATTCTTATTTTTTATATTTGTTTTATTATAATTGAAGTTTTTCCTTATTATTTCATGCCCTCATAAATAACCGATAAATTGAAGGTACTTGAAGTTTGCATCATTGCACACGCAACGGTGTTTAATTTTTCGCCCTTTTTGATATTTGCGATGATATAACTCAAATGGGGAACTAGAATGGTGCCAGCAAAGACCGGATCACAAAAAATCAGATAAATATCATTCAAGTTATTGAAAAAAATATAAAAATGTGAACTGACTTCATGATATCCATGATATGCGGGCAAGTTGTTAGTTTGCTGCTCTGAAGGACTTTCAAAATTCTGAAAAAATACCCCAGGCTATCACTGCCAGTTCCTGACAGGTCCCCAAAACAGTGTTTGGACTGGTATCATGATTGTTAAGCAGCGTGATATCAATCAAAAATCAAAAAATTGTGAAAAAATTGAGAGCGCTGTATTTCCAACAACGTAAACTTCATTACGTAAACTTAACCACAATTTCCACGTAGGGCTACTGGAATCAGATTATCTCGATACACAATATCCATATCTTATATATTTACTTGTAACATTTTATAATGTTACTATGTTTAAGGTTGTTTTTCTTAGAGTATTTCTGGAAACTCTGTTTTCATTGGAGAGAGTGTTGAATTTACGGTGGCTGCTAAAATAATTACATAAGCATCTACTATTACTACTATTGCTGTTACTCCTACTATTGCTTCTATGGCTATTACTCCAACTAGTACTATTTAAACTACTACTTCTCCTTCTACTACTATACTTCTGCTACTACTACTATCATTACTCATTACTATTACTATACCTACTGTCATAGTAGTACTATTTCAACTACTACTATTACTATTACTACTACTACAACTCATACTTTCGGAATAGTAGACATATAAACCGCCCAACAGGTTCTCAGGCACTTTGTCGCCGACAAGGGTGTATGCTTTTCGTGCGCACTTTGAAACTCTCCATACCTCAATTATAGCCGAACGTAACCTTATCATTGCTCGAAATTTCGGGTAGAGTCCCTTCTATGTCGTTTAAGACGACCGAAACCAATCAACGGCTATGCGCAACTTTCACATCAAATTAGTTGGATACATCCTATTCGTCTTGTTCCCGTCTAAGGATCAAGTCGAACAAGCAAGTCGCAATGCTTCAGGCGTTTTTCTTCTACAGCATTGCCATATAGTAAATACATCTAGCGATAATACTCTTGGGCAGCTTGTCTCAGACAGAGATAGCAACAGCGCTAGTAGATTTATATCTGTATTGCACTCTTATGCAAAAGCTTTGACAGGGTTATTCTTGCTTTAAATGAATTTGCACTCTTACAAATTCCAATCGCGATTGTCGTCTCCATAATAGATGAAATTAAGAGAGAAGCGTTCCTTTAAATTTTGCATGTTAAATTTAACGATGACGGTCGAAATTCGATGACGGTTTTGCTAGAAGCCGAAATGCGATTAGGGAAAAGTAAAAATTCACTACGCAAAATTAAAAGGAAGGTGTTTCCTATTCTTTGCAGAAATATTGATAAGAAGTTGAAACCAAATATAAACATCCCTATCAGCTGAAAGCAAATTGAGGCAAACTATTTTTTATAAAGTCTTATCATTATCTCGGCCCGCAGGGTTTTACTCAACACGATTAGCTTTCCGAATTCTCTTTTCGAGAATCATCCTAGAATCTTCACATTTGACGGATGATTAAGTGTACGCCACAAAATTCTTTATTGTTCTGACTCTGTTATCTGTATCTCTTCTATTTGATTGTTTGAACTCTCCTTAGATTATTGCTAAAATAAGTTTAGATTCATAAGCAAAAACAAAGTTGCTCCCAGCACGTTTCTCATTTCGCTTCCTCCAACTCAGTCTCCTTTCTCTTTTTTTTAACATGCTTTAACTAGAGCTTATAATCATACAAGCAACGGAATCACCGGTCGACTTCCAGCAGACAGAGATAGAAAATGAATAAATGTAGTATTTTACTCTAAAGCTTCGAGAAAATTTATAATTATGCAAATATGAGCAACACTGTGAAACAATGTACTACGAAGATAAATTGACTATCGCTTGCTTTATTTCTATCTTCCTTTCCTTTATTTTCTTTCTCTTTTTCTTTCTCTCTATTTCTTTCGCCCTCTTCATTTCTCTCCTTTTCTTTCTCCCTCTTTTCTCTCTCTCTCTGCTAGAAGCCGTCTGGAGTGTTCTTGCTATTTTGTTATCACGTTATGCTCTGAGTTAGTCTCCGCGAGCCCACTCTAAAGTATCGGAAGGAAAATATGCACAAGGATTATACGCGTGTTATGCTCACATATTTAGACGTGAGCTTGTGAAAGGAATCAAATTTACCGGATATGTTGTTAGGTAGTCATTTTATTGAACGATAATATCAACCATCTAGTTCAAATTAAATCCCGAAACTGTTCTTGTTAGGAAGAAGGGAGGAAGGAAGGAAGGAAGGAAAAAAACCGGAAGTGGGGAAAGAAAGAATTGCGGGACGAAAGAAGTGCGAAAGATAAGAAGGAAGATAGAAAGGAAAGAAAGAACGAAAGATGGGAGGAAAGGAAAGATGATAGAAACAAGGAGGGAAGAAAAGAGGAAGGGTAGGAGAATGAAAGTATAAAAGGAAGCAAAAAAGAAAGGAATGAAAAAGGAGTAGTAGTTGCTTTTAAGGATTCAGCTTGAGTTTTCTGACTTGGAATATATTTCAATAATAAAACTGTCATAAAAAACAATAAGATTTTTCGTTCGTACCATCCTCAGAAGAAAATAATAAAACTTTACTTTATTATTCTTCACTTTTCTCAAAAATGTCTTTTCTTTTGTGTAGTAAAGTTATAGACTATTCCATCGCAACGTCTAAGTTAGTCGGCAGCAAAGTTTTGCTACTTCCTTGTTTGCTACAAGGAAATTTATTGTATTCAGGCTAATAAAGTCGGGAAAAGTGTCAGAAACTATCATTATATTTTTGGATCCTTTCATGAGCATTGTATAGTATTGCCCTTTTTGATAAGTGAATAATTTTAACTTCTTGTCATTGATAGTAATACGCAAATTAAGTTGAAGCAAACTGATTGTTGGAAAACATTGTTTATTCAGGCGTTTCATTGTTTTTTATATGGATTATATGGGTGTCGACTTTTATTAAAGTAATTATATTTTAATCGCTATAAATATTCAATTAATTTTATGTGTAGCATTTATCGTTACTTGTACCCGAAAACGTGCTGCCTTAAATTAATCTGGATTGATTTTATTTGGAAGCCAAGGGCGTATGTTGATGTTTTCTGACTGAAATTATTTGCCCTGTCTCCCTAAATTTTATTAATCCTATTTTCTACTCTACATAAATGCATTAATGCTAGTTCCACGAACATAAAGTTTATTATTTCGGAGAACTAATCGGACTTGCCTTTTTTTCTATCGAGGACGCGTTCCGCTGAATGCAATTATCTTCAGCTCGTTCTTTTAGTTAATAAAGCCGAAACACGTCCTCAATCAACGTGAAAACAATCTTCACGTTCATTTTCACATTCAAACAATATGAAATCTTCCTCATTTTCTAAACAATTTGTTTAATATTGCTTTGATCTAATTGGACTCACCTTTTTTGAAATCGAGGAGGCGTTTGCAATTATCATCAGCTCGTTCTTCGGGCTGAAACAGCTGAAACACGTCCTCAAAAACCAAAAAGGCGACGTGAAACCAATTCTTCTGATTCCCACCGAAAATTTGTTTGTTGTTTGGGTTTAACTGGACTCCCCTTTTCGAGATCGACGACGCGTTTCGCCTGTATGAATCGACTTCAGCTTATTCTCCGAACTGATGCAGCCGAAACGCGTCCTCAAAAACAAAATCTTCGTTATTCTCTAAACAATTTGTTTAATATTGTTTGGGTCCAATTGGACTTACATCTTTTGGAAGCCAAGAAGCGTTTCTTTGAATACAATCATCTAAAGCACGTTCTCTGAGCTGAAACGCGTCCTCAAAAAACCAAAAATAAGGTGTAATGACTCTTCCTGATTCCCTAAACAATATCTTTGTTGTTGCTTGACTATGCTTTTTTTGTCTACACCGAGGACGCATTCCGCTGAAAGCAACCATCTTCAGAGCTTGATTCCTTAAAAAATTTATTTAATATTGCTTGGGTACAATTCGACCTTCAATTTTTTCAAAATCGAGGACGCGTTTCGCTGAATGCAATCATCTTCAGCTCGTTATTCGAGGTGTTACAGCTGAAACGCGTCTTCAGAAACAAAAAAGATCGTTAAATCGTTTCAACTCGAGAACGTGCAACTGAACTTTCCCTCTCGTTCTCCAAGCTGATACAGCCAAAATATCGCTTGAAAACAAACAATATGTTGTTATTGTCCCCCAAACAATATGTTGTTGTTTCTCGTGTCCATGCGACTTGCTCTTGAGGACTCGTTTTGGCTGTTTTTAGTCATTTCAATGTCGTTCCTTATAGCTGAAACACGTCTTCAAATATTAAAAAAAGTAAATCTCGACAGACCCAAGCATCAACAAACCAATTTTGACGTATTTTATGATTATTATTTATACGACATGTAAATAATAATAATAATAATTATTATAAAACGGCTTACGAATGATATATGATTGATGTGTGAAATACTTGAGGTTCGAAACATCTCAAACTCGACGGTCTCGACTTATTTTGGGAAATTGGCTTAAAATCTTGGTTTCTTTGCAAGTTTTGACGACTATTACTACTACTATCACTACTATAATTACTACTACATATACTTCTACTACGACTACATATACTTCTACTGCTACTACTACTACTACTACTACTACTACTACTACTACTACTACTACTACTACTACTACTACTACGACTACTACGACTAGTCTTACTACTCTACTGCATTAAGTGAACTAGTTTTTCATTGTGGTACGATTCTGTACAAAAATCAAAAAGCGAACAAAAAACAGATCGTTGCATTTGGACGAATCTAAACTTCAGATAGCTTGATGTTTGTGAAGGTGTGTTGGATCCATCTTATTCGGAGGCCAATCTTATAATTGAAGGTTTTGACGTTAAAAATCATCTTTCTTGGTTCTGTAAAGCTCGCAGCCTCCCATGTGGTCGGACATGAGAAACTAGAGGACCCAAGACGGAACCTTTTGCGTACGCAGTGATCGACTTCTCAAGATGCTTATAATAACAGCAACGATACAATATTATTATTCCCTAGTTTCCGTTAAAAACAATCTGAAAATTAAGAAATAAAAGTTTAGCCGTGAGAAAAATAGGTATTGCTGCGACGATGCTTTCGCAAACGATTGTAAATTAAGTCCGAAATAAAATGACACTTTTTTCCAGTATTTGTTACGAATTGTTTTTTTATTTATTTATTGTGCTTAGAGGAGCGTTATTATACATTAGGTTGAACCGCGCCTAAATGAATTGAATTCAGTAGCGACGTGATAATCTATGTCGTGAAGATTGTTTATAAAAGTATCTTTGAAGTTGAATTTGAGCGAACGACTTGTACATTCGCAAAACGCTCGTAGGCCGTATGCAACCTACAGCAGATCATTATTAACATGTTCAAGTTTTATCTACAAGCTATGCGTCGTGCTTGGAAGCGCTTTAATTTTCTTTCTTTTTCTTTGTTTTTTTTTGTTATTAAATAACCGTATTAAAAATTGCAAATATTTAAACAGCATCGACTTAGTAACGTGCAAAAGCTGCTTCTATAGTAGCAGCTTCATTGTTTTCTTTGCGAATAGAGTGTGAATAATCGTAGAATTCTGCGAATACGACCGTCAGTATTTTTGAAATTTATTATTGATAAATAGGTTTCAGCGAAGCGATATTCAGATGAGTTGAATCAACGCGGACTCTGGAATTAAATAAAATTTTGCTGAAGCTATGAAGAGAAATATGAAACGCATGCTGAACTAGTTACTTGACTGAGTACGCTCTTGAAACGATTTTTTCGCAGTTTTCACCAGGCTTCAATTATCTCACATTCAAATCTTGAGGAAATTATTATCCACTTAAGTCGCAAAAGCGCGTTTATCGATATGCAAAGATCTAATAGAGTAAAGTTGAAAATAACGTCGTTCAATTTACATCGCAACAGCATTAACCCGGAACGATAAATGCATCTGCAACTGTGTGTTGTAAATTTTCGCTTTTGTTTTAAGAATGGTTTCTAGAAAATATTAACATATTATTCACTCTGCAACAATCGTGTTAGATTTGTATTCTTTTCCAATCGATTATTCACACCATTCATTCAAACACGTGAAATTCAATAAAAATATATAATCAAACCACAAAGTCTAAATAGAGTCCATTCTAAGTTTTCTGCTCGATTTTAATATTCTAGTCATTAAGTGATCAGATTCCAACAAATAAGAGATAAACAAATCTGCACACGAAAATCGTTTTTTCCTCTTCTTCTTTCCAATATGTGGCGAAAATGGAAACAAGTTTATTTATCAAGAATAAAATTACGGCAGCCTGAATTTAATCTACTGCAGCCTCTGATCAATAATTAATCGAAGGTCTTAGAAGAAATTTATTTAGTCTACATTTCTATATTCAACGGTGGAACTTTCTCTAGAAGAATTCTTACTCAACTCCATCAGCCGATGAAGATTCTACTTAACTTCTTGTTTTATGATCCGACGTTCGAGAACAGAAATCAATAAAACCAAACACTAAGAATTTCTTTGAACTGAACTTTAATTAAAAGTTTAAGTAAATCATCTAAGGTGGTACAAATTGTTACAATGTCCTCGTCAAAACCAAAAAGACGAAAGTCGAGAAAAACTCAAGTAGATTTTTTATCGGTTGAATTTTTTCGTCTTTGAAACCATTGTTGCTCTCTCACTACACTCACACTTTAATTATCATTCACACACAAGTTCACCTCAAAAATATTTAAAGAATAATGAAATAGGGTAATCTGGAACGCAATTTCTTATCCGCGTTCATACGCTTGCTTTACATTTCCTTCTCGATGTAGATTCAACAATTTTGGCGGCTGGGACTCTCACGTCTTGCAAATGATGCATTTGCGTAGACGCGAGAATTCAGTTTTCGCGATCCTCCACGCCCACCCACTTCCATATGGATTCATAGATTTGGTTCAGATATTGTTTAGCTTGCAGTTGATCGTTTGATGAAACACACATTTGTCTGTTTATGGTTTTCAATTCAACGAAGAAAATCTGTAATAACATATCAACAGTTTGTTTCATACTATGTGCATTATAAACAATTAATGGCTCGTACGAGATACACTTTTGAATAGTTATAACTATTAGCATATGCAGTCAAACAGTGATGAAAATCGTATATGTGCTTGTTGTATCCTTTGAAATTCTATGAGTAAATTAACATGGTTTGTTTAGAAGTAGACTATTGTCTACAATTTATTCCATAAGAGCGGATATTGATTTACATTTCATTATTCGCGGTCTTTTAAAAATCGAATATTGGGAAATTGGAAAGTCTCTTTTGAATCCTAGCTAAAATTCAAAAATAGTTTTGAGTAAATACACAATACTTGCAATATTACAAGTGATTTTTTTTATAGGGATGAGAACGCTACTTAACGTCTGAATTCCGGACACTCATTGAGAAAAACCCTACTGAAGTACCCGTGAATCGGAGAATCTTCGGGCTAGGGGTCCTTTTCTAAGCCTAAGGGCTCCCTTTTCTAAGCCTAATGGCTCCTTCGAGTTACATGAATTCCTTCTCTAGTGAGGAGGGAGAGGACCAAAAAGATTGAAGGAGAAGAGATCCCTATACCCTCGACGACTCCAGCCGATCAACTTTGATTTTTTTTGTTACTAGAATTGTCCGAACCTGTTGTACCACCTTGTTTCATTAGTCAGCCGATACCAGCACCTCTTCGATTAGGCAAAACAGACGAGCTGGCCCACTTTCCCGGAAAGATTACTGCGTAGCCTGTCCCATGTTCTGTACGAAAAAAAAAGCATAACAGGTGTCATCTTCCTCTACATGAAGATGCATATTCCGCAATCTGGGGACGGTGACTTGTCGGTCTTATGCAGCTTCGATTAAAAATAACAATATCCGCTTAATAGCTGGGAGAGATAAACACATGCTTTCCACTGAGCCACTATATCAAATCCTTGATAAGCCCCACGACCTATTTTCCATTTGACTCCCGCCCCTGACATTGTTGCTACTCGTCAAGAGTTCGTCTTCTTTCATCGCTAGCGACTCAATTTTTGTTACTCTCCTGTTTTCTGAGGTAGATTCTTTTAAGCTCTCTGGCAAGGAGCAATCCGCAAAGTTTCTCGTTGGGGCAGATGGAGAGACAAGGAGGTTGGACTCAATCTCCTTATTGAGTAGTTCGCGCCATTATAAACGTAGATTGTAAGTGACTGAAGTTTGCATCGTTGCCAACACAACGCTGTCAATTTTTCCCACTACTTCTTTTCAGCAGATGGTCAAACTAAAATGAAAACCTAAACGACTGCAAAATATTGAAATATGCGAATAAAATTGACCTAATTACGTCAAATTAACCAAAAATAATAGTCAAAACGTGAAAAAATTGTAGACCGTTGTTTTTGCAACGATGCAAACTTCAGATACCTGTAGATTGTCCGACACTCATCAAGAAATTACTTTTTGTTGGACGGTTTGCCCAAAAAATGACCATTATTCGACTGATTGTCAAAACCCCTACTGCGGCCTGATTTTCCGTTGCCCTGATTTTCGCCGAGAAACGCAGCTTAGAGTATATCCATAAGCTCTGGTACTTGATTGCCACTTTTGTTTCCACTAGTGTATTCTCGACACTGATCAATCTAACACTTCTAACTTCTGACACTGTCCTGTTCTTTGTCAAGACGACCACAAGAAAGTGAATTATCAGTCAAATTTATTGGAGTAAATATGTTTAATTTTGATTGATTCCTTTTTGCCGATTTCTGAACAAACCTACACTGCAATCGTTTAAGAATCTCTGAATTTTTTCTAGCAAAAAATAAGGTTAAGCGATATTTACAGGCCCCTCTTTAAACTTAAGACAAACTTTAAACCTTTAACGAAATCTGCAATGGCTTGAGTGGATGTATCGAATCTTCCCAGGTGAGGTCTCTCAATTTTCGCCGAACCGTCCAAGCTATCGTCATGGTGAAAGCAATTATGTTGATCAGTTTTGGACATTTTTGTTTTATTTGCTTGCTGCAATCTGACTGGTCGTCGTCAAACTTAGGGTCATTAGTTTGCCGAAACTACAGCAGCGTATGGTACACGATTGCAATGTAGTCTTACTTTGCAAAAAGGATCATCATCGTTAGCGTGATGTCGAGCTTACCAAAGGTGTTCTCTTATCATCCATTGTTTATCACCATTTGAAAGAAGACTTCGCGGTATTTCGGGTTTTACGATAAATCCTTCCTCAGTGTCAAAGTAAATCAAGGGATCGTTTACTGAGACATCGCCATGTCTGAATCAAAATAAAAATAACCAAAGAATCAACGAGAAATGTTTTTGAAACAAAAATTCTTTTCATGTTTTTTCAAATACAAAAAAAATTTTTTTTGGTTCCGTCTAAAATAAAGGATTCGTTTTTCCAAAATAGACCTAAATTGTCAAAGTTGATTTCACGATCGATGCTAAATTTTTTGAAATTACTTCCTTTCTGGCAGAGAGTTTTAATCGGTTTTTAAAAATTGGCAGAATTCTTATTTATTCGTAGAAAATTTTGGATTACCGTCAAAAAAGATTCGTCTTGTTTGTCAAAATAGACCTGCGTTGTCACCTTGAGTTCATTGTTGTCCCTGATTGTTATTTCTCGTACTTCTTCTGCATTGAAAATAACTATAGTCGGTGAGTGCCACAGTTAGATTGTTAGAAGTTGATGGGATTATTAAAAACAACATCAGTGAATAGCAGCCATCGTAGCGTGGACATGTGGCTGGCAGTGTTGGTGTGCAATCGGTGCACGTTTAAATCCAATTTTCTCCACCTTTTTCCAGGATCGAATCTCTCAATCGATCTAGTAGAGGAACATAGTACTTTATTCTTACAGAAAAATCGTGTTCAATAGAAGCAATCAAAAAGAGGCTGCCATGATGTTTTCAGTCAATTTAGACATTGAAGTCTTTAGGCGTCGTGCGTCTTCCTTAGCTGGCCAATTGACTAGCTAAGGCCAATTGATCTGCAATTGACGAATGCAAGTGTAGTTTCTACTTTGGTAACTACCGTTCGCTGTTGCGTGACTTAATAAACAAAGCAAAAAAAAAATTAATAAAATATTCTTTTTTATAAAAGTTCACTACACTCGAGACCAAATCCAAGTCATATCATAACGTAACCATTAAAGAGAGAAGCCAGGCCAGAGGTGCATTGTCAAGATAGGGCTATGAGAATCCTAAGCAACAAATAAAGCGAGCTTTGCAATATAGAGAGCTTCGAAATCCAAAGTGAGTGCATATCATTAGGACATCTTTGATTCTGAAAATCTACATCAAATCTGTTGATAGTAGAAATTATCGACAACCCGCTTTACTTGGAAGGTTTGAAATTCCTCCAAGGAGACGCAACGAATTTTCCATTTCATTATCAAAACGATTTCGAATGCTTTTATGATGTTATACTCGATACGATATCATAGCAATAGATTTTATAACTTCAGAGATAAATTTAAAAGATTTTGCGTTACATTCTAATAATCTTTACCTTGCACAAGTTACTGAAGTTTGCATATTTCTGAACGCAACGATTCCGATTTTTTTCCTTTCAATTCTTTGATTTTTTTCGATGCTTCGGCTGCAATAAAAAACTTGTCTTGAAAAATAATTCAAAATAGTAAAAATTTTATTAAAAATTTTTAGTTCAATTATATAAAAATAAATTCAAAAAGCGAAAAAGATTTGACATGGTTGCGCTTGCATCGATGCAAAGTTCTGACACCTTCTAACGCTTACTACGAATACATATAGCATTTCAGTCGGCTTTATATGCATTTACCGCCATCAAAATTTTTTAAATTGATGTCAACGTCCCCGCTAGATGCTGGGAAATTCCGAGAGCAGAAAAAAAAGTTATGGCTCCTAAAATTTCCATTTGAATTTCAATAATTCTCTCAGAATTTATTCTCAACACGTGCAAAAAGTTATATCATTCTGTGTCAGTACGCATTCCGCTTCTTTCGATTCGATTTTACTATCCTTTTTGTTGCATTTTTGAACAGTCATACAAATACATCATCTAGACTGGTACTGAAGGATAAACATTAGGAAGCAACATTTAGCTAAGAAAATGGACTCAAATTCCCTTAATTACAATATTTAGGACATTTTCTTATTTTGGCTTCAGAACTCAATTAAGCTCGGCAGCTCAAAATGTAACCTTGGACTAATTTGTCCAGCAAAAAGAGCTGATATTCGATGCACTTGACTGCTGGTACTAATAGTGTTATATCTAATTGTTTTTAAGTTAAAAACGCAGGAAAGTTCTGTTTTAGCAGAATAAATATCAAACTAAAGGAAAGAAAGCCGATTAAGGAGTCAATGCAAGTCCTTGCCCGAAAAAAATGCCCTGAAGCTCCACGAAATCAAGCGAAATTGAGAATTTGTCATTCTAGGACTGCTGGCAGGTGAAATCATTTCGCTAAAAATATCATCCAATAATGTTTCGTTCAAATAAAAATAATTGTTCATAGATCAATCAAAGCCCCAAAACGAACACAGCAATAATGAAATCACTATTCAAATTTGGGACAAGTATCTGAATTGCTCTGGTCGGAAAAAAAGAAGCCCAAGAATTTTTAACCAAATAGGGAAACATGTACAAGGAGCTTGATCATTCCCATCCAGCGAGATCATATGCTATGGCAGGGCAGGGTGCATATGTTCATATCACTATACATATTTCACCAATTGAGTGTATCCAGCGAAAATTACGAGTCTAAGCCAGACAAAAGTTCTTCTCTTTTGTTCAATGGAAAGGTGATTTCACATGCTTTTGTATTACTCCCACCGATTCGATGATGTGTAGGCGCAACTTAGATATTCACTTTGTAAAAATTTAGAGTGAAGTGTCACGTGAAAATACATTCATTCATTTATGGCGTGGGAATGTTTGGAAATAGAAAAAAAACTAGAAACGCTTTTTTTTGCTATTCTGGATATTGATTTTTGCAATTAGATGACTTTTATTTTTGGTTCTGACACTAATGCATAGAAATGGTTTGTCTGCGATGATCTCAGTGCAAAATGACGCAATGGTTTCCATGCGTAAAGTGCCCAGAACGCGAAAAATTCAAATATGCGTTCTGATTTTGAACTGAATACTGTGTTGCATTCCGAATCGTTCTCATGGCATGATGCATCCAATGGATACTGCTGATGTTGGGAAAACTAGCAATAGGGGCTAAACAAGGACTAATTACACTTATCCAACGACGAACGTAATAAAGTTGGCGATTGCACGCTCGCTGGGGAGAGGGTGGCCAGAGAGTTGCTCTTGGCCTCTGTGACTGCAATGGCAGCCGCTAATAAGCGTCAAATGTTGGCCGACTTGCATACGATGCAGCCGGAAAGCAGTGCAAGATGCAATCAATAAAGTGAAGCAGCGGGCAACATTTTGCATTATTTTCGCATAATTATTTCCGAGTCAACAGTGTGTTAATTTTACACTACACCGCATCGCGGTGACCATCGAGGCATGAACTGTTAATGGGCTTTTCGCGGTCTCCTCTTCTTCAGGCGAATGCAATTATGCTTTCCGCACCGTGCTCAAGATTCAAGTTGGCCGGTTTGGCTGATAGTTGGCTCATATACTAAAAGTTCGTCTGTTTTTCGGAAAATCTGATTAAGGAAAGACATTTTATCTTTTTTATTGCACTCTTATTCGAAAATAAAGTCTACCCGTTGGGTGAGTGGCAAGCTCGTTTCTTTGATTTCGCCGAAGACAATTACATAATTTAAAGAACAATAGCATCAAATTGTTGTTCGCACAGGATAAGACCGCATCATTAGAAGAGTGATGCTTCAAATCGTTTAGGGAGACTTTACATCCATGTTGAGCATCATCCATAATGGATTGCAATTACACAGCCAATTCAGATATTTCCTGCTAGCACGGTCATCGTTTCGAATTCTCCCATTTTCACACCGGCATGCATTTTACAGCTTGTTTCAGTGAAAGTGCATTTAGTCAGCAAGAAGGTCCATCAAGTCAATAGTTGCAGATACACCAGCCGCGAAGCAGCAGCAGCAGCAGTGCAAAATCACCACCAGCGAACATACGCCAATCGTCTTGGCCAAATCTTCTGCACAAGTACAAGATGATGATCATGTTCTCACGGAAATACCTGACTTTACTGAACGATGAAAATTAATTAGGAACCTCGCTGGCTCACAGCTTGATGGCATTAATCGAACTTTATTTTTAGAGGTTCATACTCAACACCGCCGCCACCACCATGCATTAACCAAACCGAAATCAAATCCATACAAACATGCACATTACACTTGCTGCTTAGAGGTGCCGAATAAAAGAAAGATCCAAGAAAAACATTCCAATCGAAACCAAGGCGATATTGAAAGCGCACCGAAAACCAAATGGAATCGAGACGCGGGAGAAAAAGATCAAACAATTGTGGGGCCTCCTTTTTTTCCGCGATCCGTTTATGTTAGCAAATAAACGGATAAAAAATTCATATAATCTTGCTAACATCTTACTCTGATTAGTTAGGAAAATTAATTTCATTTTTCAACTCGATACGTTATGTTCAATTTTGAACAGTCATTGTAGCATTGGGTCGTCAAATTAAAGCAAACAATTAGAAATTTTGTTTCTAATTTGAAAATTTACGCAGCTGGCTTTTGATCCTGGCGTCTTAATAAACACGTGAACGAAATGTGATCGTTGCGCTTGACGATCTCGTAGAGCGGGAAAGAGAGGAGGGAGAATGTGATTGAACTTGGATAAGCATCACTTATCGAAACTATAATGGAATCCGATTTTTATCCGCTCATAGTTTTGCGAAGATATTGCGAATAGCCGCATGTAAAACACTCCAAAATTTTCCACAGATTTTCATATTTCTTTCTGTGATACTGCTACATTCCAATTGACTCTCCTATTTAGATCTTTACCTCATTATACAGGAACTTTTGCCACAGGTAAAGTATCGTTGGTTTGTTGTTCGGAGATGAAGACTGTTTACGTCCCTAGTAAGGGATTCTCAGCAACAAACCAAACTAAACCTCCAAACAACCCCGCTGTCATCCTGAAAACACACCCTAGAACTGTTTGTAGCAGTATATCGGGCTAGGCCTCTATTTTTTCGTTAGTTGGCGCCTTCGGTTAGAGAGGTCCATACTTCATCCAGAAGCAGCGAAGGGAGTAGATGTTACCGAAAAAGTAGATGTAGAAGTAACTGTAAATCCCTATTCGTTCTGCGCCAACCAGTGGTCTAAGCAGAAGAACCATCCGAGCGTAATATGTGACACTGTTTAATTTTGCTATTGATGATATCTCCAAATTCTGGAAACTGTTGCCATATAATATCAAGTCAGGCCTATATTTCCTCAACGCTTGGCGGCTTCGGTTAATCGAATAAATTCCTAATTAGAGGAAGTGGAGTACAATAGAAGCTACTCCTCTTGGATCAGTGTCAACCAGTGGTCCAAGAATCGTTTTCTCGAGTGGTTGTCTCCACTTGAATGAAATAAGACGGACAGTTTAATTTTTCGGTGTATGATATCATCACATTCACCAGACTTTCCGAGACAAGCAGTTGGTATACTAATCTTTACCATTTTGGGCAGGAAAGAAGGGAACTACTGCTGCTCACTGCGCGGCTAAAGTAGAAGGTCCTCGACTTAGCCATGGCTTTTCAACGCTATCGAGCCGCGCTTTCTATCTACTGCCACACAAGCAGAGTCTGTTGCCTCTGAAATCTTCATCATTCATCTTAAGGACTTTTGACAAATCAATCTCAAATTTGAGCATGCGAATGTTGCAAACGTTGTTTCCCCAATCTGACAAGACCGAAACAATTGTAATTGTACAACACGCTGAGCTTAGTGTTTCTACTATGAAGTTAATCTTTTCTGGACAGGATAGTGAACAACTGTCATTTAAAAAAATTGCCAATCGAAACGTTGAGTCGTACAAAACGTATTTTTAAGAGACTGAAAGGGTAAATTATTACATTAGAACATACAATATTACGTAGTATCACGACAAATGACAAATCTCACTTGCTTTGTTGTAGTAAGAAGTCATATACTTGATTCTTTTTGACAAAAAATTCGCGTCAAAATTTGCCAAAATCAAAAACAACCCACACAAGGCCGGATGAACAAAAGACATGACGAAATCTGCATGTTGGTTATTAATTTGAGTTTTCAGTATTGTTTTAATAAATAAATTGTATTTCAGAGTCAGAGTAAACCTCGGCTCTAGAAAAACACACTATTCTCTTTAGTAAATGTCGGATAAAAAAACCGCAGAAAGCATCGTCTATTTCAACTTGGTCAAAACGACACAAAGGTGTCCTAGCCAGCTCACCTACAATTCGTATGGAGATATTCAGAGAAATATCTATGCGTTGTTAGAAATTGACAAAGGAAAGATTTCCCCTCCTAGGTTGTCGCCTAATCTATGACGCCTATGACACTCCAAGTTTGTAATCTGCAGTTAAAAGCCGTGGTGGGTTATCCATTGCTCAACCCTCCTAAGGACTTAGATAATTCTGAGTTGGATAGGATCAGCTACTAATTATTGCTATTGATTACACCGCTACGTCATCAGTATTACCTCCCAAGAACACGTCTTTAAATGTTTTCCCAATGTGGAAGATCTTCAACCTCGTGTTACTCATCTGTTTCGCTAGACATGACGGATACCTTTTCTAATCCCGTCTGTGGAATGCGGAAATCACCCTTACCTATAAAAGTTCTCACTAACATGACATGATTAGAAAAGAACCAAAAATATATGAACCTCTTTTGCTGAATAGCTCGAAGGATGACTCTCTCGACTTGGGTAATTCTAGGCACGTTGCTTATCTGATGTTTGCAGCATGACAATTACTTTTATGAAGCGCTTTTATCCTCTCGCCCCACTTTTTGTCAACGCTGTAGTAACCTCTGAAAAAGGTTATTTCGGATAACCTATCGATTTCGGAATTCATATGCTGTCTATCTGAGAAGCTAACAGCTGACCTTATTTATGACAATTCGAAGGAGCGAATTGTCAAGGAGCTTCCCAACAGTGTGTCCACAAAACACAATCGATGATATACTGACGAGAGTTCATACTATTTCCAAATTTGCCTTAAAATATTAAACTGGGATAGACAAGTCTCTATTAGAAACGCTTCCCTTCTTGGACTTTCGTTTTCCAAGTAGCAAAAAACTTCAAAAACTCTTAGAGTCGGAAAGAAAAATTCCCCAGCGAAAATAATAAGTTCCGAGTTCCGAGAAACCTCGTGTGATCAAAAACATGAGAAAATCTGTTTCTCGTGCTTTGGAAGTCTTGTGAAAATGCATTGAAGATGAGATGATGCCTGTATTGTTCAAATATTGGTTTTTCCCAAAGGTGTCTCAATTAATTGAAGACATAACTAAAGCTCTCACCTTTCAACTCTTCCAAAAACATAGCCAGCGTTTCAATTGGCATTTTGTGAAGTATATTATAAAAACTACAGAAACTAAAATTTACTACCGAAATCTTTCGGCAAGTGTCTGACAAAGGACAAAACAGTTAAAATTGCGATCATTCAAGAGGAAGTATAAGAAACCTTTGAAATCTGTTTCATTTCATGAAAAAAAGTTATATACAGGGTGACATGAGAAGTGCTAGACCTGCAAATTTTTTAATTGAAAGGATCGTTACATATCCTTAATCCTCGAAATAGTATCCTTGTAATTCGACTGGAATCATATAATGTAGTTTGTGCTGCCATGGATTCGTACTGCCCGAGGTTCTGGGCTCGCTTTCAGGGATCCCTTTCAAGGGTGCCGTCACTGTTGCATGACTTTGTTTGGCTTTTTGGATGATTTGTACGAAGCTGTAGCCTTTTTAATTGGGTCCTGCTTAAATTGAGGAAAAAGGATTGGATTCGGCGATGGCGTATTTCTTCTGTAGGGGAAGGGGTGGATGTTGAGGTAACGTAGAAAACCTCTGCTTGGCCAAAAACTCGCACGGCGCATTCTAATCGGAAAAATTCCAAGAATCGGCGTTGTCTGGCTTCAAGTTGACGCGTGTCCTGTCAAGCACCCAACATGTCAAGCACGCTCATGATTAAACTGCCATTCATAGTCTATCCAGCGTGTATTAAATACTTGCGACCCATACTACGACGGTTAAAAAGTGTGATGAGCATAGCTTTGACCCTTGAATTGTTCATTCTGGCATTCTCCGGAAGCGGGCCTAGCTGTGCAACTCGACACTCTAGGGTTGGATTTTTGGGTCGTATTAAAAACACAAACCTTGTCACCCGTAATCGGATTATCAGAGAAATCTGAATTTTCCCGATGGAATGTTTGTACACTATTCAGTTTTATTTCATAACACAGGACTTCTGACACATACTTGGTTCATTACGAATTTCGCATTGCCAAAACCTTAGTAGTAATTTCACAAAAATAATTTTTGTATGCTTGCGCCCAACAATCAGATTTTATCCTAGCCATATTTTCATCAACCCTTGAAAATGACTGGTGACCGGCAATACGGCCGTTTCCAACGAAATTCCAGATCTCCTGGGAAAGTTTAAGCTGCTCGAACAATATTGAGCGGCACAAAGTAGCATCTCTTTTGGTGTCCTAAATCATACCAATGTTTTCCGGTTTTCCGTAAGGTTCCAAGGTAAGCGCTACTCGAGATGTTTCTCCATTTTGATCGTGATGGTACTTCTCAACAGAGTTTCCCAGAAATCGATTTGATTTTGACTCAGAAATTGTTGAGGACGACGACACTTTTTAGTAGCGTTTCACGAAAATTGACGAGGTGACCCTTCCTTTACGCATCCCCTAAGCATTCGGTTCACGTTGCAAAAGTTCAGTCCTCCTGATTTTTAATCCTACTCTGTCAATTAATCGTCTTACTCATCACTCAAAAGTGGATGGCAATTACTCTTTATAAATAAACAAATTGTTCACGCCCGATGAAGAAGTTCCAAGGAAGAAAAAAAACAACTTTTATTTCTTCTGGAATTGCCGGCGTAGAATGGTTTCTTTTTTGATTCACACACTTACTGATTTGGAAGGAAATCTCTTCAAATAGAATCAGATGTCCAGAGCATGTGGAAGGGCTGTAAACCCTTAAAAGACTCTAATTTATAAAGGTGTCTGAAGTTTGCACCGTTGTGAACACTACCGTCTCAAGATTTTGAATTTTTGAAGGAAAATTTGAATGGAATTTCAGTAAATTCTTTTTATAATTTTGTCTCTCCTGAGTCGCGAGTCTGAAAAAAATATCAAAAGGTGTAAAAGTTCTAGACTGTTGCGTTTGTGACGATGCACACTTCAGGCACTTGTTTATGGACATATTTGGATACTAGAATTGGGATACCTCATCTGATTTTCTTTCAGTTTGATCGTTCAGAAGAGCTCTATATGAAATCAATATGAATTATCTTAATCGAACTGACTGGTGCTGGGGTAACCCAATCAGATAAGGACATATCACATCATTCGAGTCGAATTTCTGTGAATTTTCTTGAAAATTCCTTATATTTGCATCTATCTGAAGGTCTGCCTCCTAATAAGGTATATGAAATCTCTCTTCAATTCAGTAGAAAAAACTAAAACAGGATGCATAAAAGGTCGCAAAAAGGATGCTCGGGCTCGGGGGTAACTGGAACAAATTCCTAGGTTCAGAAGAAGTATCGACTCCTCTTGTACCACATAAAAATTTGTTAGAATTCGACAAGAATACAAAACAACCTAATAAAATGAAACTTTTTCAAATCAAAGAGCAAACCAAACAGCAAAACCTAACAAGGATATTTTCGTTAAATATGACGAAGATTCTGTAATCAGCTTCAAAATTAAAACTCAGATTTTGACTACTTTTATCAAGCCGAACGGAATCCTTTCAGAAGTATGAACCTAGAACGCTGATATTCTTGTACTTGCATATCACATACTACGTGAATACCGTCGGGATGTGTGCTAGTCAGGCAACCAACTGTATGGATTTTGCTGGAACTCCTATTTAACCAAGAATATACTACTGAAATCCCTTTTTTTTGGAATTCGCATAAAACTAACTTTGAATCCTTACACCCGCGATTTACGCATTGATCTTGCAAAATGAGATTGACATTGATCCTTTCTAAATGAGATAGAGTACGAACTGTCCAATCCAAACCCCATTAGTCAACACCAATCGGAGGTAAACTGGGCGTTGAAAATTTAACATCCTTCGCAATGGCGTTAAATTATAAACAACTACTGACAACAATTTCGCAACACTAATCGCTTGCCAGTGCTGGTGCGCTGGCACGAATCACTTCAGGATGTGAGAAAAAAGCAATATGTTAAAATAGAACATATGTGAAACGGTAATGGGCTCATTGGAGACTAGTTGGTCGTCTCAACTATCATCTGTTGTCAAAGGCCTATGTTATAACAGCTCTGCGTGTTCACTTGACTATGACCCGTGACGACGAGATGAATGCATATAAGTGGTTCGCAATAGTATCTGTATCTGCTGTAATATCTGCTAAGTACAAGCATGTCGCGATGATACCTCTAAAACGTAACAGTTACGCCACCTTCATCGATGCGACACAAGACGCTCGTTGTCTTCTGTTCAAGAAGATTTTACCTGCAAATGCAGCAACAGCAGCAGCCAGCGCCACTTAATATCTTCGCTGCTTTATACGCGTAATTCTTAACTTAATCCTCTTAGCATTTTATTTATTGTCGTTTAACCCCCACTGCTTCGAGTTTGGCGCACTTGTTCGCGCCAAGCCAACGCCGCCAGAGCCAACGTCGTCAGTGCCGCCAGGTGCGAGAATGTTATGATATAAGATACTCTATGTTTGCAGATAAGTACAAATAGTGCAACTACGTACAGGTAAAGGTTGTCTTGTTCACGGCTGGTGGCAGCATATTATTGTCTTAATGAGTCATCGTCGTCTTGAACTGAATGGATCACCTCAAAGCCGCGCGCGATGCGTATAGCGTGAAAAGTCTTGCATCGGTGTTAAATGCCCCAGCGTTAACCTTAAATATCCTGCGTTGGTTTTCCTTAAAATCGCTGTTGCATGAGGATTGGGTGCTTACTCTTCCAAGTTTCCTTTTATCTGTTCCTAATAACAATAAGTTTTCAAATTTGGATCACTTGCTGGTCAGGACGAAGCATAACTAAGATTCCGAGATACTGTACTTTAGATGCATATTCAACACTTGTCCGTCATCGTTTTCACTGAGCACTGAGCAACTAAAAGTGGTACCAAGAGAAGAAAGCTATCGTACGGCTTGCCTGCAGCACATGGTTAGTGTAGGTTAAGGTAGCGATGTCCTTGACAAGGTTTCTGAATAAATAAACGTTGAGTATGCGAATGACGCGATTGATCTCACAAGAAAAACATAAAAAAAAAATGAATGAAATCAGCGATTATGTCACGATTTTGAAATTGAACTGGAAATCCATATGTCAGCTAATTCGTGCTCTACTTCACAAAACAATATCAGTTAGAGATACGAAGATAATATATTACGATAGTATGTGATCACCGGATTTTATTTGAAATTAATTTATGTCAATGGAGAGAATTTATGAAGTCATTAATGATACATTTGATCATTGATAGAATAAGGAAAGATTCAGTTCAAATATTTAAATGTTAGTTAGAAAAATCGAAAGTAAATACCTTTCCAGTAAATATTTGGAAACAAAAAAAACTGCGATCTCTTTCTGAACATTTTATTTCGTCAAATCGCGAAAAGGCTTAACGCACATTGACTCAGCACATATTGCACATGTTTCTTGGAAGGCTGATTACATTTTTTTTATGTCGTCTACGCACTTTGGTTTGGTTTTCTTCGAAAGATTACCAAACAACGTGAAAAACATTATGAAATTGTGATTTAGACAATTCGACGAATGTATGGTCTTCAATAATCTTCCGAAAAACAATGGAATCTTGTTTGATTCCAGACCTAGAAGACAACTTTTGGCAACTTTTGGCAGCCTGTTTTTTTTTGTTTTCGAATTTCTTATCTGAAAATTTCAAATATGATTCAATATTTTCTAATTGACCTACAGATTTGATATCGAGAGTTGAATATTTATCTTTAATTCAGACAACTTATTTTTGAAGCTCCTTCAAATCACTTGTTGTTTGAATGCACGTGAAATCGTGTATAGAACAAGATGTTCATATGAAAACTGCAAGGAAAAAAGCAAAAAACGTTAGAAAACCGCAAGGAGAGGGCTACGAGCCATGTTTGTTTACACGGCAAGTATATTCTGAAAAGGATTAAAATAGAGAGCCGAAAAAGTTTCTGGTATAAGTATTGCTTGTATCAAATTTAAAAGAAAATAGATTTGAATAGTTTTATAACTTTTTTCTTATGTAACATTACGTACTATAATAAATAATTAGTATAAAATACGTTCTACTTCGTTTTCTACGCCCCAAACAACTCTTTTTCTGAAACTTTCACATAATTTTTTTAGCTCGTCTGCGTGCCACGCAATTCGTACACGTTGAATAAGCTGTTGCCTGTTCTTCGGTGCTGAATATCCGAAGACGCTCTCCTTTAACTTAGACAAAACATTTTTGATGCGGCTTAAATAAGGAGATTTACCAGGTCAAGCAACTCGCACATTTAGAAAATGCTGATAAATCGCCTCATAAGTTTTCAAAATAACATGCGTCTTGGCGCCATCTTGCTTCAAAATCGCTTCCTCTCCGCTCCACATCGTTGGCGACGAGTATGGCATTGGACAAAAACAGGAACTGTGTCCTCCCTGCAATATACTCCATTAACAGACACTGATTGCTGAACAAAGTCAATTTGACACTCGCGACTGCTGACTCCGTCAGTGACCATGATTAGGTCGAATTTCGGAGTCTGATTTATGTAAATATTTGCCTTAGAATGCTGGTTCTCATTACCTTATACTGTCATTTGGGTATTGGATGCAGTGGAGTCCCCGGCTCGCTCGTAAAAAAGACGTTTGCACGTAGTCTTTGACTGCTGGTATTGTCATCAGCAAATTCGAGGTTTTTGAGATTTTGACAGAAATTCAGGTGGCCTCCAATGTTCTTCTCGAAAAAAAAGGTTTCTTACGTTCTCTTTGGGTTTGCAAGATCCACTGACTGATTCGCCTCATCACTTTTAAGTGGCTTCCAGAGAGGTGCTAAGCCATTTCGTTCATGCCCCCACCCTTGGTGTGTTTCCAACCAATGTTCGAGTTTTCCTGTTTGCTTCAGCCAAAAGTACAGACGATCGACCACTTTTTAAGCATATCGCCCATGTTTGTTTCCTCGAAATTCTACCATTTGTTTCACGGTGTTGCCTAAGTATGCTAATCGATGCAATTGCAATATGTTTTTGAATTTGACTGCTTACCGTTGTCATCGCATAAAAAATTCCAATTTAATTTTCGATAATTTTGGTATATTCACTTCAAGTAACAAAACCTGAATGAATACCTTCCTATTTTTAGACATCCTTTTATTGTACAGGAGTTAACATTATGCGGAATTTTTCCCAGAAGTAATTGCATCATTACCGTTATGCATGCCTTTAGAGAAGCATAAACTGTTTTGACTGCTGTCACATCACAACTTGTTCAAAGTATTCCTACCTAACGCGGCGTTTAAATTCTGATTTCTATAAGCTCGACATAGGTTGGTGTTCCTCCAGTCTCCAAAAGCTTTGTCAAAACTTCAGATCTCGGTTCAAATATAGTTGTCAAGCTTATTAGCTACGGCATACTTGACTAACTTATGGAGTATCCTTGCAATTTATTCCGCGAACCTATACACTGGTGGTATATTCAAGTCCTACGAGAGTATGCTAAACCTTTTTTTAAGGCTCTTCGGTGAGTTGTTTGTTATTTGTATTTGCATAATTCTAAACGCAAGGTGTCTGTAGTTTGCATCATGACAAACGAAATTCCTGTCAATTTTTCCCTCTATTTGTTTCTAAATAATTGATTAGACCGAAATGAAAACCTTGTAGAACGCAAAAAATGCCAAAAAGCGAATAAAATTAAACCAAAACTTCAAAACATTCAAAAAATGAAAAACTTTGAGACCTCTGCCTTACAAGGAGGCAAACTTCAGACACCTCAAACGCCTCAAACGTCTTAAATTTTAAGCACTTTGGATTTTAGCCGATGATTGATCTGAAGAAGAAGAAGATATAGTAGCAAAGTGTAAGTACATACAGCCCTCACTCTTCCAAAAAGCTCCCGACCTATCAACAATATTTGACTAAAACAAGTGAAATTGTTTATGGACTCATAAATGTTCTCTCTGTTTTGCGCAGAACAAGATTGCGTAGAATTACGATAAAAATGTAAATCGGCGTGCACTTGTCTGAGAGGAGTCGTGCAGTCTGTGGTAATACAGTGTGAGTCATATAACGTTTGGATTTGGAATTATAGTTTATTTTGAAGTTGCAAGCTTTGATGACATTTCCCATGTGACAGAAACTTAGTTTTATGTTTGACATTTATGAAATTGGTCGCTTTTCGCTCGAACAATATTGGGAAGCATAAAAAACTCATTTCCAAAGTAAAGAGTTTTCTACTCAAACTGTAAGAAATTTAAGAAAAGTATTTGACCAAAAGCATGTGCCAAAAACGCAGTTTGTGGATAAATTTGTGAAGCGAGTTCCTGAAATTGGGTCGTTGTTGGATAAAACCACCCGTGTATGTACTCGTCTAGTGCGAACAACCGAAAGCATCGCTGCTGTTGCTCAAAGCAATAATACTCATGAATTCAACATTTCACGCACTTCCTTGAGAAGACTCTTGCATAAAGATCTCGGTATGAATACGAGTCATTCAATTAGTGCAAGAGCTGAAGCCGCATGGCCATCAGATGCGTTTTTGGGTTGCTAAATGGGACCAAGACTTTAATGGAAGATGATAAATATCATCGAAATAACATATTTTCAGATGACGATAGGATACGTGAATATGCAAAATTGTCGTATCTAGGGCTCAGAATATCTACGTATCATCGAGGAAAACCTAATGCATCCTCAACGAGTGACTGTCTGGTGTGAATTTTGGTCTGGTAGGATTATTGGGGCATTTTTCGTCGAAAATGAGGGCCAAGTAATGGATAATGTACTGAAAAATAGGACTGATCGAATGGGGTATTGTAAGGCTAACCGTGGCAGTCATTTGAACAATGTTCTCGTTCATTCTTAAATGCAAATGTTCAAAATCTTAAATGGTGTAGAATACAAAGTAGCAAAAACGAAAAGGACGGAGACATTTACCGACGCAGAATAGAAGACTAAAGGACGAAGTCGCCGGGGAAGAGAGACAAATCTCTCTCAATGATTAGTCCTAAAAGTACGACTCAAAGGCAAGTTAAACTGCACGTCTGATCCCTGACCTCAGGCCATAGCGAAACAAGTACATTAGTAAGGCTGATGTCTACTTGACACAGCTTTTGAGTGGGCTACAAAGTTTCTGGTATTCATAAGTCACATTTACTCATATGCATATTTGGCATGCAGGAGGTAATTTTTTCCCTGCAAAATATTAAATTAATAGTGCGATGAATATTTCGGCCGAATTCGAGAAAACTACGTCTGAAGAAAAATAGAATCCTGTGAAAAATATGAAAAAAATACGGGTGAAAAATAGAATCGATTGGCTCAGTTTGCTTATAGTAGTCTTTGCTATTAAAAAGCATAACTGCTGTCATTGAGTGACGTTGCCAATGGATGGATCTTCTCTTTCCCTCTCCACCTTCCCTTTTTCGAAAGAGAAGCTGGATTCAGATTTCTTATAATCTGAGAGTGCCTGGAGGCATAGGAACACTAGTACTAGCTCGATATTAAGTGTCAAATGGTTCCAAGCTGGGCTCTCCCGTTGACAGGGGAGATTTATAGTGGGTAGTCCGTAAACATTGCGCCTCTGAGGGTCACACAATCAAGAAGGAAAAAAAATTTGCACATTCCCACTACAAAAAAAGTTTAAAATTTAAACTGTCAAATTATCCAAAAATAAATTCGACGGTTGCGAATTTGCTTTAGATGAAAGGTACCTCAGATACCTTCGTCGTGAAGTCTTCGGGTGAAAAGTTGTGCATTTTGGTGGCAGAGGTTTTGTGGTGTCAGAAATAGGAATGGGAATCTAGGAGATCGTCATTGCTAATTTGGACCTCTTTATGTCGATGTCCTACTGCATCGTAATGAAGTGCCAGTTCACAGGACGCTAGTTGACAAATATCAACTCTTGGAGTTGAATTATCTGGGACCGCGAATTTAGGTTTTGCCAGAGCAAGTGTTCACGGTAATTATTTCCAGTTTATATAGTAACATTTGCAGATTTTTATCAGCAAGTTGCGATTCCTGTTCCTTTGTTTGTTTGAGTCGTCACTCAGTGTCAATTATTAGACAATTATTGAATCTTGTACTTTGGGGTCCGTATTTTTTGTAGTTTGTTGGATGGTTGATGGTAGTAAGAGATTTAAAGTACTTGAAATACTTTGTCTAGATTTTCAACGCTCAATGATAATTCCTCAAATCTTTTCGATATATTCGTTTGTTTTGCTTGCTTGTTTTGCTTCGTTTGATACGGAAGAAATTTCGAAAAACATGAATTCCAAGAAATGTCTTTTTATTGTTGTCTTTATTTGAAAATTGTGTAGAACTGTAAATTTATTGTTTTTGATATTAACAATGCGATCGCAAAAATGATATGGGTCAAATGTCTAAGCATTAACAAAGTTAAGACGATTTTGTTTCAAAGGATCACAACGAATAAATGGGACTTTTATGTATTGATCTAAAATACTCAAGTGTTGGAATACTTTTGGACGGGTTTTTGCTGGGAATCCAATTTGATTTGATTTTATTGAATTTGAAATTAGTTTAATTAATTTGAAATATGAACTTTACAACCAAAGTAGAATAATTGCTAAAATAATGGAGGATTTCCTGTTTAGTTTTAACATTGTACTCTGTTGTTTTTTAGTTCAGCCCCAACGGCTACAATGTTGAAACAAATAATAAAATCAATTTGAAGATAAGATTAAATTTAAGATTGAAATTCTACAACATTTTCGCCCAAGGTGAAATCCATTTGCTCTCAGCTCATGATATTTATCAGTCATAAAAATAATAGAAAGGACACAATTTTCAGAATTTATGAAGCAATAGCAATAATTGCATTGACGCAATTCCGGGATCCAAATAAGCGCCTTTTAGATCAACAACTATCCATTATATATGTATGGCCAATCTATAAATGTACATATTTATGCATTTGAAGACAATTTCGAGTTCATCTGAACTAGTGACTACTTAGACGGCTAGTTGATCGCTTGATCAGTGAATTCCTGCGTAGCCTGCCGCAAAAGATCGAGGCAAATAGCTTTCTATAACTCCTTTTTTGGGGTAAATAGCAAACTCAACATTGCACTGCACTCGATGCGTTTATACTGGTAACGGCAAAACAATATATCGAAAAGATCAACCAACATAAGATTGAAGTCGGTGAAGTCTTGGTGTTCCTACCAGAGCAATTGTTCACATATGCAGTGATATATTGTTGACGTAGTTGTTATTGTTGGTGTTATCAAGCTGATTGATTGCTGATGCATGCGCTTCGCCCAACTATGTTAACATCAATTTGCTGGACAAAATTGTAGGCTCCTTTCATTTATGGATTGTCAAAATGGTCCGATTTGGAGTGGATCATCTCAATTCGAACTAAAGTTTTCCAGGACTTTGACTGGTCTTCAACAAGCCTAGGTCGACAACACCAACTTCCTTGAGCCTAACCGTATGTTATCTTACTACTACGCACTACCTTAAACTTCGCTGTTTCATATAGATGTGGTTTTCGCTTTGAGATGCTTTCATTTCGATTTGATTCGACTGGATATGATGCGATACTCGTATTCGCGCTGCAACTACGCGTACGTACTACTACGATTACTGCAGCCTGGCAATGAATAGCGATGTGTACGTTTATTTGTTATTATCAAGTCTATGCCAAATATGATAGACGGGACATGTCCTCACAAATATAGTATGAGACCAGTAAATACTTTTCAGCTCGAGGCTCGAGAAAGAGTTTTCCCATATATTCTGACATCATATTGACGATGATGATAATGATAATAATGGTGGGGAGTTGCGGTGGTGGTGGACACCGACGATGCACAGATCTGCTACCAGCGTCTTTGTATAATTTCATTTAAACACCGACTGCATTTTATGGTGTCGTTAGCAATAACAGCTGCAATGAAACATTATTGTGATATATTGCCAACTCAAAGGACAACATTTAACCATTTAAATTTTGTCCAAGCAAACAACGCAGGACGTGATGAAAATCTGAAATGGGCCGCTCAAGTTTAAGCTTTGTAATAAATGCGTTCATTTTTTATGAAGTAAATTATGTGCTTAAAAATGGTTAAATTTAAAAAAAAAAACATAATCTTACTTCTCCCTACATGCACACCTCATCTCCTGCTGCAATGTTTGCGTTTGATTCTCTGGTGATTATATTATTGTAGCAATTATGAATCGTTAGCAACAAGATAAAATATGTGGATAAGAGCTCATGTAAACTTCAATTTGAATTTATTTTAAATTTTGAAAATTGAGTACATATTGTTTGAAATCGAAGCTTCTGATGGTGTTCATATTCAAATCATTCCATACTAATTCAATTATATTTGTAGAATAATATTCATTCCACTTTATTTCAATCACTTTCCTACCAAGTTTATTCTCCGCTCTTTTAAATTTTCAAACTGAATCAAAAGATTTCTTAAACCATTCCTTGACGGACGTTGCTGTATACTGAATCTAATAGTAGACCTTCATTCCTTGTTGAGAATCAAAAGCCATTTACTCCCCAATGTCGAACTCCTAGTCGTATAAATCAACTGAACTACCGACTAAACACTTCCAAGAACTTTGCCTGGATCTCTTTCCCCATTACATCAGGCAAGGCTTCTTGAATCTCTCACCACCTTCAGATTAAGGTAACGCCTTGTTTTAACGGGACAGACGGAAAGGTAATAGTGTGGTCCTCTTCCTTCTGCATCGACAGGCAGTCAATGATGTCCTTTCTGCGAAGAACCATCTACATGCTATGTGACATGCGGATAGCGTTGTCTTCAGATTACTACATCTTTCCCACTAACCTTTCCAGACGGAACTCATCAATTCTCTCGCAGGATTTCATTCGGTATCTCACCCATATTATGCGTGAGCAGAAACTTTGACAGGCGTCGTCTATGGTATTCATTAAAACAAATAGGCCGCAATTGCCCTATTTAGTATAGGTGACACGAAAAATAACCCATGCCCGCGAACCATTTGTATTAGGTTATAATTTGTACCATCATGTCCTTTACTAAACCGTAAACCCATATCATTGTAAAAAAATGTGCGGTTCGTTTAGCTTCGTTTTTCCGCTTTCCCGGCTAAATAATTAAGGTCACTCTTCTCCACTCTGTTGTAACAGGCTCTTTGTCAAAATCCCATAGAATGACCAGGACATCAAAAACACATAATTCGCTGAAGGACTTTCCCGGGCTGAAAGTTCAGTTTCTATCTTCGATCACGATTTCGCTTCAGTCGATGGATCAGGAGGTTATTGCAAGTTTCAAGAAATTGTACACTCGCGCGCTGTTTCGTCGGTGTTTTGAAGCATGCCAATTCTGCTCTGCAGAAATGACTTTAAAAACGTTTTGGAAAGAAAATCTGGAAAAACTGGTATCAATTCATATGATTCAAAAGGTGTGGTCAAAAGTCACGCAGGGCGAGTTGATTTCTGCTTGGCAAAAGCCGTGTCCATCCTTCGTTCAAAGAAGCGGAATTGATCAGAGAGACGTCTCTCCAATTATGGGAATGTAATTTTGATAACTGCTAGAGATCGGAAATTGAAGGTAACCGAGGATGACATAGAAGATAATAAACTTACTAAGAAATTAAATCTTCTTTTTCTAATTTAATTTTCTAAAGATTTTCGGAACGAATTAATCGATTTCACTTGAAAATCTATGGAAAACCAATGATCGGTCAGCGAACACAGTTTTGTAACAGAATATGTTCGTTAACCTTTCAACCCGATCAAATTTCGGGATGCATAAAAATTCGTTTATTTACCGTAATCAACGTAACAAACTTCAGTTCGATCTTTCGAAGATTTTCAAAGTTTTGTTTTAAGTTTCAATAGAGGGCCGGTAAAATCAACATCCTTCACACACAAGGATGTTTTGAAGCTAACAGAATAACACTTCACGCTAATAACAACTTATCCGAATATATCAAATTTGCAAGTTTGACTGTACGTTAGAAATATGAACGAGATTCGATTGAAAATTTCGCGGAATGGGCAACATATGTCCTGTGTATTACGAAATGGAAATGATTTCGAAAACGAAACAGAAGAGGGAAGGACTTTGGCAATTTCGCATAGAAGTGCAGTTATTTACCATGTTTGACGGATGAGAAAATGGCTAAGAAAATGCATAATATTTCGCAGAAGGTTCACTGCAACTTTACAATTTCATTTTCGACTATCGATTCCTGGATGAGAATGTTCAAACGTGGTTTTACGAGCACCAAGGATGAAATACGCCGTGGACTTCCAAAATCAGGAAACTGGTCGACAAAGTTCATGATCTCGTCACGTCGGTGCTAGATACAGCGCAATAGCACATGTAGATTTGCATTTGTATCGCAATTTTGCGCGAATCCTAAACACGGGCCATCTTTTTTACGCAAGCATGAAGACATTGCTGGGTTTTCGTGCTTCACGTCAAATGGGAAGGCCATAGCCGCCGCGAATGCAATATTTTACAGATCACAAAATTGTATGGTTTCGAGAATTTCAAAAAAGGAGTGTCGCTGAGTAAAGGTTGTCGCCTTGGAAAGGGACTCGGTTGAAAAATAAAACAAAGACGTGTCTCAGTACAGGGTTTTTTTTTTGCTCAATCCAGAAGCTGTTCAATCTTCTCTCGTACTTCTCTTCGATAAATAATACATAAAGTAATGTAAATAACATAAGACTTTATTCAGAAGGAAACGAAAGCTTTAATGGGGCGTTTGGGTTGGAATTGTTCAAAAAATCAAATTTTTTTTTCATTAATTTTGGTTCCGAATAAATTAAAAATACGATGCTAAAAGTTTTAGAGCGATCTTAAAATTTTAACTAGTTGTTGAGGTGAAATACGGTGAGAACGGATTTTCCAACTTTCCAGCGTATTTCATGGTTCCTCGGCTCCCGACTCGTTTTGGAACATCTGCTTCTATTTATACTTGGATTATATACAATATATGACATATTTTACACATATATTCTACAGAAGTAAACGTAAAGTAAGGAAGAAAAGATTTTACGATTTCCATATTTTCAACCTCAATTTTTTTTTTCAAATTTCCGCCATTTTGTAATTTTTTGGCGGGAAAAAAATTTATCAAGGTTCTCGCGATAGCCACTTAAATACAGACTAATTTCTGTTTTTTTTTTACAAACTCGAGAAATCACGTCCATCATATATTTTGGACATTTTTTTGAAAAATCTTCAAAAATTTTGACAATTTTTTTTTTGTTTACCTAAAATGTTAATAAACATTTGTGCGGCATTTTAATTGAATTAATTTGAATTTTAATTGATTTAATAGTTGTTTTTCCTCAAAATCAAAGCCTAAAAGTCGCCTTAAAGGTTAAAGAAAGGTTGAAGAAGGTCTCAACAGGTTTTAAGGAAAGTTATTCCCAAACCAATTCATTTTCGTTGATGGTACGCAAACAAGTTATCCTGTGCGATACAATCAATGATATCAGGTGTAGAGGATCAATATTCTGTAAGCGTGTCCGCAGGAGTATCAATGGGCTCATATGAATACATTAAAGCAAATACGTATATGTTTGAAGATGTTTGATGCACTTGGGTTGATGGATTCATTGTTGAAAAAATAAAAAGACAACGCCGAAAATGTCATTCTAGTAAGCCATAAACAATCTGGCTCTAACGTGGGGCCTAGGAGCAAGGATACTCAAAACGATTTTTGAATCAGTTTTGTGGCACTTTCATCGACTTTGCAGCATCTCAAACATGCTCCTCGAATAGTTAATTGAAATTTTGCAAGTGCCAAGCAAGAGCAATTCAAGGAATCATTCTTTTCTCCTTACGTATGGTTCGTCTATTTACTCTTTCTCATCCTTATCCGTGAAATCTTACTGTCTGCTTCGTTATTTTCGGTAAGAAAATAATTGTCATACGTGATTTACCTGATATAATAAGTTAGACGTGCTGGCTTAGAGCTATTTATAATCCTTTTGATTTATCTGTTACGCATATGTAGGCAATATGCAAAAAGATTTATTTTTGGCTTTCTGGTTCAGTTTTTTCCAAAGTTTTTTTTTCTGTTCTATCAAATCAACGTTTATTTACTGGCACACTTTGAATGTGGCCATTAAGATCACTATCATTTGGTACGATTTCCCGATCGCGTTCTACACTTTAGAACAAGAAAAAGGAAAATTTAGACTCCTAATTAAGAATGTTGTGATGTCTAGGTGGTCTTCTGCATGTTACACATTAATTTTCGCTTAGCTGAGGAACACGTGTCCTCATGCATAGTATGTCTCTTTCATTTTTTATTTATCCAAAGCTTATCCAGTAAACGGAGAATATTTCCATAATTTCAACCTACACATCTGCATGATGTGGTATTTGTAGAGTAATTAAATATAATATTGGTGGCTATTATTAGTACGACGGCTACTGGTGACCTTTGCTTTTACATAAATGCTTCCAAAAAAAGTGAAAGCCTTAAAAAATGATTTTACTGCGTGCTGTGCTTCTGCTGCTCCTGTTGGCGCACATGTAGAATGTCTGAGAACTGTTGCAAACTTTTTGGTACATGCACACATAAATTAGATACTGTTTAATGGAAAAACATGTAAATAAAGGAAATTTTCGCGGAGAATTTGGCTGCAAGTTGATTTCAAATAAACGTTTGGATTAGCCGAAAATAAAATCATAAAAGCATGTAAGCAACGTTTGGCATAGCGATGTGGACGCTCCTTTAAATCAAATGGGAATAAAAATGATTTTAAAAATAATGCCAACATGTGGCTTAGCAACATGATTGCATTACACCTTAGCGTCTCCTGTTAAAAATTATCGCGCATGCTCCACTGGCATCCTAGAGTTAATGATAAAAAATTGGGGCCATCGGCACCGTTGTTTATGTGATCGGAAAATGGTTGAGAACGGTCAGATAAAGATCACAAGATTCACCCAAGGAGACTTTTGTTTAGGCTGCACAAGTTAACATTGAACATCTTCCAAAAATTCGTATCTGACCGATTGTTTCAATTGATACAGAATAAACACTTCATATTGTTTTTCAAATTTTTCCATTGCCATCCTTGATTTTTCCCTCTGTAAGCCTGAATGAATAACAGATAAAATAAATATGTGGTGTCAATCGAGTTCCCTTCAAAAGGACCAAAAACAAGGATTGACACCACATATTTTTCGGACAAATTTTCATTATCATTTCACGAATTACTTGCTCACCGATGTAATGATTTGTGTATAATTTCAACGTACAATGGATTTTATGTTGCGAATTTTGCATAGCCAAGTGCTCCTTTTTGAATTTTTTGTATGGGAAAACGTAAACACGATCCTATTATTATTCGGTTGAGTATCAGACTTAGTTCCGTAGGCAGATGTAAACAAAAGACACTTTCTATAAACATAATTCCATTTTTTATTAACTTCTTTGATTATCTTTATTTTTTTTTAAAGCTTGTTGAAATTTTTGAAATTCGCCAGACTATAGGCGCCATAAAAATAGTTCACAACGGTCTAATATTACAAACTAGGAAGTCGGTCTGCTAGTGATTACTCTATTAAAATATTTTCACTCCATGTTTATGTTCTACATTCCCTCGAGTCTGTCTGCCACACCTTCTAATTGTGAAATTTCCGAAAATACAATAGACATGTTTTCAATTAAACAGGCGTGAAACGCCTTCCGAGAACGAGCGAAAATAAAATTTCAGCGACTCGAAGGGAGGAGGTTTTAATTTCTATAATAAAAATTTGCTTCTTCTGTAAACTATTGATAATCGCCACTACTGGTTTGACTATCAAATTAGTAAATAGTTTAACACGTATTTAGTGGCTTTTTATTTCCTCAAAGATCTACGTCAGACACGCTTACCATACACAACGTCAACACGTTCGCAATGGTACTATTAGTTAAAATGTCAAACTAAAACCACAGTGTTACAACTAATCAGAGCTAACGCAGAATTCCAATTGGTGTCTGTAAGGCAAACTAGCTCAAGTTAGGACATAGCCAACGCAGACGAAAGATGGTTAAAGAATGAAATACGAGACCACATTTATCTGTGAGCGCCCCTTGTAGGACCTCAAGCCCTCCGAAAATGCAATTCAGGGGATGTAAAAATACTTTCGCAAGTACAATCTACCTTGTGCCATCCATACACAAACTTATCAATGCACACCCATCCAGTTATATCAAATTTATTGATATGTCAAAACAAAATTAATAAAGCGAAATCCTCTATCTACACGTCGGAGTTGTCATTTCGTGAAAATACCATTTGAGATGAAGACCTTAACGAGGAGGAAGACAACATAAAAAATTAAAAAACTTCTTGAGACTTGTGCAACAGGTAAAGGACATGATACGACCAGTATCTATGACTGAATACTTAGATTAGACAAACTGAAAGCATGAATACCAGACACAGTGACTTACAACACCCGAAGTTGCTTTAAAACGGCTTCAAAAACTATTCGAACACTTTTAACACAGTTTACCGTCTACAAGTTTTTCTAACTGTCATACTACTTACTGTCACACGAGCAAGACTTACCAAAAAGCTCTGCAGTCAGTTCAAACTAGAGCTTTACGATGGATTTGCCGAGTATTCTGGCATGCTAGAGGCATGAACGAGAAAGACATGTTAGGACATATCACATGGCTGGAAAGATTTTGATCTGACATTTAGATGGCGCCACAAATCCAAAATCTATGCGCTCTTTGTGTAGTATCAGCATTAACTTAGTTCTTGTCAAAGTTTCAAAACATTTGGCTTACTCATTTTCAAGTAGTATCTTTCGAAGTGGGGTGTCAGAAGTTTGGTGTGAGAGGTGTCACAATCCTGTCAATTTTTCGCCACTATTTGTTTCCGCTAGACATTAAACTTAAATGCAAACTTAGTCGAGTGCAAAAAAGTCAGGAGTGCGAGTAAAATTTATCAATTTTTTATGTCAAACTATCCAAAAAAAAAATCGAAAGGGGATAAAGTGGAGACCGTCGCGTCGATGACCGTTGAAAACGAACGATGAAAACGTCAGACACCTTCGAAGTGCTCTGCCTCTGCAGTTTTGTAAACAACAGAGAAGAGTGAATTTCATGTTTAGATAAAACATTGTTTTGTGTTGGGAAAAAATACGATGCAAACAAAGGCATCGCATGATCAATATTATAATAAATGCCACCTACCAACCCCCCTCCCCCCTCCCTATTCTGCCATTAAATATTGTTTAGCTGAATTTCGTCGTGATAATACGAGCACCAGGCATGCCCCACGATCGGGAAAGTAAACTGAGGCAGCGACTTCGGAAACCATCAAAACAGTCTCAGATCTTGCGTTGAATTATCGCAAAATTAAATTGAATGAGATTACTCACATAAAAGGAACCTTGAAAAGAATGCGTTTGACACAGAATTCATGATAAAATCTCCATAGATCATTTTCAACGTAGAAAAGGAATAAACAGACAATATGATTGTGCATTATTGGGTCTATTAGACACGGAAATATGGTCTGAAGGATCTCATTTGACAATATAAACATATCCTGTTTAATCAAGACAACGTTCTAACGCGGGATACGACCAATACATTGAAGGAATTACGTTACGAAGTGGTTGAACATCCATTAAATTCTTTATGATTTTGTATTTCCTGTTTTCCCGGTTGAAAATTTAAAAAATCAGCAGCTTGAGTTTGCCACACGAAAAAAATGCCTAACAAAATGAGAAACAAATACCTACTTCGAGGGTCTTGACGTGGACTACTACAAGAAAGCCATCGAAATATTGGAATATCGTTACACTGAGTGTACTCTGGTGGCTATGTCGAAGGATAAAATCGTTCTTGCATTTCAGTTATTTTATTGCCAGGCCAAAGACTTTTCGGCCCATCTAGTAAACGAAGACTTACTCATAGACACAGTATAAAAAATATCAAGGACAGAGTACTGAAACTATTTGACTAGATTTCAAACAGAACCATGAAAATCCTCAAAGTCTCAACTGATAAAAGTCAGAGTAAATATCCCAGACAAACTAACGCATCTCCAGGAAAATTGCGTCATCGAGGAAGTTCCTAAAGAGTTGTAGTTTATATTGATACCCAGGAGAGGGCGCTCAAACTTTTTGACACGGAGATATAAAGATAGGCTCGATATTTTAGTGATAAACCTCGGGTAAATGTATATATACATGGCATTTTGTCTAAAAAGGAACACTTGCTCTGCACAATACACAAAGCAGAGCCAAAAAGCAGGAAAACGGTTCAGGTGATGTAAGGCCTGATCCGAAACGGCCATTTGTGCGCGCTCAAAATGCGCTAGGATAATATCGAATACTGAGGTGTCTGAAATTTGCATGGCTACAAGCGCAACCCATATGTTTTTTTCTTGCGTAATTTTTTCGTTACTTTAACTTTACTTTACGCTCCTTTAGTTTTTGCTTTACTCCAATCACTGACACATTGCGAAGAGTGAAAAAAATCGAGATCGAGAAAATTGTTCCGCTTACAACGAAAAATAAACACTATTAATCCGCGGATCCCTGTGAAAAGTTTAAAGGTGATTACTTTCGAAATTTCCGAAATAGAAATTCGAATTTTCGAAACCGATAAAGTTCAAAGTCCACATCAAATACAAGTTACTTCCTCGTCTAAAGTATTTAATTAGGATCCAGCAATTGTGTTTGGTTCTCAAATGTGCGAAAATGCTGTGTCCTTGGCAGAAAATATACGAGTCTGCAATTTGTATCGTTGGGAATTTTCTTGGCTTGAAATTTTTTCCTTTTTGTGTTTGATTTTTGTCGTTGACTGAACTGAAATGAAAAACTTATAGAACGCAAAACAAATTAACTTTGCAAAATTCAAAAAACACCAATTATCAAAAAAAAAATGAGGACCTCCAAAAATTCGAGACCGTTGCGTATATCGAAATAAAAACTTCGAAAATCTGAAAAAAAATTTTTGTAGCTTTGCGGTCACCAATGAAAGGGACGCGGATTTTTAGGACAAAATTGATGAATGGAGGATGTATGGAAGGATGAATACAAAATATGGCAAGAAAACGTTGGAGGGAAGTCTCTATGTTAAAAAAGGGTATTTTGCACTCCAAAATCGATTTATGAGCAAGTTCAAAGCAAGATATAGGGTTGATAGAAGGCAAAAGGTTTGTCAAAGTACACTCATCATACAGATTTGATGATTGTTAGGATCAAAGATTTGATCAGGATTGTAATATGGTAATTTTGTTTGAAAAAAGTTTCGAAAAAACGCTTATTTTCTACCTGATTTTCCAACAGTTTTGAATATCCGCTAAATAATATACGAGTACACTCACGTGGATATTGCACTTTTTGTTAGCACATGTGAGTGCTGCTTGTATGTAGTGGGTGATTACTAAGCTATCGCTTGTTGATATCTCTGAATGTTTCAATTATTGTATACAGAAGAAATCACAATAATTCTATTCCCAAGATAGTTATGCACAAGGCAATTGCGCAGTTTTATTATTATGCAATGATGACGATAAAAATAGAGTTTAATTATAACAAATTACTATCTGCAACCGACAGGTAGACATCGAGACATGCAGACGGATGATAGGTATCTCCTGGCTATCTGTTGAACTAATTATTCGGCGCACATATGCATTTTATCATTACCATGCGAGGGCCTTAGTGCATTTATCCGCATTGATTCGCTTTAGGCCATTGTAAACTTATCTAGATATAATCCAATTAATCGAAAAGATCATGCAGCAGTGGTCGATCTTTCATTCAAAGGATCGATACTATCAGATCCGATTGAAAATTACGCAATCGATTACGTACGTATTTTAATGAAAAAGATTTAGTCAATTAATTCGGGACATAAATGTGCGAGCGTTTGCTCGATGAAGATGAAATACGAGGCCAGAAAAAGAGAATTCGTCCAATTAGAACCAAAATATGTGAATTTCAAATATGGTCCAATTTAAATTATGGCTATCGCAGTTTTTCGGCTTAATTGCATAGACTGCATGCAGTGAAGCCAAATAATAGTCGAAACGACAAAGTCCCGCCAATCTCTAGTCATCGACGAAAAAGTATCTTCGTTCGAAGTAGCTTAATGAGAAAGCATTCGCGGTTGCCTAACATGTTCTGTTAAATTTTCTTACAGGTACTGATTTATTATTTATTGAATTTGTGAGATTACGAGCTTCACACGTACCCGCACTGCTGAATCCAGCTCAAATCAGCAAAATCGTCTGTGCGTATTGTGTCGCGGAAAATATAGTAGATATCTTCGCGGTCCACCATAAGTATGTTCTGTGGACTATTAGTCTACCACGCCATACAGTCCACCAATCTTTAAATTGCTCGAGCATACCGAAAAAAGCTTTGCATCCAAAAAGTCGAGGCTTTTATTTATTTAAATTATCGCTTCATGCGATCACACACAAGAAATATATATGGGCGTAAATAAATGAACCGAAGAAAATCCCATAAATGGGAACGAGCTGTCCAACGCTGATGTGTTTTGTGCCTGAAATTGTCACAAGAAATGCGATCGTGTTCCTAGTCTTTATTTAGCAATGATTATACCGAGTGGTAAAAGTGCGAGAACATTATATTTTTTGGATAAGTGGAAAATATCCACCCCCGTGCCGAGGGTGGGAGGTCAACGTTGGCCATAACGATGACAATGACCAAATAATGCAGAAATTATCTACGTAACATGTTATGTATGGATATGTGTAATGATATACAGAGAGATAGATACACGGTGTGCGATTGTATGATTAAAATTCACAACGAATCCTTTTGGTTAAAACGAAACTGACCATTAAATGCGGCGTCGTGAATCACCGCTTCAAAATGACGTAGTACATGTATCCAAAAAATGTTTTTAATGTTTTCCCTCGGCTTTTCAAACGAACCATGCAGATAAAAATAGAAAATTGCGACAAGTTTTTGGTCTCTATAACAGTTTTCCATCATAGAAAAGTCTGGCAAGTTTACTATATGCCTCCAAAATTGATAAATTTTCCATCAACTTGGTCCAAATTTCAATCGGACTCGCACCGCTACCGCCAATTTCCCACTAATCTCATTCGCGATTCCGAAGAATGCTCAAATCGAGTGGATTTGAATAATAAAATGAAAGCCGAAAGCAAAAAGGCCCATTTAACAATACACAAATTCATGAACTCTATGAAATATTTTCACGTTTTGAGGTATTTTTCCCGAAAGATATCAACTACTATCATAAATTATTCGCGTATCTTTTTTGGACGGTGGTAATGCGACATGTTGTGGATAAAATGATCTTTTGTCTTCCACGAAAAAAATCGTGTCAGTGGTCTTCATCTAGACAATTCGTCTGAGTCAGAATCGGATTTTTTTCGCTAGGTAAATCCCGCATGGAAAATGTTAACACACTGAAGGTAGAACTTATATGACTTAAGTCATTTTATTGAAATATAGCCGCGCTTCAAATGAAATTGTCTATCAAATTCAAATTTTATTTTTGCTGTTTTTTGCTATTGTTGTTGCTACTGTTGTGAATAGCGTAATAACATTTCGAAATAGATTCGGGTGTATTAGAGGTGGCTAGAAATGTTTACGAATAAATTAAAAAAGAGTATAAATGTCCCGATTTTATGGTGCAAAAGATTTGTTTATGATTCAGCTACTTTTTGTTGTGTAGCATGCGAGCATTTGCAGAGCTTTCATAATCCAAAATAGTGTATACAACCTTTCAAGTTTGCTAAAGCAAAACAGAATTTCCAGAGGAATAATCTAATGCGGAAGTTTCCGTCGAAAAAAATTATATAATTGTTTGCTAACGCATCTGATCTGAGAGACGGATCGAGTTTTCGCGGTAAAGTTGGTCTTTATTTAATGCAAAAATATTAAAATCCTCAAAGATTTGCGTTAATTGCGTTTGACTGGATCATTTCGAAAAGGGGCCATCTTTAGGAAGTTTTTCGCGAGGAGCATAAAAATTGAATAACATTAAAAGTTATGTACATGATGGCTCAAACGTTTCTGCATTCTGTTTTTTTTTCGTTAAAAATGTTAGTTGTTAATAAAAATTATTAAGTATACCGCCCTATCTCGTAAGCAGCTATGATGATTATTTCAGGGGTGAAACCCTATAGCCCTTCAAGCAGGAGAGCGTAGGATGATGCATGTTCGCAGGAATCAACAGTGACGAGAGCCTATCGATCGCGCGGAATGGTATTCCCCCGAGACTCGTTCTGTGAACTTTGGCTCTATGGCAAAATAACTGGCAATGTGACTCGTTCGCAACGTTAATTTTTGTCAAAGATTTGGTCAACCGAGTCCTACCTGTTCCAACTCCTCCCTTGGCATGGGTATTTCCTGTCAACAGTCTGCAGAACACAGGTAAGACTGTCATTTGCAGACAGTAAATAGGAAAATCTCCGTCCGCCGACTGACAGTTCTTACCGAGGAGCAAGGACCATGTCTATCACACTTTTTTCAAGCCTAGACGATGGAGGAACAAGTTTTCTTGCTCAAATGTGTTCTCAGCGCGAGAAAATTGGTGGACTCTCTGGAAAGTCAACAGACTTTGAAATCATCAATTGACAAGATGACCTGTGTGACAGATTATCCTCGAGTGTTTCGAGAAGACGAAAAGTTTCTTGAACTACTGGTTGACACAAAAGGCAAAGGGAGGTTTTACAGCCAGGTCTTCCCTCCTCCGGACCCTCTGACTGATAATGGGACTCTTCTAACTGAAGGTGCTAATTGGTGTTAGGGGCTGTCTTTAAACGATAGTCGGGTAGCCTTTAGCTGATGTACGTCCTTTTATGACCTTTTTTTGATCTCCCATTGACAAAAAAAAATACGTTTTAAAAACAACACAGTAAAGGCTTTAAATTATGTACGTAAAAAGATGTATAACTTCAGGTGGTTACTAAACATTCAAAAACTCGTTTTCGAAAAATTTGTCATATATTTTCCAAGTCCAGAGTCATAATTAAACCCTCTTCATTTTTTAACGCACTAAGAAATGCAGGTAATAGATACGTGTAGGTTAGGTAACCTAAATACACTTTTCTTTGATACAGTATTCAAATTTTAAATTGGTTGGGGGTCTAGAAGAAATCTTGGCCCAGCCAAGCACATTAAAAGTATTTAAATATCTCCGTAGGCACTCAGGCTCCATCTTACTTCAATATGATTGTTCTCTACTTGGAAATTGGTCTTGATTTTTTAAACACTCTAAACACACAGGGCGAATAGTCTTTTAGATTGCAAATTTTCAAAAAATCGAAATTTCTCTTTTCTGATTTTGGTTCTAAATACAATAGAAAGTACGATGCGAATGGCTTTAGAGCGATATAAGATTTTGAAACTAATAGTTAAACGCCTAAGACGAATCGCGGCGTGATCGCGCATTTTTCAATTCTTCGGCGTAATACATCATTCTTGGCGCCCCGCTCGTTCTTCACATCTGCTTCAATTTAAACTTGAATTATATAGATTATACATTTTATATATATATAGATAAAAGTATGGAAGCTTAAAGAACCGAACTTCAAATGTTAATTTCTGGATATCACGTTTTTTGAGCATGCAGACACAATCGAATAAAAAATATTGGGGCGATCACTCTGAATTTTGAATATGTTGTTGGTGGCATGTCTGGCTGTCGCGTGAACTAGGATCTTGTTGACCAGAAGTAAATTATCCGATTTTCAGCAGAATTTCTAACCTCAAAACCCGATTTTTTCAAATAGCCGCCAAAATAGTAGTTCACGCACTGTTCCAAACTCGAGAAATCTCGCCCTCAATCAATTTCAGAATAATTTTTTTTTAAAAATACGTAAAATCCATTCTCGTAAAAAAATTCTGAAAAATTTATTTATCTATCTAAAATGTTAATAAATATAAGTGCAAAATTCCAAATCGGTATCTCATTCCTCCTATGAAGAAAAAATCACCATTTCTGTCTAGTACCCTGGGAGAAATCGTGCTGGTCTTTCAAAGCCTTTCGAAAATTAAAATAACATGAAATGTATATCATATGCGAGTTTCATCCCAAAAGAGCGAGCCTGCTTTTATATCCCCTCACTTGTGTTATTCATTGCAATCCGGCGGGTGACATCCTTGGAAGTAGTCCACATTTGATTGAACAATACTTTCCGAGCGGTATTTCCATTTCTTGAACTCTTCATGGAGATAAGTTTTCGGAATCGTCTTAAATTCGTTCAGGAGAGCTATATCGGGACTTCAGGGAGGGTAGTAGCTTGATGCATTGTCATATATTGGTTCGATCAATGCCGTCGTGAAATGTCATGTTAAAGCAGCCAATCATCACTTGACAAAAATGTGGCGGCTTTCCTCTTACGGCATCACACAATCTTTTTCGAAATTCAACGTTGTATTCTTCAGTGATGGTTTGACGTCTCAGAGCATAACACCTTCATTATCAAAAAAAAAAATCGGTTAAGATCGCCGTAATCTTGCTCGTTTGTGTCAAATTCTACCTACGATTCGTCCAGAAACGAAGCATCAAATCGAAAATCGGAGGTTCTTTTCTGTAAAACCTTAGTTTTTGAGTTCCAATTATATTTTCTATATATTTTATTTATATATTATAATTATATTTTCCAATTATCGATGTCAATTTTTAGACAGTGTAGATCGAAAAAAAACCGCAAACGCAACGGTCTCGAAAATTTATTTGGAGCGTTCGACTTCAATTCCTGTTAATTTTGTTCGCAATTTTGACTTACATCCAGTTCATTTGCTTTTCAACTTAGCCCATCATCATCGAGAATTACGAAAAAGTGAAAATTCGACATTATTGGCTATCCAAACATCAGTCACTTCATAAAGCGCTATGCCATCACAAAAACTACGGATCTAACGGTATTCGATCAATATAACCGGATTTTTGTTTGGATTGGTAAATTTCCGCTTATTCTTGCGTGAAACAGGATTATTCCTCTCAAAATTTGGTGTAAAATATACACATATAAATCGACTTGTATTTTTTGTATCCCAGTCTTTGAAAGGTCTCTCGAGAGTGTTAGCGCTGTATGTAAATATGCTGCGATAAAATCGAGCCCTTCATTTCAAATGTCGCCCATCCCTGAGGAATGAGAAAATTTTGAAACGAATCCAGTTAGGCTTGCTAGGAATAATAAGTAATGAAGGCCGGATATGAGCCCTTTATGTGAAAAATCAATGGGTAAGTTCGCTTGAATCTAGCTTTCACGAAAAGCATGAAAGGCTTAAAGTCCGAGATGAGCCCTTATCAAAATTATCTATCCGATTCGATTCAAGTGGAAGTTAGACGACCCATAGGTCTATTAACTCTACCTCACGTTTGAAATTGGCTTCAAAAGAATGTTTTTCTCGTAGATCCTTTATTGCCTCTCATTCGATAACGCATTGATTGCAATGAATTATACAAAAGTAAAATCGTAGTAGTAGTAGAGCACAGAAGCGATTTAAAGGTCGCAATTGTTTACAGATCGATTTTACAAATGTCAATTGAATGCTTAATCACATATGGATACTATACTATACTCGGCGCACGCTTGACCACATTTTATCTAATATCTACAACATATTTGAATAAGACACGGAGACCTGACCAATAAAAATGATATAAAGGCTGCACGATCTGTAGTTTTGCGAGTATGAGCTGTTTACGCCTTCGCGGTGCTGCAAGCATATTAGGCTGTTGTATTTGTTATCTATTCGATAAAACTTCAAGTGCATATGAGCATTCCATCTTGATCGAGGGCATATTCTACGGTGCTTGCACGGAGCGCGATCAGCCCCTTCTCGATGGATTGACCAGATTCCGCGCTTCGGGATCTGGGTTGACTATCGAACGTCGAGAGAGAGAGGAGGCCACAAGCAAGATACGACCTCTATTTCGTTTTCATTTTAACTAATCCATTCATAGCATATGAGCCAGCAGGTGGTACATGAATTAGAAATGTTAATCATTCTTATCGACTCATATGATATACAGGGTGTTGAGTGTTTAATGAATGCTATATCAAGTCGAATATTGTTTATGCAGAATACTAAAAAAGCACTGAATGATTGATATGTATGTAAAAAAACTCAGCAAACATTTTTTAAGTACTTTCAGATAAATGTTTCGAACATACATGAATGAAAATCATGGGCACCAGTTGATGTGATACCATATTTAAGGTACCCTGTTCTAAACGAGAACCAAGTGTGAGTATTTGTCAATGTTTGTCGATAGTAATGGGAGCACCCATCAAGGTCCATTGCATACTTCGTGCGTAATAGCTTTGAAAAGTCTGAACCACAAATGAATTTTCCCCCATGTGTAAGTTCCTCATTGAGAGCGCCTGCAACAACGGAGAACCCATGTTAAAGTGATCGCCTTTGAAGGTAAAGTGGAAAATTGCATTCCATCTTCAAAGAAAAATTATTAAATATGATAAGAATGAGTTTAGATCAAGGGTAATGGAAGGAATTTTAGAACATATGGAAGGATACTGATCACTATCCGGAATTGTCATTTAGCGCATACACTCGCGCGCTCTTGGGTGTATTTGAACACGCCAAACAATATCCTTGATGATTACTTACGATGCTTTAATTGGTACTTGATTGGCTTAAGATTCGTATACTTTTCATTAGCCAATGTTTCAATTTATCCAATTTTCAGTAACAAAAACTAATTTCCATTAACTTTCATGAAAGCCTCATTCGAAAATCATTTGACTCTGAAGTTTCTGTCCTAGGTCCCATATTTGCCAGGGTCTGCTTTTGAATGCTATAGTTTCAATGAAAACAGTCTTGATGAGATCATTTGAAAATCTCATACATAAGTATCAAAATCGTTCTCACTCCGTTGTTACTCTAGGTATAGTCATTCCTGTAAAGTATTTTTTTTTCCTGCAAAGCCTCGTCCCACTGGAAGCGAAGGATTTATTTTATTTTTAAAATTGGTTGTAATAACCACCTTCCGCTTTTCCTTGACTACTACACCCGTCTTGACATTCTCTCCTTCTAAGTTTTGTGTTTCATAACCCTGAATTTACTGATTCTGCATTTAAAATCTTTGAACATGAAGAATATTCCTTCTTTCTAGCCCTTGTGAAGATGTTAAAAAACTTTATCCTATTATTAAGTAGTTTTCACGTTTTATTTATTTGCCACTCCTGGATGCCTTCAATAAAATACAGTCAATTGGGCTTGTAACATCTTTTTCAGCTGACAATATTACGCGCGGCCTTTCTTGAGTACTTTCATTTTTCGTATAGTTGACACATTTTTGATCAAACTAATTTTTCCTGCGAGTTTCGGCCACAAAACGCCACTCCCCGTGCTATTTAAGCATTCACTCATTTTCCACTGTTTTCTTTGGTTGAATTGTAATGCCTGAGACGGACGACAAAGTTTGAACTGGTTCTTGACGTAATAACGACGTTAATGTCCAGAAACATATTCTGTAATATAAGGAAAATATTGGTATACATCTTTAAAATAAATCTGTAATATATTTGTAATATATCTGTAATATAATAATAAGTTCTTCTGAAGTTAATTTCATTATTAAGCCAAGAACTAGTTCAAATGACGTCGGGTAATTTGCAATGCTTTTTTTTCAGGGTCGTAGGAGATGTTGTCAAGAATTAGGGTAGTTTTTTATTTTCGCGGAAACCCCAATGTTTACGATTTCTCTTCTCTTAGTTATAAAACAGATGGGCGACTGCTTTTCATTAATTTCGAAACCCTTTAATAAACTCTTATTGCAATGCGATCTTTGACCCCTCAATCGTTGCAAATTTCCGCTCATTTTCTTTTTGCTGTTATTTCATAATGAAGTCTTTTGCTCGAAAAAAATTATAGGTCATCATGGGCTTTGAACGTCTTGCGTATTTCGCTATTGTTTACATATGATACATCCTGTCATCTTACAAAGAAGCAAGGAAGTTCCCTAGGCATTTTGTTGCCTAGTGCTCCAGTTTTGTCACGTTACTCCTTCGTACTCCTCCGTTTAAGTGAGGAGCTTAATGGCCAGTTTGGAACAATCTAAAAGGTCGTGTTTTGTACTTTCTTCTTCCTCGTCGCAATCTCGGCGGGTGTGATCCTTTTGGATTTATTCTCATTTCTCGTGTTGACCTAAGAAATTGTATCCATTTCGTATTACCTAAAATGTTCTGACGACATTTCTTTTCGTCGCTGGAAGTTGTTTTATTCCCGCTCTGTTAGCGAGAGGCCAACGAGTCCCAACTATCCTGCTGTCGTCCCTGTCATCTAATTAATATCTACCTCTTTCCAGGTGGTTTTGTCTAGATCATTTCACATTGTTTCTACTAGCACTTTGAACTTGTCTATTCTAATTGCATTTTAATCGGCTGATCCAGCTTTTGCTAGATCATCATTTCCCTAAGATCCATGTTACTTTTACATTTACTCAAATTGCTTGAGGGTTTGAGAGCCGGCTTACAGGCCTGTACTAGTCGTAAGACTACGCACTTAGAAGTTATCTCAACTACGACAACCAGCCGAGAGTGTTAGCGCTGCATATAGCTTTGCTCTGGTAAAAGAATCCTTTCTGGCGGTGATGACATCTCCGGCCTTTTTTCTCTATAGTTTTTGAAACAGAAAAACGTGGAAGGGGACCAGATTCAGTCAATAAGTACCCCTACCAGAGTGCTACCAACGTAGGAGCACTGAGTTAGAAGTAATCTAGTACTCTTAATAAGGAAACAACGAAAATACTCCATACCAACTCGCGATTTGACGGGAGTTGATAATTTATCAGGAATAAAACTCTCAAAATGCTTAAAAAAAAAAGACAATGCAACTATAAATTTAACTAATGCTTGCTCTATCTCTTTCTTTCTGAAACCTTGCGATAGTTTAATTGCTTGTAAATAGTTTCACAGTGATTCAAACATTGTAATATTCTATAAGTAAACAAATAGTGTACATATAAAACCTGAGTACATTAGATAAAAAAAATAAACAATGATCTTAAAAAGGATCCCGAAATAGCATTCAAATCAATAGTTTCGAGAGACTTCTCACCTTGAAGCAGATACTATCGACAAATTGGTCTATTTCCATTCTGTTTCATTAAATTTAGACAAACAAAAAAATTGCAAAGGAAGTTCCTGCTTTAAGCATGTGACCACCCGTTGCGAGTACAATAGAACCATTTATATAAAATACTGTCAAAATGTCATACGCATGTCTTACGAAAAAGCATTGGACCGGATATGTGTAGTGTATGTGATCACCATCCCTGATTCATACATCTAATGTTACTTTTTCTGCACTAACGCTGAAATAAAGACTTTTATAAATTTTCTTATGTCTTTTATGTTCATCATCCCTCGTTGTAATTCAATCGAGTTAAAAAATAAAGAAAAAGCAAAAATAAGACAAAACACTTAGCATCGCTTCAAGACTAAATGTTGTAAGAAAAATTTTCATTCATTGTTACCGAAACAAAATACTACAGGTATATTTGAAGTTGATTTTTTTGTTTTTCTTTTAAACGTTTTATCATCACTATTTTGGCAGTTTTCCCGGTGAATTTAGTGAATTGTTATATTTTACGCAAAACAGCAAAATCTTACACATTATTTAACAATGGTATTGGGAAGATTGCCGAACATTGGTTTGTTTTATTTTGCGTAAAATTATAACTTCCGGTCAGAAATGACACATTTGACATGTGCCTGCCAATACGTAAGCAACACTGAGTTCAAATGACCCTGAGGCAGTAAACTTATTTGGTTGATGCAATGTTTGGAGCCTCAATGAATGAAAGTGCTCCGGATCACATATTGAGAGGACACAGCAGTTTTTTCTTTATCAAAGTAATTTTATTTGATATTTGAATATAAAAAGAAAATTTGGAAGCCAGCTTTCTCAGGATATCGGACTGCCACATGCAGCTACCGATAGTACTTATAAGACAGGCTTTCCGTACGGGTTTGTGACTGTACTGCTAAATAAAAACCTTCCTGTCACACAGTGGATCATTCCTGGAACGGCTTATCACAATACTTTGTACTAGGTCTCTTTCGTCTAAGTTAACGGCGCCTTTGGTTTAGGCATTTGGGCATAGGGAATTGGAACGGGAAAGGATCACCCAAAGAGTGATACCCTCTTAAATCTGATAATTAAACGCACGTATGCTACTAGCTTGTTATGAAATGAAGCTCTATATGTCCTTTCGACCTAGTACTTATTCTCCTAACCCATCTGATGAGAGCTCGCCTATTCTCGCTACAAGATGAAAATGCTATGACTGGTATTACCCGCGATCCAGGCGGTCAAGAAATTGTGCTTTGACCGTTATGTACAGATAAGACTTTTAATAATGTCTACGTCAGGTCTGACAACTAGTAATCAGTCTCTCAGCAGACTTTTGGTTGAGCCACGGTCACACATCAGAGATAAGAACAAGAGTTCCCATGCATCGAGTATCGCACATCCACCCGGCCTGCTACAGAGCTAGAATCCTTTCACTCTCTTCTCGCGATGGAGCCTCTCTATTTAGCACCATAGGTACCGTTTACGCGAAAGCCATGACCATCTTGCGAAAGGTAGTTTGGGGTGCATGCCTGTCAATTTGAGAAAACGTCACAACATTTCAAAAAAAGGAAAATAGAAGTTTGAATAAAAACAAGTATCCACAGGTAGTCAATATTTTAGAAAAAAGATAAGATTTACGAAAGATTTAGAAAGAAGATAAGATTTGCGAAAGAAACAAAAATTTACTAGAAATAAGATAAGAAGAAGATTTACGAAAGAAGAAAAATATATTGTTACTTCTTGCATCGCTTACCACTCACTGCACGGCAGGAAATAATTTAATAACACAAATTTAATTGAATGGCAAAAAAGAAGCCAAGACAGTTCTTTGCAGGAAATATGTTGAAAATAATACACAAAGCTTTCTTTTCTATTGTACTTCTTGGTTTATGTACACTTTTATTATATAGCTGGCAATGGTTGTTCGTGAAAAAAATAATAATTTTTCGTTTGAATTAGATAAGAGCGAAAATTCCCACCAATTTCCCACTATCTCTGGTAACACTTATCTTATGAAACCAGTTTAAGTATAGTTTGACAGCTGACATCTTAAGCTTATTATATTCATAAAAACGTTGTGATTTCTGATTCTGTTTGCAAGTTAGAACGGTTTAACAATAAATGAAACTAAACAGGATATAAAATTAATTTTGAAATTCTATTTCAAGAACGGAAAAAACTGCACACCAAATAAAACAAATGTAGCAACTTTTTCTAGTGGTGTGACAGAAATAAAAGTCTGTGAATAATTCTCTCGTTTTCGCTCCGGAAATTTTTAATTTCGAAGCCGCACCATCAGACCATCCGGCATATAAACGATGATATTGGAATAAAAGTAAACGTTGATAATCGAAATTTTTTTTCCATGAATAAAGATTCAGACTGCAGTCGACATTCGAATGTCACATGAGTTAACCATGAAGAAGTCATAAATCGAATTCAAATCTGCAAAGCATAACTTAAAATAGAAAGAATCAAACAAAACGGACCAAAATTTACGTGAAAAGGCAGTTGAGCTTTCTTGAACGAATGCAAGGCCAACATTGATTTTGAGAAACTAAATGCTATGTATTTGGTCGACCTACAAGCGAATCGTGAACTATGAAAAAGTGCGGACTGGGCGAACCCAGTCAATACTGATCTGTACAGTTACCGACTAGTTAGATTACTGCAGGCATTTCAAAAACGTGGCCAAGATTAATCAACAGAGGCGCGTTGTCTTATATCATGACATGCGCAAACCATGCACATCTTTGACAACAAAAGTTGACAGCTCTCGGCTGGGATGCATTCATCATACAGCCTGTACCTTCAGAGCACAATTCGATTCGGTCGTTGCAGGATTTCCTCAATATTGTAAATAAGTTTCAACAGAAACCTGTGAATGCCACATGTCCTTGTTTTCGCTCAAAAAATTTAGAAGCTATACAGCTGGCACTAGCAATCTGGTATTTCTTGGGAAATGGTATAACTTACTAATCAATATAGAAAACGTTTACTGCAATCAAATTCAAATAAAGTATCAAAAATTATCCTTGATTTTTTAAGTCACAAGGAGCTTAGTCAAGCAACAAACTCATCCCACCATCGCTGTCATTTTTACAATTTACAAAAGAAAGTCATTCCAAGTGCCTCAAAGATGAGACATTCAATTTGTCACTTAAGTGAGTTGATATCCTCAAATTACGAGAAAAACAAAACACACGATGAAGAATTTTACAAAGAAGTTCATCCAATTTTCGCGAGAATATCTAATTAATTTGAAATTTTCATCTCGTTTGGCTCGAAGCGTTTTCTATTCGACAACGTTTGCCGCCATATCGTCGTGGTCTTCTGTGGTAACCGGAAACATAGAGAAGACGTCGACATTGCTGGTGAAAATTTGAATGGCCACTCCGTCACCGAATGCCTAATCTAATTGGCACTCAAAACACAAAATACAGACCAGAGGGATGCGACGGGGTCACCACTTCTGTATGTGTACTATATATCCTACCTAAATATATTTATTTTTGTTTCCTCGCAATATAAATTTCAAAGCATGTTGCGTTAAGTGGCAAATGTAATCGTCTCTAGCTGGCTATGGTCCCAATATTTTACACGTACATATGCTACAAACGCGGCGCATGCGTCTCAATTTTGATTTTGGTTTTGTTTTCGAAGTGTAAAATTATCCCTAACGTTTGTTTGCTCATCACATATCATATTTTTTATGATCAGGATACGTGGGATTTCTGTGCTGTATAATATTCTGATTCTTAGAATTTGATGAATGGACAGTTTGTAAGACTGAATGGGAAAATTTTTCAAATAAACAATTTTTCATGTACAACTTATTGTTTTAATTATCATGAGAATCCTTTTTGAAATCTGACCAACAAGGAATTTCTTTTATAAATTCAATTAATCCTGCATAGTGTGAATATAGATTTTTGTGTTTGTACTCGTTAATACACATAACATTTAATGTATTAACATTCTATTTTCTTACCTAATATTCCGTGAAATAGATCCTTTGAAAATTGATACACCTGTGGTTGTAGTCCTTTCAGTGTTCAAATTACTTTGAACGGTGAAAGTTTTGATCAATCATTTTTACGAGCGAGGACAAGAAGTCCAGTGGTGAAACATCTGGCCCGTAGGGGGAGCGCAGCACTGCAACGCCATAGGCAGCGGGCAGCACCGCAAAATCTTGTAAACTAGCTCATTGTCATGGTGAAGAACCCACTTGTCATGTATAGTCGTCTATATCCATCGAAGCTTTTTCGTTTAAGCAGGATAAAAATTGAACACTCCTCCTTAATGTTTTGATTTTGACACTCGTAGTGTCCCCGTACCACTCAGTGCATTTTACGTCATGTTTTCAGAGTAGTACTCCTAGTACTACGTTTCTTGCATTGAGTGTTCGTGCTTGCAGCCATCGCTTCAGCGGTATTCCATAGCTCTTAATGGCATTGACAATGGATACGTGTCCTAAAAGAGTTGTGAGCCCCTGAAGTGGGCGAGCAAAAAAGCAAGCAGAAATGGAAGTATAAATACATGGAAAGATTTTTCGGTCGTATAAATAGGAGTTAGCATTGACAGCGTGCACTGGAAGAATCCATTTAGAATATTTCGATTTATTTTCGTCAAACAACAAACAATCCTTAAATGTGATAAGGAGGAAGTGATCGACTTATTATGAATTGAAGACCATTGGATTAAATTGTTGGAGACCATTGGTTCTTGCAAGCTTGATACCCGCAACAAAACTATAAAGTTATTCACATTAAGTTCCTTGCTCCTGAAAAAAAATTGCGTATTTGTTTAGTACGGTCAGTTAGAGTAATCAATTACAGTGTAGGTAAACCCGCAACACTTCAAATTTAAATTGAATTCTAATTTTAAATGAACCCAAAACTTGGATATTTCAGCTGATTCCAATTCTAGCTCGCATACCTCGAAACGCACTTGCCCCCTAACAAACATAATTTTCAAGTTCCTACTCGACATACATCCAATAAGAATAAGGAGATGCGCCTTCGGTATTTCTGCCTCAGGCTCCCTAAGATTGTGTGTCATTTTGAGTTGCGCCAACATGTTGTATTTGTTGATTGCCACTACACAATCTATCCCATCTTTATCGCCATCGTGTCACATCTTCATCAATGTATGTCAAAAATTTAGTGTAAAAGCATTACATGTTGACTATGCATTCTATCGACTCCTTGGACTCACACATTGGCTCTATATTTTTGACAGAATCTTGACGAACACAAGTATTTTTCTTATTTATGTGTTTTTATTTTTAACTAAGGTGAGTTTCCTCTTTTGCGGCGGCTGACTCTCCCATCCACGCCTCAGAAGTGCGCTTAACGCGGAAAATTAACGACGGACATTGTCGTGGTGCGAAGCAATATAACATGAACATTTGTTGGTAAAGGACACTTATGGGGCCAACGAATGGAAATGAAAACTGAAAACCATCAAATGAAACAGAAAGAAAATTGTTAGGAGCAACAAACAAAATTTGTGGAGCAATTTTAGTGTCATTTTCGGCAAGTTTTTGAAAGTTTTTTATTTGATTTTTTTTTCTTCTTCTGTGTGAATATGTGATGAGGGAAGACGTGAGAAGAATTGTTTTACAATGTAATAATGTGTTAGGGGTTGACGAATATAACTTGAGGAAATTATGTAAGGGCGCACGAAAGACGGATAATAACAATAAAATTTACCAATGACACACTCATTTGAAATGACGAGATAAATGATGTAATTTTTCTTCGTCTCCAATATATTATCCTTTCCGGAAAATGACACAGTTGCGGGAAATCAATTGAAATTAACATGTTTGTTGTGCGGGAATCGAGTAAAAATTTCTATAATTAGTTTTTTTTTTTTGGATTGAAATTTTTGTTTTATTGGATCTAGTTGCTAGATGCATTCATCAAGGAGATAGTTGATTCTGAAAACCGAAAAGTGGAACCAAATCTTTCTCTGACGTTTTGCAAACCTAAACCGATTTTTCCGAAGATAAACTCAGTCACAAATATTACATATAGATCAAAATAATTTAAGGTCATAAGAAAAGAGCAGATATCTACAATTTATAACCAGGAAAGATCGTAAATGAATAAGCAAGCAGTTAATCAAAAGCAATACAGGACCAAGCAAAGAACTTTGTGGAACGCCAAATTTAGAACAGAATCCGGGCAAAGTGAATGAAGCAAGTTATTCGTAGACGTTAGACATTTTGGGAAAGCTATTTTGTTCGGAAGTGAATATCCATGACAAAATGGCCACCTACATCTTTTTTATGCGAACGCGAAAAATTGCATAAACCAATACTATGCATAAAAAATTCCAATTTGTATTTGCCATCTAGAATGTTGAGTGATTCCCTAGTGATAACTCATGCGATTATACTTCAATAAACTTCGAAACTGTGGTCTTATTATGTAGAAAACGAGTGCTCTAACTAATGTAATGTGTGTACTGCAACATTTTTTTTGAGATGCGAAGACTGTTTGCACTTTAAGTGTCAGATTACCAGTGACACAAAGCAGCTGGACAACCCACTAAACAGCTCTGCTATCACACCAAGTTTGAAACATTTCAAAATAGGGAAGTCCTTTCTTCAGCAAGCAGGAATATATTGGAAAAGGATTGCGTCAAGTGTGATCTCCTGCATTAGTAGGTAATTGGTTAAAATTAGCGTTCTTTATGGGAAGACCCATTTTTCCACTGCGATATGCAGTTTCATTGTTTTTTTGAAGTTAACCAATTTCTCACTGAACCGTCTATAGAGAGTTCGACCATACTTTGAGAAACGTACGATTGCAGCATGAAAATGTCATTTTAGTTTGAAAAATAGAAAAATAATCGCAGTTTGCAGTAAATTGTTTCGAGAAAAAGGAAGTTGCAGGATTGCAGCATTGCTGTGTCTAACCTGACGACACCCTCCTTTGGGGATGCTAAAATTTGGGATCTTCAAAGGTCGTACCGTTCTTTGTGGATTTCCTCAATTCTATGAAACTTGAATGTATGGTTCCTGATTGACGGTAGTTTTAAGTTCTACCAAATAACGTGTCCACTTTTGAAAGGCTCGGTCATATTACAAAGTTTTACAATAGTATTTGTGGTGTATCCTTGATGTATTGATAACTATATTTGCTCCAAATTTTCTCATTGTCCTAAATTTTCTAAAAACGCTGAAAATTTTGGCTCAAATTATCGAGTTTTGGGTTTTTATATGCAGGTTGTTGGAAGTTACTGCAACTACTGCTACTACTACAGTTGCTGGAAGAATTGAGTATCTTTACTGCGATCCTTTCGTGTATTGATTTCTCATCATCCTTAAAAATCGTTAACAATAATTTTTGTTTTACTTATTTTTGAAATTCCGCAACAAGTCAAAGATATGAGAATATATCACGATATTTGCTAGTCAGGAGCCTTTGTTTTGTCAAGGAACTATTATGGAATGTTGATGGGAGGTTTCTTAGGAACAATTAGAGCCTAGTATGTGAAAAACGTTCAGGGTTTTGTCGTGTTGTTCCTTGCCTAATCACTCGTCTAATAGGAAACGAAATAACTATGAAATAATGATTTCCTTTCGAAAAACACCATTAAGCAGTCTAAAAACGAGATGCGTATGGTTTTTGACATGAACCTTTAAATTGCTGATTGGGGCTTTCTTTGGATGCGGGAATTCTAGGCGTTTCACTCGGCGCAATGGCTACAGATCGTACTCAAAACACCAAGTATTGTAATTGGTCATCTTACACAAGGAGACCTTTGCACAGTTTTGCAAATTCGTAGCGAAATTTGTCCACGTTTCAGGTTTCGTTTATCAGTGTGGACCTCTGACGCCAATATGATGCACAAACAGCCTTAGAATTTACTCTATATTGGATGACATTTCTTAAAAAGGCTTACGGAAATCAATGTGCTTACGGAAATCAATGTGCTTACTCTGAGCTCAACTGCTGCGAGTGTATAAAATATTGGTCTCTCTGGAAGGCTCCCCGCTACCACGCAGAGGTGTTCCAACCCTTTTTTATCGTTCGATTCGCGCTACAGAAAATAAGTCCTACTACTTCGTTCATTCTATTACGACTAGTACTACTACTAATACTACCACTACTATTACCATACTTTTACTACGACTATTACTACGGCTACTACCACTACTACCACTACTAATACTATTACTACTACTGCCACTACTACTACTACTACTACTACTACTACTACTACTATTACTACTACTAATATGGCAAAAGTCTCGATTTGGACATTGATTTTGACATAAAGAACTGCCATTGACAGTTTGATTTCTAGGCATCTTTCGTTTTGCATCGGTTTTCTGAGGCAATACGTTTCAACTTGGTAATTTATTTGGGTTGAACGAGTTGAAATTTGTCAGGTTTTCTTGGATAACAGAGGAAACAAGCTCACAGATATACTCAAACAATTAAGCAACATTGGACGCGATTTGATGCATTTTTTAAGAAAAAAATTAAACACGAGCCATTTTAAAAAAAACAAACGAGTGAGCAATTTCGTATCATATGTAAGATACGAATGTTGGACACAATGTTTAACACAAGATGCTTTCAAATCGGTAAAATATATTGTATTCAATGTCCAATACACTAATTATTATCACAATCATATTATTATGGATGAGGCGAATGTGACGAGCATTGGAATTATTTGAATGGGTTGAGCATTCCGAAAATGGCTCGTCTGCTAGTTGACATTACATTTTGCTACCGTAATTAAAATTGTTACTTGCACCAAATATGGAACTGATTTATTGTTATTTTATTCTTTTTACTCATAGCAGCTTTTTCCTCGCATTCAGCATGGTAAAGTCAAGGAAATCTATTTGCTAAATTTTTAATCTTATTTTCCGCGTAAACTTATTTGACAGCATTGCATTGCAATTCAGACTTTGCGACCTGAATTATAAATTCGCATATTCAAAACCGAAAATAAAAACGCCCTGGTCAGACTGAAGCTTTTACCAGTTTTCAGCCGTTAGTCATTTTCAAACATTCTGAAACAAATGATGTAATAAATTTTTCACGAAGTACAATTTTCCGCTAGATTCGTTGTAACAATAAATCTCAATAAATCTTCCAACTTGGATTATAATTTTGCTTTTCGTCGCCGTCGCTTGAAATTCCAAAAAACAAAAAACAGAAAAAATATTTTCTAGTTTATACGCTTCCAAACTTGCAAGAAAAATTGACTTCGTCCATAAAAATAAAAGAAAAGTGTGGCGCAACGAGTCAATCAATGGAACTGGTAATTGTTAAATAAAATGCAAGCTAGGCAAATCTAGATAAGATTATTTATACAGAATTTAGTGATTGATTAACTTTGGAATTTCAATTTCAATTGTTGCTGAAATATTTCTATCCATAATGTGTGAGTGCTTATTTAGTTCACGTGAAAAAGGTGAATGTACACGAATGATATTATGGCGCCATTATACTTTATAGACGATAATGACAAATATATCGCTTGAAGTAACCGTTGTCATGGTGGTTTGTCAACAGCGGAAAAATGTTTATTCAAGAGCCTTTAGCTACATATAAATAAATATTTTTTTTTATTATGTAACGAATCGCCGAGGCCAATGATTCATGCAGAAATCATTTAGTCGCTTATTAACTCAATAAATCGACATTCAATGCTAATTTATTCTAGAAAATACTTAATTGGATCACCGTAAATCACAATTCAAGCTATGCAAAAAGCAAGACTTTAAATGCAGTAGTAAGTGTGATATTTGCATGTCATAGAAGCTATATCGATGCTACTAAAAATTCCCAAATGTTTTAACTTGTACTTCACGTAATGAACAAAAAGTCTCCCAGATTGTTCAAACTATTTCGCTGCTACGTTCACGTGGCGTGATACAGTATAACTGAATTATTCAAAAACCAAAAACGAGTCACTATACCCATTGACTGCTTTCCCGAAAACTGAGTTCATACAAAATATTTCCCATCAAAACCGGCAACTTCCGCTCATTCTCGACCACCATACGACAGCATCACTGTATGCAGCCCTGACACTCTCGTGCAACTTCTCTCACAGAGAGGTAGATAAAGCACAAGTAGATTTATATTTGCGTTACGTCGTTACGCAAAAGCTTTGAGAGTGGTGTATTTGTTTGGCAAAATTGAAAAGAAATTTACCAATCGAAAAGAGATTCCAGATTTATTGCGGATAACTTTTAGCTCGATAGGTTGACCGAAGTGTTAACGCTGTGGATACTTCTGTCATAGCGTAACAACAAACACTCCGAACAAGCGACCGATCTAACGGTATTCAAAAAATTCGGGAGAATTACATTGGTGTTCGTAAAAATGTTTATTTTTCTCTATTTTGTCTATCTGTTTACATTGTGCTTGTAAACAAAACGAGCAAAAAATAAATATTTTTACTAACACTAATACAATTCTGTAAAGTCCGTTCTGGATTTTTCTGGATCGGTCGTTTGTTCGGAGTGTTATCGCTGTTTGCTGTTACGCTATGCTTATGTTATGCAGCGGACAAATACCGTGACGAAAAAATGCTTGTCCTTTTGCTCGACCCATTTATGAATACCTTCCATGAGAAATGAAGCGTTGTTCGGCCAGAGCCGACTGCATGAACTTACAAAAAGTCAAAAAATCATCGCGAGCGATATGTGCAAAATATGGCAGGTAGGGTAAATTTTCTCATTTGACTTCTTCCAAATATATTTTGGACAGTTTTGTAACGTGTGGTCTGAAGTTGTCGTATAGTAGAATCACCATGTGGTCTCTGTCATATCTTTCCCTACGTTTTACGTTCCTAGCTCAATGAAATAATGTTAATTAATAAGAGGAGGAGCAGCTGTCTAAAGTTTGTTTCGTTGCAGACGGAAGGGTCTTGAGTTTTCAACCTCTCGCTTATGACGTTCTAACTTTGAACTAAATTTCAAAAATTCAAAAAGTGAAAAATTCTCCAAAAAAATAATGAGGAAACGCTGACATTTTCACCACCAAAATTGAAGTTCTTTTGTACTTTATGGGAGAATTGCAGCGACTGCAGTGAGAATTTACCATTACGCATTCGATGCACACATACCATTAGATAAAACACAAAGTAGTGACCGCTAGACGTATCCTAGAACAAAAACGCAAAAACGAATTATTTTTATATTGAAAACATTTATATTGAATGAAAATTCTAATTAGATATGTATCCAAACGTAGTATACGACGTACTGGGACATAAAGACGAAGGTGGGGAGAGAAGTGCATTAAAATTCTTTTCAAATCTACACTTGAACATAATAACTTACATCCGTAACTAGTTTTGAAAATTATTTTTCTAACATATATTCAAACTTAGAAAACTTGCCATCGCGAACTCTAAACTCTCTGTCTTGCAAAAGGTCGGTTTTTTTGCTACATGAGATATTTGTATCTCTTTCTTCGTGGTGTCTTTGCAGAGCTCCACGTGGTTCACCTCTGAAATATAATCGAAAGTAGAGTAGATTTCTACATGTCTTTCACAAGCAGATTTGTATTCGCATTGCGTTTTTACGTAAAAGCTTTGTGAGTGGTTTTCACAGAAATGTTTCAAATAGAATTCCACTTATTTTGGCCGAATATTGCTAGATCGGGAGTTTGTTCTAAGTGTCAGCCCTGTATGACCTTAAGCTATATGATCTTAAAGTTACTGTTACAAACACTTTGCAGAATCTCTTGATCTAACGGTATTTAATGGAACTCTCTCTCAAAGATTTGAAGCTGAACGGGAAGGATGTTTGTACCTATGCTTTACTCATACCTAGTTTAGTTCAGTTTGAATTTGTCTAATGTTTGAATAAGTACAACTAAGCATTGGTTCTTAGCTCCTCACGTATGATCCTATTATTTCCAGATGGTCCCTCCTGACTCCTACAGAAACCAAACCATACCTGAATCAAGCCGTCGAATATCTGAAATATAAATTCAACTCTGACATGTTTGAATCATATCTCAACAAAAACCGTCTCAACCAAATAACGGTTTGACGGTTCTATTTAAAACAAAGTGGGTTTACACCACTCCGTATTTCCTAGATGAAAAACTGTAAAGAGAACAGCAAATTTTTGAATTAAAAATTGAATAAGGATTTCAAAATTCAATTCGAAATTTCCTGTTTCATTTTTCATTGAAGATGTTTTGATTTAAATTTTGATTTGTAACTTAAAGAAAATCTTTGCCAGTGGCAACTCGAAATGCATCTCGAGATGAAGAATCAGTGACCGTTCTAGATAAAAATTCGTGTCAATCACTTCTAAAGCTGACCGAACCACTTGCAGTTGACTTATCGGCCCAAATTCTTAGCAATGATCTTGAATTTAGGGCCGAGGATTCCACATGCGTTTTATTAATTTTAATTTTCACATCGAATTGCCAGTGATGACAAAAAAATGTCTTGGAATTTTGTGTCGTTAAAAACGCAACGAGCATTAATTTTTTTGACAATTTAACTTTTGCCTCTAATTGTACTGAATTAAAAAGCGTATAATGGGCAAAGAAGTCTAAACTTCAAAAAGGGAATTACGAAAACTCTAGTTTAAATATCACAGGAACCTACAAAAACTGGAAAAATTCGAAATCGTCGCGTTTGCAACAATGAAAATTTCAGGCATCCGGTCAAAAAAGAGTTGCAGTGAGACAAGTTAAGCGAAACAATAAAATTTTGTGGTAAGTCGGGACATGAAACAATAACGTTGCTCAAGTAAAGTATTCATGGCAAGTAGATAATGTAGATTTGTTGGGATCAGCTGGGCATAATCGGGGCTGTAGGCAATTACAGACTTGAAAGCCTGTACTTAAAGCAGAAGGGAGACAATATAGCAGGGCCCATAGCGCCTCAATCAGGCAAAAAAGCCAAAAAGTTGGATTTTCTATACTTTTGGGCCAATCAAAAAACATTTACCTGAACACTCTGAAAAAAAGTCTTATTTTCTAGTCGGGCTTGGGATCGGCTTTTGCGATATTGGGATGCCATTTATACCAAGAGCCATACTTTCTTCCATTCCACTTTGACGTTTCGCTTATGAGTACGAGCAGAATGTAAACAAAACACAAAACTTTCACTACAATCAGTTGCCACGCACTACACACATTGCGCAAGTGTCTTTGCTCGGTCGATTGACACTTGTTACATGACAAACTTGTAATAGCTTGACGATACACATGTACCCGGAAAATTTAGGGTTTTTTCCAAGGATTTACGGCTTTACTTGCGCGACTACATAAAACCTCGAGCAATCAAACAAATTCGTGACGACTCAGCCGACTTATGGCCATGTGTGTATAGGTGCAAGTGGAAACTTCCAGACTATTGTTACGTACGGCCCCGTTTGAAAGCTATTGTGTTTGGGTGTAATCGTGAAACCTCTTCAAACTTCGTTGATGCATTGAAGTTGAGCATTTTTGAGAAAATGTCTTTAAAAATTCAAGACTAACCCGAATAATTATTTATATGGTCCACGACAATGCCGAATTGCTTGCTGTGAGAGTGGAAAAAACTTATCTAAATTTTGGAAGTTTATTCTTATTCGCCATTTTTAACTAACCCCGCTAACTCTATCTAATTTCCACATGGGTCGGTTCATAATGGATGGATTGTCTCTGCAGTTTTTCGATATTAGCGAGTTGGCGTTCAGAAAAACGAAATCACTTGAACCAGGTATAGCAAGTGCCAGAAAAATGGTAACAATTAGTAGAAACCGATGGAATATTCTTTGAGCTGTGTCATATTGAAAGTTTCAGGATAAACCAGAGCAAACTTTACAAAAAAGGAGCTACAAATTATTTTCAATTTCCGGTATTTTGACATTTGTGGTATTGTTTTCAATACAGGACCAAAATTAGGAGAAATAAAGGATCTTACTGCGCCTGATAGTGCGCATTAACACTCAGTTTTCAACGAACGCATTGCATCGCACTATCTGGAACCTAGTAAGTAAGTTGTTACTAGGCTAACTGCAATTAGTAATCACCTTATTGTTTACACATGTGCTTAACGTTCTAACACATCAATGAATCAATGAAAATTGCAGGTGGCTTTCTCATTGTTAATTCCATGCTAATAAATTGATTTATATCTGCAAAAGAGTTCCCTTAAATCATAGATTATTGATTTGAGCAGTTACTATTTGAAAAATAAATTCGAGCTTAAAACTAGACCTCAGCCATGAATTTTTTCAACTTTCACATTCACTTTGAGCGCCAATAACTGAATCCAAATACAATTCGTCATAAATTTCTAAATAATTATAGATATAAAACTTATCTTATCAATGAAATTTTTGTTAGTCTTGCATTGGCCTAGACCGGCTCGCAATAAAGCTCGTGTGAATGAACGAAATTGTGAATAAATCCGCAGGTATTCGACTTTGCTAGAGTTCCATGAATGAATGAATATATGTTAAATATTTCATTTTGTAACTTTTACACATAATATTATGTGAAAATTTTATGGTAATGAATCATATTTCGAGTGCAATTCCACACTCGCTGACTCAGAGCCTTGTATCGACGACACTTTGACGTCGGTACATTTTCCTTCGAGTGAAAATAAACGAAAATGCTGAAATTCACCCGAAACGTGAGTAGTGTTGATCGCGAAATCAAGCTATTTTCGGACTAATCAATTCAGCTAAATTTTTTGCACATATAAGCATGCATGTACGGCCATGCGTAAATATCTTTCTCATTTGTAGTAAGTAGCTGATGGCCCCTTTATCACCAACTCCGATTTCGCTGTGGATTTCAGCGGTCACATGGTTCAGTCAAAGTTCTGCGGAATGAACCGATGTGCAATTTTGAAATTATTGGGAATCTTGTAACAATTTATTGTAAATATCAACGGCGATTATTTAGTGTGTCGTCTGCAGGACTCTGGTTATGCGACCTACCTCGTACGATGTATGGACGTCTATTTCTTCTTTGCATCACAGGCTCCTCACTATTTGATGATGACTGGACTCCTAGGAACTATTTAGGGGAAATAGCCGGCATACGATTATGACACAGTGCATAGTGTTAATCAGCTTGGTCACAAGGAAGCACAGGAACACCATAGTGTTATCCCCTCGTTCGGTCCGGACTTGCACATAAATCAAGACGGTTCCGCGACTAGCAATGCAAAAGGTGAACAAAAGCGCTTAAAATTTGAGTTAATCTGGAAATCTTAGCAAGATCATCCTTCAACGCGCGAAGCACTCGCAACTCAGCCCGCTCATGTGTAAATGTGTCCACGTATCTATGTGGAGTGGTTGGCATAATCTTAGCCAAAGAAACTAACTCATGACCAAGCGCTAGTATCTTCGCCAGCCTTGTTGAGTCTTGGTATGTCTGGAGAGTTCCATGGCAGCCAATTCGGATGATGATCAAAAAGCTGGGCCGACAACGCTAAGAGCCTATGCTAGCCATTAATCTGTCATCGTTTGCGGGTTAATTGAAAGTATCAAGAAATTATGGCTCCTCTGTACAAACGGGAGTCTGATTATTGGGGTACCCGGGTCCAGGCTCAGCCACGCACCAGTGACTAGCCAATATTCGCTGATGCATTCGATTAACATTTGACGCTCTTTCGTTTCAGCAAAAACGACAGGAATTCGAAAGGCCATCTGTACTGTTGGGTATTTTCTGGAAGTTTGCAAAACAACAAAAAACAATACAAATGATTCCAATCGTGCGTGTGATAAGTGAAAGTGAGATCTATATATTATTTTTACTACCGTTTAATTTTAGAACGTTTGCGTAATATTTTTAACTGCGCTACGCGCATACCTGGACGTCTTTGAACCACCAGAAATAGAAATTTTGGGAGTAGTTATCCCATCCAATGATTTCCATTTGCTTTTTATACACTTTCTATTTTTCCATCGAAAATAAGTGAATCTATTCGTTCGTCATTGGATATTTCCCAAACAAACTGATCGGTTTTTCGAAAATTTTTCAAAATTTACACGTTTCCTATGTTTTAATGCCATAAATTCAAATGAAAATATTTCGAAGGATATTGCCAACTCGTTTGGGTGAAAACAAGTGAATCACAATTAGATATTCAATTTCGCAATGCACTTTATTACCAGTCCGGCTATAAATTTCATTTTTACGTAGTTCTAAAGAAATTCGGCACATTTTATTGTTTCCATTCATAATTCATCGATACCACGCATTGCTTCCGCTGCTGCAGATGCTGAGATCCTACCTTTCATATATCTGTCATCTGAGCGAAATAAACATTAACAATACGTCAAAACGTTGTTTTTGTACGTGCAAAATTCAAAAACATAATTCGCGTTTTAATTACGAGTTAAAATGTTAATGGTCAAAGGAATGACTTAAAAGTCGTAACAATTTCATTTAAGTCGGTCAGTTGATGTTAATAAACTGCTTAGTATATTGATAAAATCCTTTTGACACATTTCATAAACAAAAGCAAAAGTTGAAATCATAATTATGAATTATTGAATGCATCAAAATATGCCGAATCAATTGGTAGCGACGCAGTTTAATGAAGAATGCGACAGGAATATCCGGTATCCGTGGAATTGTTTATTGCATCAAGAACATTTTCAACTGATATTTGTTGTTTTGTTATTGCAGGATATTCATAAGGCTAAACGACTAAATTAATTGCACGCGCCAATAAATGCAGTCTGATTTCAACTTAAAATTACATTATTGTAATATATCTCGCTGCAATGTTTGCCATTGCAATCGTTTGCATCTACAAAGTATGGCCCTGAAACGCTTGATGACCGGAGTCACACATTGTCAAACGTTGTATTCACGTCTTATTCAAAGTAATACCTTAGAATGTGTGCAGGACTCTACCAATATGAAAAATCAGGCTAGCTTTTACTGAATATAACCTAAAGAAACCTTACATCCCCCTCCTCACCCATGCGAAATTGCCTTACAAAAATAATAGAACATTAGAGAAAGGACGTTATGTGATCCATGTAGTTATGGTGACCTAAATTATCTTATTAAGTTATCTATCTAGTTAAGTTCGAGTGCAATGCAGAGCTCGTGTCATCGAACCAGTACAACTAAATCCATGAGAGAGCGTTACGTTATTTTGCCATGTGAACCAATCGAAATAGGCAACTTAAAAACGTTCAAAACCGTTCTTAATTGTATTAAATGCGTTTCGGACAAACAAATTTTCACAGCATTTCTGCAAAATGATCGAGCCTAACTTCAAAATCTCACACAGATGTCATTTTTAGCAATCCAGTGATCAAATCAGCCTCCATTTAATTGAATAAAACGCTCCCAGCTGTGTATTCACATCCTGAAAAAGTCCAGGAAGTCAGTTTTCAATGCATTGCTTTCAGCTAATTCGTCACATAAGTTTGAAACGTGTCATTGTCAACGAGCTGACGTCCTTCGGAAAACATTTTTAATATGAAAAAGTGTGCATGACTTTTTTGTTCTTGCTTTGCTCATAAAGACCTCATTCAAATGTCTTATCTGCATAACAATTGTTTTCAAACTAGTCTCCAAAATTTCAACGCAAAACATGATGGAAGTTCATTGATCTATTCCTTCTGTCCTTTAACGAACAAAATAGCTGATACCAGAAGAAAAAGTCTGCGAGAATGTGAATAAATACACGCTGAGTGCGAACTAAGGTCTCGTGAAAAACTGCATCATGGCGGAGTTCCACAAGAATTGTAGCTTATACTGATTCCTAGTAGAGGACGCTCAAACGGTTTGGCGCGGAGATATAAAGATAAGCTCGATACTTTTGGGACAAACCTCGCAGACGTAAAATGTATTCTAATAACTAGTGCTAATATGGACATAATAACATTGAAAAGGGCAACCAAATCAAGTCCTAAAACCCAAACTGAAAATGGAATAAAAACTAATAAGATTGTTTTCAATTTTTTAGAATCAAGAATTAAAAAAAGAATTAAAAGAATTAAAAAAACTACCCGATCCAAAATTGTAATTGAGTTTCATTACCACTCTGTTTCATTATTATAGTTGAATGTTTTGCAATCTAAATGGCTTTCATTTCAGAAAAATATTTCAAAGAAAAAGTCAAAAATTTTGAAAACGTGCAGCAAATAAAGTGAGCTTTTTAAGGTAGAGAGCTTTTTAAATTAAAAAAAAAACTTTATTGTGTGGAGGGACCGTGATGGCGAGCTTTCTGAGCTTAATGTGTATAAAATATTTTTTTGCGGTTGGAGTCATTGTTAGTTATGTATGAGAGAGTGTGAGTACAAAATTCAAGAGAATAGGCGTTCCTTCGCATTGTTGTCTCTAAAACCTTCTCCAATTAGTTTTGCTTACAAATACCATAAATTGGTCGAAGGAAATTTGATTGGGAGTTTGTTTTACGTATAAGAGCTTGCTAGTAGTTGCGCTCTGGTGTCTACAACAGCAGTTGTCAACAAAAACCAGCAAGGAGCGTTTCGAATAAAAGTTTGACTGAAGGAAAGTTATAGTATGACGTCATTTCGGTGTGAATTGACACTGAAGGACGCTATGAGTAAGCCTCCAATTAATGCTAAAGCCTATTTGTTAGCAACATCGTAACGCCCTCCTTATTTATCTGCGAACGAAATATTACTAAATCTCACAACAGCAGCAAACACAGTTGATCGCTAAATTATTAAAAATAAAAAAAAAACTGATTTTCAATAAGATAAATAATATTGAAAGCGATTTTGGAGTACAAATAATGCATGCTCCAGTTTTCCATACCAAATAAAGCCCCTACGACACAGCTAGGGAATGGCCGAACCCAAGCGTCCTATGAGGAGCGTGTGTTCGGCAAAGCTAACTGGAAAGAACATTGGTTCACTCTTGGTGAACCTTTGGTTTGTTTATTAGATTTATCTAACGATTTTTTTTTAATTTTGTCGATACTTCATCACCGGCTTTAGAAAGCTGACACGGTTTTATCTACAATTGTCCTGCGAAGAAAGAGTATTATTCTAAAGCTAAATAAAAAACTTAAATTTTTTTACCTAACCGATTTTTTTTTTGATTCCATGTTTTTAGAATTTAAGAATTTGTTTCAATTTTTTTAAAAATTCGCCTTGATTTAACTTTTTGGTTATCATACGAATGAATAATAATTCCACTTGCAAATGTATTTCAAACTCGGCGGATTGTGATTGATCCTGCATTGCGAGAAAATGGGGAGAAAGAAGCATTTGAAGAATATAAATGGGTGGAAAGAAAAGTTCGGGCCTATAGCATACGAAATTAAAATGTGCTATGGAAGCAACAATGGCCAGTGTGTGAAGGTGAAGTTGTCATACATCACTTGCATCCTACAATTTCCCAACCGCCAACTAACTATCGCAGTATCTAACAAGTAACCAACCGTCCAACGAGACTCACATCCATGCCCATATCGGCGCGGAACAATCTTTCTTTCTCGTCGAACAATTCAAATCATCTCGTGGGAATTTTCGTCGCAATTTGAATTGCAAATTACTCCGGCAAAGCACTACATTAGCGAAGCCGTCCGGCCGCAGTACATACATGCCTAGACTCATACACGAGCACTGCATGCACTATACGCGATACTTAGATACATTGCTCCTTTGGAAAAGATACAAGGCAGTAGTTGATTGCGAGTAGCAGCCTACTACCGGTTGATGGCCGTTCCCGCTGAACGTTCAATCTCACGCTGTTTCAGGTATTTGAAAATGAATGAGGGGCAGGGATGAGGTGAGCCGTGTGAGTGCTTCTTGTCACTAAGGAAGCCAAGGTACCAGTTGTCTGGAGAAGTTGAGAATTACAACTTAATTGTTGGGGTATGGGTTGTAATTTTAGGCATAATTTGTCATCTTTCGCACCTGTGCGGGAAATGTAATTGGCATTCGCACAACCAAGGTGCAAAAGCATTTCCTTTCGGGATTTTCCTCGCATCTACACGCGACCAAGACGAACTCAGACCCTTTCGTGGGCATATCCTTTCCTGTTGATAAGACTGAGTGCTGGGAATATTTCATGGAATCAGAAGCGTTACCAGTCTGAAGCCAATTGGGCAATTTGGAGAACGAGAGATAAATCAAAAAACAAAAATAAACAATTGTCACACAAATACATAATTTCCACGAATCCGGCCAACAATCCACAATTAAGCTTCACCTTCCATTCAAATAGTTAACTCAAATCACATACTTAAAGCTTTACAGAATGGATATTCGTTTTATTTTGACTAGAATGAGTCTCGTTTCTGGCAATTATTCAACAAATTTGAATTTTCCGTCTGAGTATTTCTAATTTATCGTAAATCTGTTTGCTGAAGCCATACATCAAGGAAGATATTCAGGAGCTCATCGCTGGGAAATGCAATTCCGCGATGATATATGCTCGTTTTATCGACTGTCCAACATTAATTACAGCGTGAAGCTGTCGCTACACCTACCCGAATTGATTCTTTTTATAGGGTTGAAAAAATTTCTATTAAATTACACTTAGTAGATCAGTTTGTTTAGGTGCTTGCAATAATTCACCTAGTTTCATCTGGATGATTTGAAATGATTGGATTTGTAGACTTACCCAAAATTTTAGACGTACATAAAATTCCGTTCAAAAACTCGTCGACCTCCTATTAAAATAATTCAAAATCCAAAATTCATGTGCAAAGCTCTGAATTAAAAATTAATTCGAAATACATACACATTAATGATATTTTCAAAAAGAAAATACGAGATGGGGGAGCACAGAAACAAAAAAAGAATAAAAAACTACAAATTTAAAAGTTGAAAAGAAGAAATGAAAATTTTGAGTGATTTTTCTGGGAAAAAATAAATAAAATGAGGTTACTGCCAGCCGAGCGGCTCGAACGTTCGTATGACACCGCCTCCCCCCACCACCCGTCCAAACACAAGACACCAAAAACAGATCAGGCCAGACACAGACACTCCAGTTTATTTATAATTGTCTGCTTGACTACGACGAAGAGATATTGCACCTAGATTTTCCACGTTTACTTTTACGCGATATTTCGTAAAACACGAAACGTTTACAATTACTGAGGGAGAATAATTTCATGGACTGTCAGGCTAAGGAATCTTTCTTATGAATTTTATTTTGTTTTTGCTTGGTCACTAACAATAAGCGGCTACGAATAGGGATGCCATCACTTTTTCAACTGTATCCGAAATTCAGGTGGACGACGGCGGAAAATATTGATATTTTACAGAAGATTTACAATTAATCAGTGGCTTTTCGCTATTAAAAATAGCTTGAGCAAAAGATACTTATTTCAATGGTAACCAGCAGAAATGCGAACTGTATTTGCACTGTTTAACATATGTTCTTGTACGCAATTTTGACGTTGAATGACTGCGTTCATTGGTCTTTTTGCATCAATCATGATAAGCCCAAAATGAGAAAATTTTTGGGTAAAATAATAAAGAAAATCCTCAAAAGTAAGGATAATAATCTCTTAAATAAAATCCTTAAGAGTAAGATAAACATCAACAAAAGCAGACGACATTATCTATGATAAAAGGTGATCTAAATCTAGCTCATTTTTTGCAAGGATTAGGAAGATTTGGTTTTAAACTTTACTGTTAAGTTTAAAAAAGCTAAAATTTCAATCTCAAACCTTCTGCACTCTGTCCAGAACTGCCTAGCAAATGACAATAGCAAAGTAAACAATTCAACGTAGCCAAGAAATTATTAGAACTTATCAACAAAATGAGTGTTCGGTTCATCGGACATTTATCACATTCAAATGTCAGAATGCAGTTGTCAAGTAATCGAGCATGAGATAGCGCTATATTCTCTACCTTTGTTGCCTCATCAAAAAACTCGAAAAAACTGGTTCAGTTGCAGACTTTGTGCGTCTTTCAACCTCTCGCACAGCGACAAATATCGCAGCTGTAAGCCAGAGTGTCAGGCAAAATCCGAATCTCTTTGCAGATTAATCCTTATGGGATCGAATGTTGACAGAAGAACCTGAAAGATTTCAGTAAAGCTGGCCTGTATCCAATAATCGTATTGTTTTTTTGGGGTTGCAGGAATATTATTAATTTTCGAGCTACTTGGATGGATGGACACAATTAACGCGAATAAGTGCTCGGAGAAACAAACTAGACAAATTTGCAGCAATTTTAGGTAAATGTTGAACTATAACAGCCAATCGGAAATGTATGTTAACGCCGATACTAGAAAATACTTCCTTCATGACAATACTAGACAATACACGCTGAGAAAACTTAAGGAGTTGCAAAGGAATATTGCTAGGATCCATCATATCCTCAAAATCTTTCGCCTCCGGACTTTCATCGGTTTCGATCTTTTGAAGAACAAGTTGGAAGCGCAGAAATCTTGAGTCCAAGGAAGCTGGCCTAAAAGATCTCATAAATTTTTGTAACAAAAGAACCGAAATTATTACTTTCAAGCCCAAACTGAAGTTCATCTTTTTAACCCAAAAGTCCGTACATCGTCAGAAGGCAACTGTAGAGAAGAATAGAGACTGTAATTGAATCATAACACCCAATTTCTTACTATCAAAATATTTTACTAAATTTTCAAATCAAGCAAGAACGTTTGCAATTATCCAATAATTACAACAGAAATGATTTGATATTTCGAAACAATTTTTATAAAAGACAAATTGACCTCTGTATGCATGACCTCTTAGGCTGACCTCTAAGTCTAGAATAATTTAAGGACTCATTTGATAGATTTAACGCGTGACATCTCTACAAATGGAGTAGCTTATTGATGTGCGAGTACTACATCTCATGGGTTGATCTCTCACAATTTTTCGAAATAGTCCTTTTGAGTTGATCAATGATTTTTCGCCTGAGTTTCTTGCGATACAGCGCTTGCTATGACGATCGATGTTAAGTACGATTAACTCAGACAAATATTAGCATCTAAACGCTTTAACACGAAAGATTAAACTTAAAATTAAAAACATTAATATTATTTCTGGATATTGGAGGTGCGGGCTTCAGCATGTCTGGTAAGTGAGTTAGATTTCACAACAGGTTACGGATGTATCCTTAAATAATAATCTCTGTATGAACATGTATGATTTTAAGAAAGCATGGTATCTAGCTGACGTAAACAACTATATATTAAAGTAAGTAAGTTAAAAACTATGTATTACAAGCAATAAAAAGCAGATGTCATAGAACATAGAACTTTATTGCTCAAACTTGTGTTTCATCCAGTTCTGATTTTATCGAGCTCCCATGAAAAATTCGTCTAAAAATACGTAAAATTGTTTCTCAAATCTATGAGATTAAACTTATATTTCACTAAAATTAGACATTTACCGATCATATTATGATCACGAGCTTTCAAAATTATCCGATTTTTGGAACCTTCTCGTTGACGGTAAAGGGATACAGAGACCTCCTTGCTACGTTTTTGTTTTTGTCCGGAATCTATGGGAAGCAACATTCTCAGTCGCGTTTAGTTCCAGAATGGTAGAACCACTCATCAGCTTAAGAAACGTCAACTTTATTGAAGGAAAAGGAAACTTTGGTATCTTCAATCATATGGCGAAAAACTGTTATTCCTGACAGACCCATGTCGACAATTTTATCTGACTTTGTTTTTAATTCTGGAGCTACCTAGGGTTACATCAACAAGCCTAGGAACTTGCACGAGTTGAAGCAAAATACTTGCGTTGAAATTTTCGGAAATCCTTGAGAAACTTTATAAGGAATGTCAAACAAATTAGATTTTTCGAAAAGACTAGAATGTTTTCTTGCGGACATAAATTTAATACGGACATAAATTTTCAAATGTTGTGTTCAAAAAATAAATGTTTACTTACCTTCTCTTTACTCCTTTTTATATGTATTTAAATTTTTTCTGATTAGTTTTTGTCGAAAAAATTGGTCAAATTTCAAGAAAATTGCTGTCAGGATCTGTTGCCAAATTAAGTTTAGATTAAGTTTAAGTTAAGTTTTATGCAGCACTGCAACAGTGCTTTCTTGTTCAAGGACTTCTCTTTACTTTTTCTACTTAATGCCCGCCGTACTATTTAGAGAGCAAAACTTTCATTTCGCAACCATACTACATAAACTCATGCAACTGTTCGAATAAATTAAAAAAAAAAAAACTAAAAAAAACATTTAAATGAATATATACCAATATCTGTCTTTGATATTCAACACCAAGGATAGAAAAGAGAGCGGTAGCACTCTCCGATTCTATAAAATTATTCGAAAATAAGTTGAAAAATTTTTAATTAATGTTTACATTTGTTTTCACACATGCAATGATTTTTTAAACAAGTTACGCGAATTTTGATTTATTGTTTGTTTTTCACTGTAGACGACCCTTCCCAATCATAAGCAAATGTCGAAGTCTAATTAAAAAAATTTCTAGTTCTTTTTTCGTGATATTTGCAAATGTGGAAACTAATAGTGCATATGTTTAGTTTTCGGGTGCAATCGTTATCCTCAATCCTGTATTTCAGCAGTAAGACTGTTCCATTTCAATTTGTTTTGACACGCCTACTTTAATGCTGGGTTTTAATTTGGTCGGAAAATGCGGTGAATGTCCAAACGTAACCTCTGAATTTAAACCGATGTTGCTAACGAAATTGCTGAATATTCATGGTGTAGATGATTTAAGAAACGATAAAATAACACACTTAAGTTGTTTACCTGCTTAAAATTTTACATTTAAACTTGACGATTCTCATAAATTAAATTATTTGTCATATAATCAACATTTAGTACATCAAATCTAAATCTGATTTAAAGCATACTTAAAAGTCAACTTGGTATCTAATAGAAATATACAATCATTTCCCATTGAATTTTCTTCGACCTATAAATATTATTTATTTTATTTTCTCTCGCCTTGGCCACTCTTGCCAAATAAATGAGCTTTCCACTATGACTCACACGGCTCGTGAAAATTTTAAGAGATGTTTATAATGAATTTAGTACAAGTGGAAACTTTTCTGCGAAACCAAAAAATATTGAGCTGATAAAATAAATAAGTTGGAAATTCGTAAAATTATAAAAGGAATGCCAAACAACTCAACTTTAATGCCAAATGTTGGTAGCATGTTCCGCTACACATATGGCGCGTCTGCATACAAAATTTTTTGAAAATTCGCGCATTTCATTTTGAAATTTGTAATTCAAATGCGTTTGACATATTTTTGATATTTGGTGGAAAAGAACGAACAGTAAGGATATTTTCGCAACTGGACTCGTTGCCCTAATAAATTTAAGTTTTGAAACGGGTCATAATAAAAAAAAAAAGAGCAAGCAAACACAAATTCAACCACAAAAAACATATTTTCAATGCATCAAATGTTTTTAAATGTGGAAAATTTCGTTTGTGTTTTTCCCAAAAACAAAAAAAAACTAACCCAATTATTTAATTAAGACATTATGCTCATCGAATCGCAAACATACCGCTAAAGACAGTGTACACACATTTCCAGCTTATAAATCTAACATATCTAAACATCTGCAATCGAAAACTAATAAACAGATAATGATGTGTGAGAAAATTTCTGCACATGTGCATTGCGATGCCGCCTCTATCGATCCGCCGACTACCAGCAGCGGTTACAAACGACAACGAGCTGCAGTCGTTTATAATATGTAACATTTAATAACACTAAGCAAAGCAATGAACCAGTCGTAAAGACACCAATCGAGGTATATTTGCAGAAATGGTGCAAACTAGCTACATAACCAGCAATAATACGGCGAAGCGCGACTAATAACAACAAACATATCGCGGATTCGCGAAATCCCATGTATCGGGCACAGGTATATGGAGATGTTGGCGCATATAGACCTAGATGCCAACCTTACCTGTCGATGGCTTGGCTCATGTATCCCCAACCGCTCTCAGCTGATTAATCGCGGCGATGCCGGTGGTATAGCGGTTCGGATGTATCTATCGTCCCAAGCACACCGGAGATGCTTTCCTGCAAATCGATCAAACTCGATATTGGAGTGTTTTGTTTATCTTTCGTTGACCTGCGAGTTTGGCGCAGAGTTCATCGTCATCACAGACATAGTGAAGCCATTCCTTTGAAACATCTGAAACCAATGAACTTAATGTTGGAATTAATCGCTAATTGTTTCCGTTTATTGCATATTCAGCAATACGGAGAAATTTTTTCAGGATTCTTTCCCACGAACCTTCGAATAACAAAAAAACCAAATAAAAGCGATACCGCCGATTTCGCACATTGATTTACACTCAACCAAAACGTGATCAAGTTTTCCCCATCACATCACGGTTGAAAACTGAGCTAAGCCTCCGAAAATATGGAAGATAAACGCAGAGATCCAGAAGATGAAACAAGAAAATGTTCCCGTCCAGCACAATGAAATTACTCTTCTATTTCTCATCACTTTCCACTGAAATCATCCTTTCAGCGCTATCTGATGCTTAAGTGCATCCTTTCTGTAGTTACAGTTAAAAAACTACTGATAACAAAAATTCCCCTATCAAGTTTTCTTTTCAACAATTCGCTCCTGTTTTGAATGCCCAACTGCTATCGATAATCCTCCAGTGAAAATTGGCCAATATGTCCGCCTTCCAGCGACCATGGAGTGTTTCCTCTGTAGTCCTATTTGTTGGGATCTTCCACCAACATTCTTAATTCTTCACTCCGCTCACATCTAATTTTAAGTTACCTGAAATCCGGTTCCAAATTTTTTCACCTTTTCACATTTTTCTAGATGATGCGACGGAAATGCAACTGATTCAAAATTACGAAAAAAATTTTACAAAAATTCCAGTTCAATCATCCTTACAGTTCAAAAGTCAAAAAATTGAAAACCGACCTTTTTTTTAAGGATAATCTGAATGGCTGTGATGGAAGAATAGTTTGATGATCATGTTGCATCTAAGTCGTTGTTAGTTAGGCTTTCCCTAACTAACATTGGAACAAAATATCTATTATCAAATCATTTGAAGTATTGCATCCAAGTCACTGAAAGTCAGACAACATATCTACATGATGTTTATCCTTTCTTTTATTCAACGAAATTCAAATTTTAAAAGGAATTCTAGGCATCCTTCCGAATTCTCGACATTGAATCACTGTAGCTAGCATCGTTCATCGATTGGTGAACTGCAGAGCCGTCAAAGAGTCCAGTTTGGAGTATCTTGAAAGCGGCAGTTTTTCCAACTCTTACTTGGAAAGATCTTATGGATAAGCAGTATTTTCGGTATTCTTACCTATAGAATAAATATATGCAGTGCTACCATTCCATGCTTTGTTCAGCTTTATTGTACAATAAAATGTCCTGAATATTATTTTCCGCAACCTTTTTCCACTGGGATAAAAATCAGATGCATATAACTGTCAACAAAACTATTCTAAATGTATAACAAATATATTGTGTTTTTGAAATAAAAGGGATTAATTTTTCCGAAAACATCTAGACGCCAATCATTTTCAAACCAATCCCTTTCAAACCAATCCCTTTTAAAATATTTACCATGAAACCTACATTTGATCAACTTTAGAACTAATGGCTTGTTTTCTCGTTTATTTTCAGGTAAGTCTACTTGACATTACAGGAGCTAAACAGCTAAAATTGTGAGTATTTTGCGAATTACGCCCCCAAAAATGGAAACGTAATTTGGATTATATACTATAAACCCTTTATTTTACATTCGCACTAGTTCTCATGCTCGAATCATACTCAATGTAATAAAATCAATTCAAACAAATAAGCACGTTCGTCAACATAGAAACAGGACGTTCTTTAGATTACAGTCCTACTTATAGTAGTGTGCAAAAGTTTTTTGACAAACTGGACCTTGGCGTTTTACATACTTCTAAATATGTACCAATTTTCCGAACTGTCGCTCACGTTGTATCCGCAGCTTTTGCTACGGACAAATTGGGATTTCTGAACTGACACTCATACGTATTATGACAGCTGTGCAGTTTTCAATCAACACAATATGACACACAACAATATACAACACAAACTTACATAGTTAGTTTGCATAAATGGTTTGTTTGTTTAAATTAAATCATTCTCTTCTTGAAATATTCAAGAGTGAAGAGAATTTCATTGACAATAAAAAACGGTAACGATCCTTCAAAAGGGAAAGCCACAGTCAAAAGGTTGTGAAAAAATCACAAAAACAAAAGGAACTCGGGAAGTGTTGTTGGTGCTGTGAACGTGACTCAAGTTTAACACTATACAGTGTAACGTTGCTCTGAAGCAACTGCTGCACGAAAGGGAAATATGCCAGCAAAGATCCCTGAATCAAAGAATTATCAACAAACGATGTCGGGCAACCAGGTTTGCTATTCAAAAATAGGCTGCAAGAAAGTATAAAGGCTATTCTTTATACTATACTATTTTCACACTATTATCACATAGTGTGAAGCACAAAAAAAAGGATTACATGCACGATATATAACCAACAAAACCCTCATTTCTTCAAATGACATAGAGCTGCTCCTTGTGTTCACTACTTGTTTTGACTTCACTAATGTTTGACACTTTCAGACTGATTTGAAAAGTTTAGTGTCTAATAGAAACCGGAGAATGTGTAATTCAAAAATTCAATACCAAATGTCAATAGTATACAATGAGAATTCGAAATTTCCTTCGGAATTCTACTTTAAATTTTAAAAGAAGGGACTATGAACTATTTTACGTTGATATGTTACAAATACAAGTGATATATTTTGTAGAACATTTTTTAAAGAAAAATTTGCAGCGAAATTAGCATTTCCAACAAGGTGACGATCCAAAATACTAATCTAAATCTCAAAATTATGGAATTACAACTCTTACATTTCACGAATCATTGCTCACAAATCGCAAGCACATACGCACCAAACTCCTGATTAAAAAAAATTGACAAAAATTAACATTGAGTGGAAAAATCTCATTATCAGGGCCACAGAAAAACAAATGTTGCGAAGCGCTGAATTGGGCCATCTAAATAAGTTATATTAATCATGTTGATAGTTCGATGCTGCCGGTACTTTTTCAGCGATGATGACGTTCATATCGTATCGGCCAATGAATAATTTAATATTTATTTTTACAAGAAAAAGTAAACAGCCTATAATTCATTGCGGAAATTATCGCAAATGAATGTTTGGGAATTTCCTGAAATAGCCGAATTTCTCTGCTTTTTTTTAAATATTTAAGCAGAAAAAAAGGCGGAGCGAGCCTCTGTTTCAAACATTAAAAATTCGACTCGAAAACTAGTCGCGACACAAGGGAAAGGGAGTTAACGTGAAAATTTGTGTATCCGAAACGCGAAAAGGTAGCTCGAAATTTTTTTTGCCAATTCACAATAGAAAAATAAATCAATTTGGACGGAAATAAAAGTAACAGTTTGAATATAATAATTTTTATAAAATAATTTTTTAAAGCATTTGTTGTTAAATATATATTTTTTTACTTTGCAGTTGATATGATTCATTATGATATTCCGAAAATTTTGAAACATATCGTTGCAATAAGTAAATTATTCAGTTTTCTTGAAATTCGTTTTAATTTTGCTATTTAAAGGAAGAGAAAGAAAGTTTATGGAGCAAATTCTGTGTTCAAAATAACCTTACTGTAAAAAAAAAACCAAATTAGCATTGTCGTAATCTTTGATTTGCTTTGTTTCTTGTCGAGAAGAAAACAGAGTGTGCCATTCTGTGCTTTCCCACTTTGTTTCAGCATCATTTTCAAATATGTAGGATTCATCACCTGTGAGCACACAGTTGAAGAATTTTAGGTTATTGCCAATACTATCCAGAAGATCAACGCATACGTTCCCTAGCTTGTACTTCATTTCAGTTGTGAGGTTTTTCGGTACCATCTCGGCAAATTTTGTATGCCGGAAACGACTGTGGAAATTTCATGTTCGGTCAAAGTGGTTTACTTTGACAGTTAACTCATCATCTTTATTGCTAAAGACGTTGACCTGATCTTACAAGAGTCCTCACACGTTCAACGTTTCCGCCAGCTATTGAAGTTAAAAGTCTCCCATCGTGACATTGATCTTTAGCGTGTTTTCGAGCTTTCGAATACGATTTGTGCCAGCGGAAAACTATTGCTTTTGATAGACAATGTTCCCCATAGGAAAAGTCCCATGTCTCCATTTCCAAAGCCATTTGCGAAGATTAACGCAGAAAATTTTTAACACAAAACCCGATTGCACAACGTTGCTCTAAAATCCTAAGCTCAGTTTTTTGTAACACAAAAAATAACCATAGTTCACTGACAGCGCTGTCAAATGTAATATGTTAACTGTACGGAGTTGAAATTCGAACTGCTAATGTGAATAGGACAACAAACCAGTCTAGCATAGGTCGGTAGAAACAACGCTGCTAGATTGCCTGAGTTGTTGCCAATCTCATTTACTTATCTCATTTAGCATCGAAAAAAATTCGACCGAAGGCTCATAAGGTAACAGACAATCTCTCTCTCTCGCTCGGGGAATGAGAGATTGTCTATTTCAACCAACGTTTAATTTCATGGATTGATTTTCAGCGCTCGATACATCTGGTGTGCAAATTTAATCGAATTAAATTCGTGTGGCAAAATTGCCATCAGTCGATTTTGTTTTGTATTTTGCTCATATTGGAAATATTTTTGATTTTATCTTTGATGTTGGAAAATAATATCTATAAGAGCGTAATATCTGGTCTAATTGATACCAAAACCTACGGCATGGACTTTTAGATGTTCGTGTTTGAATCGAATTAGTTCGCCAAGACGAGTAGGAGTGTTTAATTGCATTTAAATATCAATATTGCATCTAATATCAATAGTTGGTTTTGCACATTTTGGAAAGAGAGCAACATTAATTAGTTATTATCAAAATTAAATTAATCCTGTTCACGTCCCGTTCGTCTATACTTCTGGTGTATTCATGATCACACCTTATACTGGTTGGTCCTGAATAACGTGGCCTTCTGGTGTTTTCTCTTGCATCACTCCAGTGGCTATAAACATTTTTATTGATGAATTTTATTCTTCTGCGATTGAAGTGAGTTTGATTTGTTTGATTGATTCTAAATTTCATCCATTTTTTTTTTATTGTGTTGTAAAGAAGTAAATTAGTAGACTAATGTAATAAAGAGCAGTTTAGAGTTCGCTTAGTTTAAAAATTGAATAGAAAACATTGTCCTGGTATAACCGGAACAGTAAGACAAATCACTTTTTGTAAAAACTGATGTTGTGTGCAGCCCATAATAAAATTTCCTGCTAACATTATTGCATTGTTAACATCAGGGAGCATTCAAAATATTTCAAAGCTTGGATGTTGCTGTTGGATGTGGTTCTGCATGGCGTTGAAATTATTATTTATGTTGCTACTATGTGGCTAGTTGTGAGATAATAATATCTCAAAACTGTCGGAGATTGCTCAATTTACGAGGATTTTTGTTTAAATTCGTTCCCCGTTTGCTTAAAATTTATTTTCTGTTCTGAGCTGGTTCACACTAACAGTCACATGAAATGCAGTCTTGAAGGGATCCGTTTTGAGTAAGTTTACACTAGTTTGCATGAAGGTACACAACTTATCAGCAAACTTTATCTGTAATTTACGCGTTCTTATGCATATGCATATCCACAATTGAGTTCATCACAACCACTTCAGCCTTCAGGAGATTATGAAGCAGCCCACAGTCGTAAAAATAAATAAAAATCAATTTATGACTTCCTTTCATCATCCTCGTCCGTTCAGATATATCCATAATTCAAATAAAAAAATCGTTCTCCAAATTTTGTGCAATTTCCCTTAAAATCTCCATCGGGAACACATACACATGAAAATGCAAGGAGCTACGCATCAATATGGTATTTATCGAATTGCATAACTTTTCTCTATGAAAAATAAATAATTACGTTGGCACGTTTTCATTAATTTGCCAGATGCCTCATAATCGGACACGGGCACTGCAGTAATAAATTGTTGCATCTTTTTTCGAATCTGATACGAGATGTGAACTTTTTTTTTTGATTTTTTTTGGGATTTTTTTTAGAAAAACGAAAAAAGAAAACATCTACGCACTTCTATTCGATATTTCTTCTCGCTTTCAAGACTACTCGTAAAAGAAAAAAATAGATTTCGAGGTAAAAGCAAAATGTGTGTCAGATCATTCGCTTCCGATGGAGACATTTCGTCTAAAATTAATCGAGAAAGCCGTGAAATTACGAATACACTCCTCCGTATGTGAAGATGTCTCCATCATATTTTGCCGGTTGTAAACGGCTTCGACTTCAGACAATTTTTTTCATTTCTGCTGGTTTCATGGATTCTGTTCAAAAAATTAGTCATCCACCGAACGGGCAGCATATTTATCCTCGTGACGGATACAAAAAATTTGTTAAGAATATATTTCACCGAAACACAGAAAATAAAATAAATAAAATTAAATAAGCCATGTTAAGAGGAAAAAATATATAAAATTTTGAAAAAACAACAACACGAAAACAGCAAAAAGTCGACCGCAGTTTCGATAATCAAGTGTTTGGCGGAAAATTGAAATTTATGAAAGATGAATACTTGTGCCATATTAACTTTTCAACAGAGTGAAAACATAGCAACGAGATGAGTAGGAAGATGATTTCTGCAAAATTTATTCAATTTATGATTTGTCAAAAATAAAAAAGAAATACGAAAAATTTAAATAGGAGCGAGACTTTACTTATTATTTGAAAATAAATAACTAATCTAGACAGTGTTGTGACATAGAATAATTTACGATTAGAATATTCGCGTACAATTTAACTATTTGGAAATTTTATGCAAAATTCGCAATAAAAATGTCGGAGCAGATCATTGAAGGAAAATAACGCAAATAATTCATTCCTTTTATTAGTTTAATGCTGTTTTTAGCTTTTTGAAACCGGAAGAATTTCTAATGTTTTTTATCTGGCAATTGCAAAATGTATTGGTGAATGGCAGAGAGCTCTTGTTTAATCACCTTTAAGCGTGTGGATGGTGCAAAATTTTTGTTTTCATAAAAATTTGATTTGGTTTTTAGTAATTGAATCTTACTTATCACTGAAAACAAAGTCAAACAGACACTAACTCCATGCCACATTACATTACTAAAATGCATTTGTCAATTTGTCCAATTTTTTAAAAAGTAAACTCAATTGTCGAGCTATGTACATAGCGAGCGATCAATTAAATACCAATTTTCGAATTTACTTTTAGGATACTTCAGTGATATGCCAGTGATATTGCCTCATATTGCAATTCTAGTGTTTCAAAGTTTAAGTTAAATTTAAAATTTCGTCAAAGAATGTTGAAATATATTTTCTCTCAACAGAAACCAATATCAAATATTAGTCCAGGTTTAAGGAGCCTCACGTCAATAGCATAGCGTATCTAATAAGAACGTCATCTTTATCCGACTTAATCTGATTCGACCGATGAACATCCAGTTACATTTTTTTTTTGTAGAGAAAAGAAGGCTTTTCACGCTTTGAGTGTGGAATTCTTAGACACTCAATAAACACCTCCTCAATCAACCGGAAAACTTTTGACATATTACTTCAGGCATGACCTCGTGTTTCAATGCTAGCAGGCACCTTTAGATAGCTGGAATCCATTCTTTAATAGGAAAGAAGGGAGTGCTTGAGAAGAGATTCCTCCAAACTGACGCCTCCAGATACTGCAGTACACATTTTTTAATGACAGAACTGTCGAAGCAGAATGAGCCACACGAGTGAAATTTTCAATCGTTGTACGCAATTGTCCGGCTACGAAGGGAGTATCTCCAATTTTGGAATAGTAACGACGCTGGTTTGTTCGTCATTTTCAAGCAAAAATGTGTGACACTTATCATCCGCCTCCCTCATGAAATACATGCAGTTGAGAGACCATGATCTACCAATTTTGTAGATGTGAAACCAGAATCATCCGTGCCCACTCGGTAGCTGGTTTATTCAGAAATCAGTCTTACCATACACTCGATCAAGTCACTCTCCTCAGGCCAGTGAGTAGACGTGCATTTCTTCCTTCAGTTTTTGATGCGCTCCAAGGACTGTCGCTAATCGCTGTCAGTATTGACTCTCTTTCCAAACAATCTCTTCAGTATTATCTCCTCTTCTGCGTCTTCAAATTCAATCATCTGCTGTTACCAATACCGTCCCCTGCAGACCATTCAATATGACCATAGAATCCGCAACGCTCCTTGCCTATGAACCTCTGCCAAACACTGTCCTTGCTCAGAATGTCATCTCATATTTCTGCCCCATTGAATGGAACACAATGCAAGTGCTCATTAAAACTCGTCTTTTGCTGCAGTGACCTCCTTTTGCTGACCGAGTATATACCGTTATACGCGCTACAGCCTTATCAGCTACTGCCCTGATTTGCGCGGGAAAACTCATTTTCAAGTCTGTCAAATGGTTCAAGTATTTCACTGCTGGTTTCTATTCGGCCAGGCCTTTCCCAATATTGATGCCTTAAGATAAGCAAAAATTGCAGAGACGATGTTATTTTTAAAAAAAAGGGTGACAAAAACGCCCTCTTAAAACTTGTATCCACACACAATGAGATATTCGTCATTTAGATTCACAAGGCATATTCCTGGAAATTAATACATTCAAATTTATTTAGTCAGCTATTGCGAAATGTCTGGAGCTTGTGTCGTTGCGAACGATAGATTTTTTTTAGTTTTGACAATGATTGCATTGTAAGATTGTAAGTAAGAAAACAAATTACAAAAATTTTAATTTCCAATATCTAAAAAAAAATCAAAAAATCAAAAAGAAATCGAGACTGTTGAGAGAAATTGCAACAACACAAGCTTCAGATACATGTCATTGTGTTCTCTTCCTTTTTCTCATAGGTTCGATTTTTATGATCGCTTTCGAGTTTTAGAATTGTACACACTTCTATCAGATTGATAAATTCAATGTCAGAATATTAAATTTCGCTTGTACCAACTTGAGTCATCTATTTATTTACTCTGTATATTCGCTTCTCTTTCTACGCGTTGTTTCTTGGGAGTGTCAGAGCTGGTTAATGCTAGAGCTAGTTAATAAAAAGTTTTGAGGTTGAATAAAGAAAGGTATGATCTATTGGCAGGACAAAGGTCGAAATACATAAACACACTTCGAATCATGATACAACATGATATTCTGACTCGTGAGACATTAGTATAAAATAGCTTCTCATAAATTCTCGCAGATAGAAACAACAATTGTCAATAAACAATGAATTTATAGTAAGACAGAATTTGACCGTTTTCATACAATATTTAAATATTGTTAATTTAATTTTAATTATTATTTTTAATTTAATTAAATAATAAGTCATAAGTCAAATAATAATTAAATAATAAGTAAGTTAAAAACAAGTCAATAATAAGTGTAAGTAATAAGTAATAAGTCAAATAAATCTAGTCACTGTCAAAAATGTTCCCAATTTTCAACCATTCCTCAGCATCAAATTTGAAATTTCTACTAACTAATTTTGATAATACCAGCATAAGATGAAACAAGAATTCACGCAGATTTTCATGCTGCACACTTGAAATTATTTTCAATAAGAATATAAAAATTTTGAATAAAAAATAGAATATAAAGAATTTAGAATATAAAAACATTTCTGAAACTGCATACCTACCTCCTTAATTTATTTGTAAAAACTTTTGGAATAATTTTTTGAATTTTCGAAAAATTCTTTTTCGACGCAAAGTTTGTTACTTTTTGTTAAAATTTTCGATGAATATTTTGACTAAAATGTTTGTCGAACATTTTTATTTTACCGATATTTGTTTTGAAAAATTGCTTGAATTTTTCCAAAAACAACTAAAATCCATATGCCATCAATATGTATTTTTAAATTTTTCCCATCAAACTTGAATAGTCCTCATACCAAAAAATTTAAGCTAAACATAGTTGAAATTTTTGACAAATTAAAAAATTGGCCTTGAATCAATCATTCAAATTGAAGAAAAAATGTGAAAAATTAATTTTTGTGTCAATTTTGTTGCTCATGATGGCAAATCGCAAACTAAATTTTGAAATAATTTACTTGGTATTCATCTCACAAAATTTGCTTTCCGATGATTTTTTTTTTATTGTCCTGTAAATTTTTGCATTCTTTCTCAATTGGTTAAATGCGAAACTCACATTTTTGTTGAGTTATTCACTAGTATCACACTAGTGTTTCGAGTTTATTATATAGGTATATAGGCGTAAGTTTAAATAAAGGAGATGAGTAGACCTCAAAAAAATTTGGTTTTTCTGTTTCCAGCACATGGGGATCAGTGGAGATGAGCCACGATGTGATAAGATAAGATGAGAGACCATGAGGTGCGAGATGATCAAATTAGGGGTGGTCGGTTGCGAAAAGAAGAAAAAAAAACAGTTTTATCCAATGAAAGAAATTGCAGATTCAAATCAGGTCAATTCAAAAGTCTGGTATTGGTATACTAAGAGCTCACTTTAGAAGCTTCACTTTCGGTTTATGTCAAAGCCATCATATCCCAATGACAAAACCGCACTAAACATAAGTTTGTAGACTAAGTAGTCAGTCTCACATCAAAAATCTAAGTATCACATCATTGGCACGCTTAAGCTCGTTTTAATTATTTCTAAATTATTATAAAGGACTGCGCTCTGTAGAAAACCTTTTTTCGGACTACGTCGATTAAACAATACTATCATTAAACGTACACTCTCAACCATTCCACAAATTTTTTATCGTATAAGCTAAATGCTTCGTGTTTTATTTTATAGTATTTTTGTGTATCCAACATTCATCAATAATTCATTTTCGAGTGTTATTCATCGTTATTTCAAGAGATAATTTTTTTATCAATTCCTGCCGAATCGAAAAAATTATAACACCATCATGATCGACTGTGGGTTTTTTCTTAGTGAAAAACCTAAACATGTCATCTCTAAGGCTTTTCTTTAAGCTACCTTTATAAGCAAATTTTGCAGCGACCGAAACAACGAGTGAACTGAAAGAGTAAGATCGCTTCTATATGGTGGACGCACTAGAACTTCATAGTCGAAATTGGCCAAGTCTTCGAAAAATTACGCGATCTTGAATTCTTGTAGAACGCCTCGTCTGTTCATCAATGAGAAGTGTTGGACGCAGCATAGCTTAGAATCCTTAGAATCTGCTTGGTTTACCCATCTTAGGGTCAATTCAAGCTTTAAAACCGATTGAGGAAATGCATCTCATTTCAGCGATGATCTCTTTCTTATCCCATTGTCATACGGTCCCTTTTTTTTAAAATGACTTCTGTTTTAGCATGAAAATTCGGTCTATAAAGTGTTTCATAGGTTATTTATATGGCTCTCAAATACTTTGGCTTTTTAAGTTAATTCAAATGGTTCGAAAAAATTCGTTTAATGCTGGTCTACCTCAAGACTTTGCATGCCTTTAACGTTTTTCTCCCTGATATGTCGATCAATGCGAGGTGCATCTGTGACATGAAAATGATTGGGCAGAAGATGAGATAAACATTCACGAGTTGCTCTTTCTGGCATAGCATCACCACATGCATCATAACATTTTGGTTTTCCTTGAAAAATAATTGCAAAGTCTGCCTGTTTTTTTTTCAAAATTTCACTCATATGTAAACCGGTCTAACGTGCAAACTGAAATCACAAATCACAACATTTTTTTCAATAAGGTTAGCTTAAAGTGACAGCTGTCAATATCTGTCAAAAGTTCGTACCCTTAATCATAAAATCCTTAAACTTAAACCTTAAATCATTTTACGATTTTTCCCTCGATAGCAATTCACAAAACATGCCGAGATTTTTCCTTATAAGCCCGCAATTGCCTTGCGTTTCTAGCTTTGAAAATTAATCTGGTATTGGTTAGTGCGCCAGGATGTTTGTAGGAGGCGGTAAAGAGGATTCTGCGTTGGCATAGATTAAGAATTTGTAAGTGTAGGAGGATGTAAAGAGGATTCTGGGTTAGCATTAATTAAGAATTAAAAATTTCCCCGAAAAAAACCAACTAGCAACTGCTAGGATTGTAAGATATTAAAGTACGCGTAAATAGTACATAGCACTTTGCATCCGTTTATCGTTAACAGTTCAATATCCGCGAAATGTTGAAATGAGTCTATTAATTATTCCCAAACATAAATCTCACCACGCGCCTCTGTATTGTATTTCCAGTAATATTTTCGGCTGCTAAATCCTACATGATTTTAGTCGGAAAAAAGTTACGAAATTTTCGCAACTTCATCAATTCAGCATCATTTTCTCGCCGCAAGTATAATTTCATTTGGCTTCTACTTTTTAATCGAAAAGTAATCAGATATACCTCTAATGTCTTCATCGAGCCAATATGTGGATGTGAATTGCAAGTTTCTATTTGATGTAGGATGTGTGCGTGGTGGCACATATATAACTACGCTTAAATATCTACTTTGCTACACATAGTGATCATAGCGATCGACTAGGCGTTGCGTCTTCCAAATCCTCCATACAGCGATATAAATAGTCCGGTACTAGCATGCTTACTCACTCCCTACTTTATTTTCAATTGTAAATCGCCGCGATCAGCACAAATTGACCCATTCTGGATACAATTTTATCGAAAGCTTAAATTTGAAACGATCAGCTATCGATCGCATAACGACCATTAATCTTAACGCTTCCGTTCCGAAATGATGGCCAGTATCGTCCATGTTGAAGCAGCCATATTTTCCCATCAACAGTGCGTGGAGATCAGTTTTATTGAGCCGTATGTGGTTCGTGATGGCTTATTGTTCCATCGATTGAGCGCCATGCGATTCAGATACTTCTAAACGAATGTATCTTTTATATGACCCTCAGCACTTCAGCCATGTTCATGACATTCTGACCCATGCTAATGAAAAATTCACTAAAATTCAAAACTGAGCTAAATTGGTATGTTTGTCCCGGAATCTTAGCTAAATTTCCGACTTTGGAAACTGAATTGGAAAATGATGTCACAAAATCAATTGGCAAAAATGTCCGACCGCCACAGTATGTTAATTAGACTTTATAACCACTAAAAACTCAAAATTCCAAAATGTTATCATAAAAATCTAATCAAACCGCACAAGATGAAAGTCTTCTTGTATTTGTTTTCCAGTTCAGCTCAAGACGGCAATTGAATGATTTGTTAAAGTTTTTCTCTTTTACGAGGTAAATACCCTAACACCTTCGCTAAACTCAAGTTGAATTTCATAGTAGGATTCGCTGGAATCCAAAGCAGCAACATCAGTGTTTCTATTTGTTAACAAGCACAATTGCAAAAACGTCTTAAACTCCTGAAATTAACTGTGTATTTACTTAATACGAAGACATTTTTCCAAGAATCGCGTCTATGCACTCTTAGATAAATGTGATGTGAGAATCTGATCAAGATTTTCAAATATCATTAGTATTGTTAAATTAAATCTTTCTCACGATCAATGAAAATCTATTGTTAAGTCGTACAATTTCTGTTGAATGAACTGCATGGGTAAGATATAATACTGACCTTGGAAAATTTCTGTGGAATAAGTCAGTTCTTGCTGAGGTTTTTCTATTTTTCGCGCAATGGGGTTAATGAACAGAAAAATAGACCTTATTCGAAGTCCAATGTTGGAAAGATGAATTTACTTCGAACTATACAAGCTGAAGATATGTTTGCTTATACTCCGCTTAGTTGTAGAGCGAAAAAAGAAACACCAGGAAAACAGTTTGGATATTTTAAACTTCTAAATGAGAGTACAACTCTAGCTAATGTTGATGCTGAAGTTCTTGGTCTGACGTTGCAATTTACTCTGGTGACCGGATGTCAATATGCAGTGTGAGATACATTTACACTGAAAACCCCAATCCTCAGTGCGCTCAAAGTATACGGGAAGGCCCATAACATTTCACTTTATCGCTGGCATTTACCATAATTAAGACACAGCCGAAAACTCAAAGGAGGCTGTTTTCCTTGAATGATGTAAGATTCTCATTCAACTGAAATAGATTGTTTTTATCTAGTAGTTTAAGTTACCATACACAACACCAGAGCTTCAAATGGGCCGCGATGGTTGGGCTCAGCAAAAGTCAACCTCATATAGTAACAAAAACAGTAACGAGCGCTAACACAATAACAAAACTCGCATTCAAACGCTATTCAACTCCAACTTTTTTTTAGATACATTGGTAGATAGAACTTTCTATCTACTTATAAGCAAAACTTTGACGAGACAAAATGACGAAGTTGCGGAGAGATGTCCATTAACATTATTATAAATTTGGTATTCAGACAGAAATACTCCAACATATTATTGCATTGGAAATATTATTCTCAAATACATTTAAGCTCAGGCGTCTAGCCATCGCGATCCCTCCATTCACCTGTGTATGGCATCTGATTTTCAAGCTCTCTATCCTGTAAAGCTCGCTTCATTCGCTTCATTGGGTATTGGGTATTTTATTGCTTTCTTCGTGATCCAGATCTGAAGAATGAGCACTGTTTAGTAATTTCACAAAGGTCCTTAATTTTAACCGCAACGCAAGAAATCACTACATTTTATCATCGAAATGCATGTTTTATTCAAATTTTGTGAACTTAAAGATATGTATAGTCCATATAATCGATTACCCAAAAGCTCATTGATCGTTTCAATGCTCACTAATCGTTTCATCGAAAAATTTGAAAATATTGCGAATGAATCGAATTCTGGGAGCAATCCACATTTTTCTGTTCTGTAACATTTGCGGCTGTCTCAGCCAAAAAATTCAAGGATTTCGCATAAAAATCTTTCCTTACTGTATAGAAATCTATTTATCAAAAGATCTATAAGGTTGAACTGAGTCAAAAACTCAGACTCGCAAGACGAAAATGGAAAATAACGTTGCAGTAAAGGACAAACACTGCATGAATAAACTAAAGAATTGTATTCAAGTTGGAAACCTTTTAATTATAAAATATTTACAGTTAAAGAAAACGTTACGAATTGTCAAATATTTTGTTCGACCTTAATATCTAAGGTAAAATTGCAAGATACGTTGTTTTATGAAATGAAATGTCAACTGGCCGCCATGGTCTCAAAACTTCAAGCATCTTTATATGAATTTTTTAAGTTCTTTTTTTAATTTTTACCAAATGATCTATCAAACATTTTGGCACCTGTACCATGTGTTAGAATTAACTGGAAATTCGAGTATAAAGACGGCATACACATTAATGAAACCGAGAAGGGTATTCGCTATTGTGGGGCAAGAAATCACTCAAAAAAAATGGACGATGATGTGTGTTAGACCCTCCTCATAACAAGACCAAAGGCAAACGAGAAGGTGAACTGATCTGCATTATGTTTGACGTTACCATTTTCTCCGAATGTACCTGCTACAGATAGGTGGGCTGGTACTACGACACCAGAAAATTCTAATAGAAATGCCAATACTACTGTCACCAGTAGGACTTGAACCTGTTATCTATTTCACAGAGGGCAAGTACTCTGACTATCCAGACAAGAGGACATTTGAACGAGTTTATCCTCGGCTCTTCAAAACTCCTTCGATTTGGTTAAGAATCCTCTTTTTTGGATTAAATGACAAAAATTAGTTAGTTAAGTATTTCGCAAAAAACTCATGCCCGCGTCTTGTATACCACAATCAAATTAATCTATCATGGAATCTAGTATTTTTCAAATTGACAGTTTTCTGGGTATAAAGCGTGCCTGTCTAGTAATAAATATCTTTTTTTTTTTCTTTTTGTTTATTCGTCCTGTTTTGGTTCAATTTATTTATTTCGTCATATTTTGTTCGATAATAATGTACATTTATCAAACTAATATAATCATATGAGGTTACGGTTTTCGTAGTGATCATTGTTGTCTCAATCTTTTGAATGTATATGTATATCTATCTACGTTGACTTAACGCATCAGTATTTGTCAGAGTAGATAAAAAAAGGAGAATACAATGAAATATTGATAATTTTCTAAATACTCTGTTTAAAACTGGAACTTTCAATGATAACACGCGTCCTGAGTGTTACAAATGGCCCAATAAGTTCGATAAACTGGACCCACCATTCAAATATAATTTGATTTGTCAAAGGCAATTTGCCAAAATTCGTCAAAAGGATCAAAAACACAATTGTCTTCCTCTATTTTACCCAGCTACTGACAATATGAATTTCGAATTATTCACAATGAACCACATTTCTCCGGTGAATAGTTGTGTTTATTGCATACGTATTTCAAAAAATCTTCTGCGTCTTATCATAGAATACCTACAATTAGCAAAGCCACTCTCTAGTAACAACTATTAGAAAGAGAAGACTGGAGAAGTCTCGAATGAATGGAGCGAATAAAGCAGACTAATGCATAATGAAGAGCGTGAAAACTAAGCGGCGTTGATTTAACGAAGAGAATATGATGGCTGTCTTAATGAGTTTGAATTGATTGAAAGCAAAATCACGATTCAAAATTTTTTAAGCACGGGTTATCGGGCATCGGTGGATTATTTTAATACACAATACACTATTGCGTACCTCGGCAAATCTACATCCTCAGAATACTCTCTCCTTAAATAACATGGACATTCTTCGTCCTCACTTCGCTCAAAACTCATCGCCAATACTTTCATCGCGATTAAGGACTCCTACCAACATTTGGATCTTGGAAATTGTCTCCAGTTTCAAGAATTATTTATTTTCTGTATTCCGATTTATCATAGCATACTTACCATCTTCCAGTGTGCAAAACATACAAAAAAACTGAAACAAAGAAAGTAGACAGGAGACAAGAGACAACTATCCCGAAATAGATGCAATGTCTCCCGTAGACGATGTTTATAGCAATAATAATGGCGAGTAGAAGATGGCTAACGCTGTTAGAATTAAATTTATCCACTTGCGATCATCGATACGCAGTTAAATAAAACATATCGATTTCTTGATACGTGCACATATGCATAAATTAATCCATACTAGACATTCGAGCGCTACTGTTAGTTTCTTTCTGCTCCTTATTGATTCTTAGCTACTATACACGCTTACTATCAAAAAACGAACAGTCTTGTCCGAACCAGCATCTGTCTCAGCTCAAGCACACACATACGACGACTTTTGGATGCACGAGACGCCTCAACGTCTTGGAAGTAATCATGCCATCCAAATCTTTGAAGCAGTGGTCGACGTGTTGACTTTTTTCTCCCTGATGACTAAATCCAAAATTGGATTTTTGCATTAAGCAGATCGGTAGATGTCTACCTCGTAATGATATATGAGTAAACCGTACGTACACACATGATCTGCGTCTAAATTTTATTTTTTATTTTCTTAATGCAAAAAATTATGAAATTATTTAAATTATTTATTTAATTATGTAATTATTTTGTATTTGTATTTAATATCCATATGTTGCATAAAATTTATTTCATTCTTCTTGGTATGGAAGATCTGAAAACCAAAAACCAACGCAAACATGCTGAAAAATTAATTTAATTAATTTATTTAATGAAAATTAAATTAATATTGAAATTTTCCAAGTTAGATCATTCAGACTCAGACCAGACTTCGGCTCGTTTAGAACAGACTTACATTGAGACATTAAAAATCAAAATTGAAAAAAAATTTAACTTAAAAAAAATAATTCATGAAGGTTCAACATTGCAATTATGTAAAACGGTAGAAAATCTTACCTTACCTTATTTTTTAATTATTAATTTTATTGGCAACTACCCTAACTTATAAGAATGCTGATGTTGTAACGCCCTCACTTATATAATTTGTACTGTTTGTAAAAAAGCATAGGCCAGAATCAGCCCTAGCCTCCTTGCGTATCATGTTATTTTTTTCAGATATTCCTTCCTGTCAGCCTGCTAGACAAAAGGTAGTTGCCTATAGTGTTTCAGCAAGAAATATTGCGTTACGTTAGTGTCTTCGGCTTAATGGGGCGTTTTTTTGTCAATCTGGAAGTATCCTGGTAGTATTTTGTATTTCCTTTTTCGTCGCTACCAGTTTGGCAAGTGACATCCATTTTGATTCCAACTCGTTTTCTTTATTAAACATAAAAATTTAGGTCTGTTGGTATTGCTATCAGTGTTCTTACTGTAATTCTGTTAGTAGCTCTGTTTTTTGGTAAGAGTGGATTTGTCCGCGTTTTATTAAGATGAAACCAAAGGGCTCCTTGACTCGTTCCTGTCATTCCAGGTCGAGGCTTTCGTCCAGTTCTCTCTCAACCGTTTTAGTCGCACTTCGTCGTCCCTTATCTAGTTGAATTTTGGTCGGCGGATCCAGCTATTGTTAGATTATCCGCCCTGTAATTTCTCTCTACACCACTGTGACGCAGGACCCATGTCTATTTTGCCGCCTACTGTCCTGTACTAGTTGACAGGTTACTCGTTAACACCCGACCCCCCCCCCCCATATGGTGAGGACCCTATCCTTGCCTATAAACGTGGTGGTTTTTGTCTCGATGGCCAGAGAGTATGGTGAGCATGCCACAAGTTGTGTTCGGGAATCCAGGAAGCTTTAAATAAATAGGGACTAGGGAATGAAACTTGTTTCAGATCTTGGGAGTGGTGGTTAACATATTGTTTCAACTCCGTCTATGGCAACCTTGGAATTAAGCAATAAATGTAGTTTATAAGCAATAAAGTGTTTGTATTCCTCTATCAAGGTTGTTGCTGGGGGTTGATTCGGTAGTCGCTGATATTGTAAATACTTCGGACTAGGAAACTGTGGTATGGCTCTCGTGTTTGTAGCTTCAGTTGAATTGCAGATGATCTCAAAAGAACATTTCAGCATCACTTTCCCCATTCGTTTTGGAACCATTGGTGTAGATCAAGTTTTCACTTCCAGTTGTAAATTCCAGCACCATTTCTCAGTCTCTGGATGGTTAGCCTAAATGGAATCATTGAATCTCATCCTTCACTTGACCTGACCCCGTAAGCCATTAGTTTCACAATGTGGAGGTGTCCCTTCTGGGGTAAGTTGGATAGCTTATTAGTGGTTTTAATCTGATGGTCGCAAGTGATGCTTCGCTGAAATTGAATTTGCCGCATTTCAACACATTTCACATTATCTTTATTGCAACAGGTTCCTAGTCCTAATGCCACCTTCATTCGCTAAACCTTTTCTAGACTATAGCTCTGCGTGTCTTTTGTAGTGCTAGCCAACAATCCTGTGCTCACTACTATTATGTGCATCTAGTGGGTTATTTTAGGACCATAACTCTCATGTAGCTCCCGATAGTGTTTTTATTTTGTAAATCACCCCGCGAGCTCCTCCAATGACTCCTCCTATGTGCTCTATGTGCTCTCTTCTAGGTTGCTTACTTTGTTCACCAAGGCTTTATATTTTTGATCAACAGTTAGCGGTGGAAATGTTTCCTGATTTTGGCGCTTTGTTTGGGATACAATCTCTGTTTTGTCGGCATTGATACGTTGTCTATTTACCTGCTTCATTCGGAAAGGAGTAAGAGGACGGTCTGTATCGGGTCTAACATGGTTTCTTGAAACTTCCCGCGGATGAGTCTTAAGGTATCGTCAGAATATGCTACCGTTTAGAAACCCCTCCTGTGTAGGTCTTTGGCTATATGGTAAGCCTTGTGATGTACCCCTGTTGGTCCATTTCTTCTAAGTTACCCCATTTTCCTCGGGTGTAATTTTCGATTTCTTTAGTAGTTCATTCATTCATTTGCTTAGATGTGAATTGTTTCTATACCTTTGAATGGCGGCTACCATGCTTTCTGTTTATACAGTACGGAAGCCTCCCTCTATATCGCTGAAGGAAAGGTTCCTCTCGATTCTGCTCACTACTCTCTGTAGAGCCGTCTCTGTTGAGCCTGATGGAAGCTATGCATGTTGATTGGTTCAAAACTCCTTTATGTTCACGATGCTTTCAAGGCACCGATGCACTAGATTTTCCAGAATTGTTAAGCAAAAATGACGTTTAGCTGACAGGTAGACTATCCTTTTCTTTCTAGCGGCTGAGTTGTGCCGAAATTTGCATGAAAATTATTTGAGGCTCCTTCCAATCAAAAGCATTGTATTGGGATATAAGGAGATACATATTTGGATAGGATCTGTACATTTTCATCGTGATCCGTATTATTGTGATATTTGCTCTCATAAGCCCAATTGGATAAGATGTGGTGGTGTTACAAAATACAAACAAAAATTTCAAAAATTCATAATTACGAAAATTCGTTTACAAAAAATCGGTACAGAATTTCGTGATCATATATTTAGTGTGCAAAAAGAATCAATGAGTTAGTTTATACTGCAAATTTGCTAAGATGGGTTTTCTGCAGGAATTAAATACGATACTGCAAAATAAAACTTTCCTTTGAATCCTGCGTAAAATTGTATTAATATTTTTCTACCAGTATTGTTATATTACAGAATTCGTCACAAAATTGATTGAGATTTTTGTATTCTCTCGGAAGATATTCTTGACACTTTTCTTTGCTAATACTTTTATTCTTACTATAGAACTTAATACGAGCAGCAATGTTTGTTTTTTTTTTGTTACGATTTAAACCTCTCCTCCAACAAAAATAGTCCTTCTATAAAACTGCTGCAAGAAATTAAAAAGAATCTTTATTATTGTTCTTAAGTTTTTCAAAATTCAAGGACTGCACTCATGAAGTATTCAAATATTGATCAATACGGTTTCACGTGCATGCAAATAGTCTTCGTCTGAGTATCTTTTTGTGACTTATACTGTAACCAAAAGGACACCTAATAATAAAACAACGCACATAAGCAGAATCTGTCAAGCAGCCACTTGGCATGAGGCTTAGCATGATCATTGCGAGCGTGTCAAAATGATCGATGGTTTTCAATTTGACGCTTGATTCGAATGAAAGCGAAAGCTCCAGATTTGTCCAAAGAAATATGTATCTGCTAGTTAGGAAGTCCGCAATACTATCTTAAGATACTTGATGATAAACATCATCATTGATGAATAATCTCGTGGTATACGTTACACAGACGCAAGAAGCTCAGTCACAACATGCAAATATAGTAGCAGTTGTAAGAGGAGGAGAAGGACGTGCATCGATCTTTTGTTTTTGTTTTTTTTTTGTTTTTGAATATCACCGCCACCCCCTGACCAAGTACTATCGTTTTTGTATCTTGACGTAACACCGCGAACATTGATTTGGTTGTCGTAAAATGTCGGGAAGCACTTGCTTGGAAATTGGCACACCAAGCAATTATCGCGCCAAAAAGATCATTTTGAGGTCAGTCAACTTGCTTATAATTGCGTATTAATTTTTCTTATTTTTCCATTGCTACAAGGTGAAGTAGAAAATATGAAAGAATTAAGTAAGAGTTGTAGTTGCTTGACATACTAGGCGTGCTACCATATACTTTTCAGTGGTCACTGTAGCGCCTAGTCGTGATTTTATTAATAAACAGAAAAATATGAGGTGAAAGTTGCCAATTACTTTTGCTCATTCATAAAATAGCGTTCCATACACTTGCTTAATATGTAAGAGACGAGTGTGTTGGTACTTTGTTGTATAAGAATCAAAAATTCTAAATTTAGAATGCATCGAGTCAAATGAATTACATTCTAGAATGGTGAAAATGGGATTATCTTCCTATGAAATTCGATGAAGTATTACAAAAAGGATCTGTTTAACTTTTTTCAGGTAAAATTTCACGTGAGAACTTATACGATATTTCATATTTTATATCACTGATAAATCGCATTAAATTATATGTAAATTGAGTTGATTATATAGTGTATATGTTGATTACGCAAGCAAGCCCTACTCAAATTTTCACCCATGTCAAGAAAATCAAAAACGTTCAATTACGTTTATTATTTCACCTCGACCCAAGAAAACGTTCGCAAATGAAAAATTAATAAGTGCAACAATGTATTTTCCTCGTACAACAAAATGCTAATTCGATGCAATTCATTATATCTACCTGTCGCGTACGTTTCATGGTGCTGAGTTATTGAACGAATATCATAATAAGAATACAAAATAAAATCCTTGCCAAGTATACATATATAAACTGTAATATCTATTCATAAAGGGCATGAACGATGGTTCACGCTTGTACTTACATTTTCTTTCTCCATACCAAAACACGAAAATGAAATTTTCAATCGGCATTTCAATTCAGCGTACAATAACAATAAATTATTGCGTTTAAAATTTAGTCTTTAGGCAAAAAATGACTTATATTTCTTAATCTTTGGATACAACAAATAAATTATTTGTTTTCACCTTTTGAAAACCTTGCGCAGGTTTTTGATGAAGCCGAAATCGACGTCTGGAAGACTTATCTACTTTATTATAACAAAAAAATATTTATTTTTATTAAGATTTATTTATTGTGAGTATGAATATTTTTGATGCATCATAGTAACAAGCTGTAAATAGTCTTTTATATATTTGGAAACAATGGTGGAAAGAGCTCAAGCTGGTTTCGGACACGCGTCCCTGCCGCTTCTCATCAGGTGCCAACTTATCTGCCAAAAACTTCTGAAATTGCGTCCTTTGTATATTAGAGACAGAAGCACTTGAAGTGAAATGCCCCGCGCTCTTGTGCCTTGCCAGCCTCTGGTTATACTGTCCAATCTTCCGCGGAGAACCGGTTTGCGAACCATGCTGTTGGCTTTTAAGTCTTTCTAGGATTCCCGTGTGTTGCTGTTCGATAGATCTTCATCAACGTTCTCTCCTCCGTCATCGTTGTCTTTGCTTTTTTTAGATCTTGTATTGAGAACCTAAGACGACCATTGTCACTCTTATATGACCATTGGCTGGTATTCTAAGGTTGTCAAAATGCTCATATTTTGTCTTTGTATTCCACTCTGTATGTTGTATGTATGCCTCCATTTTGTTTTTGAAAATCTCCTAGCGTTTCATACAGAACTAATTGTTTTGTGTCCACCGGGCTAGAGGCAATCCATAATGTATAAACAATGATTTCATTACATATCTTATCAAGTTCCCCGAATTAAGTATCGAGGAACTTCAGTATATATTAAGTATATACTGAAGAAATTGAGGTCTTTGAAGTTTAGATCGTTGCAAACGCAACGCTGTGAAACTTTTTCATTATTTCTATTTAGTAGATGGTTAAACTGAAATAAAAGCCTAGTAGAGCGCAAGAATTCAAAAATGCGAAAAAAATTTACCAAAATTTTAAGCCAAATTATCAGAGAAACCTTCAAAAAGCAAAAAAAATGGTGAATGTTGCGTTCGCAACGATGCAAACTTCAGACACCTAAAAACTGACGTAAAATAAGAAATTCAATTAAACCGCCTGAATTCAAACATTTACGAACGCGTGCATGAAATGAACTCATCATGTAATCTTTCTTCAAAAAAAAAAACAGACAGTTCCTAGTTGTAATCCTTACCGCCTACGTTAAGATTATAGAGATAACTACAACCAAACCATAGTTCTATACTTCGAATTGTCAAAATTATTCGAGAACGTTGTCCTTGGTAATTCTTCAAAAAATTGTCCTGCAGCATTCTCATACTTTCGTTCTTTAGTAAGATCCTAATTTTAATATTAGGTTTAGTGATTGGTACTACCATTTTGATTTAGAGCGTTTCCGTGTATTTATATTACAGACGAACGCGCTATCAAATTGTGTGATGCGCCGAAGGATGACTTACTAAATTCTACTTATTTCAATTTATCTAATTTATTCCTTTTAATAAATAATTTAAAAAAAATGTATTAATATCAGCAAATCAATTTTAATAACATTAAATTAATGGCAAGGTCCATATAATTGAGTGAGACCACACTTCTAAGGTAACACACTGCTGAAACGCGACGGAACGACGGAATTTCGTTCGGTGAACAATCGGAGGCTTCCATTACCATTCCCGCCGGAAAAAACACGCAATATCGCGATGCACATAATTTCTTATATCTGGGGACGTATACACAATTACAAGAACGACCACCTTCATTGTCGCCTAGATTTTCTAGCTCCTCTTAATCTTTGACCATTGAAATATCTCCCTTCGAACGTTATTGATATTTTCATTGCACCCTCGAACTTTGAAGACTGGGCAACATTTCTTAACTTCTTTGTTCTAATCCACTCAATTTTTTCATGGATTGTTTACTGACTTAGGTCTTTCGATGCTCCCGTCAAATATGCTTACATCTGATAGCCGTCCAAGCCTCCAATATTTTGTAAACTTCTGCCTTGTGGAAAATGCCGTAAAACTCATTGTTAAATCTAATTTGTTCCATCTGGTTTTGCCCCTACGATTTTTCTCAGGACTCTGCTTCCGGTTTGGTTTAATTTTTTTTCAATGTCTGCAGATCAGTCTACACTTGGCATCCATAGCCTAACATAGCCCATTTTAGAGACGTGTTCCTTTTTCCTGTACATGCAGCTTAATTTCGATATCATCAGTACCCTTTAAAACGCTTAGTCGTGAGCTGGATTTCTTGTTCAAAGTCGATAATCTGGTGCCCGATGATGATTTCATCAATCCGTGCCGAGGTATATAAAATTTTCAATGTATTTAATTCGTTTCCCTAGCGACCGTCAGTTTTCTTTTTGAATCATAATTTTTGTTTTTTATTTATCATAGCAGAGAAAAGCTTCACTTGCTGCTGTCTCGAAGAAAAGGAAATTTTTTCAGCAAAAACAAAAATGACACGTGACATTTGACTGAAACGAAGTCCAATTCTTCCAGGCCCATGCAATCTGTACTACTAGCGCCCAAACTCTGTTAGTCCAGGAAATTCTTTTGGACTGAAAACCTTGCCGTAGCTTTTCTTTCCATTGTAGGTTTGCCTGGCGCTGCTACTCGACAGCTTTCCATTAATTTTTCTCCTATCCTTAATATTTGCTTTTTTATGTCTTCATAATTCCTTTTGACGGTCGCCAAAAGTTGTCAAAAAACTCATTTTATGTCGTTTTATTTAATTCTACGTGTATGCCTTAACTATCCTTTTGAGACCTTCCTGACATTCTATGTCGAACCCATTCGATGACTTCGCTTCATTGCTTACGATCATTTTTCCAGTTCCTTTTAAGTGTTGTGTAGAAACCTCTTCGACTAGGACATTTCAAGATTGCTTCGTTTTCCGAAACGGCTCCGTGTAGATTGACAGCTGACTCTTGGAAGTTGTTGAATCTGAATCTTAGAAATTTGACAGAATCTTCTTCTATATGTCCTTGGCATTTGACGTCTTTAAATAGGCTACCAGATAATGACTAGAATGTTAATTTGCTGCCTGGAAAGACATTGCATCAAGTTAAATGGGAGATCATCTCGCGTAGATCAAAAAACAGAAAATTATCAGAATATCTAGTCACACGAGGTCTGATCAAAAATTATCTCAAATTTTGAATTAACGCGAGCGACGTATTTTCGTTTTTTGGTATTTTTATGGTTATTGTGCTGACATGCGCGGCCATTTTGAATCTTCAGGTGATTTTTGACAGCTGTTTTTCTTGAACCTGTTTTGGTTGGTCTTCGATTTGTGTCTGTTCTGAAAAATGGACCAAAGGATCTACATCAAATTTTATTTGAACGTTGCTGTGCATTATCGAGTGTGTGTCTGTATATATCTCATTATAAAATTTGTTTAATGTTCTTCCTTTCTGTTTTTCGCGTCCTTCTTTATTTCTTCTTCTTTGTGTCCATTGCGAACTTCAAATTATTGTGTTGTTTATTGAAGTATTCCCAAATATTTTCTTCGTAGTTTTTGGTCATTATCCATATTATGTCGTCCACATATCTTGCATAAAATATCACTCCCAAGTTCCTTCATGAATTTTCGGTCTAGGTTTTGCATGAAGACTTCCATAAGGATCTGCTCAGTTGGAACTCCCAATCCTACGTTTTTGCTTCTATAAATATAAATAAAAATATAAGAATATTCCTCAGTCTATAATTTTCTTAATTTTATTGCTGTTTTATCAAAAGTTGCGGCAAACTGAGGCGGATCCTTGATGCAGAGATCTGTGCCCATTTTCACCTCGTGTTTCGAATTATTTCACGAATTACACATAGATAACGAAAGATACTAAAAGGTTGCAGTTTGGCTTAGTAGGTTTTACTTAATGTTACTTAGTAGCACTGATAAGTATCCTTTAAGCATAAAAAACTTACCAACTTCTTGTGTGTACAGGAAGTATTCGTTGACTTTTGTCTAGCTAATTCGATATAAAAGAACAAAACAAAAGGAAATATATGTATGGTAGCAATGTAAAATCCTGGACATTACGAATGCAACATTGGCGGATGCATAAAATAAGTTTTTATTTTGTAGAAACACTCATGGCTCGATTAGAAATGATGAATTGTTGTGGAAATACTTCGTTGAAGTTGGCTGATGCTGGAAACTAGGATGCGTTTGTGTTTGGCTTCATGTCTTCAATACAATGTTGCGAATGACTTATGGAGTTGGTATGTTGCCTATGATGGACTGAACCGGGAAGGCATTTAGTGTTTAGTGTACGCAGAATCAACCATTGAAAGTTCGATGCGATTCAGGATTTAAATTTAACCGCCGATTTAAATTTGCTTTTGCTGAGTAGGTGATTAAAATTATTGCCAAGGTAGTTTAGAATCTTTGTAAATGTACAGAGTAACGACGTTAGGGATTAGGGACGTAAAGGGATTGCACCAAAGGAAAAGGAGAAGCACAATTAAAAATATTAGCCCCTAAATTCGAACGATACTCGAATCTTGTACCCAAACCAAGCCACTATAACTTACTCATCCGTTTCGTGCATGCAAATGACTCAGAATCATTATATCAGATTTTGTTAAGCGTTTATATTTAAACTGAACTTATTCTTAATTAAGTTTAAGAGAAATTCACATAGGACTCGGCTGCCATTTGAAAATAGATCACGATAAGTATAAATTAAACATAAATAGAACAGATTGGAATTGATCGGATCAGCAGACATCGTGTCGAGGCGACGATGCATAATACATTGATGTGTAACTGAGAAATATAATGAAAAACCAGAGAAACATGTGATTTGTGTTTCTATTTTGATCGAAACAATTTCGGGGTGTGTTTCTGTTGATTGACAAACTAGGGACGAAAATATCACAGGTGTTTTCAATAAGCAAAAGGACGCAAAATGCATCAGGCAAAAACATATATCGAAGTATATAAAATTCTTGTGTCCATACGCGACAGTTGTATGACTCATACAAACTTACTTTTAAAGCATCAAAAACAAAAATAAGGACCTCCACAAAATTTAAGTGTGAGTCATGTGTTTGGCTACTTGAGTATTTCAAGGATTATATTTGAAAATATAAAAATCCAAGTGAGCTAACCTATCCGAGCCCTCTCTTAACTGCCGTGCGTAGGTATCATGAAGTATATCCTTATATTTATTTACACTGTATCGCGCGACTACAAACAGAATATTTCTAGATCAAACTGGTAGGTTAATGAAACCATTTCTCTGGGTTGCCCGAAGTGGAAAATTCGCCATCCAACTCAAGTGTTTGAAACGTGTTGAAATCGTAGATAGCCCTTGGATCACATACTTCGTGTTGCAAGACTGCAAATTTTAAATACTTCATCGATTCACTTCACGCAAACAACCTTAAAAACCTATTTTAGTTTTATCTGTGTAAAATAAATACAACTAGTCTACTAGATAAAATTAACGTGAACCAATTCGAAGAGACGCGACTTGCTGAACCAAAGATAAGAAAATAAAATCTTGACTGCACGCGTTGCATAGGTTTTATTTTATAACCTAAGAAACGCGGATTTGGATTGTTTCCATTTTGTCTTTCATGTTTCAGCATCGAAACCTATGGAAAACTTTAATGAAAATCAAAACTTCATATTTGATTTTAATTTTAAACAGTAGACGGCAAAATAAAATCTGCTTCAAATAGTTCCAAACAATTTAATTTCTTTCCTTTCACTGAGACAAAGGATGATGCCTTTTTGACGAGTTTCAGATTAATTGTATTCCTTTTTTCATTTCAAAGTTTTACAGACGTTTAAAAAAGTTTTTTGTTAATTTATTTATTTAGAGTTTTGAACTTGACTACAAACAATGAATGGCAAATAGTTTGTTAAGGGTAATATATGTAACTGTTTGTAAAAGGTAATTTATTCTAAAATCGCCTTTATTCAGGCCAACAGAACAAACCTCTCAACAATTTGGTAGCAAACCGTGGTCGAAAAACGAAAGCGAAAATATCTAGCTAATTTTCCACAGCAACATAGCTCACTTTCTTTATTAAAATATAATTAAAAATTTATATTAAATTTCTCTCAAAGCGAAACGAAAGCTATTTCGTTGATAAATACTTATTAAATTAAATTTTCACTGCAAACTACCTTCAGTTTAAGTAATCTGAACTAAGTTTAGAAATGACACCTTGAAAACATTTACAAAACGAAAAAAATCGTAGAAGGATGTATTCAAAGTGTCAAGATCGTCTTTAATGGAAATTGGAGGTCACGAATATGAATTCGCTGAAAATTTTTAAAAATATAATTTCCTACATACAATACAGGTGAGGAAAACAGAAGCGACTTAGAATTTTTTTCCTCGCTCCAGACGCCACTTCAAAATGAAATTACATTTGCTTTGGTAGCATGAAAAAAGTACACAAATATCTAAAATTATAAATTCGTTATCAAACGGCATTCCAACGTTAAAAAACAATAATTTCAACATTACTTTCGTGTTCATCACTTAAAAACAAACAAAATCAAAAGAAAAAACCCCCAAAATTGCATTAGTTGAAATAAACTGACGCAAATAAAACCGATTATAGCATTACTACTGATTAACTTTGCCATTCCATCGATATCGGCACCATTAAAAGCTTTCTTTTATCTAAGAAAGTGATTATTTATGACGAAGTAAAATGTTTCAAATCAAAAATTTTAATTTTTTTTCGTTATCGTACGAAGTGCCGGGGATTACAAAAAAAAATAACTCGTCATCTAGACTTCAACATTCCTAGAAAATCTTGACACGCTAATGATAAAATTTCGGGTGGCTATGTAATAAACAAAATAATCAACATTGTGTAATGAGCCAAAAACAAGGTTTTTTCGATGAAGACTAACATGCAAAACTAACAACAATTTCAATGCATATGCGTACTTTGGGACCTACTTAGTTCCTTCTTTAGTGCTGTTGTTTCCTTGCAGACAAGAAGAAATATATATACAGTTATTCCAAAAAGATATTAAAACTAGGCTCCCACAGGATAAGGTCTACAGTTCTAGTCTTTTTCTCCATTATTCTGTCTGTATTTATACGATTTTCTTAATTTTAATTGTTTCTTTCCGTACAAGAAAATAGAATTACAACTAGTGACATCTCGTGTTGTGCGTGTTGTAATTTTCTAGTTGGGAATAAATGGGAACATAAGTCGTTCTCCGTTTAATTTACATCGGGTATATTCTTTTTAAACTTCTGCCTCACCCTTTCTTCCTGTGACTAACGGTCGTACGGTGGAAAATTTTTTAAAAAAATCTATTTAAAAGTTTTTATAATCCCTGTAGGGGCTGCATGGATATGCTCCATGGAACACTAGCATATCACCACCCAAGAAGGTGAATCTGACACGGTTATTGATAACGGTAATATCAATTACCGGTAAATTGAAAATAACGGTCATTGGTAACGGTAACGGTAACGGCTTCATTCATAGAGAAGTTGGAAGGTGTTATCCTTCCGCGCGGCACCGTGGTCCGTTGGCTACCCTGCATAAGGTGGGCTTCCTTATTTCGGATTGCATGCCCTACTGCCCCGTCCTAGCTCCCAGTGACTATGCCATCTACCCAAACCAGGGGGATGAATTTTCCAACGATGGAGAAGTGAAGGACACAATTTCAGCGTATTCGTGGACATAGACGGAAACTGTCATCCTCAAGTTGTTCATAAGCTAATTGAAAGATCTAGAAAATTGCAATAGGGCTTACAGGTGAACATTTTGAGAAATGAAGTCAATTTTTCATTTTTATTCTCAGTTTGTACCCTCCATTTCGTGAACATTAAATAATTAAATATTAAAATATTTAAGAATTTTGAAAATTATTATAAAATTTCTAAAAAATTATTATTAGAAATAATCCTTCGCCAATTAATCAGTCTTGTCTAACAGTCTTATAGTGAATTGTTCAATTTTTTCATTGGGTCAATTTTGATTGTTATCCACCCAACAAGAAATTGTGTGAGAATAAGTTATCCTGAGCTTAAGAATGAGCCTTTAATTTGAATTTTTCACTTTTATATATTTAAAATTACAACCGATCCCATTGATTGGGATTAGGTAAATGTGAAATGAATCCTTCAGTTGCATAATTTTACTTCAAAAACATCAATAGTTAGAAAATTCTCTTTGACTTTACAATTCATACTTTTAATGTGGATTTTATGGTCTATAAACCTGAGAAAACCACATGCTTAAACGCCAGGCTTACGAGGATTGTTTGCTGCGAAAATTCGCCTGAGAAAACCACAAGTGTAAAAGCTTACAGCAAGCAAACAGTGAAGGTGATACATGCACAACATCGAGGATAACGTTTGAACGCAATCGAAAACATAGAAGCGTACAAACCAAAATCACTCAACTTAAGATACTCTCTAATTTTGAATTAGATAGTCTTATCCGGAAATAATCTTGAAGCCACCAAAACTGGGTTTCCAAAATCAAAAGACAAACTACCCAATGAAAGTTGATTGCAAAGTAATGAACCAAATGATGAACCTCATCAACATTAGCAACAATCACCTTTGTCTTTCAAAAATGGTACATTACCTGCTAGTATAGCGTAAACATGGTGTAAGTACATGCAGCGCTGAAACTTCCAAAAAAACTTCCGGTCTAATAGTATTGGAATAAGTAAAATAAGTAAAATTTCAACTGGATTAGTATATATTTTTCTCAAAGCTTTGGCATACAACACAATACAGATATATTTTTTATATCTCTTTCTCTCAGAAGGTGCCTTAAAGTGTTAGCACTGTGTGTAGTTTCGCTGTTATCTGAGCATAAAGCAGCGAGAACACCGTGATCAAACTCAAAAGAAGAGAAACTCTTTTTTTTATTGATAATTTTGCTCAAATTTGGGGTATTTTTATTTTCTTACAACTCAGGATACCCCTCTCAAAGTTTTTGCGTAAAAACTCAATCCAAATATGCATCTACTTATGTTTTTCTTTCTCTTTCTCTCGTTCTCTCTCTATCTCTGATAGAAGCCGCCCGAGAGTGTTGTCACTTTTGTCTTTACGTTATGCTGCTAGCCCAAACGCCTGGCATTCGCGTTTCGTTTGAAAAGTTTCTGGCCTTAACGTACGTTATGTAAAAAAACCTACAAGTAGGTTATGAGTCAAATCTAACACTAGTCAAATTTTTTGTAATCATATGTTTAGTTTGAATTTATCTTAAATCGACTTATACTTGTAATAGAGCCTATGTCTCTAGTTTATGACATGTAAATAACAGCTTTCGTCTACCAAAATCTCTCTCGTAGCTTGTTTTGAGGCGTTTGAAGTTTGTATCGTTGTAAACGCAACGGTCTACAAGTTTTTAACTTTTTGAATATATCTTTGGTAATTTAACTTGAAATTTTGGTGAATTTTATGCACATTTTTGAATATTTTACGACATTAAAAGTAGATTTAGTAGGGTTTCATTTCAGTTTAATCATCTACCAAAAAAAAAAATATAAAAAAAAGTGATAAATTTGATAGCGTTGCGATTGCAACGATGCCAACTTCAGCTACCTTTGTTTTGACACTCAAATCATGTGTCAAAACCATTGCCTTCAAAAAAGAACAGAGCTCCCAGTTGCAAGTCAGAGTGAATTTGAATTTGAAAATAAGGTTTTGTATGTTTGTTTACCGAACGAAATTCCGTCGTTCTCCGTCTGATATTACGTTACGTAAACGTTTCGACGGAGTGCCTTTGGTGCCCCGTTGGTGATACATATGCGAAAAAAGGCTAGCAGCGATGAATCTGTGAAATGCATTTTTCACTGAATTAGGTGTTCAATTAGGTACAGACCGGTAGCGTGATTGATTTCATAATTTTCAAAAAGTAGCATCGGATTTTTACAACTTTTACAGAAAACATACATTTAAAAAAAATTTAAATTTTTTTAACTACGCGAAAAATTCTGAAAGGTTAGCTCAGTCAGGTCGATCAGTTGCCAACTCTGTATTGCTTGGAAAGTCATCAAGTCATGAACCATCTGACCCGCCGAATCGCTCGAGAACTCAAATTGAAGCGAACAACAATCAGTACTTTCATTGTTGAATAACAGAAATGTCAAATCGTTGGTTAAAGTTAAAACTGTTAAAACGTTGGAGTTAAAACTGCGTGAAAAGCTCTTAAACAATCGCCGCAATTTCAACGGGATAGAAAACGAGTACGGCTGACATCTTCCAATAACTATACATCAAAAACCGTCCATAGGACAAACAAATTGTGAAATGCCAACGCAACCTGTTTTAAGTAACCAAAAAAGTTTGGAAATGCAGGTTGAAAAAAGGTAATCAAGTAAGGCTTTACCTTGGATATCGGGAAGGGCAAGTCATAACGAGTTAGAACCCTTATTATGTATTACATTCTTATCTATCTATTATCTATATCCATGATCGAATTCTATCCTGACCACAACTGGCAGAATATGCTCGTGAGGACATCAGGTATCACAGGAAATCGACGCCAGTTATCTTTAATAAAAATTGCACAGATGAGGACGGGTATTGTCAAAATCGAATAATGCCAAATTACTGGAAGTGCGACAGAGTCCCAGAGCGATTCCTTGAGGGAGTTTCTCCTGTATTTCAACCAGGTCAAACGCGCAGCATTTCTTTGAAAGCCAATATCAAAAACGCAAGACAACACTTTTTGACGGGGTGGATTAATTTGCATGGGACCTTCCCGAATCCTAGCCCTATTGGAAATCTGTAGATCAGGTTAAAGGAAACTGGGTTCTAGGATACTATCCCAACTAATCGCTATCCTTCCATTGAGCGCCCACGTAGGGAGAGTAGAAATCGTTTTCTACGGAGGATAATGGAATGGGATGCAAATAACTGAACGCACACAAAGTGCAAAAATGTCTGCAGATTGCAGTCTTAATCGTTAACAGGGAATCAGGAGACAGAGAATAAATCAGAATTAGGGAATCTATCAATTCTTCAATCCTGGATGGTTTTAGGAATTATAGTCTGGACCTTAAAACATTGCAAGCTTACATGGCATGAAATATATCCAAATGGTGCAAACTAAGGGATGACCAAGAAGAAAAAAAATATTTATAGATAGTCGTGATTGCTCGGCGTTTCAGTGATTACGTATTACATTTCTATGCTGTATCCTTCCAAAACTAAACAAGAAATTTCGTTTTTTTACATTTTGAATTAAATTGAACCTTGGGGTAAGGACTATGTTGTCGCAAAGCCAGATATAACGCAGAAACATATTAATTTTCTATTAAAAATAAATAAATAAAGAATCAAATGCACAAAAACCCAACAGAAAATATTAAATTCAACAACTACCTGGCTCGTGGGCCATTAATTTCAACATTTTCCATTTTTTGCCTTCTAATTTTTACACTGCAGAAATATCCGGAACTAAGAAAACAGCAAGACACATGAATTTTGAGTAAGAAAACGTAAAATTGTACTCTTCAACCCTAAACACAGTTTATCATCGAATAAATTTGAGATGCGATGTATTGAATTAATTGCAACCCCCTCGGCTTCGACCACACCAAGTAGATGTAATTCGCCCAGTACTAGGACCTTGTAATTATAACATGTCCATCTGAGCGGGCTATAAATTCTAGCTTGCAGTTTGATTTGTTGTACATGGGGGAATGTTCATGAAAATCCAACATATGAAGATATGAAAACGATGCAGTTTGTTTCCGGATATTTTTAGTCACCCCAAAAATGTTTGTGATGCGAATCTGATTATTCTATTTTTATTATGAAATGAAGTGTGGAAAATACTATTTATGTATTTTTCCTCAGAAGATTTCACGTTGACGTGTTGAAATGATTTATACTATCTATTCTTAATCGCAGACGAAATATTTCACGTCAAAGGATGATTGAACTCTTTCGGCGAATGCAGTTGTTAAACGCACGGTAAGAAGTCAGGATGCATTTGTGCAATTGAGTTGTAAAGATACTGTAATGAATTTTGTAAACTTTATCTTATATTGAAAATAATACAATCAAGTAAAATGTAATAACTGCGGTAAGATCTTCCTTTTAAGGACCCATAATAGTGTTTTTGAGATGCATTCTACACGTTTCCAATGATTTATCAATCTGAAAAATTGACCGGGATGACATGTACCTATTCCCAAAAACCATAATAACGAAAACTGAAACCAGCAAGCAGATAAATCCGCTTAAGACGGTACAAACAACACGTATAAGTCACACATTTCTATGGAAAACTACTTTTCAAAAATGTAGCGCGTGTGAATTGACAAAGTATTTCGTCAATTCACTATAAATCCGTGAACCATTCACTCAGGCGCCAAAATAAATTTCAATATCGACATATTTGTTTATTAATAGTGAGAGATAAAAAAGAAAAGAAATGAGAGATCAAAAGAAAAGTATTAAGAAAATCCCCTGAAAACAGACTGTGTTCATTTGAAGATAGGAGTTGCAATTTCGTTCGAAAAAAAATAAATATATAAAAACTTTTTGAATCGGAGATCCTTCTGTGCATTTCGCGAATGAACACCCGGACTTAAGTTTTTCATTGAAAAGCTTCAATCATAAATAGATTTCTGCGGGGAAAATGAAACAACATTTTACTTTATGGGTATCATTTTGTTTCTTGGGTGGTTTTTGTGGATTTATTTTATAATTTTTTGGCATGTTTATAGTTTAATTTCCAGTGTAGATCTTCTAATATTAAGCGAGTAGCAGATGGTGGCCACAGAGATTAGAATATGATGTGAATATTTTTTTCTAATATCGTATTTATAAAATCATAGTCAGACGATGTTTTATTTTTAATTTTTTCAAAGTTAAATAAACGAATCCCGATTTTTTCTTGCAAATAATTTACGTGACGTAGACTTTTTGACAGATCTGTGCGAATTTATGAAATCAATTATTCCGATATCTTCTGCACAATCACTCATCTGGTCCTTTCTGGTCCCTTTAAAAAACACTACAAATAATTATTTGAAAATTACACAAAAAATCTCGTGGCCGTGAAGTGCTCTCCTCTTCAGCTAATGCCGTAAAATTGAATCACAGTGTAAGTGACGTACCATTATTTTGACGTACTACCCAAGAGCCAAAATACAGGAGACGGACTGCGTGGGGTATGAAAAATTGCTTTATTGAAAGGAGGATGAGTTTTAATTGTAAATAAACTATCTTTCTTGCATTCCAATTGAAATGTTCACTTTAATGACTCTTAACAACTCAGTATCTGTTTTCGATCTTCGCTTTCGCAGAAATAAAACCAATCAAGATTGAATTTCGAAAAATTGCAAAATCGATTTCTTTATCATGGAAGTATGAGCTTACGTCAAACTTTTGAACTTGAATGATTCATGGAAATAAATCGCTCAAGGATATTGACCCCATAGAACAAGGCAGCAATTGCTCATGGTAACAATTCGGACAAATATTTTTTTAGCAAACCAGGCTATGAGGTTAGTTGAGGTTAGTTTTGCTTTGCTGGACATATCTTTACATAAGGGCAAACTTGCAAGGGTCCTAAACAACAAATGAAATATTTTCAAGCTTCAAAAATGTTAAAAGAGGAGGATCTGTACCTTCCAACTTCTATTTCCAAGTTTCTCTCTATAAGAGCACGAGTATCTCAAGTGCGTTTTGGATTGTTTTAAAAGCCTAACGTATAAGTCGCACAAACTTCTTCAGCTACTGCGCTTCAATTGCTGTATCTGTCAGTGTTTCTAATTTTTTCTAGGCAGTGAAGCCTGAACAGTGTACAAGAATTAACTAGCCATACCTGTATAATGATTACACGACAAAAACAACTCGTGATCATCTTTTCAAATGCAAGGATAATTACTGCACGCGCATGTTGTCCAGACCACCAACGTACTTTTGACGTGTTTCAAAACGATATTTCTAACTTTTCACCTTTTTGATCTTTACCCCCAATCATTGTGGCAACAGAAGATCTAAGAACGATTTATCAGTTACGTTTTGGTGCACACAAACTTATAATTATATCCTTAATAAAGCCATAAACAGATTCCCTAGAAATTTCTTTTTCCATTTTGGGTCTCATAGGCTACAGATAAGCATAACCCTTTTTCCTTTAAGATTTCCAACGCTGCAAATGATGTGAAAAAAATGCCTCCAGTTATACTTTCATTTATTTCATGCAGTTTCATTTAATTTAAAACAGTTGAAGCACTCTGTGCTTTTTTCAAAAACTCTTTCTATCATCTTGGTTGGACAAAAGGACTCCATCGGTATCTATTTCACAGTCAATATATTTCACAAGCATGATATAGCTTGTTATTGAAAACATCTGTCACGCACATAGGCATTACATATTTTTCCTATCATTTTCGATATATACAATAGTCATTTGCAGCGATAGTGACACCTATGAAGAGTTTGAATCAGTCTTCTTTCCTTCTCATATGTTTTGGGATCATCAACGTTACCAATAGCAGCAAAAAAAAAACGCTTTTGCGAAAAAACGTTGCCAATTTTATCCTTACCCTTCCTATATGTCACAAAAAAAAACTCGAAATCATAAGGATAGGATCTTATACTTTGATATATAAGGTCTAAGATCCTATGATATATAAGATCTAAGAAATATATCTGATGCTTATATGCTTGAAGTCTTTTTGTTGCTTCTAAAAATCGATGACTATAACAAATGTTTGTTTGTTTTCATTCTTCGTCTCCTTTTTTGTTAAGTTCACATACGCGTTTCGGTTTGTGTTGCATTTTGAATAATTTGGCTAATTTTTATGTTGATTTCTCGGTGTATATGGTGATCCATATTTTCTTGCCGCTTTTTTTCTGCGCTTTTTGGGTGTTTTGAAGTTCCTTTTTACCTTGTCCACCAAGCCTTTATCTTGTATTATTTAACCAAGCCTGTATCCATTATTTTTCACACCAAACGGTGTGGTCCACGGATTACGAAATTGATAAAATTTCAATTGACGAAGACTAATGGCCGAAATAGAATAGCGCGAGACTGCGATACGGGAGTGTGTCGAGAGTCTCGCAGCAAATGTCAAGCATTTTTCGTAACATGCATTTGTATGCGACATCGTACAATGATTGCGATGCGTCCGTGCGAGGCGGGAAATATTCGGAAAAACGAAAATTCCTCGCAACGATATGGGTGACGTTTGTCAAATGCAATATGGCGCTTAAATGAAATTTGAAATTCAAATGCCTTAATTACTTTTTAAGTACATTGGTTATTATGAATGAATTTTGAATGAAAATTTCGTGCATCCTAGTTAAGGCTTTTATTTGCTAAACGAAGGAACATTCCGAATTCAAAACTTTAAAAAAATCAAAAACAATTTCCAGGAAATTTCATTTAAAATGTAACCAATTTGACATTTGTCATATGAACATTAATGTTCCCCGCATCGCGTGCATTGTAAATTGAATGCGTTGCGTGACGACGAGGGAGAATCGCATGGCGCTCACGTATCGCCGTCACGCAGTATTGTATTTCGGCCTTGACGCATCACTGGAGTCTGCTTTCGAACTTCCGTCTTCAATTTCTCTTTCGGAAAGCTCACTTGCGTTCTCTCGAAAGGATTCTAATCGTTGATTTTCGTCTAATCCACGATCGCGGTTGTCACTTAAATCGCTGTCAATTTCTTCTAAGAGGCCAGCAGCAAAATGCATGCAGTCACTGTCGTTTGAATTATTTGCCAATGAAAATGTAGTACTCACTTAAAATAGAAACGCTTTGAAATATCAGTGATGGTTCGTCCTGCGACATTCTATTTCTGCAATGACGTACACTCAACTGAAAAACAAGCACCTATTGACAGGTGCTCAGTTGGAAACGATGAAAAAATCGTTGGAGAGAGCTTTCATGATTTTTCAAGAGCGACTTGACATTGAGAGTGCGTCATTAATTGAGTGTTGAAAAAGCTTAGCAGCACATTGAACTTGTTTTTTGGTAAATTTTCCTTACATTGAAATTAAAAATTCGATGTTTTTTTTTGTAAATTTAATCATCCAAAAAGCTCGATTTCGAAAAAAACATTTTGCTCCATTGAGAAAAAACAAAGAAAATATATTGGAATCACGTTCAAAATCAACAAGACTCCACTTTTTAAATACAAAAATAAAACTCATTATTCCAGTTATTATTAATCATCCATTCAAAAAAAAAATTGAACGTCAATGATGAAGACATTCTAAAGCAGGACTTTTTTGTAAAATTATCTTCCAAAGATCATTGAATGCCAGTAGTTATTTTTTTGTTCTAAAATAAAAACAATTGTCCAAAAGTTAAAGTCCAAAAAGTTTATAATAATTTTAAAATAATTCAGATATAAATTAAAATAAAGTTAAATTTAAAAATAGGGATACATGATTGGATATTTCCATGCAATTGGTTCGAATTCAAAGATCACTTTGCCAATCAATATTTTTTTATAAATAAATTATAAACAATGCCATAATTGTCTTTGAAAACGAATTATCCTCAAACGTATTCGAAATCGAAACAGGAAAGTTCAAAAAATAAACACCGGCTAAATGGAAATATTTTCAATCCACAGATTTGAAACCTAAAACTCAATTAAAAACTCAAATCAGTGGAGCTTCCCTCTGATTAGTCATACCTAGTTTTAGCTTTGAATATCAAATGTTGACATATACATATTAACATGCATGTTAAGCTTTATATATGCCAGGCAGATTCATTAGAAAGACGTTTAAAAATAAATCATACATGTTTCAAACCACAAAGTCCACAATTTTTGTTTTATTTTGAATATAATACCAATGTACAGCCAAAGCAGATTTCGTTTGATAAAATTATATATAAGAGATGTCTAGACTAGATAATTTTACAAAAGCTATAATTTACATCCCCGGACACGATTGCTGTCCTAAATAAAAACGTTGAACGTATACAAATGTTTGGAATTCATTAAAATATTTAAGATATTTTAACTTTAAAGTAACATGTCAATCAGCAGATATTCTATGTTAATTTTCATATATTTATTTCGTTTAATATTATGTCGAAACTGATGCTTAGCAACCGATGTTTTATTACTAATTAAGTAACTTTTTGGGTAAACCAAAAATCTTATAAATTTTATAATTTATTTATTATTAATTTATATAAAAAAGATATTACATGTAAGTAATTCTACATACAAATATGCTTATGCATTAGAATAAAATCATTTGCTTCAATTTATTTTACAAATAAACAAAATTCACAATGGGTCCAGTCGACTCCCAAACAAATCGAACATTTTTATTTGATTAGTTTTGAAATCCAAATTTTCTATATGAATGGAGTGAACGCAAAGCGTTTCAAAATATTTTGATAGAATTTTTATAGATTTTGTTGAAAAATAACAGAAGAACTTTCAAGACATTTTCGATAAAGCAGAAAAAGTCTAAATATTTTCATGACTCCCTCGAAAACAAACTAGCGCCTATACTCCAAGATATGTCCGAAAAGACAAGTAACGAGCTATGGATGGAGGTGAAAGGAGCAATTAAAAGCACAGCAGAACGGTCGATTGGGTATATAGCTCGGCACAGAAGAAATTACTGCTTTGATGATGAATGCCAGAATGCGTTAGAAAAGAAAAATCAGGCGTATAAAGAATATGTTAACAGAAATACCAGGACGAAGAGGGAAACTTATGAGAATCTCCGACGAGCAGCCAATAAGATTATTAGAAATAAGAAAAGAAAATATTTTGATGACCAATTAAGGTCAATAGATGCAAATTTAGCGAGCAATAGATCGAGAAACGCTTACAAAGTAGTGAAAAGCTTAAGACGAGGATATCAGCCCAAGACATCACTCTGTAAAGATGAAAGCGGTAACATCATTGCTGACGACGATAGGATCAAGGAAAGATGGGCTGCCTATTTCATGGAGCTCCTTAATCCTACATACGGCTCAAGAACAGCAGAGTCGTCAAACATCTCCGAACCGTCCCCTTTGGCCCCTCCAACTCTGGAAGAAGTCAAGTATGCCAACAAAAGCCAGAAAAACAGTAAAGCGCCGGGAATTGATGAAATCCCAGCAGAACTGATAAAGAACGGCGGTGTTGCGGCACAGAAAGTCATCCACAAGCTGGTCCAACACGTCTGGGATCAAGAGCAGATGCCGCAAGAGTGGTGCCAATCCATCATCATCCCTATCCACAAAAAAGGAGACAAACTACAGTGCGAAAATTACAGAGGTATATCACTACTCTGTACATCTTACAAAATACTTGAAGGTAGATTAACACCATATGCTGAAAAAATAATTGGGGAGTATCAAGGTGGTTTTAGAACCGGACGATCAACTACTGACCAACTGTTTACAGTTAGGCAGATCCTTGAAAAGTGCTGGAAATTAAGCAAGCATACGACAGTATTGATCGAGAGGTACTGTACCAAATAATGCTTCAGCTTGGAATCCCAGCGAAGCTAGTCCGCTTGACAAGAATGACAATGGCATCAACAACAGCACAAGTCAGAATCAATAACCAGCTGACTAATGCCTTTGAGACAAAGGTAGGATTGAAGCAGGGCGATGGGCTGGCTCCACTGCTATTCAACCTAGCTCTAGAATACATCATACGGAAACTACCTGTGGATACGAAAGGAACACTACTCTACAAATCGAGCCAACTGGTAGCCTATGCGGATGACATCAATATCCTGTCAAGATCCTTTTCATCTGCCAAGGAACTCCTGCTCAAACTAGACCAAGAAGCGAAGCAGGTGGGGCTGCAAATCAACGAGTCCAAAACAAAACTTATGATACAAACCAGGGGAAACACCCCCAACCGGCAAAACATAACACTCAACGAATTCAACCTGGAAAATGTGGACGAATTTACATATCTTGGCTCCAAGCTAGTGAAGGATGGTAATGAAACGGCGGAAATAAAGCGTAGAATTCAGCTCGCTTATAAAGCGTTCTACTCAGTTTTGGGTATTCTGAAGTCCAGCTTCATACATAGGAAAACAAAGCTGCAAGTATACAAATCTGTGATAAGACCTGTGTTGTGCTACGGATGTGAGACATGGACCCTCACTCAAGCTTCCGCAAACATACTAAACGCTTTCGAAAGGAGGGTCCTAAGACGAATCGTGGGAGCAACGCAGGAAGGAGGACAATGGCGAATTAGGTACAACCATGAGTTGTACGAACTCTTCGACGAGCCAGAAGTCTCCACTGTGATAAAACTGCGGAAGCTACAATGGGCTGGCCATGTGCAGCGAATGAATGAAGGTCAGATACCTAGAAAGGTATTTGTCGGAAAAACTGAGGGACGCAGACCAGTGGGAAAGCCAAGAAAGCGCTGGTCCGACTCTGTAGACGAAGATAGCAGCACGCTACTCGGATCCCGAAATTGGAGGACGCGGTCGATGGACCGAGACAACTGGAGGCGACACCTACGGGAAGCCAAGGCCCGAAATGGGCTGTAGCGCTACAACGACGACGAGAAAAAGTCTAATAAATGTAAGCTTAGTGGAAAAATTTAACAACCAGAACAATATCTCGTCACTTCCTCCCATGAAGAACACATGACAGTGTTTCTCAGGTCAATTCTAAGGGATGAGTTCAATACACGCCCACCATGATTACTTCCTCAGTTTCTTTTGTACCTAGGTCTTTTGAATGTGTCCACCAACAATTCACGTTCATCGACTGTGACCTGTAATTGGTAAATCCGTGTCGCTATTCACTGGTGTGCTCAGTCGAAGCCAACTAGCGTTTTCCGGGCGTACCTACTGGTCTTCGTTACTCAACCAAACGAATAGGCGAATACCTTCCTAGGCTTGAGCTTTTCATTCAACAGCAGAACTTCAACAGCAACTTCAACATCAACTTCAACTTCAACAGTTTCAACACTTCAACAGCAACAGTTCTAGACTAGCTTCGTTAATTTTACAATTTAGAAGACCCTGGTTCGTCAAAAAGTTCGCATATCGCGCTTTTTTAACTTATTCGCCAACGATCTCTTTCGGGTTCCGCTCTTTAAGTGTAGAAGGCCTACACATCCTTTTTCCGAATGAATTTTTTTTGTTTGCGTCTGAGTCCACGTCTTACGACAGTACTAATAGGCCCTGTACCAATTTGTACATTTGGAGCTTTTTCCTTTTGTGTATGGAACTGGTCTTACGAATTCAACTCAGACGAAACTATGAAGAACGCCCTATACGTGAGCTATTCTATTTACCTCTGCTGAGTCAGTGCTGTCTACGACAAGATTTGCGTCATTGTATATCAAATCCTCAAAGTTTTCTACTCTTCGTCTATTGATGTTATATTAAGCCGGCTTGGCATTGTTCTAGCCCTATCTACATTACGTATTAGTTTCCTGGGCAAAATTGGATTTCTCCAGTAAGTACAGAGGGCCGTGACAGAATCTTAACGTCATCTGCGTAAGGTATTAATGAGTTCGATTTATAGACCAGCGGAATGCTTGTATCAATGGGAGAGTGTTCTTATTCCGTAAGCTAAAGTCAGTTTTGACAGCATTGGGGACATTCCGTCTCTATATTAGTCTTACCTTTGTGTCAAAGGCATCGGACTGCAGTAAGGAGATTGAAATTTTGATGTTGTCTACCTTAAATATCATTTTCGACGCTTCCCAATGCTTAAATACTTTTTTTTACTTACAAATTGTTTTTAATTCCGAAATGAATGAACTGTCAAAATTTTGTCAAAAATTAGACAAGATGCCCAATTGACAATAATTCAAGTGTATTCCGGATGGTATTGAGCTAGAGTTTTTACCCTATTAGCAACAGATGGCGCTTTCCGATTCCTGCTGGTGTTATTTGAATTTGTGTTTCTGGTGTCGGAGTATCCGCCTTACTAGCAGCGATAGCTATGTTTGGTAAAATTATCAAGGTCAATCGTGATTTTGACCAAACCAGTTACTTGTGTGCTTTCACTCTTGAAATGACGTAGATCAAACACGCCCCGCGGTCCGAGTCCTCAAGCGAACTGTTGCACCTCTAGGATAACAATAATTTTGATTTTATCAATAAATATTTTTTTAGCTGAGAACTACGTACGCATATAAAGACATTTAAATTTCACCTTTTATATATGCATTTATGGCAATGAATACGTGTTTGCCCAAAGATTTTTTTTGTTTCTTTTAATCTAACTTCTTTTTGTGATACTAAATTTTTCCTTTCAATTCGATTTCAGGTAAAACTGCAAGCATTAAAATTCTGACAGCGAACAGAACAGGAAAAGTTCGTGAAAAGGAAGTGTTGCGGATAGTATGCAAAGTTAGAGGGAATCCACCACCGAAAATTACTTGGTTTAAGGACGACAAGTCAATAAAACAAAATCGTCAACTTTACCAATTTAATAATTCAAAGTAAGTTTAATCACATTATTTTTGAATTTTAATTTATAAACAAAAATTTATAGTTTTTACACAATCAGTTTTCACAATTTAAACTCAATGTTGTATATCCCTTTGCGTTAGCATTTGGTGAGTCAACAAGTGTAAAGTGGTATCCTTTCTTTTCATTGCATGTAAATACACAGAAGAAAATCCGAACTTATAGTTAAATCATTCTCGAATGCTACAGCTGGTCTGTATGAATGCCGAGCGAAAAATATGGTTAGTAAAAAAGTGGAGAAGAAGACAATACGGGTAGAAGCTTATGGACGACCAGGTAAATATCATTTACTACTCATTTTTAAACATTTTTTTTTTTTTAAAAAGAACCAAAAAATGCTGAGAATGATGGAAATTTTCTCCGAAAAGAACCAAAAAAAAGTCAATCCCTGTCGAATTCACCATGGTACAAAGAGAAAACTAGCACGAACCTCTTCCATATTGAAATTATATTATTTTTGACATAGTTTTCATGGAACATAAAGATACTCTGTCGAATATTTGGAACTATTTCGATTCATCAGGATATTCAAAATCAAATCAGACAATTTAAGATTTTTCCAAAAATGCTTATCTAATGCATATTAATGCATATCCTAAGATGACATTTACAACTTCAGAGGATATATTTTTGAAGGGTCCAACATAACTCAATTTGTCATTTTTTTCAACGTATTAAGCTATGAATCGAATTAAAAGTGCTTCATTGAAACCATCTTTTTTGGTTGTGGAAGCAGCCAGAATTTTGATATACCAAACTTCTGTTTAGACAACCTCGATATAACAATGCAGATTAAAATGGTCATTGTCCTGATACAGAGTTGAGGCCCATCCAAGGTGAGGCCTTTCACTGGAAGATAGAAGTGTGCCATGACCCACACGGGAACTCGTTTCTATTGGCCATGATACTGCAATTTTATCCTTCAACCTATACCTGTCAGGAAATATCTATATGTTTCAATTGTATCCTTATGATCAGTTTTCCCAGATATCACTTTGCTGGTGATCTCCCCTTTTAGGAAAAGGGCTCCACCTTCAAGTAATACAGGGTACGTAAATAGCGTTTGAAGACTAATTGTTTCATGAGTAGTCGATTCCGCTGACTGAAAGACTTCCTTTTTGTTTTGGTATCAATTTCCAAAATAAAAAAAACGCACGGTCTAATCGAGTTTAACGCAATAGATCTACCATGCAGATTTTCTTTTAAACCAAGATCTGACGATCAATGATTAATGTTTCACTGTAATGTCATTCAATATACACGTACACTCTCTGAATCGCGAGATTCGGAACGAATACGATGAATCCTTGGATCAAAAAATGTCGATGTAACACCCACCAATATCTGTTTGACTATTTAGAAAGAATTTTTTGTGGTGGATTCTTATACTAATGAAAAATCTGATTAAAATTGTCATATTTCGATTTTTTTTGTTTCCGATGAATTTTTCGAAATCCATTCCGGTATTTGGCATTTGGTTTGACGTTTGAAACACATAAAAAACGGCAGGTTTCATAACCCGTAGCAATTGTTTTAAGAAAGTTGACATCATTTTTATGCGGCAGTAAAGACGTCTTTGCAACGTCAGATGCTTAATAATTGTTGATCTCTGTTTGCTTAATGTATGTGGTACAATTTTTATAGACGCCTTTGTTGTGCCCAAGTCAGAGAATCGTTTCTCTCCCAACGTTTAACAATTTGGAATTCGTCATTTTTGGCCAAACATTGCGATCTTTTGCAACAAATCACGTGCTTTTTCGATCATTTTGGGTGCTCGAAATGAAATTGGCCCTCCAGTGCGTTTGTAGTTCTTCCAGCAAAAGTTAAGCTGCTGGAAAATATTTGATCAGGCTAAGCAATCTTCGTCGTATATTTTTTTGCATCAATCGGAATTTCCCTGCTGCATTTTTACCAAGTTTCGAGTTGAATTTAATGATCGCTCTATATTCAACATTGTGTCACGGGAAGAACTGTCATATCTGGGTTATTTGTCAACCAAATGCCATGACTTTTTAACACATAGTAGGGAAAGTTTAGGCTTTAAAATTGAACACATAGATGGTGCCACTAGATTTTAAATTATAGCGCCAGTCTTAACTATCAAATATCTCACTGTGTACTCTAGAGTGTATCCTTTGATTTAATATTAAAATTTCATAGCTAGCTACGAATCATTTTTAAGTCTATCTTTGTTTTTCTGCTTTAACAAACGCCAAAAGTCATTTGTTCATTATTTTTCAGATAGCCATAATGACACAGAAGAGGACTGCGTAAAATCAATGAAAGCCTATTGTTTGAATGGAGGCATTTGTAGGTTTTTCAGTGACATTACTCAGTACTATTGCAAGTAAGTTTCAAATAAATAAATTAAATCCTATTTTAAGTATAATTGTGACAGCGGTAATATCAAAATCGTATTAGGACAAAATCATAGGGAACTTAAATTGAAAGAGTGATAACAAAATATTTAAGATAAATCTTTTGGGTTTGTCTACAAATTAGATTGATTTCCGAACCTTTTTTTCAAATTATCAAAGATCTAATTTCAATGAAATCATTTAATTTAACGAATTGTACACTTTTGTTCAGGTTTTTTTTTCGAATCAAAACCATAACAGAGAAGACCCAATTTCAATAAGTTTTTTTTTATTATTGAAACTAATATCTTTTCTTCTATTCATTGTCTTTTCCTTGTCCATTTGTGGTACTCTACCTATACACGTACATCTTCATTATGAATAGATTGCAGCGTATGTTCCGTGGAGTCAACACTATAATCAAATTACGGGTTGTTGTGCTTCTTTACAGACATGTAACATATGTGGCAAATGAGGCATATCGCCACAATTCAGTGATAATTGCATCCCTGTCTAGAAAAAAAACATCAAAACAGCGGCGCAATGCGCGATCATCACATTGAGAATGTACACTAAACATTTTGTAAAGGAATTGAATTTTTATAACTTGAAGGCTCGTTTATTGAGAAAAACCACTTCTGTTTGCCGACATGGAAATTATCTGAAGCATGTCATTATTTTATACAGATAGCTACCAACTGGCAAACGATTGTTCAAAGGTGGTAGGAAAATTTGTTAATTGTAGATATTATGATATTTATTCCGATCTTTTAGCAATTTTCAATAAATTTTAATCATCTTTGAATAAAATTAAAAATTAATTAAATTTTCCAACAATTTCATAATCCAAAATCGCGACTCAAGGAACATCACATGCGATTATTTTTCAAAAGAAGCATTTGTTACAATTAAAAAGTATCTTAAATGATCAAAAATACGTTCCAAAATGAATCTTTACATCGAGAACTGAATTTTACGTGAATCACAGATAAATACAACATGGTTAAATTACTTTGCCACGCATCATTTACCTGCTTCGATTGACCAAATAGATGCCGCATTTTGTTATTGTTTAATGTAAAATACTTGCAGGATTGAAAGTGGAAGCAGTTTGAGGTATATAAAATGCCAATTAGACTCGTATAATTTTAATCCATTGACTGCATTATTAACTTTACCATTGAATAACACAACACTGGCTAACAAAATTGGGGCCCAGTCATGCCACACAAACTTTTTGTGTTATATAAATAAATATATAAAATAAAATTATTCAGGTTAAAAATATTTATCCCCTATGAATTTTAGACATTTAGATAGTTTTAGTATTTATTTATATTTTTTTTGTATCTTATATATTTGCATCATACAGAAAAAAATTAAAAATGGACCAAATAAAATCAAATTGAATACACTTAATGACTAAATATTGAACCGCTATTGATTTTCCAGTAATAGTTTGCCACCATCCTTGAATTTCAATTCACCCGGTTAACGCTTGTCCTTGTAGAATCTTTCTCCATGCTCATTCCCTTCTAACGCGTGCAATCCGAAAAATCCAAATGCATTCAAAGTATCGATTTGAATGCTTTCCAAGTTCAATTCAAGGGACTGTGTTTGAAAAAGAGCTCTTCAACCAACTCTTTGTTGTTGGCACATTTTTTGAGTTTCCAAAAAAGTTGCAAGAATCTTATTGTCGTATTGACATCCTGTATTTGCAAAGCAATTAAGTTGTCTTAGAACTGATATTCTTTTAATAATTCTTCAACTGCCAAAATGTCTTCTTTGAGTTTAAGTTTTAGCATCATATACTCTGGAGGTATTTGCTTTCAAAAACGAAAAATCTTTTTTCGTTCCGATCCATCAGCGGTCAAATAAATTTTCGGAAGTAGTTTTTTTCTTATAGAATTTGCCGAAGATACACATTAGTAGTTATTAAAAGCGGTTAATATTTGAAATTTTGTATCTTTGACTGAAAGATCTACGCACAGGTCTCACTTTTTTCCCCTTAAGTTTTTTCATTGTCACCGCCATCTCCTTCCTATAACATATTCCGGACCTCTAGACCTCATTGCCGAGATATTGCAGAATCCTATCTATCTATCCGAAAAGTGGGCCAAAAAATTGTAAACTTCGGCAAATTATAAAATTATATTCATTTCACACATTCACACTTCTTCGGTTATATTTATAATCTCATTAGTTTGTATCATATTGGTACCGCATCCTCAAGGACTAGAAAAGCGGCTTACCAGAGTTCTTGCTATTATGACGAAAACTGATCTTATGCGTTTGAATGACCCGATAGGCAACTGCTTCCAGGACGAATCAAATGCTTTATCAGAAACCTTCACGATTGATCTTGCTCTGATCCTTTTTTGCACGTTTTCAAAAAAAAGGTGCTGGTGAAACTCCTTTATCCGTTTCAGTGTTATAGCTAACGAATTTAACGTTAAAAAATACTTGCGCTATATAATTACTACACATTCAATCCTTATGTTTTTGTTTTATGTTTCTTCCTTTGGAGACTTTGGTGATGGAGTGTCAAAACAATATTCCATTAATAACGGCGACACGAATTAGAGTTCTTGGAGAGTCCAATCCAAGTGGACCAAAAATGGGTTTCCCATAGGTTTAACACGAATACGAAAACTCCGAATGCTAAATTTTTATGAAAAATTGTTCACTTTTCAGATTGCTATTCGGATACGAGGTTCGGAGCGCTAATCATGTTTAAGAAAACTCTGAACGTTGAATCCGTTCATTCTTTGTTTGCTTTTCTGAAACGTGTTTCGGAAAGGTACTCATGTTTACGAAAACTCTGAGTGCTGAATGCATATAAGAATGATTTGAATAACAAAAAATTCTTATAGATCTCCATTTTTACTCTTAGCATCCCTAGACATGACATATGACATGATCAAACTTTTATAAGAATGATTGGTTTAAATCTGTAGAGAGCTTGTATGGGGCCAAAAATTGCGGTTTCATTACACAACTAGAAGACAACGATTTGAAACATTGAAATCACGAGCTGCAAACAAAAAAACAAAGCCACAACCAGGAATTGCCCATCACAAAGCCCAGGTGCAAACTCAGTCGAAAATTTCTTCCTATATATCGAGGACACTAAAATCGATTCCCACAGTGATATCGAGAGGTTGTTTGATTGGATACGCACTGAAACTCCGTCAAAATCAAAAAGATGTCAAAGAAAGACTGGTTTCATATACATATCAAAATATTTGGTTAAAATGCACTACTGGGTATTTCTAAGTAAATTTAAGCTAAAGGTTTTCCCGGTGGTTTTAACATAACTGAATGGGGACAGGACGTAAAGACGAATATGTTCATTCTCTAAATATTAGTCTTCATGAACAACTGAAAATTTTTACTGTCAGAATTTCTTAGTTCACAAAGTCAGCCATTGCGATCTCTCCATTTACCTATGACATTTAATTAAAACGCTCTCCGTCTTACATAGAATTGCTTTATTTGCTGCATGGAAAACTCAAACTATGACATTTCCCCTCTTGAGAAAAATATTTATACATTCATCATCACGGTTTCAAAAAAGACATATTTTCGTTTTTACAGAAAAAATGATACATGTTGAAGCGGGGACACTTCGAAGAAACTCTCGATCTGAAGGTATTCAACAGATTTTATTAGAATTTTATTGGTATTGGTAAATATTTTCTCATTCCAATCGCATTAGTTCGTTTGGCAAGAGTCTCTCTCACAAAACCCTGAGCTTTGTTTCGTTATAGTCATTGTTATGTTGTACAGGGATGGAAATTTTGTCTTTTTGCTTTCCGAACGAAATCCTTCGTTTCTCCTTGTTTTGTTCACATACGCGTTCCAGCAGTGGGCGTTCTTTGACGTGTAGTTTTGTTCTGGCTTTCGTACGCTTGGCCCTCTCTCTGCCAGAAATTGCCTGAATGTATCGCTGTTCTGTGCTTACGCTATGATTTAGGCCTAGTACAGGCAATAAAAGTGGCTTATGAACTCTTTCAAATTTCAATTCGTGTTCGTCAACATCATTAAACTGATATAAAACAGATCGTCAATATTGAACAAGTAGTGGGACACGCATATTGAAATATTGACACACAGGTGTCTCTTCTAATGGTGATTTAGGGCATGGCTAGGAAGGCAATTTGGGGCTCGATGTTTTTTGTTTTTGTGTTTATGTCGTTCAAAATAAACTTTATCTCTAGAATCAGTCCATAAAGGAAATAACAAAAGGAATATGATGTAATCTTTTGTTGCTATCTGTTAGAGTTTTACAAGTACTATCTAACACGTATGAAGGCCCTGAGCTTTTTTTGGTAGGCAATCAAAAAAGAAAGATATTCGTGGACAAACATTAATGAAAAATTCTTTTTTATTCACGGGAAGCAAAAAATCGAATGAAAATTTCAATTTTTTCAGATGAAACTCACTTTAATACGTCAGGATATTCCGTGAAAAAAATTTTCGCATATAAGCTTTCAAAAATTCATTGTTGAAAATCCTTTAAATGCTGTCAAATTTTCGAATTCAAGAATTTCAAGAAATTCAGCTGTTAAGTGGCCCGTCCAATCATGTGATTTGATAACACTGGATTATTTTTCTGGAGCTTTATTTAAGACACAGTCTATATGGGGCCATGTGAAAGAGTGTGTCTATACGGGGCCAGTCGTATCGATAGCACCCTTTAAGACTCAAAAGACTTTCAATTCAAAATCCGTTTGTCTGATATTTCTTTTGATTTTTAGTTGCCAAGCTTCACTCTTTTTGATACAATAAAGTTTGAATTTTTTTCAAGAATTTTTTTTTGTTTTTGTTTGTGTTAACTCGAAATTTCATAGATGCTCTAGCGATAAAATTTAAAAATCATATTATCAAGGCGTTAGGTCGACTTCCTGGAGGATCTTCAAGAAAAAATCACACAGTTTTTATTACGTGGTTTCGCATAGTTAGGAGGTCTTAGCAGGCTATATTTTTTATGAAAAATGTTTAAAAAATGCGAGCGACATTCTGCAAGTGTTCTGGAAACCCTTCCTGTTACTTTGCCCATTGAAAGAGACTTCATATTCGAAAGGATTCAATACTAGCGCATAAAGAGCGAACGAGCCAATGGTGTCCGTCTTTTTTTGAATACCTCTAGATGGTAAGTTGGCTTGATTTTTTTTTTTGAGTTTTTGGTTGAATAAAGTTTAATTCGCTCCTCGAATCTTTCACATACGAAGCTCTTTGTTTTTTTACTTTCAAGTTTGAAGTTTTTATTGATGAAATATGGGCCAGCTAAAGTCTCATATAGAATTAAATTTTTATCTATATTATAATTAAATTATCTTTAAGTAATACAAATATATATAACATAAATGTATGTTTATCATAAATGTGCATCAGCGAAAACTATCTAGTTGCGCATTTATGACAAATTCTTTCAACTAATTTATCCGTTCAAATCCTAGAAACATCTGCGCTTGGTTCTTCTCAAATACTTCAGTCTTACTCTAATAGTACAACCACGTGCAGACAAACCAAAATCCACAAGTAATAATTTCATGTTGGATTTATTCTAAGGATTTCCTGTACACGTTCGATGTTTTGTTTTGTGTCTCTTTTCTCAAGTGTTGTTCATGGTCTTTGTCAACGATCAAGTGTAAGTGTATATCCAGCAGAATATCCGAACAGGATAAGAGCTCGTGCACTTGATGAATGTAAACAAAACCACACACATTAGACTATGTATGTTCCAAGGAAAGTTGCATTTTGTAACGTTTTAAACATTATTGAAAGTGTATTTAAATATTTGAATATTTTAATTGTATTTTTAAAATATATGCATATCATGTAATGGCTATACGGCCGTAATGTTATTTGAAAAAGTGAGCTTGTTTATGTGCAAATTATATTTTCAAATGAAATTTTTCAAAATTTTTGCTACTTTCTACCAAAAAATCCGGCACCGAAAGTTTGTAAATTTCGTTTTCGAAACGACAGAAAGGGATTTGTAGGTACTATTTTCCAGCATAAGAATTGCTTAGAAATATGTAAACATTGCAATCTACATTTAAATCTAAAATTTTGAAATATTTAAATTTTACAAAACATTTAAAGAACGTTGACGCCCACATCGACCGCTTAAAATGAACAAAAAGGCCAAAAAATCCAGTTGAAATTAGAGGCATGAAACCCTTGTAAACATGACTATGACCTCCTACTGATATATAAATTATATCTCATATTCTGTATTTCTTCGTTCTTATTTATTGACGGATCAAAAGACATACGTTTCGATTCGTTGGAAAACTTTTCCATAACAACAGCCAATAGCATCAAAAAGGTGCGTTCAGTGACCATTGATCGCATGTTATATTATTATTTACTGGGGTTAAATGTTGGAGAAAAGCATAGGACAGCATTGGCACTTAGCTGCCACGTCTGGTGCTATACTTTACAGATTGTCCGTCCGGTCATCCTTAAACCAAGGAAGTTTGCAGTTGTGTCAATCCTAGGTCAGTAAACGTCATTTCTTCCAGTTCCTAAGTCAATCCGGAAGGAAAAGAAAGAAATTAGTAACGAATACATCCTTCATTACGAAGTTTTCTTTTCCGCGTGCTTCCTAGAAGGAAGTAAAGGATACTTCCGGAAGAACCACTTGACTTCCGGGAGAAGAAAGTACTCCTTAACTTGATTCTTTCTCGTCATAAGCTCGGCAAGTATTATCTGCTTGGATTCCCATTCGTTTGGCATGTTAAGCTAATGGAATGTAGCCTTATAGTATTGTCATCAGCATTCTAATGCCAATTCTGTGTTCCCCTAGGAGTTGACTTTTCCTAGTTTTGTCAAGCTGGAACCAATAAGTTCGTCTTTTCCTACAGTCCTTCTTGCTAAATCAAGCCTTATCAATCTCTTCCCAGACAGTTTTATCTAGATCCCTTTTTTCAACTAGCGCTTTGATCGTGTCTATCCTAGTTATATTATGGTTAGCAAATCCAGCAATAGTTAGATCATCTACTTCTTCGTTTGCCTCTGCACATATTAATTCGGTGTCCAGGGACCCATGATAGTTTTCCATTTCCTCGGGTTTGTTGAGACATTGAGGGCCTGCCCCCAGTCCTGCCTTTGTTGTGAAACTACGCGGTTAGAGGCAAGCGCCTGCAGTGCGGACTTGTTGCTCGAGAGAGTTTGTATTCCTGCGTTAAGGTTATTTTTTGCTGCTTCTGTGACTGCTGTTATCGCAAATACTTCCGGCTGTAATACTGTGGTATAATTCTCAACCTTTGGAACTTCGGTTGAGTTTCGGATGATCTCAGATAAAAATTCTGGTGTCGCTTCCTTCCTTTGTTTTGGAAACATCGGTTATGATCACGAGTTTACTTATGTATGTGAAGTCTCACACCGTTTCTAACTCGGCTCTGATGCTCCCATGTGATGCATCTCTAAAAATGCATTTGTTGAGTGGCATGAGTTTGAACGTTGTCTCATTTGCAACAGTTAGTGTAGTTCTGATGGCACATGAAATTACAAGACAGACCATTTGCTAGATTTCCTCCATTTTTCTAGTAGTATTTATTTTCTATTTTAGTTCAAAAAAAGTTGCGACTGACCATCAACGCCATGAACTCAGATCGGTGTATGCAACTGCAACAAGCAACTGAGCGAACATTTCAGTCCACGAACGGGTCTTTGAAAATGTACACAAGTACCAATGGTTGATAGGCAACCCAAATGTTATCAAAACCAGATGGCTACAACATTTTAGGAGCTACTCGCAGCCCCTCCAACAACTCTGAACGTTTCAAAAGCAGAACAAGATGTGATGGTTGCGAAACCAACCAGAGACCAAGTACAAGCAGGAGTGCTTAACTTCAGAAAACTAAGACTCCTAGAGTAAGTAGCGCAGAGCTGCTCCGGAGAGTGCCATTGTCTATGCACCCTTCTCCACCGATTGGAGACAAGTCAATGTGTGAAAAAAACAGAGGCATTGTGTTACTGTCTACGTCATATAAAGTGCTCGTCATAATCGTGGGTAGAAAATTGTAGCCTTACTATGAATGTATTATAGGAGAGTATCAAGGAGGCGTTCGAAGTGGACGGTCGATAGATAGATAGATAGATAGATAAAATATTCTCAGTTAAGCAGGATCTGAAAAGCGCTGGGAACATCGACATGGAACACATCGACAGCGTCCAAATCTTTATAGATTTCAAGCAATCAAAGGACAGTATTGATAGAAATACGTTGTGCAGAATAATGCCTGACTGTGCTGTCCCAACAAAACTTGACCGCAGGATCATAGTCAACATAGTCCCAAATCAGGGTAGAACTCACGGAAAGCTTCAGGAAGATTCAATGATATTCTGAAACAAGGGGATGCAGTTGCCCCATTAGTCTTTTATATTTCGCTAGAACACGTCATCAGAAGGACAACAGCTGAAACCGCCGATACACGAACATATAACTTCCACAATTGGTTGCTTATCCTAATGTCAACATACACATAAGCATACGCAAACCAATTACCAATATTGATGTCAACTTCATGACACGATCAATGTCAGATGTCAAAGAACCACTTTTGAGTATAGAATCAGAAGAAAAGCCAAAAATGGCCTACAAATTAATAAAGCGAAAACTAAACTACAAAAAACTAGACTGCAACTTTGAAAATTTGAATATTTTGGAGCCAACCAAAAAAGGATTGATTGATGAGATTGGTCGCCGCATAAACGTCGTAAATAAAACTATCCTTCCGTACCTCCCATTCTAAGGCCCGAATTCGGGCAAAGCCGTATCAAGCCTTACATCCACAAATCATTAGTCAAGCCTTCCTGCGGTATGGGACTGAATCATGTATCCTAACGAGTGAATCTTAAAAGGCGGTAGACACATTTGAACGCGAAGTACTCAGGAAAATCTACAACCCAGTAAAAGAAGGTTCACAATGGAGACTACGTTACAACGATGGATTGTATAAATTTTTTTGATGAACTCCTGCATCTACTTGCGTAAAGCAATGCAAACTGCAAACGGCTGGAAATGTTAAAAGAATGGAAGAATACCAACCGGTAGCCCAAAAAAACATTGAAGGGTAGAGCGCAGGGCAAACATAGAGCAAGTAGATCGAGGATTCCATGAGAAGAAACGATAAAGACTGACGGTCGACATTTATAGTAGTGATCAACTGGAAAACGAAGTCCAGAACACTACAGGAGGTTGATCCTGGTGGCCCGGCTCGCGCAGTTGTGCCATGGATGATGATGCTGGTATCAGAGCTTCGTATGTGGCTATTGATCTCACTACTGTTGTATATATCCACTGGATCATTCCGGGGATCGAGGCCCAAGTTGTTTCCTACTATAGCGCCGCTGTAGCCTTCCATCTGACTTGTCCTAAATTTGGTGTCCTAGTAAGCGACCATCTAAAGTCATTTCTAGGTATTTTATCTTGATAACTATGCTCATTTGCTTTCGCTCAGTCAAAAATTTCGCTTTTAAAGCATAAGCCCCGTTAAACAAGGCATTGGCACACGGTCAAAGTAGTTTCGTAAAAATGAAGTATTGGACAAAAGTTAGTCAGGTCTAACACGGATTCCAGGAATCTTACTTTGATCAATTGTAAGAATATCGTTTGCGTATGCTATCATTTTGAAACCCTTCCTGTCTAGGTCTGTAGCTATTTGAAGATAGTTGAAGATCTGTCAAGGTCTTCAACTATTTTGTTCCTTTGAGTTCCTAGGCAAGTGTGCAAACTGTATCATCCCTTGGTTTACGGTTACGTCGTATACTTCTGCTGTAATCTTGCTTTTAGATAGTAGTTCTATCATCCATTACTTTAGATGTTAATTTTTCCATATTGTTGAATCTCTGAGTGGGTACCAACTTTGTAACTCACAGGCTGGGCCGATCTGGCCGTTAGTATCCTTCTCCATAATGCTGGGATTAATATTACAATTCCAGTGAACCAGAGATGCTCATTGGTGCTCCCGTAGTTCCGAAACACCTAGTAACATTCTAGTGGAAGAATCATAGTTCGAAGTATAGCAGATGAGCTTCTTGGTTACTATCGTATGGAGTATTCTTGCAACCTGGAGGAAGTTTGAACCGTGGAGGGTTACTTAGTTGGTAACATATCGTCTTTATTTACGAGCCAGCTTATTGGGTTACATCCCTTCCAGTTATATCGTTGTGGCTAGTGGTGCACAAGGGTTGCGTAGTCCGTAACAATGTCAGCAATATTTGATAGATATAATCTTATCTATCAGAACAAATTGGTAATCCACAATGATACCTGGTGCCTTATTACTATGTAAAAGAGAATCAATTTTGACGAGTCTCAACTTTTATCTAAAAAGATTTTGACGTCAGTTCCGAGCATGGCAAGGAAATCATACCAGGTATGTGAAATAAAGGGCTCATCTTGAAAGGACTTTATACAATATTGGACCCCACGAGTAAGCCGTCCTATCGATACTCTTATTGCAAGGTATAGAATTTAAAGTCGAATGCTAAGTGCAGTTTCAAAGCTTTACAGGATCATTAGGAATTCTCCATGGTCTTATTAAATTTTTTGTTGTTTCAAGAAGCAGAATCACTTAGAAACATATCACATAAATGCACAATGACTATGCATTTAAGCTTTCGAAGGCACGAAAAAATTGTAAAATCACTTTGGGACATTTTTAGAAAATTAGATAAATTTAGACGCAGGAATTGCGTAAATAATAAGGTAAATATGCGGTAAACAAACAAATTTTTGAAAACAAAAACTGCATTCCTTGGAATTGAATTACCTTAAGAATTTCACCACTCAATAAAAGTAGATGACAACCAACGTAGAACTGAATGTTAACCTGAAGAACAAAGTCCATTTTATTGGCTAAACCATCCAACCATTTGCCAAATCCCTGCTGTCCGCATCGCACTTTATGGTATATCTAACTCAAACAAATGGCGGATATCCGTTTTTTTTTAAACGATAGGGCCATAGTCATCGTCTTAGATATTTCAGAAAGTCAATTTGCTCAATGAAAACAAGTTTCCTGCTGAACGGACCAATAGGCTCCACCGATTTTAAGATCAAGACGTTATTTTTTTTTTTTCTTTTTCCAAATGTATATCGTACAATGCCAATTTCTGCCTATGAATTATGAAAATTTTTTGTTCGCCCATGCCAAATATCCTACAAATTTGCGTCAAAATTTTCTATCAACGCAACTTAAAGCAAAATCATGTCAGGAGATTATATTCATATTTTTCTTCGTCATTTATTGGAGCGTCAAATTTATCAACAAATATGACATGAAATTTCCATTTCAATAATATTCGAGTGCCAAAGTCATTTGCGTTGAGTTAACTAATTTTTCTGTTCAAATTGTAAATTTTTCTAGTGAAAATTCAGAATTTTTCATTAATCTTGTAGATTTTAAGTGCTTTTGTGAGTGCTATTGAGAAATATTGTGGGATAGTGTGAGGGATGACGCATTCGCGTCATTTCGAAAGCGATTAAATAAGAAGTACGTCGGTATTTTTTGAATAACGAATTGATATAGTATTATAAAAATAAAAAGTTTTTTCCTAGAAATCGTTTTCTTAGAAAAATTGTTATGCAAGATCGGGCGAATCTGCATAAGACTTACTAGCATATTTTTGCAAATTGCTAGGTGGAAGGACAATTTTTAATCATTTATAATTATATAATTTCAATCGCTTACACAGTAGCTAGTCTTTTTTCCAAAATGGCAATCGACTTTCAAATTTGTGTTTTCGAAAATTAGTGACAGCGAAGTTCAAATTTTGTCAAAGTTGTCAAACGACAACTTCCAAGAATATGACCGAGTTTTGTGTTAAAATGCATGTTTTTATTTATTTTTTGCCCGAAGTTATACTCCAAAATATGAAACATTTCCTTTTAAAAAATTGTTCGAATTTCCAAATTAATTTACAGGTTTTATTTGATTCCGTCAAATGGGGGGCTAGGTAGGCTGAGGAGGCGTTGAGCGACATGTTCCGCTAAAATAAGTCACGTACGATAACTTCGGGGTGAGTTGATCTTCTACTCAGTCTCCTTCTTAGGTACTTCCTAAGAATCTTTCTTTCGAAAATCTGCAGCTCTTCAGCGGCAGTGGGGGAGATCGTTAGCCAAACTGGGAAGCAGTATGATATTATGGGCCTGATCAGGGTTTTGTACATGAGCAGCTTTGTACTGATGCTGACGGATCTGCTGGAGAGTAGTGGTGCCAGCGCTGCAGAGGCTATGGTTACTTTGGAAATGGTAGCGCGGGCGTGGGAGTTGAATTTGAGGCGATGGTGGAATAGGACGCCTGAATATTTTATAGTGTTCTTTAGCGGCATGAGGGAGTTGTCGATATATAGAGTGAGTTTTTTACTCTATGACGGTGCCGATCGGTGGCCTTTCCCGAAGGAAAGTTAATGGATTAATGGATAGCGCCCAATTTGTGAAGTACCTTTGAAGGGATTGTGTTCGTGGGGTGATGGTTCTCAAGGCTTTCTGGGGGGAAGGGTGGGTGGCCAGTACGATGATGTCATCTGCGTAGAGGATGGAGGGTAGTGTGGTCATGGGTGGCGCGTTCTGAGACGATTTGAAATAATTGCTGGCTGGGCCATGGGGATATCGTGGAGGAAGAAGTTGAAGAGGTTCGGCCCGAGAATAGATCCCTGTGGAAGTCCCGAGTTCACACAAATGAAGTTGGAATATGTGTTCGCTATATTTAGTGAACAGAACCTTTCATGGAGAAAGTCAGCTATGATGCGTACAACTGAGATAGGATATTCGTTGTTGAGGAGTTTATAAATAAGTCCATTTGGCCACACTAAATCGAATTATTTTTCGAGATGAATGGAGCATGCCACGGTTGTTTGTTTCATTCTTAGCCCGGTCGAAATGCGGTCGTGTAGCAGTAGCGCTGCTTGCTCCGTTGATAACTTCTCTTGAAATCCGAATTGCTGAGCAGGCAAGAGGGATTTGGCAAATGGTTTGAACGAGAGAAGTGTGATCTTCTCTAATATCTTCCCTAAATTCAAGAGCATGGATATTGCTCTGAATTTACCTATGTCTCCCTTTGAAGTATTTTGGGTAAGGGGATTAGAACTGCGGATTCCCAGGTTCAACGAAAGTACCCATTGTTTATGCAGTGGTTTATAATGCAGGTGAGGGGTTTAAATATGGTGGAGGACCATTTCCTTAGTACGAAGTTGGGGATTTCGTCTGGCCCAGCTGACTTTTTGTGGTTTAATGAACTGAGTGTGGAAAGGACTTGGTCGGGCGTTGCAAAGAAGCATTTGAAAGTTTCGGTTCGATTCGGTTGAAGGTTTCGATTCGGCTCGGTTGGTGGAGAAGATTGTCAGAAAAGAGCCCTGATATCCTTGCAGGAACTCGTTGACCTTACGCTTAACAATGGTGTTGATGTTGCGATCGGTCGAGGACTTTTTTGCGTATAGATTGGAGCACGCGGATAGTTTTTGCGCCGTTGTTGTTAATGTTTCCCCATTCAGTTGCATTGGACTCTCGTTTATGTCGAAGTTTGTGGCCGGCTGGTGAGAGCATTGATTTCCTTGAAAACATTTGCGGATGTTTTCTAGGCGGAAAGGCGATCTTTGAACATTTTGTTCATTTCTGAACGCGTTGTCGCCCTTATAAGGGTATCAAGACAGTTTATTTGGGATATCATTGAAACGTTTTCTGCGTTAATGCGGTTTAGATTCTTATGGAAGATTCTCTTGAGGCGTTGTTCCCACCTAGAGAGGCGGACACCAGGAAATTGTCTAGGAGAGAGCTGTCCCTCGGAAATGTTGGTTCGCCTGTATAAATAATACATAGGGATGTTTGTTTAATATAGTGAAGCCAGTTGAAAGTATCGTGCCACTTGTATTAGTTGCGCTATCGCCCCATGAAGGGTGTTTGGCATTGAGATCGCCTCCTATAATTATTTTGGCTGAGTCTGGATTCAATAGGGATTCCGGTTTCGCATGGTATGTACAGTGCTCCTAGCAATACTTTGCGTAGATGGCTTTGGTTTGCCCGCAGGTGAAGAGTGGCTAGAGTACACGAAAGGGGAATGACAGTGCATTCCACCTGGTAGGCGGTATGGGTCGTTCGAATCAGGGTGCCTGCGCCTTCGTCATTACGGAATATGTTATAGTGTGGGAAGTGTAGTTTGTGTCTGACTGATAACTGAGTTTCGCTGATGAGAGCGAAATCTGGTGGATAAGACGTTTACGATTGAAGTATTGAAAGCGCAAATTACTTGAGTCATTTGTCACATACCATTCAAAATACTTGAACGCGTAATTGGAAATTGAAATAATCACTAAAAAATGGTTTATTTGTATGATAATACAGAAAGGTATCTGATATTTGAATATTTGCAACAGCGATGGTCCCAGAATTTTTAGATTTTTTTTAAAATAAATGGAATGCTTATCAATTTCTCTTCGCAATTATGATTTGCATTTTACACCCTTTGAGCCCTTTATTTTAGTTCCGTCATTGACATGAATCAAAAAGGGGAAAAAGAAAACACAAAGGATATCGTTTGCAAAGATACAAACTGAACGCATCTGAGATCACATAATGTATAATATAATTTAAATGTTTTTTTATTGTTGGAAAAAGCATCTCTAAAGGACCGTTGAAGCTATTATTCCCGTAAAAATAAATATGTTTATATTTATAGCTGATTTGTCATTTGGAGTTCTAACTTAGTGCACATTATTAAGTTATAAATTATTTGGAGCTATAATTTTGCTTACAACAATTATGATTTTATCCAACACTGCTAAACTGATTTGAATAATTTCTTTATTCATTTTAGATGCGCCGAAGGATTCGAAGGCGATCGATGCCAAGAAAAGAGACCTACAAATGTATCACTGAGTATGTATCCGTCAAGCATATGTGGCCGATCTACATATTACGGGCAATCTAAATGCTAAAATAGGCTTTTCTATAGCATCAGTTGTTTAATTTCATTCATATATTGCGTTGTAAAGCAAAACGGATTAATAAAATTGTATCAAACCAAATAATAGTTATAGGTATCAAATTGAATAGAATCATCAAGCCAAAAAAACCAAAAATAAAGCAAACCAACGAGTATACTTTTCCATGCCAAAATGATGAAAAGAAAACGTTAACGCAACTTAAGCTAAAAATGAAAATTTAACAGTATTGTATTATTAATTTATTTGACTATCACTGTTCTCTTAATTTTATTTATATCATCCAGAAAGTCGTTAGTTTTAAACATTTATAATCCAAAGAATGGTTCGAGTTCCGCCAAGAACTCAACCGATATTTAATTCTATGAAATGCAATAATTTTTAGGAAGCACTTTAAGTCCACGCGATTGAGAATCCAAAACGATGACTTAATGTTGAACACAAAAAGGCCAATGTTGGACAGTACAAAATACCAAGAGCAATGTTCACGCCTTTCATATCATACGAAACTTTTTACCTCTCTATATAACACTAATATTTAAAATGCCAGTGTACAGGATAATATCATCGAAAGCAAAACACAAATTGTTCTAATGTCATACAAACTATTAATATATTTAGAACGAATTAACACATTCCAATAACAACAAAATAAAAAAGAAATTTCTGAAATTTCGTTTTCTGTTTCTCTCAAATCGAAAACTAAACAATTATGAAAAAACGAACAAAGGCAAAAACAAAGTTCCAACCCGAATCAGCCAGTTAATGTTGTATCGAATTTAACTATTTGCCCGTCAATTTAGTTTAAACAATGGTGCTATAGAAAGTTTATAAATAATAGTGAAAAATTTTCCACCTTCTGTTTCTACGTTTTATGGATATGTTTTCAAATTGTTCTCTGCGAAAAAATGAGATGAAATTTTTCGAGAAAATTTGTATTCAACAAACGCTAACTTAAATGCCTTTAAAAGAAAATTTAAAAGAAAAAGAAAGAGAGAACATAACCGGATTTTTCTGTCTAATTTGAAAATTCTTAAGTTTGTATTATATACCGTAAAAATTAATAATATTTTTGAGAATATTTCTCGTTTTTGGGACTCTATCCTTCTTAGACTTGTACAAATTGGACGCACATTGTAATGATTCCGTACTTAAGCTTGGTGAATTGATTCAAACGAAACAAACGATTAACGAGCAATGCGTGACTTTATCCTATTTTGCTGTCTTTCATTCTTTCTTTCTTTCTTTCTTTTCCTTTACCACACTCACGTTTCAAGTTTCCACGCGGAAATTGATTTAACGTTTTTTTAATGAAATTCCTATTTATTATTTATTGAATTAAGATAATTTTGGGCAAAGAAATGAACAAATCAGAAAAGAATGTTTATTATTTTTATGTAAATATTGACTGCTATTATAAATTAACTATATTAGAGGAGAGGAAAAAAAACAACAATAATATAAATCTTAAAAATTGATAAATTGACTTTTTAGCCTTTAAAATAAAAAACACATTTGAGAGAGAAGTGATTGATTTTAATTGAAGCTGAATCAGTGAGTTACATCACAGTGAGTTACATGACCGCCAAGTGAACGCGGAGAAGAACAATACCGATGTTCCCAATTTCGCCAGTAGTAATGTAGCATTAAACGAAGCACCTCACTGAATGATTGTTGCAAAGAAAGAATCGCCTCACAATATATAAAATATTCCTTGGCATCTATTCACAACCACCAACCCCATTTATTATTACGCATGTTGCAAACAAAAACCAGCACCCGAAATACAAATCAACATCGAAAGTTTCTCAGCAAACGCGAAAACCCAAAGCTTTAATGTAATTTGTAAGAATTTTCCATAAACATTTTATCAACTAAAGTAAACACGGTGATTTTGATAAAATCTGTTTTTCCAACGCGTTATCGATGAGTGAAGGCAATAGCGTCGGGAAAGCGGCAGATACCACATTTTCACACGAACCTGTGCAGGTCCAATCGTTTTTCTTTTGCACTTGAAAGCACTCAATCGATTCGCGTGGTGGTATTTCGATTACGTCGACAAGTGTGAATTTTGCACGAAATTAAAATTTTAGCAAAATGTATTTTTGTCGAGAATAATAGTAGTTGCGTTTAGCAACATGATCCAATTAATAGATTTTTATTTTTAACATACCATTTACTCGGGATTCAAAGAAGATACATAGAAGCGTCGCTGCCGCTTCTTCGTCCGTTCGTCAAAAAGGAAATACAACTTAGATCCTAATTCTAATTATTTGCATAAGTTAAGTGATGTATTATACTGTAAACATGAAACGGAGGTAAGACTGATTGTTATTTCTAAGGAATGTGTAAGTTTTTCATTACGTAGTGTATATGTATTTAAATGATTAACTTTTAAGTTTTGATTTACTGCAATTGTGTTTCCGAGACCAAGTTTGTATCTGCAAATTACTTTTGTTTAGCAGTTGTGTACTAAAAGTCATGCGTTTTTATTACAATGTCAATTTTAAGTGTATTTAACACGTTTTGTAAGCACTCAGGTTGTGATGAATTAGACTTGCATGCGCGAAACTCGAACGTATTTCAAGTTGAACATTACGGCACCGCCAACATGCACTTTTTTGCTTTAGTGAAATAAAGATAAATTAAGTGTATGGTGAGCGTACTCGAAATTGTAACAGGACACTCAAGAAAGTAGTAGAGGCCAAGCCCTTCTAGTGCTTTCTCGACGCGTCCCGAACGTTTTTATCAATTGAAAATCAATTCCCAAACTAAGTGCTTACATATCAATCCACTCTGGAAACAAAACGAAAACACATTTTTAGTACCAAAACGAACCCAGATCTTTGCTGCTAGCTGTCAAAGGATAATATGAGCTGGTTTTGTTTAACGAAATCAAATCGATGTACGCGCGAATAGAACAAACCGAAAAACTAATTCTAACGACTAATCATTGAATGTAACGCATCCAAGAGCAAATATTTGTATATGTTGTGAGACGTGCTAATCATGTTTGAACTGTTTTTTTATGTATCTAGTTTTATTTGTCAACTAAAAGGCTAAACAAATGTCATTAACTCAATGCACAGAAGATTCAAACTCGCATACTTCTCCTCTTAAAATGAATTATTTCTCTTGAACAAATGTCGAAACGAATGCCAAAATTGAATCTGACGATGAAAAATGAAATGTTCTTCAATCGTTTGTTGTATGCATAATTTTTACCTCCAACCAACCGAAACAACAAAGCACTAAACAAACTGCCGCGCTACACTATTGTTTCGTTGGTCAGTGTTATATTTGATTGCCAATTTTATTGTCCGTTTTGTATGCAATTGATATAAACATTTTGTAGCATATCATAATTCACTAAGTGCATTTCTAGCATATTTCAATCAAGCCAAATTTAATTTAATTTTATTTAATGCAATTATGTTTAACGTTTTTTTTTTCATTTTCAATTAGCTTTTAAGATAATGTAAAAACAAAACCTACTATTTATTGAATGGAATCTATGTATTTATTTTACTTTTACTTTCAACTTTGTATTAAAAATCGAAAACTTTTCAATAACAACAACTAATAAGAATGGAATGAACAAACAAACAAACAAAAAAAAAATATTAAAAGCCGAAAACTAATATTTTGGTTGTTTTCAGACAATTTGTACAAATGTTTTATTTATCGTTTTCAATTGGCATCATGTGGTTGATTTGAAACCTTTTTCCGATTGCTTTTTAATGACCCCCTCCTTTGACATCCCGATTTCTACTTTTTTTCGTTGCCCGGCATCCTTTCTCCGCCCTATCTCTGCCTGGTTATGAAGTTTGCCTAACGTATATTATGCAAAGGGGATCAACTTGAAATTCACTCTATAAAATAACGTTTTTTATCATGGTACTAAAGTGCTTTCATACGTTTACGATCAACTTGGATTTGTTTTTCGCTTTGAAAATAGAAACGTAGTGCCGATATTTTGTGTAACTTTTGCTTGAAACCAAAACCAAAACCAAAATAAAAAACGAGTAAACGAACACAAAACTGACGAACTCACTCGCATTGCAAATTAATGAGTAGATTATCTAAATAATGTAAGTAATATATTCTTAACAAAGCTGTCTTGTATACTATTAACGTTCTTCCTTATACATGGATTGGATATAATCTCCTTTTCAGTTTCTTTCTATCTCCCTCGCTCAAGCTACGCACAAAAATGTATTTTTAACAAATTGTCAATTCTATTTTTTAGATCAAACCGTCACGGGGTATATGGCTGACAGCCCAACGGACGCAATATCGGATGAAAGTGACGAAAATTTTTCACTATCGGACGAATAAGTGTGCAAAAAAATGCTAACAAACATTGTAAAAATGACACGTCGTGCACAACAATTTGATGCAAATGAATGTAATAATCTTATAATAATCTTACAAACAAGCCACATAATAACAAATTGACACAGTACGTTTTAAGAGATAGATTGCGCTGACAACTATTGATGTAGTTAATTTTATTATTAGCACTATGTTAAAATTTTGTAAATGAATTATCTACTGTTTAAATTTGTTTAAACAAAAAGCCAAAGATGTACAATTTATCTAGGATATTTTTATAAATTGTTTTAATGCCTTATTATATCTTTTAATTTATATTTTGTTTGTCATATTTTTATATAAAATGAAAACAGAAACTTGAATAAACAAAAAATTATCAAAGTATAATTTCTAATGTTTTTCGTTTTTTTTTTTCTGCTGTATGAAATGTCGAGCCACAACTTATATTTTTTACTGTTTTTTTTCATTTCTAAAGCACACGTGGATAATAAAAAAGTGCGGATTTTCGCATTTCAAAAAACTTGATTTTCATCTACATATATCTTTATTATTTCTAAATAATTAAGTTAGTTTTGAACACAAGCACACACACCCACGAAATGAGAACGGGCTTGCGAACTCCTCAAAAGACTCAAGATCTAAACAATTCACAACAAACCGGTAACTTTTGTCTTCAAATACTATTCACAAATCAAAAACTCTACCATGCCAAAAACTAATTGAAAACTAACGATCTTGTAGTTTTTTGCCCGGCTTACATAAGGACAACTTTTAATTTGATAATGGCCGCTAAGACGTTTTGGTAAAAAACTGTTACTTTCACCACAGAATTTCAAATGTCTCGGGTTGAAAATAGCGCAAAAAACTCCTTCAGAGTACTTACAATCATAATTATAAAATGAAAACATTCCGGAGATGCCAATTTTTGTGCCACCATTTATGAAAATTTGGAAAAACTTATCAAAATGAAAAATGTTTCTAATATTTTGAATCAGGTTCGTACTGTGCAGCTAAATTTTATCGACTAAACTCAGAAACATGCTGCAATGGTTGTCCACAGATGGTTTTAGTGCGCGCATTCCCCCATATAATTCATTCAAAAGGAATGCTATTCACTAGCAAAATGATATTTTGATTGCAAAACATACTAAGTTTTTCACTCTAGTTTTGACTTTGATTTGGGGCCATCAAACCTATTGTTCAGACGTATAAAGATCATTCTTAGAACTGTATTGACTAGCGTTGCCAATCTCATTGGTTTGTTTCGACCTCAACCTCTCAATTCAATTATTATTTCATGAGTGCTTGCTGAGGTTCGTAGTACTCTTTGAGTTAGATAAGTAGATCTAATTTAGTGAAGATTGTTATCGTTGTTAGGGCGTTAGTTTCCGTCTCGGGGTCCTAGCTTCCAGTATGTCACGCCTCCAACAGTCTCGGACCCGATTGAATCTAGAGTTGTTGATATAAATTCAATCGGGTCCAACCAGCCCTTACTAAGTTTTCTTTGCCCATGGATCATAGTCTCCTAACCATGCCTGCTTATTCCTTCCTAGGGATCGCCTTATCATTCATTTGGTGTACGTGGTCAGTCCATTGTATTTGGACGTGTTTGAAAATCTTGAAGACCTCTGGCTCGTCAAAAACTTTATACAACTCGTCGTTGTATTGTTGGGCGCTCGAGGTGAGCGGGCTTACCTCGATGAATATTAATCAAAATTAAAAATTAAATCTAAATCTAAACTAAGTTAAAAATTAAATAAATTTATCCATTATCTTTCTGATTCACTAAATTCAATTCACTACAGTTCCTGTCAGAATTCATTATAGATTTAACTATTCTAAAATGTCTACTGCATCTGATATGTAATTCTTCCCTGAATTTCATGCCGCCATTTTGTAATTTAAATGTTTGATCTGGCAACTTTAAAATGTCCTAATCATCCGTTCAGGATCATTTCCTTAATCTTCCAGGTTCGCCTACGCCGCCCGTGGTAAATATAAACTTGGCCAATCTAGGATAAAATCCATAGTAGATTAGGTAATAACCAATCAGCCTTCAATTAGTGCCCATCGAAGCCAATGAGTTGGCACCAGATGACAGTCGATAGCGACGAATGTTCGAAACTAACTTGAGTATCTTCAAACTCTCTTTCTATGTTTCAAACAACTTGAAGTGTTTCCATTTTAGCCTTGCCTTTGAGAGAATTCACGTTATGTCTTCCAAATTAATTTATTTTGTGGTTCTACGTTTCACAGTCCTAGCATAGCACACATCTTACCGCCGCATTGTATATTTGGAGCTTTGTTTTGGTAATATTTGTAATACTTAGAAAAACGTTTTACACACGAGTTTCGCCCTTCTATTTACTTCAATTGTTTCATCGCCATCTTTCACTCGTTTTGCGCTTAGGTGTATAACGCTAATGCTTTCCACTCTTTGATTTATATGCATTTTTTTATCTTTAGTCCAAGCACTTTGTTTATATCTGCTTGATGCGGTGTCAACCGTTAGCAGGATTTCTCAAAAAGACGTGGAGGAACATAATATTCCAGCAAACAATATAATCATTATATAAGGCTTAATTCGATGTAGTTTATTCCTTAGTGCATAAGACCTATCACTTGTAAGGGGAAAACAGTTGGCATAAATTTTACCATATTTTATGACTTAATTCAACATGGGCCATGTCATTGGTGATCAGGTTTACAGCTTTTATCATTATGTATACCTTATGATAAGGCATAAATAATGATATAATACAAGTGGTATTTGCACTGCGCAAAATGCACTTTGCAATCACCTTATCCTTGCTGACTCGAGATAGTGGTCACTCAATTTTCACTATCACTTTCTTCACATTCACCGTCCCAGCAAAATCCGCACATACACTAACAATCCTTGCTCGCGCCTACACTCACATTGACACCGACCTTAAATCTGTTCGCACACGTCCGATCTCAACTTCACAACTTGAAACAGACTTTTTCATGGAAATGCCAATAAAGACAGAATATTGGATGAGAACAGTTCAAAACTAGTATAATCATTAGAATAACGCTTAGCTAAGGTTTACACTAACCAATTGTTAAGCATTAGGCTAATATGCCTGATTGTTCTCTTTGCTGGGATATTAATACCATCTGCGTGACTTACGATTTGTTTCGATATATAGAGCAACGTACATCTTGTAACAATGGTGAGTTTTCTTTTTAAATGTTTCAAGGGTGACATTGAACAGCAGTGGTGACAGCTCACCTTCCATTTCTAGTCTAACCTTTATCTTAAAGACGTCAGGCAGTTGTTTGTTTGTTGGAACTTGTGTTGTCAAAAATATGGCAAGGTTATGTTTCAGATTGAATAGTTTTGTTGGGATGCCAAAATCAAGCTTGATTTGAAAAAACCAAACGAATAACGCGGTGAATACTCTACGTTCCGCGATCAATACTGTCGCGTGTCTACTGCATGTCGGCGAAAACTTTGATGACCATAGATGAAGAAATTTCAGCGTTTTTCCAGGCCTTGTTTTACCGCGAACTGTTGGCCGACGGTCAGTCTTTCAGCTTTAAAATGCCTTGGATCTTCCCCAAAAAATGTTAAGGGTGAGGGTAAATGTTGAGCAGCTGAATAAATACGTTGTATGTTGTGCTCAGAACGTGCTGATATAATTGTTACACTGTATTTTGTATCATTTTTCGTGGTTAGGGAATATAATCGATTCACAGCACTAACTAAAGGTATCTGCTCTTGATCCCAGATGTCATGGATAAGTTTCTGGATGGCAGTTTTCGCATCGCTGCCACAATCATCCTTTTCATTAAATATTGTAATATTTTCTATCATTTTTGTTTTGCTTGTTTTAGCTTTTAATTTCGTTTATTATATATATATTATCTTTATTTTATGTATTTTAAAAATTAAACTTTATACTTATAGCTATAAGCTCTTTAGTGATTTCATAAATTTCCGGAACTGTGTTATTTTTCTAGTTTTTTATTGTGGATTTCTTCCTGGCACGCAAAAAAGAAACTTAAAGAGCGCATTAAATTCGTCTGGTGTTAGTGAGGCGATAGTAATATTGAGTAGATATGGAAATAGGTAGCTCATCTCTCTGTTTCGTTCGATATGATTCTACCTTTCTCGTCCTTGCGCAAAGAGGTCTTGTACAGAAATCCATGTTTGTCCCTTTTAGTATTTTTCTTCAGATTCGGATGTCTCTATACGCTTGCTTGCAATTGTTCCTTGGTGTCCTTTCATCAATTATCTCTACTTTTTTTAAATATGTGATCCTTATATCCAATTATCTTATTCACTTCTTGCCGGAGCTTCTCATAGATCCACCTATTTTTTAGATGTTTGCATCGACGTAATCTGTATAAGCCTCATTTGTTCAATTTAATCCATTTGGCATTGAAAGAAGGAAACCACAGTAGAACGCATATACTCCCGGTTTTTTCCCTTAAGTGGTGAAAATTAATCAGAATTCAATCAAACTTCGATACGTTTGTTTATATTTTGAACAAATTTTTTGGATTAATGATTTTAGCGGAAAAAAAACAAACAAAAGAACAATGTTCTCCAATAATCTCCGGCAAAGAACAAATGCACTTCAATTTTTTCATTATAATTATATTTGAATTTCATTATTTTAAATTTCCACTCAAAATTAAAATGAATTCGTTTGGGATTTATTTATGACTTGGAATAAGTTTTTAAGATATTTTAAAAGGTTTTAAATTAAGAGAGAACGTAATACAATTTATTAGAATTTCTTCAAAAGTGCGATATAAATAAATTATCTAAATGCTTTTTTTTTTCTTTATTGAATTTTTTTGTGATATGGATGATGGAAGAATATGGCCAATCGCTCAATTATCCAGATTCTTTAAAAGGTAGCAGAAACATTTCGGATGAGTAGAAATCCTTAAAAAATACAAAAAAAACTATTCAATGTATTGCAGCTGAAGCTAGTTAAAACTTAAACTTCAAAAAAGCTTCAAAGTAAAAATGGAATCTTAGTCTAAAGTAACGTTCCAAATTTAAATATAATAATAGTTAATAATAATTCTAAAATAACATTCCAAATTTGAATTAGAATTTATTAGAGCAGATAAAAAAATTAACTTACTGGGCGTAAATCAACTGGGCGTTTACGAACATCTGAGGATTATATTTGATGTTACTAAAAAAATGCTGTGAAAATAAGTCACTATAAATTGTTATAAAATAGCATTCAATTATATTTGATAATTCCGCATGGATCAAGATCTGTTCGAAATAATTTAGTAATAAATACTTGAGCAAACGCTGCACTAGCTTCTACATTTAAAATTATCTAGAACTATTGTGAATAGTCAAACATATGCATTTTTGAAAATCCTTTGAATTAGATACAATAAACAAAATATAATGAAATAAATAAGTGACTTATGTGAACAACTAATAAAAGTTGTAAAATATAAATGTGCCAGTTATGAAGCTCTGTTTTTTAATTAAAGCCTGCCTACGACGATTTAAATAGTTCAGACACTGACGTTTCAAAGAACTTCAACATAGAGTCGCCTATTTGCAAAATATGCCAACTATTTTACATTTGATTTATCTTACCCGAAGAATCATTTATTAAAGTGAAAATCAAAAATACTTTTCAATGAAAATAGCACAAAATACGCGCACCGCCTTTTCCTTATTTCGCTCTTGAACACTGCACTTTTCAAAGCTCTACAACATAATGGTCGATATGACGTACTCATCAGCCAAGTTACTATTGATCTTGTAACGGTTAATAGAGTACGCATTGCGGAAGATATTCAGTATTGAAGGGAATTGTGCCGACTGGAAATTACTTAAATATTAGAGAAAGAGTATATTAATACGATCTGCCTTTATGCTTATTTCATGGACTGTACTTTTTCAGGTATTGAAGAAGATTCACCTCTAAGTTTTCTTGCTATTTGTTGACACTGAAACAAGCCATTGAACAGCAAACAATAGCATAAACATAAATATTGTACCGTTTGTATGCAGAGAAAATAACACTCAATATAATTTCGCTCTTTCACTTCTGCTTGGACTTCGCACTACTGGATTGCGCCACTTATATCACTCGTTTTGTAAAGTTGATAAAATCTATCTGATTCCTGAATTATTTTATAAAAAACTTCACGTGGTTTACATATACTGCTATATCCAAAAAATAAGGTGTCATTCGCGGCGAAAGATTTGGAGAATTATTTTTTTTTTTAGGTTGGTAGTACTGTCGGTGACATCTATGTCAAATTTACATGTCAAAATATTCATTAGTGTTTGAGATACGCGTCGTTTTGTGAGCTGCCAAAAATGAGATTTTCGTTTTTTGCGATGTCGAAATTGGTTGAGCAAAGAATTTGAATCAATTTTCGAAATCAATTTTCTGCTGCGGATACGTTGAGGTTGGTGCAGCAAGCCTTTGGTGATGAGGCTATGTCTAAAAAAAATGTTTACAAGTGGTATAGTGAGTTCCGAGCCGGCCGTGAACGTGTCAAAGACGAAGAGTGTCCTGGGTGACCATCAACCTCAGCCGACGAAGCTCACGTCCAACAAATCAATGATTTGGTGTTGAAAAACCGTCGATTGTAATGAGGTTGGTATATCGAAAGGCTCGGTCAATACCATTTTAAAGGAAGTTTTGGGCCTCAAGCGGGTCAAATCTTGACTGGTACCGAAAACATTGAACTTTTTGGAAAAAAGGCGTCGCGTTGAAGTGTGTGAAACGATGCTTTCTGACTATCAGGACAAGATGGAACGCATTATCACTGGAGACGAGACTTGGATCTATGCTCACGACCCCGAAACAACCGATCAATCTAGCGAATATCGTGCCAAAGTGGAGCCGAAACCAACAAAATCGTCATGTTGACTGTTTTCTTCGATTATCGTGGTATTGTGCATTCTGAATTCCTTCCGCTGGGCTAAACAGTCAACAAGAAATATTATTTGAACGTTATGCGTCGTTTGCGTAACGCTATCCGCCTAAAAAGGCCTGAATTGTGGGAAGACAATTCTTGGTTTTTACACCACGATAATGCACCATCCCATACTGCAATCGTAATTCGTGATCATTTCGCCAAAAACTCAACCCATATCGTTCCGCCACCACCGTACTGATCTGGAGCCGTGCGACTTCTGGCTGTTCAGCAAGCTCAAAAGACCGCTCCGGGGACACCGTTTTGATACGATAGAGGAGATTCAAGCCGCAGCGAAGACGGAACTGAAGAAGACTACAATCAGTGTTTCGAAGATTGGAAAATCCGTTAGAATAAGTGCATTGCATCGGGAGGGGATTACTTTGATGGGGATGAAATTGATTTGGAAGAATAAATAAAAAATTTTCAAAATAAATACAATGTCACCTTATTTTTTGGACACAGTAGTATACTGAGCGAATATCTTTTACTTTGCTTATTTAAATTAGTTCGACTGGCTCATAATTCACGTGATAAAATTCAACGCTTACCAGTTCATTAAACGAACCTCTACCTCTGAAAATTAACATTATGCGAAAACTGTCATTGTCGTTCTAGAAATTCTATTTTTCCAGATAATTATATTTGTCCAGTTTTCTGAAAAGACTATTTTATGGAGAAAAAAACCAATAATATTTCATTTTTGTCGAATTTTATTCAGTTGGGATCTATAAAGTATAAGTCTAAATTGTTTTGATCCTTCACGGCTGAAAAAGTTCATAATTTGAGCCGCTTTTTTCGGACTCGTGCTATTATTACAACGAAGGACCCATTTCTGCGATTGGTTCTGCTCAATTTTACATAATAAATAGATAAACCTGCCACTTAATTTTCCAATTTTGGTCATGTCTGGCTCTTTTCAATTCGATGTGTGTCATATTGGAACTTATTTGGTTGAATTATGCCTGGGACAAAGGACGGCGTTTGAATTCGTTCATAACGGGGCATTTGACATTTGTGAATAAGTACGTTCACGGTGACCCAACAAAAATTAACTTTTATTTGATTATTTAGTCAATATTTTGCTTTTCACTATCAAATTGAAAAAAATCTTACAGATATTTCTATATAGATTTAAGAAATTTTATTTTTAAATAGATTCTCTGTTTCTTTCCGAATTATTTCAATTAAATTAATAATCAAAATAACTTCAAGAAAATCTTTTTTGTATCTGAGATGCGGATAATTTTTTTTCATCACGTGAAAATCAATTGGATGACACAACATACCAGAATAATTGAGTCTTTAAAAGTTGTTTTCATTGTCTTCGCTCACAAAAGGGGCTGCAACGCAATAATGTCATTTTGAACTAGTTCAACTTTGTGATCATATCAAACCAGCTCATTTCCTTATACGCTGCCCGATGCGGACGTGTTTATGACGAGCTCCGGTGGTATATTTTCTTCTGGTCTCTTCAAAAAAGTGGATCATTATATATATGATTCTAGTTCTGGAGCTGAATTATTCGAAAAAAATTCGAATTACTTTCGAATATGAGCCTTTTATGAGTAGAAATTCGGCGGAAATTTTTCGAAAAGGAATTTTCGAAGATCCCTAAAATTTGTTTATATATTTCCTGAACATTGGCATTATGAACTAGTTCAAACGGCGTCGTCTGTTCGCTGAAAAGAGTCGGATAATTGCATGCTGTTAAAGTTCTGAGTCAAATGCATAGACATAAAATATTTCACATGTTATCACCTTAAAATTATTTCAAAAACATCAAGTTTAAAAATTTTAGACGATGCTGCATTGCGTATCGCTAGGTAGTAATGGCATCGGCGTGGACTAGTATGATCCTACCTTTATAGAGGGGAATGGAGGATATAGACGGGGAAATAGAGCAAAGAAATATCATCCCTGTCGTCGGAACCACACCTAAAAGTTTTCGCGGACGTCCTTGCTTTGTGCAATTTAATGATGATATGATAATCCTTTTAATTGGCTCAAGAATTGTACGATAAATAGTCAAATTGGTACGATTTATTTATATTTATTATTTATTCTCTGCCCCCGCTAAGCGGAGATGGAAGTTTGTCGCTCTTGAGTTTGAAGCTGTTCTTAATATCACATTGTGTATAGTTTTTCTTGATAAAAGCACAAAACGATGGAGTGAACTCATGAGCATTTTCTTGCTAACTTGATTAATTTATCTTGAATGAAAAAAACAATCGGCTAGAGTCGTTGGGCCGAAAGATCATAATGCATGTATGCGTTGCGCGGTACTAATTTTGTCACTATTTCGATTCAACCTAAATAGCATTCCTGCCGACCAGAGGACAAAGCTAACAATCATGTGACACATTATTCCGGACTAGGCTTTGCAATTCTTAGTCTTATAGCGTCTTTGGCTTATAGGAATCTCTTCTCCGACGGGAAGTGCAAGAGGATACCTCAACGTATCCAGCTGATCAATTTATACAATCGTTAATTGTCAGAAAAGATCGAACCAACCAATGTATTCAATAAGTTAGACGATTCCAGCATCGTCTCGATAAGGGCATCCAAACGAAACTCTCACACTGCATCGACCGAATCACTACACTGTCTTTCGTTTTATGCATAAAAAGTAAATATGACAGGTTTCTTTCCTCTATTCACTGTAGAATATGCAATCTGAAGTTCGTAACTAATCGTGAAAGGGACTGAGTCCACTTAACAAATGGGTAGTGGTAGAGTCTGTCTTACTATGATTTCAACTATTTTGGACGGTTTCAATCTTAGGCATCAAACCTTTGATAATCGCAGTCCAATATCTTTTGAGCTTCTGGATTGTTGCCACTCGTAGAGAATGTGTCCAGAGCCCAAATCAAAACGACTATAAATGTTAAAACTTCCGAAATAACGCTGGAATGCTGCCTCCAAATTATTGAATTCCCGGGATCGATAATGAGAGAACAATGTTCCAGCTAATTCTCTCCGACATAACATCAACAACATTAACTGAACAAATGCTTACAGGCGCTGGACTTTGGTTTTCTCTTTCATGAATTTAAAGTTTGAATGAAGATAATAAGAAAATTAAGATTAATTAAGATTATTTTCACTCATTTGTAAGCTGTTCTAACTTTCAACTGGAATTAAACCTCAAAATTTTGTGTTGAAAAAAAGGAACATTGAAATCTCGATGACGATATTTTCTATTGATTCCGATACAATTGGTCCTATCAGCGCTCGACTGTTTTGCAAATGGCTGTACGGGAAATCGAAGGAGACGCTTTCTCTGGCCCAACTTTCCTCCTTAGAGTGGAAATATCGTTTTGGAGTCACGACAATTTTTCCAAAGTTGCTGGATGTTTTCGGATTAATGAAATGAAGCTCCAGAGGGAAAGAACTGTTTATACGAGGAAGAAAGATTTGAGCAATTCCTGCTACCATTAAACATAAGCCAAATATCAGAAAGTGATGCAGCTTTGTCGATAAGAAGAACTAAGTTTCGTACTTGTGCAAACATATTTAGTGTTAATGCACAAACGATTATATTACAAATCAGAAACTTTATTAAAAGAACTTTATGTACATGATGAGGTCTGGATGAGTATGCTGATGATTCTGTCCTTCTATTCATTTTTAAGTTAGAAGAAAGGAAAAGGTAGGGACTGGAAATATATGAAAGGAAATTAAAGGACGATCGATCAGCAAGGAATTCCCATAAATAAAAGTATTTAGTACTTAATACAGTGATGACGATCTTTATAGTTTTATTGTGGTAGGATTAGGTAGGTGATGGCAGATGTGAGAAATTTTAGTAGGAAACACAAAATATTTTAAAAAGGAAAACTTCCAATATATAGAAAAATTTAAACAGTTTACGTAACAATTACGTTAAGTATACGTGGTATTATTCACTACACATATCAGGAAAAACGCTTAACAACGACACAATAAATGCAGACGAATTTGTTGCACTGCATAAATTGTGTCTTTTAAATTTCTTAGTGGCACCGACAGCTATCTGAATATCAAATTATACTTAGCGCTCATTTTCTGTTATGAGTTTTCTCTTTTCTTGTTCTTTATGTGTGTATTCCCAATGCTCAATGTGATAAATGACTTACAAGTCCTTCCATTTTTTCGTAGATATACCAATCCGCCATATTTGATTTGTTTAAAACTGTTACTGGCAAGTTACCTCACTGTCAAGTAAGTAACAATAACTAAACCATCTAAATCCTTACTTCCAAGGCAGTAAATTATTGGTGCGATTTCTTTTTATATTTCGTGGAATCAGTATTCAACTCCTTCCGGACCGTTCAAAATAATTTTAACGCATAACCCCGCGATTCGTATACATTTGAAACGTAATCGTTCACAGGCTTTTCGTTATTGTGAATAGATGGCAATAGGACTCTTCTATTTGTGCTAAAACTGTTTATGACTTAGTTTATATTCGAGCACATTTTTATTTGCTGACCACTTAATTAGATTGAAAAGATTAACAATTAAATGCTATTTTGCGTTATTGGGTAACAATTAGCTCCGATTATTTATTTCAAGTATTCAAATATTCGCTGCAGACATTACTCTGAAGTTCGTGGACTCATCGCATGAGGTCTCGTCGGATTTTGATGTTTTCGTTAAGTTCCACCAAGTGTCACCGAGACATTTAACAGGCCAGATGTAACTGATCGATTAACGGGCGAGTGTTGACTTTGAATTTTGTTCGATTTATTTGAAAGTATTATTTCGCTGGAAACGTGTATAATCCAATTATCCTCGCAATGACTAGTAGCACACAAGCCACGAAAAATTCGATTACATTAAAGGGCTCAGCAGCAATTGTTTGCGAATATTTGAGTGAGTGTCGAAATGTCAGTTGATGCGGGAATTTATTGTAATTTATTTATTTTATAGATTATGGTATCAATTCGATCCTTTTCCAACGTGGGATATATCCTCCAGAAACGTTCGTGAGCACGCAGCACTATGGACTGACGATTTTGATGTCGAAAGATTCGAAAATAGAAGAGTTCCTGAAAACAGTTTTACAACAGACACAAGGTAAGTTAGGTGTTGAAATAATGCGTTGCTACTCGTTCGATTCAAGTTAATCCTTATATAAATTGCAGTATGAACATTAAAATGAAAGTATTATCTTTATTTTCTCCCCGTTAGATTGGCTTGAGAAAAATCAACTTGATAAAATTTCCATGATCATAACCAACGTACACACCAAAGAAATCCTTGAATGTTGGGACTTTCGCGTGCAGAGTGAACCGGGCGACGTGATAGACAGGGAAACCGGGAATCCAACGTCAAGCAAAGATTTAAAGCGAATTCAACAGGAAATTAGAGACGTGATGCGTCAGATTTCAGCCACTGTTAGCTACTTGCCATTGTTAGATTGCATTTGCTCCTTTGATATCCTGATACACGCCGTGAAAGATTGTGCCGTGCCAGAAGAATGGAACGAAACCGAAGCAGCGTTCATTCAGAATAGTCAAGCGGTACAATTAAGATCATTCTCGACGGGACTGCATAACGTTGACACTGTTGTGAATTACAAGATGTCCATGTAAACGATTGATTGTGTTGAGAGTTTGAGGCTGCCGTCAGACTGCCACAAATGATTTGAGACAATGGTAATGAAGGTTGAAAAAAGACTTAGAATGTTTGTAAACGTTTAGTTTTAATTGTTATTTAATAAAGACATTAATTTTTAAAATGCGTGCACTACATTTTTATGAAGGTTAATTTGATTATAATTATGGAAAGTCCTTCGTAAGGAATCACTAAACTTTTTCAAGCTATTTAGGAGATATCCAAGCGGTTCATAGGTGGAAATCAAAGAAATTGAAATATAAAAATATTCTCGGACAAAGGTTCAAGGCATGGCAGGAGCATAAATCGGTCTTAAGTTGTTAAGTTAGTCACGTGCGTTTCTACTACACAATTTTCTGCAGTTCATACAACACCTACGCAATCAACAGAAATTCGACAACTGTAAGGTGGAGCAAGCATGGTTAAACGTATTAAAAGAAAATTTTTCGGTCCATCAGTTTTCTAACTACCGAATTTCGAATTACAAATAAGCTTCCTCGTTCCTAAAAATTTAGAACAATTCAATTTAAAATGAATATCCCAGCTTATTTGTTGAAACAGTTTCGCAAAGGTTCACGCAATTGCACAGCAATATTGAATTGCCATCGCTCCTAAATACCGCGGTAAACTATTCGCGATGCAAACCATTTATTGCTGATGCACAGTCCATTTAACTTCGACAACCTGTGAAAAAATGAGAGTATGGTCCGTATCTGGGAATGCACCACAGATCAATAAAACGATCATCAGCGGGTGCTGTCGTCCTGAAACTTTTCGTGGAATATTCTAACAATGTCTACAGAGACGGTATTCTGAGTCAGGTTCTGTCTTAGAATTTTTGAATTTTATCAAATCGCACGTAACGAATGTCGAAGATATAATTTGAATACGTATAAGTGTTGTTATCGTGTTACTCTTCAAATCTTATTTCGACCTCATTCAGTACATATTCGCAAAAATACTCATTTGAAAGCAACCATGTCTCCTATGATACAACGCCCTGTAAGTGATAATCGCAAGGTTGATGTATTACCAGCGATCACGTAGCTCGAATTCGCAGGACGCCCTGGTTGGGCAGGAGCAAGATAATTCACTCTAAAAACTGAAACTAGTGTTGGCATATAGATTCAACTCTTATATATTATCACTGGCAATACGCAGCGTCGTCGTTATAGCACTACAGCCCATTTCAGGCCTTGGCTTCCCGCAGGTGTCGCCTCCAGTTGTCTCGGTCCATCGACCGCGTCCTCCAATTTCGGAATCCGAGTAGCGTGCTGCTATCTTCGTCTACCGAGTCGGACCAGCGCTTTCTTGGCTTTCCCACTGGCTTGCGTCCCTCAGTTTTTCCGACAAATACCTTTCTAGGTATCCGACCTTCATTCATTCGCTGCACATGACCAGCCCATTGCAGCTTCCGCAGTTTTATCGCAGTGGAGACTTCTGGCTCGTCGAAAACTTCGTACAACTCATGGTTGTACCTAATTCGCCATTGACCTGCTTCCTGCGTTGCTCCCACGATTCGTCTTAGGACCCTCCTTTCGAAAGTGTTTAGTATGTTTGCGGAAGCTTGAGTGAGGGTCCATGTCTCACATCCGTAGCACAACACAGGTCTTATCACAGATTTGTATACTTGCAGCTTTGTTTTCCTATGTATGAAGCTGGCCTTCAGAATACCGAAAACTGAGTAGAACGCTTTATAAGCGAGTTGAATTCTACGCTTTATTTCCGCCGTTTCATTACCATCCTTCACTAGCTTGGAGCCAAGATATGTAAATTCGTCCACATTTTCCAGGTTGAATTCGTTGATTGTTATGTTTTGCCGGTTGGGGGTGTTTCTCCTGGTTTGTATCATAACTTTTGTTTTGGACTCGTTGATTTGCAGCCCCACCCGCTTCGCTTCTTGGTCTAGTTTGAGCAGGAGTTCCTTGGCAGATGAAAAGGATCTTGACAGGATACTGATGTCATCCGCATAGGCTACAAGTTGGCTCGATTTGTATAGTAGTGTTCCTTTCGTATCCACAGGTAGTTTTCATACGACGTATTCTAGAGCTAGGTTGAATAGCAGTGGAGCCAGCCCATCGCCCTGTTTCAATCCTACCTTTGTCTCAAAGGCATTAGTCAGCTGGTTATTGATTCTGACTTCTCAGGCGGGCTAGCCTCGCTGGGATTCCAAGCTGAAGCATTATTTGGTACAGTACTTCTCGATCAATACTGTCGTATGCTTGCTTAAAGTCCACGAAAATTTGGTAGACGTCGATGTTAAATTCCCAGCACTTTTCAAGGATCTGCCTAACTGTAAACAGTTGGTCAGTAGTTGATCGTCCGGCTCTAAAACCACCTTGATACTCCCCAATTATTTTTTCAGCATATGGTGTTAATCTACCTTCCAGTATTTTTGTAAGGATTTTGTAAGATGTACAGAGTAGTGATATACCTCTGTAATTTTCGCACTGTAGTTTGTCTCCTTTTTTGTGGATAGGGATGATGATGGATTGGCACCACTCTTGCGGCATCTGCTCTTGATCCCAGACGTGTTGGATCAGCTTGTGGATGATTTTCTGTGCCGCAACACCGCCGTTCTTTATCAGTTCTGCTGGAATTTCATCAATGCCCGGCGCTTTACTGGTTTACTGGCTTTTGATGGCATACTTGACTTCTTGACTTCTTCTTGGAGGGGCCAAAGGAGACGGTTCGAAGATGTTTGACGACTCTGCTGTTCTTGAGCCGTGCGTAGGATTAAGGAGCTCCATGAAATAGGCAGCCCATCTTTCCTTAATCCTATCGTCGTCAGCAATGATGTTACCGCTTTCATCTTTACAGAGTGAAGTCTTGGGCTGATATCCTCGTCTTAAGCTTTTCACTACTTTGTAGGCGTTTCTCGATCTATTGCTCGCTAAATTTGCATCTATTGACCTTAATTGGTAATCAAAATATTTTATTTTCTTATTTCTAATAATCTTACTGGCTACTCGTCGGAGGTTCTCGTAAGTTTCCCTCTTCGTCCTGGTATTTCTATTAACATATTCTTTATACGCCTGGTTTTTCTTTTCTAACGCATTCTGGCATTCATCATCAAACCAGTCATTTCTTCTGTGCCGAGCTATATACCCAATCGACCGTTCTACTGTGCTTTTAATTGCTCCTTTCACCTCCATCCATAGCTCGTTACTTGTCTTTTCAGACATATCTTAGAGGATAGGAGCTAGTTTGTTTTCGAGGGAGCCATGAAAATCTTTAGCAATTGACTCCGTTTGGAGCTTTTCGATGTCAAACTTTTGTAGTGGGCTGGTTTTCGTATTAAATGCCTTTGACAGGCGACATCGAAACGTTGATTTGACCAGGTAGGGGTCCGTGTCACAGTTTGTTCCACGGAATGTTCGGACGTCCAGTATGCTAGATGCCCACCTCTGTTGAACGAGCACATGGTCGATTTGGTTGAAGGTGTTGCCATCTGGATATGCCCAGGTTATTTTATGAATGCGTCGGTGTGGGAAGTACGTTGAACTAATAATCATATTTCTGCTACAGGCAAAGTCAATCAGGCGCTAGCCGTTGTCGTTACTGCTATCATGAAGGCTGTGGCTTCCTGTAGTTCCCCGATGAATATGTTCATTGCCAATTTTTGCATTGAGATCACCTAGAATTATTTTGATGTCGTTTGTGGGCAATGAGTCAAAGAGGCGTTCTAGGTGATTGTAGAAGGCGTCCTTCACTTCCTCGTCCTTATCTTCTGTCGGGGCGTGGACATTAATCAGCCATATCTTGAAAAATTTAGTTTTAATGCGGATCGCACACATTCTCTCGTTTATTGCTTTGAAGTCGATAACGTGTGACTTGAATTCCCTATCCACAATAAATGCTACTCCGAATTCTCAGCTTCCTCCAGGCTTCCCACTTTTGAATAGTGTGTGCGATCTCATGTCCTGTATCTCAGTACCAATCCATTTCGTTTCCTGGATTGCCAGCACATTTAGTTTGTATTCACTGGCCTGTCGTAATAAAGCTTTAACAGCGCCAGGTTTGTTGAGTGATCTGACATTCCAGGATCCAATTGCGTAGTCCTTATTTCGTTTGCGGGGTCGTTTCCGTTGTTTCAATCTAATCCGAGGCTCCCTTACAGGTTCCAAAACAATATTCGATTTTACAGGGACCGGTTGTTAGCCCATCGCCCAACCTTCGTTCCGAAGGCGTGGTTATTATATTCCTGTTATCACGCGCAGAAAGTCGCGCTCACCTTCTTGCATCAGTCTTCATAAGAAGTCCAGCGGCCACCAACGTGGAGGTTGCAAGTAGGATTCGGTAGCTGGGCTGTTGGAGTTGCCTATTTCAGTTTCGGTTTTAGTGCATCCCATGGGGAACCAGTAAACCCAGTTCAGCGCCGATATTATCGCTACAATTGACCGCCAATACGCAGGGTTAGGTGGAGGAATTTTCCCGTGATGCATGGCAGTGAACGTGTTAAAATCATCGAAGTACAAAATCATAGAGAGGACAATAAACAACTTTTCTGTCCAGATTTACGCTAAGTCAAGATTAGAAACATCGCTGAACGTGGAAATGAACGCTGTAACAGTAAGTCGATTTGTGTGGCGTTTACAGTTTAAATGGGTGAGTGGCTCGCGGAAAGCGTTTAACTTCCGATAAAAACCCTCAGCTAAGAATCGTCCTCACTGACGAAACCAAAATTAGCTTGCTCGCCTCCGATTGGATGTGAATTGTTTGGAGGAAGCCCGGGGAAGTTTACGATGGAATGTTTATAATTGTTTATAAGGAAAACTGTCAAACTTGCCACATTGATAATGTGAAGCTACATGTCCGCGGCAGTCGTTGGGAATTTAAACTTTATTCCAATTTCTTTGGGCCGAATCAGTTATTTGGATATTTTAAAGGAAATGTTTAAAAAAGCGCCAATAGTCTTGGCATCAAGGATAACTTTGGCTTTTACCTAAACAATGATCCAAAGCACACAGCTTAGGTGGTGAAAAATTGACTGTCTAATTGCCCTAAAGTTCTTGCTACATCCCCCCTCCCCAATTCACTCCATTTAAATGCCATAGAACATTTGAGGTCAGAATTTAAAAGAATGAGAGGTCAGGAGTAATGTCCCAAAATACAAAGTTCTAAAGGATGGAATTTTGAAGGTATGGGAGCAAAATTGAATTTGTAATGAATAAGAGAAATTGTTTTGTATTGCTAAAAACTTGTAAGCTTGTATGCTACAAAATATTAACCCTTAACTACCCTAACCCTATATCAGTTACTTAACCACCTGCACGCGGTCACAGTGACCGCATCGGATACACATGAGTTTTCTTATTTTCACATGAGATTCTTTTTTGCCACAATTTTTGCTCATTTCGTTAGAGCATTCCACACAGATTGGTTTTTTACATATAAAACACAGATGAAATGCTTTTCGTTTCTTTTTAGGATCAAAAGTTGAACACCTTTTACGTGTTTCAAGATGATCAGCTGCAGAAACTGTAGGCAATTCAACTTCTATTTTCAAGATCCGGCGAATAGAAGTTTTGATGTCACGAGGAGTGTGCTCGTTATTTTCTCGACTTTTCATGTGTGGCCTAGTCAGTTGTTCTGCTAGCTGTTTAATAAATTTAAATCTACTTCCAGTTTTCTGTGCCTGATTTTGTAAGCTCATGATGTATGTATTGGAAGCTGATAGATCTAACAGCCGATAAAAAATGCACAAAGGCCATCTCTGCGTTCGTCGCGCTGTGGTATAGTTCGAACACCTTTGATCTAGTAAATCAACGCCAATTTTCATGTTATTGTAGTATAATATTATTTCGGGCTTTTTTGTATTATCATCTACGTTAACTGTATGGTGCATGCTGGAAATTAACACTACAGTCCTGAATTTCTTTTTTGTTTTTGTTTTTTAAAGTACCCCCAAGAGATAACTTTTTATCTTTTAAAACGTCGACTAGTTCAACTAAACAAAATCAATTATCAGCAGTGATGTTTCTATTCGACCCTTCAATTGGGGATATGAGTCGTAAAACTGCTTGAGTAGGTTTTGAAAATCGAGTTTGTTCTGAGGTCAAATTGGTCCCGTCCGAGTCTTTACCTAAATATATGTAAGCATTGAGTAAATAACCATTTCGGGCATCTGTAAGGCACATAATTTTTAAGCCATATTTAGCTGGTTTCTTTGGCATGAACATCTTAAAACGAAAACGACCTCGGAAAGCTACCAGTATCTCATCAATACAGGCACAGGTTCCAATGCTGTAAAACTTTTGGAAATTTTGAATAAAAGAGCTGACTAGCTCGGCGATTGGTGCAGAAATATCAGTCTCCCGCCGTTGCGCTCTTGTTTTAGCATCATCGAAACGAATTGCTTTCATCAAAATCTCGAATCTATTTTTACTTAGAATGCATCGATATACTCGATACTCTCTTCCTGAACCATCAGAACTATACCATGACGTATAGTGTTCCCGATTTTCTTTGAAAATAGCTGTATAGAATAAAAACCAATAAATGCATTTAACTCTATGAGATCAACATCATGAACACAGCCTTGCTTTTTATATTTTGGTCGTAACTGCCTAATTTTGTTGTTCGTAAGTATCACTATGTTTTCGAGCATCTCATCTGTAAATAAAAGGCTCCAAAGATCAAGAGGTGTTGTAGCACCATTGAGAACGTCATGATAGGCCGATTTGAGTCCTTAGGTTTGCGATACAATGTTATGCCGCTGAGTTCTAGTACGATTAGCAATTGTCACAGAAGACCACCCAAAACGATTTTTTCCATAATAGTTTCGATTTCTAGTCTGGAGCTGTGACAAGGGTACTTCGTCTTCTGAAGAAAATTCGTCAACTGACATCCTACTCACAGAAAAGCGCTGGATAGAAAGACCACCCTCAGGCTGTTCATCAGAAGACTTGCAGGCAGTCATCAGTCTTCTGAAATCACAGCAACTTCCAAATCCTCAGGTTCTACATCACTGCAACTCTCCTCAAGGGTATCCTCCACATCCGACAGTTCCTCCTCTAACCATCTCACAACATTTTCGTCGTTTGTATCCATTTTTAACGTTAAAACAATAAGCATGAATGTAATACACAATAGTCACATAACTACCTGCACGCTGTCACCATGACCGCTAACAAAGTATTTTTACTCACCCAAACCAACCGCGCGCACTACTATCCTTGCCGAGCGTACACGTGACACTAAACCACCAACAGAAAAGGTACACAGACGCACATTAACACGCGATAACGAATTTCGACGAAATTCAAATTCAAAAAGTCGTTGTGGTCACCATGACCGCTGGCAGGTGGTTAAGGGTAGTAAGAAAAAATATAAAAAAGCAATATTTGAACGTTTACGATTATTTAAATGGAATTTCTGTGATTATATAGGAATTATTATTATAAAAATCTGTGATTATATAGGAGCATATAGGATTTTGTGTGATTTTGACTTTTTTTTTATTTTATGCAAGTAAGACGGTGATAAAAATGAAAAGACTCAACATTGAATATTGTTTTTCTTTTCTAAATATAAAGTTTGTCAGCTAGCGTTTCCATTTGTTATTCGACTTTGAGTGCGAGTGACTGTGCATGAATTTACCACCACTCGAAATATATTCACAAAGGCAGAAAAGCCAAAGGCGATGCAGAAATTAAGTTACAAAAATTAAATGATTCATTGTTTATATCATTTCCACAGCCAAACAATCTTCTGGACTATTAATTCTTTTCCTTTTGATGCATAAACTAATAAATTTGATATAATGTCCCGGTAGTAATTTTTTGGGGGTAACGTAGAGGCAGGGGAATATACTTAACGGGACAATAAATCCGTCACAAAGTATACTGTCCGAAGAATGGGGCCCGACCCATAGAATAATTAATGGGCTTTCAATTTTAACCAATCATTGCTAATACTTTTATATAAATCATAAAAAATCAATTATAAATAGATAGTCGCACAAATTTGAATAAAATGTTTAATAAACAAATTTAATTGGTTGTTTTTTTAGTCAATTAGACACTTACTTGACTTCGATAAATAGCTGAATGAGTTCATGGCCAAGTTTCAAAATTGCATGTAGATCGTGTACATTATGTATTGCATTTGATACTAAATGTATTTGGTATGCTTTAAGAGTTATTTACGAATATTTATAGCGTCATGGTTTGTTAAAATTACACAAAATTACATAAAATTTTGTAAACTAATCGAATAATATAATATGTTTGAGGAAAAGGTAAATTAACCTTTACGTATGATAAACCTTCTTAGCGGAACTTTTACTATTGACAGCTCTGAACATGGACGAACAAAATCATTTATATTTTGAATAGCAATTTAAATTCATCATTCATGTATTTAAAAGCTAATATTTGATAGTTTTAGATTGTTAGACAACAAGCGTGCAAAATTACGAAAACTGCTTTTTGAAGATCTTATTGCTAAGCAATTGAAATACAAGGCATTTTACAGCTCTATGCCATGATTTGTGAATGGATTTAATCCCTACGTCAATTAAGATTAAGTTAAAAGCTTAAGGTATGCATTCGGTATCGTTTATAAAGAAACTCAAATTTATTAATATTATTAAAATCACAAATATTTCGATAAATTTCCGGACTCCATATTCTATACTAAGCATAGCAACGACAATAACTGAACGTTGACAACAGATAAAGAGAATAATCAACTAAATTGGAGGTTCACGGACAATCAAATAACCGGGAATAGGCTCTTTTTAATATTTTATATCTCTGTATTAAACGATTTTATTAATACTTTCACCGCCATGTATCATCATTGCGGACATTGACGGATTCTGTGTAAAATGCAAAGAATTTGGGTACAGTACGAGAATCTCACTTCCTAATAAATTGATCGTTATTCGAAATGTCATTAGAATTAAAATATTACTTATAAAAAAAAAACCAACTTTAATTACGACCAGATCATTCCAGAAAGTATTAAAAATTATTTTCCAATGCGATTGCTTGTTGTAGCAAAATAAAAATATTTAAGGAAGACATTAGACGGTAATGCTCACGACTCTTGTGTTTATACAAAGTTTGCGATCGTAGTCATGCATAAATTAGGTTAGAAGTTGTTTTTTGTACCTAGCGTAATATAAAAATTATTATTATTACAAATATAAAATATATAAAAATGTATAAGCAAGTATGTGGGAATCAACAAATTCAAATAAGCGTATGAAGAGTCAACTTTGTTGCCGACTGTTGATATTGAACCAGCCCTGAATAAACTTGACGTTTCTTTGACAATTCAATCAATTGTAAGGAATATGGCTTCAGTACATCGAATGAAATGCAATTGCCGTATAAACTTTAGGACATGTACGACTAAATAACAAGCAATAGTAGCTTGGAATGAATGAAAAAAGATTCCGGAAGGAATCCGTACAATCAGGCAGTCATAGTAAACAAATTCGAAGGTGTACTTCCGATCCATTGCTAGAATATTTATATCTTCGCCGGCATATATTCAATGCGAGATATAGCAGATGCGACCTTCAGACGACATTCAAACAGTCTTATCACCGAGACCGAAGGCAACTCAGTCAGCAGGGAACTTTTGGCTAAACTGGAGCTAGTTGGGCGCCCGACATAAAATATTTTCACAGACAAAAAAGGAGTGTTGGTTGCTAACAGATCTGAAAATATGACAATTAAATCGGCGACGGTGCAAACAACCCCGTACGATGGTCAAAAACCGGGAACGAGCGGGCTCCGGAAAAAGGTAAAGTTGGAATCAAAAGTATTTGGCATTGCTCCAATCACTAACGAAATCCAAATGTTATCATAGGTGAAAGTTTTCACGCAGAAAAACTACACCGAGAACTTTGTCCAGTGCATTTTGGATGCTAATGGATCTGAGATTGCGGGCAGTCTTCTAGTCGTTGGCGGCGACGGACGATACTATTGCAAGGAAGCCGTCGTCCTAATTGTCAGGATTTGTGCCGCTAATGGGGTGAGTCTATGGAAATTCAATTTGTCAATTTTGCTCGTACAGAGGGTTGTCAATGCATATTTTCCTTGCGTAGAGCAGATATTTTTTTTACGGTGGTTACAGATTTTCCGTACATGTCTTTCCATCAGCCCCTTAAAAAGTTTGTAGAGCATACTAGAGAAATACAATTAGACTGCTTGCATGGTAGAAGCGATACGTACGTTTTTCTACTTCTTTTACGGTCGTCGTGCTCTGAGGCTAAAATCGCGAATTGGGTTCCTAGGATAAGTAGCTTGTAAAGGTTCGAATTCTGCAAGTGGATGATTTTCAATAAGTTGAAACTGTTTGCTGCGGAATTCCTCTTTCGTTAGGTGTACCGGCAATAATAAAAAACGACTAAAAACTTTTGAATTCGAAAGTGTTTATTACAACTTCAGTTACAATTCTTCACTGACAGACAAATAAAAATTAAAATGCATAAATTTACTTACATGCGAAAACATTATTTATTGATATTGATGACATTACTTGTATTGGGGGAAAAATGAATGAACTTAACCCCTTTATCGTCTTCTAAAAGATATTTTGACATTAACATTGAATTTCCCAAACAAACAGCAAATCTTATTGTAACTGAGATTGATAAGGATAGGAACATAAAGGTATAAGATATAGAGAGGCCCTTATCGTGTACATGAGTGTCTTTTAAACTTATCTTTTTCCTCTCGTCTGCTGTGCAAATGCTCGGCTCCATTTTTTCGTGCCATGTTAAGTCATTTGCCGCATGATATCCGAAATTCTAACGAAATTTCAACGTTTTTCGCTCAATTAGAAGCACATTTACTTAGCATTCACAATTTACTATCCGATCATAGGCAAAAATACTAAAACTACATTCAGAATTACTAATAACAGCTGGAAAATAAAAAAAACTTTGAAAACACCGGTTCTATTAAAAACAAACCACGAACTAGTCGACCGAAAAGCGGAGAGACCTCAATCTAATTTTAAAGGAAGTGGGCAAAAATCCCAAATCAAGTGCTGCAAATTTAAAGGAACATATCGCTACGGTAAGTAAAAAGATTGTCCATCCAATGACTATTAGGCGGGAGTTGAATGCAATTGGTTATCGAAGCAGAACTCCCCGTAAAAGACCATTATAATGTGCCATTTATATCAGCGAGCGTAATGTGCCATTAATATCAGCTAAAAGCCGACGTCTACGCCTAGAATTTGCAAAGGCTCATATTAGCAAGGGCATGGATTTTTGAAAGCAAATCCTTTTTACTGATGAGTCCAAATTTAAAATTTTTGGATGTGATCGTCGCGCGAAAATCTGAAGGAGGGACAACCCTGCCTTAGATCCCAAAAACTTCGTACCTACAATCAAGCATGGTGGAGGCAATGTCATGGTTTGTGGAGCCATAGCAGCATCTGGAGTCGGAAGATTATCATTTATTGAATCCATCGTTGATCGCTTTGTATACAAAAGCCTGTTGGAACAACATATGCAGCCATCCGTGGAGAAGTTGTTGGAAGTAGCTGGATTTTTCAACAAGACAACGATCCAAAGCACACAGCTCATATCGTTAGGGATTGGTTGTTGTATTACGCTCCCAGACTGCTTAATTATCCTCCCCAAAGCCCGGATTTAAATCCGATAGAGCATGTATTTTAGCTTCTTGAGCGAAAACTTCGGAAGAACTCTATGAAAAACAAGGATTCGCTGAAGGATGCACTCCAAGCAGAATGGGAGAAAATAACGTCGGAGGAAACCTGTCATTTAGTCACCTCTACGCCCCAATGACTGCAAGCAGTTCTTGATGCTCAAGGGGGCCCAACAAAATACTAAAATAATTAGAAAAATTATGCTAACATTTGTACAAACAAATTGACTGTACGTAGGCTTTTGTCACGTATCGTTTACATGAATTTTTTTTAAGTATGTTATGAAAAGTTTTTGTTTTTTAAAGATATATATTTTCGATAATGAAAAAAACTGCATCAATGGTTTTTTGATTTAAGCTTCCAATCACTCAGAAACTCAGTATGAGGTTCTGTATATAGACTTTTGGCCGCCACTGTATATCTGCCCTGACATTGAAAATTATTCATCAATATTACTGCCGACAAGTTCACATACAAGTTTAACTTACCAATTTCAGCATAGAAATAGCAAATCAAAAGCATTTTCATTCATTAAATGTAAAAATAATACAATAATTACATTTTCCGAAATCTTCGGCTACCTTCGGTCTTAAACTGTCAAATTTAACATTACAGTTAGAAAAGGAATTTCTGTAAAGGAATGGTCCACATACCACTTGCAGGTTGAAAGTATTATCAAAGCCGTTGCTGAATCATGCACTTTAATCAGTCAACATTTATTGAAAATGCGCAAATGCTTATGTTGAGCATTTCTAATTCTCATTAAACATATGGAGCATACAGATAAGCTCAGTAATGATATTCACAACGGAATAAAAGATTTGAACACATTTGATTAGCATAGTGTAGCCATGATATCAGCTTCAGATTGCAATTTCCCCATGTTCATTCGGCTCGAGCAAATCAAATCCAAAGTCGAGCATCTGTTAAAATTTTGAGAAATGAGCGGGGCTTAATTCTTCGGGAAATTATGTTCGTGCGGAGTTAACATTCCCGTTAAGGCGATTCTCTTGAGTACATGGGTAGCGCGAATAATGATGTCTCAATGTAATGGAATATTTCATAATTTTATTGAATTAACGACAAAATATTGTTCATGAGTATTTAGATAGTAAAAACAATTTGAAGCAAATATTGAAGTTTTTTTTTTGGGTAGGGAGGTCAAGGCTATGTACGCCATGAGTGTCGGACTCGCAGTGGATCTACTGGACTAACGACTAAACACCTCCCCTGTCAACCGGAGCGCCTAGCCTGGAACCATTTGACACATTACTTGGCCTCCCAATTTTACGCCATTATGCGCCTTCAGGTTACAGGGATTCCTTCCCCAGTTGGGTGGGAAAGAAAAGTAGGATTGCTAGAAAAGGAAACCCTCGACGTCTACAGCCGATCAAGTGTGCCTTTTTTCATTACTAGAATTGCCCGAACGTTATGTGCCACTTGATTCCATTTATCAAATGATTTCAGCATCCCTTCGATTAGGTTATCTGGATGGAGCTTTCTCACTTTTTCGGCAAGATTACCGCGTTGTTTGTCCCATCTTCTGCATGAAAAGAAAGTATGACAGGCGTTACCCTTCATACCAATGCAGAATATGCAATCTGGAGACTGTGACTTACCTATTTTGTGCTGATAAGACTGAAAACAATCGTGTCCGCTCAGTAGCTAGGTCAGCTAGAAGTCAGTCTCACCATGCGTTCGACTGAGCCACGTTCTCAAGTCGTTGATGAGCCGCGCGGTCCATCTTCCTTTTAGCTCACGTTTCCATGATGTTGGACTATCCGCATCATATATTCTGGTACTTGGAAAGAGTTTTCCAGGATTTCCAGAATATCCTTCCATCTAGTGGAGTTGAAAGCATTCCTTACGTCCAGCGCCAATAGAAGGACTACCCGACGGTTGGATCGACTGCGTCGAATTTTCGTCGGACATTCGAATGTGTCCTTTTCGGAATCGAATAGGCCCAATATTACGACACAGTAAAGTACTGTGACCGTTTTGGCTATACTCTAGGTAGTTGATGCAGATCACACTTTGTGAGTCTCAAAAATCGCTGACCATCACCTTTCCGGCTTATAAGAGAGCCTTCGCCTTCTTCGGAGTACGCGTGCTGAGTGAACCCCACTCTTCCCAATGTTCCTTGGACTTTAATGTGAACCAGTGGACTCATGTTTTGTCGACAGATACGAAACGGCGCAGAAACTTCTTCGGCTTGCGGTTAAACAGCGTCAAGCACTGCTCCTAAAGTGGTCTCACGGTTGCGCTTCTTGTCCGGAGTGAGCAGACGTGGCAGCCATCATGCCCCCAGCTTTCGCATGCCTTAAATTTCATGCAGGATATAATAGACGCTGTCTCTTGAAATGCTTACTGTATAAGCTATCTCCCATATCATTAATCGGTGGTCTGCAAACACGGGATCGTCCTCCGTCCTCCTCCTGGGCATGGTTTATCGAAATCGTCGTACAACCACGTTGAAACTCGTTAAACCAATTTTTTATATTTTTAATCGTTTTCATTCCACAAAATGCGCCAACTGATGCAAAGGGCAGAATGATTCCTTGCGATTTTCTGAATTTTTTGTTCACGAAATCGATCTTCGACCAAATCGTTCCCTGTTCTTCAGCAACTTGGTCGCCATCAAAGGACCAGGGTCAGCGTACACAGCATGCAAGACTGCTTTGATTTCGCTGCGTGATTTCAATTCCAAAAACAAGAATCGACTTACAGACCGATATTGCTCTTTCTCCAATTTCCGAAACCCGCCGACACGCCCGCTTGTACACGCAGTCAAAGCACAACTACAAGTTCGGTGCGGCTAAAATTTTCACAGTAGCTTTCTATGAGAATGTACTACACGATAATGAATCTTTTGTGATACTCGTGCCAACGGGCGGTGAGACTAAGTTCTTAACGGAATGCCCTTGTAAAAAGTGGTTTCGCGTCAAAAGCTACGGGTGTAAATTAGGTTCATTTCACTCGTGGACTACTTCATGCTTTTATGGTTAAGAACAAGTGTGCGTCCCTTTATATCACAATGTTCGAGTGCACTCTACCGATTATCAATACAAACTATAACTCTTCAAGAACTCCGTTGATCTCGCAGTTTTTCTCCAGACCTCTTAACTGGAAGACATCATGCGTTTGTTTGCACAGACTTTTGTCTTTCAGTCGGATTTGTTTCTTGTAAAGATGGTAGACAAAAGTAGACCAGCGAACTTGAAGCAAGTTTTTCTATAATCTTTAGTAAACTAACTCTGAAACAATTGTTGTGATGAATAAAGTATTTGAAAAAGAGTATTTGAGCAAAGCAATATTAAATTTGCGGTGTTAGCGGTTTAAAAATGGCCGCACGTCAGTTGACAGTGATTCTCATTCTGGCCAACCTTCGGGATGCAAAACATCAGAAAACGTCGAGCGTGTGCGATTTGCGATCGAAGGACATCATCGATTGACTACACGTGAACTACAAATGATCTTGAAATATCAAAATCAGCTATGTGAGAATTGTGAGAATTAGTGAAAGACTCGCGTTCGCGTAAAAGTCACCACAAAATTGCTAATGGCAGAACGGAAGAATCTTTTGTTTGAACACTCAAGAAGATTATAACTGGTGATGAATTATGGGGTTATGTATATGATTCAAAGAAAAAGCGACAATCTTTACAGCTGAAACATTTTAAACCATAAAAATCACGTCAAAGTCAGTCTTGTTTTTGTTTGATTACAAAGTTATTATGCCCGACGAGTGTGTTCCGAAAGGTCAAATGATCACTTAAAGTTACTACGTTGACATATTGAAAAAATTACGAGATGCAGAGAAAAGAGAAAGGACACTTTTTGGATCAAAGTGTGATTGGTTGCTTCACTACGACAATGCGCCAGCGCATTTAACGAACCATGTGCAGCAATATCTAAGCTTATTAAAGTATAAGTCATGCAGATTCGGCAATATGGTCCCGACATATCTCCTGGTGACTTTTGGTTCTTTCCAAAATTAAAAATATCACTCAAAGGACATCGATGCGATGACAAAGGGACCGTTGAACCTAGTGCGGCAAATGCATTGAAGACAATATCAACACCGACTTCCAGGACTCCTTCAGAAAGCAGAAGCACTGCTGGTAGTGTGTTGTTCAATCAATTAAGGACTTCTTTGGAGAATGTTAGTAACCGAGTGACAAAGAATAATTATCAGTGCGGAGATATGAAAATAGGTTCGTTACTTTTGAACCAAACCTCGTATAATTGATGGATTTTCGTCATGATATTTTGCAAATTTATTTCTGTTTGTTTATTTTATAATGATACGTCAATTTCTTCCACGTTTTTTCACCACAATCACAATTTTTCCCTATGTTTAGAAAGAGCCTTTCTTTACTATCGACAATATTGATCTGTAACTAATAAAATCAAACTTTGATGTCTCAAAAACTGGACCTAGATATCAAACAGATTTTATGAAGTATTTTTAACTTTTTGTGGTTCGAAAAGTTTTTCAACTTATGTTAGTTCGATTTATCCAAAAACTTGGTGAAAAGTTGTTGGGGACCAGAAATTAGTGTAGCGCGAGTTAATGCAATTTAGCCCAGCTTTCACTCACTCAGAAACGAATGCTATCAATACAAAAATATTTCCACTTATCAGTTTTGACGACAATAAGAGATAAATTCGACTTGAGACAAACATTCGGAACTTTTCGTATAAAAATTTAACCTTACGAACTTTTAGGTGATAATTTAGGCAGCAGTTATTTAATACGTGAGAGATGTGAGAAAAAAACACATACGCTGTATTTGTAAATAAACAAATTGGTTCTATTTGATCAGATCATATCAGTTGTGGCAATAATAACTGAAGCTCAATACGCGGTCGTTTCAGCACAATGATATTGTTTTATACTGAATTTTTGGAAAATGTTCTGATTACGTCAGATTTATTGATATTTGTCACATATTATGTAAGGCGAAGATTGATGAGGAGGTGTCGTCTGTGTATGGATTGCGGGGACCATTCAGCTTAGCCATGCGAGAGTAATAAATTAAGTACTTCGAAATCTTATTACTCTGCATAAACTACGTGTGAGTAATTTTAAAGGAATGGAGACTTTGCAATAGATAACTAACGTTTACTCTAAGTTATATAAGATTCAATTGAGAAATCTCATGATTACTCTATTTCTTATCATTATTTGTTGTAAAATATATTAATATTTAAATCGCGTTACAATAAAACTAATATGAACGAGTAAATAGAGCTTGCAGCTTCAATACTTGAAATAAAAATTGTGAAACTACATAAGTATTGCAATTTTTAAAAGATAAGTCTACTTTCCACGCCTGAAAAAATTGTATTTTGAAGAATTTGCTTTTAGGTTTCCGTAAAATATAATCGAAATTTGAAGCCTAGAGACAAACCAGGTTGTATATTTTTAAGAATAAGATAAGAAGCTTTGAAGAAATAATGGCAGAACTATTGAAAAAAGAAACTTTCTCAGCAGACGAGCTTATACGCGCCATCCAGGCCTGCAACTTTTTTTGTCAGTATCTCTCGGAAAAACCATACGAAAGGGGATACAACCTATTCGTTTTGTGTAATGATGTGTTGATTTGATATACAACTGGAGAAACAACCTATAAGTCCTGTCGATAACACTAGTGTTGTGTATGATTTTTTTTTCAACTGGGGAGACCTAACCTTATACAATATGTTGAACCACGTTTTGGCACGAGTGGCGGCAAACTAATGCCCCTCTTCTTCCTCTGTCCTCCGATCTTCCTCCGTTCCTTTCTCGTTCCCACCGTTCTTTCTCAATGAACAAAATGACAATGCTATCTTCAATAATTTTATATTGGATAAGCTAAAAAGTACTGAGCCTTTTTTGTCACTAGATGGTGTTCGTTGTCATATAGCGGACAATAATAATCAGATTGAGTCAAACTGACATGCGTTTGAAAGGTAGAATTTCAGTTTACAATTTTCAGTTTTGTATTTCGTCATTCGTATCAAAAGTTGTATTCATTTGAAAATGAGTGAAATTTCGGAAAAAATTCGTTATAATTTACAATATCACTACGATCAAGGTGAGAATGCATCGCAGGCTCGTGAAAAAATTTGTGGTGTCTACGGTCAAGATACTTTATCAAAAGCCACAGCCAAGAGATGGTTCGCTCGCGTTCGTTTGGGATATTTTGATTGTCAAAGATGCACTTCGCTCAGGTCGACCAATCACTGAAAAAGTCGATGAAATCTTACAAAAAATTGAAGACCGACACATAAGCAGCCATGACATTGTTAAGGAACTGAATATCCATCAACAAACAGTTTTGAACTATTTGTACCACATGAATTAATACAAAGAAATATGATCAACCGAATTTCCATTTGCGAAATGCTAACAAAATGCAACGAAATCGAACCATTTTTGAAGCAAATCATTACGAGCGATGAAAAATGAGTAAGATACGAGAATGTCGCTCGAAAAAGATCATGGTCAAAAAACGTGATTCATTACAAACGATTTCAAAGCCAGGATTGACACCAAATAAGATTATGCTGTGTTTATGGCGGGATTGTTTATCATGAGGTGCTAGAATCTGGCCAAACACTCAATTCGGCTCTGTACTGTCAGCAATCAACCAGATTGTAACAAACAATTCAAAAAAATCGGGCAGAATTGATCGATAAAAAGGGGGTTATCTTCCATCATGACAATGCCAGACCACACACATCTTTGATGACCTGGTAAAAATTGAAAGAGCTTGGCTGGAAAGTTTTGATGTATCCACTGTAGATTCCAGACCTTTTGCCATCATACTATTATTTGTTTCGGTCTCTGCGAAACTTCTGTAATGAAAAGAAAATCACTTCAAAAAGGGACTTTGACTGAGATCACTTTGCCAAGTTTTTCGCGGATAAACCACAGAATTCGACACAGATGGAATAATGGCTCTACTCAAAAAATGGCAAAAGGACATAAATAATATCTACTTAAATAAAATTCATTTCAAATAAAAGAAATATTCAATCGAAAAAGGACAAAAAAAGGCTAAATACTTTTTAGACACCAATATTAGAACTACAAATATGTTTTAAGAGTTTGTTTTTTTAATTATGAAGTTTTATTGAGATAAGCTGGTACAATGTATGTCACTCAATACAGGCCCGTCGCTTTCAACTCCCTTCATGCATCTTGCAGGCAGCATATTTATATCACGTTTAAACAATTCATCATCTTTTTAGGCATTCCAAAAATCGACCCAATTTTTCACTTCTTCGTAAGAAGTGAAGTACTGCTCAGTCAGCTCATGAGTCATTGATTGGCGCTAGTCGGTGTTAGTGCTAGTCCGAAGGAGCAGTGTCTGGTGAGTGAGGTAAAACATCCCATTTCAATGTCTTCAAAGTTTCTTTGACAACTAAAGCAACATATGGACGAGCGTTGTCGCGCTGAAAGATCACTTTGTCATGTCTTTTGGCATATTGGGGGTGTTTAAGCTTGTTCGTCTCAATTGCATTAATTGTTTTTGATAAATGTCCACAATGAAAATTTCGTTGGGCCGGAGTCGTTCATAGTAGATCACTCCCAGTTGACCCCACCACATGCACAGTATTATCTTCTTGACAGACATACTGCGTTTGGTCGTTGAATCTGATGCATGGCCGGGTTTGCCACACGTTTTCATACGCTTTGAATTATCATAGTGGATTGACTTTTCGTCTCCTGTTTCTATTCGATACAAAAAACTTCTGATATTACATTCGGTGTAATTGTTCGTACGTGAAAAAACTGCGTTCGACGTCTCTTGGGTGGAGTTCATACGGAACCAAAGGTGCTTTTTTTCTGCTTCATACCTTTGGTTTTGATACGGTTGAAATCGCTTGTTTAGTCACTCCCAAGATTTAAGAAAGTTCCGCTTGAGTTTAGCATGAATATTGGTCCAGTAAAGCTTCCAAGTCTACGTTATCAAGCATTACTGGCCTCCTTTCAATTTCTTTTGTACTGATGTTAAAGTAATTTCGTACAATATTAATAATTTTTTTCTGTTATTCGGCGTCGAATCGGCTCAATATTTCGGGACGGTAGAGCCTTAATACTGTTTTGCCCTCTTCCAGGTGGTCGATGCAGATCATTTGTTAGTCCCAGAAAACACTGACTATCAGCTTTCCGAGAGGAATGACATTTTTTTTTTATTAATAGAGTATGTTTTCCATATGCTTCCATTTCGGTTGCACTTCTCTTCAAGTTGAAGCAAAAAGCGCATCCTGCAAATGTTGTTTCGTTAGCACAGAAGTTGATACAGTTAAAGCACAAAAAATACTTGTTTAAACTTTTACGAAATCCATATACTACGAGAGGAAAATGGTGTCGTTTGAACATGAATATATAAGTTTCAAGATAGTCCGATGTGGTGTAATAATAGTTATGGTATCTTTTGTAACACCCTCAAAACTTATTTGTACACCTAATTCTTCATCTGAATTGATAACTCATTCGTGCTTGCACTCCAAAGCATGTTTTACTTTAAGAGCCAGAAGTCGCATGCTGCTAAATCCGGTGAGTATGGCGGATTTGGACAGACAGGACCTTTTTTTTCTGCCATAAACTCACGAATGAGAGGCAAGGTGCGACACGGCGCATTGTCGTAGTGAAGAAGGAAGCCATTGGCCCATTTTTCTGGCCGCTTTCTTCGTATGTTGTTTCGCAAACATTGCAGTACGCCCTTATAAAATTCAGCGTTTACAGTTGTGCCACTTGGAACGAACTCTGATCGAACTACGCCCTCCCTATCGAAGAAAACAACGAGCATGACCTTGATGTTGGATTTTGACTGACGTGCCTTTTTAGGGGGAGGAGATCCACGGGTTTTCCATTGGGAACTCTGCTTTTTGGTCTCAGGGTCATAGCCATAGACCCAACTTCATCTCCAGTTACAATTATCGCCATAAAGTCCAGATCTGCATGAAAACGATCCTTCAACTCCGTGCAAACTGACATACGATTTTCCTTTTGTTTAGCACTCAAAAGTCTGGGAACAAATTTTGCACTCACTCATTTCATTTGCAACTCATCAGTTAAAAAGCTTTGAACGCAGCCAAACGAGGTGTTAAAGTCTTCCGATAGCTCTCAAATAGTCATTCGCCTGTTTGAACGAACCATTGTTACTACTTTTTGCACATTTTCATCTGTTTTTGAATTTGCTGGACGTCCCGCACGCTACTCGTCTTCAACAGACTCACTTCCGTTTTGAAACCGGTCATGATACTTGTACACAGTCTTTAGAATTACCACATTATCGCCGTACACCGATTTTAACATTTCATGAGCTTTTTTAGCAACTTAAAACAAAACTTAATCTTAATGCGTTGTTCGAAATTCATGTTGCGCGACAGACACGATAAACTCAACCTCACTCCAGCGGCTCTGGCAGCTGACTGACAAGTTACGACTTGTGAACGTGTTACAACTTGTCCCTGCCTGTCCCACCTGATCACGCTACTGGACAAATTACAGCTTATGGATGAAGCGTCAGCAGTTGCCGATTTAAAAATTCATTCATCGTATTTTTTGATCACATCTCGTATATTAGTTTTCACGAAAACGCTTTGGGAGGGGTATCCTTTTTTGTGACAATAATTACTTTTTATTATATGATAATTAAGATAATAATAATTACTTTTTTTCACAATAATTACTTTTTGTTTGAAATTCGCCAATCCAAACGAAATTCCACTTATTATGGTTAGATCCTATTAAAACGGCAGTTTATTCGAAGTGTTATCGCTGTTTAATTATTATTATTTAATTATATCTTTTCTTTGAGTTTATTTGTTTCTTCTTGCCGTTTGCGGCTGCCGTCTAGGACGATCTCTTTCTCAGCTGAAAGCAGTGGTAAGGACATGTGCTATTCTGAAAGTAACCTCTCTTCCCACTTCGACGGCAAGTGTTTGAAAAGTCTTCTTTATACGGAGAACCGCACGAAAAAAATTAAACTTACGCTTTTTATATTTGGATGCCAACATCTTACCTTCCATATGTTTATAGATTCCAACATAATTACCGATAAGCGTCCTAATGACAACTGCTCCAACTGTTGCATGAAAAAAATATTTATGTCTTCTTCATATTTTCAAAGCCCAACAAGCAATCAGCAGGCCGTGTCTGTCCAATCTTGTAAAAAAAAAGCCTGATACCCCTGGGCGCGCTGAGAAGTTGCGACAATTAACAATCGTTTCCGCTATGCTTTTGGGTGAGCCTCGACAACAGGTCACTGATGAGTCTGAAAATCTTTAGGACGTACTGCTTTTTTTTTTTGCCAGATAGAGAGAATTTTCTGTCCATTAGAGCAGTCGCTACCCTTTCTTCTTCCACTATGCAGGTAGCTAACTTTTTGTCTTCAGCCCACACGGTGAAGAATTCTAAGTGGTAACAAGTTGGTGGACTGCCTATTAGGTCCGTCCCTTGTAGGCTGGAAAAACTAGTGTTGAACTGTTTTCACATTAGTTTGAACTATGTCCAAATTCTTGTCATGAGATACCATCAAACTGTCGAGACACTATTTCAACTTTAAAAGATGAAAGAGATAAAGATGACCATCCTCTTGAGATCTCTGCTCCTTTGCGTCATCAAGCGATTAAAGATGGCTGTTTTTACGAATATTATTTCCCAAAGGAAAGGTCGCTCCGTTTGTCCGTTCTGTTCGGTTTGTCCTACGACGCCAGCATCTTATCTACCAAATTATTGTAAAGTAGCTCACCAACGAGGCCTCGTCTAACTTTCGCATGCATAGAAAATGTAGTAGGTATCAACTGCCCTGCCTCGGCAAATCGAGAAGTCAGGAGACTATTATTGTTAAAGTCACACTGAAAATATCTGTCTCTACTGAGGCAGCTACGAAAGGTAATAATAAATATTTTGATGTTTTCGGTTGTGCCGCGGTCTGGGGTCATTGATTACCCGCGCTATTAGCTTGCCAAGTCTTTCTCCTCGCCTTCTTCCCACGAAGCGAAGATCCTTCTTATCTCTTCTTGGGAGACAGTCTCTCCACTTTGTTTCCCCATACGCAGGGCCAGGCAAATAGCGCAAAAGTTACCGCTCCTGCGATAACCGATGAAGCCAGGCTAGATACAGGGAGCGTCCAAAAATATCGCACACTTTGCGATAACCGATGACGCCACGCTAGATACAGGTAGCATCCAAAAACTTCGCACACAAAAGTGGGCATCACTCGCTTCCCATAAAACACCTTATTAAAAGAATAATTTCATGCCACAGGCCTGGAAGTCAGAATAAGGCAGATGTCATTTAATTGCATAGTAGTGGAGTCCCTCCGAACTAAATTCTGTTCCTCTGTGTTCAAGACAATACCCTCATTGAAAGGATGTTATTTACTCGTTCGACGTGAGATAGACGTTGGCAAGTGTCATATTCAAACATTTTTTCAATACAAACCCTTTGTGCAAAGATTGAAACTCGTTGGCATGTTGGCATTGTTAGGTTAGTTCTGCAGCAATTCTGTCTTTGTTGCGGTAGTGTTTGCATGTAAACAGCGGTCTAAATCCTTTTCCTACGCAACCTGTGCACCATGTTGCGCTTTTGTTCCAGGTTCATTAGAAATATTTGGATCACATCCTAGCCAATGCGTTGTGCCTCTTTGTTATCCAGAGACTATTCGTTTGAAAGGATGCAGGTCAGATCTTTGGACTTTGATACCTTGGGCGACTCTCCTTGTGATAAGGTGCAGTAAGCCGAAATAGCACACTACTCCGCCCTTCACCTAGGACAGCTATACGTAGCATACGTTGCTTCGATCAAGGCAATTTATTTCCATAGAAATGTGTACAAAAGCAAGGCATTTAGGGCACCAATTGAAGACCCTCGTTCAGTGAGTTCTGCAAAGTAGCCAGCTGATTTTATTTTTCTCTTTGACCATGAGATATGGAGCCTTTTAGAAGAGGAGTCTTTTAAGAAAGACTCGGAGATTCCGAATTTTTACCCTCTTTGATGGAAAGGTATCAACTCCACTCTGAAGCTGCCTGCTTTAGGAAGAGATTTTTTATTGGCTACCTTCTGCTTCTCTCACTTCTGCAGAACACTGGATGTTTTTTGTTTCTAAATCAGCCATTGGCTGTAGAGTTGAGATCATAATTCTAGCATATCCTTCATGTCCTTGCTTATAGATTCCGCCCGAATATAAACGCGAAGGCCATCTGTTTTAGTCGCGCGTACCAATCTTGTGATGGCTCCTATTTATTCAGGCTATAGATTTTTCCTTATTTTCTTGGGGGCATCGACGCAAGTCTTGCCGTGTAATTTTTCCATAAATAGTGCGCCACTATTCTTGATCGCCAGTGTTGGTAGTTTCGTAGAGACTGTGCGGACGTCGGCGTAGTCACTTTTTGATCCTTACTCCTGCAGTCTTTGTAGCTAGCTTTGTTGGTTGTGACCTTATAATTTGTTTTGGTTGGGAGGTGAAGGCGATATAAACCCTGAATGTCGGACTTCCAGTGGCAACCGGACTACCGACAACCTAATCTGGAACTGTTTGTCACATTACTTTGGGCTAGGCCTCATCAGTCATCGTCTCTAGTGGTGAAGGCTACAGACTAGAGAGGTTACAAGGAACTCCTCTTTCAATAGGGATGGATAAAATGGAGAAGGATTGCTGTCAGAGAGATTCCCCTTACCTCTGTGTCCTTCTTTATAAGAACCGTCTACACGCAACATGTAGACGAAGTGGTGTTAAATGTATTTAGCGTTTCGAAAAGCTCACATTCACAACTTGTTGATGGGAATGATGCGAGGCCAGTACACTTGCTAAGCGTAGAAGTCAAGATGTCGTAAAAATGTGCTTTTAATGTTGACATATATGTTGTGCCTGATGTTAACCTGTACCCTGATGATGGTTTAGGCTTCGGTTTGTTCCATTCAATCTTTAGGGAGTGCCGTCCCCATTTACCCAAGGCACTGCCTTGGAAGAGCTTCAGTCCCGTACGCCTGGAGCAAAAACTGATAGTTTTTCTCGGATTGTAGAGCAGCGCAACTTGATCAGAAGTTTATCTGAACCACGGGTTTGGGGGACGTCAATGACAGGTTACTGTCAGCCCCTCACACGGTGAGGTGCCTATCATTGGCTGGTGGTTGTGGTTTCGAACTACAGTTCGAGTTGTGTTCGGGAATCCTGGAAGCTTTAATTAAATTGGGACACGGGACTGAAACTTGTTTCAGATCTTGGGGGTGATGGTCGAAACATTGTTTCAATCCTGTCTGTGGAGACTGTGGAATTACCCCTCAAAGGCAGGTGTCCACGTTAAACCTCTCAACTTTATCTTCCCCGTTACGTTTTCTGGAGTATAAACCTTTTATCTCCGGAACGCCATTTACCTTCGAAAGATATAAACGAAGCTTGCTTCATCTTCCCCTATAAAAATATTAATAAAAATAATAGTGATCGTAACAAAAGCAAAATAATACGAAGGGCATTCTTTAAGTCGTTAGTGAAACGTAATAATAATGTTATTTCGTCTATCTTTCTTTTTCAAAGTTTTCGGCCTGACAACTAAATCTTTTAATGATCTTTAAATAGTTTTCCAAGTATTTCTCCAATTTTCTTATGTCGCTTTTTAACCATGGTTTGGAAGGATTTGCAATATAAGCATTTGTTTGGCGATGATCTACCCTTAATGCACTTTTAAGGTTTGAAAGCTTTAAAATATCGATCAAATCCAGAGAATATTCGTCATTAAAAGTGCGGTTTCGTACATAACGTTAATTGAACGAGAGTATCTGTTGTCTCAGATAGACTTTCCTCCTAATTTTGACCCGTGAATGGAATAAAAGCTGTTAATATGCTTCAATTGTCGTTGGAATTCTTTTAAAGTTTTTAGTTTAGAAGTTTCATAGTGGTTCATTGTATGAAATGAATAAATGAATAATTTTAAAAGGTTAATACAAATGTTTTGGTTCTCTGTAAAAGTGTTCTTCCCATTTAATAAAAATCAATTGACAAATGCTTTTTGCAAATAATTTCAGGTTTCCAAACTTATAGTGGGGCAAAATGGAATTCTATCAACGCCGGCAGTTTCCAGTCTCATTCGTCACAACAAAGCATTTGGTAATTGGTCTTTTATCCGAATTGGATAAAGTGGACTCGTATGAATTAAATTAAGAATCAGTTTTCAGAAAATAAATATATTTTGACAAAGGTTATTTATTAATAATTATTTCCCACTATTATTAGGTGGCATCATTTTGACTGCATCACACAATCCTGGTGGTCCTGAAAATGATTTCGGAATTAAATTCAATTGCTCGAATGGTGGACCCGCTCCTGATAATGTTACAAATAAAATTTTCCAACTATCCACTGCCATAAGGGAGTACAAAATTGCAGAAGGACTTGATATCGATATTTCCAAGAATGGCACAAACAACTATGAGGTATGAAAACGGTCAATACTCGGAACGTTACGAAGAGAGCATCATAATTGCATTAAATTCACTGTAAATTTGATTCATACAATTATGGGGTGGCAATAAATCCAATAATAATTCGGTTCCCTCAAAGTGGTTGGTTAGCAGGAACGTGTGAAAGAAATAGAAATTGTAGAAGTTTGAAAAATACTTAAATTATTAACAATTCTGTAAACCCGCGTTGGAGTACTTAAATTTGCATTTAACTTTTCCGTGTACTAGTGCATATATTCGCTTTCTTTGAAAGTGTCCCAAAACATTATTCGGTCCTTCTGTAAAAATCAATTTAATGTTTTACTCAACTTTGAAATAGAGACTCCATTGTAACGTGACCACATCAAACGAATGCAACTGTTACTTCGTTGTTCAGCTCGTATTGTTTATCACCGCATTTTATTATTTCGCAGATTGACGGAAAACCCTTTGTTGTGGAGATAGTAGACTCTGTTGAAAATTACGTTAACCAGATGAAAGAGATTTTCGATTTTGCTAAATTGCACGAGTTTGTCAGCGGCAAGAAATCAGGAACACCTTTGAAGCTGCGAATCGACTCAATGAACGGCGTTACGGGCTCGTATGTTCGCAAGATATTCCTCGACTGTTTGGGTGCAACACCCGAAAGTGTTGTGCATACAACGCCACTCGAGGATTTCGGGGGATTACATCCTGATCCGAATTTGACATATGCCAAGGATTTAGTTGATACAGTTGCAGCAGGTGATTATGATATTGGAGCTGCATTTGATGGTGATGGTGTAAGTCCTTTGTTGTGGCTTTGCTGTTATATAAGACATGATTACATACAATTAATGCATGCATTTTAGGATCGCAACATGATTATTGGCAGGAAAGCATTCTTTGTAACTCCTAGTGATTCGCTGGCAGTTATTGCGCATTACCTAGAATGTATTCCGTACTTTAAAAAGAATGGGATTCAAGGATTCGCAAGAAGTATGCCAACTGCATCAGCTGTAGACTTGTAAGTATGAAAGATTGGACTTTGTTGTAATTCTCTCTTCCATCTTTCGAAATTTCTGATGACGTATTCGTATTAATTATTCAATTTGATCTTTGAAGAGTTGGCCGGAAACTTGGTAAGGAGGTGTTTGAAGTTCCTACCGGTTGGAAATATTTCGGCAATTTGATGGACGCAGGCCGTCTGTGCTTGTGCGGTGAAGAAAGTTTTGGAACTGGCTCGAATCATATTCGAGAAAAAGATGGTATCTGGGCAGTTCTTGCCTGGCTCTCTATTATGGAACATACAGGCAAGGGTATCGAAGATATTCTGAAGGATCATTGGGCAGCATATGGAAGAAACTATTTCACGCGCTACGATTATGAGGAATGCGAATTAGATCCATGCAATCAAATGATTGATAGCATGGAGAAAAAGATCACTGATCCAGCATTTGTTGGGCGCGAATTTTCTTCGATGGGAAAATCATATAAAGTTAAGGTGGCTGATAATTTCGGTTATACGGATCCGGTGGATAAATCAGTTGCCACGAAGCAAGGACTTAGGATTGTATTTGAAGACGGTAGTCGAATTGTTATGAGATTGAGTGGGACAGGAAGCTCAGGTGCAACTGTAAGGTATGTATTCTGATAAATAAATTTCTTTCAAGATATATTATTGCTTTGAATTAACAGGATGTACATTGACTCGTATGAAAAAGATAACGTGCTCGGCAAAGCTAGTGAAATGCTGAAACCTCTGATTGATATTGCCCTGGAAATTTCAGAACTGCCTAAATTCACAGGCCGTACTGCTCCTACCGTCATAACATAAAGTGAAGACGGAAATCGAAACATCAGGAATACTCTTATTGTGCATGAATTTCAACTGCATTTTTATTTGTTTTCAATAATTTGCGTCAGCTGTTTAGCAGTCAAAAATAAAAAAAATATTGTTACAAAAAATTGATCAATTAAATTAAGAAGAAAGGATTCATTTATGGCTAACTAGGAAGTTGTTATTTTTGGGTATTTTTGGGTTCGTAAAAATGTCAGTTTCTGGCTTGTCATGTTTACTTTTTCTAATAAGGATCGGATCAAACACTGAAAAGATTTTAATAAACCTGGCAACCACTTATCCGATAGTATCTTAAACGTTTCTGTTTCTTCTGGCTTCTGTGTTTGTGAATTTCTAGTTTCTCCCATATGCCGGGTCATTGTCTTTTGGAATATTATGGAATTGAAAGAATTGAAAAAGTTCTTGTGCGTTCGTCTGTGGGTGTTTTGGGTAGTGTGCGTCAGGTTTTCGCGGTGTGACAGCTCCCATGTCAAGCATTCCTAATAAGCCCTTAGATAGTTATTGTTTCCAGAACTAACCGTGTGCGAATGGAAAGCCTCAATTTTGATTCCCATTTTGGAAGCTAATCATAGATATTGGATTTATCTGGACCCAGTGTGGTACTACAGGTGAAACTCATATTAATATTACATATCGTTGAAAGGACGACTAGTAAAAAATGGAACTAATTTCTTTAAAAGCAAAATTTTCGATTAATAGCCCACCCTTATAGGAGTTGAAGGCGCTGAAAATAGCTACCATGTCGCCTAAAATGCGAAATGACACGATCTGGCCGACATTTCATAAGAAGAAGTGTTTACAATTAGTCTTATTCCTTTGGCTTGGCTTATGCATTGAACTCTTATCAGTGGAGAATTTTTTCGTAACATGTTCAAAGGAGCCGTAACTTGTGCTGGCTACCAAGGAAACCCAGACCTGTTGTCCCGAACGGCCCTTATGTAAAGTTACAGAAAAAAGAGTTACAGAAACTTTTATACAAGATTGGGAAGTGGACAAAGAATTGACGTAACATTAGGGAGTCCATGGGTCAAACCTCTTTGATGTCTTGTATCACGTGTGTACAAGTGTACAGTTATCAGTTAAGGTGTGTTGACCTTCGGGCATACAAGCCAATGTGAGTGACCCAGTAGATGACAAACCGATAGAGAAAAGGAGTCTCTCAAGTAATTTATGACTTAAAAGCTAACCCCTTTAGTTATCCCTATCCGGGTTTTAAGATATGATCGGAGTCTCCTAAGAGATACCTTGAGGGTGGACTCAAAGATGAGTTTTTCTGATCAAATCAAAGTGTCTGCAATTAAGGACGCATCTGGAGTTTTGGCACTCAGCAGTCTGATAGCCAGCGATCAGAAAGCCGTCTCGAGCAAATTGACGCCTACTATTGATTCCAGCGGAGTCCATGCTGCTTCAGCAATCCGTGGTTTGGATTTTCACCCATTAGGGAAAGTTTTACTGGAATCGATTGATGCAGGTGCATAAATCAGTCGCTTTGAGGATATCTACGTACGGCATTGTGTCTGAGCTGATGGTATTGTTAATTGTGTGAGCGAAATCTATTACCTGTACACAAAAGTTTTAAAGGATTTTCAAGAGATCAAGAGATCAATTCGCCACTGACATTAAACCGAATCGGCGATATTGCAACCAACTTCATTTTGAAGCCTCATCAATAGGCTTTCTTTTTCAGTATGTGTCGTTTCTCTAAAGTGTAAACAACATAGTATTTCTGTGTCCCGAATGTGTCAACTTTTGTGCCAATTTGCGGGAAGGATTACATCTTTGGTTTCATTTGAAGAAATCTTCAGCCGAAAATCGTCGTTTTTTCAACGAATTCTACTTGTGAGCACTGATTCCGATGTTTTAGAAGTGGTGATTTTAATACAAGGCTCTATTGGATGAAGACTCGTGCCAAATGCAAGAACATCTCGCAGAAGCATTGCAAGTGACTCAACAAGCCATATATCTTTGCTTAAAAGCTATGGGAATGATCTAGAAGAAAGGATATTGGGTGCCGTATGAATTGAAGCTGAGAGACGTTGAACGACACTTTTTAGTTGTGAACAGCTCCTCCAATGGACAAAATAAAGGAATTTTTGCATCGTATTGTAACGAATTATAAAAAAGGGGTTCATTAGAATAACCCCAAGCGACAAAAATCATACGGGCCGCCCGGCCATACGCCAAATATTCACGATCGCAAGGCCATGCGCTGTATTTGATGGGACCAATTGGGCGTGGTGTACTATGAACTGTCAAATGTCACAGGACAACTCTATCGACTACAATTGATGCGTTTAACCCGATCATTGAAACAAAAACGGCCATAATGCGAGCGAAGACACGATAAAGTTATTCTTCTGCATGACAATGCTCGATCACATCTTGTAAAGTCAGTAGAACATACCTTGAAACGCTTAAATGGGAAGTGCTACCCAACCGCCATATAGCCCCGAAATTGCTCCTTGGGACTTCTATTTGTTTATGACGATGACGGATGCTGTTTAGCAGCAACACTTCCACTCTTTTGAAGAACTCTAAATTTGGATGGGTTCGTGGATAGCCTCATAAAATGCGACGTGCTGTCGACGAGGAACCTGTTTGTTAGCAGAAAAATGGGAAAAAGTAGTGGCTAGCGATGGACAATATTTTGAAAAATGAATTTCTAACAAATTTTAACACAATAAAGCGTCAAACTTGAAAAAAAAATCCTATAAAACTTTTTTGTACAAGTGATATAGAGCTCCGTGCAGAAGAACAACGACGGGTTTGACAGCGGGTGTGTTGTTGAGAATTCGACCCTCAGGACGCAAACAGTCTTCACTTATTTAAAAAGTCTTTCCTTACCACAAAAAAATAACGAGGCTATCATTATATACGTTGACGAAATTCAAACCAAAGGACATCAAACAAACGTGATGTGCAGTTTAACATGATTAATGTGAGGCCACTATAGTCAGGTCGCTCTAATGTGAGCTGTGACTAAGAATTACACAAAACAAATGCACGTTCTTTTGCAAACATTTCCAAATGAAAAAATAATATCAGAGAACGCATAGTTTGAAATCACATGAATCTCTAGGAAGTCCTGTCTGTTTTTGACATATAATAAATTTAATTGTTATAATATTTTTTTGACAGTTAATTATATATATTTGGGGTGAATTTTAGCTATTCTATTGCTACAGGGTGGAAAGGATCATTTTGTTACATCTCTTTGATTCTAAAGGTGTTTAATTCAATAACACATTCAACCCATTGAAGTCAGATTTTGTATCCCTGCAACATATAACCTTTTCATAATTTTTTTCTGAAACACACCATGAAAAATACATAACATTTGCATTATTTCAACAAAGGTTCTGTTGAAATTAAAATTAATGGGGTACAAGGTTTGCACAGAAAATCGAAAATGATTTCTATGCCAGTCTCGTGACCGCGTAATGAAAACAGAAAAGGACATCCACCCGGCCCATTTGATCTATTAAAATTTTCTACGAACAAATTAATGTTGGAAATGTCACAGGTCATAGTAGAAATTCATTTAACAAGAAGTGGGTATTCAAAATAGAAATTAATATTGTCCGTTGATAACATTATTGAGCTGATGCTTCCTGAATATGATAAATTTATAGTGGGCTGGACCGCAAGGGATAAATTAATAATATGTGTTTTTCTATCTCATGCACCTTACAATGTTTGTGATGTTTGATGTGCATATGCTGCCACAAATGGCTTCTAAAGTGATGTTCTGTTCTACTTGATATCCTTCGTACTCAATCCGAACACTGCGTTTGTCATTTCATGGAGTAGCTGATTCATTAGCTAAATTAATTGGTCATTTGATTCCGTTCAAATGTCAATTAATTGCACTATCTATGGTTCATACATTACACATTTCCTAGATAAATTTAAAGCTATTTTAGATTCTTGAAATTAACAAATTAATTAACCGCGCAGAATTATTAAATTTTTTTACTCTTGCCGGGTTTTATATTTGGACCTAGTAAAGCCCTTCACAGGCCTTTGACACCCCGCATACGGTTCAGTTTATGCAGATGGTCAATTCTGTTACTTTGCAAGAAGCTGAGAGCCTCTTTTCATCGCCAAATATTCCTGCTCTGCTGCTATGTGCTGTGATTATCAGATAGGGTCGTATGATGTAGAAGTCTTACACCCTTTTGATCTCCTCACTGCACACGCGAATCATTTTACGTGTTGATCTAGAAATTTTCGGGCTGTAACCAATGCCACTAGGATTCTAATATAAATTCTATTCCTCCGTAATTTTGTTAGGGTGGGTCCAAAAGGCTTAGCTTATTCTGCAGTCCTTCCAATCATCCCAATCCGAGTCTATCTCCTTTTAAATTTGAGTCATTTCCCTCTGCACCTTCGCATTCAGGGACTTGCCTTGAGTCCATTTTACACCGAATGGTTGCAATTTTGAGTGCCGATGAGGCTACTCCTTCATATACTGCAAACTATTAGGTGTATAAATATGAAATGCGCATTTTACTAACAGATGGCAAAACCATTACATATGGTTTGTGTCGGGGATACCTTATATGGCATTTTGGAGGGTAAGCATCTGTCAACAATTTCAGTATGTCATAGGTTTTGATTGTACAAACAACATAGTTTTTTTCACTTCAAAAATGTCGAATTACTTGCCAAAAAAAGAGGTTTTGCGGGGAAGTCTAATAACCTTCTTTCATTTGAAGAAAACGGCAGCAGAAACTTATTGATTGTTAGTGGAAGCATATGGTGAACATGTCCCAAGCCAAGACACTTGTGAACGATTGTTTAAAAGATTTAAAAGTGGCGATTTCGATGTCAGCAACAAAAACCGTGGAAAACCACCAAAAAAAATCGAAGATACAGATTTGCAAGCATTATTATAAGAAGACCACACACAAACTGAAAAACACTTGGCAGAAGCGTTGGAAATTACTCAGGCAGCCATTTCACAACGTTTAAAAGCCATGGGAAAGATCCAAAAAGCTGGGAAATAGGTGCCGTATCAATTGAAAGAAAGAGATATCGAAAGGCGAAAAACATTTGTGAAATTTTGATTGCCAGACAGAAAAGAAAAAGTTTTTTGCATCGGATTGTTACTGGCGATGAAAAGTGGATTTATTTCGACAATCCCAAGCGGAAAAAATCATTGTAAGACTCAGGCCAGCCATCAACATCACAACCAGTCCGAAATATTCATGGAAAGAAGACTTTGCTGTGTATTTGGTGGGATAGCAAGAGACCTTTGTATTACGAACTGCTGAAACCTGGTGAGACTATTACTGGCTAACGTTACCGACAACAACTGATCAAATTGAACCGCGCACTTAAGGCAAAACGACCAGAATTTCTCCAGAGACATGATAAAGCCATTTTTCAACATGACAATGCTCGGCTGCATGTTGCAATACCTGTCCAGAACTACTTGGGAAACATTAATTTTGAAGTTCTTCCCCACCCACCGTATTCACCAGACTTGGCTCCTTCTGACTACTATTTGTTTCGATCGATGCAGCACGGACTTTCGGAACAACACTTCCATTCTTACGAAGAAGTTAAAAATTGGCTTGATGAGTGGTAAGCCTCTAAAAATGAGAAGTGGTACTGGGACGGAATCCATCAATTGACAGAAAGATGGGAAAAAGTCGTAGCTAACAATGGCCAATACTTTGATTATTGAATTCATTCGTTCTGTTATTCAATGCATATTTCAACTAGAAAAAATCCGCATTTCATATTTATATACCTATTACAAACTACAAACTCCTTAATAAACATGCAAATAGCAAAACTCCTCTTTAATAGACTTGTTACTTCAGAAACTTCTTTTACGGTGTAAGTAGTGACATAAGTTGATTTGGGATCCAGTTTAAGAGCAGTCCTTCTAGATTATCGGTTCAATATCTGAGGCTGGACGACTACCTATCTTTGACGCCAGAGGCGCACTGTTCAAGTTATATGCCTAGGCAATTAGTAGCCTATTGTAACATCATCTTTCACCTCTTCGTATCAGCTTTAATATAGCTTCTCATTCCTATGTGGAACGTGTTAGTGGAAGGACGTATTCAGATCAGTGAAGTGAAGGGTTTTCCCCGAGCATCTATTGTTTTTCTCAGAATCCTACGAACGCCATATCTTGGTTCCTGGCGTAATAACGATCTTTGGACTTTGACTGACATACTGGAATACTTTCACAAAGGAAAAGAACAGTGAGTACCCTTTTACTTTCTTAAGTGAAGTGAACAATTGGCGAGCATAACATAGCATACATCTAGCACCTTAATATTTCATTCTGTGAACTGCGATATGGAAGAAAACTATGAGGATAGACCCCCAGACCCAGGGGACCCAAACACCAAAACTCTCAAAAAAAGAAGACTAGTTGAAAACAACGGAAATACAAAAAGCAAGGGAGAGTTGAAAAGCTTTGTACCAAATAACACATCCTTATACTCAAACCCCTCTGAAGACATACCACGTGCCACACCATCTCAAGCCCCGCTAGCCAACATGAAAGTCAATAAATATCAACCCGATGCGAAAGGTAAATCCTTTGCAATCCTCATCGATAGTGTTGATACAAATGGTGACAGGGTTAGACTAACCCCAATGAAGATGTTCGTATACAACAAAAGCTTAAACATACAAGGCATTAAAGATGTTAAGCAAGCTGGGTTCAATAGGCTAAGGGTAATCTTTGAAACTGCTACAGAAGCAAACAATGCTGTCGACAACACCAAGTTGAAAGAATACAACCTCAGAGCCTTTATCCCCGGCAATTTCGTTTACAGATATGGAGTCAGAGACATCCCGCACGAAATTAACACAGATGAGATAGTAAACTCAGCTAAGCCTTGCAATAGAATGGGAATTCTATTAGAAAATATAAAGATTCTACAAGCACAAAGGCTGAATACCAGAGATAGAAACGACCCTAACAAATTTATACCAACCACAACACTGAAGATAACCTTCGCAGGAACTGACCTCCCGGACTCTCTGAAATTCGAATACATAATAACCAAAGTTAGCTACTTTAAATTTCGACCAAGACAGTGTACCAACTGCGGCCTCCTAGGTCACTCGGCGCAGTTTTGCAAAAACAAAAAGAAAACCTGCCTTAAATGTGGTGCGGACGATTGCGACAACAAATGCACAAAGATCATGTGTGTATTATGTAAGAGCGATGAGCACGAAGCAACACATCAAAGATGCCCCAAATGGGTAGCATATAAAGAAGAAATAGATGTTAGCTCTATCCTGAACATCACAAACAGAGAAGCAAGAGTTATTATCAACAGAAACAAATTTGCGGGCATAGATGTAGTGGACCTTAATGAAGCCAACTTCCCCAGTCTAACGAACGCGGAAAGACACAATACCAGAAACCCCCAACAGGACACGCAAAAGGTACTATTCAAAAGCTCCTTTGCCCAAATCGCTGGCATAAACAATAAACCCAACACATCAAGAAACATCGTTAAAAATAGTTTCCCCTCTACTGAAACTCTCACCATACCAAATATACCATTAATACCATTAAGTTTAGACAGATCCACACGAACAGTCGTATAGAAAATGTAGTAATCCAGACCCTAAACCTTAAACACAACATAATTTTAGCATCCCTATATGCTCCCCCCGCCATCAATACCCAATTTTTCAAAGAAGAATTAGACAAGCTTTCCAACATCTTAGACTACACCAAAGACATACTCATCGGAGGAGATCTAAACGCAAGAAACAAGGCATGGGGAGATCATCTTAACAATGCCAAAGGCAGAATTCTGAAAAGTTGGATGACGGAACACAACTTCAAAACATTGAACACTGGCATATACACTTATAAAACAACAAACAAGAACGGAAAAATTCTACAGTCAGCGCCGGATATAACTCTTAGTAACATGAATAGGAACAATATCCTCTGGATGGAAGACAAAGAACACATCAGCAACAGTTATCATATAACAATTAAAATCTGCTTGCCCAGTACACCCATTCCAAACACCAAGAAAATCAAATATAGGAACATCGCTCAAGAAATAAATAAAATCCCTTTTTCACCAAACCTCAATAATATATACGATAAACTAAGCCACCTAATAGACCTAAACTCAAACACGATAAGATACAAACACACACCCAAACACTGGTGGTCCAAGGATTTAGCAAGGCTCTGGAAAATAAAAAATAAGGCACTACTAAATTACAACAGACTCAAATCTAATGCCAACTGGGCAATTCTCCACGAGGCAAAAACAAACTGGAGGCAAAGATCCAAAGAGGCCAAGCAGAGAAGCTGGACAGACAAACTAGATGAAATCAGAGGCAGCGGAAACATAAATAACTTCTGGAGATTTATCAACAGTATCAGGAATAATAAAGAACCCCCCTCAAGATACAACCTTGATGAGGACCAGACCCAAACCTACCTCTACATGATTAAATCAAAGCACCACCCTGATAACACCTTAAACATGATGCCACACAATCCACTGGAACACCCACCAGACTTCGAACAGGACGAACTCAATAATGTTATAAATGAGAAACGTAAATCCACAACCCCTGGTCTTGATAACATTAATTACAATCTAATTAAAGCCTTACTCACACATCACCCGAATAATCTTTTACAGGCTATTAATGATGCAGTCAATAGATGTGACATACCCACATCAGGAAGGCATATCAGAATCGTTCCCGTTCCCAAACCCAATAGAAATCTAGAAGACCTCAGCAACTATAGACCCATATCCCTCCTCAATGTTCCCATTAAAATCATAAATAAACTTATAAAACAAAGAATCGAAACACACCTAATAAACACAAATCCACTACCAACTCTTACTTTTGCTTACACAAAAAACAAATCCTCGACAACATGCTTTAACACCCTTTTACAAAAACTTGAAAACAAATCCACTTTCCCCTTCAAAACTGCCTGTGTTATAGATTTTTCAAATGCATATGAGAAAGTCAACCTACAGATCCTGAACAAACTTCTTTCAGACCTCAACATCCCAAAAACCTACACCTCATGGATCATAAATCTATATAAAGAAAGAATACTCCACCTCAACCAACAACACACGACAATCTCCAATGGTCTGCCACAAGGTGACGTCTTGAGCCCACTTCTTTTCAATATATACACTTCCAAACTGCACAATATCTCTGACAGCAACACAACTCTTCTACAATATGCTGATGACTTCCTCATTCTAACTGAGGGAACTAATTTAAAGCACACGATTAACCTACTTCAACTCAAACTAAATCTCTTCTCCACAATGAGTGACAACCTCAAGCTACCCTTCAACCCGGACAAAATACAAGCCATTAATTTCCACTATAGTAGGAACACAGATATAATTCTCAAACACAATAACAGCCAAATAAAATGGAGCAACAGCATAAAATACCTAGGCATCAATCTAAATAAAAATCTAACCTTTAGAACACAGGAAGAACACATCCAAACCTTTAACAACATAGGCAACATAATAAAATATCTGAACAGACCCACAAATCCCTTTAGCCCCACCTTGGCTCTAAATCTTTTCAAATCATTAGTCAGGCCCAAAATAGAATACGGACTAACTACAATGGCACATGCACCAGCATACTTATTCAATACCATGGACAGGCTCAAAGCTAAGATTCTCAAGCAATGCCTAGGTTTACCCCCTAGCACACCCAACCTCTATGCTTTTAACATGGCAGCCGAACATCAATTTATAGATAGAGCAGCTCTACTAACGGCGAAAGAATTAGGTAAACAAATTGTCAACAACACTATCAGACCAACATGGACTGAGCAGGATCCAGTCCACAAAAGCAGCTACAATTACATCCTCCACAAATTTAATCACCACCTGAGAAAGCTCAACCCAACTCACCGGACTAAAAGACCAGCTAACCTGTTCACCACACCTTTCTCAACAACGTCCTCCTTCCTCCATACCCACAACCAAACAAAACCCAACCTTACCTTCAAGAAGTATACAGATAACCTTAAAAAACAAAATGCCCTGATACTGGTGACCGATGCAGCCAAAAATCTCTTTGGCACAGGGATAGGATTCCTGAACCTTAACAACAACACCACCTACAATTCTAGCCTCCGCAATAGCGTAACAACAACAGCAGCAGAACTACACGCCATCCTGTCGGCCCTAAATAGGAACAACATACAGAATCACAGAATTACCCAGAGAAGATCTTCAATTTCATCTGGATCCCGGGACACGCGGGCATCATGCCGTTAGAAACAGCCGAAAAACAAGCCAAAATAGGTGTTTTAAGCCATAGTATCATGGACACACAATATGAACTGGACGAAATAATAAACTTAATAAAAGAAGAAATTGACAATGAATGGAAGGGCAGAATTAGAGCTAAAACCACCAACTACGCACCCTGCATATGGAAAGAGGCACACCATCTAAACAACAAAGGAAAACCATGGTTTCAAAAAAGCAACATCACCCCCAAACATATCAAAACCATCAACAGAATCCTCACAAACAGAGCCTACAACAAACTTCGTCTCTTTCAAATTAAAAAAAGCACTACCGATCTATGCAGACAATGCAACAAAACTGACACAATAGATCACCAATTGTTTCACTGCACTAAATGCGAAAGGATCAGGGCAAATCACAATCTTTTTCTTAATTACAATAATATTAAAGACCTAATTCTCAAAAACGACAGTAACTTACTCGACAGCTTTGGAGCGTTCTTAGCAGAAGCGAACCCTAACATATAACACCCAACGACATATCACTCATACCCACACAATCAAAATATAACTAAGCCACAGACTAACTATGAACAAGTAATAATGATATAATTCACAGGATCGACAACGCTGGCCAGTGCCATAGCAGCCCGGGCCAATTTTAAGCTGGTATCCTCCCAGTGTGAACTTAAAAAAAAAATAATATAGCTTCTATTCAAGCTCCAATTGACAGCAACCAAATATGGTCTTTGTTTAAAATTTTCAAACATATCCAAAACTAAAAACTGTAGGCCATGACTAAAGAAAACTGACGCGCGAACAAGAAACAAAACGAGGGGTTTCAGAAAGTTCGTAAAGAGCGGAAGAGAGGACCAAAGAGTGGTAAGTACCTTACATAAGTACAGTACATACAGTAAGTACATAAGTGTCAACGCACTTGGGTGGTTTTTTAAGACTGGGATAGAAAGGCAAATCAGATTTATCTTTGTGTAGCGTGTTTTTTGCAGGTGTAGAGCTTGAAGTTGAAGACACTTATTATCGCTAACTATAGTGTGACAGCCGTAATGTAGTCTTGGTTTGCGAGCTTACAAAATTCAACTTGTGCAGGAATTGGAGCCGAACAACCACCTGGTACGGCGAAGAATGCGTTTCTGGGTCCAAACACCGTTACCTCTGGAGAAGATCATTGTTTGGTGTTGTTTATGTGCCGTCGGAATCAGTCGTTCATACGGCTCCAAAAACGCTGCTTGGAATAACATTACAGTTGATTGTGACCGCTACAAAGCCATGATCAATTACTTTCTTTTTCGGAATTGACTGGCGGTAATGCAGAGGACCTCTGATTTCAACAAAAACATGTCATACAGCTCGTGCCACGATTATTGAAGGAAGCATTTGATGAGCCCAAAATTTCTCGTTTGGGGCCAATGAAGTGATCTGATCAAGATCTGGGGATTTAACACTGCTGACGTTTAACAAACGTCAAAGCACTCGTCTACGTTGTCAAGCCCTGACCATTTGGAAGACATTATTCGCTACGTTATAGGCGAGATACGGCTCCAATTGGTTTCAGTAGTCGAAAAGTGACGCTCATGGTGCTCACACGTCCAAAATCATGTTTAAATTATGGCAGAGAATTATATTTCCATTAAAAACAATGTTTATTTATTCCTTTATTCCGTTTCTAAGGGACTTTTAGGAGCCACGCTTTGGTAACACCCTCTAGTTATAGTAGCATTCCTTTCTTGCAGTCGATAAGTCATCTTATCTTAAAACTGGCTAAAGCATTTAGCTCGCCACTGCTTCTAGTGTGGCATAAGTAATTATGTCATTCACATTTGACATACCAAGATGAATTTACAGGGTGTCGACAACGACAAAAAATAAATTAATCAATACTAAATTCTTTGTTAGGCCACCTGTACACTCTCGTCGAGGCACAGCGAGGCATGACGAGTGTAAAAGGTTCTCGTTTCTCGGTTTGTTTCGTTATGTCTCTCCTCGCATCGACAACTTTCCATTCCGAGTCGGTAAATTGTGCGCAATTGTCCAAGTACCTCACGAGGCATCGCGAAGGTGATCATGTACATTCTCGCGCACTTCAGTTTATCGCAAATGTTGAAAGGATGCACATCTTTGTGGGATTAGTGAATTAGTGTGTATGGATTTTTAAAGAGAAAAGTGGAATGAAGGAGTCAGAAGGCGCTACGTCGCCAGTGTAGAAAAATAAGAGTTTTCCATAGACTAAATTCTAGAGACGTTAAGTTTTAGGCTATGAGATTCAAAAGAAATGTTTGTCGAGAGAATGGTCATTCGAGGTGTGAAATGAAAAGTGTTTATGCTGTGAGGCAGGTTTATGACTGTCGTATTTGGGCCTGCTCGAATTTGAAGAGTTCGTAGGAAGAGTGCGGGTGGTTGGTGTGACGCATTATGTGACCATCCTGCAAAGCATCAAATATCTTGTGAGAGAATGAGCGTATGTTTGCTTGAGAGTTTGAAAAGAAAGTCAGTTCTAATCGGATGATCGAAGAGTGAAGATGTAGAGCGACCATAGCTCATTTGATGTTCTTGTATCGTTTCGATTTTAATTCAAATATATTATTCTTTCATTTCGTTAAATTGAATGTCCTGTTATGAGCTCCCCCTGACCCTGATCCTACATCTATAACAAGTTTTGAAAGTGAAAACGAGGAGGAGCTGTATTTCCTGGAATATAACTTAAAAAAATAATAACTTAATGCACAAAGGGCAACAGTTGTCGTTTCATGTAGCGTGTCCATTCTTCTCAGTTCGCGAAGAAACTGAAGAAATGAGATTATACAGGATTGCACTCGTTATTTGACCTTTTGTGTAAGTGTACGCGGCGAAGAATAACGAGAGCAATCGCGCGAGAGTGTACATCCGCCATTACTGTTAGTTCCCTCATTCTTTTTGACCTTTTCTAAGCCCTAGGTACTCCTCGTCGATGAAGATCTCTTCTTTCCTTTGGTTTGAATTCGAATGAAAAAGATGATAATCGGTGGAAGGCTCGGATAGGATGGTGGATGCTGAAAGAACTTCTCTTCATATTCTTTGAGTATGGTTTTGAAAATTAGGTCGAAGAAGGATAATTTTGTCTTCTCGGTGAGGTCTCTTCGGATATAAATGACAAAGTGCAATCTCTCATTTTTTCAATTCACTTTTCAGGAAAAATAGTTTCACGTAAAAAAAATCCATAATGACGCCATTGAATCCTTGCGTAATTATTTGCAATATTAATAGGCTCTTAAAAAGATAGTTTTCTGGAGAACAAAATGGAAGATATCAACGGTGAATCATAGACAATAATGAGCTGTGTAAAAAGCATGGATCTAAGGTTTGACCGTTAGACTTGATCTTTTTTAAGTCCTGAATTTTACATCTGGGCTTTCATTTTCTGCCGAAAAATATTTCCATAATTTCTCCTCTGTTCAGTTTAGTTTGCCACCAGTAAAATTACTGGTAGTATTTTTTCAACATTATCTTGAGGTTGGTGATGATTATATTAGGATAGAAGCAACCATCGTGGTCAAACGCATCTAGTTTGCAGCTTTGGCTTTTGGATAAGTTGAATGTGTATGTGTCAAGAAGTATGGGACTGAGAAACGATCCTTGTGGAACACCATGCAAAAAACCGATTTCTCAGTGGACGAACTTTAATTTAGTATGATCTATCTCCCAGAAGATAGACCAGATATATATATTGCTTGTTTAGCTTCGAAAAAAATTATTCAAATGAAGTGGAGATATTTGATATTCTGGTAGTATTTCTACTGGAAAAGTGCTGTGCAAAAATAATGTTACTTAGAAGTCAGGAAATTGAGAAATTCTGCATAGTTGATGTATTTATTTTTTCCGAATTTATGAAAGTATTTGGACTTTGATTTCGAAACGCATACTAAATTTGAAATGTTTAAGAAAAGATGAAAAGCATTTCTCTGAATTAATCTCAAAACCTACACAAATGCCTTTCTTGATTGCTCGTGTTGGTGGGCGTAGAAATCAGTTAAAGGCGATGTTAACATTTGCATTTTAATAATGCTTACATCAAATTGAAAGCATTAGTACTTTGCTATTGACAAATGTTTCTAGAACAGCTACACGCTGCACAAAGCGCAAAGCTTGGAAAAGGATAATATTATTTTAAAGTATTATTAAGTTTGATAAATTTTATTTTTGTCATTTCAATAAAATGTAACGGGGCTTATAGAACATCCTGAATAACAGTCAATACTGTAGAGGTCTTACTAGCGAATCCCAAAATCAAAACCTTTTCACATCTATGAAAAGGATATTAGTTTTAAGTACATCATAGTTTATAATCTAGTCACAGATTTATTGTTGCTAGAATGGGACAAATACCTTAAAGTTTATTTATCGCCTACAATATTACGGTTAAGAAGAGTGATTCCAAATAACCTTCTTATTAAAATACATTCGTCCGTTCAGGAATCTGCAAATCCTTGTTGAAATATTCAACGTGTCCTCAATCTAACGCCGACTATTCTACCTCAATTCCATCCGGAAAAATATATTTTTGAAATCCGTAAAGTTACCTTTTGATCGGATACATGATAAACACCCTATTCCATAGTATGTTCAAATACTTGAAGCCAGGATGGTAATAAACTTTGAAGAATAAAATCTAATCGTCCTTTCGTTTGCTCTCATCGATAAATCCTTTCAAGAAGAAACGGCAGGATGGTGACGGTAGAAAAGTTTCACTTTAGGGACTTATCAAATTTAAATACGGAATTAAACTGTTAAGGAGTTCAAAGTGAGGATTGCTTGGACCTTACATTTCCAACACTCCTTACGGGGATTTCATGTTGAATTTACGATCTTCAGTTTTGTCAACGAAACACTTATCAAAGAGATGATAGATAAAATTCACATTTCAATTATATTACATGAGCTTTGATAAAAGCAGGATTCTTTTGGAAAGACTATTTGGTATAATATTAAAGAAGTTTCAGGTAATTAAGGTCTTTAACAATACTAACTTCAGACATAGCGTAAGTACATGCAGCGCTGATACTCTTGGGTGCTGTCTTTGAGACAAAGGTAGAAAAAGCACGCGTCGATTTATATTGGTATTGCGTTCTGAGGCAAAAGCTATATGTGTATGTGTGTTGCTGCATGTGTCAGTATGCTTGAACTGACGAGTGTTTCGTGGATGCAGCATTCATATAATATATCAAGTAGTTTAAAATGGTAGTTTTGAAAGCACTTCAGATGACACACGACACAAACAAATTTATGTGAAGATCGAAATCTTAGCCATATCAATATAAGCAGTATATGCATGAGTCATTTGTGCATGTGCTAATTGCGCGGCATTTTCATCGAATTCTCGATCTCGAAAAGAAGAATTTTTAAGCGACTGGTGTATATGGAAAAACGATGTTACCCTTGAGGTGGAAATGTGTAAAAGCAACAAAAATTACTCTTTTTTCAGCATCACTGCAATTATAGGTAAGAAAAATTCATTAACGAAACTAAAATGTTTTTAAGTGAATTTTGATTATGACTTTGTCTCAAATTGAACTATTGATAAATGATTGAACAATTGAATTTACTTTACAAGAAGAAATTTAAATGTCTCGTATGAAGGACGCGTGGGGCTGGTGTCAGAAGTGGGATACTTTTTCTCAAATTAAAATAATGTGAAATATTGAAGCAAATTCCAGTGATTGGTGTAGAGGTGGTTTTAAAAGTAACTGTAAACACTATTGTACATTTGATGGACAAAATTTCGACAGAGACGCCGTGCAATGAGCGAAAAATGTTGAAGAAAGCAGGAAATTTCAGATACATGGGTACTTGAGGACGTTTTCGGACCACTATTGGTATGAGAAGAGACTGAAGACACTAGTTTATTGTATGAATAGTGTTATCGAGACTTGTCACTTTTCTGGAAAGGTACTAAGGGAAATTTTTGATGGCTTAAAGCGAGATCCACTAGCGCAAGTAGGAGACTGTAGACGGTATACTACTCTGAGTAAAAGTCATTTTTCCGAAGCACAGGATGGGGGACCTATTAAAATCATTCACGAAGCGACATCTGAGGCTTGAAAAATCAGAAAAGTCAGCCTTGAACGCGTGATACCGAGTCACCAATGTTGTGATGACAGTTACTGAAGACAGTAAGGCATACAAAGCTCAAACTAGGCATTTTAGTCATTTAAAAAAAAGGACTTGTCGATTTGCATTGAGGAAACGCTGGTTAAATCAAAACTGGCGGGGGAATATCTGGGCATCCATAGACTCAATACACTTGGAGATGAGTTTTCTGCAATAGCTGTTAATCTCTTCAATAAAATGAAGGATATCTGAAGAGGAACTATGATTGAAGAGGTGCTAGAAGCGGTTGGTTAAAGATGTTATTCGCATATCATTAGGCGGTTAGTCTTTGATAGATATCTTTATGGGATTTTTCTCATTCCTGCTAATTTTTGACGGGATTTTTATGACCTGAAAATGCTTCCTGCGCTAGAGAAGGCAGTCTCACCAGATTAAGTTAAAAGAATGCATGCTAGGTTCTCAAATAGAGGGGATGATGATAAGTGGTTAATCTAGAAGCATGTCATGTCTAGCAGTTTTGAGCTCAGGGGAAGTACCTTTCGCTTTCCAGCCTTCATATTCGATATGCATTTATCGATACTATTGACGATGGTAAGTCCTTGTTCCCTATTATCAGACATGTGTTCCATCCAAAAAGGACGAGAGAGAGAGAGAGAGAAAGAGAAATAGGTAGAGCATGTAATCAATTAATGTTTCCTTCCATTCCAGCAATTTTCGGACAAATTACTGTTTGAGTTAGGTAGCTCCATGCATAGCTCCCCACTTTCTCTTATCATAAATATAAAACAAACACAAATTTTTGAGACATTGATTACTTTAGCACATATAAATTCCATTTTATCAGGTCTTAGTTTTGCAAATTTGAGTTCAGAAGAGGTAGTAAACGAAATATTTAAGTAAAGCGTCCTGTTTCATATTTGCCTTCAAAGTGTCTGTCTGTTTCATTTATCATTTTTAGGGTCATTGTTTTTTCTTTTTGATGGTATTCTCCGCTTCCTTAAAGCTTCATTACGGCGTCGGTGGTTAACTCGCGCGACGAAAAGACGATTTCAAGGATCTTCTCAGTAATTTTTTTTAATCGATTCAATCGAGTCAATTCTTATCATTTATCTATGAATCAAAGAATGCTGAAATAATGTTTCTATCAAAACTATTCACCCATTGATTTAGTTGGAATTGTTTATTGAAGGTCTTTCCACTCACATACTTTGCAGACTTCCTGTACCATTGTTTCCTCGAAATCATAAATTTTCATTCAAGAAAGCTAGAAAACTTTTGGTTAATCAGGAAAATGACAAATTGCTGTCAGATCTTTCACGGACGATAGATCTCAGAGGTGTTTCGAGTGAACGAATCAAAACTTTCTGTTTTCTCACGAAGTTGCTGTGCAGTTTTATGTCTTTCCTAATGGCCTAACGTTTATCTTTCACACCACTAACGTTCTTTGGTGTTGGAAGTCTTTCCTTGTCGGCGATAGTTAAGCACTTTGGTTGATGACTAACCAACTAAACAGATTGTAGGTGTCTGCGAATAGATAATTTTATGTAATAATGCCACCAAAAAGGATATGAATGACAAAACAAATTTTCAAGTTCATTTACAGTTTAATGAGGAGTGTTGAAAATAAATTGCTTTGTTGTAAAAAATATTGTGTTGGAGATTGGGTGGCTCTGTTTCTAATTTTGTGAAAATGTTTGTTTGCTGTTTGCCGAAATCAATTTCGGGGTATATTCTGCTCTCATCATTTCTCTCAGTTATTTTTTCTTCAGAGTCGTTTCGTATATTCTCTAAAGTAGTGAATTGTTTATGTTTTCTTACCAAGTTGCTGATTTTTCGATTTTCTTTTTTTTCAAGTGCGATTTTCACAAGCAACATCCATATCACTAATAAGAATACCGTAACTACTACAAATGTACTACTACAATGTACTACAAAAAAATAGATATATGTGTATCATACGTAATAAATAAAGCGGGCTTTGAAAGATAGAGAGCTTGCAAAGCTTTCTATCTTGCAGAGGAATCAAACGGGATCGAAATGGCTAGCTTTCTGAAGTCAAAAGTATGTGAGTATTGGTATTCGTTTTGTTTGCATACATTTTGTACTAATACACAACAAATAGATAGAAAATATAAGACCATGTCAATATGCATATCCTCGCATGTTCGACTCCATGTTCAACTTGCAACAAGTTTGCTTACTAATACCAATTCATCTGCAAACTTTCGAAGTGTTGGTGCTTATTAGTGGTATGCTTTGATAATGAGTATGAACTTTGAAGTTTTGTTCGCTGTTTAGTTTTTTGTTTGAGACTTCCAAAAATATGCACGCATATTGCATGAGTGTACTGATATTCTTAAAAATTGTGATGCAAGCACTTCTGGTTTTTTAAATAATTATAAACAATTATCCGCTTTAATGCACACAACTATTCTTACATATTCAACTATATCGATTTCAGAGTAACTTGCATTCATTCATTTCACAACTTTCCTATCCAAAAATTGTTAGTGCACTAATTGCTGTGGCTACGAGATGTCCATGCTCATAATACTTTGTTGAGTGCAAATTAATATTATGCACAAAATAACAAAAATGAAACTAAGAAAAGTTTAGGATATCCTAGATTCGGTTTTGTAATTGAATAACAGCCATCAAATAATTCAAAATATTGAAAAAATTGTTGAAAAGTGAATAATCATTGAAGCTTTTCTGTAATTAAAAACAAAGCAACAATAAATTAATAAATGCTTAAACGAATTTAATACATTTTTTGTGTAAGCATGATGTCCTGTGTGTACATAGAATTGATCTTATATTTCTCTTTATTTTCAATACTAGACGAACTAGTTTTCCATTTTCGCGAGACTATCAGAGTTTTGCTTTATTTAATTATTGAACGTAAAACTTTTCGGGACTTTTGTCACAGTTTTACTAATTTTGATAATACAATCCTTGTTTATATGGTTTTTCCTTTCAGGAAAGCGCATTGCGTTTTTTCTGCTTCATGACCAACATTTGTTAATGGTTGTTGAATTGGCTGTAGCTTCACAGCTTTTTCCGAGATTGAGCGTATCGTATGCTTTTGCTCCCAGGATTCGATACTTCGGGATTTGATAAATTCAGTCTCCGTCAAATCTTTCATGAAATCATGAAATCAATGCTGCATATTTAGAAGATTCCTATTTGCTGTTTTACGGGATGCATTTGCTATCATAATTGTCTATCATCCTTTTACATTCGTATCTGCACAATAATCTAATAAATAAAGTAAGAGCTATATCGCTCACGTACACCGTATCTGAGCGTAATTGAACGGCGGAGTTCATGTTAGAACGAGACACACTACATGAGAACAAAAGAGGATAGAAGTGGCTGTTGCTGTCAATTAATGACAGTTCCATTTTTATCCAGCTTGAACGTCATTTGGAAAATGCTCGCTGAAAATTCATTGTCGTGCAATTTTGTGTATTGTAAATTAGTTTTAGAATTAATTTTCATGGAGTGAAGTTGAAATACATCGCAGAAGGGAAAATATGTATTTGTGATAAACACTTATCCACTGCTTTAGATAACATGAATTGTTGTGTTTCGCTGGCCAGTGGTAGAATCAAATTGACGTCCCTATATCTGTGATTATTTGTGGGCATTTTTTCGCACGCGCCCTTCCTTATTCGTTGACAATTGAATCAGTTGCAATAAGTTTAATCCGAATTTCATTCTGTTTAAAATATTTTGAAATTTGCCCCTATTAAAAATGTAATTCACGACCTATCACAACAATTGATCCTCACTAGCACATGAAGAGTTTTACTACGCTAAACGAGACTTATGGTATTTCCTGAATTCTTAGTTCCTTGCATCTGCATAACTTAATGTTCAGATTTCCAATATGCACTTGATTTGCGCAGGATTCGATTCTCAGGTGGAGCCAGACAGTGCCCTCAATACCCGCATTGTATTTTTTGCAGTTCAGTATTTCTGGAGTATTTACATCGTAATCCAGGATTTAAACGGACCCGCGTAGTTATTTCCTTATCATATATTAAACAAGAATATGTAAATAACCACAATTGACACTTTAACTTTCATTTAATTTTTTGGTTATTAATTTCATTTTCAAAAATTAACTTATATAGCCTTATGACAAGTGTTTTCATAATAATGGTTTTTGCAGACTTCCTGCAAAGTTTCACGGCATCAGGACTCCACATACGTATTCTAAATGCTTGACCTTTTAAATTATGGCAAAAATTACAAAATTTCCTGTCGAGGTCTTATAAAAATGGCTTCTGTAAAACTGTTTATTATATTCGATTTTCAACTTAATCAATGCAACTTGGAAAGTCAAGTAGTTTTCAAAAAGTGTAGTGTTCGATCAAAATGAAGATCAATTTTCCTCAGCAAGATACAAGTTGGCACAAGTTGAAGGTGAAATCAGGATTTCAAGTTTTATTTATTATAAGTTTTATTTATTTATAATTATTATTTTATTTCAAGTTTCAAGATTGGAAAATTTAATTTTGTTTGAGTTCATCTGTGTACAGTGCTTCAAATATTATATATGTGTATTTGAGTTATTTTTCAAATATGTTTTCGTTATAAATTAATATAAAGAACCTGTAAGTTTTCAAATTGCTCATGTCTATCAATAATCGGTCGCTGTTGAGCGTCTTTTATGTCAACGTCGTCCATGAACTGGACGAGAATTTTAATTTGCCAATATTATCGTTTTCATTATATTGTATCTCAGGTCTTGGTCCGGCTTTTTCTTATTTGCCTGAGACTGGCATCAATGGATTGCGGCCATTAGAAGTCTCGTTTGGCAAAATGAATGATAATTTCTTTGATCTCAGACATATGAAAACATAAACTTGTAACAATTATCAGCTACATGTGGTTTGGAAAAGTCATTGCCATTTCATTTAAACTTTTCATTTGACTTCTGCTTCCATAAAATATGCGTGATGAAATCAAACTGCAATTAATCAGCAAGCGAATCTCATTTATATAATTTACTGTTCTTCACGAAATATCGTTTATTGTTTTCTGAAAATTCGATATTCTAGTCCTAGTTGTCCCACTTGCCTGTTGATCATACGAACAAAATGTACTATTATATCAGTTTTGTCGTTTAAATCAGCTGACAATGTATACAGACGTAGCCAAAAAAGTTTTGACGCATAATTTTCACTGAAACAGAATATATCCTTAGTCATCGTTGATATTGCTGCTCGCGTGGAAGGCAAAATGGAATCAGCTGATTTCGGTATTCACTTTGAATTTATGTGTGTATGTATGCATACATGTATTCCATATGAATTCGTATCATCCATAAGGACTTTTCGTTTTCAAAGGTATTACACACTTTTTCAATCAATTTCTCAATCATTAATTGTCGCCCCCCTGATTTATTTCTGTGTGCTTCTGTAATGGAAAGAGCATTGCATATGATGTTGAATTATAAAAAGGATACTGCACATAAATTTGAGTCTATAGCATGATGTAAAAAGGTAGACCACAATTTTTACGTAAAAGTCATTTAATTTTTAATTCGTTTTCATATGACATTTAAAAAATAATTTTAACATTTTCAAATTGAATTTTAACATAAATATATTCTCTTTGATGTTAGTTTTTGGGATTGATTGGATCAATCATTGTTGACATTTTGTAGGATTGTATGGATGTAACGTTCGTACGTGTATGCTGATGTTATAAAAATTTCAAAAATAATATGCTTTAGTGAGTTTACTTTAGTATTAGACTGAGTATTCACATTAATACCCAGAAAATAATTTCGTTTGCGTTGTCTTGCCTTCGTTTGTCTTACAGTAAGTATAAGTATGAATATTTGCTGATATAATATTTATTTACAATTTATTTTTTACCATTCCATTGTAATCTAGGAACTTCGGGCTGAAAATCTAGATTTCCAACGTTACCGGCGTCAAAAATTTATTTTCATTCATCCAGTCTCCAAAGTTTGTTATAGGAGCTGCCGAAACTGACTCTAGAAGATACAAAAGGACCGCTGTGGAACTATTAGATTGTTCGAGAATAACAGGCTAGACATAATAAATTATTTACCCTTACGTTAGTATTATCATTAAGCATTTAATTTAAGTTGTTGAAGGTTGAATCATAGTTGAAAAAAACTAACAATTCATCGGACTGATACTGAAAACTATAATTAAATAAGTGGAATGAATGGATAGTGATCAAACCGCTCAAATTTGATAGCTGATTGAATTAAGAATTTGTTCAAACGATCATTCTACAATGATGCAGGTTTAGGATACCCTCGTGGATGCCAAACTTCACATTTCACCTTTATTCAAACTTTTGATTTTTAATATAAATTTAAATGTTTTTTAATATAAATACAAATCCTCAAACACCATTCGCATTGAGTCGCCCTTTTTTGGCCAGGATAAAATTTAAAAAGTTTTGGTCAGATGTGGTACTTAAAAAAATCCTAACCAGCGCCTCTAACACAACGGTTATTTGGATTGACAATCATTTGCTTGCCACTTGGGCGTGGCTACCTTGCCTCGCAGCCTTTTCAGTGTTGTTCCAATATAAGAAAAATTAACTTTCAGGACCTAGCAATACATGATTTTTTTACTGTCTTAGATTCCAGTATTTTGCATAGTTTGCTGAAATTTGAACTACGAGGATAATGCGTTCAAAAATTATGGTCCTTGCGATAGTAAAAGAATTCGTAGAAATATGTATGAATCCTGGAAAGTATTTATTATTCCATTACCAATTGTATTGTTGTCAAAATCGACCTGTAGTGCCATTTAGTAGCAAAAATTGGCAAAAACTCGCAATTTAATTTCAACGTTTAGTGAAATAAATGATAAAGCGTAAGTACATTCACAGTTTGTCGGAAATTTTCCCGAACTTATTTTGTAGCGCTCGTACGAGTGGCGCCAGCTCTTGGACGACACCGGTACTATGTTGCTGCATCCCTCTGGAGTGTCTGAGAATTTTTCAACAGTATCCGTTCATTAGTTGCCGAGATAGACGTGCTTGAGTGAACGTGTGTTTAGTACCTCGCTGCAAGTTCTACGATGGATGAAAAAATTTGAACGTCGTGTCGCATTCTGCTATAAACTTAAAAAACTTTCGCAGAAACGAAAAAAATGATGGATTTGGCTTACGGTGAAGGTGTAGTGTCGTGTACAACTGTTTACACTTGGTTCAGTCTGTTCAAGAAGGGAAGAGAGTTGTTAGAAGATGACGAGTGAAGCGGTCGGCCGTCAACAGCTGTTACCGACGAAAACGAGGCTCGCGTGCGCGCGCTACTGAAGCAGGATTGCCACATGTCTCTCAAAATGTTGTCAGACGAACTGAACATGAGCAAGGATAGAGTCGCGTTGATTTTGAAAGGAAAAATGAACCGCAGGAAGGTCTGTTCTCGATTTGTTCCGCACTTTCTCACACCAGAGCAGAAACAAACTCGCATCCAATGTTGTCAAGATTTTATCGAGACTTGCGACATCAATACGGACTGGAGATGAGACTTGGTGCTTTCAATACGATCCTTCCACGAAGCGCCAGTCATCCGCTTGGCTCAGTCCGGGCCGTGCGAGGCCATAAAAAGTGCGCCAACAAAAATTAACGGGTATAGACGATGCTCATCGCTTACTTTGACTCCAAAGGCCTGATACACAAAGAATTTGTGCCTCCAAATACCACCGTGAATGCTGCGTATTATGTAAGGGTGTTAAAAAGTCTGAAGCGCCGGATTAATCACATCACGCCCGTGTATAAGGAACCGGGATCGTGGAGTTTGCTGGATGACAATGCGCCTGCTCATTCTTCGATCATTTTGACGCGTTATCTCGCCAAAAATCAGATCACACGCATCAATCACGCCCCATACTCGCCAGATCTGGCTCCAGTCGACTCTTTCCTATTTCCCAAGTTAAAAATGGCCTTGAAAGGATGATTTTTTGAAGATGTACCGAGCATTCAAGCGGCTTGCACCGAGCGTCTCACAGCGAAAACTTCAGAGGAGTACCAGAGAGCCTTCGAATCACTCATAAAGCGCTCAAATGAGTGTATATCTAGGGAAGGGGACTTTGTTGAAAGCTGACTGGAATAAACTTCTTTAGATGTAATTTTCGATTTTTTATTTCAAAAGTTCGGGAACTTTTCCGACATACTGTGTATTGCGCTTACACTCTTGGACTGGAGACTGGGTATAGCCTCTCGTAGCATAATAATAGTTTTGGCCCGCATAGATAGCGCCTTGTAGCGGAGAGTTCATTCTATGTTATATTCGGACAAATACGATATAGAAATTTTTTTTCAAAATTCCCCATATTTTCACCATGACAGAGATGTCAATTGTCCAAATTTTAATTTTTGACAAGAATCCAGAAATCATATGGTTATATAATGCTATCTGCTTCTCAAATCTGAAGTAAAAGTATCGGTCCCATTATCTGGTAATTCTAAACCTGGTGAACCTACTGTATTTTTTGAAGATTAGAGGAAAGAGTGGTCATAGTGATATCTGCGCGTTACAATGTCATTATACGCAATCTTTTCCACATCAGAATAACTCCAAAAATGTCTACAGAACTCAGTGCTAAGATGGGGTCGACAACAGGATCTCATGCCACACACTCAAATAGAGCTAGTTAGTTGGGATTAAAGTAATTGCATATGGGGTGCAGTAGTTAAGTAGTAGAGACAAGTTGACCTAGAGTAGTCTCCATGAATCCTTCATTATACTTTTTCTTGAAAAGGTTGCCTTAAATATTCGAAGTTTGAAAGATTTGAGAAAGAAAATCAAAGAAAAAATAAAAGTGATTCGTCGACGGTTTTTCAGAATGTCTTTGGAATTATTTTTTGAAGTTTGGCAGGTCAAAAAGTGGAATTTCAGTTATTGTCCTTGGTTTGGTAACAATGAATGATGATGACAAATAAATTTATTATTGTTTGTTGGACCAGATAAAGTTGAGTAATTCTTTCACTTCCAAATAAACCAGATTTTGCTTAATTTTCGTAGGATGCCCGTTTTTAAAATTGAAGTGTGTTGCAGGCGTCATTTAAATTAGGAGCTGAAATGACTTTTTATCAAAGTCTCGAGTTTATTTAATTGCATTATCATATACTATTACTTCATGTGCTCAGTAAAATTTTATTTTATTTAGATTTTGTTCATTTATTTTATTTATGTCATTTCGCTTTTATCAAAGGAAGAGTGGCCGTGTGAAAGAGAAACAAGTGAGGATATTTGAAAAATATTCTGAGCTATACCATAACTAAAGGAAACATCAAATCTTATACCATTGTTAAAAAGTCGAGTTGTGTACGCCGAAAAGGCCATAACAAGGCAAATCAATAGAGATAGAAATTCAAGTTGGAAAAGATAACTGTCTAAGGTTTTTTTCTTGCCTGGATCGGTAAGAAAGATCCTTTTTGCAAGAAACAAATATTTACCTCTCTTCAAAGAAAGGAAATAATTAAGAAACATTAACGCGCTTTTGTTTTTCCATGCACCCAATTACCTTTTATTACGTTTTATTACGGTGGTTAATCCATGGTACATTCAAGCCTTCCACATCCTGCAAATATGTGTTCACCAACGAGTAGAATTTTCCACCATCTCCTCTAACTAAAATTCCTTCTGCCAGGTGTGAAAAAACTTTCTCTTTCCTGAAACAAAAAGGGTTTACTTCCAAGTCTTCCGACATGATAGGTTCCATAGCGTCGGCTGGGCTTCGACACAACTTTTTCCGCGGTCTTCCGACACAATTCCTTTCGCGGTCTCAACGGTTTCGCGGTTTCAAGTTTTCCGAGACGGTCGCCAGTTGTCAGTTCGAAGTCAGAACTGACCAGAAGTCAGTTGGTTGTACGGGCTCGCGTGTTTTTTGAAGGGATATACCGTGTGTGTCACGTTCGTTCGATCGACTTCTACTTCTTCACTTTATCAATCTCTTTTTTAAGCTTGCAGTGGAATTCCCATCCCGGCTTCCCAAAGGGACTAGGATTTCGTTGCCCCACATTGGACAGCGTGCACCAGCAAATTGTGTTTAAAACTATTGAAAAAATAAAAGTGTATTGAAAATACCGCCGTGTGTTGCACTAGCTATTGAGCTCTCAACCTCTGGATCCTTGACAATAACGATCGCCAAACAGACCCTAGTGCAATCGACTCAGTGATAAAAAGTTATGTTTTTTCATAATTCCCGCGAAGAAATAAATATTGTCAGTGAACGAACTGAAGCCTGAGCCCTGAAACATTTGCTGAGGCTAGCAGAGAGCTGATAGTAAGTTCTTGTCAGTTAAGGGTGCACGTATTGTGTTTAAGGTAGGAAGTGTTCGAGGGCGAACCGAGGCCTAGATTCTAAATTCTTTGCTGAAGGACCTGCAATTTTGATTTTGAATCTTCGGCAAGTGTAATCGTAGCCGGTATTGCTCCCACCCTGTTTTGTAGGATAGCGGTGTGATCCAATTAACGTTGCAGCCAGTAAAAAACAATATTGGGAACTTTGTTAGAGGTTTAATTTTAAGCCTTTTAGAGAAAGGGTCCAAAGGGCATATGAGAAAAATCAGCTTGATCCTCGAATTGCAACAGTTCTACTTCCTTTTTCTTGAACTGTGTTGCATCCTAAAACAGTTGATGATCAATGATTTTTTTTTCTAATTTCTAAAATGGAATAAGGTAGCGCGTTACACCTAAATACCCTCAACAACAAAAGAAATTGAGACCTCGTTACTAAAGGGTGTGCATATCTTTTGTCCAATGTAGGCAAATTACCCAAAAGAGTAATTCTGCAAGGTATCATACAGTTCTCTGAAGTAGCAGGATCTGTTCCCAAAAGACAATTCTGTTTGAAAAGAGCTCACACAACAGTGGATGTATTGGCTGTTTTCGAAGTCAGTGCAAAAATAAATTGGGTTAGCAAAAATGTAGTGGTAGCGTGCCTTGAAGTTGAAGAAAAGGCTTATGTTTCGGTTTGAATCAATGTGCTTGTCAAATTTGGCTGCCGAGTGAATGTTATAAATATGGTAGACAGTCTCATGAGGGGACGTGCTGACATTGCGGAATTTGATGATGGAGTTACTTCTAAACCCTTACGTATTAATTTTGGGTTATTTCAGGGGTCAATCCGAGGCCTCTTTCTTTTTAATGTATGCACGTCTGATATTCCACCTATCGAAGATTAACTTAAATCTGGGATAAAGGTGAATATCTTGGGGGAAGTTCTTTTGAAGACAATTTCGGCTTTGCAAAGACAATACTCCACAGGTACCTGGACTCGTTAACTTGCTAGTACCAAACGTGGGGCATGAGGGCTGTTGTGTTCAGGGATCCACATCAGGGAACGAAGAGCATCTGTGATACCAGAGTCAAGTTGACCGCAAGGTAGTGTACTGCTCCGAACAAAAGAAGGAACAGGGTTTGAATTTTTGAATTGAATAAAGCTTTATTGATAGTAATAAGTTTGTGTTATAACATACATGTCACTTAATTTAGAGTTCTGAAAAATTCATTAATTCATTTCTTCTACGGTAATTGTTTCAGCTGTGCTGGTATTAATTTTTCACGGTTGGTTTTGCAATTTGAAGGAAAAAATGAACAAAAAACCTTGGCTGGGCCTAATAATACCTAAAACTAAATAAAACCTATATCCTATACTTATGTACTACTTATATTCTAATTTTAAAGTTAATGTACTCATACAATTTTCTGAGCATTAAGAATTTATTAATAACAGAAGACATTGTTAAGGCAAAACTTACACTATAGGAAAGTGCTTTCAATTGCTAAGAGAAGCTATAAGAGGGTTAGATGAGTTGCTGGCTGAAGCCATTAATTTAAGTTGCCGCGAGTCCGCGAGCTGTTTTACAGGATCAACTCCAGTAAGTTCATGTAATTTCCGAGTAGAGAAATAGAAAGGTTTGTCAAACGCCATTTTCAGGAATCTGTTTTGGGTGGCTTGAAGCTTGGCTTTTAAGTATTCGGCACATTGATTCCAAGTTGGAGCTCCATAAAGCATGATTGGTTGTAGCACCATTTTTACGATGAGAGTCTTGTTTTTTAAGTTAAGGCTGGACTTCCGATTTAGTAGTGGATATAATGCTATGACGGAATGTAATGTCTTATTGCGTATGTGTTCGATGTGGTTTCGAAACGTTAATTTTGGATCTAGCACCAAACCGAGATAGGATAATTCGTTGTCCCAAGGTATGCATTGGCCCAAAAAGTTTAAGCATCTGCCAGGAAGCATAGTGGGTTTTCGCTTCTTACTGAAGTAAATTGCTCTCGTTTTGCCCACATTGATTTTAACTTTCCATCTGTGGAAATATTGGTATGAGCTCTCTAGTCCTTGTTCTATGCTATTTATTATAGTCTCCGGTTCTGTTCCTATTGCATAAAGGCAAGTATCATCTGCAAAGGTCGCTATTTGGCAATTAATGTTTGTTGGGAAGTCCGAAGTATAAATGTTGTAGAGAGTGGGACTTAAGCAAGAGCCTTGCGGGACACCCGATGGAATGTTTTTTATTGAGGAGAGTCTGCCTCGTATTTTAACTTGATATTTCCTTTCGTGTAAGAAGGAAGCTATGAGGCTTGTCAAGTATTGCGGAAAGTTAAATTGTTTGAGTTTATAGAGAAGCCCTTCATGCCAAACAGTATCAAAGGCTTTCTCTATGTCTAACACCACCATGCCAACTGATTTCTTTTCCTTTAAGGCTGCCTTAATTTCTTTGGTTACTCGAAATAATTGATGCTCTGTGGAATATCCTCGCCTGAAGCCAAATTGGAAGTTAGGAAGGATCATTTTATCATCGGCGTTTTCGGCGATTCTTTTTAGGATCAATTTTTCGAATAGTTTTCCCAAAGCTGGCAATAAGCTTATTGGTCTGTAGCTCGCAGGTACATGTGGGTCTTTACCTGGTTTCAATATTGGGATCACAGTAGCATGTTTCCAAGATAAGGGAAAGTAGCTTGATCTAAGACATGCGTTAAATACATGGCAAGTGAGAACTATTGCTTTCTTTGGTAGATTTTTCAATACGATGTTGGGTATTCCATCAATACCTGGTGCTTTATTGTTACTCAACTTTTTCAGTGCAGCAGTTATCTCTTCGGTGCGAATAAAGTCTTTATGTGGTATACTTGAAGAGCTCATCTCCTTTTCAAATGATTTTTTGACCATCATATCGGTGATGGAATTATGACTGGATTGTGCTAAAGAATGAAAGGTGAGAAACTTATCGGCAAGGAGTTCGGCTTTTTCCTTATTGGAATGTGCCTGATATCCTTTATCATCTGTTAGTGGATAGGGCAAACTGTGTTGCTTTCGTTTGAATATTTTATTTAGTTTCCATACTTTCCGCGAGTTGAAGTCTAAATGTTCCAACATATTGTTCCATTGGCGATTGCGTAACGAAGAGATTTTCTTTCGAATTGCAGTAGTAAGGCTGTTAACACCATTTTTTGTAGAAGCAAGTCGTGTTCTTTGCCATTCTCGTCGGAGCGAGTTTCTTGTCCTAATGAGTTTGTAAGCTTCATTATCAAGCTCTAGCCACTGGAGTTTACTCTTGAATTTTGGGACACTGCATTCGATAGCTTCCCAGATAGTCTTTTTAAGAGAATCAACGGTTTCATCGATATCTGAGGCTGAGTGCAGCTTTTCGATCGTAAACCGATTTATGGTTAATTTTTGGTTGATGTAACTGCGAAACTTGGGCCACTCAGCTTTTTTAAAAAGAAAGAACTGATTTGGCTGCTCAATGGAGCGTTCTGCAGTTCCAATTGTAAAATATACAGGCAAATGTGGAGAGGAAAGGGCTTGCATTACACTAAGCTCAGACAAATTACAACATCAAACAGGGTTTGATGTTCGATACGAAAAACGCCTTCAGTGCTCACGTAGATTCTGTTTGGAAGAAAAGTATTACGCATATCATCTTCTTATGCCTTGGATAGGTTTTACGGTATGCTTAAAATATTTGTGCAGGATTTCAGTGTAAGTTAGAATTTCACAATTTTATTTTAGGATATATGTTTGAGAATGCTGAATAAAGTAGAAAACCATTGAAGAATTCAAATTTAAGATACTTTATTTGTATCTGAATATTGATATTGTCAATATTTTTAAAATCAATTTCTTAGCCGTATTGAATTAAACCTTTATTTTGAACGAACAATTGATTGATTCTGAAATAATCTCGGGAAAATTTCACGTCCATTTCAAACAATATTGAGAACTTTCGAAGGAAGTCATGAATTTTTTTTCTAAACAATTTAATCTGGTCCGAAGAGGGTGAGAAAGATTCCGCCATAGCATCTAAAATTTCTTATTTTATTCTCATTGTCTGGCCGTCACAAAACATTTCAAAAACATTTAGACTGGACATTTCTCACAAGATAAAAATATTCAGGTCAATAGTAAGGAATGAGTGATAAATGGATAACCGCAGCAAGTATGTATATGTACATATATAAATATATGGAATGAAATGGAACAAGGAAAAATATGAAGTAAATGTACCGATCATCTGGAAGAGAGCTAGTACGCACGATTAGATTCAGTGATGGCCTCGTATACTTGTACCGTCGAACATCCTTGGCAAATACATCAATAATTAATTGGTCTATACAAAATCCTTGAGGCCGCAAGCTGGTCGTTATTGTAGTATTTTGGGGGAGTTTCTTATGATGTAATGCGGAAGTTATTAGATTTGTATTTTTTTGGTCAAAATAGCGGAGGAAAATTAATTTTCTCCAAGGGATAATCTAGGAAAATGGACATCATGCGGTTTTTTTCTCGATTCGAACAAAAACTGATGTTTATTTAATTGTTTTATATGCTGTGTAGAAATAAATGATAAATTGAACATTTGATGAAAACAGAATAGAGGAGCGCATTTGATGAATATGCATTAATAAATACATATGTATGTATTTGCGAAATAAACCATATGTCGGTCACTTTACTATTCTGAAAATCTTTTCTACTTCTAAACGTGCTACATTAGATTTTTTTTGTATGTATCGATCCAGGTTTTAATTAAAAGATGTTGACCACGTGCGTTATTAAAAGTAATTGTTTTATTAGGTAAAACATATGCTCAGATTCCTAATGCTCAGATTATTGTTCTGCACAGCTCTTATGATAAGATCCATAACATAACTATCGAACCATCGTGGAACTCATTTCAAGTTTTGCAGCTCAAAAATACGAAAAAAGTTAATCTCTTTGAAAATTTAATTGATTAAATATTAGCAAATATTATATTTTTATGGTTCTCTTTATCATTCTAATCCAACTAAGTATTCGAACCACTTTTCTTCGATAGTGTTCTAATATTGGTTTCTAAACTACCGGAAGGGAATCCGCGCCATAGGGAGTCAGAGTTTTCGATTCAATCTTCTTTCTGTCTTGTTATACCCGCTAGCAATTGACGGTATGATTAATAAGCTCTTGGGTGGTGAAAAATCTAATACAGATTATCAATACGATTAAGTGTGTATTTTTGATTTCCCTTTTCGTAACAAATTTATATTTGTTGATGCATCATCATATTCAAAATTTTATATGTGAACAAGTTATAACTAGAAATTTAACTAGAAACAAACAGGAATCAATTGAAAACTTTTATTATCTCTTTATCTAAAACAATAAGAAAATTGTTAGAAAATTTTACTTCTGGTATACGTGAGTCTGTTGATGAAAAGCTTCATTTTTCATAACTCCACAATTCCAACACTTCTTCCATAGTTTCCTGAATCGAATTTTCTGACCATCCGCGAAATATTCGTTTAAGGCGGCTCTACTGCAAAGTGTAAGCACACACATTTCGCCTAACCAAGGAAGTCCGATTGGACTCAACCAAAGTCCAACTCTCTTTTCTCCCCAACTGAACGGAGAGAAAATCCCCACCAGACCACAAGTAACCTATCTGGGCATCCTTATAAATCAAAAACTCTCCCTAAAAACCCACAAAAAGCCACGTACGCATTTAAAGCCCTGTCCACTCTCATGCATGTACGCACCGCGCTCCCCAAAAAGGTGGAGCTTCTATGCTATAAATCCCTCATCCGACCAGATACTGGTGTGATCCACCCCCATCTCAGATGGAGAAGATTTTCCGCAAAGAGAGACAAATTCTTCGCCATTGCTGCGGAATCTTCAAACCGGAAGACGACCCCCAGGGGCACATATCAAACCAAATTCTTTATGACATCGCGCAAATTCGAAGAATAGACGCAATCCTCATGGACCAACTCCTACGGTACCTTGAAAAGCGCCCTAACCCTCCAAACCCTCTCATCACACAAAACTTGAACACAGACGCTGACCTCACACTCCAGTTGACTGATCGCCACCAAATACTTCAATCCTTCCGCATACTCGGTGATCAAGGAAGAATCTTTGATCAAGCGAAACGAATCCATCCATGAATCCATCCACTAAGTCCTCATTTAAGGAAAATTCTTTTGTAAATAGTATTTATTCCTTCATCACAGAAACCAGTTTGGAGAAGGATTTGTTTGGCTTTCCTTCCAATTTCATATAATAATTATAATCAGGAAATTTCAATATAAATACAATCAACAAATAAAACTCTAGAATAAGTAAAGACTGTTAGAGTTAAGTAATTTTAAGAAATATTCTTGTTAGAATTAAGACAAATCATGTAATAACGCTAATAAATAAAATTTTGTTTTCGTTAAAATGTTGTTTTCGCGTAAGTACACACAGTGATAATACTCGCGAGCGTCTTGTCCGAGACAGAGATAGAAAGAGTACAGTAGATTTATATTGCTTACATTTTCAACTCAAATCCCTTGAGAGGCGTACTCTATTTGAACGAAATAATGAGACAAAAGTTACCAATACAAGTAAAAAGTAGTGTTAGGAGTGTTAGCGCTGGTTAGTGAACTGTGTCTTTAATTATAATTTCCAGGATAATTTTCAGTGAAGCAGAATATTCGACCTGGAATTATTTTTCTTTTAACATCTGCGTATTAAGCTTCGGAGTTTGCACTCGATTGAGCATATAACTTAATTGATGTAGCACCATAATTTAATCCTAAATCCTATGAGAAAGTGGTTCGTGTGCTCCCGGTGCAATGAAAAGCTGGTTCATGGACTGTATTCGCGGCAGCCAGTTTTGCAGCCTTGATAGGAATAAAGTCGTTTTGTGTGAAGGTTCGTCCATGAAGTATTTCGCAGGTAATTTTAAAGGTTTGAAAATGAAAGCTTATTGAGCTTACGACTGCAGTTTGTTAAGATTTTTACTGAAGTCGTTGAGCGGTTGTAATCCTTTCACAGTGTTTCTTCTCTTTTCCAACTCTTCCATTGGAGTCTTCAAATTATATGTTTGTGTTGATGGAAGGATATTTGCCGTAGATAAACGTTTGTTGCGATTACAATACATCGTAATTATGTTTACGTTGCCGAGTTTCAACCTTTTTACTAAAATATACGGCCCCCTTCTATTATGTCTATTATAGACGCTGTAAGAGACAGCAAAACCCATATGAACTACTAGCCACCACGATTTACCCGAAATCCCCCGCCAGCACAGGACTTCCCGACTACCCCTCTGCTTGTAACTAGGAAAACCATAACTACAACACAACCCGAAACCTAGTATCTAATGGGAGCTTACAAGTTTCCCGTGTTACCTGACTTCTCCTCTAGATTTGAGGTATGTGGAACAAGTCAATATGGTACAATATGATTGTATATACGAGGGAGAGTTAGATATAAACCGGACTTTTGTCTTTATGAGCCTCGGACTCCGCTGAGTGGTCTGGTTTAGTGAGGGGTCTTAAATTGGTTTGTTAAGAGTGGAAACTGCCGCTCCCGTACTGATCATTCTTCCAGTTGATCAATAGCAATCGTTCCAAACCACTTGCAGTTGATCGAGCAAGTGGTTCCTTTATCCATTCATCAACGTATTATTATAAATTTTTAATAAATGAAGACGTTTCACCATCGAATATTTTGGCTAGGTTAAAGATACAGTTTGGTGACTATACGCTTTGACTGTTTGATTGGGCTAGAAAATTTAAAAATGGACCAGAAAGTGTAGAAAATGAATTTCACGATCGACGTCCAAGATCAAGTGTAACTTTTAATAATATCGAGCGCTTCGAAATCTAATCGAAGGTGAACGCCGATTCACTATTGATAAAATCGGTTCAGAAGTGGGTCAGCAAAAGCCGCCTACAGAAACAAAAGAAGGAAACATCCCATCAGAGAGGTCATTCTCCTCCATGACAATGCCCGACCTCACACAGCTGCATCGACAAAGGATCAATTAATAGAGCTGCATTGGGAGACCATGGAACACCCTCGCTATAGCGCAGACTTGTCCCCATGCGACTATTTTTTGTTTGGTCCCATGAAGGAAGCTTTGGGAGGCGAAAAATTTGAAGTGAATGAAGAAGGTGAGGAGTGCGTATCTCAAACTTTCTATGAACAAGGACTTTTCAAGCTGTCAAAACGTTAGGAAAAATGTGTAGAGCGTGCAGGAGACTATGTAGAAAAATGATTAAAGTCTTATTTGAATATTTTTACTGTTAATAAATGTGTATGAAAAAAGTCCGGTTTATATTTGACTCTCCCTCGTAGCAGGATCAGGTTTGATGCTTTGAACTAGAATCCTAGTTAACGTGCTTATAGTAAGCGTCTAAAGACGGCGGAGATGCTAACTACCATAGAGTCAAAAGAATCAAAACTTAAACTCTGCATTACGGAGAAATCTTCTTTGTGACAGACCTGCCCAACCTGCAGGGAATATTGATTTTTGGGGTAATACCGCACTGAAACTTGCGAAATTGTCAGAAAAATCGATAGACAGTAATTGATAGGAAATCGAATAATCTCACGTAAAGAAAAATCATACGAACGTATTTATAACGAAATATTTTTAAAGCTTTAATCAAAATTCATAGTGAATTGGTTGGAAATTCTTCGAGTTAAGGATGTTGCTATTTGAAAAAATGCTGTTTTCTAGGCGATTTCTAAATTCATTGTTTTCACTATGTGAAAAAATGATGCTAAGCCATCTGTGTCCAAAGAATTCATAAACTATCTTAATATCTTGATATACTGCAATTGAAAGAACTGGCGTATGTTTGCATTCGGCCAAGCTATTTCTAGCCTAAGCTTGACTCTAGCCTGAGTCCTATCGGATTTCAAATCAGAGATAATTGATGATCGAGTTTAACTCATAGACTGTTACTCATATTTTCGACTGATTCACAACGAATGGCGAATCCTTTACAATTGCTTAGTTTTGTCTCTTAGTGTTACCATCAATATTTTTTTTTCAAATAACATTCGTCTTTGAACGAAATACGTACTCTTGTTTTTGAGTACGGAGACATTTTCATAAGGCTTAGTGCCAGTCATACCTTTAATAGTCTTAAAGTCACCAATATAGTGTGTGAATTTTACATGGTGCTAGGATTCGGACCGCTCGAACTGCATGTCCATCCATTTTTCTGTCTGGTCTGTCATGACTCACAATGGAGTTACCTTTATTATTATGTACCTATTCCGTATATTCTTTGAGAAATTCGTTATTCTTGCAGTTCTCACACGCCTTAAAGTACTTTGATGACATTTCGTAGTCTATGATCTTTGCACTGTGATTACCAATAAGTGTCGCTAAGTCAAAAAAGCGTCAAACCACATTTCCTCCATGAAACATCAGCTGATACCAAAATTCTATTTTCTCCTTTTTCATATTTAATAATAGAAATATTTGTCGCATCTTTTTTAGCCTTCAATCTGCTTTTTTAGCTACCTTGTTTTGCTGCCGTTGAAATTCTTTTGATAACTTTATCATAGAAAGAGTGAAACATAGGCTGATATAAATCCGTGAATACACAAAACTGGAACATCGCAGTGGACCACGAAACTGACTGAAATTGAATCTTCCGAAGATGAAACAGGCAGTCCTCTAAATACGTGGAAAATTTTCATTCAACAACATCTACCGTATGAAACTGCAATTCTGCGTTCCGGTCGGAATTGCTCACTGAAAGTCTTGTTCTACACTAAACCAAAAACATTTAACCAACAAAAAAACAGAGAACCAGATGAACGTAAGACACATGGCAAGTGTAATAAAAGGTTACGTACTAGTAACTCATTCTGGGAGTAAGCAGGCTGAAGCCAATTTTGCACATTTTTCCAAAGTAGTTCTAGGAACTGTATTTTTGTGGCTAATCACAGCGTTTTGGTTATCTCAGAAAACTGTATCATTTTCCTGGCTGTTGTTACGTTCTTTGAACTACATTGAGTTCAAGGTTTAAAATCGGTGAAAAACAGTTTTGCAGCTTTGTATAAATATAAACTCATCTGCAGTTTAGAGTTTACTAAGACAGTTTGTGTGATAGATTTTGAGTTTATATTTAGATGTTTACTAGTTGGAAGATCTGGATGTGCGTTTATATAGCGAAACTTGGAATAAAGTGTGGTTTTATAGAAATTTTGAGAAGATTTTTTATTTCAAAATAGGCAGCGAGCAAAAATGTTAAGGGTCTTTGAAAAACAAAGAGTTATTGACTTGAACAAATATTAAAAAGTTTAAGTAGAAGTCGCGAGTAAACTCAAAAGATCGCAAAGTGTAGTTAACAATTATTTTGAGCTAAAAGACGAAAATTACGGGAGAAAGAAGTCATCTGGGTGTCTTCGTAGTTTTAAGGGAATTATTGAGCACAAGTGCTTCATCATGACAAATTGTTAAAAAATTCGGACTTAGAATGTGATCGTGGATCAGTGTGCAAATAGACAGCGTCTTCGAAAACATTCAAGGATCAAAAATTTTTGAAAAGCGAAAATTGACGAAACGACACATGGATGCAAGACTGAAATTCGGAGAAAATTTTATACAGAAACTAAATATTTGGCATCATGTGAACTTCAGCGATGAAAAAATCTTGAGTGACCAGATGGTTTTTATTATTAATGGCACGAGTTACGGAAGGAACGAAAAATTATCTCAAAAAGAGCATATGGAGGGTGATTTGTTATGGATTGAGCAGCGTTTAAAAATAGTTCTCAGAGCGAAATAGTTTTCATAAATGGAAGAATTGGTACTGCTGAATACCAGGTGCTTCAAGAGAAAATAAAAGATGAAAATTTTATCTTCCTTCACTTTTAGAAGATGGAAACATCATCTTCCAGCAGGATAATTCACCCATGTGCGCGGCTATGTGCACCAAAAATTGGTTTTCGGATTACGTAATTGAATTGCTTCTATATCCAGCGTAAAGTTTCAAGCTGCACCCGGTAAAAAATTTGTTGGGGATTTCGGGGAGGAAAATCCTACGCCCAGAAGAAAGAATATATAGAAAATGTTGCTGCGAATCAACAAAGTTAGCCGACATTGTATGAAATAGTCTTCCGATTTGATCGTTAGATGTAATTAAAAATAAAGGAAAATTTATAAAGTTTTACATATTATACTTTTATATTTTTTCACAGAATTTAATCGGCATTCTTATAATTCCTTTTTTTATTATTGCCGGTAACATAATCCATATTATTTTTCACAACACTGATGTTTATCAGTGATTTAAAGATACTTCTCTAGATCTTTTCATTGATTAATTTCCTTTTTTTGCTATTCTTCTCTATTCTTGAACGTTTTCATATGGATAGTTCTTCCCTTCCGAGAAAACAATTGACACTGAGGCAGGGAGGCATTTCCTCTCGAAAAGAGATTCATATATTCATGAAAACCGAAAATAACAAAAATATAAAGACTAGAATCAATGCCCAAAGTATGGCGGAAAATCTAGACTAAGATGCTAGATATATTAAGTGCAAAGAAACAATTTGAAACGGGTGTTCAGGAAGTAATATTTCATCGCAATGGCTGTTCACATACTTATAATACATATACGTGCGTGTGCACATATTCTGTAGTGTGATTCAAATATTCTGTGGTAATGACCAGAAGTAGTGAAGCACTAGACTTCGTCTAAAAATATAAACAATATGACGAGGGAAGTAAAAACAGTACTTGACTAGTTTTACGACAACCATAAAATACAATCATGGCCCTTCCTTGCTGCTATAATGCACTACGGAGGATCTGGACCGACAGTCGGCATAAAAGTATGTACTTGTATGTGGATTATATTCAATAAAGTCAAACATATAAAATGCCATCTGATTATACTTGCTAAGAAAAAGCATTAAAAGAATGCTTTATGCATAGAATACTGCTGATACATCCTTTTTGAATGACTTGCTATTATTTTATTTTCAAATCGATTGTTTGTTTCAGTAAAGCGAATGATTATGGGACATTATCTGTTATTGTTTTCTACTCGTGGTGCGTGCGTGAAGGATGCATATGTAATTTGCAACGGTTTTAGTCGAATTCTACAAGTTTACTTGCTAGCAATTGTCTCGAGTTTTTGGGAAAATTGTAGAGTTGGTTTGTTGCAAAGCATTTTACCTTGCGTTCTTAACTTTTTTTGTAGCCATTCTCTATATGGCGAATCGACATCATTAGCTTTCTTGCAGGAAAATCTGAATTTTTGATTGAAATGCATCTTAGTAGCATTGTTTTTTTTGGTTTTTTTTTTCAGGCACAGTTGCATATTATCTTGGGGACGATTAAATATTTAACAAGCTTTCAGCTTGTTATTGCCATTAACAAACGAGAATAACATTACGCGCCTTTTTGGGATACAGGACCCGTTCCAGAAAGGGGAATATTTTAATATCATTTATTCAAAAGGTCTTGGCATGACAAGAATGCGATGAGTGAAATGCTTTAGGGAAATTGTAATGAGCTCAGGGTGGATCTAAGAAAACACTTATTAATTAAATTCACAGTTCTGAAAGGACGTAAGAAAACTGGCCGTAAGTAAAAAGTCCTCGTGAGTACAGAACTCAGTTTAATAACATTTACATAATTTTTAATTAGCGCGTTTTCAGGTATTTTTCTTACAGTCCATTATTATCCTTTATTTTATTCGGTGAAGTTTAATTTTCATTTCATAATTATTATTAAATTGGAATAAGAAATTTTTTAAAATTGTCTATTCAGTGAAGCGTACTCGGTTATATGTATGCAAATTCAGTTGATTGACTTTGCATTGTGGTTGGAACAATGGAACTCACTGAACATTTACATATGTATATGTGTTCGAAAGGGGTTGTAATCAAAACAAATTGCAGAAGACTGCATGAGGAGATAAAATCAAAATGAAACGACTAGACATTGGATTTGAGAACAGACACCAGCATTTTCAACTAATCTTGTGTCATTAGATTGAGACTGCACCAGATTTAGATTGAAGGACATGCTATCCCGTCTTAAACCGATTAGTTCGCATGAAATGCTACGATGATAGTTGTCGTACAGTCTACAAGGAGCACTACTTGCAAGTTGAATAAATCCTTGTTGACTGGAAAGTTTTCATCAGATTATAATACACAAACGCTGCACCAATTTTATCATGTATGGCGGAGGATTATATATGATTCACTGAAAATGGTCGAACCAAATAAATCAATTTCTATACAGCTGATTATATCTCAATATGTTGGTTCTCCCCTTCGGTTTTTTTTTTGTGAGGAAATGCAACAGATAATTATTTTCTATGAACACACTTGAATTTGAATGCTGAATTCAAATTAATGCAATTTCAACATGCATTTTTCAACATATCCCTCCCGAAATGCTATAGTGGCGCATCGTATTTTTGTGTAATATTGAGAAAATTGCATTTGAAAAAATAGTGAAAAATATATGTTGATGTTTCAGCTCGTATTTAAACTAGAATCACCTCTACTTTTGCAACCATAAAAGAGTTTGGTGTAGTTTCTAAGTATATTTATGGGATTGGAAACTTTGGATGATTTTCGAAAATTTTGTAAGATTTCGCGAATAACAAGATTTTGTTATTCGATCTTTATTGTCTCAAATATAAAATTACTTTCGGTCTTTCGTGATATTAATGAATTTAAATTTATAATTCTGTCCCATTCTCTCACTAGTGATCCTCAACTCTTAAATTTCCTTAAAAATATTCATGACATTTTTTAATCACATTCGATTTTACGAGATACATCAAATCTTCGTACTTTTTCCTTGATATTTGAATTGCATCTTCGTCAGCATTTTTGAGCTCGACATTTTTGAAATCAACCGACCTTCTAGTTTGTTTCACTAAATTAAGTTCTTCTCTGAATTCGGATTCAGAATATGAAACCTTATAGAAAAATTTCTCAGGATACTGTCTTCCTACTTTGAATACCGCTGCATTACAAAATTTAACAACTTGGCCTGATTTGACTTTCCCAAAATTAAAACTGGTTTCAAAATGCATTTTTTTTTAAGTCGTAGAAGTCATCATAGATCATTTCTTCAACATTGTACGGCCATCCTTGTTTTTTGGTGGTTTTGAGTATACAGAAATAATCGTTGGGTGTATAAATTGGGTCTGCCTTTAGGGATCGTTTATTGTTCTTTTCAATCAGAGAATGAACATTGTTGCCTTTGTTTTAAGGGGTTTACCTATGTGAATATTTTTTTTGATTTTTTTTTATTGGCGAAAAGTATGCTAACACATCCCTAGAATTTAAATCAAAAAGGTCCAAATACTAATTTACTTCAGAAAATTTTTGAGAATCAATTTTCTGAAGCAACTCCAATGCTTGAAAAACGTAAAATTTGCTCGCTTTATACTACATAGTAATTAATATACACTGTATAGGGCACGTTCCTTCGTAAACGATCAACTACACGCTGCATTTGAGGTTAAAGTACTACAGTAAATCGTTCAATGCAGTCGTGTGGTCCATCGCGCCGAAACATGTGTCGAGCGGCAAGCCGGTGCTCGATATCGTGATGGATATCGCAGTTATCTTATTTAATGATAGACTGCCGGGCCTTCTCCCCATCTACAACTCATTAGGATTGGCTGCAGGACCTAATTTTTACAATTTCTGCTTAGAAACAGACGCCTAGCGAATAAAGGCTGCTGACCGCTCAATTTCCGACGTTGTAAAAGAGGCGAGACGCGGCCTTTTAGCATCAAGAAAGGACAAGGAGGAGAAATCCACGGTCTTGGAAGGCCAACTGTATGGTGCTGGGATAGCAGAGTAAAGGTGAAAAAAACCTTTATACAGTAAAATTTTGAAAATTCACAACTTTATAAGGTTTTGAAAATTTAAACGTGTTTATCTCGAAAGTGTATTTTTGAAATTTGCCGGAAACGGAACTCTTTCAGTTTTCATCCGATTGACTTGCCGTGATAACTGTAGCCTCTTAATATGATTATCAAGTGAAGTGATCACGATTTTAGCGATTGGTTCTGTTTAAAAAAGTTATAAGCAATTGAAGTCATTTTTTTGGGTCGAAAATGTATTTTTTATTGTTAAATGGCCGCCATTTTGCGAAAAATCGATAGTTAACTATTATCTTGTGTACTTCACTAGCAAAACTCATGGAGTTTATGAAAAAAAAATTTATTGTTCCAGATGCCGATGGGGCTGAGAAACTTGTCCGGCCGCGGAACGTCTTTTGTAAATACTAGTGACTTTGACGGGCACTACAGCCGCCATTTTGTATTGAATTTAAAATAAAAAATTTTTTTTTGCACTACCGACATGTATTTATATTAATATATTATTTATTAAAGCTTTCTTTCAAAATCCTTGAAAAAAAATCCTGGAAAAAAGGCTTGTTTTTTAGCCTTCACATAGGTATAACCTCTTAAGTGTGGCCACTTACTAAATACTTATGGTTAATAGATTCAATGCCTGCGTACTTAGCGATAGAATAGATGTATGCTGCCAATATAAATTAATTTTTTTGTTGTCCTGCACAATTGTCCGAATACAAGACAACTTTCAAATCATTACCATTGTAAGATTCACTCTTTAGCTTCAGATAGTGAAGCAAACAGGTACCAATCTCATTGGGCCCTCTTTTTCCTTGTCCTTCATGCCACATAAAACAGGTAACTGGCCCTTGTCCTTTTTCGGCCGGGTTACGAACAATAAAGTTGTAGGTCGATAGTTTTGATCGGTAGTAAAATGTAGATACATCTCCTCTTGGCATCGGCAGTGCGGCCTGTAAGTCGAAACAGACAACAAGGTATGAATGATTCTCGACAAGCTTCTCTTTACCTTTTAATTTTTCTTGTCAGCTTAATACTTCCTCTATCTAATGGCACAAATAGCTTTCTTCGAATATTTTCTTCCCTTCAGCATTAGCGTTTTCGTACTCAACACATTTCTGGCATTGATCCATTTTAGGAGAGAAAAAGGGCAAATTAAAATCATTATTAAATATGTTCGTTGCCTTCTTAAGGATTCTGGATTTGTGCTAAACAGCATTGAACCAACCCCGCCTGACAGCTTCAGTCTAATGATTGTTCAACGCATCATACAGTTAATTGTTAGTTAGGACTTCTGATTTTGTTAGCATTTATGTCATGTTTATCAACGGAACCAGAAAAGCTTAGATGCTAAAACCGAATATAACTAGGCACAGTAAGCTTAAAACAATACCTTCGCATGATGGTTTGAAGTCCATGAAAATTTTGTTTGTATTGATGTAGCACTCATGATATCTAGGTTAACGGTGTGTGATGTTATCTAGGTGTTAGCTTCCTTCCCCTCCCCATCTTTCCACTGGGGAAGGAATTCCCGTAATTTGAAGGTGCCTCTAGGCGTCGGAACACAAGGCCTAATCCGAAGTAATCTATCAAATAGTTCCAGGCTAGATTCTCGGGTTGACAGAGGAAGTGTTTAGAGTTTATTACTCATATTGAAAAATCATTAAATAAAAGCATGAAAAAATTACGAATGAAATTCAATTCAAAACATTCACTAAGCAACTTTCTGCGTTGGAATTACTTTCGGAAATTGTTTATATATCTTCATTTTCTAAATTCATCTTCGATCAAACTGTTTGCTTCTGAAAAAACTTGCGGATATTCTTCCTTTCTAGCTTGTTTCCTTATCGACAGACAATCTGTCAGAAGCAAATTTTCGATTAGGGTGAATTAATCGTTGCCATAATAAATTAATTAATCGCCTACCAGAAAAGTCAAGTCGAAGTATCGATATTGCCGTCATGTGTCCCAAAACAATCGTAAAACTAAATACATTTCCAAAGTAGTTTCTTTGGCGCTAACTTCCACTGATGTAATTTTCCGTTTAACTCGATGCTGCAGGAAAGGTTGAAGTTATACCCAACCAAACTTTTTAACATAGATGTTTATTCGGAAACTTTTTCGGCTTTTTCATCATTTCATTTTATGAATGGAATGATTTTGCAAAGTTTTTCCGGCATTTTTCAAGGGTTTGACGTTGTATTGTATTTGCATATTGTTACGCTTGAATTCACTTTCGCCAAGTTGGGTATTATTTTTTTTTGCTTATTTAATCAGGAAGGTGAATATGGTGGTAACCTTTATAAATGCTTTACGGGAATAAATATTCCTTGGGAAGCTTAAGGCCTGCTTACCGAAAGATGAAACTCGCATTGTCACGCAATGGGGAAGGATAAAGGAAAGTAATTCCAATCACGCAGTAAAATGTTTGAAGAAATTTATTTACTTTGTTCATTTATATCTATTATTATCGAGACATGATTTTTGAGCCAGATTGAATAGAAAAAGAAGAAAAATTCTTCCATAAAATCAACACTCGATTTTGAATCCTGAACACATCCCACTTAAAATATCCCAAAAAATCATGTCCTTTAAGCGAAAACTGTTTTTGTGAAGTGTTTTTCTTCGAACTTTTCAAATTTAATTAGATTTTTGCAATGTAGAATCAAACACGTAACATTTCGTGATACGTCATAAACGATCCTTGCTGAAGTCGGTACTGCTGCTGGAGTTAATTTCAATGAATTCAAGGGGGTCTTTGACTTGGTAAGAAGCTTTGAACGATATATTTAGGGTGAGATATTGTTAAGGAGCTACCAATCAAAGAAAAGTCATCCTATTTCATTCATCTATGTCTTTCAATTTTACGCTACGTGGATTTCTAAGCAAATTGATATGAAGAGTGTGTAGAAAAATGAATCCTCAATAACAATTGGGAGATGTGATTTATTGTGTTTGTTCATCGATCGATTTAATTTGACTCTTGATTGAATTATGAAAAACTCGTATGAGTTTTATTTCCGAAGAGAAAGATTCCTTCATCTGTGTTATATGGAATCAAGTACAAATGAGCGAGTAATCTTTTTTATACCGTACACGTAAGGGGGCTAGTTGAAAAATGGGGGTAATAGAGGTTTAATATATAGAAAACACATATGCCAGGTGTATCCATAAGTTTTTTCCGTTTTTTTTGGTAAAAACAAGTAATTTTCTAGACAAAATATTTTGGCTTCAACACATTTCATCCATCTTTCCGGTAATTTATTAATACCATGCCGGAAAATTTACTTGTTTCTCGCCGTAAACCATCGAGCAACTTCCTGACTTACTCGAAATCACTGTAGAGCTGCTCTGCCTGCCTCATTGATAAGAAGAGGTAATAGTCAAACGTCACATCCAGGCGATTTTTACAACCAGCATTGCGTGCCCCAGATCCTTTTTTTTCAGGCACAAAATTCGACATGATTGATCAACAAGATAAAACACACACGCTAGTTTTGGCGGACTTAACTTGAGTGTGTTTGTAGCTAAATGTCAGACGATCGAAATGGTGTATGTGTCAAATTAAAACGATGCGTATTTTTCGTTGGCGCCATCTCCTAGTGAAATCAAATCAAAATCCAAAATAGGGAAAGTACATTGATAAATCACTAAAAATAGCTGAAAATGAATTGAAGTGTTGCGAAAATCGTGTCACTATACGAACATTTTGGGGAAAATGCGGACAATAAATTGGGCTAAGAGCCACTTTATGCTTTATATGTCTATGGTTACGATACACACTGCTTTGTTCAATACTCTACATAGCATTGTACGGATGTTGGCGCCATTCTTAGTGCGTTGATCCCATTTCTCACCAATGTCTCTCACCTGTCATTTCCTGTTTACCTTTTTTAACCGCAATATTTACAGTATACGCCATCTATATTCGTACTTCTTGATAATTAGGTGAAAAATGGTTTTTTCATTCGTTTTCTCGACAAAAAGACAAAAATATTTTTAGACAATCACAAGGAGTATTCAAACATAAATACTTTATTTTTCTTCCGTAAAATTTAACCACCCCTCCCAAATATCAGAAAATATTGCTCGTTTATAGAATGTAAAGTCTTTATTTACACATTTTTTGCGGATTTGCCTTACCTGATTCACCTCACCTCAACCTTATGTAAGGTTTTCAAACTTAAATCTTACAAGATTTTATGCCAAAGGTTAGTGCCAAAAACCGCTGTTATGTTGAACTTCTGTTGCTGGTTTGCAAAGATGCTCTTTGACATCTGGCGGTCAGCTGTTGCAATTATGAACACATGATGTCAAGTGTGAACAATTTCATACAGCGCACAGCCATGAGCTATATGAAAGTTTTGACGAGCCGAAGCTATCAACAATCGTATGGCTCAGGTAGCTGCAAAAGTATGGTCATGTAAATCGAATGGACGAACAACGGATACTAAAAAAGGTATTCGTAGGGTGAACTGAAAGCGGAGACCAGTGGGGAAACCGAAGAAACTGACTCAGATTTTACTCTGTTGGCGAACACAGCTCGTCACTGCTCGGATTTCCAAATCGGAGGACACGGTCAATGGATGAAGACAATTAGTGGCTCTGAAAATTTAGTGGAAATGTAAGCTCAAGAGATGCTGCAGACCTCCGAAGATAAAAATATATAAATCTTAAAAAAATTAAGTAGGCTTTCATGTTAAAAATTTCCAAAAAATTGACATTGTTTTTATGGATTTTGTTTCTTATATAATCATAATTACGATTTAAAAGATCTAGGTGCGATATAAAAATTTTAAACCAGTTGTTAAGCACCTATGGTGGAACGCGGCATGCGGATTTTTCAACTCTCAAGCCAATTTTATCGCGCTCGGGTCTCATCTCGTTTAGAAACATATGTTTCAATTTGTTCTTGAAAAATATATCATATATTTAATATTTTACACATATTTCACATAGAAAAAAGTTCTGTACTCTAGAGATGCTAACTTTAAACGTTTAAAAAAAATGATTGAAAAAAAAAACGATTAGTATTAGTGACATGTTACTTTTGTCCATACACTTATATCGATATCGCAGTTCATTGCATGGTTTCTCATGTATTTTTATCAAATTCTTCTATCGCATTCCCTCATTTCATCCTTTTCCAAACAACTTCAGTTCACGGTGAAAATTCGCTGTAAAGTTGCATACCGTCTCCTGGATGATTACTTCGAATTCTTGGAATGTTCAATAACATTTTAAGTTATCAAACCGAAACATTTCATGATTTATGTTGTACTTTTATCATGTTCCATAATACGTGATATTCAGCTTCGAGTCCTCGAATTCTCAAGTGACATACACCTACATCACCTGTCAACGAAGAAAAGCGACACCGATTACGATGTCAGAATATAAAATGAAAATGTGTATCCAGTACAAGAAGGCCAAGTGACATTCAGAGCCCAAAGAAGTTATGGCTCTATGCTTAGAAGAAGTCAGAAAATATCTTAAGTTTGCAGAATTTTTTTTTTTCATTTGGATACGTGACTATTGGTTGAAACCTGAATCAGTTGGATGCAAGTATCCTTTCGGAAAAATGCACGTTTAATAACTTATATGCGTGCATGATTATCAAGATCAATTCATTTTTAGTGTATGCGTTCTATTGGAGTGAATTGAGAGTTTACGTTTCAGTAAATGAAGCAACTACCGTGTTAACATAAATCAAAATGTCACAAAAGGTGTTGAAACGGAACACAATAATTCTTTTGAGCTCATATGGACAGGCACATATTCTCAGCAAACGCATTTGTGAAAATACTACAAGGATGCTTCCTATCTAACTATAGGGCATTTGCGTAGAAACACTGTTCAGTGTTTAGTGAACTTTATTTCACTTTTGGCTTAGTGAAATTACATTTCATTAGGCCTAGTGAAATTACAAATTACCGATAACTAATATGACATTTTGGAGGGTAAGCATCTGTCAACAAATTCCAGTATGTCATAGGTTTTGATTGTACAAACAACATAGTTTTTTTCGCTTCAAAAATGTCGAATTACTTGCCAGAAAAAGAGGTTTTGCGGGGAAGTCTAATAACCTTCTTTCATTTGAAGAAAACGGCAGCAGAAACTTATTGATTGTTAGTGGAAGCATATGGTGAACATGTCCCAAGCCAAGACACTTTTGAACGATGGTTTAAAAGATTTAAAAGTGGCGATTTCGATGTCAGCAACAAAAACCGTGGAAAAACACCAAAAAAATTCGAAGAAACAGATTTGCAACCAATATTGGATGAAGACAACACACAAACTGAAAAACAGTTGACAGAAGCGTTAGAAGTTACTCAGTCAGCCATTTTACAACGTTTAACAGCTATGGGAAAGATCCAAAAAGCTTGAAAATGGGTGCCGTATCAATTGAAAGAAAGAGACATCGAAAGGCGAAAAATCATTTGTGAAATTTTGCTTCCCAGACAGAAAAGAAAAGGTTATTTGCATCGGATTGTTACTGGCGATGAAAAGTTGATTTATTTCGACAATCCCAAGCTGAAAAATTCATGGGTAGACCCAGGCCAGCCATCAACATCACAACCAGTCCGAAATATTCATGGAATAGATATGATAAATATTCATGGAAAGAAGACTTTGCTGTGTATTTGGTGGTATAGTAAGGAACCTATATTACGAACTGCTGAAACCTGGTGAGAATATTACTGGCGAACGTTAACGACAAAAACTGGTCAAATTGAACTGCGCACTTAAGGAAAATCGACCAGAATTTCACCAAAGACATGATAAAGTCATTTTTCGATATGACAATGCTCGGCCGCATGTTGCAATACCTGTCCAGAACTACTTGGGAAAATATTAATTGGGAAGTTCTGCCCCACCCGCCATATTCACCTGATTTGATATTCTGACTACTACTTGTTTCGATCGATGCAGCACGGACTTTGGGAACAGCACTTCTATTCTTACGAAGAAGTCGAAAATTGGCTAACATTGGCTAATAACTTTTACTTGATAATCTTAATCAATGGTGTCACGGCTCAAGCCGGGCCTTTATCTCCAGGATTAAACTTTTCAAACTTTTATGGTTGGGCGATCTCGTTCTTCAGTTGACCACTCCTAACAAATATCGACTGTCAGTGTTTATCGGGTCTTCCGATCGAATCCTCGGTCTTCTGAAGAAGTCTAAACGAAGACCTATGAAAGCTCCTATTTCCATACGACGGATTTTATGCATATAAAATATTGTTCTTTATCTTAAGTTGTACGTTGCTCTATCTCTCGATTATTACACAACACAATCGTATTTATAATTGGCTTGGTAAACAAAGTTGCGGAAGCATCTGTTGGTAAACTTCACAGCAAAAATAAGTAAAGAAGTTTTTTTTAACGAGTCGCTTAACCTGTTCGCAATAATTTCTGATGACTGCAGTTGATGTTCGGTATATTCACTCACAAAATACAAATGTAGATCACTCCATTGTTTAATTTTATCTAAATGCAAAGAGTGGCATAAACATTTTTGTGTGATTGCGAGGACGATTCAATAAGTACACGTGTTAGAATTCAAGACAAAATTTTCCAAAAAATTCTTTTTTATTTTTCAACATAGTCCCCTATTAAAAAGATAGACTTATCCCAATACTGCTTCCATTTTTTTGACCCCTCCTAAAAATAGAATTTGTCGAACTCTCCAAAATACGCCTCTGTCTCGGTGTGTGAGCCAGATTAGGTGAATACGGGGGTTGCGGTAGCAATTCATGCAGGTTGGCGGCGAAAACTCCGGTAACAACACCTTCTCTTTCGGTCATGGCTCCTTAAATTTTTTGTCGAAGTGGTCCAGTAACTCAATGTAACATTTTCTAGTTAATGTTCTTCCTTTTACAAAGAAAATCCAAGGGAATGACGCCGTTCGCATCACAAAAAAGCAGCCGATTCAACTAGTAAAATTCATTATTTTGATGGCTGCTTAGTATTTGATATGTTATGATGAATCCATGTTTCATTTACGGTCACAACCCATGGCAAAACTCCTTCGGACCTCGCTTAAATTGCTCCAAATACTGAATTGAAGTTGACAGGCGCATCCGTTTGTTGTTCACCGTAAGCAATCGTGGAAAACATTAGGCCGACAATTTTGTGGTCGCCAACTTATCATGTAAAATATTGATTGCCGTTCCGGTTGATATACCTACGGCCTCTGCTACTTCACGCACTTTCGTTCTTCGATCAGTGTGAATCATGTCGTAGACTTTTCGAAAGATTTTTCTCCTGGGCCTGGCAACTGCGGTTATATAAGGCGAATTTTCCCATTAAAAAGTGGATGCTTTTATCTCCTCGCATTATTTTTATCCAAAAACAAAAGTGAATTACCGATCGATACTGCGTTCGGTATCACGGTATTCGGTAGAATCACGAAACACGTCTTACTCGAATGGCTGCCAAATCCAAACTAACCTATCAATCAGTCTGACATTTTTTACCGTTATTTGATAACAATATTTCATAACAAAAGCCCCCAGGAACGCACTCTGTCGTCAATCATGGACACTTATTGAACCACCCTCGTATAGCAGGAAAGTTTCATTTTAATCTACTCACTGCAGAATTATTTGCATCAAACTTAGTCTTGCAGAAGTCAGAACCAAACACTTTAATTTTTTGCAGAGCTGTTCTCGCAGACGTAAATAATTCAATAATTTTTTTATAAATTCCTTCAGCTATGGCACCTGTCTTCATGTCATCTGCATTCTCTTTTGAAAAACATTCTTGGCATTTGCATACGTTGGGCAATTTTAAAATTAGGTAATGCATCCTTTACCAAAGGAATTAAATGCTCACAAATTTCCATAGGCAAATTGTGTTCCACTTTTCTAGTCAGAAAGTTCAAGAGTTCGGAGAGTCATTCTGTTCATATCTTTATTTTGCAGTAGGTTTTCATTTTCAGATTTCAATCTTCCCGCTTCACTTTCCGATGCAGAATCAGAGCTATTACTCGTTTTCTTATTTGGAGTTGCTTTATTTTCAAATGGCTGTATACTAGACGCCTATACTTCCACAAAAAGGAACTAAAAAAAAATACACTCACGGTTTCACAACACGGAATATGATAGCAAACGATTCTAAACAACTCGTGTATTTTGATGAGCACAAATTCGTAATTCCCCATAAGTTGACCTTCGCTACAATATTTAGCTGTAGCAGTTACTAATTATTTTCACTGGAAATCGATATTGTTGATAGAGTAACGGTTGACTCAAACTTATGCATTTATAATTGAAATCAGATTTAAACAATAATAGTTATCAATTCAACTAACATCTCACTACACTTTTTACCACACTTATTGCTAGGAAAGATCCTGATTGAAGTTTGATTCACCATGCAACGTCTCCGGCGGTGATCATCTATTCGCCAAAACATTTTATTTGTGTATATTCACCTCTATTGCAACGACTCTCGTGGTGAGTATTTAGTCTTTACGAGGTAAACTTTACCACCCTATGCAACAACCATACTCGGATGTTGTTAAATTTGCTGCGTCTCATGTGAAGTCACGCAGGCTAATGATTATGTTGCAATTATAGATTATGTTACCTTATAATTTACAATAATTTTGGAAGTAAATTTGTGTTACAATGCGATAATAATGTTACAAGTGAGATCTACGCTGATAGCGCTCCTTGCAATTAGAGAACAGACAAAGTGAGAATAGATAGAGAGAGAAAATATAGCCAACTTAATTTATAAAGATTTTCCTTAAGGAGTAGGGTGACCGGTAATTCTTGTTGCCTTCCGAAAATTAAAATTAGGTGTAAGGATCATGAACTTAGTTTATTAAACTAAAACTAAGCCTTAGACATTAATTTACTGAGTCATTAGATAATTCATTTGGTTTTTTTTCTCGCAGACGACGTGAAATTTGTCTTATATTTTGTATAATAATTATTATATATTATGGTATTATAATATATTATTTTAAAGATTAAGGTTTAAACTATCTTCAGTCAAAAACTGATCGTAATTGGGAAACGAGAAGTTGATTAAAAATAAATTTATAAATGAAGAATCAAAGCGAGTATTATAAGCATATTTGATTGTTTTACTTCTGAAAGCCTAAAAATTCGGTGCAATGTCAAAAGAAATTGTGTGAAGCTTATGAAAAGGACTGCCCCACTGAACGTCAGTCTCAGCGTTGGTTTGTACGCTTTCATTCTGGCAATGTGAATGTGCGAGATTCACCACGTACTGGTTGTCAAAGCACTACTGATGACGAGAAGATAAAAGCATTAATCGAAACTAACCGAGGTATGAGAACTCGAGAGATAGCAGGAAAGCTTGACGTATCAAATTCAAACATCGACTTTCACTTACAACAGGTTAGTTGCGTAAACAAACTAGATGTTTTGGTTCTTCAAGATTCAAAGGAAAGCAATCATATAAAACGCATTAACATATGCGGCTTTTTTTTTATCGTCACCAAAACGAGTAACGGGTTGTAAAAAACGGTTGGTGTACGATATCGAAAAACGTCAGAAAACGAGCAAGCATCAAGGAAAATGAGCCTCTACAGTTGACATCTAAGGTCCATATTTACGAAAAGTAGATTATGTTTTTTGTATGGTGGGATTGCAAGGGTTGAGTCTGCGTGAAGCTGCTTACAAGAAACCAAATTATTATTCGAATGTCTACTTTCGTCTACTATCGAAATTGGATCAAGAAATCATGAAAAAACGTCCTGAACTGGACGATCGCAGAAGCGTTATGTTTCATCATGATAACGTCAGAACTCATACCTTTTTGATAACCCGTCAAAAATAATGGAGCTCACTTGGGAACTACATCCACTTTTTGGTCCTGACTTAACACCACCAGACTATCATCTTCTTCCCTCTCTTCAAAACCATTTGAATGGGAAAACTTTCGATTCCGGTCAGGCTGTTTAAAACGAGTGGAACCAGTTCTTCGCTTTTAGAAACCAAGGCTTCTTCGAACGTGGAATTTTTCAACTTACCGAAAGATGACCAAAGGTCACCCAACAAAATGGTCAATATATCATTGACTATTATTTCTTGTTATTATAAGTAAATTTAAATTGAAAAAACATAAAAAAAAACATTAATTAGAGAACAACCCACTTGTCTTCTTTGTTACAATCAAAGTGAAATCACTTCCAGAAATTAAACACATGTAGCCTGAATTCCCAAAAACGATTGAAATGCTAATTTTTTCATTGTTTTCTCAAATCAAGGAGCCAATATGTTTGTTTATCATCCAATACATATAGGATGAATTTGTTAAAACGGTCGGTAAAGACTGATTATATGAAATCTGCATTTATTATTAATTTGCGCCAAGATAACAAATAATCTATCAATTGCTTGGGGCCACACGCGCGGGAATTTAAGTAAATTTTTGCCGCTCGTGGAACGGAGATTTGATGTGCATGAATTATATTGGATTTCCCAATAAGGATCCATGTAAAAAATGAAATATCGTAACCAATGTAACCGTAAGCGCACTCGAAATTGTTCTCAAATTAAGACTAAGGACATCCCATTTTCAGACAATTTGTCACTTAAATTGACATAAAACCATGCTTTACTTCCTACGAAGTTGCTGTCTTCGTCCTTACATTGTAACATTGCTGGATGATTTTAGAACTCTTAAAGTCACGTTGTTGCGAAATCTGAATTTCTTGGAAATTTATAAAGAAATAGCGTTGGCGACGATGTATATTGTCTAATATATACAGTCACGCATGCATGTACTGTCAGTTAATATTAAATGTAAGCATAATTTATGCCTCTCTCAAGACAAATTCCAGTTCATTAAACGTGCGTATGAGTGAGCTTCATCGCAAATAAGTAAATCCTTGCTAAGTATTAATAACATTAAAGTGTTAACCCTATGATTAAACCTATAACCCCCCAGCGGTTAAAACAATATATCCTGTTTTTTTGAAGTTTGTTATCGCAATTTACCTTATGGATGAAATTTGTTTTATTTAGAATGTTCGGAAGTGTTATTATCAGCTACTGAATTTAATAAAACAGAACTTCGTCCTGCAACGAACTATGCGAATATCGGTAGGCAGTTCGCTTTTGCGAAACATTGTTTCACCATCTCTATCCGGAAACACAAATGTGAAATTTCAATACTAAGAGCTCACTCAACCCTTTAAATCCTGATTAGTTTTTGAGTTTTGTTTGTTTTGTAACACAAAAAGGGACGAACTGAAAATTTTTTATAACTGAGCTGCTAATTATTTTCTTGAAAGTTTTCACTGAATGCATTTCCCTATGATATTTACCCAGAAACGAGAATGTAAACATCTAATACCTGTTGTTCGAGACTTCTTTTTGTCAACAAACATATCAACTGCCACTCAATCATGTTTATGGTAAATATGAATTCGGCCTACTCGAAGCCAATTTAGGAAACATCAAACAGCATCATATCGCCTTTTTCCATCATAAGCTCTTGATCATTTCAGCTTTCTTCTGGGAAATAAGATGAGAAAAGGTTTTTATCTGTAATTTTTCCAGCTTTGTGTGCTTGAATCATTTTGGGGGAGTGTCGTTTCTGGCCAAGTTGATTGGAAAAAAAAAATATATATAAACTCAATTATGCGTTTTCCAGGATATTTCCTGTGTGTATTTGAGTTTCAAAGCTTTAGTTTTGTCTGTAGCCGAGGAAAATGTTAAAATGTTAAATATAGGAAAATGGGAAAATGTTAAATATACATTAAAACATAATATATATTGGTTTTAAATATTTTGTAGATCAAATTTACAAAAAAAAAAAAAAAAATAAATAAATAAATAAATATATATATATATATATATGTATATAGACATAAAATCCAACTTCAGCTTTTTTTCCTACTACTCTCCTCTTTCACATCGACAATAGTCCACGAACTGCATATCCAATAACTTTTATTTACATGCGTTCACTAATGTGAACATAAAATATCCACATATCCAGACGTACCTACAGACATATTTGGGTAGTATTTCGCACCAGATTTTAAAGTGTTGAAGTTGGTGTCAGTAAGCTTCGCCTTTTCCTTCTGTGTGAATTATCATCATGTGATGGGCTAATGCGAAGTGGTCGATGCTATCTGTTTTTCTTCTCCAGCTCCTTGCACCGGTTTTATCTTTAAAGGGTTATCCAGAAAACCCCTGAAACATCACTTGACCACCGAAAAATTACAAAAATATTGACTGTGAATAAGTGGCAATATCACACTTCTTACCTCACGGAGAGGGAGGCCTCCTCCTTGGCCTCCACGGCCTAGAACTGGAGGACATCCAAATAGACCTACAGTCCCAGGGCTTCCATCCTCTGGACGTGTTCTGACTCAAAACTCAACGTAGGCCCTCCAAACTGCTCAAAGATTTCCTCCTAAAAAAGGAAACATCCATTTATGATATAAAATCTGTATGCAAGCTTATCTGACAGGTGGAGGCCATAAAACCACGTAACAGACAGCCAATGTTCCACAATTGTCAGCAATTTGGACACTCCTCAGGCGATTGCTATGCCATGGCTCGTTGTGTGAAATATGACGGCTTGCATCACTTGACACAATCCAAGAAAACAATACAAGAAAAGCTAAGATGCGTGAGGTCCAGGGTCCAGGGCATGCTTAAAGCACAACTTACCACACTTAACGCGTTCACGCCGGCGCGGGCCACCGGTGGCCCACACTAAACTGTCTCATCGGGCGGCGCGGGCCACCGGTGACCCGCACTAATCTGTCTCATCGGGCGGCCCGGGCCATCGGTGACCCTCACTAAACAGCCCTATCGGGCGGCGCGGGTCACCGGCGGTACGCATTCGATTGTGTTCTGAATTATTAGATTATTAAACCCTGAGAATTAAAATAACATAATAATAAAATAATCACGCGCCGCCAGATGAAGCGCGATGTTAATTTGAGCGCCGCCTCATAGCAAAACAAATTAAAAACGGCCCCGGCGTGAACGTGTTAAACACAAATGTACCAGTTGAATCACGTCTCTATACTCACGTGGAATGCTAATTCCTTGCTTCAACGAATCTGAGAGTTTAGACAATTTATTCTCGACAATAAATTTGAAATTATTTGAAGCCCGGAACGCGTCTCCATTTTCCTAACTACATCTTTACAGAAATGCTAAATTGTCAGGCAGGGGAGGAGGAACGGCCATTCTCGTGAGGACAAACGTGAGACATCAATTGATCAATACTCCACAGTTACAAACAACAGAAGGAACAGCCATCAAAGTGCAGACGAATTCTTTTGAGTTTGTGGTTATTTCGGAGTACAACCCATCAAAAAACAGGCATTTAGAACAAGATTTACACACCTTATTTGAAATAGAACGGCCGCTTCTGGTCATTGAAGACCTCAATGCCTACCATAGGCAATGGGGTGCTGTGAGAAGTAATCAAGCTGGGACTGAGCTAAACAGCTTCAAGCGATAACGCAAGCCTGCACCTACCCAATGAGCCAACGCATTTTGGTCAGATACCAGGAAATATCCTTGACTTTGGAATTTCCCGAGAATTCCAGCAAATATATATTACGAATAAATGTCCTCAATGAACTCTTCTCAGATCACCGACTGGTACACTTCCTAAAAGGAAGTCTATTAGATAAACCTATAAGAAGTAGGAAGAAAACTGACTGGCAAGCTTTCCACGATCATCTGACTAATGCAATTTTCATCCAAGAAGTACAGCCGAGAAAAGATGCCGAGAAAACTATAGAGAGAGTAACGAACACTATCAAGCAGGCAAAACAGGACAACACAGTTGCAACTTCGATAAGGGAATACAATCCTTACGAACTCCCGCGCGAAATCAAAACCAACAAAAGCTAACCGGTTGACAAACGAAATTTGAGACCGGGGGAGTTTCTTGCAGAGCCGTGAGCCTGACGAGAATGCCTTCTGGAGGATGTTCAAATACTTCCGGACACGGTACAACATATTTGTGCCAGCAAGACACGGCCCAAATGGAATAAAATATGACAAATCCGGTAAAGCAGAAAACCTTTGTTGATGCGCTGGACCCTCAATTCCGCGGAAATACCTCCTGGGATGAGGATCTTGACGAAGAGGACGCAATATTAAATCAAGCTAGAAAGCTTCTCAAAAATGTACTACAATCGGGAGAGGTGATGCGACCGATTGACACACGGGAAACGAAAGACTTAATACTACGACTTGACAAACGGAAAGAACTAAGGCTCAACGCAGACACGAACATATCGTTGAAGTGGCTGCCAGACAACTTTATAAGCATCTTTACAGACACAATCAACAAGCGGAAAATCGCAGCGAAAAACGCATAATACCGGACAAACAATATGGATTCAGAGAAGCACATTCGACAGAACTCCAACTAGTGAGGGTGACCCAGCACATCAGAAATAGATTTAGTCGCAGAAAGTGAATAGGTCTAGTTATGTTTGACCTAGCGAAAGCCTTGGATAAAGCCTGTCATGCAGGACTTATACATGGCTTCAGAATTTATATATGAATGCATGGATTCCTCCACCATACATTCAATTTATACACACATTCCTGAAAGGCAGATCTTTAAGAGTTAGGGTGGAAGATAATCTCTCGAGCCTGCGAATTATTCAAGCTGGAGTTTCACAAAATCCACCCATTCCACCAATTTTGGTAAATCTGTACTCGAGCAGTCTCGAGCAATCTCGAGACAAGCAGCAGTTATCACTTCAAAACTGGAACACTCAATTGAAATTATGCAAGAATTCTTCCGCAAATGGAAAATCAAAACAAACAAAGACAAGACCCTAGCAGTATTCTTCACAAGACGCAGTGCACAACAACCAATGACTCTACACGTAGACTCCAACACAATACCATAGAACAGAACAGCTAAATCCTTAGCACTCACGCTCGACGACAGGATGACTTGGACAGTCCACAAAAAAAACATCACTGTGCATAAGTATATCCTCCTCCTTACATCCTCTCCTCGTATCTGGTCGATTAAATTTAAAAAACAAAATCCTCATATACAAACAAATTATCAAACCAACACAGCAGAACCGCTTTCTGTCAAACAGCGAAAGCGCACAAAAAAGCGCTCTAGTCCCTGCAAAATACAGCCTTACGGTGGATTTGCCGAATTCCACGGTAGTTTCGGAACACGGGCAGACGTACGTATTGACACAGTCGAAAAACACATACGAGACAGGGCACTGAAACTATTTGACAGAATAGACGAGATTCCAAACAGAATTATGAAAATCCTCAAAATCCCAGATGAAATAAACAGCAGGAACTACCTAAGCCTCAGATCAATAACTAATTAGAAATCTAAAATGATAGATTGTTGTGTTATGTTATGGTGAGTGTTTGACACTCACAGACAGGAATAGAGCAAGAGTGCTGAATCGCACAAGCTCCCCGTAACCCATGCTCGTAGTTCTCCTTTCACCAGGGACTTAACTTGCAGGCAGGGGTCTGACCTATGGGGACACAAACCTTATTGTGGTATTTATGACTTATTGTGGGACTGAGGTGTCCCATCCGTCCCACAATTTTCATCCGTCCATTTTTGAACTGGATTTTCCAATCGATCAACTTTATTGATTATTTTGTGCCAAAGGAGGATGTTGAGCATACCTTTCGGACACTCAATACTATGAACTCGGCTGGGCTTGATGGCATACCCAACATTGTCTTCAAAAATTTACCAGAACTAATCATTACTGACTATATTTGCATTTTTAAGCAATACCCTCGACAAAATGTATTTTTCGAGAAATTGGAAGAACGCCATGGTTACTCCATTTTTGAAGAAGAGATCCCAGCGATCCGAAACGCTATAGGCGATAAGCTTGTTGCCGAATGCAGACAAAGTTATGAGTGTTTCTCGAACAGAAATATCAAGAAACATTTTGAGGACAAAGATATCACAGATAGTCGTCAGTTTGCCGGACTATATTGAGTGCCTTTTTGAGCCGAAGAGATCATAATGGTAAAATTACCAGCCAAGGAATCCCTAAAGGTATCTTAGGCATCGTTACTTGTTACAGTCATAGGATAATTACAACCAGTGCTAATATTCTCTGGTCGCATCTCTCAGACAAAGTTAGAAAAAGTGAAAGTAGATTTGTTTAAGGCAAAAGTTTTTCCCACGAAGATCTTCCCACGATAAGAACGAGTCACCGTGAATAGATTCCAGGCATCTTTATCATTTTCGACGAATTTTTGGTAAGCTGAGCTGGCTAGGAGTCCTTGCAAAGCGAAGCTTTTGGAGAGCATCATTTCTGCTAGGTTTACATATGTACAGGTTGTGTGTTATGTTGTATATATGTTCCAACAGACGCCTTTTCCACAGGAGTCTGTTGTGGGGCCTTCTTGTGGAGGTGAGAGTACTATTCGTGGCGGTTGACTTCTTTCGAAGAGTCAGCGGGGGGTTTTGTTTGAATACTTATGTGTATGTTGTCAGTTTGTAAGACATTATTTGGGTTCTACGAATTGATTTCTACGAAATCATCCGAAGTGGATTGGGTTACAGATTGGGAAAAAGCTTCCCACTGAGACGCATAAACGACTGTATTACATGGATCCTGTTAGAAAAAGTCTCATGCCACTATTTCGAAAGTCTTTAAGGAAATTTTTTTTGCAAGACATGTTGCGGTGGAGTTTTGTGTGAAAGTAAATTTGTGAATTGTGTATCCAATATTCGATGAATATAGGATATTTAGATGAACTGAATTAGTATTTGACAATGCTTTTTCCTGATTGTGTTTTGTCAGCGGTTATTTAGAAAGTTGCAACTTTAAAATATTGGATCTAATGGTAACTCCTTCTTTTCGAAGGAGTTACCTTACTTAAATGTGGCTGTATTTCGGTTTCTGTGGAATGATCAATTATGCCGTTGAGGCTTCTAATACTTCTGGTTCAGAGTTCTACTAGCACTCTGTAGAAAATAAAGTTCAAGTTTCCGGTGCGAGATTCACTTTCAAGTTCTTTGAGAGAATCTTTTGAGTCTCATTGAGTGAATATTTTGGGCCTTTTTCAAATTTTCAGCATTATTTTCCGTTGACCTCAAGATTTCCTGGAGCTGTTGGAGATGCATGTACAACCCGGTGTAAATTTTGATGTTGAGATTCGTGAATGGTAGGCCGAGTCTGTAATTTTATATATTTAGTGCTATAGTTTCACTAAACAACAGTAGAGACTTCTGTCACACAGTGAAGAATCGGACTGTCACTCTCAAAAACTTGTTGCGACGTAGTTGCGTATAAGATTGTCGTTGAGAATGCTCTTAGAAAGTTTTGTTGTCAAGGATCTGTCAACTTTAGGCCCAGTAATCTTCGTTTACGAAGTGATTCGACCTCAAGATCATCTCAAGATTTCATTTCACGTTACATCTTTCGAGGTAAAGAACTTTATACCACCCAGTGCCATTGATGAGGGATCTTCTTATTTAAGCATTGTCATAATGGATAATTAGAAGAACGAGGGGTGCTGTCAGTTGTTTTGGCACTGCAAAAATACTCACTCAATGTCCCTCGAAGCATGAAACCGTACATCCTCATAGTTCCGGCTCAAGGTTACAATACTGGTTTCTAATTGATTCACATACGCACATGGCGCTCCCACGGTGATGTTACCATGAAGGACACCGACCCTTTTAAGGAAGGGATTTTGATTCAGAACTCAAAAACTTGTCGGAATTATTTTCAACCCTTTCGTTCGATTGTTATTCATCTCTCAACGTGAACGTGGTTATTTGATTGGTAAATCCCTGCGGCAATCTTGGACCGACCTCCAGAGTTTATTTCAACTTCCACAATATCTTTTTTGTAAAGCGGTTCAGACCATAAAATAACTTCGGACCGGTGAATCCTTCTATTGTTTGTCCAAAACCTGAATTGTCACGAAAAACAGTCTTCTGTTTGGCGAAAGTATGCTCGAGACAGAAACTTACGATACCTCATTTCGAGCTCTAATTTCAAATATGCATAAATAAATCGGGATTGCTTCCAGTCCATAAGATTCATATGTATTCCCAATAGAGTACAGTCAGAACATAGTTATCCGCTTATTTCTTATACCTTTCGCTAGTATCTGACCAGCATGAGCACCCCATCGATTCTCATAAGGATACCAGGAAACGGGTCGATTCCTGGAAAGCTAAAAATCAGTTTAAATACGATCCCAAGAAAATGAGAGAAAATCAGAGAAAATATTCTCATTGATGGACAATACTTAGAGTATCATACTTTGCTCCGCATACTTCCAATAAAGCATTGCTTCAAGATTGGAATTTTTACTCATAAGTAAACTTTGTGAGCTTATTATTATATTATCGTTCCTTTATAGGATCCTAGTGTCCTAGTTAAAATGATTTTAAGCTATTTTTGAGGGTATTCAATGCATCAAACGAAACAATCAATAGGATGACTAAAATTTTTCTCAACGTAATCACAAGGACATTAAAACAAACGCAAAGTCCCCAGCCAAAATATCTTACCCTACGCAGATTAGTTATCGTATCCTGGGTATTTAGCTCCACTGAAATCCCTATGAACATTTCGATTCGGATGTGTAAATCAAATTCCTTACATTCTTGCGTGCCTGCATTTCTACATGAGCTGATACTTGGAGTTTCGTTGGAATGATTGCAAGGCAATTGAGCATGTCGATGAATTTATGACAGGAATGAGGAACCAAAGTGAAAACCTCACGTAGTTTTCAGGTTCTTTGCATGTGTACATATAGTACCATCTTCCACTTGAAATACTTCACTGTTATGCTTTGTTTTTCTGGAGCCTTCTCAAATAGCTGGAACGATCATTAACTGCAAGTATGGCAACAGAACCTCTAAATCCATCATTCCAATACCTAAACTAAGTCTGACGACTGGATCTAGGATTTCTTCTTGCGGAACAAACACGCTTTTGTGTACACATATGAACATACTATTTGTTGGCATATGTTAGCTTACCCACGTTGGCTAGCGAAATCGTTTTATTACACAACCAACGCATTCTGTTTTGTTCCGTGGCTACTATTTAGCAGCGGAACCGTTGGATTCATATGGCTTCAATATCCTCCCTTATGAACGTTTCATCCTGTACACGAAAGAAGTATATCCAGGAAGTTTTAGTTGTATTCACAATGGGAAAATATGTGTTCTTGACGATGTAATGGAGCGTCACTTCAATCCTTTCAATAAATTGGCTAGCATTGTTTAGTATTGGTTATGGGTTATTGGAATTTGCTACTTCCGATCCTTATTGACGGCTCCATAATTGATAAGTTAGTGTTTCGGTCATAAATGAGCTGAAACTGTATGTAGGCTTATACTAGGGGGGAGTTTGCAATTCGTTGTCGAAGGAAATATGTACAACAACGTTGGTTGAAATAATTCATTAAGGAAAATTTACGGGGCGAGGGGTCGGGGGAGGATGATAATCGTTATTGGAAACCAATTTTAATCAAAATAAAATCGAATTATGTTGTAGAAGACATAAAAGAAATACTTTTGGCTGTAAGGTATTTAATCATTTCAAACTCGATAGCATTAATGAACTCTAGAACCAAGAGAAATCCTTTGAGTTGAAGCCGATGTTTTTATATTGAAGTTTCGGGAAGTGTTTCGATCCTTCCTTATTTAAAACTTCAAATAGAAGAATTTTAGAATTTTGTTTGCATCGGTAAATCGTTTCTCATTCCATTTCGATTATTCCCGTCAACAAAAATAACACCCACGAAACGGATGACAAAAAGTGCAATACAACTATAATTCTACCCTAACTTGCTCTATCTCTTTCTGCCAAAAATATCCCGGGAGTATTTTTGCTATTTTGTGTTAAAGCTATGATACGTGTAATTCATTGTACATGAAAACAAATTTCAAGAGAATGTGAATTAGTATAAGTAAATCTGAAATTTGGTGCCCAATTATAAAGAAACTGGTAAAAGGTCTTCATAATTTTTCTTGATTTCTGGATTTCTTTCATTTCACGTTGTTCCGAACGATTCCGTATACTAGAAACTTTATCGTTTGTTGAACAGACTCTTATACGTGAAGGTTAAGGTATGTGTTCTTGATATGAAAATTAAAGGTTCATTGATGTCTCATACGCCTACAAAGACTTTATGGGACGAATGATGGCGTTGCTAACTGAAAGGAAGAAAAAATCCCAAGAAAACGGGGTAAAATTGAAGAATTTTAAACAACTTGGGTACATCACGGAGTGGTATAGTATCAACACTTAATTGGGTACTCACAACGAACCAATTAGTTGAAGACTTTAAATGGAAGGGATTCAGAACGGTAGCATACACTGAAAATATCGTTATACTGATTGGTGGACAATTCCGAGAAACCCTGTCAAGCTTGACGCATGCCACGCTCTGGCTTTTTTTTCGAGTGGGCAAAATTTCAAACGGGCTGCGTATCAATACCGATAAAGGGTAGCTTATGCTCGACTCAAAACACCGAAAACTGGTAACATGTTAGTCAATACTGGTGTCAAGGTCTGTCTCTCGGATGAGTCGAATCTGCTGCACAATGAAGGGTCCTTGCACTGATCTGTTTACCAAATTTTTTTAAATTTTTATTTATTTGATTGTGTGACCATCTGATATATTAGTTAATGTTCAAGGTGGTAGCACATTCTTTTTTCTTCTTCTTGTTGGAAAGTTTTATTAAGTACAACGTGCTATTATAATATTAACGTACCGTATGTAAGTTAAAATAGGCCTCCACTTACATCCATGCTCACAAAATCAAAACTAAGTTGACTTGTCGGGAAAATTTCAGTGACTAAAAATAAATTTTTGGTTAAAATTTTTTAATTTTTTTAAATGTTCCGTACGTAGTAAGGCACCCCGCGAATCATTATCGGAGGACGGCCTTTCTTATCGAAAAATTGATTTGTTTCCACACAGACAGTGTCAGTCGCCGACGTTGGACACTTAGCTTAAAAGCGATTTATTAATTTGGTTACTATTCACTCTTACTCTTGCCTTACATGTCAAAGTGGGCGCAACGTATGAGTGTTGATGGGATTTAAAATAACCTGAATTTCGTCCAAGCCCGTCTTAAAAGTTATAAAGAAATTAGAAATGCTCAGATAAGTACTCCTGGGATTGAGAGTGCAAAAAATCGCACTTTTCGGTAAAGACATTTGCACCATGGCGACTTTATGGGGATTGCCATATTTAGACCACATTGATAACCAAATGCCAACGTTTTGGATGGCCCGGTTGCTGCCAGAGGAAATTCTCTCTTTGTTGCTTCGAAAGCCTTTATTGATTTGATTTATTTGATTTATAATCTTTGATTGGTGTTGGTTTTTCACATTTTCGTTACGGAAGCGGCCGCGATTCTTTAACTTTGAATGCAGGGAACCTGCGTTAACACAGTTAGTGGTGTTTGTTTGAATGTAACTTTTTTGATTTCTTATGGCCCATGAAAATGGTACTGATCACTCTTTGATTGAGCCCAAAAAGATGCGTGTCACTTTTCTTCGTAGAACGTATTCACCTTTCGGCACTGCAATTTCGACTTTACTACATATTTTTAACTAATGCACATATCTCTTGATAAGGAAAATTTTTAAAGATTTCATATCAATTCTTTCCGCACGCATATATGATGAATTCCAACCGTGAACATCATTCGACTAGATGTTCTTTACAAGACTTGTGACTGACTTGGGGGCTCGTTGTAGTTTAATCTTGGATATCGACAGAATCCTTTCTTGGATTTCTTTAGATTATGCTGCAATTTCACTTCGTTTTCGTTGCATATGATCGTCCATCAATCTTTTGCATTCAATGAGATACTCTCCTTACCGAGATATGGGTTGGAGGCCCAAAAATAAACCGAGCTACTACGGGTTTCCGCCACTAGGAACCTTAGATCCATAATTCCCGAGCCGATTGATTCGATTGTTTTCTGTGTTTGTTGTTTTTGCAACGGCTGATTCTCGTCAAAAGCACTCGCCAGTACAACTTTACTTGGAAGAACTGGTACAAAAACTGTTGAAATTTAAAAAACGGTCTAAAATCTGGTGAAAAATTGGAGAAAGTGCTCATTTTGGTCAGCCCAAGCCGACGAAAATGTTGAAAAAAATATGCGAAGCCATCATTGAGGACCAATGATGGATTTTTGAAGAAAAAATGTATATGTCTTCGACTTTTGAAGGACTATTGTCCGGTATGACTTGAAGTATTATTCGTTAAATCTTAAATGAAGATTCGATGATGGAAAGGGTATCTGTCAAATTTTTTACCAAAACAAGGTTGCATGAAAGTATGTTTTACTCTGAAGAAGGAGTTTCAAAATGATCAGGAGAGAAAAATTTGGAGACAAACTCCAAAGACATCGAACATAACAAATCATGATGTTCGGGTTACGGCCTGAAACGAAGCTACAATCAAGCCAGTGAAAGCCTTCGAGAACGCCTCGAAAAGCTCCAAAAAAGCTCGTCAAGTATAATCAACCGTCAGAAGAATGCTGATTTGTTTTTTGGGGTGAGAAGGGTTTCTCCATTCAGAGTTTCTTCCACAGGAACAGGCAGCTAACAAGGCTTTCTACCTGGAAGTTGAGCAAAGATTGCGCAACAATTTGCAGCGGAAGAGGCCTGAATTATGGCTGTACGATGACTGGGTTTTCTACCACGAAAACGACCCTGCTCATACAGTCCTGTGTGTACACAAAATTTTTGAATTATAATGGCATCGCCCTTACTCAATCGCCTTGCCTCCGTGCAATTTAGTTATTTTTGAATGAAAAGGGAATTAGTTTATGAACAACAAAAAGACGGAGGCGCTGTCGGGTATCAGAAAACATGAATTGATAAAATGATTAGAGCAATGTATTAAAAAATCGGACAAATGTATAAGGATAAGAGTACTTTGAAGGGGTTTGAAGGTTTTTGTTTATAAATTAATCACATAAATTAAGAAAAATATGTTTGGTTTTATTCGAGGAGATCTTCATAGTAGTATTCTCTTTTCTCTAGTCCTAGTTGAGCCTTCCTCGGTTAATCAAAGCGACTGAATTGAAAACGATGAGAAAAAGGTGATGATGAGAAAAAGATTAATACGAAAAAAGGGATTTTCTGCCTAGTATCCAAATATGAGTCCCATGGGTCCAGTAGCCGTTAGAAGTAGATATGGAGTTCATTGATTGTTATAGTAAAAAATATTAACTCGTGTTGGAAACGACTCAAAATGATTAATGGACTCTTCATTATCCCGTTACACATACATTAGCAGTTCTTGTATCTCATATATTAAGTCCTAGGGATTTTTACCAAATTGGTGAAAAGAAAATGGAGTCATTCCATTTTTTTTTGATGCAGCGTTAACATTTTAGGACAATAGAATGCCTAATAAAAAGGCTACTAAATAAGACCAAAGCTATACATTAATTGTTGCATTTTAAAGCAGGCTTTCACTTATCATGCTTTGAGGTTAAATGAAAGATATTTCAGTTTCATATATGAGTAAATTATGAAAGAATTTTCTATAGCTTGAAGTTCATGAGAAATTATTTACTGGGCAAATTAAAACATTTCAATTCGATGGGGTACTGCTTACGAGCATATTTCGGGTTTGGTATTGTTTCCAGCAACTTTCCACTCACATGGAGAGCTTTGTGTAAAATAGAAATCAGAAAGGATTCATTGTTATTGATTTACAATGCAACTATTTACAGTACAGGGAACTGAATGGTAGTATTGTATATTGTATTAATTTTCACTGTACAACGATACGTCCAGAAACATATTCGGTTATAGCAGAAATATAAAGGATGTATGCATTAAAATAATTCACTTGTGAAAATATCCACGCATTTTATTAACAATGCCAATATGAAAATTGATTGAATCGGATTGCATAAATTGTTGATGCTAATTGGGAATAAAAACAATAATATCGTTTGTATGCGAAAATCCTTTTCGATCCGACAAATAAAGACTTCGTAATTGATTATCTACGCAATCCAAATGAGCTCAATCCCTGAACATATTGGCTATGGGTTACACAGGGGAATTGGATAAATTAATTTTTGACTTTTTTTGTTGCCGTAGAAAATCATATTAAATGATTGTAACTTTTTTATCTTTAAGGCATTCTTTTAAGGATAGTTCTTTAAATATTAAATATTACGAAATAAATTTTTTTATAATTTATACCTATGTACTATATAATCCCGTTTTTATATCAGGCAAGAATGAAATATAATGTAACGATATTTAGACAATGGCAAGTGGAATTCGTAAGCCTGCAAACTACGATCTATCGATAAAATGTTGAAATAAATCTGCTGCTCAGCAGTGGCGTAGCTACCTTGGGTAGCACCCGGTGCGGAAGTTGGTGGTGTGACCCCATCGAAAGTAAAAAGCAATAAATTTTATATGATAAAGGACATGGATCATTTATTATTTATAATATTGAAGAAATAACAAAACACAATAATAACTAAGACAGAAAAGGAATTGTTATACAATTAAAATTTCTTCTTTCTAGCTTTGACAGCTGCAAACTCAGCAATAACTTCATCGAAATTTATATTTTGTATTGCCTCGTGTTCGATGGCTAATATACCAAGATTGCTAAGCCGCGATTGGGTCATTGTTGCCCGCAAATAGTTTTTTATTAATTTTAATTTACTGAAACTCCTCTCACATGAAGCTACGGACACGCAAACCGTCATGAACAATTTCAGTGCAATCATAAGATTTGGAAGAGATTCTGTAAAATCCCATTCGACAATAAACTTTAAAAAATCTAGAGACACCCAATCAGTAACCGTAACATTAGCGGCTTTTAAGTGTCTTCGCAGTCTTGGTATCTCCAAAAGTAATTCGGTTTCTGAGACCTCATCATAAAAATCAGTAAATTTAGATGTAGCTAATTTCAGTTCTTCAGTATTCGCCAAAAGCAAAGCATTAGTTTGTACGATCTCGAACAATGAAGCTACATCTTGAAGAGACTTCGATCTTGTTTGGAGTTCAACTCTGAATCGGTCAAGACATTCCAACATATTTTTTTGAAGTTCCTCTTTCAGTGTGAGTCGGCCTCACATTGGCATCGCTGGCCATCTCACCAACCATCCGTTTTTTACGCCGAAGTCGTCTTTCTGTTGGAATATCGCAGTCTTCTGATTTTTTTGTTGCAATGTCTATTGCCTCTTCCACAATGTGATCACGTTTTTCTTCGATATAAAAACGAAGTGCCTCTATTTTTGTAGCAGTTTCGTCAACAGTCAAGCCTTTACTTTGCAATGCAATCTGTGCATCATTTGTTTCCCGAAGAACATCATACCAGAAGAAAAGATAACATAAAAAAGTGTAATTGCACACAGCAGGCATGAGGTTTTGTGCAGCACCTCTAGTGTCTACATTTTCTCGTCCATCACACAACTCCTCAATTGCGTCTACAAGTCCTTCAAAATTTTCTGCTAGTGCTTTTACTGCACGGTAATGAGCACTCCAACGCGTTGTTGAGAGTCTTTTAACAGATAATTTGCTGTGTTTCATAAGCACTTCCCAACGGCTAGTGGAGGCGGAAAAAAAAAGAATAAATCGTTTCTACCGTTCCAAAAAATGGAACGCATGATACATTTTGGGCAAATGAATGTTGACCAAACAAATTAATCGAGTGATCAATACAACCAATAAAAATTGCTTTATTGTTTTTTGTTTTAATAATGGACTGTACTCCTCCGTGCACACCGCTCATAACAGCAGCATTGTCATAGCCTTGGTAATGACACATCATAATATCTAAATCGTCTGTCTTAAGCTTGTCAAGAATTTCATCGCTTAGATTCGCAGCTTTTTTTCCTTGCGAAGGAAAAAACGCAGGAATGCTTCTTTGACTTCCACTTTCCTATTTTCTATTTTCACATAACGTATCACTTCAGACATTTGGTCAATATGTGAAATGTCAGGTGTGCTATCAAACATAATACCAAAATATTTCGCTGATTTAATTTCGTTGACAAGCTTAGTTTTCACATGGTTTGATAGAACATTAATGAATTCATTCTGTATATCTGGCGACAAATATGATACTTTTGAAGTTTTATCTTCCTCCAATTTCATCATGTGTTCTTTCAACACTACATCATACTTTGACAATAGATTTACTAATTCCAAAAAATTGCATTTATTTTTAGAGTCTTGTTCTTCATCATGTCCACGAAACGCCAAGTTTTGTTTAGCCAGAAATAAAGTTATATCCAGTAATCTAGTCAAAAGATGCTCCCACTTCTGTTTTTCTGTATCCATCAATTGCAAATCTGCATCATCTATTGTTTTATTCAATTTTAGTCTCATTTCTAAAGTTTTTCATTTCTCAAGATTTTCTAGATGTTCATTTGAAGACTCGTGGTCAGCTACTTTCGAATTTAATTTCCACCACTTTTGAAATCCAGTCGTAAATGTTCCCGTATTGTTGTTATTGGCCATAGCAAATAAACGACAGAAGAAACAGTACAGGTTTTTAGAGGTGAGGGAAAAAACCATCCATGACCGTAGGATTTTTTCACCATTAGGCATAATTTTATAAAACCAATCTTTTGAGAGATGACGAGCGTCACCTTTTATTTTGGTTCCGTGTCTAGAAACAGTGGCAAATGGTCCTTCTTTGTTTTGGAAATATTCACTTCCTTTTTTTATTATTTCAATGCGAACATTGTAAGGAACAGGAATACTCCATTCTGACACATCATTCAATTGAGTCAATGGTTCATTGGTAGCAATAATAGTACTGCTACTATTATTTTCAGCATCTTCTTCGTTTGTGTTAATTAATTCTGTACTGTCAATGTTGCTTCCTGAAGATGAGCTGATATTATCTAAATCATCTCTTGCATTTGCATCAAGGTGAAAATCAGTTTTTTTTGATGAACTTGGGCTGTCATCAGTTTTTGTAATATATTTAAAAATTGATCCAGACATACTCTGAGCTACATCCAATCTAGCCTGTTTGGCTTTCCTTTGCTGAAATCCACTTTTTCTTTTGGATGTATGCACTCCCCGGGTCATTTCTCACTTAATGTTTGTTTCTTACACTAAAACAAAAACCCAGTTGTTATGGTCTATAATGTGAGAGTATTTTCCCATAAACTAGTTAAGCAAAATGAAACAAATTTACTTAAAAAATTTATTAAAAAAAATTGAAATTAATTAATTAGACTACTTAGTAAAATTATTTGAATAACAAGATTTGTAAATTACTAATTTCGCATTCAAATAAAGTTATTAGTAAATTCGGTTTCATTCGAATAACGAAATCATTCATAGTCGCATACTTGTCGAAGTGTAAATTTCAATTTATTATTGTGCAAAACGTGCGATTTACAACATAAAATGATATTAAAATCTGAAAGTAGATAAAATCTCCTGACTTAAATTGTAATAATATTAGTTTATAAGGAAATATATTATGTATGTTATAATCAGATAAAAATTCCGTTAAAAGTAAAATGACGTATTAGCCCAGTGTAGCTAGCATGCTAATTTTATCCATGGTTTTATAGTAACACAAACGTCAAAAACGTATGGGAACTGACAGTTGTGTGAGCACATAATCCGACGTAAAAATTAGCATGCTAGCCCCCCAGGTTGACTTTATAGTGCCAGTCCATACGTACACACGCAAAAATGACTGATATGACATTAGCCATTTTTGCATAACCCTATAAGTTTCGTCCATAGAAGTACTAGGAAATTAATGTAATTATAAAATTATCTTGCCTGTAAAATATTCGATATGAATCAATCAATCTTTTTAATCTTCACAAAACAGCATTTAAGTTTCTAAAATATTGTTTTTTTCTTTTTATTATCTATCACTATAGAATAATACACGTTTAGCAATTCACGCCAACCAAACATAACACACTTCCTTCACGAAACAAATGAGAAATGTTGCAACTGAACTGAGACGTCAAAGATCGCGAGTATGGGACGGGGAATCCCCCACGACAGCGTCAGGCTCTTTTGCGGGAATCCCCGAATTATACATAGAGCTGAGCTAGTGCTAGTGGAGGAATCCCCGAAAAAGAAATGTTTGTGCTAGCGGTTTATTTATTTTTTGTTTGTACATTGTTCTTAAAGTTGAGAGACCGGTGCGGACCGCCCCCCTTTTGCTACGCCACTGCTGCTCAGGCGTCAACCTATTGATGATGAAATGGCAAACCAAACTAATCATAAAAAACATGACAGCTGTCATACCATACGTAGTATTAAAAAGTGGTGGCAACTTAAAATTCTATGTCTCTGAAAATACCCATTACATGGCTTTTATAATGATGATGAAAAGTCAATTAGAGAAATGACCAAGGAACGAAAAGAAAACAAAAATCACAAGTAGATTTATATTTGTATTGCGTTTTTACCAAAAACCTTTGAGTTGGGTATTCTTGTTTAGCACAGGGATGAAAGGGACTTTACCAATTCATATAAAATTCTGCTTATTTTGGTGCAAAACCATTCTATTGGGAGTTTTTCGAAGTGCTAGCACTGATTAGATGATATGTTGGTTAGTTGATCTCCTGTTTGTGAAGTTGTGAGCAACAATGAAGTTCATATCTGATGCTGCTACTGTCAGCATTTGAGAGAGATCAGTAGAATACTCTCTTTGATCTTGGCTCTGAACCCATACTCTCATTTTTATCAGCGTTTTATTAAAAAAATATTCATCGTCGAATAAGCTTTGGTTGTGTAACCATCGATAAATAATAAAAATAAAAAAAATAATGTTAAAGCGATATCAAATTTCAACGCTCAACTTCACATCGCCTTAACATTATTCATTAGAATTCTAAAACAGATTCGCCTACCGTGTTTCCCAATTGAAGTTTATTAGAAGGCGTAAATCGCCTTTCAGTAAATTGATACGAGTTACAATTGTACTTCAAATTTACTCTAAGTAGCAAGTTCTTAAATAAAAACATGCGAGCTAAAAACGAAAAGGATCCCTACTTTGATTTTACAACAATATATACACGTCTGAACCACTTGAAAGCACCATCCGTACACCAGATATAAATCCAAAATAAGTTGTAGTTAGATGGAAAAATAGGAAAGGTACGAATCCGCGAAAGCTATAAAGGTGGTAAATTTTTTGTTTTGAGAAATGGGAATAAAGTTGTGTATACTATTCTACTCACAATCAGTAAAACGATAAATTTGTTCATAAAATTTTATGCTTTAAATGAACATGTTGCCCGTTTAATACTCACACGAGTTTCTAAATCCAAACGTGTAGTCCTTTTTGCTTACATGTCAAGCATCGAACATTCTACTTCTATTCTTCCCATAACGATACCAACAGCTGAAATAACCCCTCCTAGCATTGTAAGTGGATTTATCTGCGCACCAAATATTTATGTTTTTCATTGGGATCTATAAATCCTTCACGTTGGCGAAGAGCTGAAATTTTGATTCAATGGGGAACACTTATTTTAAGATACAATAAAATCGAGCACTCAGATGCCAATTGTCCTTGTAACCATAATTCTGTCCAACAGTTAGCGGTTTAAAATGAAAAGCGTAACAGTTGGAGTTTTGAAATATGCGCTATTTGGTCCTTTGAATCGTTGTTGTTAACTTTTCGTTTTGGCTGGAGGTAAATATCCGACTGTTACGTTGTTTGCGTGCTGTTGGAGATGAAAAGGAAATTTCATCTTAAACTACATCAAATTTCTTTGGTGATTCCGCCAACTCGCTTTTCATCATCATTATCATAGACATCTCTAAGGATAATCATGTCCTCTGTGACTATTCTGCGGCTCTTCTTTGACTTGACTGTAGATTTAAGATATACAAAAAAGAAATATTGGCTGTCCCTTTACTCCTTGAAAAAAATCAAGGGAGAGCTTTATCTGTTGCCATTACTGGGGGGAAAAAACCATAGAATGGTTATGACCTAGTTTCCAGGAATATTGTTCGTTTATTTTAAGTATGGAAACAGATTTTGTTTTTGTTTGCTTAGAATTTCCTTTCATTCGGCTCAAACTTGATAAGTCTGCACACAATTGATACTGTATCATCAAGAGTGTACAATTATGTTCTATATACTTATAAAGACAAGTAAATGGAAATAAGAAGATTCAATAAAATTCCAAGAATACGGAAGCAACTTGAAAATTTACGGAAGAACTTGAATTTTGAATGAATTTAAGGAACTGAGTGATAAAATTAAAATGTCGATTTAAAACTGCGTACCCTCTGTTTCAAATCAAAACTTTCGTTGTGATTAAGTTTTTGTTAAAATATTTGATTATGATCTCAATCATTTGTACTACAATCAACAATCAACAAATTTGTGCTGCCCATTGACAGAGAAAATTGACTTATCGGGAAGGTCATACGAACTTCATTTTCCGTAGAATTCAGCTCCGCTCATTCTATGCGGTTTTGACAGTTGCTTCATTTCAGATATAATTTGCTCAAGTTGATTGAACATGGTGAAATTCCAATCTGATGCTGATATCAAGGCTACACTAAGCTAATCAAATTTGTTAAAATTAATAATTCCGTTGTTAATGCAATTAATGAGCATGTTCTTATGCTTAATGAGAATTAGAAATGCTCAATATAAGTCTTTTCACATTGATAATTAACGTTGACTTAGTAAATTGCATGATTCAGCGACCGATTTCATAATAATTTCAATATTCAAGTAATACTCTCACTGTCAAATTTAAAACCGGATATGCCGAAGAGCCGAAGCCGAAGAGCCGAAGATGATGGAAAATGTAAACACTGATATTATTTCTACATTTCATGAATGAAAATGTTTTCGGTTTGCAAATTCTATACTCTAATTAATTAATAACTTTTAAGTCAAATTGTCAGTAATAATATTGATGGATAATTTCCAATTTTAAGGCAGATATATGTCCTCCAACAAAATATGTAAGATTAATGCAGTGATTTATGAATGTAGTTTTCGTATTTTGGCCTATGTATAAAAAGTACATTGTGAATATTAAGGGTAAGTTCTTCTTATCGCCGGGAAAATATTCAAATTTCGATAGAATTTCAGATATTATATTGCAAATTACATGAATGGTATAAACGAATGGAGCCGAAGGTTTAAACAGCTGATGAGGACAAAAAAGGAAAGTTTTAAACTTCGGATGCTCAAGGATGTCCATGTATGCGAGTAGCGCCTCTATTTATCTAATATATAATAATCTATTTATCTACTCATATGATTGATCTATTTTTGCTGTCACGAAGATAGTGCTGCTGTCGCCTCTTAAGAAGGGGTCTCTCTCTCGAGCTCCGCCTTCACTCGCTCAGGGGCATTGTTGCATGCTCCTGCAACTTGTAAAACGTCTCAAAATTCTATGTGTCAATTCTTTTCGAAGCGATGCTACATTGAAAAACTCCGACTGCATCATCCTCATACGCAGCTGGATTTCTCTTGAATTTGGTCTTACAACAAAAGCCACGTGACAACTAAGAGCCGGCACATCGACCGCGAGTTTGTACATCATCAGGATGATTTGGTAGAGGCAGCTCATCATGTAGTCAAACCCAAACCCAAATTATCTGATGAAATATCGCAGGAATAACATTTGGGATTCGCTTCTAGGTCATTATGAACATCTTCGTTTATGAAATCCTGGTGGTCGAGTTTCTACTGGTTCACTCGATGAAGTAACCAAACTTTGAGTTGCGACTGCTCACCAATACGTCCAATGGCTAGTTTCGTCATACTCCTGACCCAAATTTAACTTGGAAAGCGGTGTTTTAATTATTCTTATTCGTGAAACTTATAGTTCCAAATTCAGTTTTCAAATCAGTCCTTTTAAAATTTAGAAGTCTTCGTTTCAGCTTCATTTGTATGTTTCCATTTCCGAATTCTCACCGTGGTTTTCGAAGATAAGGCAAAGGAACTTTTCTTAGAGAAGTATGGAACGTTTTTCCAGGATATGCTGTGAAGGCGAATGGTGGTCTTTTTATATTTTGAGGTAGCCATTCTTTAGAAACAATGCAGATTCTAGTACTGCTAGTATGCTAGATGCTAGTATCAACTTCTTTGCAATTTTCATTCTCAGTATGACTCAATTGGATGTTTCAGTGAAAATTTCTGTCAGATGACTCTGATGATGAACTCATAATACAATTCCTTTTTCTACCTGCTGTAAAATTGATTATCAGGGATATCGTCCCTGATATCGCTTTTATTCATTTTGATGGATACTTATAAAAAGTTTGAAAGTATAAAAAATATAGTTAAATAATATATAAAAGGAAAATATTTAGGCAAGTATGTAAGTATGCACTCGTTACTGTCCTGTCAGAATAAGTCGACTACACTCATTAGCAACACGATACTGTTTCCCCTGTGTCTCAAGTTCATATCGAGAAGGATGACTTATGCCATCGTTCTTCGAAAATATACGTCCCGCCCATTCCAGGGCATAACATATATTTGGGTAACGTATTGATATGTCCCACCCATGCCATATTGTTTACGTTTGACGTATTTATATGTCCCACTCGGTTGACAGGTCAAGCAGGAAAGATGATTGAACAGGAAGGCAAAATCCTCTTTCTCCCTCTACAGGAATATTATTTAAATTGGTTGATGATGATGGAAACTCAGGCAAGAGATAAATGCAACATTTGAATAGGTTAACACATAGTAAATATTACAGATAATCTCAGGTGCTTATTAAATTAACCTTTTAAAAAAAACGTACTTGTACTCCTGACTCTTGATAAAATACGTGCACTTAACTCATTTGGGCCATCTCCCTTTGATCTGAGAATCATTGACGACAGTATCCTTCAACATTTTGGCCAAAAGTTCGTAAGTATAGACTGTAAATTTTTATTGCTGAATCGTGTGCCACTTTTTCAATTTATCTTCAGCGAACACGAACAATTTTGACATTGCAATTTCCACTTGAGCTCGACCTACGGACAAGGATTTTCTTTTAAGAAGTTCAAGGAAGATCTTTAACGTACACTTTCTTTTAAACGTCTTTCAATTATCAATGCTATTTTTGGATCTATAAACATTTATCAACTGTACCGCGTGAAGTAATAAAACCTCAGTAGCGAGGACATTGTAGAGTCCAGACCTTTCTGAACCAAAATTATATTGCTTGAACTTACTATTCATTACAGGACACTCTGTTCAGTATATCTGCAATTCATTTCCGCTTAAGCGTTGCTCCTATAAAAAATCCACTTTCCATGTTGAAGTCCTTAAGATTTAATAGTTGTAGTTGTCTTTCGAATATTCTCTGTCATCATCTCCATTCACTTAACTCGTAAATTTCATGCGACATGCATCAGTACCCAAAAACAAATCCCTATTCATCCCTGTCATCAATGTTGTTCGACGGAACATCGTTTGAATTTACGACCAAATCATTTCTATTACCTCCATGTCCTGCTTAGTTTGAGAAATGTTCATCGTGTAGTTGGTACAAGCACGAAAATTTACGATATGAATTTTACTACTACAGCTGGTTTTCGCAAAAGGATGGTGCGCTATGAAATAATTTTCATTTTCGCTTCACGCTGGTCTTTCACATTTGGTTCGTCCCCCATATTTTCCCAGTCGAATTTACTTCGACCACCAAGCGTTGAATATTCAAAATTGATTCGAAGAAAGTTTTGTATTGTCTTTCAATACGAACGAGAATTGATATCATATTTTTTCTTCTGACGATAGAACAAAGTTTCTATTTGTAAAGTTAAAGACGAATAAATACAAGTTTTATTGCTTATGAACTAGTTAATTCTAAGAAAATTTAAGTAGGGGGACCCTTCACCACATACACAGGCGGTTTTCAAATTTGTTTCTGTTGAACTTTTATCAGTGCGTGAATGTAGAACAACTTATAAACTCATAACTTTTATTGTTCGAATTGAACGCAGTCTGTCTGGTGTTTTTCCCTAGGACCTGTCCAGATCAAATCGTCGGAAGCTCTTTATGCTGAAAGAAAAAAATTATTTGGGAAGGTGCGTTATTCTATCTTCTATCTAGGTCCTTTGCGTTGTTGATCCGTCTCGACAGGGTTCGTCAGTGATCAAATGTTAAAGCGAATGAAGGTTCTATATGACTTTATTTTACTCCTTCTAATTCTTCGAAGTTTTGTCCAGTAGATTAGCGAGAGTTCGTCCTTGGACGTCTAGGAGTGTACATGTGCAGAAATGCATAAGTTAAGGCCGAAATACAATATTGCGAGACGGCGATGCGAGAGCGCGACGAGAGTCTCACAGCAAAAGTCAAGCAGTTTTCGTAACATACATTTGTATGTGACATCATACGATGATTGCGATGCGTCGATGCGAGGCGAGAAAACGAAAATTCCTCGCAACGAGGTGCGTGAAGTTTGTCAGATGCAATATGGCGCCTAAATGAAATTTGAAATTCAAACGCCTTGATTACTTTTTAAGTAGGAGGGTCATTCGGAATGAATTTTGAATGAAAATTTCGTGCATCCTTGTTGAGGCTATTATTTGTCAAACGAAGGAAAATTCCAAATTCAAATTTTTAAAAAATCAAAAACAATTTTAATCAAATTTCATTTGAAACGTCACCGATTTGACATTTGTCATATGAATATTATTCTTCCTCGCATCCTTCATTCATTATTCATTCCTCGAGCGAGAATCGCATCGCGTTCTCGCGTTCTTCTTGATAAGAAGCGAGTTCGGCACAGAGATCTTTGAGTCGTACATTAAATCTGTTTGAGCGGTGGTAATCGAGAGGTGAGAATGGTAAGACGGATGAGTGGCGGTCAGCGGGCAATGCCGGTCACGACCAAATCAAATATTTCCAAAAACATTTCGCTATGATTACTAGCGTCGTGATCCTGTGCACGACCGCGTGTGCTGACATACAAAGCAACGCCATTTTGTACCGAGTGTAGTGAGTTTGACAGCTTGTGTGAAGAATAGCACGTGTTTTCTTATAAAAACTTTGAAAATTCAATGAACAGTAAGCGTAGAGTGATTTATACCAATTAATAACTTTCTAAAAGTCAATAATTACACATGGATTACTGTATCCCATGTACTCGTTTGATTTCATGCAAGTTATTTACGCTTTTAGTGATCAACCAAAGAATATATATTCATATTTTGCGGTCATAACAATCATTCTGAGTTTAGAATGCAACTATTGGGTAATGGAAATGTCTTTCTAGCTGTGATAAACTCGCCTACCACATTCAACTCCTTGGCATGAAACAAAATGATCAAATAGAGCCAACAGGAACTGCACCTGAGGATCGTAGTCTGCCCGGAACGCTTACGCCACGTAAAACTGTATTATCTACACTGCCACTTCCAAACGATCATTAAAATCGCAAAAAAAAAAACAGATTTTTCCCAACTTGACAGTAACAACGCCAGCACCATACAAAAAAAAACATCCAAACGAGTACAAAAAAAAAATACTTTAAACAAAAGAACGAATACAAAAGCTAATAACAAAACTAACAAAGGAGACAACTCAAAAGAAATATATTGGTACCAACATTAAAACAAGACAGCACGAGGACACGGAGTCAAAGTCCGCTGAAGATTTTTATCTTCGAATGAAGAAATTTTATCTGTCTAGAGAAAAAGATCTCCATTAGCGTCTCCTGTGTCAAATACAACGGATGACGTTTTCCCGAAAATTAATGAAACATGTTCAGTCTGTAAAGAGTTCGGGAAGTGTGGTATAGATGTCGAAGTTGTGGGCGGTGCTACATGAAGAGTACAGTGGTGCTGATTCCCCTGCGACCTATTTGTGCGATTGTTCTGAGAGTAAACAGTAACTTCTTAGGCAACTTGATCTGTCATTTTGAGAGTCAAATGTCATAATATGTTTGTAATCATTTCTTTTCGAAAATCCAGTATGTAAAGTTTTAAAATATGCCTGATGCCCCGATTGCGTTTTAAGGAATGAGTAAAATTTCAAATTGTGAAATCACACGAGTGATAGGCTGTTACGAGTCAACCGATTGAAAATGTCGTGCAAAATCATTTCAACTGAGGAAGTTTCACGCGAAAAAGTCCTTCTGGTGGAAGAAAATATACAACCCCCAGAGATGATTATTATTTGATCCGGCTAGCAATATGGGATGGAATCAAACCAGCGTAAAAAATTAGAGAAAAATAAGCAACAACCACTGCTGCACCTCTCAACGAACTGATCATTTTTCTCAGAGACACTGGAACATAAGAATTAAACAGTAGAGGGTTAAGAAGGAGTGACTTAGTCCAGATTAGTCGAAATTTAATGTAAAGGGACCTGACGGAAAAGGTAGAATTCGATGGAAAAAAGCCGAAGGAAACTCACAGCAGAGTATTTTCCCCACAGTGAAGCATTCGTTAGTTTTATGGTGAGGAGAATAATTACATCGAGAGAAGTAGGAACACAACTTGTTCTCTAAGAGTCTGTGATCGCTGCGAAGAACAGAGAAACCATAGTGATGTCATTCCAAATTTAGAGCAACTGTATAGTGGTATCCCAGGGGCTATTTTTCAGGATGATTTAGCTCTATGTTAGGGGGCTCATTCTGCGAGCATTCAATGTCCTTCGCTGCAATATGGGATGTTCTAAGTTGGCTCATGAGAAACATTTTGTAGGTAACCAAATGCAAAGAAAATACACGAGTAACATCGCTATGTTAACCGGGTGAGAATGCTGACCATAACTATATTGAGAATGTTTTGGGCTCATATAAGAAGGACAATTGAGAGACAAAGAAAGAACAGCCAAAATAACATGAGAAAAGGTGGAAATATGCAACGTTTTACGATGTTTCAACACCCAAAGGTTTGGACATGTCATGTGGCATGTTTAATAAGTCAAGATCGCATCAACATACAAGGAGCAAAGTTGATTTTGTGCGTGAATTGCAAGTGTACAGGCAATCCATCCAGTTAGCAAAGTTGCCTAGGAGCCAAACGAAGACTCCGGTCATAAATGCCCTGAGACCAAACGCGCTGGTCTCAATACTTTTTGGCGAAAGCCAGAAAGTTTTTGGATGCGGTATCTTTATATTTGGGAAGCATTTGAAGGACTTAGCACTAGTGTTTGACCTACTCAATATACCAGGACAAGGGGCCGTAATTATTTCACTAGCTTTCAAATGTTTTGCTAGCAATGGGTTAATTTGAATTCGCAATATAACACACATATTCTTTTATTTACTTCCTGTTTACAGTGAAACAATGGTTAACATCATGACAGTTTGGTTGAACATCGTGACAACAAACTGTTTTTGAACTACTACAAAATCCGGCAGTTTTCCTTGCGATTATGATCAGAGAGAGGACACAAACTCGGGCTCATGTTATTTTTGGATTGCACTCTGCTGAGAAGCCCTGGTTTGAGTTGGCTTTACAGCTCCATCATGACAGTTTCAAGCATGTGTGAAGTGAGAGGGGAAGGGAGGAGGTTTTTTGGTTCCGATGAAGTTGAAATGAAGCCTTGTAGGGTAACCGAAAAGAAGACTTGGAACCGAGTTGCGACGTTGTGTAGTCTAGTGGTTCTTTGGTCCTCTATTGAATGTGAGCACGTTAAACAGTAGGGATTTCTACGCTTTACGATGCCTTGAAGTATCTCTGAACGGGAGAATTCAAGAGTTGAGAAACGAAGAATTGAAGAAAGAACTTAAGAAAATTGCAGCTTTGGATGGCGGACTGCAATGGGTACCGATAAAGTCGCCAATGGGGGCTATCAAACCTTTAGAACTAGGGACGCACAGAAGGAAAGTGGGCGAAAGCCGGACTGATGCGCATTGGGGACGAATAAATGAAGACCGAAAAACTGTTGAACTAACGACAGATGACATCAAGAACAATGGTGTATTAAAAATTGTAGAACTGAAGTTGTCAAGGTTGTAGTTGGAAAGAATGGCCCGAAATTAGTACTGATACACGCCAATGGGGGTTCTAAAACGCAGAGAATCAGAGCGTGCCGGGGGAAAATCGAAAAAGCTGGACCAATGTGTGACGCTTCGATGCTAAAAGAATTGATGGTGAAAGGGTTAACTGAGGACTGGACATGACAAGAAGCAAAGAGAGATCTAAATAAAAGACGGACTGGATGTGAACTGTGCAACTCAATGAAAAAAGAAAAGTAAAACGAAAAAGAAGTAATAAAAAACATGATGGATTCTGAAAGCTGCTATTTGTTGTCTACTCCGGATAACGCTGTGGCTTGATAAATCTGAGCTACGGCTTAGTCATTTCAGTCTTTGGGGACTGCCGTCCCCACGCACCTGAGGTTTTGAGGAAGGCTATCAGTCTCGTGTGTCTCGAGCAAAAACTCAGAATTTTCCTCAGCCAGTAGGGAAACGCAACCCGATCAGAGTTTTATTTGAACCACGGGTTAGGCTGGGACGGTGGACGCACATGCCAGTTTACTGTCAGCCCTCCAGACGTTGATAAGTCTATACTGGCTGAAACATGGTGGCTTGGTTTTCGAAGGCTTAGTCTTGGTGGTCTTGATATCTTACCAGGTGCTAAAGTAAGGAACCGGCATTTTTTAACCTTTTGCCAAGAGCATGTTCACTGTATGCTTTGACAAGCATACGATGCGATACAAGTTATTCATGTGCTTACTTTGTGCCAAGTCTAATATTCAGTCAGTTCTTACGCCATCAATACTTCTTAGCATCGAGGCATCGGTCCAGTTTTCATTAGTTTTCCACCGGAGCGCCCCTGGTGCTCAGCGTTTAAGATCCTTCATGGGTGTCTTTATCGGTACTCATTTCAGTCTGTCATCCCCAACTTCAAATTTTCTTCAAAATATACCAGAAAACCAATAGTGTCCGCAAATTATAGTTCGTATGCTGTAAAATCGACATGATTATGATTCTAGAAAGGTATAACGGTATATAAAACATAAGTTATTGCGTCTGGACAAACTTCATAGGCTATAAGAAGAAGAGGATGGCACTGCAGAAGCTGTCTTCCGGTCCTTAAACACGAGTACAATTTATAGGCAAATTCCGGTTTCATACTTTTAGACCTAGTAAACGAAGCTGAGACCCAAGACTGAATCTTGTTTCAGGTAATGAGGGTTGTGGTTGACACATTGTTTCAAACCTGTCTGTGGAGGCCGTGAAATTAAGTTTTTCCTGTACGTGACCATGTTAAGCCCTTTAGCACTCCACGCTGCTGAGGCAACGTGCAGAAGTACCTTCGTTGGAGCCAAAATATTGCATTTGCCACCACAATTATTCTGCTCGTGCCGTCGGTCATGATTTCGATCTCATTTTCAAAATAACTTCCGCATTTGATTGCCAATTGGCCAATTCATTCATCTTGTGGTGACTCTAGCGTCACTAGCATGCGTCGGAAAACAAGGACCGAGAACGCATAAAAGAATACCACAACGAAGTTGTACAATCAGCAAAATAAATAAGATGGAGTCCAGGAACGCCCAGGAACTTCAACTTCAAATGAAGAAAGACATGATGACATAAATATTGGTAGGCTACGAAACATGATTGAAAATGTCTAAATGTGTCCATTTTCAAACTGAGATCCTAATCAGACGGTCAACTCATAGTCGTAGTATCGGGAACACTTCGAACAAATTGCCAATCTAACAGCATCCAACCAAAATAAGTAGATTTTAACTACTCGAAATAAGTAGATTTCAATATGATTTAATTTTTGATTTTAACAAGAATAACGCTCTAGAAGCCTTTGAGTAAATACATAATACAAATATAAATCTGCTATTGCTTTTTCAATCTCTTTCTGCAATAACACGCCCGCGAGTATTCTCTTTCCGGGCGCTGGCGGGATGGTAGTAGCACAATAAAACATATTTCACGATCTCTGACAGTTGAGAAACGACATCTGGTCGAAGATCTTGCAAAGACTGTGACTGTTAAATCGAAATCGTCGTTGTTGAAGCCAATTAGAACCGATTTAAAGACCGAAGGATCAACAGAAAGTTGTCTGGTTCAAATCACGAGTAACCTTGATAATTTCCCCAAAGGATTGATACCTCGACATTGTCATTGTTGTAAGTGGGAGTGGAAGTACTCATTCTTCTACACTTTCAGGACTTAGACAGAATAAGCAACAGTATGTTTTAATTTGTCCTTCTTAAAAAAATTCCTACCCCCCTTACAATGACAAAGTGCCCGTTAAAAGATGTGTGTACCCAACCTGAAGGCAGGTTGTAAATTTCCAAATTTGGTACTTGATAATCAAAGAGCTGTTGAGAATCCTTGAGAATATTTCGGTTGCCATATGGTTAATTGATATATTCGAGGCAGAGGAGCGAAACGCCATTGTTCGGGCAACCACTGGCATCTAGTCCTGTTAAATTGTTTACCGTGCAAAGGTTTTGGAGTTGATTACAATTTCCTGAGCAAGAGAATGAAAGGGTTTCACTAATAATCAATTTTAGGGATGAAAATCGTATCTAACTTGAAAATTACTTGTGAATGCGCGTTAAAATTTGATTTACCTGGGGTGAATTGTGAATAGAGTACTTCACCAATATGCGACGGTAGAACAAAGTTAATTGAACCGAGAAGAATTATATCAATGTAATATGTGAATGCAAGGATTCACTGTATGAGGATTCAATACATTATTCGTAACAAACATCCAAGTAATTAACTTACGTAAATAATGACGCCGTCGGCGAATATTGCACAACAATTCGATTTGCTATTTCGCATTAAAAACTTTGTATTAAGGGCGGGTGGATGTTGGAATGGAATAAAACAAGATGTATGTAGAGTACTATAGAAATTATAATTTTTTTATTGGTAGGCCTACGTGTGCCATTATCAACTCCCACTGCGGCTTTTCAAGACAGCACTGATCCCAGCGATATAATTTTCAATGCTTCTGCTACATAAATCCATTTGAGTGTGAGTGATGGGGGAAAGGATATTTTTGGGTGAGGCAACTTCTTTTCTTATTGTGACTTGTGTTTCACTAGAACTGACGAATCGACATTTTACTTACTGGTACAAGATAAGAGTCGGTTTTTATTATTAAAAAAGTTCGAGCCATATCCCAAAATATGGAAGGGACGATGAAACCGGGACACGAACCATACAAAAACATTAAAATATTACAAAATCAATCAAGCCAACTAAAACACATGTTGAACCAGCTAGGCCAGGTTCTAGACAAAATGCTGTACGTGAGAGAGCAACTGCAGAGCTTCCAATCATAATTGAAGAAGGCTCATGAAGAATTTCGTGCAGAAAAAAACCAGATTCTGCTGGCAAATATATTAACAAAACAGCTATCATAAGGAAAAGAATTCACGGAAGTTTGTGAACTCGTCTCACTATTGTCAGAGTCACCCTTCACCATCAGGATAGGAAAGACCGAGCCATGATACCAGAGAGTGAAACTCAGGAAGAAGAAGATGCCAGTAAATAGGAGGCTAATGAAAACTATCTACCTCCAATCACCCTTCAAATCCACTCAATACAGAGCGTCAACAATGCAAAGATAAGATCAAGCGGATAAGAAACGGACTGTGCCGGTTATTTTGCGACAAGCGCAGATTCGGACAGGAATAGCAAAAACAATGACACAATGCAAAATAAACTTTGTTTCCACTCAAAGAATATACCCCAGTATACAAAAAGGACCCGTAAAACAGAAAATATTACAGAAAAATCACCAAACGTTTGACTGAAATGAAAGCCCAATATCACACCCATTTCCTTTCCGAGGAGATAAAATTAAATATTGTTCTGCGAGGTCTTCATGGCCTTATTTGTGAAGAAATCAAGAAGGACTTGGAGGCTCAAGGCTTTCACCAAATCGAAGGGTTCTTCATCTTATTACAGTCAGGTTCTTCTAAACCGATCAAAGTCCTTCTCCCAAAAGAGGAGACTAGTATGCATAATATAACGGCAGTCTGCCACATATCCTGTTAGGTTGGGACGCTCAAACCACGAAATTGTCTGGCAATGTGCCACATCTGTCAAAAATTCAGCCATTACGCGGACCATTGTCACGTACAGACGAGAAGCGGCAAGTGTGATAGATTTAACCTTATAAAAAGTGTAAAAACCCCAAGCGTCAATTGCAAGGATGGGTATCCGACACTCTAAGGAGGTCGTTCCAAAAAAATCCTTAAAACATACTTGTAAAAATAGCTACCTAAAGTAACACAACCGCTACAAATAAACCACAACCACATGCAAGCCTCACTTTCACAGAGCAAGAGGCTTTAAAGTCTCTTATGACTTTTCTGGTTAAAAGAGACTTTAATGCCCGTCACCGTCACTGGGGAGCTGTGGGAAGCAACCGAGCTGAGGCGGAGCTTAACAGGCTTATCACACCCGTGAAAGAAACCCAGCATTTATCAGATGAGCCTAAACATTACGGGCCAAATACAATAACCATCCTTGACTTTGAAATCTCCGGAGAATTCCATCATAATATAAGCATGAGAGTGCTTAAAGAGCTCTCCTCTGATCATCAACCAGATCACTTTCTAATAGAGGACGTTTCATCGATGAGCCACAAAAAGAAAAGAAAAAAAGAACCGTAATGGAAGGCTTACAAGGACAGTCTAGCACTTTAAAGTTTAGGTCAAGAGTTAAAAACGGCTAGTGGTGTTGACAAAATGGTTGAAGAATTAATCAAACCTATCCAGCAGACAAAAAAAGTCTCAATTACAACTCCGGCCAGGAAATACAGTCCATATGAACTCCCTTAAGAACTAAAAAACCTGATAAGGAGGAAGAACCAAGTCAGTCGTAGAGTAAGAGAACACGGGTGCTCCTAATTTACAAGCGCAAGTTAATCGGTTGACTAATAAGATAAGAAAACGTATCTTGGAATTTGACAACAATCAATTGGAAAGGTTCTTCCAAAGCTTCGAAGATGACGAGAATGTCTTCTGAAGGATTGGTAAATATTTCCAGATGAAAAACAAGGCTGTTGTGTCACCTATCTATGGACCAAACAGAATTTTGAGATGACGACTCAGGTAAGGTGAAATCTTTTCCAGACACATTGAAACAATTCCGTGAAAACTCCTCCCAAGAAGACGATCTTTTTGAGGGGGATGATAAACTGACAAAAGTTAATGAAATAATCTCCTCACAGCTACAAAAAAAGTAAATGAAATAATATCTTCAAGACAACGAAAAGAAAAAAAGGATAGATGATACGACCAGAACTCCACGAGGTAAAGGACATTATATTAGGTCTAAGCAAAAGAAAAACATCTGTTCGGAACTTGACAGTTCTAGACTTGATGTTCTAGACAATATATCAAAGACAATAACAAAAAAATAAACTCAACTTTCATCCGGCGTAAATGGAAATTGGCTATCATAATTCGTAACCAGGTTACATCTTTTAGAAAATTAAAGACTTATATGTCTTCCCTCATCTTTATCAAAAATTGTCGAAAAAGCAATCTTATGCAGACTCCAGGATTTTGTAGTAATAGCAGGAAAAGAGAGACAGAAGAGAAAAATATAATCCAGGATGAACAATTTGGCTTCTGTGCAGCTCATTCGATCAAACTTCAGTTCACTATGGTGGATAAACAAACACGTAATAGGGTGAATCACAGAAAGTCCACAGGCTTTGTTATGTTTGATATAGCAAAAGTCTTCGACAAAATCTGGCATGCCCGACTTATCTCAAATAATAAATTCATGATTCAAGGCATAAATTTCCGAGTCAGAAAATACAAAAATCTTTCTAGCCTGCGATCAATCGAAGCTGGAGTGCCACAAGGATCTTTTATCTCACCTATGTTATACAATATATGTACCGGGAGAACTGAAGAGCGTAGACCAGTGGGGAAACGCTGGTCAGACTCTGTTGACAAAGAACGTACTTCGTTAGTCAGATTTCAAAATTGAAGGACTCCTTCAATAGACGGAGACTGTGGGAGACGATTGTGATACGAAGCAAATGACCAAGAGGAGCTGTAGTGCTAAGAAGAAGATTTTAAAAGGATATTACTTAATCAATTGGAATGACCATGACCTACAGTACGTTCTTTTTCCTGATTCATCAACTTTTTCTGTTCCCGGCTAATTGTGAGGCTTTCTATGACATCCAATTCACGAGTATTCCTAGTTTTCCTGATGATTGTTGTATCTCCCATTGTTATCTCGAAGTTACCGGCTCGAAATAAGTTTTTTCCCTTTCTTGCTTTTGCTTCATCGCCTAGATGCTCCTGAATTATCGTGCCAATGATTCTCCTTCGCAAGCAGAATATTCGATACGATAAATGCCAAATATATCTTATGCTTCACGTTTCCTTTCATTGACCCGAGTGTGTTTTTGAGCTGGTTAGCAAATGCCAGTACTGGAAGAGTACTGGAAGACCTTAACCTACCATGAAAGTATCACAGCAACAAGATAAAAAAGGAATTCAATAGGCATTATTCTTGTGAACGGCACAAAAAAAGTCAAGCGAGAGAAAAATTCTTGAATGTTTAGGTTCTTAAATGTAATGTATATCGTATAATGTTTATCGAAACTTATCGAAAATTGCCAAGTTGTTGCGATTTAAACTTAAGAAAATTTATGCCAGCGAAAGTCGAAAATAATTAAAAAATCAGCTATCACCCTTACCTTCATTTTATCATCTTTTGAAAGTTGGAAAAAATATTGAAGCTACCGTAAGATTCAAATTACCTTTTTACATAATATAAATTGAGCTGCTTGGGTAACATGAATCGTAATCATGAAATTGGATGGTATGCTGCCATGACGTCAGCTCAGTGACGTTAGCATGTATTGGAAGTGACATTAAACATTTTACCCACGTCAGCTTCATTTAACCAGGCCTTAAGTCACTTCAGGTTTATTTTTAATGAACTTTGATTTCACCTTTTGCTGCTTACTACAGTCTTCAATAAGATTCCTAACTTGTTATTTTTTATTGAATTTTATGTTAAGTGGACCGAATTGTTAACGAGTTCTGCTGTTAAATGAAAATTGCCCTGCAAACTTGATAGAATTTTCCTGGAACAACCGAAAAACTTCCTAAAACTTTTCTTCTTCATTGTAATAAATACTTTTTCAGAAAATGGCTAAAGTATTTGAAGTTAAAGCCGAAAACATTTTCTTTGCTATACGCGATAAGGTAATGCATCTGACTCAGTAATCTATCTTAACCCTAATTCGATAAAGTGGAGAAATTTACGAGGAATGTCCCAGGGAGAGCCATTAAATCTTGATTGTCAGAATGGGTTTCAGCAAGGAAGTGATCACGTTATGTCTATAAAAAGCTGCGTTAAAGGGAAAACAGGGAGTTATAACACTTGAAAATAGAGTGTAGGAAGAGCCGTCAACAGCTGAAAAGCCCAGCCATCAAGGACGAATTACGATTCAAGCTGATTGGCCATTTTTATGTTTCCGTTACAACTAAAACAGCCGATTGGTAATAAGAGCTTATTTATCCTGCCACCGTACTGAAACTGATGAAAATATTCAATAAAAGACGAACTGAATTTCTAAGGAGAATCGGCAAAGTCTTTCAGTTGAAATGTGGTAATTTCTCGAAATTTTATTTCAAATAAGAAAAGTATCTTCGGTAAAAGTTGCGAGGAGTCTACGTATTGGTGTCGTGCTAGTGTCCTCGAACGATGGCCCTATGCCTATATCCCAATGTCATGACAACAATTAATCACGCATGCATCGCACATTTATCTTTCGCTTCATACCAGAATTATAATATTTCTCGGTTCTGACATAAGGATTCCCTTTTTCATTCATTTCTCACTTTCGTAGGCTTGATACGCTCTTATGCATACTCAACATCCATAAAATCCAATTCTTATTAGTAGCAAAGCATAACAAGAATTTACAGCTAGTTAGTTCCATCCCTTAGATACATTTTCCTCGGCTTACTTACTTCATCGCTCGAAATTCCTGGCATCTCGCATCTCCTTTCACACAGGAGAACTGTTTCAAAAAAAGGAGAAATAAAAAAAATTCGGCATCATCGCCTTGAAAAAAAGAAGCATTTTATTTATTTACCGCAGTCAAATTCGTTTAAAGTTTGAAGATGAAGAGTGTAGACACGGAAAATTTGCTATTAAGGAAAAGTTGTTCCTTTTCCAGGTGAATTACTCCGACGATGATAGACTTGGTGGTGGAGATGAAAATTTACGAAGTATTTATGCGGTGTGTGAGCGTATACGTATTATCCTTGTTCAAATTTATAGCAATAAAGCGGGCGTGTTCCATAAAGCTCACTAAAGCGTGTTAGATGATAAGTGATGTGTGCAGGATCAAATCCATGATATATTTTTTTTATTCGAAAAAAAAAAGGAATTCGGGCATGTTAATTTCACTTGTATAACTTTAATGGGTGCGAGAAGACAGCTTCCGATTTAATACTTCGACCAGTTCTTCAATTCGGTGTATGTGGTTTGTAACCTCCAGGATACCTTTCGACGTTTATCAAGTAGAGAGTGAACATTTTTCCCAGAATTGATTTGAGACCCGTGTCAGGCTACTAAATAAACGGCTAAACGGCAAACAAATATTTGATGAATAAATGACTATTCATCAAACATTTGTTGATAATTAAATTTTTTTAATTATAATAAATTTTCAGGCTTCCTACAATCCCTCCTAGATGATTACCATTCTTGATGAGATGTTCACCATTCCACCACACCAAATGTTGATATTCCCTGTTCTTCACAAGCGTTTACAATTCGTCCTTTCTTCTTTATGTGAAATTTCCGATCAAAATTAATTACTGACTTCCAATATTTTTTGAACGACTTCACGATCTTTCCTCGCCGAGAGCCTTTAAAGTACTAGAGCACTGTAAGGGTTGTTTTTACTCTGACAATACCTTAATAAAGTTTACCAGCCGATCAAATAGTTGTAAATGGCCTTCGAATTGAATCGGGCTTATACGAATGTCAACTGCATAAGTAGATCGCGCATCTGGAAAAGCGTACAACTGGTGTCAGAAGTGGGATTATTATTGCAATAGTGAAGTAAACAAAACACTTAAAAAACACTTAAAAATAAACGCGAAATATAGTGATCACTTTTGCGAACATTTGCATTAAAGACAACTCGTCAGAAAAATGCCGCGTAAAATCAACGCACTCACTTTGCCGGAACTAAAGGAGGAATTGGAAAAGCGGAACATTTCCACTGAAGGAAGCAAAGCTAGACTATTCACACGGTTAAACGAAGCGCTGGCAGCGGAAGGAATAGATCCAGAGTCGTTTGAGTTTCCCGATGCTGAAAGTTGCACTGGAGGCGAGAAGGAGCAACAAGAACTGACTGCGAAAGGGCTGATGCGAATGTTGATGGTAATGTAAAAGCAATCAACCGAGTTGAACGAGAAGCTCGACCGGCAGTTAACCGAATTAGACGAGAAGTCTGTTGACTGACTTAAACGAGAAGCTCGACTGGCAATACACCGACTTAAGATCAGATTTAGGTGGGCCAAGCCAAAAGCTTAACCTTCAAATTAAAAGTTTCGAAGAAAGGGTGGACAAAATGGAAGAAAGGATTAGCGAAGTGGAGACGGTGCGAGAAGAGATTGAAAGAATAAAAGAAAACTTAAAGAAAGCCAAAGTAACGATAGCGAGTAGCCCGGCCCCGATAGCGAGTAACCCGAGCCCCATAACGAGTACAGCCAGTATCTCAACAAGGAATGTAAAAGCACAAACTTTCAATGGATAAATGACTTGGAGCATTTACAAAACCCAGTTTGAAGCTGCCGCTAAAAAAATTACTGGAATGAGCAGGAGCGAGCAGCAGCCTTAATTCTTGCCCTGAGAGATTCAGCTGCGGAAATATTTCAAACTGTCCCTGTCGAGTCGCAGTCAACCTCCATCGCTATCATGAACGCACTCGACATGAGGTATGGAGATAATCACCTGAAGCAGATATACAGGCCGCAGCTGCGCAACCGGATGCAGAAACCAGGTGAAACCCTACAGCAGTTAGTCCAATATACTGAAAGGCTTGCACTTTTGGCTTACCCTGCATACGACCTAGATCATCGGGACGATGTAGCAACGGAAGCATCTATTAGCGCGTTGCAGGACAGGGAAATCCAACAAGCCGAAAGTGCACCTAGCCGAAAAACGCTCAGTAAAGGACGCATGTTCCTATTGTTTACACTTCGAAGCCACCAAAACAACCGCTCGTAACACAGCCAGGATCCGGCAGGTTACAACGGAAGAATGCAGATGTGAACGTGTTGACATGAACACGAGGTCGAAAGTGTATGTCTCACCTACATGTTGGAATTGTGGTGAACGAGGGTACCTGCAATGGGGTCGCAAGCAGCGAAAAACATCAAGCTTTTGCCCAGGGTGTGCTGCTAGATGGAAACGCCGGCCAGAGCCAGAGCTTGGAAATAAAGCCACTCTAACTGATAGGTCAGGTAAATGAACCAAAGCCAACTTCGTAGGGAAAGGGTTGGCTACAAGGAGGGAAAGACAACCGAAATATGATTACGAAATCGTCAATCGGAAAAGAGGAGTGCATGGAAATGCCGACGCCTTATCCCGTCGCCCATGTCCATCGGCTTGTAAACATTGCCGACGGTCTGAGGAAAAAGAACAAGGTGTAGATATGCGTGTAATCGCAACGGAAGTCGAGGAGGGTTGGACACAGCACGAACTTCGGGACGCTCAGCTAGCTGACGATGATATTGGACCATTGTTGGTATGGAAAGAGACAACAGGACGTCCCGAGTGGAAGGACATATCAACACGCAGCACAGTGTCAAAAAGCTATTGGGCTCAATGGAATTCTTTCAATGGAGTTCTGAAACGGAAATGGGACACGGCAGACGTCACTTCATAAAGGATGCAAATTGTTCTTCGTAAGAGTCTGGTGAAAGGAGTACTAAAGGAGATGCATGAAGGCATATTGGGAGGTCACCTTGGGGTGAACAAGACCCTGACAAAGTTGCGCGAACGATTCTACTGATTCTAAGATTCATGCTTGGGACGACGTTCTTGAATGGTGTCTTAAATTAGAAATATGTGCTTCCGTTAAAGGTCAAAATCGAAGAACGAGAGGGCAAATGCAGATTTATAAAGGGGGTGTATCGTTCGAAAGAATAGCTGTGGACCTCGCAGGACCCTTTCCCGAATCTGTATGGGGATATCGGTGGGTACTCGTTGTAGCTGATTACTTCGGTAAGTCACCAAAAGTATACCCAATTCCTAACCAGGAGACAACTACAGTAGCGGAGCAAATCATTTCACAGTTGGTTAGTAGATATGGCGTACCCCATGAACTACATTCAGACCAAGGCAGAAACTTCCAGTCACAAGTTTTTGACGGAATGTGTGAACTGCTGGGAATACGGAAAACACGGGCAACACCACTTCACCCCCAGTCCGAAGGAATGGTTAAACGGTTCAATGACACGCTTTGTAAACATTTGGCCAAAATGGTTGATGAAAATCAGAGATTGGGATCAACGCATTCCATTATTTTTGATGGCGTACCGAACTGCAGAACAAGCATCAACAGAAGAAGCCCAAGCAAAAGTCATCTTTGAAAAAATGATTCGTTTACCAGCGGATGTAAAGTTTGGGACCCATTTCGGAGTTTACAAGTGACTTAACGCAACGGCTGAATCAGATACACCAATTAGTGCGGAAGCATATAGAGTCAACCACTGACCGCATGAAGACCAGATATGACTTACTGGCAAACTCATCTGGATTCCAGCCGAACGATTTAGTGTGGCTATATAACCCACGGCGTCGGAAAGGCAGATTTCCGAAGCTACAGCCAAATTGGGAGGGACCCTATAGAATCATAGAACCAATCAACGATTTGGTATACCGGATTAGGTATACCACCTTGCCCCATATTATCAACAGGAAGAATAGCTGATGTGACACTTTTTCGGGGTGAATAAGATATAAGGCGGGGATAATGTGACATGTTCGAATAATGTCACGCACCACTGTAGTCGTCTTAAGAGAAAAGTCGTAAACAAGTTTCAATTACCAATTCATCAATAATTCTCGAAGAGAAAAAAAGGCATAACATAAACATATTGCGTGCATTGAGTACAACAAATACGTGTGTTAGTGACTCAGCGCGTAAGCTCGAGAACAATCCACATGGAAGATTCGGGATTGATTGGTACATGTATTAATGCGATTACAGCGGGCGGCGAAGAGAGTCTCGTGGATGAAGCGAAGTAAGCGCAAAGCGACAGTGCGCGTAATCGAGAAATGTTGTAAAATAAAATCGTATGCGAAATTTAAATAGCGGGTAAAAGTGATTGTTATAAGCGATTAATTAATTAATGTAAAAGTGATAACTCATAAAAGTGAACAAGTGAAATAGTGAAGAAGTGAAAATAATTGTGAAGTGTTTTTAAAAAGGAAATCAATAATCAAAAGAATCAATAACAAACTCACCGAAGATTAAAGTAATAACTACCCTGATATAAGCGTAGGCTTACCAACGGATCAACTACACATCCCTAAAAACATACCTTTGTCACGGAACCTGCAGCAAACCCTATGGCTACGGCTATTGTTTTGAAGTCGGGAATCTCATGTCCCTGAACAACACTGCACCTGCTACGGAGTTATTACAACCGACCAGTCAATACAAATAAAATTTCCATTCCCGGAAACGAAAGTGAAACGATATATTTGACATCAGATCGCACTCAACATTTTAAAACGGGAAGCCTGCTGGGGGGCGTGAATTTCGAGTGGCCTTTATAGTGGGTAGGGAATTCAAATCATACGTCATCGATTTTAACACATTGTCGACGGTGCATTCTATTGCTTACTGTACCCAGTGGCCGGGTTTCTCTTGGTGTCAAATATTTTGAATTTAGTGATTTTTTAGAAGTAGTAGTAGTAGGAGTAGTAGTGGTAGTAGTAGTAATAGTAGTAGAAGTAGTAGTAGTAGGAGTAGTAGTCAAAAATTAATTATTTTTTGAAAATTTTCCAATAAATAAACATTTGTGCAAGCTAAACATTTTTCTAAACATGATATGATGTAAAATATGACACTTAGTGGGGTGGAAAAGTACAAAGCTTGCAAACGTAGCGAGTTTCACTTATGTTTCCGTAGATTTAGCACACTTTGCAACGTATTGTCGGAAATTTCTTGTCTTGATAAAATGATTGAAGATGCAATGGTGTGACAATTCAAGTTGAGGATTAGGTAGTGATAAAATAGTGTCGTGCAGTTTTATCTTGGACTACCAGATTTGCTGAGTTTACGTTGTTTTCTTGATGTTTGACTAAAATATTTGGACGACTGATGAGTTAAAATTTTAAATAAATTATTTCCCAGTATTAATTTTACTACCTTCGGGATAATACCTGGCTTTTGTAGCAGAAAAACATTAGAACATTAGAGAACACTTTAATCACCTTCGAAGTCGTCCAATCTCAGCTGAAAATCCTTTGTTAACCAATTATAACTATCCTAATTTACAGCCATAACTCTTTCAGATAAGCTTTTGCTTAAATGATCATTTATCTCGGACTCACCATCATCACTGTCTGTACTTTCATCAACATTAGAATTGCAATTATTCTCACTATATTTGCAGCTATTCATTTCCTTTTAAACCCTTACCTGTTTCTTACACAAATCAAGACTTCAGTAATATCTTGGCAGTTACCATCGTCATCACAATTATTCATGTTCTCGTCATCAATTGGTGTATCCGAGATGCATCCTTTTGCCCATATCAATATTGCAAGGCTTCAAATAATTAATATTCGTTCGCACTACACATTCCGAATAACTGACAATCACATTTCAAATGTGTTATATCTCATCAACTGTACCGAACGACTGAAGGCCGATTTACAATAGTGCGAGACTGCGATGCGAGAGCGAAAACGAAAATTCCTCGTAACGATGTGCGTGACGTTTGTCAAATGCAATATGGCGCTTAAATGAAATTTGAAACTCAAACGCCGTAATTACTTTTTAAGCACATTGGTTATAATGAATGAAAATTTAATGCATCCTAGTTAAGGCTTTTATTTGCTAAACGAAGGAACATTCCAAATTCAAAACTTTTCAAAAATCAAAAACAATTTTCTGCGAATTTCATTTAAAATGTAACCAATTTGACATTTGTCATATGAACATTAATGTTACCCGCATCGCGTGCATTGTAAATTGAATGCGTTGAGTGACGACGAGGGAGAATCGCATGGCGCTCATGCATCGCCGTCACGCAGTATTGTACTTTGGCCTTGAAAATGCAAAAATATATCTCGGTGGCCCCGAACGACGTAATACGCCAGACTAGATGTCTCGTCAACGGCTCCGAATGACAAAGTAGGAATGACGAGACATCCCGTCATCTGTCCGCTATGTGTTAGGGCAGAAAATGAGCGTTTGCATGCGATTTGCTAACAAACGAAACTCGTCAAAATCTGGATGATTATGCAAATCCTCAAGTAGAAAGTGAGGACGAATTAGTTAAGGAACTGTTCGAAAATCACCCGGAAAACCTTTTCGACTCCCGCAAACAATACTAAAATATTTTTGGCCGATTTTGACTCTAAAGTTGGCAATGACCAAGCTCATTAGGCAATTACTAGATACTAGACAACAAAATTTTACAGACTGTTCTCCTGCACTGTAATATGTGAAATAGGATCTGCGAAGGTATTGTAGCCAATGAATCCTTTTACTTTCGAGTAATATTAAATTCAATTCTAATATAAGGACTCCGATTATCATTCGCATCGTTGGGTCCAAGGAAGTCAATTGTCTCGGTATGTTGGCTTTGCTGGCGTGGATATTCTACAAGGACAAAATTGGGGCATGAAAAAGTAAGAACCTCGTGGTAACCCCTTTGAGAAATTTGGTGGAAAAGCACGAAGTTCGGAAAGCTTGTTTGATGAAAACCATCGCAATCCGAATTCAAATTGGCGATAAATGACTTGGTGAAGATCGTCCTTTCTTCTTGTCATACGCAGGGTAGAGTGCCTGTGTTAAGAACTAAGGAAAACAAAACCGTGTCTTGAAGGAAGAAAGAAAAATGTCCAAGCGAGAGACTGATAGGCGAGGACACAACGGAGCTGCCGCCTTTGCTTCTGCTACAGAGGATACTATCGTGTCCACGAGAGACATGTTTTGGCAGCTTCTTATTTGAAAGACATTTGGACTAAAATCTCGTCATGACTTCAATAGCGATTAATCGAGGTTTCTGCCGTATCTATTCTGGCGAGATGGTCGGGTAAGTTTGAGGGAAATTTGGTGGTGCGAGGTATAAAGAAGGGTCCACAGTTCATGGGAGAAGAAGTTCAACCCGACTAGAGTAACAAATTTAGGACTAGGGTAACCAAACTTTTCTATTACATGAAGATCTAAAGAGTAAGACAACGTGGCTGCGAAAAACGAAGGAACAGGAAAAATGGCATCTAGCCTGCCGTATTATAGCGTTATTGGAAATAACATTGTGACTAGTTGACCGCAAAGGACAGTAAACGCAGGTTAAGGAAATATATTGGAATATTAAAAAAGAAAGGTGGAAAGAACTCAAGCTGGTTTTGAACACGCCTCCCTGCCGCTTCTCGTCAGGTTGAGCTTTTTCCACATTTCTTTCTAAATATAAATTCCCTTCGAGGTATTCTACAAATTTTATCAAAACTTCCGCACCCATGAGTCTTCGTTGAGTTAGTTTAGCAAGGGTATAAATCACTTACAAGTTGTAAGTGAAAATGTTGAAAAATATTGAAAATGAAAAACTACTCCTAATATTGGAGTAGTTTGGCAATGAGCAGCGAAGAAGTTGCAGCTCACATCCATGCCAGAACCATGAGAAATTGGCAGCAACGCCAGACCATAATTATTTCAGGTCGTAGGACTGTTAGACTATTTGTATTTCTATAGCCAAGGATCAACCGGATACATGGAAAGGTGAACTTCTATCTTTCGCGGTGTCTGACGGGACATGGATATTTCCGTGAAAATCTCTATAGAATACGAAAAGTTAGAACAGGCTTTTGCCAATATTGCTCAGAGCAGTGAGACGACGCATTCCAAACGTTTTCTTTTGGAATCTGAAGGGAGTAGTGCACTAGCCTTTGCGGTTGGTTAGGTTCCTCCTACGGTCGTTGAGGCAATATTGTGAACGGTCGATAAGTGGGAGGCGACAGTTGACTTTATTGAGTCCATCCCCAAAATTAAGAAGGATGGTGCTTGTATATTGGACTAACTTATGACCTGGAAAACAGTACCTGAACGCAAGCTAATTTGAGGTGTCGGACTTCATCCTGAAGTAATGCGTGAGTGGTCTCAGAGTGGATTTTAGTGTGGGATTGTGTAGCTAAGTCCATATTTCCAAACATTCCACCACAGTCTAAAATGCGATAGGCGCTTCTTAAGTCCATTACCGCCAAAAATTGAAGATGACCTAAGGAGCGAATCGCATCAGTCACTATATTGGAACCTTTTGATGATGTGTCAAAGAAACGAATGTTGTAGTTCAGTTAAAAAAAGTTCTGACAAAGGAGGATGGATATAATGCCAATCGGCATGGAGCTGAGTGCTGTTGCAATCAATTGTAGGGAAGAACGTATATCTATGGCTGTGAAGTTATCACATCCCGTTGAATCGGTGGGAATAGATGAAGTTCATGCAAGGCTTCATCAGAAGCAGGAGTCCGTATTGTATAATTTTATCTTTTAATTTGTGAGCTAAACATTTACGATAAGTAGTAAATATTTTTTAATGTCAACTGCATTAATTCTATATGTATTGGAAAAAATCTGTATAGCAATTCATGATCATCATGATCCAGCTTCATTCTCAGCCCATTCTAAGGGATAAAAAATGTAAGGCTTAAAAATTAAAAATGTTAAATTAATTAAGCCCATTAAAATAATTAAATTAATGAAATCCATGTAAATCCATGTAATCTGAAATAAAAAAAATACATGTAAATGCTGGGTTCGAGTAGCTCAAATCCTTGGATGATTCATTGGTATTGTCATATATGTCTGTGGTACTTCAGTGATACCTTCAACTTTTTACTAAATTAAACTGAGTGAAGTCTGCTTGTCAATATAATAGTAAGTACAATTAAATAAAATTTAAAATTATCAAATTGACAGTTGCCAAATTAATAAATATCATTAAATAAATGAACCTTTTTTAAAAAATTTTCCGCAGCGAAATTTTTATCCTGTTTGTGTAATATTCGTCATTTTCCATAGCACTTACATTGTGTATCCTTTAAGTCTGATATTGTAACCACGGATTTGACAACAAAGCTATTCACTTTCACTCATCCGTAGTTCTTTCTACATAATCATATCGAATTCAATATTCGAAAGTATTTGAATGTATATCCTTAAAAATTATACGCTTTGAAAGATACGTTCAAACGCGTTGCTCAGTTCACCGTATTAAAGTCCACACATATAAAAAATAAATTGTATCGAACATAACAAGAAAAAAAAAACGAAAATGTTAATAAAATTTCCATCTCAATGGTTTTGTCTACATTCGTTTATATCAAACTAAACTGCCATACAACATTTATAGAGCTGTAAATTTCATTGAAAAGCAAAGGGTTGTTTCCACCATGGTGTTGTAAAAGCCTGTTGTTGAAATGCTTTTAGTTATTTCCAACGAAGAAAGAGAGTGAGCAAGGATAACAAATTTTCAAGGTAAAGTAAATATGTCAAAACAGGTAACTTTGTTGAAATTTCGGTTGGCTACAACAAGGATTTCACTTTTGGTTACTTAAACAGGGAAGTTATGAACTGAATTTAAATCAATTTCAAGTGACTGTCTATTGAATTTGTTTGAAATCAACGAAATTGGTCATGAAACATCATGGTCATGAAAAAACAAATACTTCACAGAGTATGAATTCCATTCGGCTGAGTGGATACGAATATCAAAATCGAACAATTTTATCTATGTGTGGGTTGAATTATTGACCAATACATGCAGATATTCACTTGTAACCTGACTTTTCATCGACATAATTTCTGATTGTACTCTGATTGGTGTATAAGTTGTAGCACTCATCTTTTTTACATTTGATCCACGGATCGAATCCAACAGGTAACAGTGATGTTTAAATTTGTATTTCTGGTATTGGAGTATCAGGCAACTTAGCTGGGTATCTGCCAGGTTTCTCAGGGATATTATTAAGGTCAAATTATTCCGATTAGACTACCGCTCCATGTACCCTTGATTTTGACATGAATTGACTCAAACATGCATTACAGCCTACGCGCCACTTTTGACTATTTCGCCGTAACAAACAGAATTTCTTAATTTGTCGTATTTGACCTTAAATTGCTTTTTCTGTTGGAGCCTGTTGAAAGGTATCGCAAAAATTTTTCTATTATTAGTATATATTTTGAGCTCTTCAAAGGTGTTTTTCTTCTTGAATCCTCAAAGCACTTCAAAATATCATTTTTCCACCTTCCATGCCACCTTTTTCTCCTGAAGCATGTCAACGTGTTATCCTCTCATGGACCTCTTCCGAGGCAAGAATAAATGACTGGTGCCTGGTCTACGAAATATAGTGGTTAATGCATTATTAGTGTTGTTGGGCCAAAATTTGTCACTAGCACTAGCAAATATGTGTGAGCCATAAGATTATTGTGGTACAAATCCCAATATTTGTTGTTTAATGTTTCAGCGTTTTAGCGTTGTTGGCGTTTTAGCGGATTAATTCACGCAAATGACGCATTATTTGCAGATAATATTCCTTGTTATCCGTTCTACGCTGTGGGAAGATTATATGATATATGACGTCCCTACAATTGACGAAGACAAAATGCAAAATGTTTAGAGCAAGACCTTAACATTTGACACCGAACATGGCTCGCTTTGTGCGGTTCTGGCTTGTGCAGCAGCTTCCATTGGGATGATAGGGGTTTGCTCACTATATCATAATCCATGATTCGGTTTCAGTTATGACTCTCAACAGGAAATTCGGGTTGTATGAACAGAACCCAAGAGCTCTTTAGCAATTTAAATGTGATACTGCATTCAGTTGGAATTGAGCATTTTTGGTAGGAATTTTCGGCGTCCCGGCTCAACTTTTCTAACGGTTAATCGACGATTGGCCAATTCTTATCACGTCACTTCATCAATGTTTTACTCTGTCGATGACGTGCCCGGGCATCCATCCACCTGTTCATCGTTCACATTTTCTCGACCCTCTGGGCATATTTTGTACGACCGATAAAATTTGCTTTATTCCAACGTAGCTTCACTATATTCCAGCTTCAATATCCGGAATGTCTCCGCGCACTTAAGGTTATATTTCACACAAAAATTGATACACATTCCTTGATCCATTTTTCTGGAATAGATAGCAAACTAAAACCCATCTAATCAACACAGCTGTCAAAAATTAACTGATGATTCAAAATGGCTGATTTTGTCAGCAGAAGTGATGGATATGAGTACAAGCATAACATCACAAAAATATCGGAAATTGAATTAGCGTAGCCTGCAGATATTCAAAACTCAAAAATACTTCTTGAACAAGCTTCGCAAGCTTTTGCATACTTTTTAGAGTATTTTGTTCAGGAATGTTCACAAAATTTGAGGAAAATCTTTTTTAGAATCGACGCTTATACAGGCGTAGAGCTTTATAAGGAAGGCAGCATCAGAAGTTGGTATCAGAAAGTCAGAGAAAATTATGAGTTCGTTCCCTTTCAGCACATTTTCTACTCTTCTCATTGAATCCGGTAATGGGTCTTATCTGAGTTGTGATACTCTCGGTCACTTTATTTTTGACATACGGGTTGGTAAGATTTTTCCTTGTCCATAATAACGACTGTGATTTCCTTATAGACTTTAACCGTGCGGTTATCTACTAACCACTCACCATTGTTCCAAACCGGATACCACTTCTAGCGTGAGAAAGTTAGTTAGAATACCATAGAAATAACGATAGTGACACCCTATGGTCATTAGATGCGCCACCCCTTCACCCCAAGAAGTGTTAAAGAAGAAAAGGGATCAGTCGGCATTTTATAGGTAGTGAAAAGAGAAAAATATACAAAAATAATTAATGACATTAAAATCGTCAATAAAAATTCGTATAAAAAAAAAATGGATGCAGGATTCATCGAGTTTTTGGTGGCAATGCAGGGTTTACTGGTTTTATTTTCAAGTAAATCACTTTATATTTTTAATATTTAACAAATAGTTAATAAAAATGTGTAAATAGAATGTGTTCAGTTTTAAAAATTCTGAAGAAAAACTGATACTATTTTTCTAACTTAATTTTCTCGGCTATACAGTTTTATTATCTTCAGCGACTAATAGGGCTTGACTTAACATTAGCTTATATACAGTGTTGTTGCTTAACCTAGACAATCAAAAGTCACCTAGTGAAGGGTAATTAAGGCGACTTAAATTGTTTCAATTTAAGGTGATAAGCCAGAACAGCCAGGAATTGCAATTATCCCTATCTTGGTTCATAAGAGTATTCTCCTCTCTTAGAATCGTCAGGCTTTCCAGGGCGACTTATTCTCTTGTATCCCTTGCTTCTCTTACTGGTTTTGCGTCATCAATTGTCATGTCATGTCCTTTTATGACAATATGCTTGGCTATGGCTAATATGAAGTTGTTCAGCTTTCCTTTATTTTTTGCTGCTGCCGCTTCACTTATGTGCTCTCGTATTCTAGTGTTTATTAGCCGTCTTGTTTGCTCAACATAGACTTCTTGGCATTTCGAGCATTCAATTCTGTAGATTCCTGATCTTTTGTGCGGCTGTCGCTTGTCCTTTGTGAGTTCGAGGATGTTTTTAACTGATATTTACTGTTGGACTCTATAAGTCGTATCGATTTGTATTCTTTGAGGGTATTTCTCATTTGTTCTGTGATGCCCTCACTGTATGTTACAGCCTTCCAAAAAGTTGTTTCTTGGCCTAGAGTAGTTAATGTTGATCTGTCCTTCATTTTTCTGGTTTTCCCCGTTTTTACCGCTATCCTCGTTATTGCTGACGAGTTGAAACTATTCAATTTAACTGTCTGTGCAATATACTCCATTTCCTTCTTTTTTTCCAACGCGGTTAATGGCAGATCTAGCATGCGGTTAATTATTGCACGCTATGGTGATAACTTAATTTGTTGTGTGTTGTTCGGGGAGTTAGGAATTGTTCTCTGCGTGTGGGTTGGCTTCCTATAAACTTTGAAGCTTAGGCAGCCATCCGTTCTTGATACTAGCGTGTCCAGAAATGCTAGTTCACCGTTCTTTTCCTCCTCGATTGTGAAAGTGATGTTCTTCTGTACTCTGTTGAGGTCCGTAACAACGCAAAGATACGCAAAGATGTCATCTACATATCTTTTTCATACCCTTGGAAGTTTATCCTAATCTCTGAGCTCCCTTTCCAGCTGAGGTATGGTGAGAGCGAGTAAACCTTGAAAATTCGAATAAAAATAAAAACAAGAAATTAAAAGAAAAACTTTCTTTTTATATTTTTTAGGTTAAATTTATTTTGCGAAGATGGAATAAATTACAAATATTTAAATAATAATTTATTTTTCAGTTTCAATTTAAATACTAAACCCAAATTTAGAGATACCAGAGATTCCAGCTTATTTTCGCGTGATCCAAATTCCGTTCACATCCTCCGCTCCTTGAACGACCGCTCTCTCGTTTCACAACTAGATCTTTAACAATTTATTTGTGCATTTGAATTCAATTTAATTTGAGCTTTCAATTTCTCAAATTTTTTCACATTCCGTTCTCCTTATTTGGTTTAGCATGAATCATATTACCGGAATGGTTGAGTATAAGCGTAATACAACTATAAATCTAGAATAGATCTCTATCTCTTTCAGCAAGAACCCCTCCGAGAGTATTCCACCTCGAAACAACTTTCGTCCTTTCCAAATGTGCTCATCCAAAGTAAACAGTTTTCACTTAAGCTTACTAAGCCTTCAGCCAAAAACCCAAAGGAATCTGACATTGTAAACACAAATAACGCTCTTGTAGTCAAAATTCCCTAAGAATCCTGTAAATAAGCAAAATGGACAATGAGTTCCCGTTAGTGACGTATCCCCTTCGGGCAACAATATATCAATGAAGCATTGTTAACATACTGAGATATGAACTGATTCAGTAACATGTGCATTATTGTCCTGAGGCTTCTACTTTGAATATAGTAGCCACGAGACTGCATGCCCTTGTTATTGAGCATATCAAAGAATATTTGTTTGTCACCTCTGTCAACATTTGGATGTCCTTTATATCAAGTTATGTGATTAATCAAGATTCCCAGAAAGGTGTTAGGGATAGTTTCAATCACGAACGTTTTGTAAAGTATAGCTTTGTTCCGAAAAAGTATAAGTTGGAACTTGGATTATAAATGAGATGAATAAATAAAGACACTCGAAAAATATCCTTGCCTATAAACTTCTTGTCAATTGCATGCCTTCAAATATTTAGATATTATTCTACACTAAAATTTTTCACCAAAGCTTTTTTTCTGGCTAAAGTCTAGACATAATTTAAAGCTAATAATTTCTAGGAATTGCTTTTTTAATGGATTTATCTAGGCTACCCGTCTGATCTGTCAAATCTTTAGAAAGACAGTGTTTTGCGAGTATAAATTTAAAACAATTAGAAAAAGGATTTTTTTTGGAAATAGGTATGATCGATCTCTATTAAGTGAAAGAATGATACCCCGAAGTCGTTCATCAAGTTGCATACAAAGGATATTGAATCGGTAAACTGAAATGAATAATTCAATGCCTGGTCAACGAGATAAAACACTTTTTTTTGATTTTGTGTTTCTTTTATTTTCGAAATCGAATTTCGACCGTAATCCTTCGGTCTTATTCAGCAACTTAACTAATTTCCCTTACAACTTTTGCTTAAGTACTAACACGTCTAAGGATCCTTAATCAATATCGGCTAAATCTATGTAATAAAACGTATTTTTTGAAGATTTGGAGCTATAGAAATTAACTACAAAAAGCATTAGATTTTTTCAACAATACTTACTCAATTAGTTGTTAGAACCATGAGCTCTAGTTTCCTTCATCCTGCTTCGTCAGCCTCTTCCTTCCGCAATAAGAATTTCTTATTGCGAGGAAAGCCTCGCCTTCCGGCTTAATGTGAGGCTTTCCATTCAAGTAATCCTAGTGTCCTTGATGTTCTTTGCATCGTTCATTGTTTTCTCAGGTCCTTTCATTTGTTCGATGTAAACTTCTTTGTAAGTAGAACATTCGATACGCTAAATGTCAGATTTTTCCTGTATTTCATGTTTGGCGTCCGCTAATCCGAGGACGTTTTTGAGCCGGTTCCTGCTTCTTTATTTGGTCAACTGCATAGAATTATGCAGATTGATTTTCCTTTTTATCTTGTAGTTGTTACCTTCATGGTAAGTCACAGCCTTCCAGTATATCCTTTCTGTGGCAGCAATGTCAAAGTAGATCGCTCCTGTATCTGTCTGGTTTTTTGGATCTTCTGTGCCTTTCTCTTATTCGTCGAGTGCTTGAATCCGTTTAACCTGGCAGTTGTGGTGTGCTACCATTCTTTTTCTTTGGCTTTATTGCTTAGCGTCAAATCGAACATTGGATGAATTATGGCTCTGTTTCGAGAAATCTTTAGTTGTTGCGAATGATTTTGTGTGTTTGAAATCGTTCTCTGCCTGTGAGTTACTCTTCGGTACACTTCTAATGTGAAGTTGATTTGTGTCCTCTTGATGACCGTGCCTAGAGAAGGAAGTTTTTTGTCTTTCTCTTCCTCCATTGTGAACATCATGTTCTAATGGGCTTGATTCAGGTCGACAAGGACCTTATTCAACTCACTCCTTTTCACGTCTGTAAAAATAACGACCACATATCTAATCAAGCATATCGGTATTAAGTTTTTATCCAGTAGTCCTTCTTCTAATCTTGTCATGAATATTTCGCTGAAAACCCGTGAAACAAGGTATTCCATTGTTACTCTTCCCTTGATCTTGTAAAATTTCTCCCTGAGGGTGAACAATTTTTCCGTCATACAAAGTTTTGCAAGCTGTATGTACTGTCTGGTTTTCATCTTCCATGATGTTGATTCTGTTTTTTGGCGTAAGATCCGATCTTCTAGGAATGTTGAGGTTTACATAACCGGGATACTCGGGAATAGAGATTTCACATTGAAGGAGACTATTTTGTCTTGCCCTGGTGAACCAAAGTGTAGTAGCTTCTCAGTAAATTCCTTGCTGTTTTGGGCAGAATTGCTGTTCATTGGTTTGATTCCCTTAAACTCGTCCACAAGCCACATAGCCAGGTTTTTGGTAGGAGCATTCACTGCCAATATTATTTCACGTATGATGCTCTCAGCTTATTTTTTGCTACAGCGCAGCAACTGTGCTCGCCTCTTTATTGTGAGTTACCTCTTTCCTTCCTCTTCGGCGCTTCGGCTGTATCTTCCCTTTCGATCATTTTTGCGCATCTGTTCTTCCACATATCGTTGCTTCCATTTCCTCGGTTAAGTCTTCCTTAGGAATTTCGGTATGTTTTATGGCGTAGTTACTCTCATACTGAGTAATCACATTCCTCTTTCATTGGAAATCACACTAGATTTTTTGACCACTAGTTGACCACTAGTTGTGTCTTGGCTATCCTGTGTTTGGGTAGGAACTGATACCCCATCTTGATAGGGGAGTTGAGTTGACGAATTATTTGAATCCCGTCTATGGAGACCGTGGAATTAGACTCTATCGGCAGGTGTCTACGTAAAACAATGCTCTAGCACTTCGTTGAATGGTTTGGCCGCTTCCTCCAATCTTGCAAATTTGTTCTGCTTTGTTTTCCTTTTCTTGTTCTTTTCGCATTGGTAGATGTATTCTAGATGCATCTCATAAGTCCTGAGAGTGGTCTCGTCCAATTTTGCTTGGAACTGCTTGATGCCGATTTTATTAATTTTCGTTCTACTGCTTTCGTTTGCCTAATTGTACTTTAAAGGCACGAATCTTCACCGCGTGCCCTTTCGGAGTGAGCCCTTTACTGGACAAGATTCCGAAAAGTTGATGTCTTAAAAATACCATGTGGCGCCTGGAAGCCACAGCAATATTTGTAATAGTTTTTATTACACAAAATACTCAAAGTGGTCAGAGAGATAAATACTTCCTTTTAACTCTGTAATTCTTTTATTTTGGAAATCGCTTTTCGACATAATCATTCAAGCTCCTGCAGCGACTTAACTAACTTGCAGTAAAATACATGAAAACAATACAATAAAAAAGAATCATTTCCTTGTAACGCCTGTGCGAAGATGTAACGTTGTTTGGACCATCGCCTGTAGCTGCTTATCAGTTCAAATGCAGAAGTTTTGTTTATTCAAGTAGACATTCAACCAGAAATTAGCCTCACCGCTGAACAAAATGTTCTCATGAAATCGGCATCTTCATCTATTTGTTCTAGATCGTATGGCTTTAATTCCTGCACGAGTTAGATTTTGTAAGCCCGGAAATCAAGATCTTTCCGAAAAATCAACCGTTTTGTGTATGGTTTAATTGTTGGGCACGATGTCGAATGGATTCATTTGGGTCTTGAATGAATGCGTAATGTGAGTGAAAGTAAACGGAAAGTGCGGAAATCATCAATGATTAATCAAATAAATTGTTTTGATTGACGATTATGCGGGCCATAAGACTAACTAAGTGCGCAATGTGGTTATCGAACCCAACCGTTATTTGTCGAAATAAATCTGCCCAATTTGCAGACGTTCCTCAGGCTTCAACCTATTTATGATGAAATGGCAAACTAAACTAACCATAAAAGGCATGACAGCTGTCATACCATAGGAAATATTAAAAGTGCTGCCAATTTAAAGTTCTACACGTCTAAAAGAACGCCTTTTATATACGCGGAACTGAAAGTTTCTGAAGATGTTGAGAATCATCCAATTACCAGCTTAGCTATAAATAGATGTCTGGAATCATGCGAGGTTCGCCTGAATTGAATAAATATTTCAAATGAATTAAAATGTGTTTTTTTTCGTATGTATGAAAGAAAAACTCTCATTTGGGGTGTTCAGGGCTTACGGATAAGATAAGAGTTAATATGGAACCGAGAAATTCAAGCAAGAATAATAAATTTCATCAGCAATTATAATAGCTTATTCAATCGATGGAGCACTACCATTTTCTTCTACTTGAAAATGTTGATTCATGATGTAAGTTTTGTGCAGAGATTTTGTGTCGCAAGTGCTTTGTGGTATTTGTTAGATAAATTTTCGTGTAAACCTAAATTTGAACACATAATTGGTGATTACTATGTTGGTTGTAGCCCACATACACGACGGAATTAAATTAAATTATGTTTAATCACAATTAGATTCCGACAATGTCTTCAAGCGAAATTACAATTAAAAACCTTAATGATCCTTAGTAGATCCTTGCGAGTGCCAACACTCTAATCGACGTACATTAATGAGGCGTGTTTCTTTTTCGCAAATTTACTAAACGTTTCCACGCTACATGCATCCTTATCTTGCTTGTCTCAGATCTGTAACGTAACACGAAAATTCCGCATTTGGTCCTGATTCCAGGCTTATGTCATCTAGTGAAGGTTGTTGTCGTTGGAGACTCGTTTGCAATCTATTTTTCCCAGGCTGGGCTTGAATAAACACCAGCATATGTAATTCGAATTCCATTTCAACACATTATGTGGCTTCCGCTAAGTTTTCGTAGTGCTTCCTTAATGTAAATAACGTTGAAAGGAATTTCCGCGGCGTCTACGATTGCGTGATGAAAACATATTTACAAACAGCGAACCAGCTTAATTTTAAATTTCTAAGGCTCAGTGGGTTGAATAATTGCGGTTTGAGTGTGAAGCAAATATTGTAGGTGCCATCGTGGCATCTGAATGGGAGCATTTTAATAAGGGCTCGAACGAGGGAGTCTCAACGTCAACAAATGTGATTTAATATCAAAACAGGATGAAATAGTAGAGTTCCGATTCCGTTCCGATAGCCCGGATGAGATATCGAGTTGTCAAACCTTTCTATAATGTCTTATCTATATAGTCCTTGCAGCCCGTCCCATATATTCGCTGTACCTACATGTATGACTTTCGGCGTTCTGGGTAATTGTAAAGGAAACATTAGCGAAACATTCAGGCTGAGATTCTATTTGGAAGAAAAAAAAACACACACACTGAGCTTTAATATTTGTACCGAATAAGGAAAGTTTTACTTCAGTGCGTAGTGAGTGTGCTCCTTAGAAAGTAAAGAGAGGGAAAAAAGTATTGAAGCACCCTCACGGGACGGCAAGTTTTCCGAATGGAATTTCGTCCTAATAAATGTATACTGCTTTCGTTCGGTATCCAAATAACTTATCTGGACATATTAATTCGTTTCAAGGCTGCCCTAGTGAAAATAGAAAATATAACTTCAAACTCTATGGCACCTTTTTCCATGGCAATCGGCAAAAGGCGTGAATCAATTCGGTTTATTGGCAATCGGTGAGTGTTCAATTTCGATTGAATTAAAGTGTTCCAGCAAATAAATAATGTTGATAGCCAGGGGAGCTTATAAAGCATGACAAGAAAAGCATTTAAATCTTTAAGATCCCCCCGAAAATTTCTGGAATACTTTCAGGCAGTTCGCTACGGATAGGCGATCCACGTGTTTCCTTCGATAATTGAGATTTGTTTTTGGTAATTTGGGGGAGGAATTTCGCTCTCACCACAGCAGGAATTTAAATGTCAACGTCTGAATGCCTTTCGAAATTAACTTAATTTTGAATTTCCTTTAAACACAGCACGTCGGAACCTTTCGATTAAAGAATTCAAACTGCCATGGGTTTAATTGCAAAGATTTATTTGTCGGCTACAGCATTCAACGTTTAATTTTGTTTAGAAGATCCATCAATGGGAAATCGTTGAGTTTTACGCCGTTGCATAAACAATTTTCCCAAAATAAATCAGAAGCTGACTTCATTGCTGAATTCGTATATACATATATTTAGAATGGACAAGAAAGTTCCCGGGAGTCAATTCTTGCATAAAGCGGACGTAACGCGGTTCCTTCGAATTCGTTCATTTATTTATATTCGTTATTGTTGGAGATTTGATTCGTTTTCATTCATTTTTCGCAGAATTATTCGCGTAAGGATATCTTTTTTTCGATTTTTTTCTTAGACAGTCAGTCAGTCAGTTTCCCTCTCCTGGAGTATCACGTGAAGCCCTCTTCCTCCATCCCTCTCTGTGAGTGTTGCGTCGTTCCCTCGTGTGTGATTGATCTGATGCTTGGATATATGTTTTGGTCTTCTTCATCTGGGATTTCAAAGATTTCTTTGGTTCCATTCGGAATCTAGTAAATTTTTATTCAAACAGTTTCAGTGCTCTGTCCTTAATGCATTTCTCATCTGTGTCATGAATACGGGCATACTCAAAAACTTGCAAACTCAAACTTTCGTGTTCCGATCATACTTAGAAACCGGCACATGACCGTAAGGGTCGGTTTTCCAAGGATCGGAGCGAATTGCAGAGGGTCTTGGCTTTCTGACAGAAAGCAACACTCACATACAGTTGTGTTTTTGTTGGGTCTTTTCTTTAGTATGATGTCTTTCGTCCTGAAGTCGAGTATGAGCCGTAATCCCAGATTCGAAATCGTCCTTACTCGGTCATAATTCGAAGCAGTGGCGTCAAGCGGCTGATCGAGATTTACAAGAAAACTCTAAAAACTGTTTCGGCTTCCTGGTTGTACCTTAGTGTTACCTCCGTTTCAAATCATAAGGACCGTTTGCTAGTAATGTTGCAAGGCCGGGGAAGTTGATTGGAGCCTCCGATTCTTCGAAGCGTGAAAAAGTATTAGCGATGGTGTTTCTTTTGCCGGATATGTGCTGTGTTTAAGTTGTAAACTGACTGACAAAATGTAGATGTCATGGAGATGCCTCTTTAAATTTTGCTGGAATACAAAAGTCAAAGACTTAAGGTCAGTATAAGCTGGGGATTTTAAATCTTGTTTTCCGTTTAAGTGTGCTTTTTGGCATAGATAACTAGCTTTTCTCAAACGCCATTCACTTGATAATGTAGAGATGCTTCTACCAAGTAGTTTGAAGCCTATAATGATGAGCTCAGCACTAAGCTGTGGATGTACGCGCAACATACCTTCTGTCAAGCTTTATTTTGGTCCCTTTGAATTAATATGTAGCTGTCGTTGTCCTCTTCAGCGATGCACTTCCGTATATTATCTTTATATTTCATAGCTCCAACAACCTGAGGAAATGTCAGACTGGCATAAATCCGTGGACACAACCGTGTTTAAGAAAATTAATGAGCGAATCATCTAGCAACAGTATGATCATCAAAGTGCGACGAGCAACAGATAATAGGGAAATTGACGAAACCATCCGGAAAGAGTTAAATACGGTTTGGAATGGAGAAACGAAAGCAGGCTAAGCCGAACGTTTCAGGACAAGCCAACCTCTTCAAGAAAAACCGAGCTCCTCAGACAAAAAACCCAGATAATACGAAATGGTATAAGGTGGCATCAGAACACTGGTGACAATGGTACAGACCACAATTAGGCCTAGATAATCTCTTAGATCATCACGCTAAACGAATGAGAATCCAAACGGATGACACCAGCCGAGCTTGTAACGTGGAAGAGGAAACAAAGAATTTCTCTGTTGTCCGAGTCTGACTTAACACGATTTAAATTTAACAAAACTGAAACACGTGGTGACTGCAGAATGAGGGTAATTCTTTGGTTTCTGGACCATCTGGAAGATGGACCATCAGTAAACAATAGCGCCATACATAGAGAGTAAGGGCTGACACTGGCTTATTCTTTTTTTAGCCCTAGAAGCCCAATCATTTTTTTGACTATAAAGATCAATCGTGTGTGGAAATGACGTCCAAAATTAAAAATTTCAGTTTCTAACTAAGAATTATTTGAAACTCTTTTGAGTTGTATTATTTGTAAAGGTTGGGATATGATGAAGTATTAAAAAATCAAAATAAGAGAATATGAAGTTATTTTAAGCTATAAAAAACTCAGCAAATGGTGAACATACATGATTTGGTAAATAATTGCGATCCTCTCTTTCATTATTTGACTCTCAAAAAAAAAAACGCATCAACGTGAAGCATTCGAAACAGTTATTTAAAAAATACGCGCCTCTCTCACCACTCTACCTCCATGCGCTCCCTAGCCGAGTCGTCTTCTATCAGTCGAACCTCAAAACTTATAACGTGCACGAGCGTACGTATTTACCAGTTGTGTTAAAGTGAGAATAGTTTGTAATAAAAAATGTCAAGTAAAAAGAAACACAAGACACTAGATTTGAAAGATAAAAGGGAAATTTTCCAGAACTTAAATAATGGAGAAAATATGTGCTAATTGACAAAAAATATGGTGTTGGGTGTGCCACTATATACGATATTAAAAATAAAAAAGCAAAAGATAGTAGACCACGTGAAGACGATGCAATCTGGACCAGGAAAGGGTAAAACATGAAGAGTTGGCAATTGTCCAATGATGAAAAACGTTTTCCACATGTGGTTCATGCAACAGCGATCTAAATCTGATGATCTTCTGATAATCTACATACAAATCTCACGAGCACAATACTCCATAGAAGAATTTACCGGAAAGCAACTAAAGGAATGTTCAACAAAAGGAACTTAAGCGAGGAAAGATCAGCAAAGGCATAAGTTGTGTTCTTTAAAAAAAAGGATAAATCCCGAATCGCAGTTTGGAGCGTCGATGAAAACAAAATTTAATCTTCGCGCTTTATTAATAAAATCGAATTATTTCACGTAATACTCAATCAATATAAACATTGTATTATGTTGGAATTATCAGTTGTTTAATGAATTCATTTCAAGGAATATTCTAAGAAAATCTTTTAGATGAACGTTTAATTAATTTTAATTAACTTAGGAATAAGACAACAGAAGATATGTTTGTCCTGCTGTTTCGGAAAACTCACATTAGCTAGTAAGCGATTATATGTTTATCCTTTCAAAGCAATTTATCAAAATGTCCTCTTTTTATTTTGGCTGTTGGAAGTTCTGCACATTGAAGGACAAAGATTGATGGTCGTTTGTGTTCGATAATCAAAGCACATGCAAACAACATTGAACAAATCAAGGAGAGGTTTGGGAAGTATTAGAGTGCGACAATTGGTGAAGGTTTCGAAAATCTGCTGAGGAATTCTTGTCCTTTTGCGGGTACTATCTTAGTGATTCTGAATTTTACTAGTAAGGCTTTAACATAATACTTTTTTAAGGGATAAGCAGTGCAGAAAGATAGATTTTACTGAAAAAAAAGGAATCCTCATATTCTTATATCGTTGAATATATGTTTTTTATTAATTACCGGAAAAGGAAATTTAATTGGAAACGCTTCCTGTACAAGTCCTTGCAGTCGTTGAATCCAATGAGTTTGTCTTTTGTGCGGGTTTCCTTTCGTTTTTTTTTTTACCGTTTGTATATTTATCATTTAGTATCAATCCTATCAATGTCGCATTCATTAATTATATAATTGCTTGCAAGATGACTATCCTTCCTGCCTTGGTTTCAATGTGTAATTTGAGTTGCTTTTTTGCCACTTTTGATTTGATTTAAAGTCGGGAGAATTATTCAATTCATTTTATTCAAGCTACAACATATTAAAATTTCTTCTTTCATTCAGTAGTTTTATAATTTATCATTTCAAAATTATTAGATGTTAAACAGAAATATTAAATAATATTTCTAATTTTTAAATTTTTAATAAATAATTTAAAATGACTAAAGCAGATCCCATACTGAACCTACGAAAAAAATTAACTTATACCTTATAAACTGATTATTTTGGAATGTAGATGGTGCACCAGTGCAGTTTATACCATACATATTTGACATTGCGTCATTTTTATGTGTTATGAATGAAGGCCGAAATACAATACTGCGAGACTGCGATATGAAAGCGCGACGACAGTCTCGGAGCAAATGTCAAGGAGTTTTCGTAACATGCATTTGTATGCGACATCGTACAATGATTACGATGCGCCGATGCAAGGCGGGAAATATTCGGAAAAACGAAAATTCCTCACAACGAGGTGCGTGACGTTTGTCAAATGCAATATGGCACTATAATGAAGTTTGAAATTCAAACGCCTTAATTACTTTTAAGTACTTTGGTTATTATGAATGAATTTTGAATGAAAATTTCGTGCATCCTAGTTAAGGCTTTTATTTGCTAAACGAAGGAACATTGCAAATTCAAAAATTTTCAAAAATCAAAAATAATTTTATTTAAAACGTCACCTATTTGACATTTGTCATATGAACATTAATGTTCCCCGCATCGCGGGCATTGTAAATTGAATGCGTTGCGTGACGACGAGCGAGAATCGCATGGCGCTCACGTATCGCCGTCACGCAGTATTGTATTTCGGCCTTAAGTGTCATACGCGTGTCATTAACGAATTCAATGAATGCCAGTATCGTATTGTAATTATCGATATGTTGAAATTTATGCCAAGCAAACATTCCCGAACAGCAATAATTTTTTGTTTTCATTTGAAGAAAACTGCTGCTAGATCATACCGATTCCATCAAAAAGTTTTTCGTAAACATAATCCATACGAGTGAAGGATGATTTCCCCGAAAATAAGATTTTAGCGTTTGATAAGGTTTCTTATGGTTCAAAGGCAATTTTTTAAGAAGGTTGTTTATGGTATGACTGCATCACTCTATTCGTTTGAATAAGATGACATTGTAGACAAACAGTTTTCTCGTTTGATGTAATTTCTCAGAAGATTGACGAAGCCTTTCGAATGCTCTTCACAATGAAGCACTGAAATATACACGGTAAGCTCTCATAGCTTCGTAAATGTAAAGAATGCGATGATATAATATAAATTCTCAACGTACACACTTATATCTGCCAATATTCACTTCTCGATATGAACGTTGATTTATTGATTCCATGTGTATCCTGAATTTATTTTCCTTGGTACTTGCATTTTCCCAACCGAAAATTGGGAGCGAAAAAAAACCATCGCGAAAAAGTTGGAAGCCCAAGAATTTACTACTGTTCCATCTTATGTTAGCTGAAGGTATATGGAAAATGCAAATGGTTTTTCGTACAAGAAGGGCAAATCGGAAAACAGGGCAACGAATAAAAGTTTTGAAGAATATTGCAAGTGTCATGTTCCACCAGCCACTTCCCAACGAGTTTTTCCTTCTAAAAACTTGGACTTGTTCTTTTGTGAAAAGTCATGAAACGCCATATGGCACGAGCATTTTCTACGAGAAATGTTTTCTGGCAGATTATCACGACGAAAAGGATATGTACGCGTATGAATGTATGCACGGTAAAAGGATTGTACTTTTATTTCTGTTGGCTTATTATCTATGCAATAAGACTCGAGCATGTTTATATTTGGCGGTGTTGAAACGTATGAAAAGATGTAAGAAAACAAAGTGCCATGTTATGTAAAACTGAAGTTTTTACCTAGATGGTTTGCCATGATAGATTTTTGAAAGCAATTGAGTTTTTTGAAACTTTCGACGCTATGCTGTTTTGACGTTATGGTTCTGTTCAAGGCATAGTTTTCCACATTTCCAAGAGGCGCGAAAGAATAAGGTCAGCTGTCAGCATACGCAGCTGATCCTTGCAATTCATGAAACCAGTTTGGTGTCCTTCTTTGTTTCCCTCTTGAGTTCCTACCAAAAAATGAACAAAAGCGCTTACACCGTTGTTATTCCTAACCGAATCCGGAGCTGCACAACTTTAACACATGATCGTTTGGCTGAGACTTCATACAAAAAAAAAAACCCTTCTAAGTAGGTCCTCCAGGATGTAGCAACAAAGGTTAATCGAAATTCAAATTGTGCAAAAAAGGCGGAGTTTGTCACACAAAAGAGTAGAAAATGGATGTCAGTTTTAAAATGGAAGTAAATGCGGATATTTCATTACTTTCTGTGACGCACATGAATAGATAAGGAAGCGGTGATGCAAAAGTCGAAGGTTAAACAGGAGTTGGCAGCACTAAATAAAAAAAGAGAGTTGAGGAATTCGTTACGTTTGTAATGTTGTTGAAATCAGTGCAGAAGATAATGGCAACATATCTACCTCTATGAGCAGAATTTGGACAGATGCTACTCATGTCCTTCTCATCATAACGAAGGATCCTGCAGGCGTGAAATGGATGAGAAAGATTCAGTCTGTCAAACCCCTGTTGCAAAGAGGAAAGCGAAGGAGACCTTATAAGTATACCGTAATCTGAGCAAAAGATATACCAAGACGGCAATGGATCCGCAGGTTCTCGTCACCAGATAATCGAAACGGAAGAGGGCTCGGACTAACGATATCGTCAGACGGATTTGCTGTACGTTCCTAGATATAGTGCCTAGTTTGATGAAGATCAATGAAGCAAGCCAACAAAACGGATCCATACTATATTGCCGTGACATATGACCAACAACGGAGCGACAGTGTGGTGGCCAATGCAACAGAAGCATATTTTCACAAAGGAGTTAGAAAGGATCCACCGATTGATCTTTTTAGGCATTACTGGCACCCGCAAATCTAAGGTAGGAATCAAGCTCAAACTACTGCATTTGGATATCACATCGTAAGTGAGGTATCTTGAGCTAGTATTAGATTCATATTCCTAAATTGAATGACCAAGCATAAATTGGGTGAGTGCCATTACCCGTGCTGCAGCCTTGCGAGCTTTTTCCTTGATTTGTTGGGTAGAACTCATGTTCGAGTCTATCAGGTTGCCGCTTCCCAACCAGGGCTCCCCCAGCACTGATAATCCTTACTTTTTTCTATCATAATTATCACTTCGGTTTATTCCAGTGCTAATTTGAGTCCGTCCAGTACATTATCCACCGCATTAACGTATTTAGTCTGAGTTGCACATGGTCAACTGTTTGTCCAGCCACTAGCGCCTTGACATCGTCCGCATAGCCAATCAGGCGTGACTCATCAGGCAGTTCAAGCCGCAGGAGTCAATCATAGGACATGTCCGGGTCAAGAATGGAGCCCTGAGCGAGCCCCTGAGCCCTTTCAGCTACCTTCTTTTGAGTTGTAGAGTAGGATGCGGTCCTGCAGATAGTCCCTCACAATCCGCATCAGATATACTAAAATTTGAAAACGCTATTCAAGCGCTTTCAGAATATTTACCCATAAAGCACACGTGAATGCATTTCGGACATTCAGAGTGATAGGTTAGAGATACGTTACCGGTACCAAGAATCACATCAGTGAGTCTTCCTCTGATCAGTTTTTCAAAAACTTTACGGTCGTGTCTAGCATACATAGTAGGCAGCATAAGTCTTGCCAAGTTTCAACACTTTGGGAACACACTTTCGCTCAGGTATGCGTTGAACGTGCTGAAGAGAAGAACCGGATAACAGTGAAAGACCATCTATAGCAACTCAGCTGGAATCCCATGTGGTCCTCAGCTGGAATCCCATGTGGCAAGAAAGGCTACATTCTTGCCTTCATAGACAAGACCTCCAATTCCATCTTCGTGAAATGTGGGATTTCCATTGGTATTTCATGGTGACCAGTCTCAATGATGGGGAGGAGGGGGGGGGGGAGTGGATGGTCCCGAGGTCTCGCATCACTATTTTGCAGCCCAGGCCCGATGGATCCTTATCCCTGTCAATGTTCACCACCAGGCTTTGCCAACGGCTGGCCTTGCTGTTGTTGATGAGCTTCTTCCCAAGTTCGTGCTCGTGGTGCTTTTCGTCATAATTTGTGACACTCTCTTCGTTTTACGGCAGTTTCAGGTGACCACGAGTACCCTGGGGGGTTGCCGTGACAGGGTCTTCATAGGGCCATGAAAGGCCTAGAAGCGGACATTGTGATTCTCATAGTTGAGTTCACCACATCTTTTGCCGCAGGTCGTCCACTCCTCTGCGTTGCTTCCCCCAGTGATGATCGTAAGAAAAGCACTTCAACAAACTTCTCAATATCCGCTTTCTCAGTATTCAACCGGACCGCAGAAGACTCAGCGCGTGGTCTTCGGGCAGCACTGTCATCGATCTCCAGCCATATGTAATGGTGATCGCTGGTGGAGTAATCTTCTAGTGCTCTCTGGTTCTCTTCTGATAAATAATTGACGAGATAGACCAAAGGATCTGAAAGGGATGAAGGCTTTTGAACTGAAATTTACTTCAGTAATTACCCGTGATCCAACTAAACCTACAAGCTAAATCCACACCTTGTAGGCTTCCCAGTCTAAAATTTTATAAATAAAAGCATACATAGAAATAACAATGACCATCATTTACGAGAAACTAAACATCCTTTCGGATTGCAAGTCAATAGTTTAGACACTTGTTTATTGTAAAATAGAAGAGCGCACGAACCAGCAAGTGCTAGTTCAGCCGATTAGAATGCAACTGAATTGGACTCAATCAAAGTGCCACTAGCAACAGTGCGGAGAAGGTTAGGCCAAACCCCGTGGAGAGAAATAGAATTGTCTTGGAATGACTGCAGGATTAGCTAAACTTTTGGCTTTACACAATTGACGGGCAATGGACCAAACAACAACTAGTCACTGGAGTGGAATAAATTCAAAAAAACTAGCGCTCATAGAGTTGGAGGTTACCTTTGTCCGTGCGTCATATACAGGAAGCTCCAATACAGGAAGTCCAAATGTGGCCTTTGCTTAATCCCATGGAAAAATAGCAACAAAAATTGTATAAGAACAAGAGCTTCGAAAAATCTTATAGAGTATAGAGTCCTATGGCGAATCAGACCAGTGGCTGCAGGACACAATTCATATTGAATGATACCGAGAATTGGACATTGAGGCTTATTTTGAAGAAGGACAACGAAAGTCACGACAATGGTGGTTTCGAAGATGCTATCCTCCTCTTGCTTATTTGCGTTCACGAGGAATTTCTCATTTTTTTTCAAGTCGGTTATATTCTTAAAACGCGTGGATACAATTCACACGTAATTCGAGAATAAGATTTCAGAAATAATTTCACTAGTTTCCTACGTGTAACATCTGATAACTGTTCTGTATTCTGAGCTGCATTTAAATTGCTACACTTTGCGAGAGGACATTTTCACATGTTTCAAAGCCAGCGTAGCTTTGGCCCCAACCTTGAAGAATCATCGAAATGATCCCGAATCGAATTCAACAGGATATTCCCACATAATCAGGTGTATGCAATGCGACATGACACTCAATTTCATGTGTGATATAGCAACGTCTTTTGGGATTTCCGATTTACATTCAAAGCCTTGCCGAAACCTGATCATTTCACTTTCAGCCATTCACCGACTGGGATAATGATTATAGATACATGTTGACACCTGGAAGTAGATATCCTGTCATTTTGCTGATGGCAGGAAATTTTTTATGTAAGTGCTTCTCACCTCAGATAAGCAATATTTGCGTTCACTGAGTCTGTAAGAAATCGAAAGGCAAATGTGAAAGGGGGAAGTATTTAAGACGTTAGAATGTAATCCCTGAGCGTAGCAACCAACGTACGGAATCATCTTCGCAGCTTTAGTATTTTTACAAGAGGAAAGTTGAACTGCCAAGGACGAGGTTGTTATTGTTCGTCACTGTCTTTTCAGCAACCTTTAGGTTGATTAAACATATCCACTACCCAGTATACTTATCAGAAGATATCAGAATATTTATATATTTTTGTTTCATATGAAGTTGGCTGCATTTTCCGGATTATGTCATTAATACAGTTATCTCTTTCAGCGTTTCTTATTAGGTCACATAAGAGTATAATACTTTCATTGGTGGTAGATAAAATTGAAGAAATCTTTTGAAATAAAAAAAATTTGGAGTAGTTTGACCGGACTGCCAGGACTGTGGAAGACTATCGGGTGTTACTCAATTGAAAATACCGCGATACGTCATCAGGATGCTATTCCCAACAAAGCTGATGCTTCCGAAATCAGGGCTCGGGGTGGCGTTCATTGCCATGAGAAAGCTACGGTTTTAAATATGGTTTTGATAGGGTTCAGCGTTGAAGAGACATTTTCTTGACCGTATACTTTACTCTGAACTGAGGAATGTCATCCTTCCTTTCCATGTCCTGGAGAATTTTTTTCGAATTTGAAAGTTCATGTTCGGTCAGAGGCAACTTGGACGCTAGATCTATTGAATGGGGTAGACCTCAAAAAATTTCTAAGTATAAACAGGTACTAGGGATGACAGTCAAAAGATAACTTGCCGTAACACACGGCCGAGAAAGGCCTTTTGGTCATATGCATTGCGTAGAGCATTTAAAGGATACTAATCGATCCACTACTGGCAGAGTCTCACAGAGGACGAATATGAGCCTCTGGGGTAAGGGTACAACCTAGTCAAACGGATGCTCGGTGATCTATGGACGGTCTCTTTACTTACAAACGAAGATCTGAAGGAGGTACTCTGGGTTCTTTTCCTTTGAAAATTTGGTCCATGAAGCGTCTTTTCGTGAAAAAAAATTTAAGAGCGATTATCCAGGAGAAACAGTTTGGTATACCTTCTTTCTCCAGACTTATTGCTCGGTATGAGAAATGCCTTCGTGGGAAGCTTTATTGGTACCTTACAAGGAAGCTGTAGAAGGTAGATTGCGATTTTCTTGCAGACTCCTGCAAGGCGGTATGTTTCGCAACGATAAAATTTAAAAAAATATATTTTGAGTCACCGTAGAGACCCTGGAATGCGGTGAAGCCACTCATGAAGATGACCCATTATAACGCATTTAACTTATTTATACTACATTTATAATTGTATGACTTCAGAGCTCTGCATTCCAAAATTTACCTATTGTCAAATTTCAGTGTTGCCAAAAGAATTCCAGTTTTGATTATTTGGCAAGCAGCTGGTGCCATAACATTACTTTGGAGGTGTGTCATCATCAGTGGTTTGTGCCTGACGAAGACATTTCCACGCTTCGAAGCCGTGGGAAATTTTAAGCAAAAGGAAAAGACGTGGTTTGTAGGAGGGAAGACGTGGAGGCAACAATAAAGAATGTTTTGAGATTGGCAGTTGTAAGACAGTGTGTCACTGTGGCTTGCAATTTGATCACGAAAATTGGCGACCGTGGATTTAAAATTCTGGAGTAAATTTGACCTCGATTTCTTTCTCTCTTTTCTTTTTTCGTCAATCCGAAATGTTTGAAATGAATATTCATGAAATTCATGTTCAAGTTCCATAAACAGGTGATTCCCCTCCAAAAATGATGCTTACTGTCATACCGGTAATACTCCTTTATTGAAATTTTCGGAAAATTGGCTTTTTGATTTTCGGGAAATTCACCTTCTAGGAAATTTGATTTCATTTAATTTGATACAATAGGAAGCTTAGCCTGACAACGACAACCAGTTGAAGTCCTTTTAACAAAAATTAGAAGAAAAAAATGTAAGAACGAAGAGGAAAGTCATTTTATTTTTTAATTAAAAATTGTATAAAAAATAATTTAATAAAACTCAAACGTGGATGAAGGTATTGTGTTCAATTATCCTTTTTATTGATTTGCAGTACTTGATGTTTTGATTAGTGTTATAGGATACGGTGAGCAAATGAAGCAGAAGATCTTCCAAGAATTACTGGCAAGTATCATTGCAAGAAAATTCGAAGAACCGGTTGACATTTTCTTTTCCACTTTATTGGGGCTGTTTACTGACAAGATTTATTCGTTTGCAGGGACTAAATTTTGATCCTATGAAAGCTTTTTGACTCTACGAAGAAATATTCTTGATAGGTTTGTTCCTGCTAAAAAGGACAACCATTCACAGGTGCAGCTCAGTTGAATATTATTCAGATTTTGAGAGAATATTTTTTCAGATCAATTGAGTATTAAACTCACAATCAGGATTCCATTTGTAAGTAAACGCAATCGTGGATACTTGACGTGCTGAGACGACTCACACTCAAAATTTTATGAATATTGCACACGATTCATCCTAACTGTCTTGCAGCGTGCCAATTAAAGGACCATGAGAACAGTTCAGGACTATACGACCAAAGGAGACCAATTAAACATTGCAATTGAGTGGAATGACATGTTGCAATGAAATCAACAAGCTGAGAGCGAGCACTAGCTACATGAAATGGACGGTGCATTGAAATTAACAGGAGATTATTAACAAAATTATTGATTTGCCGTATAATTTGGCGAGAATGTCTTTGATTTTCAGGAGCGATGGTACAGGAGAAGTGAGAAGACATTACTTTTTGTATTCTCTCATGCATTAAGTATAATTCTATCTTAATGGCTTCATTCTGAATGAATCGTCCCTGTACAAGGTACTGGGGAATTACAAAGATACAAATCTGAGTATTCCATGAAGTAAATAAGGCGAGCTTTGCAAGATGGAGAGCTTAGAAATTAAATGGGGTTCCTGATAGAGAGACCGTGATAGTTGGAATATTAGTGAATATATTTTTTGCCGTTCAATAGAGGATGTGAGTCCTTGAAAATTTATGAGAATATTAATCAGTATTCCTTCAAACTTTCGTCTTTATGTCCTGACCGCATCAACTTTTGCTTGAAAATGCTCATGTCTCACTGAAATTTGAGTCGCAAACTGGAAGATAGGTAGCTTGTTAGAAGGGTAAGAGTTTGTTTGTGGTTACGCTATATGAAAGAACTTAGGTTATAGGGTAGGGGTAGCGTAAGTGTCGCGTTATATATAGAGCTAAAACTACGAACAAACTCCTGACCTAAAGGGATTCGACAGAATATTTAATACTTCATAAAGATTGGAAAATTTTGTTTCACTTTTGCGTGAAACAATAACACCCCTGCCAAAGCGTTTGCTTCAGAATGCAATACAAACACAAACGACTTGTTTTCTATCTATCTCTGTCTAACAGAAGGCTTCCGAGAGTGCTTGTGCTATTTTCTTACACTGTAGTATTAGTTGTGGTTAGTAAGGAAATTTGTTCACCCTGTCATGTCGATTGAGTGGCACATGGTTATATTTTAGATTGCGATTATGTTTATAGTTAGTGGTTAGCCACAGAATTACTCTATCCCGTGGACTTTACTTTCTCTTTGTTCTGTCACGATTTTGAAGTGTTATTCGCCATTGTTTTACCATTGAATTAACTATACTTTAATAGCTGACTACCCACGTGCTTGTGATGATTTTCTCTATGGTGAGGAAAGATGATGGCCTGCTTCATGTTTGGAGTGCAACCAATGCAGGGAATCTGCTTCATCTTCACGGGATATACAATGGAAAAAAGTAGAGCTCACAAACGAACGTGCTAGCTCAAAAGTTAGATACTGCAAAGTACATAGTCCGCCTACCAGAGATTCACTCCTCCTTGCAACATTTGGTGTCAGAAGCGGCAGACTAATCAGCAGAAACGTTGGGATTGGGAGATTGTGTCTCTAGACAGAACAATTTCTTTCTCTAGCACGCTTGACTCTCCTTGTTGGAGAGGGATGCAACAATTATTTTTTCGTAAAAATAAAGACAATTGGGAGTGCATGGTCAACAAGTAGTGGCAGCACATATTTAGGAAGTGGCGAAAATCCTTTTTAAATGACAAAAAAGCAAGATGAATGCAAGTAGTTGAAAAGTATCCAAGACAGTGGCTCAATCGGGAGCAGGATGAGACTGTCTGATTTACAATCATTATCACATGACTACACAATTTGCGTGTGGATTGCGTGGACAAAATAATGCTTTTCTGACATTCCCTACCTTTGTGAGCTAGAATGAGAATGTGCGTGATTGAATGAGTGAGAGTGAATGAGAGAACTGGCCAGTTTGATATGACGGGTGCTGTATTTGTTTGACAATTTGAACCAGTGAGGATTTTTTTTCGGACAAGCTAATAAATTATTAAAGCAGGACCTTATCAATTATTAAAAAAAGGATATGCTTGATCGTGTGGGAGCGTGTGGAGCGAGGAGGTCCTATTTTATATATTTCTCTAACTTGTGCTTTTCCCAAAGGATGTTAGTATATTAGGGCATATAAAGCAGAGGCCTAGTGTGCAGGAATTCCTGTCAAATCTTTTCAGGATTTGTCATCACATTGTCAAGAAAGAAATTTAGTGGGTAATTAAGACGTCTTGTATTGCTGGAGATCTTATACTCTGGCCGTGAGCAACCATCCTTTCTGTGCGCGCAGAAAAATAAATAGCTGCTAGTATTAATAATAACTAAGTAAGTAATTCTTACATCCTCCAAATGTTTCGGATCTGTATTTCCTTTCTAAACATCTTTTCGTGTTTTTATTGAATTTCATTTTTCTGGAAAAAACAACAACAACAACATTAAAGCCTAGCATCTCAACAAAATTTCGGGTACGTAGTCTTATTTGGAAAAAGATAAACTGGAACGACACCAACGAAAAAGAAAATTCAATGTTCGACATTTATGTCTACTGGGGGAAAATTGTTCACTACTCGTGTCATTTTCAATTTCTTTGTGTTATAACACACTTTCCTCCCACGTTGTCCATTAATAGAACAATGCTGAATTGGCAGTGTGCATATAATCATAGGAAAGTGTTTGTTTTTGGAGGAAAGGAAATAATGATAAGGTTAAACAGACGCTGATGCTTCCAATTCGAGGTTTATATTCTGTCGCAGACGGGATAGACGTCCATTAGCTCTTTTATTACACCTATTGAACTTCAGCACCAACTTGATTGCGACCAAAGCGTTCTCTTTAATATCCTTTCACTGGAGTCTCTTGTCTCTAATTGCAGTGACTTTCACTTGCTACACTCACTTTAATTACTTTTCACTATTGTTGGGGCAACGTAGCATTTCTCTGTTGAAATGGAGAGTTGTCCTGCTGATCTCCGATGAAATATCTAATGGACGCTATTAATAGTCAAGATTACTCAAGGGTATATAAAACGAAGAAATTATTTTTTCATCAATTTTCATATTTTGTTCAATAGCTGAGCCAAATTTAAATTTCTAATCAGACTGTTGGGTTTTCTGAACCCTACTGTCTGTCTATTCGAACCTTATGAAGTCTGGAAATTTTTTATAATTATAAGGCGTCCTTTAGAGCTGATGGTAGATTCAGAGCTCAATTTTCCTGCTTTTAAATAAAATTCAGTTTCAATTGCTTTCTATTTCTCACTGAATATTGAAACAGGACCATTGATATAAAAATTTAACCGCATTTAGTGAAACAAATTAGCTGTGAATGAAGTGAATGTGCTGTGAATGTTGCTGCAGCCATCAATAGTGAGTACATTATGATCTGTATCATGAAGGATGTTAATAAAACTTGGGTGTCATCAAATAACTTTTGAATCGAGAATTTCAATACATTCAACATGGTTTATACCGCTTAGAATCCAGATATACAAAATTTAGGCTCCTTATGGGAGTTTGAAGTTCATTTAGAAGTAACATCGACTGCAAGGAAATGACATTCTACTGAGTATGGGAAAAAGTTTCCGCCATTGGTAGACAGATGTCCTTACAAATACTATTTTATTGTCCGCAGTGGTAGTGTTATTGGAATTGGAAGTCGTATGTGTAGGCTCACGAACGCAGTAGTTGACATTCCTTCAAAGCGTGAACATCGTTTTGTTCTCGTGTGGAAAATGTCGACTTTCATACCGAAAAAGTTGCTTTTGCGCGAAATCTTAGTTCATTATTTATATCTCAAGAAAAGTGCTGCGGAAACCTATCATATAATGCTCAATATTTACGGTTATTTCGGGTCGACTTCTCTCCTCAACGAGGTTGCTAGCCGGCACACGCGACGTTTGGTAATTGCTCATCCCGCGAGCTGTTCTCTTATATATTATAATAAAATAATATTATTAAAAATAAATTACCTATAGAAAAACTATTAATAATAAATAATTATATTTATATTTAAATAATAATGATAGGGGTAAGGATTATAACAATAATAAGTAGCATAAATGGAAGAAATAAGAATGATAACGCTCGCGACGACTTGTAACTGTCGCAAACTTTTTTACCGACGTCGAAAATGAGAAATCTGTGGTGGATATGGCAAACGACAAGAGTCACGGTTTTAGTGTTCACCATCATCTCTTAGTGTGCCGAGACAATCGTAGGCGAGGGGGAGTTTCGGAAACCAGCGGCGATATTCTGCCATCCAATTAAGGACTTTGGGTGGATTTGGTTCCGTATCAACTGCCGCAGGAAGAACATCGCCACGACAAAAAAAGCTTTGGAAAGGGTTTGCAGCTTCCCTATGTGCGGGTAACGGAACCAGGGAATTTCCCTCTCGCTGGCGATCACCTTAAAGGACGACCGTTTGATGAAAAGGAATAAAAGCCCGTCGAGCTGGAGGTGAGCCCTCTTTTTTTCCTTCCGTTGGGAAGTAAATAGCAGCGAAGCATCCGGTCGTTCCGTGGCGGTAAGTTAGATAGGGCGGGTTTTCCGATACTAACATCTTCCGTTTGGTGCAATTATCAATGTTTAATCCTAACGATACTTCAAGAATTTTGTTTGCACGCGACAACAGATTACGAATGATGTGGCACCTTTGATCAGCTTCAGTTCCAGTTAAGAAGCCATTGGCAGCAGTAGCTCGGAAACCAGCGGCGGTAGCGGGGAAATGAATTGACTCTGTTGCAGCTTCGTTAGCCTCGAAAGGGTGTGTACAGTTAGACGAATCGCAACAGCGCAGCGTTTTAGTGTAAGTTATAGACGTTAAGTTCCTTGTTTCAACTGATTTTAAATAAAATCCTTTATTTTTCTTGGCCTTACATACTTTCCATTCAGGTCATTTAACTATTTTGGAAACGTTAATGTAAAGGGAACAGCTCGCGGCATCGTGAACGCGGATTGTTCGATTTTGGCGCGGCGGAAGCTTGGTGGTGGCAGAGCATTTACCAGGAGTTGCAGGTGTCCGGCTTCCGAGATCAGCCCAGCTCTTCTAAGAGCTCGAGGTTTCTTGTTAGGTAGAGGAGTGGCGCCCAAGCTTGTCGCCGACGGGGTATTCCGGGACTTAAATAATCCTACTCCGGAGGTCTATTTTGTTGAACCCTCTCGTCGGGCAACATTTTCTTTTAAGCCCGGCCATTTGAAATAGGAGGGGTAATAAATTGAAGGTAATACGGTGATTATGTTCTATTTGAGGTTTCGGGATTTTGAAAATTGTGATTTTGACGTGACTGATAAAGATCGTAAAGCGACCCAAAACATTGGGTAATGCGAGGTGAATCAGATGCATCGACGCCAAAGTGGAGTATTCACGTTTCCAAGGTCATGCTGTGCATCTGGTGGGATCGCAGTGGTTTCATCTATTAAGAACTCCTGAAACCATCTGAAATAATCACTGGAGATGTGTAGTGACTGCGATTTATCCGTCTGAATCGAGTTCTGACCCGGAAACGGCCAAAATGGAATGACAGACATGGCAAGTTGATTTTTCTGCATGACAATGCAAGGCCACACGTAGCCAAGCCGGCCAAAAAAGTCCCCAGACATTGCTCCTTCGGATACCCATTTTCTCCGCTTCATGCAATCGACCCACACTCGATGACTCGATCGAATCGAATTCTATGGATTTTTTCCGCCGAGGAATCCACTACCAGGAAGATAGGAGAAGGTCATAGCTTCAAATGGTGCATACTTTGAATAACATGACTGTTAATATTGAAATAAACTAAAAACTTTGTCGAAAAAGCAGCGGAAACTTATTTCAATACCCAATAATTTATAGTTAAGTTGAAGTGCTGCATAAAAAGTATCTGCTGCCATACAATCGGGTTCTTCTTGCCCTTCGGTAATATTTGTGAAGTAATCTATAATGTCTGCACCCCTTACGGTTTCATCCTGAACATTTGAATAAGATCATATTGCCTGACAGTATTCAAACCGTCTCTGCCGACGCCATGAGCTAGCGTCACGAATTTCGTTGTTAACATTGATGTGGTTTTGGTTGCACTTCTACAAATGACACATTCCTTGCAGGCCGCTTTCCAGCATGTGTTCAATGTGTGTCGTTTTATTTCAAATTTTATGATTATACTGTCCAAATACGAAATTTCTTTTCAAACTTTGGTTGAGGTTATAGCGTTGTTTGCAGGGTTTTCTAAAATGTACCAAAAAGCTGGCTTCACGTAGGGTTTCTTAAAAGCTGCGACTTTGTCCTGATTCAATGGTTGCATAAGGCTTATCGTATTGGATAGTAAAAATACTACTTTCACATTACATCAACAATTAGCAACACGTGTTGTATTCCACCTCTCAATTGGGCAATCTCATCAACATTCTATACTTGAGAAATAACAACCTGTTGTAATTCACCTCTCAGGAGTGACAATCTCATCAGGATAACACACTGGGGAGATAAAAAGACCACACTAAAATCTACGGGAAGGGGTGTTTATGGAGACAGCGGAGCGAGTTGACAGTAATCAGTCATGGCAGAAAGTTGGAATTGGAGATTGCGGGGAATCAGGTTGTGGAAAGTCTCACGAACGAACGTTTAATTCCACTGACAAATGTGACTAGGTTGAGTTAGAGCACATAATAGTCATTTTAGCACTTCTATATACATGTATTACATAATACAGTCAGTGTACGCTTTTAAGTCAAATGAGTGATGGGTGCGATTTTTGGAACTTTGAGTTCACTTGTGACCCATGAAGGCACAAACAATGAACGGTGAAGGGCGTAGGACATTTAGAATTGTCATTCGTTGAGTTGTCATTATTGTGGAAACAATAGAAACACAACAGAAAGAATAGAAATAGAAACAATAGAAACATAATTGTCATTAGCTGATGGTAGAAAATAAAAAAAGGAAACGTTTAGTGACATGTACAGTCATATCGCTAAAAACTGTGGTTCTGACTGGTACTGGAGCAGACTTATTAATTCGTATATGATTCTCTAAACCAAAAATGACCAATTTACAGAGACGTATAACATTTTCGATCAGGGTTCGAAAGAAATTAAAAATCTTTTTTGTATAAGACAAGGAAAGAATATAGTTCCATTCCATACATTCAAACGAGAAGAGTCACCTTGTCGAGGATGAAGGGGTCCAATTTTTAGCACTTCCTTGTCCTCTCTTCCCACTGGAGAACGGATTTCCGTAATCTGAAGGCGAGTAGGAATATTGGAGTAGGAATATGAGGCGTAACCCAAAGTATTGCTTGAAATGGTTCCAGGCTAGGTCATAAAGCTCACAGGATAGATATTTAGTGAGTAGTCCTGATTGCGCGTATGAGAGTCTAACGCTCAGGGCGTAAACAGCCTTAACCTCCCTACCACAAAAAAGGAAAGAATGTTCCTCTATATTTTGTAGCTTTAAACCCAAGCAGTTTGCTCAGACTTGGCAATGAAAGTATCGGCTAAGCATCTTCTTTCCTAACTACCCATCTTCGTTAGCGTTAAATACATGGTCTGGACAGTATCCACCATTTTCATTAATTTTACACTTTCAAACATGAAACACTTTAGAACAATTTTCAGTGGCTCTCAGTTTCATCAGCAGATGCATTTTCGTCTTTTGTCTTCATATTGTGAAGTACGTGCCGGTGCAAAAATCTAACTAACCAGCCATTGCTCGCAGGAAATTTCGGGCATCCAATGTAGGACGATGAACAAGCAACTCTTAATCCTTCAGCTGATTACTGAATCGTATAGTTTTATAACCGTATAGCCTTATAACCGTACAGCCAGTCCATATGCTGTAACAATTGAAACTTGGGTCGTTTTACATATGCACTCTGATGGATGTTCCTGGGATCGACTACAGACAGACTGAACCCAATATGGCCACCAAGAGAATAAAAAGCCTTGCTCGCATCGTCCCAATCATAAAAATAAAATGTTGACATATGTCATCTTCTGGTCAGGTCTATGTTTTCTCATGTTGAAAGGTAAAAATCGTGCTTAGGTTGTTATAACTATTAAAACAATTTACATTAGATAGAGTAAATAAGAAGAGATACATCTTCCAGTCTCCGACTAAATCCTGTAATTTTGAGAACATGGTGAGTTCAAATAACGACCAAGCGAACCCTCTAATTAAAAAATCAAAAAGCGACCAAATTCTGTTATTGTTATTTTCCAAGTTAGATACCATACTCATGGAACTGATATCCTCGGAAGAAAAATTAGTCTGAACCATGATGGAAAAATTATGAAGTCAAAGCAAAGTTTTTTTGAAGATGAAGTAGGCGAAGTTATAAAATGTCAAAACTTAATTAATAAACACAAAACCAACACAGTCCCTGCAAATTAACAACTTTGTCAAAAGAACCTCCTGAAGGATTGAATGAAATGTTTAAAATCTAGATAATGAGGAGTGGTCGGCGTTGTTGCTTTGGAAATGTTCAATGCTTTTCCTTTACATACTTATACTTTTCTCAGTATCATTGGTTCTATGCCTTTCTGAATTAAAAATAATTGGCTGGTATGATTTTGATATTCCTGAAGATCCTTAGCGGTGTTTTTTCATCTTCAGTATAGTTAAGAGTTAAGTTGCCGGGTTGATTTCTGCAGTAGGGTCACAAGAATATTTTGAACTTCCAGTTAAGTCTGTTCATGGAAGGTCATGATTTTCAGCTAAAAATTTTTTGCTACTTTTACAAAATCTTTCCAAAAAGCCACAAGTTTGAGTTTTAATACTTTATGTTCATTCAGGACTTTCTAAACTTTAAAAACAAACGATTATTCAAAGAGGTATTTTAGATCCTGACATGGGTTTTAATGTGTCATTTTATTTTCGTACTTTCATACCTTCCAGGAAAATCCACCATTACAATATGTTTCACAGGATAATGTGAGCGAAACGTATGTTCGTGAAACTCTTTTTTACTTCAACATATTGATTTGTATAGGCTGATCAATAGTCTACGACGGATTTCTTTATCGTCCTTATTTCTACGAAAAATCATTGTTCTTCGTGATATGCGTCGTTCCGTGTTTTTTGTTTTTTTTTGGGTTTTCGGGTAAATGTGGGAGCAGATTATTGGTTTTATCCAAACATGCTTACTTATATTTGTGCTTAGTTAATACTGGGTAAGCCGATTGAAAGGCATTGAAAAAACACACAGAGAGCTTTTGCAGACGAATAGATCCTATTTCAGTTCTTCGGTTCGAGGGGATATCCTTTTTTTCTTCTACACCGGAACAGTATCATTTATATTTTTGTGTTGGTGCCTTGCATACACACACTTGTATACACACACCGTGTGTATTTAGCGTAGTAGATATGCTGACATTGTGATTATATGTTCTGTCTATCGCGAATGAATATGTAAACATTTTTTTGTCTTTATTTAACCGCGTTTTAGAATTCACGTTGTCCTTATTCAATTAGTTTTAGATCAGAGAATATACATGGAATGTTGTAAGTTTTTAAATCATGTCAACGAAGGAGCAAAAACAAGATTGGTAAAGTAATTATTGCAAATTATTGTTCCCATTCCCATTAAATTTGTTACTATATGCTCTTTGTACTATTACATATCAATACAATTCAAAGAGTGTGCTAACATGTAAGGTGTAATTTTTAACCTATTTTTAAGACGAACAACAGATAACTTCAGAGCAGTGGATTCGTTTCAGAGCAAGAGTAGTCACTAATACCCTCTCAAAGGTAGATGACGTTTCGACTACTAGATGTCAAATCATTGCGCTTAATTTGACAGTAGGGCTTTAAAATCAATCGGCAAATGAACGTCAAGCAAAACAGCAGAAATGTTAATAGAACTTTCACAGAAGTGTTCGAAATCACGGAGTTTCAAGTCGTTTAAACGAGTCAAAAAACGACCACATGGCCGATTAACATATTGGTCGGGCACTTCCGACGATTACAAGAAGAAAATCTGAAATTTATCGTGACTTTATTCTATTTAATCCAGGAGAAAGGGCGTGAAAAACCACCTGTGAAAACATAGATTGATAGAAACAAGGATTGGCTGCGTTCAAGGATTCACAGACAAGCCAGAGAAATCAGAGAACACCGGAAACTGATCAGATATTTTCATAAATGGGCCACTATTTGTTTGTCTGAGCCTGTAAAAATTTGAGATAAATGTTAAGAATTGAATCAAAAATAATTAATTAAAGTTAATGATTGAATCTCAGGATGTTGGAGTGAGTGATTGCCAGGATAAAATAAATAGACAGATTTTAACTTTCACTTTAGTCTACATTGTTACAATAGTCACCAGATAGAAAATACTGTAATTCACAATCTTAAACAAATAGAGTGACTATAGAAAAAAAGAGTGTTCATTGAGTTTTAATGTCACTGGTTTGAGTGCGTGTATGAATGCTGAATGTCGTGGTAGTAGTAACACTGCCACAAGATGGTCTGATGTGTTGAGTGTCGTTGTGAAGTCACACGTGGTTGAAGATGTCATTTCAGGTATAAATTGAAGAATTTGGTAGCTGATTGGAGTGTGAAGTGGAGGATGAGGGTTAACGCCAAGAAAAGTGAGCTGATTGTTTTCAAGGACCCACATCAAAAATTTGGACGTCGCACAAGGAGTATCTGTAACACAAGAATAAAGCTAAACGGACAGGTGGTGCACTGTTCGAAGCAAACCAAGTATTTGGGGGTAGTTTTTGATAGGAACAACAACTTTAGTGCCCACGTAGACGCAGTATTGAAGAAAACAAGATACGCATACCATCTCCTTCTACCTCTTTTCAGGAAACACTCATCAGCTAACAAGCGGATGAAGCTACTCGCGTACAAATCACTTATCAGGCCCATACTATTATATGCGGTGCTGATCTGGCAGGCTACAGCGACATACAAATGGAGCAAGATAGGATTACTGGAACGTAGAATCCTTCGAGCTTACACTGGTCTTTATAAACGGGAGGACGGACGGCCCTACCCCAACCGACAACTGTACCGGGGTGCAGCCTTGCAACCAATCAACCTCTAAGCCAAGAGGTTGATCGAGCGAGCGGCGAAACGAATGGTGGAGCATGAGACCTCCACGATCAGCAATGCGGCAGACAATCGAGCGATGGAGGCAGCCAACAGTTAGCAATAAGTAGTATATAAGGAATTTAAAAATAAAAAAAAAAAAACTAAAATCATTATAGAGTATAAGGAATTATAATATATGCATATTTTGTTACTGTAAGCTAAAATATGGAATATTCAAGGCCACACTTAGGGTGTAAGTGTAGAAATTAAGAAGAAATTTAATATATAACAACTTAAGTCGAAGAACAAATAAATTCTAGTTAGTGCTGAATTCTGGGTACAGCCATTAGGCAAAACCCGTAGGTTAAGTGATAGGTTAAGACTAATTGTAAATAATTGTACATAACACATAAAATTCACCCAATAAATTATTGAAACTTGAAAACTTGAAACTGATTGGAGTGTGTGGGTGGTTATAAGTCACCCACAATACTGCTGAGAATGCGTTTCAGTGCAGGAAATATCAATTATATTTATCTTTATCCCTGGCGTGTATTCACTAACACTGACGCGAGTGCCTGTTGCACGCTTGCCGGCGTGGGAACCAAGAGAGTTGTCTTTTCGTTGACTGTCGAGTGCTTGATGAAGTGAATATCAACTTGGAGTAATGAGTGAAAATGTGTTTTCTAACAATTTAAACTGCGTGAGGATGCACAAACTGCACAATTTAACAGCGTTTGAAGTGAGAAAGACCGAACGCGTCGACTTTGTTTTCGGGAGTGGTGGGATGCCGGTAGAGTTTCGAGTTCGTGAACTGCAGGCGGTAGCAGTTGCTAGAGTGACTGAGGAGTGCTGCCATCCGAGACTGACGGCGCAGAATTTAAAATATGGAATATTTTACAGAAACATACTTCAGCTTCACGTGAAGGTTCTTCAAACAAAAATCTGGTGCAACTATGATGAGTCAGTTGTCACCCTTTTTTAAGTTGAATTTTTATGGGACGGGTGAAAACATCTTAACTTCATTCCAGGATGTGGATACAATTCATAGATAACGTGTTCGCTTTGGTTCAAAAAAATACAATTGAAGAGACTCTGAGGACTCTTGGGACCGAAAAGGCGTCTTGCTTACCGAGTTTATGCCTAAAGGGACCACAATAAATTCGGACAAGTACTGCGAGACGTTGACGAAACTCAAAAGAGCCATCCAAAATCGCCGGAGAGGAAGACTCACCAAGGGCGTTAGGCTGCACCACGACAACGCGCGCCCGCATGTCTCTCGACAGACCACCTCCCTATTGGACAAATTCGGCTGGAAATTGCTTGATCATGCCCCCTACAGCCCTGATCTGGCTCCCAGCGACTTCCACTTGTTTCCAAAATTGAAGCAACACTTAGGTGGACAACGTTTCGGTACAGTTGAAGAGGTAAAGGAAGTGGTCACCAAGTTCATCGGCGGCCTAGCGGCGGAGTTCTTCGAAGCAGGTTTTCGGAAGTGGATAACTCGTCAGGAAAAATGCGTAGAAAAATCTGGTGACTATGTAGAAAAATAGTTTACAGTACAAGCATTCAGATGGTATACTTATTTATTGCAATAAAAAATGTCTTACACCTGAAAAAAATGTGGGAACCTTATTTTTTACTTGCCCCTCGTACCAGTAGAGAACACGGAGCACGATACTGGCGACGTCCCACCACCCGCATCGAACAAAAATGGCAATATTCAATAGCTGGATGTACAGGATGCTTATGGCTCCACTAAAAAGACACAACGGATATGACCGGCTGCAGTGAAGACGAGATTCTATTAACATAAAACAAAGTAGAGAGGAGACTCAAAGGGAAATCCCTAATCACTCTCCACGAGCAGAACAAGGGCTTGGATCAGAACCGATAAGTAGCAGTAACATATTCGAAGGACTTTATTAAGATTCTAAGGATTCTGAAGAAAGCCAACATTAAGCTAAGCCCACGAGTCAAAAGTTTAAAATGGTAACCAGACTACGCATACTCAAAGATAAAAAGCAGAAGAACAAAATATGTGGAATTTATGCAATAACTTGTCAAACATGTCTGAAAAAATACGCTAGACAAACGAAACGACCCGTCAAATCTAGGTGGAACGAGAAAGCAGAGGTGTTGAAATCGGAAAAGATGGACGGAAAGAAGATGTATACCAAAGCCTTTGGATCATTCGCCAACCGGAAAACTCAAGGCTCAACGAAGATATCGGTAATACTTACGTATATTTGAGCAAATTAGAACTAAATGGCATTGGTGTTTTTGTAAGGCTTTTTTTTCAGTTTTTGTAAGGCTTTTTACTCCCTGATTATCGCACTCCCAGTGGTTACCGGCCTGATTTTCAAACACCAACCCTGTCACATCGAGAACGTAGCTTGGAACTGTTTGTCATATTACTACGGACGAGGCCTGATTATTCATCGCCTTTCGGAGGCCTTCAAGTTAAGGGTAATCCTTCTTTCAGCAGGGCTGGATGAGAAGGAGGAAGATGGCTGGAAGATAGATCACCTTTACCTCGGCGCCGGCAGGTGATCCATTGTGCCTTTTGTGCTTTCCGCGAGTTTATATGATCATATTTTCTGCCCTGAAAATCAGCATTCATCTTACCTTTGAATTGATGTCGGTTGTCTCAGGCTTTATTGGGGGGGGGGGGGGTTTGTTTGTAGACATTTTCTTGAGCTCTTTTGCCCTTACCCACCTGCAGCGGTGGTATTGCAGGTCCTTCAGTTCGCCAATTCAATTTTTAATGTTAAGAACGTGTTCATGTTTCGTATAAGCCGCTCGATGGCTGTAATATCTTCGTTACACTGTCAGTAAAAAAGTCTGGTAGCTGGTGCGCATCATTTTTTTCAATACGGTCAATGGAAGTTAGCTTGCCCGTTATCTTCTCGCTGGTCTGAGTAGATACTTGGATACTTTCAGGTGAAATCTGAAACAGTTTTGAACTGGTTGCGAAAATGCTTGCCTTGGTGAACTGTTCGCTTGTAGCTTTTGATACTTCAGTGGCTGTACTCCAATGGTACTACCTTGACTTGGGGGAGTAAAAGGGAGTAAAGGGGTAGGGGTAAATGGGGGAGTAAAAGTTCTGCAATTAAACCATATCTTTAAAACACTGAAAAATGGTACCTCTGAAATATATGTCTGTTCTTTTTTTGAACAAAAACAGATTTTCGTTTTTTTTTGGAAAATTATTACATGGAAAACGAAGATTGCACGACGATTGCATTCACTGATTTTTCGTGTCATTTAAACAACTCACCATACTCAAATGATTTGGAACCTTTTTAGCCTGATTTTTCGGAAAATTATGATTACCTATGAATATCTTAAGATAAACCTTCTATTCGCGTCAATTTGTACTGTGACCCAACAGCTAGTGTGTCGGCGCTAAACACTAGTAAGCAATAGTGTGAAGAATGTTAGATTCAGGATAAGGTTACTCGTTTAAGGAGTGGCTGATAATTTAACGGGTGAATATATCCCTTCTGTCCTTCCGAGTAGCCCTGAGCATCATCGAAGACAGCACGCAGGAAGGCCAAAGAAAATTTAAGTACCAGGAAGGAAGTAACAAGAAAGAGAATATCATCCTCAATCGAACAAATAAAACAAGCCCGTTAAAAACTGATAACTAACACAGCAGATTAGTGTTTTGCTACCAAGAAGACTTTCCTGTCACCTCTTAGGTCGATGGACAAAAACGTGACTCAAACAAATGCATCGAACAATGTAGAATGTTGCCTCGAATTCGAGGAACTGAGCAGTATGTGGTACCAGGATATCCTGACGGTGATCCTTATGGGCACACAACCGTACTGTATAATTTATAAAATCCTGAAGTGTCTAGTAACGAAACCCAAGGTCATTTACACAAAAAATCTGTTTGGTATGCAGTAAACTGCGGTGACTGATAACGATATTGATGAAGGAGAAACAAATTGTAAGTCACCTTGTTGTAAGCTTCAAGGACGAAAAACACCTGGCAGACTACTTTTGTTAAGCAATTTGTACCGATGAGAAATGTTACTTCGAATGGTCAAGGCTATCAAGTTCTAAGAAGGTGAAAACTGATTGAGATGTAAAACCAAGAGCAACACACGTAAGGCTGGAATCTTTTTTATTATTTTAAGATTGGTAGTTTTCTCTGTGTGATGGTTTCTCTGTGTCTTTTATGATGCAAATTGATTCATTCTCTCCCTTATATCCTTTTGCAGGACGCAGTTAGCTCAGTCACCTGGATTAAGCCGTTACAGATACCTCAGTTCATTCCCTTCAACATCTCCATGTCTTCTTTTTGAAATCACAGGATTCGCACCGTTCCCGCATGGTGTGCATTTTGTGTGAAAAAAACCCACCATTTCGCTTAACGTACCTAGGCTATTTGCTCCGTTTTTCGCCTAATGGTCTTAAAAACCTTAAGGATATATCTCGTTTCCTGTATGATGTGAAGCGCTTTTCACAAGCCTTAATTAGGCGGTGGTTGTCTCAAGATATTTCATACACACTTATCATTTCATGTTATACCAGCGCAGAGCTGCTAGATAACTCAATGTTAGGCTAAGGACCCATAAGTTAGCTAATGGCTTTATTTTATCGTGCCATTTTTTCTGAGAACCAGAGCTTAACTTTAGTTTTTTTAAGCAACTTTTATTTGTCTTGAAGACCCATCCATTCGGATGATATTTCGCCCATTCGCTTCAACGTTAGTAAAACAGCTGTCCTGAAAATAATAACGACTTTCTCATATTTTCCAGGAGTCCGTTCTGTCTCCAGGTCTTCCAGGTGCAAGGCACAGATTATGCTCGATTTACTTGAGCTTCCTAGTCTAAATCAGTTTTGTTGAATTATTTCGATAACGTCACTTTGCTTTGATGCTTCTGACTTCTCCTCGGTCTTTTCTTGGCATTTACTCTTACGTTTACATCTTGGGATTGCTTGAGTTAATTTACTTCGTTTTGTTTTACGTTTACGAGTCAATTTATAAATAAACTGCTTTTCTGTGTTTTCTTGGTCCTTGAACTCTCTGTTGGCTATAACATGTCTGTTCTCAACAGGTTCTCTGCCTGAAACGTGTGGCTAGCCACAAAGACTGTACCTCTTTTCTGATTTAGGTGCGATTAATGTTTGAGTATTCCAACAGAAGTTCAGCTTGGTAGGTGGAAACTTTAGAATGCACAGACTATTTTTAATGTCGCACTAATTCATTTGCTTATTATTTTATTTTTCAGTTTCGTTTACCATTCCTTAAATTTTAGAAATTATTGGTAATTCTTGTAAGTCGTGACATTTCTGAGCCTAAGCCACATGATGGGAAACTGCGAAAAAGAATAAAATGAAGAAGTTTCTAAAAACAACAAAGCTACTTTTTGACCATCACTTGTCAATCATCAATTATCAATCCGCAATAATCAATCATTAGTCATCAATCATGAATTATCATTCGTCAATCATCATCAATCATCAATCATCAATCGTCAATCATCAATTATCAATCATCAATCATCAATCATCAATCTTCAATCATCAATCATCAATCATCAATCATCAATAATCAATCATCAACCATCAATCATCAGTCATCAAACATCAACCATCCGTCAGAACCATGTAAATCGGCTCATAAGCTTGGAGTAATCGCAGTTAGAGAAACCAAATAAATTAAGTCAAGACGAACCTTTATTACAGAAAAATATCATTTGTGTACGTTATTCACCGTGAGAGTTCTTCTTTACCTGGGTATTCAACTTTAAAAATCCTTCAGATTTTCACATTTCCTCGCAAGACCAAATGGATGATGAATATTTGAAAATTAAATGTCGACCAATTCAGATCCAATCAAAGGGATAGTGCTATTTACGTGAGTATACAAGGTTGATTTTCTTGATCCCTCTTCGACAGGATTGAATATATCAATGATACTGTGCAGTGAAATATGGATTCCTAGATCAATTTAATAAGGCATACCCAACAAATAATAAATGCTTCAGACAAGCATCTCAACGATGGTGTTGGAAAATATTTCTGTTCCGAAGACGTCTTGAGGATACGTAACCGAGGACGAAGAGTTAAGTATGAAAACGGTCGAAGCAAATGTGAATAGCTTGAATCCGTTTTTCAAATGACTCCAGGCCAACTGAATTATCTATTTGGTTGTGTTGCACGTCTTGGTTAGAGGTTTGCAAATATTCTGAGGATGAATTTCCATATTTTGATCGAAAGAGTAGTTTAATATTCTAGAAGGTTTTGAATTCTAGTCGTTTATATTAGTATGTGACATGAAAATCGCAAGTGTATTAAAAGTCATCGTGTTTATGTATTCATTGGGATCAAAATGTGTCCTGACTGAGATCTCGTTCGAAAAATATCCTGTTGAACTTGGGTGTTTGTATCCTTGCATCCAGGAAGGAACTAGTTGTTTTCACGATGCCTGTTGATTGCTGTATCTAATTTTAATTTGGTACTATATAAATAAATTAATAAACTCTGTTACCATAAATGAACTTGAAAAGTTTTCAATTTAGCCATCTTTATGATTAGCTCAAAGGACATTATGTATGGTTTCAAGTTTCTTAGCTATAACTAAATCAATCAAACATTCACTTTGCTTGCATCAGGTTTAAAACCACATCAAGGGATTAGCAGACTCAAAAGGTTCATCCCTCTTGCAGTAGGAGCCATATTTAGGACAGTGAATGCAGTATGTTATGCAGGAGCAGAAATCGACGTTGGATTTGCATTTTCGCCATCAAAGGTTTCTTTCTCCACTTGCTTAGTGCTTTTGTGTCTGGTTATACTCACAATCCTTCTCCGAGTATCCTTTACATAAATTTTTTTCCTTTATTTTAGTTCTGATCGCAAAAAAGCAAAAAAATTCTAAACCGGAAAGATTATAAGTTTACTTAATGTATACTTGAGAGACATTACAAACATCCTTTACGCTGATTTTTCAAACGGAAATAATGTCTCCTAGCAAATATTATTTAGCTTGTAGAGAAAAAAATAAGTAAACTTTTGCGAAATGGTGAAATGAGGGATTTTGTGTGCCATCACTAGTGTAAATAAACAGAAGTTTCAGGTCAAATATTAGACTGGTCTAGGATCGCAGCGCTTAGGACTAGGATAGCAAGGGTCTGGAATGCAATGTTGAGTTTGCGTCCTTCCATCTTGTCTCTAAAACCCAGGATTCAACTTCAGTCAGCTGAAAAATATTCTAAGAGAGTTGCTTGGACATTCTTACCAGCTGGTATCCTTATCTCACCATTCGTCAAAAGGATTTTTTTGACGGCTAATCATTAATAACAAACGATTCCTATTTTTCCATAGAGTTGCCTACAATCCTTATCAGTTTAAGTTGTATTTTACTCTAGAATTTGGACTGTGTTCAAGAAATAACTTAAGGAGAGACGTACGCCTTTAAATGGATACGCCCATGGCTCCATGTTACAAGCAGTGAAAAAGGCCTACTAGACTTTAGGACACTTTAGGCCTACTAGAAGAAACTAATGACAGACGAGGCTAAGCATGTAAATGATCAATTCTTTGTAGTCATTGTCAATATAAGTATTCTTTTTGGATTTCAAACAAAACTAATTAATTCTACGATGAATTTAAAATGAGTTTATAGACTTCGGTCTATCGGAAAGGGATCCGTGGCTGGTAAACTCTCTTTGCGATGCTTGACCTGTCGACACCTCCTGCACGGTTTTAGCGATATAATCCGTTGTTTGCGAAGAGTCCAGAAAAGGTTGCTACTCAATCCATGGTGGATGCAACGGAAGAAGCAGTTGCCAGTGATATTACTGAAGATGGTCAAACAAGTAGAGACATAAGTATTGAACTCCACGGCATATGGCAAAAACGAGGCTTCTCGTCACTAAATGGTGTTGCGACTGTGTCTAGTTTTGACACAAGCAAGATACTAGATGTTGAGATGTTGAGAAAATACTGTCATGTATGTAGTTCTAGGAAAGGCAAGGCCAAGCCCCATTTTTGTAAAAAAAATCCATGTGGGGGATATTGTGGGGCAATGGAAAAAGGTGCAAAGCTATTATTAGCCTGTTCTGAGTTTACTCGGAAAGTACGATATAGAAATTATCTGGGAGATGGGGACAGTAAAGTATTTCAGGCAGTGGTTGATTCTCAACCATATGGAAATAATTTCCAAATAAAAAAGTTGGAGTGTGTTGGTCACGTACAAAAGCCCATGGAGGAAGACTTCGGAGGTTACGACGGGACATGAAAGGGCAGAAGTTGAGTGACGGATTCAAAATTGGTGAGAAATCAGGGAGGCTGACTGATACTGCGATAAATTCATTACAAAATTATTATGGTCTTGCCACTAGACGCAACACTGATGATTTGCAAAAAAAAAAAAATAAAAAAAGCAGTTTGGGAGACGTTCTTTCACAAACTGCCTACATATGAAAAACCTCAACACGAGCTGTGCGATGTGGAATGGTGTAATTTTAAAAACAATTCCAAAAGGAAGGACAAGTTCGTAGGGTTCATTAGGGTATATGTGAGGGTATATGTGACATTAAAAACCAACATTCAAGGATTTGTCAAACCCTGACCTGTTGCGAGAATGTTTCCACGGGAAAACTTAAAATGTGAACGAGAGCTTTAATTCAGTTCTATGGTCCAGAATACCTAACATTAACTTTGTAGGGATCTCCACTTTTAAATTTGGCACATATAATGCTGTGGTAACATTTAGCAATGGAAACATGGGTAGAATCAAAGTGCTCAATGAACTATGTGTAAAAGTTGGAAGTAACAGTATCAATACTTTTCGAAATATCGACAGTGTTCGAGTGGAGAAAGCAGTCTATGCAGCTTTACCAAAGACCAAGTTAAGAAGAAAAAGGTTCAGAATGGTAAAGAAAAACCAATTGGATGCAGAAAAGTATTTTACCGAAAACAGTATTTTTTTGACATAAATGATCCTTTATCTTAGAAAGTATGCAAGAATAGAAAAAATTAGAAATAGTTTTTTTTTACGGACATAATTATCGCACATTACTCATTTTCCAATCTTCCTAACAGCTTATTGGAAAATTCGGTCAACTTCAGACACACTGATGCAGAAGATCGTGCCCCGTTTCAGCCATTGAAAGCGAACACCAAGTCCTATGGATGATATAGTAGTCAGAACACTCGCCTTCTGTACAACAGAGCCCACGTTCAAATCCCACTTTTGGCTGTGATGGTTGATTTTATGTTTGTGAATTTGAACTATTATCTGATCAACTTGTAATAGAGCAGGGGCATTTTTGACGCTGAAGTATGGTTCTGATCAGGTTCTGCTCAAAACGACAAGTGAGAGGAAAAGATGAAAATGGTTTAAACGATTTAGAAATGACATCAAAAGCCATACGATGTAACGTGAGAAAAACACGAAGCAGGGCTAATTGCAACAGTTTTCTCAACTACTTGCGATGATCCTTCGATCGACTGGTACACTTCTAACGACTGATTGCTACCGTTAAGCTGTTACTATGAACCAGGGTCATACTAATGAGCTTGCGTTCCATGACCAGGAAAAAAGTCGAGCCATAGTTTCTTTTTTTTTTCTACTCTACACTGGCTCAAAAACCAATAAAAACATTCGACGTGATTACGTTTACGAGGTGGTGTATGTATTCCTGGATCTTGCGCAGGATTTAGTGTTCCCGAAATATCGATTTAGGATGTTTAATATGCTATATTTATAAAATCCAATCACTGGAAGCGGTTTCTTCGTTTACGAGCATTTGTCAATTAAAGCTTTCTTTTTTTCGATGATTGGCGGTGGGTAGTAGCCACAGCTCTTTGTTGGTGGTGAAGAGTGCGGTTCAATCGAATCCTTTTTTCAAATAAAGAGAAACAGATCAGAATCTGACACCATTCTTTGACCAAAGCCAGATTTCTTAAACAATTACAAGGGGTATCTTCACTTTTCGTTTCACTTTTATTATTAACCATAGTGCAATAATCAAGATTTTATTTGTTTCTATCGGTTAGATTTATAAGATCCTTGATAACTCAAAAGTTAATCACAGCACTAAGTAGCAACTTCATATTCATACAAACAATAATCAATTCAATGAAAATCACCCTCGACAGCTATCGAATTTGTCGTTTCATTTTCTTCAAGAGTCCTTCGTCGCTTAATTTAAAAGCTCTCTATTTCCGAAAGCTCACTTTGTTTGCTTTATTGGATATTTATACATTTTTTATCTTGAAATTCTCCGCAAAACCATAAAGTGGACAAAACTTGTGACCTGCCTCCTTTCTGTAAACTATTTATAAATATGTATTTCCAATAAGAAACACATGTCACAAGGAAACGTGTTTCCGCCATTTTTATTGTTGTTTTCAAAGCCGTTTAGGAAGTAGTTTTCGGAAATCATTTTATTTCTGAAATTTGTTTCGTCCATATGTTTTGCATAGACAATTGAAGAATCAGTTCTGAATCCTTTGTGTCTAGCATTTGTCGGATTTTAGTACGCGGACCATGGGCCATTGCAATTCCTGATTCCAATCAATGGGTGTGGGGCTACAGCTGTGTTCAGGACACATTGCCGACACTGAAACTAAATCGTAGCTGTGGGTTTATACAAGGAACTATCAGAATAAAGTCCTAAAGTCCTGATGAACTTTTATTTCTCCTAAATACATATCATAAAACATAAAATTTTATTAAAGTTTATTTTAATAGTGGACTTTTATTATAAAAATAACATATTGTTTTTATGAAAATAAAATTCCCATATCATGCAATTTATTACAGTATTTTGTTTTTAAATTTTAACTATTAATTAATCCTTAAAAGTTTCTTTCACGACTTCACGCTGACGAGACACTCTTCCATCTTTCATTTTGTTACGTTTTGCTTGATTTCAACTGATTTAAAAATTTCAAGATAACGTGCAAGTCCTTATAACTGCTTATTAAAATCTTATCATCTTAATTTTTTTACGTACTAGTTGCAAATATTGTTGCTAACTACAATAGTATTTGGGATTTGTTTTTATTTGTTTTTTTAATTAGACAACGTTACATGGGGATGGATTAATAAACATCAACTTAAGCATATATTTATGCAATGTTTTATGTTTTATTATAAAGAGCTCACATATATTGTTAAATTTCAATTTGTCATAGCAAAATGTAAATGTTATTTTATATTTTTGGCTTTGTAAAAAATGGATTTAAAAACTTTTGGGGCTCTCATTGTTTTTCCATCCATTTTTATCAAGTTTATGTATTTTGCTTTTATTACGTTACTAAAACTATGGCTCTCGCTTTTTTTTCGCTTCTAGTATTGTCCAACATAAAAAAATTCATTTGTATTACTTTCCAGTGATTATTCTGCGAATATGAACGAATTTTCCAGACAATGAGTAGTAAAACATGTTTTACAAGGAATAGGAATAATTTCGGACAATTATTTTAGTATTTCAATGATGAACTTGCCATAAAGTGAATAATAATTGAAGGATTTCTTATTTAAACCACTTATCGCTGATTGTAACAGATTTCTAAGAATTATACATACTTTGTCTGTCTATACATATGTTAACATAACCGAGGTAGCTGCGGGTGATTATATTTTGTTTTCAATTTAAAGTTTTTAAGGGATTAGAGCGGAGAAATGAAGCCTTTGTTTCAATAATTCCAGGATAATCTTGTTTGCCAATTCAAGCTCAACTTAATTTTAAACGTTTCAAAAGAGTATTTTATGATAGAAATGGACAACAAAATTTTTAATCGTACTTAAATTATTTGTGCGATTTTTCTCCGCCATGAATTTTTCATTTAGCCTAAATTCATCCTTAAATAGAAATCATTTGAATTTTATTAAATTTTTTTCACTTTCTACATTAAAACTTTCCAATCTCCTTCAACATATTGAACATCGCTTTGTCACATTCGAATCAAAGGACTCGATCCCGATAGAGAATATCTTATTTGTATGCCAACGCATTTATTGATTCTTGTCCAAGAAAAAAAATCTTTGAGAAGTTCAGGATTTGTATCATGATTTTATTGTATGAAAGATTCATACGTTGCCGTTGCTTATTTGATTTGGCTCTATTTTATTTATCATTTTGCCGAATGTTCTCTATGCTCGGACGCAATAAAAAATGGTTGGTTGACTGACTGGTTTGGCGAAAATAGGATTTCAGTATGCATGTGTAGGCTAAAGATAAATAGATACATATTTGGTTAGGTCAGGTTGGGCTCCTTTTTTTCGGTTATATTATTGATTTATTATGCTTCTATCCTTACGGCGCACATGATTTGGAAAAAATTTTGACACCATGCAGATTGGGAACTGTGTAGGTGTTACATTTCATTCCCCACAGGTGGTATATTTCATTTGTATGTGAAATGACGGTGAGAATATTTGGGTTCTTATGTAGGGGATTTCAATTTAAAAGTGATAGATTGTAGAAACGGTAGACTTCGAAAAATTCAATAATCAAAAATTCAAATGAAAATTTTAAAATTTCCTTTGAACACGAACAAAGCCTTGTTCTGAACGCATAAAATTGATTTCTGACGAAGATAAACCAATCATGTAATAGAGCTGTGGCAACAACTTTATATCAGTGATTATCCCTTCTTCAGTTTGCTGGTCTTGACGCTAAGGGAAACTTCAACCAGGCGACGTTTTTGAGGTTTTTTTGTCGAACACCTTTAGCCATCTCATCATCTTATTTTGAACCGCAAAAGACATTTTAAAATGGTGATGGCTGTATATACCCAAAACCAGTCCTGCTGGAACTCACAAAATCAAAAAATCAAATAAAAAAACTCACAAAATAATTTCCCCGGAATATTAGTCCTTAAGGAGCTACAAAATCTACGAATTTCGGTAATCAGACGAACTTAACAGAAGAGATAGTAATATTCGCACGTAGATTTACATTTGGATTGCAATTTGTAATGATCAAAAGTTTGAGAATGGTATTCTTGTTCTCCACAAATTTCCAAATAAAAGGTCCAAATAAAAGGGGTCCAAATAATAGTCCACACCTGTTGGGTGAACGTCGTTGGATTAGGAGTTTTTTCTTAGGGTAAGTTCTGGTTATAGCTATGCTGGTCTAATACTGAGGACTGCTTATTGCAAAAAGCACTTCTTTTCGAATCTAAAAACATATTGTTTTGTATTACTTTTTCAGAGTATTTGATATCGTTCAATTCAATTCGTAATTTTGATATTCAACTGAAACTTTTCAAACTTTTTTTTAAATGAGGAACACTCTCATATACACTGGCTGAATTTGACGATAAGTTCGGTTAAGTCACCATAGAGTACATATAATGATATACAGATGATAATTCTGAAAGATTATGTTCGATAATAATAAACAGATGAGGTCCTAGGTGATTACCTTGCGGCACCTCATCAAAACAAGCAAATATTTCAGCGTTTGAAGTTTAATTCACATTGCGCTACGGAATGAAATATGAACATTTGCATCACAAAAGAATTAACTTGAATTGATGGAAAGAGGTCATTTTACGAGGTTTATTGAACATTTTTAAGAAACTTTCGAAAATTGGCTTAAAAAAGTGCATAAGCCAGTAAATGACACTGTCACAAAATGAATCAGCACTGATATTTGCGATACATTGAAAGTCTCAAACTTTTTCGCACAATCAAAAGTTTAATTTGGGTTTTACATTTCCCAATTAAAATGAAAATTCTGCAACAGCAAAACCTTTGCATTTTGGAAATAACAGCTTTCCTGTTGGACTTCCTTAACAATTTTATTACCAATTTAAGCTCTTAAATACTATTAATTAAATCATTAATATTTTTTAGTAAATCATATTATGTCTAATTAAAAGCTTTATGTAATGAATTGGACTAAAGACAAATTTTTCGAAAGGTAATGCCTGATAATAATAAATAAAGAAGGACCTAGATGATTACCTTGCGGTAACTAAACAAACAAAAAACAAAAAAAAAAAATAAGAAGATATTTGAGTGTTTGAATTTTTGTGAAATTTTACGCTTTCGACTATAATTCGAAGCTGTCACGCCAAATAAGAATCTTCCCTTCAAATAGGAATTGACTAAAATTGATGAACAGAAGTCAATTTTTAGAAATTTGTTGAAATCGCTTAAGAAACTTTCGAAAACAATTCATTGAAATTCTTAAACGTTTTCTCAAAATTGAAAGTTTAATCAGTGTTTAAACTTTCCAACATTATTTAACAGCGAAACTCTTGAATTTCAGAATTGATAGCTATTCGGTTGAACTTCTTTAGTAGCTCGGCCGTTTGGCATGTTTTTTTTATTGATTTCTTCAAAAATTCTTTAACAGTTTTAACGAAAAAAATTGTTTAGTGAATGGTCATGTGTAATAATAATAAAGAAAGGAGGACCTAGATGTTTGCCTTTCGGAACGTAAACATTTATTGTGTCATTTCACGCTATAGACTCAAGTTTAAAGTTATCAATGCAAATCAGAATCTTTGCTATAACAAAGAACTAATTCAAATTGATGGACAGAAGTCCAATTTCAGAGGTTTATTGATGGGCACTGATGTTTGCGAATAATTATTATAATTCTTAAAGTTCCCCTCAAAATGAAAGCCTAATCAGCCTTTAACATTTCTCTGTTAAAATCAAAGATGTGAACCAGCTAAACTCTTGTTTTTTTGGAAGTACTAATTTTCCGGTCAGATTTCTTTTAAAATTTAACCCTTTTGTGAATTTTTTTAAAAATTAATTTCCTTTAAAGCTTTTAAATACTTTTAATTGATTTATAAATTATTTATTATTTAGTAAATCAAATTATTAAAACTTTAATAAAAGCTTTAAATAATTAGTTTTATAAAAAAAATTAATTAAAATAAAAATTTGAAGAACAGTCCTTGAGATAAATCGAAAAATGTACCATATCGAAATTTTCCATCCAAATAAATATTCAAAAGTACAGTGATACGGTCTATCAAGGAAAATATAATATATTTATAATGGGAACAAGGAAGGTGTCCATTTTATTTATATATAAAATATAGCAAGTAGAATTTTCAGGTAATTTAACTCAATAGTTGGACTACTTATTCCAGGCTGATTAGGCTATGATGTTATATACACATGTGTACACATATTTAAAAAATATCATAGCCTCGCGTTAGAAAACCTTATAAAGTTGAAAGAAAACTTAAATTAAAAAGCAAAAAATCGACGGGATTAGCATCATGGCCGTTTAGCAAACTAAACTCAGGTCATTGAGGTTTCTGATTCTCGATCGCACACAATATTCAAAATCTGGCTGGATCGGCGATCTGGCTGGATCGCTATGATATTGGGACTTGTTCGAATAATGTCACGCGCCACTGTAGTCGTCCAAAATGCATTTTGTAAACAAGTATCAATAATAAACACACCGAACATTCTCGAAGAGGAAACAGCCATAACGTTAACATATTGCGTGCATTGAGTACGCAATATATGTGCAAATGACTGAGCACGTAAACTCGAGAATGATCCACGTGGAAGATTCCAGATTAATTGAAGCGTGTATATAAGCGACTACAGCAAGCGGCGAAAAGAAGTCTTGTTGATTAAGCGACAGTGCGCGTTCGTACTAGTGCGATAGCGAAATAGTGAGTTCAATTGTACGCGGATTTGAAAACACGAGTGAAAGTGATTCTTATAAAAGAAATAACGATATTTTGGACCGCACTGGTTGTCAACAGAAAGTAACTGATCTCAAACTATCAAACAAACGATTCGGTGTCACTTGTGTGAACATCAAATACTTCAATAGTTGGTTTGCAAACCGAAGTTCATGACGACACTCAAGAAAGGACGCCACGAAAGAAAAAAATATATAAAAGAAGGACTAAACACTTTTCGAAAAAAAAATTTTCTAGAAAATTTTAATAAAGGCAAAGGTTGAAAGGTTGGAAGGCAAACGATACCCCACAGAAACAAAAAAAAAGACCTTTTACAGAATGAAAAATAACGTATAATGGCTTAAAAATTTGTGCAAGCACCAAATAATGCATCAACTTTTTTTATTCATAAGAGAATATAAAGGACATGAGCATCTCCCGGTTCCGATGTATTGATACATATCAACCAAATAGCAGCTGCCAGTATTTTCCACGTGAGGCTCTGTCCCAGGACTAATTGCATCAGTTTCTAGTACTTTGTCCGCATTTTTCGATGTTCCAGAGCAAAAGGATAGAACAGCGTCCATCAAATGGTAAGATTCAACATAAAGAAATGTAAAGGTGAAGATCGATCACATGATCTTGGTGAGACATTAAGTGCCAGGTTTGGCAAAAGAATGGGATAAAGCCTAGTCAAATTTGGAAGCATGGAGTCTGAACGTCTGGACCTTGGAAGTGTGAAGCTTGGAGACAACTAAGGAGGAAAATAGCCCACAGAACCATCGTACAGACTAAAAGATTGCATAGAAATGGGTATTTTGATATAGAATACGACACCACAAAAGATGCAAGCGGGATACTTGCAAAAATACCAAAATCAACCAACAGAAGCAAAGAATGCTTAGGATGTTTACAAGCCGTACGAAAATGGACCAACGTGAGCCACGAATGAAAAAATTGACCAGCCTAAACAATAAGCTAATAAATTTGTAGTAAGAAGTAAAGGAAGCTCCTGAACGACGAACTCAGCAAAATGGACGATAATTACAGACATAACAGCTTAAAATCCCTATACAAAACACACAAACCGACAAAGATTGGTTTGAAGCCAAAACTCATCTTTGCTAGACATTGACGCCACATTAGTCGATGGCAAAAATGTGAAAAACTTTCATGGCGAGGTAGACCATATGACTGTTCTTGAAGCACAACGTTGACAACTTTGAATTGCTTCAAAACTAAATTAAAATGACAATGAAAAACTCAACGGCTCAATTCACTAATTGAATAACAAAAAGAATGTACACAATTTATGGTTTCAAACAGGATAATAGACAGGCTCCAGAACTACTTCATTTACTTTTATCTGCGGGTACGTCGTAAGATGAAAGAACTTGCACTTGGACCTCCATCTTGGTAGGATCCTTGGTCACTATAACCCGCCAATTTTTTCCTTACACATAAAAGAGTTTTTTCCAATTCTCAACCGTTTTGAATTTAATGGACAAGAAACGTTTGCATATCTTGAAAAAAGTTCGGTTAGCAATAAGTTAACCTAAGACAAACAAGATGAAACTTAAACCAGTATGACAATAATTTAACCAACTTAACTATCGTAAGCCAGTTAGGCAATATAAAACATGGAAAACAAAACATCCTCAACATTGTTAACTTTGTATAACTGGGATGAACTTGCCATACAATAGAGGGAAGACAGACGGAGTCAAAAGAGGAAGAGATCTTGATTGCCAATGAGACATATTTTCGAATGCGACCAAGTATGAGAAATAAAAACATTCATGGATGAATTAGAATTGATAAAATCCTTAACAGACCAGTTCTACGCTATAGTAGTGGGACGTGGACTTAAACAGATGCTTCTCATAAATTTTAAACATCCTTTTTAGCGGAACGACACAAGACGAACGCTCGGTCCAGCAACAGATGACCACAGAAAGCGAAAAGGGTACTACGACAGCTTAGCTACATACAGCGTAAACACTCTCGGTCGACTTCAGTCAGACAGAGATAGAAAAATCATAAGTTGGCTTACAATTGTATTGCAATTATAAGCAGAAAACTAGGGTAGGGGCAAGAATACTTTACACAAAAATGAATTTAAATCATCGAATACTTTTGAGTGGGTTTATTTATTGTTATGCTTAAAGAAAACGACATTCGTCAATCCAATTGTAATTACATTTATTTTTGTCGATTACCGTTATATCAGAAGTTTGTTCGAAGTGTTAGCTATAGTGTGTTAGCTACTTATCCTGTTGTGTACATTTATTTGACATGAAGCTGAATTAACAGCGACAATGTGAAGATCTTACTACGACGTATTTTACAGGTAAGGAAACATATGAAAAACGAACCTCGACAAACCAAAGAGGTGATGAATAGGAAGATTCTGTTGACAACTTGTTGTCGAAAGCGGCTCAGCTTCAGGCATTGGAGGACGCGATCGAAAAATGGAGACAGTGTAGGGCGAATTTTGAAGGTGGTCGGTTATTTGTTATTACCATCATTGAAGAAAAAAAGAGAAGAATGCAAATGACTAAATACTGAAGACCAGAAAACGTTGGTAGATGTTGTATAACAAAAAAGGGATGACTTTCAAAGCAATCTACCGAGTCCGCTTTTCTGAGCTGAAAAAGGACGAAGGCCGCAACAGACTAGGAAACAGGGACTTAACCCAATTTTAATGTGAAAAATAGATCCAGGCTCGGTTTTTTTGAGTGGCAGGGGGGGGGGGGTTTGGAGGTCTCGTCTCGCTCCGCTGCTGAAAGTCCCTTGCTCAAGGGATACCATAAATAGACTCGACCGGTAAACCTGAAAAAAATTATTGTTTCAGTTCATCTCGTAATCAATGTCTTCTCACTATTCCCTCCAAACCATCTCATTTCAATTTTTCATAATTTAATGTGAGTAGTTGGTGAAATCTTTCACCTAGTCTGAATAAAGGAATCGATTAAAAGGATCGGGCAGCTTTCAAAAAAGGGGTGAATTTACGCCACAAATGTGACGTTAACGGCATCAGTTTCATTCTTTTATTTGTTCCTTGGCCTTTTCCTTTTCAAATAGACCGTATAGTTCGCATCACTGGAAACATCACATTTATGTGGATCTAACTCATTTTAAGTAACTGATTTTATGTGAAATTTATGCCTGTCCGTAACAATACATTGTCCTTTATTACATCGATATGTCTTGCCAACAGTATCCGAAAAGACTCGTTTTAATAAAAGTCGCCGACAAACGTACGAAATCACACTAAACTTTCATATAATCGCATTTATATGACGTCGTAGCGGAATGGTCCTGTTTCAATCATGAAATTTCAGTATCTCTTTACAAAACTTTACATACGCCGACTATATATAGAGTATTGGCGCAAATAGGCAATCCCATCGGCATAACAGAGGAGAGTATGTGTGTCCGAAAATTTATTATTCAGATCGCATCCTTTAGTATGTTTCTTCATCACATTCGGGTGCAAAACGGTTCGAAAACGGATATCACAAATCTGTTCAATAAATTGTTCCTTCAAAATCGCTTGTGCTGCCATTATAAAGTCGCACAGATTTCTTGAATAAATTTACAATAATTCAATTGTGATGTAAATTTTCGGTTAAACTTTCTCGCGCTCCAAGGATATTTTAGGTTTACATATGAAAACATGCAATCATACGCACTTTCATGTGAACACACATATGTGAGTTTTCCAAAGTGTCCGACAGAAGTTGGTTTTTCGTATCGTAACATAGTTTAGAGTTTTGAATGTCGCGTAGCAAAAAAGGAAGCAATTTGGTTGCCTTGTCAGTTAATTATTTATGATCGACGGAGGTCCTTCGTCTGATCTGGGTCGGAAGTAAAAATTCATTGTTCTCTTGCAGCGAATATTAAAGTGACCCATTAAAAGATTAAGGACTTACAAACTTTCCACTTTCTTTCCCTTCCGACCTATCTTAATCTGGAGCGTTGTCCTTTTAACGTTCACTCTTCTCCATATCCAGCCAATTTGTTTGTTCTTTAACGATTGTCTTTTGTTCATTAAACATTTACGATATCGCGAGTAAAGAAAGTTATCTAGGCGAAACCTTTCAATTGCATGGAATTTGTTCATTTAAATCTGCGCATCGCTTCCAACCGGGTGTAAACAATGAGAAAATATCTCGAAAGGGAATCCTTGGATATAATAAATTTTAGGTAATTTTCAGTTTCGGACCACGCACAAAGCAGCTGGAACGAAGTGAAGCCATCATAATGGCGGTTTATCGAGATGCAATTAAAACAACGATCTTATTAACACTCGGGAAATTGCGGAAGTGGAAGGAGGATTGTAGTTCGGAGTCCTTTGAAATGCTAGCGAACGATTTGGTGGAAGCGATGAGAGGAGTGGATAAAGTTGTCTTCCGACTAATGCTTTAGATATTAGAGCAGTGGATTTGGGTTTTAATGCAATAAAACTTGATTTTGATTAAATTTTCCAAGGACTTTGCGCACCGATTCCGGGTCATCTCTTCGGTTGAAATTTGAGGAGCGAATATCTTTATTTGGTGGAAAAGGTATTTTACGACGAAGATTTTCATCGCAATAATGCACACTGTTCCATTGTCAAAATTTTATGGAAGATAAATATTTTGGTCTTGCAACCTAAGGATGTTAGCTTTGCTGTAATATTTACATTGCAGTGTTTCCCTAAAACATACAAAAAGAATCGAATTTTCCTATTAATTTATTGTACAGTACGAATTAAGCATTTTCCTATGGAAGAATTTGAATATACTGTATATAGATCGCGAAAATGGCAATTTCTCGGCAAACATACTCTCTCGACACCAATTCACCAAGTGAAAGGATCCTCACTAATTTGCAAAAACATGTTTCCGATCGTTAAATGAAACACAAATGTATGCTTTGGACGGACGCTACAAATGTTTTTGGTGTTTAAACATTATTTTGACCAAATGCTTTCCTGCTGTGCAATGAACCGTTATTATGCTATGCAACTGTTCTTTCTTTTCCTGAAGATGGTTATATTTGTGATCAGAACGTAATCAGGGTCAGTCTTGCTAGTTGTTCCAAGAACAGAAGACAAGTTTTTCGTCCAGAAACGTACGTTGTGACAGCTAGATCTCGTACGAAGATTCAACAGCGAGGATTTGTGTTAGATCACTACAAAAATTGCTATTCACGCGAAAAAATCGTTAATATGGTTCGACTGAATGGTGGTAAAGTGCAGGTCATCACAAACAGTTTCATCCGCGAAAACAGAACCCACAATAAAGGTAGAAAGGACCCCAAAAAGATTTTCAACACGACTTAGCGCCATTAATGTCCGAAAAATTCGGGCGAATCCGAGGTTAGCGATTCGAAAAATCACCATTGCAGTGGAAGATGTTTTGGGAAGTTATGTCATCCTTAAATTTTGTGCAGTGTGCTGCAACAACACATAGTGTACCGTTTGAAATTTGTCGAGAAATAATTGAACAAAGATTCTGGTATTGGAAGCGAGGGAGGAAGAGCTCAAGCTGGCTTTGAACACGCGCCCCTGCCGCTTCTCGTCAGGTACCAATTCACTGGCCGGGATGGTATAAGTTACTTACAGCTTATAAGTGAGAATGGATAAGTTGACCTACCAAATAAGTTTCTATAAAGGATTCTGGATTTTCGAATACGGTTATGTTTACCGACAAATCCAAATCTATTATTTTTAGCTCGGACGGTGGCTCAAAATGTTTGATGTACCCCAAATCAGAGAAGCAAGCAAACCATTTGAAAGGCAAAGTGAACCACGGAAGTGGTAGCGTCATGGCTTAGGCCTAAATGTCTGCAACGGGGGCTAAAATCTACAATCCACTGATGATCAACAATAAATAAGTCGGAATCTGTTTAAACTTTGAAATCAAACTTGCTTAAAAGTGCGAAAAAACTTGAGGATTCGTGATGAATTTCGATTTTACCAAGATAATGACTCGGAACATAAATCGGGTATTGTACAAACATTGCTGATTTGGAACTGTCCCCATATTATGCAACCGCTGGCACAGTCACCCGGCTTGAACACCATTGAACATTTTTAGGCCATCTCGTCCTTTAGAACAGCGTTACTCGAGGGAAATTTGTTACCATAGCACAAAGGTTTCGAGACTGTTGTTATGCTCCAGTATGCAAAGAACGATAATACCATGCCTTAAAACATGATTTATCGCTGGCACAAAATATACAAGGTATTGCAGAGATGATGGCAAAGAAACATACCACCCTGTGCACCCAGCATCAACCAATAACGATAAAGGGGTGAGGGAAATGCTACACCCAGATCTTCACATCCGCGTTATAGAGTTAGCAGAGACAGATGATATTTCCAAGTTACTTTCCATTTTATTGTCATAAGGAGCAGGGCATACGCAAGTTTGTGCGTGAAGGCGCCTTTTCAATGAACAGCTGGAATCTTGTGCAAGGACCTCTCATGAACTCTTGGAGCAGTGTAAATCATTCATTTTTTTCAGACGTAGTGAAATCGAATCAACATGGATTGGTTTCGAGGATTATCGAATGAGAGTTAGTAACCCAGGGTAAAAGAGCTGATTTACCACGACTGCTGTCTAGGACTCCAAAAGTCGTAAATTTACAAGTCGGGCAAGTTAAGTTTCTTCGACTGGAAAGAAGTTCAAAAAAAGTTGCACTGCACAGTGAATCACCTAAGGAAGGAGATCACGAACTTTCAACATCTTCGAAATGTCTACACGCGCTGTTATACACATTGTTGTCATTGTCGACCCCATATTCAAACGGGGTATTCTTGTATTGCTGCCTCAATCTCTCTACTGCCTCAGTGAAGCCCCTACGAACTAATACTTATTCCAGAAGACCAAGGAGCACATTTAGAGGCATCATTTCGGGACATTATATACCTTGAGGATACGCAATGAGGCTACGATGAGATGCTTAGAGGAGGTCTCTGTTGGTACTTTCCATGCCGTTCTGGAAATTTGATGTTTCAACGCGATAAGAGCCCACCTTGAAGAATTTTAACTAGTTGTTAGTTTAACTTGTAATAATTACTCACTGAGCTTACTAAAATATTTACGGAAGACCATGTAGTCCCCGCACTTTACATTGATTTGGCTTGAGGCAAATTTTTATTAAATTAAATTTGAATGAGCTCGAGGCTGACTTTCAATGTCCTTGCTCCAAATTGTCGAATCTTTCTAGGACGAAACTAATGGAAAACATTTTTGTGGGCCATCAAATCAGGAAAGTATTGGACGGTACCAAAATTAAAATTAAAAAATAAAAAAATTAAGAGCCTTCTAACTAAAAATAGAAGAGGATAAAGGGGTAAAAAAATCTGGAGTTTTTACAAAAGTGTCGATAGAAATTTTTCACGCAATAATAACAAGAAGGAATCATAAAGAGGTTTTGTCAAAAATTTATAGCGAAATTGCGAGTATATGGGTGTCAACATATCGTCAAAAATCCACAAAAAATCTGGTTGGAATAAGTGAAAAGCATCATGAAAAATTTAAACAGGATTCAAAGTAGGATTCGGAGACCGAAATAAGGCAGACTACTATTGGTGGTCTGTTTCCATTACCCATTCAACATAGGATTTAGGATAATAAAAGCGTGATATAGACGCACTTTTTGAACTCTTGGACTTTTGAATTTCCACCATGAGTTCTTGGATGTGGGTTGTCGGTCAAATCTCCTGCATCCCTAAAGGGAATTAAGTCGTTAAAGTCGTTAAGTCGTTAAAGTGCAACGAAATGTGGTCGAAGTACTTGGCACGTGTGAGATTAGTTGCAAAGGTCTTAACCGCCAGAAAAAAAACAACTCGTGAAGTCCTGGTACGGATCTATGAATTGTGGACTCTCTGAGTTTGCTGTTTGGAATGCGACGCTAAAACTGAGCATGCAATAGCCAAGAAACACGTTACCAAACACCTTACCACGTTCTCCTTGTGAGGGATTGATTTTTCACTTTGACAATGCGCTGGCTGGTAGCGCGGTGCTACGTACCCTTGACCTGACCAAGCATGGCGTTGGAGTACTTGCCACTCTACAGTCCAGGCTTGTCACTTCCAAAATTTTTATTGTTACTGATCTTCTGAAGAGCTGAAGGGGAGGCGTTTTGAGTCGATTGAGATCATCCGAAAAAAAGAACGAGGACCTGAAATAGTTCAAGGAAAATGGTATAGTGTGTTTTGAGCAGTGAATGGACTACCTTCGCTGGTCTATCAGGCTCAAGGGTATTATTGACAGGATTCTTAAGTGTACTTGAATTAAACTGATGAAGTTATATTTGACGATTTCATATTGATTCAGACTTATGTTTAAAATTGATCGGTTATCAATATATATTAGTAATATATTAGTAAATCAGTAGAAAGTATTCATTAAAAATCAAAATTATTTCACTCATTAAGATGCTAAATTGTTAAGAATTTTGGCATTTTTTTCGGACCCGCAAAAAATGATAATCGCAGTTAAAACAAAGTCAGGCAAAAATTATGAACGACGTCGTTAGCAGTAGGAATATTAGTCCTATGGAGTAATAAAATCATAATTGAAATTTATTTAAGGGATCAAATTATACGGATTTTTTTTTATATCCAGCAGGTTATGCTGAATTTTTAATGAAGACGCGTTACGATTACTTGTGAGGAAACTACAAGTCAACGAGTCCTTACCAAAAACGTAGCATAAGTTTCTCTCTTTGAACCTGATAACAAGACACTGATGACTAAAAGTGGCCAAATCGCGTCCTCATTGATGACGTAACATATGGCTCGTTCTGGGGTCGAAATCAAGGTAATGATGGTTACAAGTAGCTGGAACGCGTCCTAACCAACAAAATAGCACGACAGCAAACTAACAAGACACTAATATCATAATTTTTTGGTGTGAGAGTTCATTGCGCAGCAGTCCTTTTTCTAACCTGAATTTTAAGATGTACGAAAGTGTTTTGGAAAACATTCTCGAACTTAACCACCGCCCTAAATTGGAGACATAGTTTGAGGGTAGTCTATAGTATCACAAATTAACCGTCGTTGTCGGCATTGCGTCTTCGTGGGAGTTGTCTGGAAAATTTTGCATATATGGCATCTATTCTAGCCAATAAACTATTCTACTGCCGTAATTTGCGTATAAATTTGATTAATTTCAAACAGTTTTGAACCTTGCACGATTTAGGCTCGAGCAAAAATTTTGGCAATACTGTAAGTACAATGAATGTGTTTCTCCTTTTCTGAGTCTGCTTTTACCCCTCTGTATTTCTCATCGAGTGATGCCTTCCAATCTAATAAATCAATGCGAAATTAGTTGATATAACAAAAATTGAAAATCAGCGTTAAATTCTGATAACATATTGACCCAAATGTTAAACGCGTTCATGCCAGAGCATTAGAGTCAACTCCTAAAGTCAACCGGGCGCTGATGATTTTTCAAATTTAATCAATGAATAATTAATTGACATTGTGTGCCTAATTTTACGTAGTCAGAAATTTCCCAGTGATAAGGAAAAAGTCATCAATCTTAACTAACGAATTCATCAGATTCCAAATTAAGATGACCCTGTCAAAGTTAGAATAAAGACTTCAGTGCTACCCAAAAATATATGAAATCTGGTACGAACTATAAATGGATGCAAATAAGAAAGCTATAAAACAGGATACAAATGTATAAAACGCTTTGTAACGAAGCTGGTCTGAAGACCTTGCAAGAGGTGAAAAGTAAGAGGTACAAAAGAAAAGTACATCTACCAACCCTAAACATAAATCTCTTTTAAAGTGTTTAGCGCAAAATTTGTAAGCAATACAGGATGTTTGGTCGTCCATTTTAATGTCAATCAAAATTCCCATCTAAATACAAGGACTTCATTAGCAACGGTGGAGCTATGCTCCTAGGAATAATAATCAGGTCCATGCACTGGCTAGCGCAAGTTAAACGAAAGCCAACTTATACCCGAAGATGAAAGAAAGGTATCAAGGTAAGCAAAATTTTCCAGTTAAACGTATGCTATTGAAAACCCTTATTATTAGAACTGGAAGAATTAAATGGAAGTTGGCAGCGAATAACTTCGTGGCTTTAGGGCATGGCATTGCTTAAATATTGATTTATTTTCACATGAAAGACAACAATAAAGCATGAAATATAACACCTATTGAGTCCTTACACTAAACGTCCCCTTTGGATTATGATGTTTACGAACTTTAAGCAGATTTCGGTGTGAGTTGTTATAAAATGTGAGATGAAGTTGTACAATGATATGTACTCATACATAAACAAATTAATATTACGAGCGTTGTTTTAAAAGTTCGGGGATTTGTGCTGTAATTAAATGACGCAAAACTTTAAGGCGATATTGTTGGTGCCAAACAAGTCTTGACATGTCTATGCAACTGTTAAGTGCAGTATTGTTCAGTTTGATTTAGGTGTTTGACTGATAAAGATGCAATTTCATAGCACTGTTTTATCCAGGGAAGATTCAATTAAATCTCAAATTTCCTTTTTAAAGAAAAAAGTATGAAAACATCAGAAATTGTTGAGTATCTGCAAAGAGTATTTCGTAAGTCTGCAGAACCCAAAAGTACAGTTAATCGGTGGCTCGATCATTTTTAAACCGGTAAAAATCACTAGACGGCGAACCACGCAGTGGGCGACTAACAACACTGGTAAATGAAAGAAATGTTTCTGCTGCCGTCGAAGACATATTGAAAGAGGACAGGTGGATGATTGTTCATCAAATAAGTGTGCGCCAATGGTAAGAGACACAACAGACTTATGCCATCTTGTTTGATTGTTTGGGCTATAGCAAGGTTTTGGTGCGCTGAGAACCAAGGCTGTTAAGACCAGAAAATAATCTCAATACGCCTGGCCCTTGTCAGCAACTTCAAGAGCTGTCAGCCCGTTAAGGCGAAGAAATTGGCAAAAACGGGCCTGGGACCTAAAGTCAATCCAAAGAATACGACAAACCTTAAAAATGCCTCCAGTTTCAGGAGCATGTAGTTCTGTTTGTTGAAAAGGTGATGCTACATGTTTTCTGGTTTTACGAAGGGATTATTTTCATGGCTAACCTGGCAATAGGTAGCACAACTAAGGCGGCGCATAATTCGATTATACAATTTAGGCCATTGCATCAGGAACTTGTCAAAAGAAACGATGATACAAGACCACAGAACACAAGAAAAACGAAGGATATTTTGAACAATTTACGATAGGAGTTGCCTCCGTGTCCCACCTGTTCCCCGGATCTTGCACCCAGTGATTATTATCTGTTACCATATGTGAAAACCGTTACGGCGTGTTTGATTTGAAAATTGAACGTAAAATGTGCTATAAATAGCTGGGGGGAGACACCAAGAAAATTCTTTGAGGGCGGTTCAAAAAAAATTAATTTATCGTTAGGATAAATATTTCCAATCAAATGGAGAGTTTGGGAATCCAGCCGCACATTGTGTAGTTAGTTGAGTGTCTAAACGATAAAAATCATAAATTAAAGGAATCCATTTCGTAACCAGTCAGCATTAAAAATTTAGTCCTTACGTTATTGAAATTTTTGTGTACATGAAAATCTCGAACTTACAGGCAAAAAGTGCATCTCAGAGCAAATGTAGTACCAAAAACATTTGACTTCTATTAAATATTATATTAAATGTGTTTCTATGATCGCAGAACGACAGCTACATATTGTGAAAAATTGTGAAAAATTGTTTTCATAATTAAAAATGCTTATTAAACTGTTTTCCAAAATTTCAGTAAATCCTTCAGCATCGAACAAAACGTGTTATTCTTTATTCTGTAGTTATCTATTCTGCACTATTTTAACGTCATCTTTTTCAGGAATTATCTACTCGGTTCGTTACAAGTCCTATTTTGACTATACTGTATCAAGCAAATTCATCTGTCACCTTGTCTATAAACAATTGCCATTGGATTAATGCTGAAAATGACAATGCCTTACAGGTATTAGTTATAATCCACGTATTATCTATCCGTTAACAATTTAAATGGTATATTTTATCTCGGAAGAAGATAACACAGCATACAAACAAGAACTCGATTGCCTGCCACTTAGATAGGATCATTTTATATCCCTTTTCTTACGTTCTATCTTATTAAAACTTAATACAATGGTCCGCCAGCCAATTCATTATTTCTATCTAGTAATTAGTCATTTTGTTATTGATTTACAATATTTCTTTTTCCCTTTTTTTAAACTATATTACATATTGATTACGACCATTATTCCTATACGCAATCACCAGACATGTAAAATATAAACATTCAAATAGTTTCTCCTGTATGATTTTCTTCTCATTTAAGTCAGCTTATGTAAAAATTTCAACAGGACTTAATCGTGATAAATGTGAATAAAAAAAAATATATAATAAAATAAGGAAGCGCTGCTACCCCATTAAAGTAAGGAGCACGGTTTCGATGTATTATTATGATTTGATTTTTTTAAATTACAAAGGATACATCCCAAGCAGTTATTGGCTGTTTGGCTTTGATCATCTGGATAGCAGCGCTGAGTTTTATGCTACACTTGTGTCACTTGCGTTGTTAAGCCATTGTTTTCGCGTCCAGCATCCGTGCGGGGGCCATTTTCATCATCCTGTGCAACCGGTAGCCATCGGTCAAGAAATTTCGGTCGGAAAAGTAGATTGAAAGTCGAGCGAAACTGTCGACTCATTGAACAGTAGAGTATGAAGTTGATACCCGAATTTAATAAGGCAAGGATATCCATTACTTCACCTGTATAAGAGAAAATCAAATAAATTTTATTACTGGTCTTGCTTATGCCAAATTCTCAATATTGTAATTTATATAAGATTCTTTGAAAAAGATAACCATACGGCTTCAGAAGAAACATTTTTAAGAGAAAAAATAAAGGACATTACATATTTCGCAAAATTTTATTGGTACTTTAAATGCTGCACATTTTTTTGTTTTGAAATTGTTATGGAAAGGGTGATTCATTATAAGGTTTGGTTTTAATGTCAAATAAAAGGCATTAAATTGAATTCTATAGAAAACATTCTATTATGAGTAGAAAGAACAATCAAGGATATCTACTACTACGATATGTATGTACTACTGCTATCTATCATTATATCTATTACTAACTATCTACGATTTTATCCGCGTATTCACGACTACGCCGTGAAGGGTCCACCGCGTTCTAGAATAGCAACTGGTATTTTGCGAATGACACAAGTAATGTTGGCTTTCAAAGCGTCGATCGAAGCTGGCTTATCCCTGAAGACCAGAGACTTTGTGTGACCCCAAAGAAAATAATCTAAAGTTGTATTATCACGCAGTCAAGGTGGTCGACTTCCTAGTTCAAAACGCGAAATCAGGTTCTCACCGAAATTATTTCTCAATAAGTCCATTGTTTTTTTTGCTGCAAGGGACCGCCGTCTTGTTGAAACCAAAGTTTACCGATACTCCGGGCTTCAATTCGAGGTTACTAAAAACCCGTTATCATGGTACAATAGCAGTTGCCATTGACACTATTTTTAAAGACCGTTGGACCGTTGATTTCCCCAGCCCATAAACTTCATCACACGTTGTTGCAGTATAAGTCTTTCCATAATAATTTGTCAAACAATACTGAATAAAAATTTCATTATGTTTGACAGGAGTGACGCGTGATGTGTCAAAAAAACCTTTTCAAAATCAAACTTCACAATAAATCATGCGTTATTTATGATTAAAAGTTTTCACAAAACACTTTACGACCACAGTGCCATGCACAACAGACGTATCAACACCCTTATGTCCTGTCATCTTAAAAAACAACCTGGGATGTTTGGTAGCCAAATTAAAACCAAGCGGATGACTAAGCAGCGTATTAGTAACCTATTCATGAGTCCACTAATTTATTCAAACGAGACACCACTACGAAATACGTAAACACACGACGTAGTGAGCAGAAGCGAGAGAGAAAGCACACCATATAGACACATACCTTACTGCTTTTCATCAGCAACGAACCTTAATAATGTGAGAGTATACTAGGAGCTGAGAGGAACTATACCTTAATACACTGAGAGTATACTAGGAGCCATCCAAAAATATGTAGTCAATTCCGATTTAACAATATCGATGGCATAATTAGTTGAAAAAAGGAAATTCCCAAAAAGGAAAGGTGGTATGACCATAACGAAATGGACAACTATCAGTACTCCAAAGGATAGCATAGTATCACATCTAACATTTGTACAGACGGTAAATTAGACAATTAATTATCCAAATAGATGGGCCTTATAACGAACGTTTTAGCCAACAACATTGTAAGTCTGATTGCTGGAAAATGTCAAAAAATATATCTGGCGTGATGAAGCATACTCTCCTTTCTCTATAATATAAATACGTCACGACGTACGGACTTCAAACCAACTTAAGCTCTGCACAAGGGAATATGCTCGAAGCCCCGTCAACATTTTCAAAGCTGCTGTGAAAAATAATAACTAATCAGCGCTATCAATTCCAACATCCCCCATCAACCGGAGTTCAACCCCTATTTTTCTACATGGTTTAAAATAAGACAGAAAGATGAAAGTTCGATGAGTTTGACGGGTTCATTGACGTTACCTTTAAATTTGAATCTACTCACATTGATATATTCAAGGGTAGATTGAAAAGTTTCTGAAACAAGCAAGAAAACAAAGGAATTGAACTTATTTTTGAGTTTGTTCATTTTTGTTCTTCCAAGACTATAAACTTTTCCCATTGATACTTTGAGTTTTCAAGGACTCTGAACAATATAATTCGGTTCTCATTTGGCGTGGCGTACTTACCTTAAAGTTAAGTCTTCACGTTTAGCTACAAGAAGAAATTAAAGGGGACTAGAGTTTAAGAGTATGGGGAATGCGGTACTACCTCATAGCATTACTCCACAAATTTGGCGTAGATGAATCAGAATGTATGAGCTGGATCATGTCAAGGAGGAGGAGTACTTTTTCCGTACTCTTTTTACTTTTTTCTTTATTTTTCAAACGAAGCCGTTTCACCTTCAATAAGGCCCAAAATTGGCCCAATTAATCACTGTAGTATTGCTCCCAAGTCCTTTTCCTCGTCCGGAAAATTATTATGAAGATCTCATCTTGCGGATTCCAAGCAAAGGATAACCATGATCTGCGGTCGGATAGGATCGCCTTTGATTTTCTGGGAGCAGATTCGCCTGTCAAAGTTCACTGTTTCAACTGTAATTTTGTGCCTGGTGTGAAGTGTTGGATTCGTATTTTGTTCACGGGTACAAATTGGTAGAAAATCGTGTTGGGATACGCTTCAACATGGCCATAGACTTCCTTGACCCGGTCACAAGATTAAATTCGTTGTCCCCAACTGGCAGACGCGGTTTCAAGCGCTGGGACTAAATGCTGCGTTTGCTGATGATCCCATTCCATCCCAACTTCATTCGATGATCCTATAAGATGAGATCAAAGACTTCGCCAACCATTTACTCAGTTCGGGCCTTTTTATGATTGTCATTGCATGATTCACTCTTGATGCCCGCACGGACACATTTGAACTCTGATGCTTTGCGTACCTTCACATGGTATCCACTTTTTCGTGCAAGTGAATACCGGGTAACACGAGGTTGAAGACTTTGAAGACCATTTCCTCATTTGTGGCTATTTTGGCTCGTCTACTGTGTGGCTCGTCCTCAATGCTCAAACGTTCCTTTGTAGTCGCTTATTCTGAAACGGACAATCGAAAATAAAGGAACTTTATTTTCGAAGCCCATGAACTTTCTGCAGATTATAAAGAATCTTTGTTTCTATTTTTTTGTCTAGCCAGAAATGCTGAACAACTCTACCAAGTTCGATTTTTACAAAACTTTTTCTTTCACAAAGTTGCTTAATCACCATGAATTACATGACGAATCTTATTGATCATATTTTGCTTATCCTCTTATCCCGTTTTGAATAATGACTGAGAATCGAAGTAAAATGACTAAGCTTTTGTAAGAAGTTTCTTTTCAAAAGGATCTCCTCTGGTTTCAATGGAAACCTTCATGCAATCGTCTTACGATTTTGCCTGTTGTTTTTGTACTTTCAGCTTGTACCTTTGACGCTGATCCCTTCTTTTGCTTTGTAGCATGTCTTATCCTTTGCAGGCTAACATTTTTGGGTATAAAATCTAACATCATTTTCCTCTTCAATCAGTTTTCTTCAATCATTCGAACACTGTCTCAATTTTCAATTAAGACCTATGCATTTATTTAGCATTGAAACAAAAAAATTGAATTTTTCAGGTGTTTGCAGATACTCCTGATATCATGGCCACTCCAAATGTCAATGAGTGTCAGATCAGATTTATTATCAATCAAAAAATGAAGAAGTGTAGCTTCTCGAATTAAGTTGAATATCTTGTTATGAATACCCAGACGGCATGGATTCTCGCACACCTTATCTGCCCCAGCAGTGTGTTCCTACCCATTGTTGGCTCGTTTTTCTTGTGTTTTAAATTTCCTTCACATTTTTTTCGCGGTATCAAAATCGATTAAGAAACCGGCACAAATTCTTCGTTTTGAATAAGGAAATATTTATGATCTTCAGGATTAAGAACTGCCTGAACCAAGAGGACGATCCTGAGTCGGTATACGTTGGTGTTTATGTGTGACCTCAGTGGGTGATTCTGAAATTCTTTTGACCAAATCACTGATTTGGCAAAACATCAGTGGATATTATAATATGAGTTGTCAAACTGGACAATGTTACAGAATCCCTCAACACCAAAATCTGGTTAGCTGTCTCGGCTTTATTGATGTGTGGAACCTCAGTTTGCCAACATTTGGTCGAATCGATTGAGGAGCTATTGGAGTCGCAGAGATTTAACTGTCTTGTTGCTGATTGACTTGCTGTCTAAATCCCTCGTCTTTTGCAGCAACAATGACGGTTTGGAGTCACTTAAATCGATTGTCAGTACCAAGTTTTACAGCCAAACTAGAATCAGAGTTTCGCTACTTCTGGGTCTTGTAATTAACTAATACTGGTGGAATCGTCTGCAATAATTACCAGTCTGTTGTTGCCCTATTTTATTTAGTCTGATTGGCTTATACGGAGGATGTGCAAAATAGGGCTTCGACCTTAAAACTTAAATCGGGAGCATTGGGAATGAAGGTTGGGACCTTAGCAGCCGTTCTTGAAATCTTGTTTGCTAATGTACTCCTGGACACCGGTTACAGACTATTCATGTTTTTTTTTCGTTTTTGGGGTAGGGAAATGAAAGTTGTGATCGAAAGTTGTCTTAAGCTCCTCGAGTTTTCGAGGTTATTACAGGTATTTTAGGGTTTGTCTTTATCTGAAGCTCCTCAAAGGACTGATCAGCACTGTTGTCATGTGATGGACTGGTGTCAATAGACGAGTCTTTCTTCTGTTCTTGACTTATAATTGTCGTTTTGTCGTATTCAACATTGAATTTAAGACAGAGAACAACTGGGCATTTTCAAATATGTCAAATGGTGGCACTATGAACTTGTCACTTGTCGTTCCTCGAAAAAGCACATGAACCTTGGTGGTTACTTTTCAGATGGTTGATGCGTCCCACTTGATTGTTGGTAAATACTTTTGTCGAACGGGAACTGTGCTCGCAATAAAAGAAGAAGCGAAAAGTCTGCGGCGCAATAAAGTCTCGAAAAACTGACTAACAACACCGCCATAGACCGTTCCAAGCCCGGTTGAGAAAGGAGGAGGGATCCCCTTATTTCCCCTAGCTACATATTCTCATTCATAGGTTCACGAATAAATGGTGCCTGGTTCTAATCCAAGGGCCGGAACTGTTGGAGGCAATTGCTGCAGGCTGCGTAGGCCTCAGAGGAAGAAGAAGAGGAGAACGAAGAAGAAGACTGACTCACTAATCGCCCTCAGTCGAGTTTGCCAATATAATTGAGGCGGTGTATGAACCCTGATGAACTCCATCCTTCGATTGAAATTCTTCAGAATATTAGAATGAATATCTGAAATTCTATGATGCCACAATAAATGCTAGACACAAATGGTTGTTTAGTATTCCTGCCAACAACTGTCAACCACAACCACAAATTGAGAAGGTGGAAAATTCGAAGTGCAAATTAGCCACAGTCTTCGCTTTCCCTCTTCAACATGTAGCACTTTGGGGACAACGACTGAAAGAAAGCTTGATATTCATCTGCAATTTTCAAAGTTGCTTGCCTTTGTTCCAGCCTGGGATGGCCTCGGTACGACTTCTTACTAAGAGTAATAGCCCAAACTTCAGAGCCCCACAGAGATGACTCGAAAAGAGCACTGACTCTATAGCACTTATGAGTAGATGTCTTTTACTCGAGGTTGGTCTGCCCGTGTTGGTTATAAGGCGTTTGAGAGCCGACACTTCCGCAGAAGTGGTAGCAATAAAAGTAAACGGAGTTGGAGTTATAACAATGACGGAATCAGTACGGAAGAAGTGGTACCAATGGTCAAACATATTCCCAATATCCCACAGAATTTAAGACATTATCCCTTCAAACAATATTCGATACCTACGAATTTTGCGGATATTTTTTCTGATTCCTTCAGACTATACTTCATGATTATGAAATTATTTCTAAAAGAAAAAAATATCTAAATCTCATTTCTCTCAAATAACAACATCTCAACTAAAGATAGAAATAAAATCATTTTATGGGAATTATAAAAATAATTTGATGGCAACAAGAGCAATCCTTTTTGATATGTAGTTCAATGTTGTTCTTGTTCTCTGATGAGAGTTCAGCCAATTCTTATTCTGATTTCCAAACGTGTTAAAATAATTGTCATTGTGTTTGTCCGTTTACGTTTGTTTTGATAGGAGTTTCTTTCTCCCAACACCAAATGCTACTCCTTCCTGATTCCTGACGCTACAATGCGAATGCAAAGTTTTCTGAAACGTTAATTATGTCGGAATGGAAGGCAGAAGAGCTACATCAAGAACTCCTTGTTCTATTGACTACCAACTGCTTCCTTAACATGGCAGGAACTTTGCAAAGTCTAGCTCATAAGATGCAAATAACAAGGAAAACGATATGAGGTTTACTTTTGTTTATAATTTCTTATTCATTACGGTTCGAGCTCACTCCTCGAGAAATAACACACTCGAAGTGAAAAGTTTGCGAGGATATTGCAGGAAAACTTTAACTCGATCCACTTCCTTGCTTTAATATTTATAGCTGTATAACATGCTCAAGTATTCTTGGAAGGATGCGGTGGTCTTTTAATTAATCTTGTTACATTCTTCTCCAAGGATTTCAACATACTGAAGAAGTTCCGCTTCCTAATTGCGAGCTGATGGCATATGCAGATTGATGAATATTAGAAAGGAACTTACCTATCTAATTCGCATTTTTCTCTGGCTGTCCTCACTCTGAAGTGTCTTCCTTCCGGCGGTTTTCGAATAAAGTCAACAAATGATTGATTGCAATTGAGTGTGTGGTTTATGATCGAATTATTTTTTAAAATTTTCACATACTAAGAGTTGGCAAAAGTTTCATTTGAGGCGTATTTTCTTCAGGTGCGAAGGAGACATATATTTTTACTTTCCTTTTATGCGGGTACGCAAAAAATTTATATCTCAAACGAACATCCTGGTCGTGACTTTATGAATGTGGTTACGAAGTTTAATGCTTTGATGTGCTCGTTAAGCCTCAACTTCTTGACAAATGCAGTCAACACCTGTCGCGTAAAAATAATTCAATTTAATTGCATTTTATTTCCCACGTAAACTCTAATGGCAACGTCGATCCTTCGTGGCTGTGAGTCCGCTTTCGCACGCGTTCACACAATTTGTATTATACATAATTTTCCAAAATCAATTACCCAACATTCCAGGCTGGTTAATGCCCGTGTGAAATTCCGGAAGGCGGCACATGTGGGATAGCTTTCCTCATAATTGACTTCGACAGACTGAATTGGTAAAATCAGGAGAGAAAAAATCGATTGCAAGGTGTGATAATAAGGCTTCGAGGCAGGGTTAATTTTGGCCGTTGTTATCTACGGCATGCGTGTAAATACACACATCAGCACCTCATCTACAATAATCTGAATAAAACTTGCTTGACGCAGGGAATTTTCGAAAGATACTTTTGATTCCGCACGTGGGTGGATAAATATCAAGTTGCAATGCAAAAGGATGATTACTTTGCGATTAGCAATGAACTTGACAAAGTCAAAATGGAAAATGATGGGGCATATATTTAGGAGATAATGTCTAATATCTGCTTTTATGGAGGATGCGAGGATATGTGCGCTACGTGAGTACTTGAAGGAGAAATTTATGATATAAATTGCGATTATTAACTTTACGTGAGTGTGCGTTCCGTTGGTGTGATTCTTCGTTCTAACACGGATCAACGTTATTTGAAATCCAATTCGATTCCGGGAAAATGTGCATAAATCAGAATTTCTATTTTGAAACTTTTTATTGGCGTGTGAAATTTGTAAATCAGCTTCGCAGAAAAGCATCCCGATTTTTTTTCTGTATGACATCCCACGACCCCACGTATATTTGGTTGAATTTATTATTGCCGGAATGATGAATTTGTTGCATGAATGAACTGTGTGAGAACACAACAGCTTCCGAAAATTTTGACAATAGTTTTCGACACCGGTCACATAATGAATTTTTTCAATAATAATATGCATGCATATACATTTTTCCAAGTATTTAGACATATTTTTATAATCTTAATACAATAAACTAAATCTAACTTTTGTATTGCATCATGTACGCAAGGTTACCATTATAATTTATAAGCAACAATAGCTACCTCATGTGCAGGCATAAATTACCGAATGCAATCAGTTGTTGCGATGGGAAAGAGACAGATACAAGTTGTATACTGTAATCCTCGAAAGCGGAGCGTGTTCCTCAGATTCGTAGCGATAAGCAGAACTAATGAAAACATGGCTTAATCATATTGTAAATAAATTTCCATTTTATCTTAAAATTAAAAAAAATAGTAAAACCAAACACTTTTGTACACTTCATTGAAGTCAACTCTTGGGCCTTACTTAGAGTCATGTTATCATTAAATAACCCAGCAATTACTTTTACTTTTTGGACGTATCCTCTGTGTGTTCCATACATTTCCATACATACCATTGCTAAACGAATTTTTAAGTCGAAAAATTCTTCTTTCAAAGTATTACGAATGTTCGTGTAACTTTCGATTCTCAGCATGTCTTTTGAATCTCTTGTCTCAGTTTCGTTTTTGGGGGTTTTTGTGTTGCTTCTATTCACACAAATCTTTTCTTTCTCAAGCCCATTTTAAGTTTGGTGTAAAGGAAGTTGAAAGTGTTTTTTTAAAGGCAAGACATGGAAATGCAACAAAATTGCTTAATTTTATTAAATTTTTTCTGCTTGAAATATGCATTTATTTGAATAACAGAACGAATCAATTCAATAATCAAAGTATTGGCCATCGTTAGCTTCGACTTTTTCCCATCTTTCTATCATTTGACGGATTCCGTCCCAGTTCCACTTCATCGTAAGAATGGAAGTGCTGTTCCGAAAGTCCGTGCTGCATCGATCGAAACAAGTAGTAGTCAGAAGAAGCCAAGTCTGACAAATACAGCGGGTGGGGCAGAACTTCCCAATTAATGTTTCCCAAGTAGTTCTGGACAGATATTGCAACATGCGGCCGATCATTGTCATGTTGAAAAATGATTGAATGATGAATCATGCCTTTGATGAAATTCTGGTCGTTTTTCCGTAAGTGAGCGGGTTAATTTGATCAGTTGTTGTCGGTAAAGTCCGCCATTAATAGTCTTGCCGAGTTTCAGCAGTTGGTGATACAAAGGTCCCTTTCAATCCCACCAAATACACAGCAAAGTCTTCTTTCCATGAATATTTCGGACTAGTTGTGATGTTGATTGCTGGCCTGGGTCTACCCATGATTTTTTCCGCTTGGGATTGTCGAAATAAATCCACTTTTCATCGCCAGTAACAATCCGATGCAAAAAATCTTTTCTTTTCTGTCTGGCAAGCAAAGTTTCACAAATGGTTTTTCGCCTTTCGATGCCTCTTTCTTTCAATTGATACGGTACTCACTTTCCAGCTTTTTGGATCTTTCCCATAGCTTTTAAACGTTGTGAAATGGCTGCCTGAGTAACTTCGAACGCTACTGCCAACTGTCTTTCAATTTGTGTGTTGTCTTCATCCAATAATGCTTGCAAGTCTATATCTTCGAATTTTTTTGGTGGTTTTCCACGGTCTTTGTTGCTGACATCGAAATCGGCACTCTTAAATCTTTTAAACCATCGTTCACAAGTGCCTTGGCTTGGGACATGTTCACCATATGCTTCCACTAACAATCGATTAGTTTCTGCTGCCGTTTTCTTCAAATGAAAGAAGGTTATTAAACTTCCCCGCAAAACATCTTTTTCTGGCACGTAATTCGACATTTTTGAAGCGAAAAAAAACTATGTTGTTTGTACAATCAAAACGTATAACATACTGGAATTTGTTGACAGATGTGTACCCTCCAAAATGTCATATTAGTTATCCCCGACACAAACCATATGTAATGGTTATGCCATCTATTAGTAAAATCCACATTTCATATTTATACACCTAATAAGGTACTAGAACAGTCCAGGAGGCCGAAAAATGGTGATTTAGAGGATTTTAGACTTAACTTCTTTGTTACATATAGTAAGCAAACTTTTTTTTGACCATATTGTATATATTGTATTGTATATAGGAAACAAATTTTTTAGCACTTGTTCGAAGGTGTACTAAAAAGTAGGTTAATGGTTAATGGTAACAGGTTAATCTCGGACTTTGACACCACTGAAGCAGAAATTGCCAGCGTGTTGTTAAAAAGGAACTACTCTCAGTGACAATCTCCAACCATAAGAAAAAAATCACAAAATCATAAATGGCGGATATTTAGTCTTTAAATATAGACATGGATTTTCAGATGCTCTGCGCGGTATCCAAGTTCTTTGTTTCACATGGAAATTGGATCCAAGTTCTTTGTTTCACATGAAAGTTGATTACAAATACTTATTTTTTTCTTATTAAAGACCTATATTTAGATATACTATCATCAAAAAGTAAGGTAAAATTGTCATTTAAAACGCCCAGGTATTCGGAAGGCTGGTAAGGTTTTTTCCTAGGTTGATAGGACTGTCTATGGCATTTGCCAAGCGTCAAAAGGTTTAATTATCTCCGAGTTACACGTGGTTTTGTAAACAACCAAAAGTGAATTTTTTGATTTTTACAATGGGTGATTTTGTTGAGCAAAGAACTTGCATCAAATTTTGTTTGCGGAATGAATATTCTTGTGCGAACACGTTGAAAATGTTGCGGAAGGCTTTTGGTGATCAAACTATGGCGCAAAAAACGTTTATAAGTGGTACAACGAGTTCAAAGCAGGCCGAGAACGCGTTGCAGACGAACCGCACTTTGGACGACCATGAACGTCTACCGGCGAGGGCAACGTTCAAAAAATCGTCGATTCACAACTTGAGACTTCGCTGATAGTGTTGGAATATCATTTGGCTCCGCCCAAATCATTTTGAAAGATGTTTTGTGTCTCAAACGCGTCAAGTCTCGATGGGTGCCAAAATCACTCAATTTTTTTGGAAAAACCACGTCGCGTTTATGTGTGTGAAACTTTGCTGTCTGACTATTAGGACCACTTGAAATGCATCATTATTGGAGACGAGACCTGAATATACGCATACGACCCTGAAACTACCGACTAATCCAGAGAATATCGTGCAAAAGGTGAAGCAAGACCGAAAGACCACGGCGAAGTCGATCAAAAATCAAGATCATGTTGACAGTTTTATTTGATTATCGTGGCGTGATGCACTATGAATTCCTTCCGCCGGACCAAACTATCAGCGAGAAATATTATTTGAGCGTTATGCGTCGTTGGCGTGATAGTTCTTCGCGACTTTTTTGACAAAAACTCGACTCATATAGTTCCGCAACCACCGTATCGCTCCGTGCGACTTCTGGCTATTCAGCAAACTCAAAAGGCCAATGCCGGGACGTTGTTTTGACACGATTGTGGGGATAAAAACAGAATCGAAGAAGGTCTTGAAGGCTATACCGAAAAAGGAGTATTCCGACTGCTTCGAGAACTGGAAAAGGCTTTGGCAAAAGTGCTTTTTATCGTGCGGAGATTACTTTAAAGGGGAGGAAATCGATTTGGAAGATTAAATAAAGAATTAACATTTTAGAAACAATTTCACCTTTCTTGATCACTGTAGTAGGTACAGTTTTGCCGCTGTTCGGAATCAGATCTTAGAATATAATTATATGAGAGACTCATATAATTATATTCTGCAGCATGAGAGACTCCACGTCTGCAATAGTGTTAAAAAAATTCGAAAAAGCTCCCTTTTTGCCGCTTTTGCCTTTTTCCAAATATTATGTTTGATAGTTTTGCTGCAAAATGTGGTAAATTGTCGTACAACCGACATTTACAAGCAAAATAGAAAGTTTATTGAAGTTTGCCGTGTAGATCTAAGCAAGTTGGCCAGTTGGAAAAATGTCATTTCGATAAAATCGTGATTAAAGTTTTGGTACATTTGATTCATTTGATATTATTATAAAATCATGTTTTCTCACTTACAAATGGTTAATTTTCAATCCCGGAGCCATATAATAAGTTTTCGAAGTCCTTCTCAACCTCCAGTTCTTATTTCTGGGCCTCCTTTCTGACTGAACGTCCTTATTTCGTGGAGCTCTTAGTAGCCAATCATTATTCTCTTCTGATCATTCTTTCGGTGCATTCGTAACCAGCAATCCATATAGTGCTGCCGAAAATTTCTAACATCATCAACAAGTGTCATACTAAACTCGTAGAATGTTGACAATGATATTTGAATATGGATGTCTCTATATTGCTCTAAGGACCTTTTTTCATTACATCACCAGTTGAATCTTGATGTTTTAGTAGTGATGGCTTCTCCTTCTTCCTCTTTTTACGTGATGTTGAGACCGTTTTTTTCGGCTTTTAACTTTTTTAACTTCTCTTTCTTTCTCTTTTCTAGCCTTTGAAATTTTTTTTGGGTTAATGTCTTTTTGACATCTTTGATCGTACCGACATTTAAAACGAATTCAAAGATTTACATCCAAATCTTCGTAAGATTTGGACTTTGGAAGATTGCTGAAGTTCTTGGAATCTCACTCACCATACTTTGCATAGTGCATAAAATTTGTCGATGTGATAAAATTTTTAAATACATTCTCTATGCATTGTACTTCCATGCCTCCGGAACTACCTCCATAATTGGCTAGTCCGTTTGTCTTATGTGCGGTTTCGTATCAAAATCTGGACTCAATGCTGTTGAATATTTTTTTGTTAGAAATTACCAAATTTTTTAGGGATTCACTCAACCTAAGTCCATATAAAAACACGTTGGATACAATGTAATCAAATATATTTATTATCTAGGAGAAATCACGTCTATAAACAATGGCGGTTCACTTGCGAGAGAGTGATTACAGGAACCTGTCAAAGTTTATATCCTGCTGATCCTTACTTCGTTCCATATTCAATGGTTTGAGTGGCAGTGTCGCCACAATTTATGTACATGCGCTGCCATCTAGCTATGTTGATGAACAACTTAGTCAGTTGAACTGACATTTCTTTACACTAAAGTTAGTCGTTGTTTTGTCATCAAAACGAATAGTTTTATTTCATTTTTCGTAGTTTTGCAGGTTTTCGAAGAACCAAAGGTATCCAAAATGTTATTTGATTATTTTCCTATCACTGTTGAAACATCGAATAATGAGCTAAAACCACGCTTAGAGCTTGTTACGTCTCCCAAAACTTCTAACTTGTTGTCCGGTAAATTTCTATTTATTTTCTATTGTTTTTCAATATTTTCCATCGAGAATTTTCTCGAAAGTTGAAAATTCCACGCAGTGAACAAATGTCATGTGTCAACATTTGTCAATTCATTATAAGTTTAGAACTTGATACGAAGACAAACTAGCCTCAACATCACCAAATTTCATTCATTTTTACTACTTGAATTGTTTTTTAGAAATTTTTATTGTTCATTGAGAATTCAGCTCGGTTAGAATAATAAATATTCTATATATAACATGCATAACCATTGTGACGTTGGACATGAGATAATTTATCCTCGCATCGCATGCATTTTTATTTGCTTTGCAATGTGATATGACATGTGGTAATTGCACTGCAATCTAACAGCATTGTATCTATTGCATCACACCTTACTAACCACTAATCTTTGATCAAAATTTATCGTTATCAATACTTCAAACGTGCACAATTTCTCCCGAGAAACTGGAGACACTAAATCAGAAAAGAGATTTATATCGCTGAGCGATTTTTCATGCTCTGATTTATGCTACCCTTTCCCTTTCGTTATATCTGTATTGAGAAAATGAGGGGACCTTCACCAGATCAAATACAATTCCACTTATTTTGATCGCATGCTATTCTTTTGGGAGTTTGTCAGAAGAGTTTGCGCTGTATGCATGCTATGACCACGGTGTTTAAGTTTTTTTCTTGTTGACATTTCTCTCTGAGCCATTTGACTGAGAAAATTGTCTCCTAGAACTGATATGATCGCTTACCGTGAGAATCAGATAAACTTGTTTCAAATCAGACTTGGCGGATTTTCTTTGATTTCTTAGACAAAAAAATCTGGTCAAAAGGATAAGTAAAGTAAAAGAAGTCACAAAAGATGGAGGCAGTTTCCGGTAGCACCGACGAACATGACTAGAATAATGTAGACGGTTCACATGCGCTACTGTAACATCTAGACCATAATCACTTCACACAATTGTTGGCAAGGATTTAGTCACGATTGGGAATGCATAGAAGCAAGAAAATAGTCTTTAGTCGGTACTTCCTTGGAAACAATGGAAAAAGTTTATCGATTCCGATACAGTTTGTGCACATCGATGCTTTCAGCGTCCGATTGGGTCCTGTGTGAGGCTGTGGGTCTGGCTCCCTCTTCTGGCGATTGCTGACAGTTGATTAAACCACACCATTCGTTGGCATAGCCTGATTATCTAACGACAATATACTTGGCAGCTTCGACAAAGCCACAGCTCATATGAAAATCATTTCCAAATTAGGCAGCCTTCCTTGCGGAATGGAACGACGAATTTCGAATAGTATCCTCTTGCAAATGAATGCTAGTAGTTCGCATCAAAGTTTCCAATAGGCAAATCAGCGAACATTTTTTGAAGCTCCGGAAATCCCTTGCAGCTATTGTAGAACACCTGTTTCCCATTATTTGAGTTCACAGAAATCGGTCTAGTTGATGGATATCCTTATTGGCACATGATATCAAGCATTTCTGGTATTACAAGCGGAATCACATGAATTTCGGAATCACATTTTGGAATCACATGAATGAAGATATTATTGAGGGAACTCATAAATGAACCTACATATAAGGACGTCTATGTGTATGTAATACTAACTTTTCGATATCTATATCTACATTATATGCCTGAGTTCATTCATATATTAATATAAATACACGCATTAATTCAAATATGTAGTATATTGATAGGAAATGGTGTTTTATCACATTGACATTTTCAGTGAATATTGAATTTCCTATCCTTGCTGTATTGTATTGCTCCCAATCCATGTTATTTTCTATGCAAATCTGTTTGTTTTCTTGGAAAACGGTCATATTTAGCCTCGTAAAATGACGTGAACTAGGAGTCAAGGATGAATACTTTTATAGCCCACTTACAGAGCTCATCAACATATTTTTCGCATCGATTCCAGTGCTTATCGCAAGTTTATTATTGCGCGAAAGCACGAAGGATGTGAATAGCATCCTACTCATGGTGTCTTCGTCAACGTCGTTTCCAGTTCGCCTTAACTTGATCAAATGACATGCACATATTGCTATGTAGACGCACACTCGCCTCTTTCCAGCCACATAAGACATTTACACGCGACGAGGTGTATCCTTGATTGACATCGATTCAATCTGAGCCAAAGTGGTAAATTCTTTTTAATAGTATATTTATCACCGTATCAATTGACAAGGTACATCAAGCCGAAGCTGTGTTATACATAAATTCTTCATTAGTCAAATAGAGATTATAGAGCCTGAATGATCTGGCAAAGTATTTCTAAAAAAATCGCAGAAATCTCTATTCATTTTTTGGAATTTAACAAGGATGAAAAAATACGATTGATACTATCTAAAATTACAAGAATCCATCAAAAGTTATGTTACAACTACGCATACATTTAATTTATTGTCCATTCTTTATCTCATGGAGCCCAGTGCCTCTATTTAAGCTATAAACAAGGACAGCTCATTGTTAACCAAAACGATTACAATAGTACAAAAAGTTATTGACCAGTAAGTTGCGTTTCCCGCCGCATAGAAAACCATTTTATAAATCACAACTGCAGCAAAGTGTTTTTATTAACATTGCTGGGTTCTTCGTTTACCGAATCGTCTAAAGGATCTAAATGGCAGTGAGTAAAACAGTAAAAAAGAGTGAGGAGACTAGTCCCGATCCCCATTTGCCATTTTCTCTCTCTGGATTTTAAATCTAACGAACACATCTCAAAAACAAATAAAAAATGTGAATTTTCTTTTAGATTCTGTTTCAGATTGGAAATATTTTCGATATCCTTTTCAGTATATCTACCCTTTCCCTGGTTTCAAAAGTTCCTCAAAGCATGTCAACAAACAAACCTTGATATTTGATGCCATATCACTTTAATATAGTTCAATCTCAAACAACACGTTTCCGAGAGTCCTTCATCAAAACAATTTTAGAAGTTGTTATGCTCGTTTTTATATTAAAAATTATTCAACCTTATGTAGGAATTGAAATCAATACGTTACTAAATTAACCTGATAGCGGAAACAAAATTTGATGTCAAAACAATTTCTAGCAATCAGGCTTAAGGCTGACAATGGGCTCTATCATTTGTCTACCATCAGTAAATTTATGAAGGAAAAGCCCAAGCACCTTTAATTCCTAAACTACAAACCGGGACCGTACGCAATGAAACGTGACAGATCATACACCAGGCATTTTTCGCACAAATAAAAATGAGCACCCATAGTTAGTCTGACTTGTCGCCGGAATTCGTATGGAAGTGCAAAATTTTATATCGCCGCGAACGGATTGATTCTAAAAAAAATACCATTGTCATCGGATTGTCACCAGGTATTCGGGGGAAATTGCAGTAGAGTAAGTAGGACATTTGCGCAAAATGGATCATAGAAAACTTTATTTGATTGTCACGAAGAGAGTAACGGCAAACTCGTACTCATGAGCGGAACGTCAAATTGACCAGGAAATACGTTAGACTTTTAGCATAAATTACTCCTTAATTTCATTGAAGCTGGTTCGAGGCCCTGTTTGAAGGGAAAAGCGTCTTAGTTAAGTCTTTTTTATTCTTGAAGTTAGTGAAGTGTGAAGAATTATATTTTAACGATTGAGACTTCATGAGCGTTGCTATACTTTCTAGCAGTAGTAGTAGAAATTGTACTTTGTTGAGACTTTTGTTTTACATGTATGTATGTCTTAACGTACTATATTTATGTACAATTCATTTGATAGTGACCCTGTTGTCAAATTTCACCGGAGTCTATATGTGCATCTACCGTTTGCTCATAGTGTTTGGTTCTTTAGTGGTCAACACAGTAAAACCTAAAACTAACAATACTTTATCTATTCTAAACGTAAAAACTTATATACTTATATTTTTTTACGGTTTAACCTTCTTGTTTTTTTTTCAAACAATCCAAGTGAAAATGTCATATTTCCATCCAACTTGATCTCCAGGGTATGAAAAGGCAGTTGGGAAACTTCTAGTTTAGGAATTAACTCATTTTAACTCCTATAGATATTTTTTGTCACTATATGGTTACGTTTTGTACACGTTTCGAATAAGTGTTAAGTCATGTGTCCACCATTTGCTTATCTTATTTTGCTTGTTTTGATCATATATTGCAAAATAGGAATACTATTTTCTCTTTATAGAAGGTTTGATTGTTATATTTTTAGTTGGGGTGTTGGTAGTTTGAAACACATTTTAGAAGTTTCTTTCTTTCAAATGTTGCTATCTTTTCTGATGCTGTCGGTAGTCATCGAAGCTGGGAAAGATGATGGACTGGATTACCATTCTTTACATAAGGAGCCTTACGTTTAAGAAAACGAATGTGGAGGGAAGGAGAAGTGAAATTAACACTGTTTCTCCCTTAGCTCTGTTCACATCTTGCTTTGCGTGGTGCTTTATTTTGAACCTATTGGTGGAATTCACGCCTAAGTACTCAATGGTGTCCTTAAGTGGTACTATCTTGCCATAAATGCTCGATCATAGCCACTTGTTTTGTTGGAATGCCAGTGTGCTCTTTCCTGCTATCTCTTATGGAAGCATATTTTCCCGATTTCGAGGCATTTATTTTAAGCCCTCTATCTTATAAGCAGCTTACTATTTCGTCGACAGTTCTGTGTCGACCTTTTCTACGGCAAAAATGTGGAGAGCGTGACTCGTTAGTACCAGTATGTGGTCTGCAAACAAAATAACCTTCGTGTTGTAAGTTGGGCTTTGGTTTCTAATTGTAGAGTTGGTAGGGTTCGGAAAATCGTGAAAGAAAAAATTAAAAAGGGAAGGGCCCGAATTCGGAACCTCGTGGCACCCATGACAGGATGGGTATTGGTGTTGAAGTTTGATGAGTGATTTTAAAAGTTAAAATTCTGTTTAGTAGAATGTTTTCGATGATTTTTTTAAGGGGAGAGGTCGATTTGGAGAGATGGGGTTGAATTTGAGACCGTCAGTGCAAACGGAGGCAAAAACCTTTTATGTATCCAAAAAAAAATATTTGACGACTATACACCTTGAAAAAAAAAAACCATTAGAGCTGTAAAGTACTGAGACCAAAGCAAAGTGCATGAGTGGTGCTCTATGTTGGCAATTAAAATTATACATCAGGATACTAATAAAGAATGGTCAAAGAACGAAAACGGGAGTCGTATTTGGTGTGAAACCAAAGCAAGATAAAGTAGATGAAGTTGGATTAAAAAGAATAACTCAGGAAGCATACAACACGTTCATTCCTTTCTGTTGATTTCGTGGGCTCTAAGGTCTATGCTCTAATTTCTATCCGCATGACTTGACAAGATGTTTAGTGGATAGGCCAGGGCCATGGGGTGACTGGGGTGATAAAAACAAAAAAAAAAAAAATAAATAAATGAATAAATGGATAAAATAACAATAAATAAAAGTTTTTAATTTGTTCCCATGTTTCTAAGTTAAAAGAAAATCATACGAGATAAAATAGAACTAAGCATAAAATTAAAATAAAAACATTTATAGTTAGATTTAGGTGTTAAGTGTTATTAAGTTAAGTAATATTAGTAATAACCAAATAAATAAATAAAAAAAAATCTCAGTAAAAAAATTTGCGAAAAAAAGTCTCAGAAAAAAAAATTCCCAGTAGAATAATAAACAAAAAAATTTCTTGGAAGTTTTTCGGGAAGAAATTTTCCATTGAAACGATTCACTTGCTTGTCAAGTGATGATGTCAACATATAGCTGTTAGAAGGATAGAAATCCAGTATCAAGATATGGAAAATAAGGGATATAAATTGTGAATTTAATTATGAGGGATAATAGAGAGAATCAGGAAGTATTAGCAGTTGTTTGAAGTGATTAGCCCCAGAAGTCCTAGAGCACAAAATCTTTGAATTACAAAGCCCAAGAGAACATTTTAATTACGATCGAGGCCAAGAAGTCCCGAAATCAAGCAGAGGCAATCAGAATCAGCGCAGCAGAAGCAAGTGAAGTCCCGAAACCAAGCTAAGGTGGAACTTCTTGTTGGACGCATCGCAGCAGAATTGTTACGCTCAAGTGAAGTCCCGCAATAGAGCAGAGGTGAGCAGAATCAGCGCAGTAGAGTTAATGTAAATTATATATTTTATATTTTCTTACTTTTATTTGATAATTTCTATTTATTTATTTATTTTGTCTTAAACGGAAGAGTAAGCTCTTTCTGTGTGTGTGTGCATGTGTGTATGTGACGTGGAAGGATCAGGGCTTAAATAATGTTCTAAGACCCCCCACACCCGTGCGGTGAGCTAGTCGTTTGTAGTCGGCCTTTGTATTTTCAAATAACCTTGTCTATTTAAACTTGTTCCTTTCTTTCGCTGCTTGTGCGTCCTATCGGTTGCCCCAATACATCAAATTATCATTATTTATTATATTGAATTTATTTTTTGAAAATACATCACAACTTCCAAAAAATATAAATAAAATTTGATAAGGCTTGTGTTATACTGCGGTTATGATACTTGGACTATTCCCAAATACTGCTTGAAGTAAACGAACGCATTTGACAATGAACAGTAGCGTTTGCATTTGACAATGACAGTAGCAAAACTAGACAAAGGTCAATGGTGAGTAAGGTATAAACACGAGCTGAACGAACTTTTAAGCAAGTCAGAGAACTCGAAGTGTAGAAAACTGCCTAAGATGCAACGTTTTGGCGATGGGAAACGAACAAATTAGAGCAGATATCGAAAGGAAGTATTCGCAGCAGAGGCTGAGAGACCCAAACTACGGATAAAGCATAGGAATATTACAGTGAACTCGACTAACTTAGATAGTAAATGGCCTAAAATATATATGGAGGACGTGGTCGATGGTGCGAGACTGTTGGAAAAATCGGATACAGGAAGGCGAAAGCGGAGAGAGGTTGTGGCGCCATGAACAACACGACGGATTGTTTTGCATAAGCGCTGAATTTGTACAAGAATATCTGGGTCCTGATTTGCATACATGGTATTTTGCTGATATTCTTCTTAGAATGACAAAAATAATCAATTTTAAATCTTCATAAATGTTTTTTATCGTTGAACCTCAAACAATCACTAGCAAAATCACTGGCAAATCGAGTTGCGTACTTGTAAAATTTACGTAAATCACTCTTATAGGCGTTTATAAAATTACATGTCATATGAATTGCAACAAGTGCATCATGAAATCGCATCAATTAATCAGTTGATTAGCGACAATTTAAATACTTATTAACAATCAACGATATGCGTATGTGTAGGTGCATCGATATGAACATATCCTTATGGATCCATGCATATAAATAAATACGATTTAATTCGGTCCCCAACGTATTACAGGAATACGCAAAGCATTTTTTGGATTCGATCCCTTTCATTATGTAGTAGCGCTTCCAATGTCACATCCCAACGAGGACGATTCCTGGTCTGCACTATTACGTGCTTTGGACGTGTATCAGAACTGTGTTGAACTATGGGTAAACTGTCTACGTCAGTAGCATATATTTGAATTGGATAAACAATGGAAGCACGTGCAATTGTGCATCATTTTATTGTGACCTGACATTTAGATGGTATCTACAGGAGCATCCAGCCTCAAAGCCTTTTATGCTTTTCGGAAAAATGAGCGAAGTGATTTTCAATAGTGACAATCAAATCAATATTCCATGATATGTAATAAGTTGTGCAAAGATAGTGGGCGGAATAATTTATATTATAAATAGTAATAAATTGATTAAAGGGGATGTTAACGTGGAGTACAGAATTTCCCCAGAAATATATCTTTCTCCTCCTGTTTTTGTAATATAGATAGAATCCAAATAATAAACATTCAACACCAAAACTAATTATTTTTCCTTGAAAGGATTGTCTTCTTCGGACGTTGTTTTGTTGATTCGACCAGGGATCGCGTTTATCTGTACTGAATTCAAATTTAATATTTCGAATTGTTCTCAACTTTTAGGGACCAACGAGCGGTCTGACAGACACTTCGACGGCTCTAGTTTGAAATTTGTTTCAGCGAGTTTCATACCGTAAGTATACATAGCAGTGACACTCTCGAGAGGCTTTTCTCAGACAGAGATAGCAACAGCATACGAGGGTTTTTGGTTGTATTGCGTTTTAGACTTGGACATAATCTTGCGTTTAAATCTAAACAATAGTTTAGAGATCTAAGTACAATTTAGCTTACTTTACCGCTCGAACGAGAGTTTGTTCAAAGCTATACTGTTGTTCGGGTGAACTTATAGTATACTTCTCTTTCGTATGGATACCTCTCAATTAGTCGTTCCACAATCTGTTCGGATTTGACATTTTTTTGGACCGGATACTGGCTAAGACCAAGAAACAAATGGGATAAAACTGCTCAATTCTCATATATTTTCGGTGATTTTTGAATACTTGTAGAAACAATTACAGTCTGTAACTATTGACATGTAGAGTCGGCAGTTGTTTTCCCGTAAAAAACGGGCAAACTACGGGATAAGAGCCATTGCGATTTTATAAAAGAATTTTTGATATAAAAATATTAATTTTTTTTCAATGACTAGAGTTATTTTGGCAAAGGGTCAGATCGCAAAGATTTGACTGACACAGAACGATTAACTCGAAACTGACAGTTTGCATACAGAAACATCGCTGGTGGATTTCTTTGCAATACGTGGAGGAGCTCAATAAAAAAGTTTCACATGTGTGGGTTCCATGCATAAATAATAATACGAGATATACCACCACAGTTTTCAATCAATTTAAAATTGCAAACCTTGATCTACATTGTAAGTTTTCACCAAATTTAATATTCTTGGATCTCACTTGTTGAAGGTGAAAAAGTGGTGTTTTGTCTATACATCATAAAGAAAGTACCAACGAGTGAAAAAAACCAGATATGACAATATCTTATAATTGGACGAAAAGCCCTGTCAAGAAAGTTCGTCAAAAGTAGGGTCTGTACGAAAATAAAATTGAATGAACTCGCCCCTCTGAACCAAGCAGCTAATAAAGTGCCCCAAGAATTTTTGAGGAGATTCCAGCGAAGCGAATCATGCCCATATTAGTTGTTTTTAGTCGTTTGTTGCCCAGTGAACGTGAGCTACGGATATGTATTTGGTTGCTGCAGATGAAATGGCCGATTTAGCAATGACATAAAGTTGGCTGCAATTTTAGTGTATTATGTTGGCACAAGGCGGCGCAAATGATATGACATATTGAAGTTTAAATACTGCTACCTTGGTTTATGGAGCCATTTCTGTTTTACACTTCATATTGATCGTAAAAACAAAAAGAGAAAGTGAACATGAATGTGAATCAAAAATGGCTACTTTTACAATACGAATTTAAATTAGAGCACAACGTGACGGAAGCAACGAGAAATATCAACAGCGCATTAAGGCCTGATGCACTTAACAAACGAACCACTCAGCAGTGGTTCGAAAAATTTCGATCCGGAGATATGGAATTTGTGAGCCACGTGGGCACCCAGGACAATCGATCGAGCACGATGAGCTGTGTGCATTAGTGGAGTCTGACCCCCGCCAAACCATAAAGGATCTTGTCAAGAAATTAGGCGTTCACAATTCAACAGTTTGCCGCAACTACTTCGGAAACTGAAAAAGCTTGACAAAGGGGTTCCACATGATCTTATCGAGCAAAACATGACCTGTCGAATGGAGATTTGAAGTTCTCTTCTCTCCCGCAACAAAAAGGAACCAATCCTGAACCAAATCGTGACCTGCCATGAAAAGTAGTTTTTATACAATAATCGTCGCCGATCGGTGCAATGGCTAGATGCCGATGAAGCGTCAAGACACATGCCGAAATCAATCCTTTATCCAAAGAACGTAATGGTAACTGTTTGGTGGTCTTTAGCTGGAGTTATCCACTATTCGTTCCTGCAACTTGGCGAATCCATCAATGCTGAGAAATACTGTCCTCAACTGGATGAAATGTATCAGAAATTGATAGTTCATCGACCTAGGCTTGTCAACAGGGATGGAGTGATAATAATTCATGATAACGCGCGACCTCATGTAACGAGAACAACGGCCCAAAAATTAAACGTGTTATACATTGAGACTCTTCCTCACCCTCTATTATCACCAGACATCTCACCAACATATTACCATATTGCATTTGGATCACTTTTTGACAGGAAAAAGATTAAATAATGACGCTGTTGTCAAAAATACCTTCGAAGAGTTTCTTCAAACTAGAAACTTGGACTTCTACAAAACTGGAATAAATGTACTTGTATCTCGTTGAGAAAAGTGTGTTGCATCTATTAGTACCTATTTTGATTAAATAAATTATCTTTATAAAAAGTTACAGCTGCTTGAAAATTTATTACTAAATCGGCCGTTTCATCTACAGCGACCTAATTCTATCCTTTATACATATGGCATTCAGGAGATAAGATTTGGAAAAGCCTTTCGTGGCGACAATAACTATGGTCAACCGTGTCATGGAAATACTGTCCCAGTAAGCCCACAGTCTGTCATCCATCTAGACTTCTTCGTTTTTCCAGGGATCAAGAGTCATCACCATTTCGAAACTTTAGAAGGCAAGGGCAAGGGTGAAGTTTTTGGAACAGGTCAACATCGACACGTTTCAGGACGCGTCGACTATTATATTAACAGTACTAGTAGAAGTGCTAGTAGTAGTTGTAGGACTAGTTGTAGTTACTGGGGTAGTCTAAGAACACGGCGTTGGCCAATGGTGATAATTTTCCGTGTTTTGGACATTTTCGCGTTTACTGCAAATATCTTATGTAACATGCATTCTGGTGCAGAGGTGACAGTACGATATAAATTTCTAAAGTTTTTGGCTAGAGCTTCGGTTATTTCGAAATTGCAACGCCAAATACAAAATGCATACCTACGAAGGCTGGACGTAATAGTGGACCTCAATGGCCCTATTCGCATCAGCGCACACATGGATATAAGTAGGCAAGCACGTCTCAGAAATGTGTCAGGAACTTTGAGATTTTACAGACCTCGTGCGAGTAGTGCACCACAAGATATATATAAAACAAAACGGTTTAAGTACAAGTAAATTTTGATGTATCTTTCTTTCTGAACATACTAGATAAACAGCTAACTAAAGCGACAAATTTAAGGGACACGTGTGTTTCAAATGTAGCAAATTTGTAGGTAAAATGGAACCTCGGTACAAGAAAAGTTGACATTCGTGAATTTACTTTCGCCTTTTTCACTCAGTTCTTGCTTGTGTTACGATCATGATTGTCTTGGTTTTTGTTTTCACTCTTACAAATTCAGCCTAAAAAACTTGACCAGTTTCTTTGCTTGTCGTTTTTTTTGCATTTGTTGCTAGCTAGCATCCTTAAAAATCTCTTTTTGTTTCTCGAAACGTTAAGCTCCTTACTGACCAGGTGTATACATAAGTTTTCGAGTTTTACTAAGAGATTGCGTCCGCGAAAAATGCGCGCGTATGACGTTTGACACATACGCCATTTCGATCGTCTGACATTTTGCTACAAGCACACATAAGTTCATTCCGCCAAATCTAGCTTGTTTGTTGTATCATATTGATCAATAATGTTGAGTTTTGTATCGCAAAAAGACCATTTGCAGCACGCATTGCTCTTCTTGTTTAACCAAACGAAAAAGGTTGTTGAAAGTCATCGTTTGCTGGTAAAAACATATGGTGGACACATATAAAAACATATGGTGGACATATGGTTTCATCAATTAGGACATGTGATACATGGTTTCAACAATTCAAAAGTGGCAATTTCAATGTGAAAGATAGGAAGCGCTCTGGTAGACCACAAAAAAGTGAAGAGGAGGAATCGCGGGAGTTCTTGGATGGTAACTCAACTCAAACGCAACGGCAATGAGCAGAAGTATTAAATGTGTCACAAGAAAAGATCAGTAGACGTTTACGAGCAATGAGTATGATCAATAATCTCGGTAAATAGGTCCCACACTATTTCAATGAACGTCAAATGGAAAATCGCAAAGTCACTTGCGAAATGCTGCTTCAGGGCTCGAAAGGAAATCATAGAGCAGCAATTCAGCGACAAATTCGGACAATGCGGGAAAATTCTGTTATTTTTGCCCGAATGCGAGCCTAGTTGCGCATTTCTCTTGTTTAATAGTCGATTAAATGTTTGTCGTTTACCGGATTGTTATTTTGCTCAACCATTTCAGTGTTTCGCAACATTTTAAATATACGCTTGCTTTGTTTTTATTTCAGCACAATAATGCGATTTGCTAATGATACTCAATTTTCAATCTTCTGTTTGTCTGAAGTACGACTGTAAAAGTGGGCAATATTAAAATTCAAAAAGACATTTCTCAACTTTCCCAGCACAATGCCACGTGTACGCCGAAGTTTTCCTGTGTGACAAAGCGAAAGCTCAAATTGAAATTCAAATTGCATGAAAAACCACCAAATTGAGGCGAACGTTCTGAATTAATGCTACATAAAACGTGTTAAAATTCAAAACGCACCAGCGTATTTTAATCATGGAACATAAAATATCTCGCAGACAGGGACACATTGCCGCGCTACAAAAAAAGGTGGTGGCTGAAAAAGGTTTATTATGATTTTCATTCTTAAATTGTTTTCCCTAAACAAAATAAACGCGCCGCTGTTAGAATGTCAATATTAGCTTCTTAGTCCATAAAGTCTAAGATGGGAAACCTCAAATGATATTTTCTCAAGGAATAATTCGCCGAAATACACCCGCTAGGAAGCCCGGAATGCATCAATGCTGAAACAAAAGAATGGAAAAATACTTTAAGCGTCGAAACCTCCCTTCTGGTCTGGATGCTATTGTTTCTCTTATCTATGTTGTGCGGGCTGTTACATTTGTCCTTTCCACTTCTGCTTATTTATTGCTCATTCCAAAAGGGTAAAAGGCCGAAGTAATAGTCACAACGTTTCACCATTCGTCTTTCTCTAGTCCCCGTGCGTCGAGATTATATTCCAAAAAGATTGACCCATTTTTATTAGAAGTACTTCGAAGCGAAGGACGCAGAGTGGAAGGGTGCAAAGCACTTTTTTTCTTATAGTGGGCTGTAAGACAGCACTCTGAGTGGGATACCCCGAAGTTTCTATCGATTGAAAATGGTTCCGTCTCTGTTGGATAGCGTTCACGATGTTGAAGATGAATTTATGTTTGATATTTTTTTTAGTTTTCTTCACATTTAAGGACTCAGATTAGACGACGTTTTTTTTTCAAGGATAAATAAGATACAATTCGTTGACACAGGCTTTTGTTTTTGAAATTCGAAGGAGAAGGATTCATAATTTCATTGAATATAATTTGATTTTGTGCTAGCAGTTGACATTATTGATTATAGGCTGGTAAGAATGCCTTAAAGGATTCGCAAGACGCTTGTTATTACTTTAAACTATTTGCATTGATTTTTGATTGTGTGGAAACAGAAATGCGCTTGTATCTCATTTGGAGATACTTTAAGTTCAATTTTAGTAAGACGACTATGTAGTGACATTGTGGTAAGGACTCCGACTCAAAGGGTTTTTTGGAAATCACTATTGGTTAGTATCGAATGTCTTTTGGTTGGCAAAGCCCGGTAGCATTTCGAATTCAAATTTTCTAATTGTAATATCTGAAATTTACAGTGATTCATGTGTGGTGAATTTCGCGAGTACCTTCCATTGCGTCGCGAACTAAGCATTTGATGGCTGGCCAACTAGGCTTCAAGCTGTAAACAAGGAAGGATAAATAACCACTCACCTAATTTCATGTAGCACTGCATGAAAAACGGATTACCGAGGAGAGCACTTAGCAACCCTAAGATACCCTGCGGAAATTCCGTAATGAGGAACAGAAGCAACACGGCCAGGAGCATTCTTGTGGTGCGGTCGGTCTGCTTTTCCTTCTCCAGTGATTTGCTCTGCTTCCGCGGTTTCTCCACCACTTTGCCGTTCACCATTTGCTTCATGCCGTTCGCGTTGCTAGTCGTTAATTGCTTCCGACGTCTTTTTGCTTCCAAGAGAGCACCAATTAGCCTTAAACTGAGTATGGTGAGGGCGACGCAAGGAATTATTTTAATAACTACGCTGTAAATCCAGAAGTTGGCTTGCAGGAGCGGCGGATTGTTCAACGCCAGTTCGCTGTGTTTGACCTTGTACAGAGTTACGTTGCGTCCTTCGCTCAGCGAGGTGTTTCCCTTAAATTGATTACCATCTTCATCGAGCAACTCCACGTCGGCCGTTATGCTGAATGATAAGTACAGAGGTATCGTAATCAAAGGACACACTACGTAGGACGCGGTGATTGCAATCAGGGTTGTTCGCATGCCACACCATATGCGATTTTTCTGGGGGTAGCCTACAGCTATGTATCGCCAAACAGCGAGCGTCACTGTTAGCCATATGGATATCGTATGGCATATTTGTGTGAACATGGAATGGAAGTGCACAAGGACGGCCCAGCCATAGGTGAGTCGCTCCTCGCGCGAGTAGTTCATGCTGGGCAAAATGTACTCCAGGCATGCATATGGGATGTAGTCGAGCATGACCAGCAGATCGGCAACGGCGAGTCCTGTAAGTATGGCATTGGTGGGTGAGCGCATCTCGTGTCGAGTTAGAACAATGATGTTCAGACCATTCGCTATGCTACCCAAAATACACACGAGTAGCGAGGCGTAGCCATGCATCGGAACATATCTGAAAATATAGAAAATGGAAAATTTAGTTTGACATGAGCAAGGTGAGTGCATTAATGGTGATTTGTGAAAATTGACAAAATTGATGAGCCAGCAGAAGTTGGCTTCAAACATTTTGTGAGCATTCGTGTAGCACAGGATATTTTTCAGGATATGTGAAAATCATACGTAGGTGTCCTATTTATTCTGAAACGTACGCACAGCCTTTGTATTATCGGTCTTATGGAATTGCAACTCTTACGAAATTACATTTCAAAACTAGGACACCCGTTTTGAATTAAAACTTCATATTTGTATTGATATCCTTTCGCTTTAGGCTTCTCGATGGTAACTCGCATGGACTACTAGTCATGTTAGTCGCTATCTGGTCCCACTCACCCTTGAGCGTTCATTTCGAGGCTGGTTTGCTTAATAAATTCCTTTTTAGTCGTGCTTGGCAAGGTAATGCGAAAGCAGTTTTAATTAAGAGACAATGTCCATTATTTTCAGCATTATGCTTTAGGTGACTGATCCTTCACGATATTTTGAATTTGAAGGGCTTTAAAAAGGTACTGGTAGGATTTTGACACGCATGACAGACGTCGCGAACAGGTGTGAAACCATCAGTTGCATAAGATTCTGCGTGAAACCATGAGTTGCATAAGATTCTGGGCCCCGACCTGTGCAGTACCTCTTCTGACAAACTTTTGAGATTCCGTCTGCCAGTTGGGCTGCGGCTGATTTGCTATACGGACGACTTGCTGTGCACAATCACTGGCCGTTTGGGTTAAACAAACGAAGCCTTAACTTAACCCAGACTATAGCTAGAGCCGGGCACTGGAGAAAACTGAAGTAACCCTTAACACCAAAGGATTCACATAATGTCGCATCTGCAAAGGTTCTCCCTTTGCATTTACGAGTGACTACTATTGATCCCAAGAGCACAGGAAAGTACACATATTTGTTAACAGATTCGGAGGTGAGCTGCTTTGAGGTAGATAAGGCTGCAGCGACTCAACCGGCTCAAGTCCAACATAGGCGAAGAATCCTAAGCGAACGATGCCTATTAATGAGCCCTATTGGGTCCATATGGATTTATATGGATCCGTCGTCTTAGCGGACGTTCTCAACAAGCAAACGATTAACCAAAGTATAAGAGCGAGGACTTGTAAAAATTGCGTAGGCATATAAAACCGACTCAGAACAAGTGGTCATGATAATTACGGGGGTGTCGTGTCTCGTCCTCCTTGGGTAGGTTTATCTTCCTCCGGAGTAATGAACAGGAGAGTGAAGCTATCGTCCGGGAGTGAATGCTACAGGATCTCTATTTAGTGACGGAGTGGCTAAGCCGAGGACACGATGAGGTACATTACTAACTCACTCACCTACTCAGTGGGCATTGTAATTTCAAGGCTTATCTTGATGGGGAAAGCACAGTTCACCGTCAGTCTATTTCATATGTCAATGGTGATCACATGAGCGCTCTTTCAATTGCTAGAGAGTCGGTGAAACCTTTTCAGAAAGTCTAGAGCAAGTTATGATGTCTTAAAGTTACAAATGGAGCTATCTTTCACACCATACATGGGTGGTTCTTGTGCCAAAGAAAGAATTCTTAGATAAATTGTTGATATTGTCGGAGGAGGGGTAACTTTATTACTAACCTGAACCAAAAAACTACTCAAACTGAAGGCACAAACTGACGAAGAAATGATAGTCCAGCCATATGCAATGCTACCAACAGTTCCAGGCTACGTTCTCAAGATGACGGATAAAGTGGTTGTAAGACGATCTAGTACAGAATGCAACCACACACAGAAGATGAAACACCCCCAAAAAGCGTCTTTATAGAATACAAGAAACCAGGCGGGAAACGACGAAAGTTCGTTAGCAGAATTAAAAAGAAAGTATATCTAACCCTGTTCGAAATAAAACGTGAATATAGCGGGGCATTATAGTCCTTCTGATGCAGGTAATTCTTCAGCCAGGACGAAAACAGTATTCACTTCCAAACCAAAATCGTATAGGATAAAAAATGCTTCAGAAAAATGCTTATATAAAAATAATTTTCAAATGAGCTTGCACAGGAACTTACAGTTTTGCCAAGAGGTGGACGAGTGGGCGGTTCTAAGCCCAGATAAGAACTATTGCGGTGGGTGATTACCACAAAACTTTGCTTTCTAATTAAAGAATACACACGACGTTTTTTTTATATTGAAACTTCAACAGATATTCATAAAATGGTTGCCAACATATTAACAACATTTTTTTGTAATATGAGGAAACAAAATAAGCTCAATCATTTTTTTTTTGGATGCTCACGTACAGTCATGTACACGAGTACGGTCTAGGTATAATCTTACACCTCTCTGGTGAGAGAAAAGATGTTGTCTGGCATGAAATTTCCGCTGTCGGTGGTCAGTTGTGTTGAGGAGCTCGACCAAAAAAGTGGTGAAGAGCAGGGCGTGGTGTTATGTGGGTTTGTGGCGTACTTTACGAAAAGATCTGGGCCTACATGCTTTCAAGATCAAATTGACTGAAGAACTAAAGCCGCTTGATCATTCAAAACGCCGTACCTTCTCCCATTGGACTCTGACAAATCTTGAAGAATTTCATCGAAAAATTATCTTCAGAGATGAAGCTCATTTCTGGCTCAATGACATAAGCAAAGTATGTGGTATTGGTCAGCAGAAAGCCCACATGTGCTTCTTGAGAAACAGTTTGATGCGCAACAAATTACTATTTGGTACGGTTATCATGTCGAAGGTGATATAGTGCCGTATTTTTTTCGTGAATGAAAACGGCCGTGATATTTCCCGCAAAGAAGAGCGCTATCGTTTTATGTGGGACGAATTTGACATCAACGATATTTGGTGTGAACAAGACAGGGTGCCACAAGTCACAGAGTACGTCTCACAGTCGATCGTGGTGTCCCCTAGTAACTCAATGCAAGTAAGTAATAAGTCCCTAGTAACTCCTACAGCCAGGATGCTGAAATTTTCCGCGTTTATACAGCTCCGTGGCGAGAGTAAGATGAGTAAAATCCTTGACACTTATAGCTAAGATTCTTCATCTAGAAGATTAGAGCGGCCCTTTTACAGGGTGATTTGTGAAAACATTCCACAAACATGTTGTTTTGGACATTCAGTATATTTTTTGACATTTTACTTGTCGCATTGAAACTTGTTCCTAGTGTTTATCGCCCTAGATGGAACTTCGTTTTGTGAAATAGGTTTTGAAGCAATTGATAATTAGGGTAATTTGTTGTATTGTTTTATGAGCCAGAGAAAACACCTAATCAAGGGATGGAAGTAAGGCGGTTAAAAAATAAGAAAATTGAAAATAAAGAAAAATTAATGCAAATAGGAAGATATTACAAGAATCTGATGAATGAAGTGTAGAAAATGATCATTTTTGCTTAATATGTTGTGAAGCATTCGACCAGAGTCGAGCTGGTGAGGAATGGATACATTGTGTAGCTTCTTGGAAATGGTCCCATGCCAAATGTTTTACAAGAAATATTGTATCCTAAAATTATTGAAACTGTGATAGAGATTGTTGAGACTATATCTAGTGAAGTCCTTCTTTTTTAAGGTTTTAGGATCTGTATTTTTTTTTTGAAAAATGAACAATTTATTTTTCTTTGAATTATAATGTTTGGCAAATTCTTTTTAATCGAAGTAGTTGCTTTAAAAAATAAAGACTGGGCACTTGAATTAGGCTGAAAATTATGATATTTCGTTTTAAATGGCAGAAGGCTAGAAAATAATCATTGAAAAAAACTTTTTTTGTTTAAAATTAACATCTAAAGATTATGTTTTACTTTGACGAGACAAAAACTGCAAGGTAATATACTATTGGAATGAATTCGTTTTTGTTTTGAAAAATGATTTCGCTATTCCGAATAAAAAGTCTGAAATCACATTTGTGTTGTCCTTGTATTATTTAGTCCTGGGTGATGTAATAACCAGTCATTGGCGTGGGGTTAAAAGTCACACGCGATTTTTCTCAAAGTTCATGATTTTATCTAGCATATGAAAAGCTTTTTAATTCAAGGTTGACTAGCAAATTAGTTAGGCAGAGCTATGGTCAGGTAAAATTATTAATAAACAAAGAAAACGAGCCACTCTGTGAATGTTTCACCTAGCCCCAGGCTCCCCTACAAATTTGCCATCAAACAACGCGCACGGAAAATTCGGGCATAACGGTGACTTCTTTATTTACTGCAACACGAGTCAACGTCTATTATTGGTCCGACCATTGTCTAAATTACTCACCGAACAAAAGTTGTCCTCCAGCAGCCACGAAATTAGTCGGCTTTGGGATGGTCAAACAGTTGATCTAAAGGGTACGGTTCGTTGCAATACTCCTTGGACTTTATGTCCATAATTCAGTGCTCGTTCAGGTGAATTATGAAACCTCTGAAACACACATTACTATGCGAATGTATCACCTTCTGTCGTATGATCTACGACAGCGAAAAATGCAAACCAGAGCCTTGGACTCAATTTTCCATTTCCATGTTACATAAAAAATACGGGATTCCCAAAGATCTAAGGGCATACGGAACGAGCGCTAAACAATAAATAATCCTGATTTCTATGAAAAATTTGTTAAAAATTCTTCAACTGGATCAAAACAATATCCACGAAATATTTGAGGTCGTAATTCAAAAATAAAATTTTTCAAGGATTTTCTATACAATAAAATATGGAAACAACCATGTAAGCTGCAGGTTTACGGGTGTTTCAGTTTTGATATCATTAAATTTTACAACGATATCCTAATCATCTTCGGCAATGAATCGTCCAAGCATCTTTTGGTAAAAAAGTTCCCGATAGGGAAACTGCTTTCCCAGCAAAATAAACTCCTTTTCTTATCTAATGAGCGTTTAGACTGTTCATCGAATCTTGACAAACTAATTTCTAGCACGTCTTACCATAATTTACGTACTTGACAACTGAAAGCATTCTATTTTGAAAACAACCCCAATAATAGAATCAAATACACTAGAACAGGATATAAGGTGACAGAAATCAATCAAAGCAGTTTACTTGCAATATTGCTTATCTGCTCTTACCAGGAACGTGGTCTCGAGATCTAATAACTCAGACTCCTTGTTTTCTACTGAAGCAAACTCGATCCTGAATTATGTTTTTTCAGACCTTTTTAACCGTTTCGGTTGGCTGGCAAGTTTATGTCAACTAACAAATCGTTCAAGATGATTTTCTTCGACAAAAGGATCACTGCGAAACAACATGAGCTGGATTTAAAAGTGATTGTGATAAAGTACTTACGCTGTATGAAGCCGATCCATTCCACTACCGCAGTACTGCGGTACGGATTTATTGCTCTCTGTCATTGTGCTAGCGATGACAATCGTTGAGTTGGCGTCCTCATCAATGTAGTAGTCAATTTCTGTAATTTAGGATAGAGAACGGTATGAACAAGGTGAAGGAAAGTGCAAAACAAATTTGTATATAATTTTATCCGATCCTTGAATCTGTCTTAATAAGTTGGACGTTGAAGTTTAAATTTAAATTTCTCAATATAGACTTGATGAGCTTTCAAATTGAATTTCTAATTGCTACCGAGAATCCAAAGACAAACATATGCTGCCGAGATGGCTTTCCAAATGTATTAACTGAATAAACATCGCTTAGGAATTGTATTGTTCCAGCAGCTTTTTGCTTTTTAAATCCCAGAAAAAGTCTGGGAAAAATTTTCATTTTCAATTCCCGCTGTTTAACTTTCACAAACTCCCAAGATAAACGTATGTGTTTGGCACAGTTCAGTTTGAATAACACCAACACTTATGCAAAGAGAAGATTTTAGCAACATTTCTGCCAAGCAAATCGCATAACTTAGGACAGGCAAACTCAGAGAACGATAACAAGCCACTTAGGATGGCTTGAGGATGATTGAATTAGGACGAAATCACACCCCTGGCTTGTAATAACTTCAGTCGCTTATGTGAAAAACTTTTGCAATGCATTATCAGTTTGCGAAGTTTAATCCGTTTTCCCCGGAGAGAGTTTAAAGGATACCGGCCATTTAGTCGTTTGTTCACCATGCAAACAGAATTTCATTTTACTGAGTTATTATATCCTTTAATAGTGGCAGACTAAGTCTCTATGAACTCTAAGCACATCAAGAGTAATTAAATGTACATGCCTCTAACGGAAACATATAAGGGAGAGAGACATAGACAGACAAAGAGAGCGAAATACTTTGAAACCATCAGCTCGAGCTTATCAAAATAAATCAGGAGCGCGTGGAATAGCTCACAGGACGAGAACTGCTAAGCAACGCAACCTGAGGCATGAAACTGAAATGTTTAAACTATGTGGAAACTTTATGCGTAATTGTTGTTGCTTTGTTGCCGTTATTTAATTGTTAGCTGTTGAATTAAGGACTCTTGAAAACTCTCTTAAGACAACAGGACTTTTTTCCATTTTAGTGCAGTTTCTCGAGAAGTTTCGATGCCGATTTCTGGATTGTGTGATAGTATGACAAATATGTTTGAATTTCGAATGCATTTATTTATACAGAAAATACATTTATACAGAAAATTCTTTCAAATTTCGAAAAGTGGAAACTTGGGACCTCTTTGAATTAAAGAATGACATTTTCAAAATACATTGCGTTGTTGGGCCGTGCGTGTAGCAACTAAGTGACGCATGGTCAAGATTAATTTATGATAACTGTTATATCGGCTCGTACTGCACGAAGACGTATAATGTCATACAACAATGAAATAAATGAAAATTGTTATTGATCTGGCAATGATAACATTAGATCTTATTAGATCTGAGTGTTGGAAGTAACGGACATGTTTTCATGACCCCACTGTGGTGATTGGTTAAGCAAAGCATGGTCGGGAAGTAATTTGTTGAGTTAAAAAAGAATAAATCAGTTGCATGTTTTGAAGTTTTCAATAAAAGTCATGGGTTTTGTAAAGACAGACGCGGGCATTTTCATTGAATAAGATCATTAGCAATGAATATTGAATATTAACTGGAACCTGTAAGAATAAGAAACGTCTAATTTTCGCAATACGCACCCTACGACGAAGAGATAATGCATAACGCTTATGTGATGCTACGCTACGCCCTACGCTCTTCTTGTATCATCTTTTGAAATGTGAAATGATATCCTTTCAAATGGAGATAAGACTCTCTTATCTGAAATTAGTAATCAACTACGAACCGAACTCTACCTTCGGTCTCAGTTCGAACTTGACAGCCATGGCAATAGAACTAGAAAAGTTTTTGATCCCCATTACCACGGAACGCAATAATGAAATAAGCTCTAGTGAATATGAGTTTGATTTAGAGTTGGTAAACGAGGAACAGCCACACACAGAGAGCTTGGCGATAGGGAGAACGCGAGCAGTGATGATGATAATGCTGAAGTAAGAGGTGTAAGAAGGCGAAAAATTAGAATAATAGATATTGAAGGTGACAGTGACAGTGATGCTGGAGAAGACCCAAAATCCGACAGTTCGGAATGGATTAGCTGTGCAGAATCTGAAGAAATGCCCCAGAGAATACCGTTTAAAGCTGGCAACAATCCTGCAGAACCGCACATATTCGCAGAAACGAAAGAACTGTTAGATTTTTTAACATTATTTTTTACTGATGAACTCGTAAATGAATTAGTTGCAGAAACAAATGATTACGCAAGAAGAAAGTTAGAAAATACAACACTATCACTGTATTCGATATGACAAACTTGGAACAACGTGATTATCGAAGAAATGTTGGGCATTTATTGGCATTATAATAAATAGGGGGACAATACCGCTCGCGAATTTGCACGAGTACTGCTCATGGAGTGCTGTCAGTTACATATCTTTTTATTCAAGCAAATTTACCAGAGATCGATTCTGCCAGATTTTTTGGATGCTTCATCTAAAAACAATCCCAACAACAGATGCAGGTCCAAGAACGCGGTTGCAGCTAGTAAGCTGCTTTCTTGAATATATAAATTTAAAACTTTTGAAGTATTTTACACCGGGAGCAGAAATTTGTGTGGATGAATCCACCATCAAATTCAAAGGTCGATTTTCCTTTATCACGTATAACCCGAGGAAACCAACGAAATGGGGTTTTAGAGTCTACACAAAATGGCAGACTCAAATTCTGGCTATAACTGTGGTATTCTGCCTTATTATGGAAGTCTTACAACGACGAAATTGATAAGTCCTGACCTTCCGATATCTGCAAGAGCACCGCTGCACCTTTATACAATGTTCCTGGTGAAAGTGCCTGGCAGTAAAGGACACCACATGTTCACCGATTGGTACTACACCAGCTTTATCCTGTCTGAAGAGTTATTGAAACTGAAATGCCACTTGTCAAGAACAATACCAACAAATAGATAGAGTTTTTTAGGGGAAATAAATAGCGTATCTTATGACCGTTTTTTAAGGGGTTACATGGGTTTCGCAGTATCACAAGAATCGATTTCTTTATTGTCTTATTTATTTCTACGACCTTTCGAGAATATTTTCGTAAGTTTTCAGGTTGATCCGAATAATAGTTTAGGAGAAACAACCTTGTGAAGGTGCGTGCTCGAGGTCAGCCAGGCTCCGAGCGCCGTATTTGCTCGTCGATTGTTTGTCTGTTTTTATTGTCTATTGTTTTGACTTTCTAAGGCCAACTAGTTTGAAATGCTTCAGTTGGTGATTACTTCTTGAATCACGAGGTTCATTTGAAGTTATCCAAAGTGTCTGTTGTGAAATTTATTTAAAAATGTCTAAACTTTCGAGAACTCGATTACTCCAGAAATACTTGCTGCTGGTTCAAAAATCGTTAATATTGCTGCATTATTCGCTGTTTGCACTTTTAATGAAAGAACATCAGCCTTATCATCATTTATGCATGGAATGGATTTGAAACTTCCAAAATTCCCACGAATATGCCCGAAATGCTGATGAAAACCGTGTGTGCGCAGCCGAAAAAAAATCTGCAAGCGAGACTCGTGAAGCCAGGATTCGTCATAGACATGAGCAAAAGGATGCCCTGGACATTGCAGCTTCTGCAAGTTGTTTATTTTATAGCCCAGGAATCGACAATTCAATGTAGGTTAACAATTTTTCTTCCCCAGATTTATTGTGACTCAAAACTTCAAACACGTTTTTCTCGAAACTGTGTTTTCAAACTCGGTTGTCAAAAGTTCTCGAAAACTACTCAAACGATCTTGATGAAATTTTACACTGTTCTTTGAGATACAATTTTCAAGAACTAGGACGAAGGATTCTTTTTTTGCTTCAATTAGAACTATTTAAAAAAAAATGTAGAGAAAAGTTGACCAAAATTTGCATTTTCTTGTAAAAATGTCTGCCAAAAAAGTAATTTTCACTTCTTCTTTTTTTCCTTCATCCAAGTACTAGTTTATGCTCTTAACTAAAACAGTATTTTGTTTTTTTTTTAATTTAGATAATCCTGTCATGAGTTCTGCTGACAACGCGGACGCACCTTTTTCCCGAGGCGTTATCGTAAATGACGTCCCAATGGCGGAGTTTTAAATATTTTTCTTTGCAAATGAAAAAAAAAAATTTTTCAAATCATTATCTTTAAGACAGTAAAAAATTTGAATAAAATATTTTATTTTTTATGTATAAAAAAATTGTTGAAAATTGACCTTTTTTCGCCCGAGTAAACCTATGTAACCTCTTAATATAAGTGTTCCTTTCAGTGCACTTTAACAAGTATTATCAAAAACGTTAAGAATGGATGCGCACCCTCCGGGCAATAAAAGTTGTTCCTACGCTTGTGGGTTGAGACTCATAAAGAGTGGTCTTTATTTCGTGTGAACGACCTCACCAGTCTCAGTCCAGAGAAATGAGCAGTTTTATCGAGCCCAAAGGAATCTATGTATCTATCCATGTGAAATCTGTATATGAGCTTCCTTTTCGAGTCGTATTAGGAGCATATCCACTGCCGGACATAGTCGATGTCGCGCCCAACTATCATATACATAAATATATACAATATGTTTATTAATCTACCCATATCTCAGCAGGATCATCATCTTCAATACTGTTTTGTTTAAACGAAGTGATTCTTTTCAGATACAAAATTCGTAAAGCAAGCTTTATGAACATTGTTTACTTTAAAATATGTTGAAAAAATAGTGATTTTGAAGCTGTAAAAAATAAACTACAAGCTATTGAAACAATTATCTTTGCCCTCAAAGATAAAAAATTATGCACTTGGCCATGTCAAACTCTAGTCGATAAACCATGCGTTTAGTTCTGTCAAAATGACATATACAATCTAAACGTCATTTGCAGTAGAGTAAGCATTGTTTATTTCCAATTCTGACGGTTTTCGGTTATATTGAGTTTACTACCAACCGAAAACACGAAAACTTCTTGCAGGTGTGAAATCGTAATGCTAAAGACTGTCAATGCGGACTACCGTACATGGAAATGTCGGAAAAGTATTAAGCTAGCTTTTCTTTAGTTCCAAAAATGTGGTAAAAGTATCAAGACTGCGGTTCAGTGGTCAACAAACATGGCCGTGGACGCAAACGCATAACAGTAACTAGACAGGATGCTCTTATTGCACTTATGCGTATCCACAAAAACAATTTGTCGACGATTGCATCAAGGATAATAAACAATGTCCAGCTGTTGAGATGTCATTTGGACTGTTGTAATTATAAACGTCCTTATTATATATTTTGCTTCTATGATTATATCACCAGTTCTTGCAGTCAACATTCATTATGTTTTCAAAGAAGTTTTCTTTCCTTTCCTGGGTTTCAACTCTTTTTCCGGTAAACTCGAAGAGAATCGGCATTCCTGCGGTTCCCAAACGCTCATTAAAAATATCATAGAAGATAACATGATTCCTGGTATTTTAGTTTATTGGATTCTCTTGAAAGAATAATCTTTCCTATTCGTTCCATTAAATTTAATCATGGAGGTTAAGCCAGGAATTCCTGCTGAAACTGCAATAGTTCATAACCATGTCTTTGATATTCTTTCGCAAGTGGGAGACAAGATCAAACTGTTTTCAATACATGAAATAAAGATCAAACACCTCCAATCTTAAAATTAGTACCTGGGACTTATCCTCGACTAGAGACTTTCCTAGACAGCACATAAACAAACAAAATGTATACTTATCTCTGGAGTCCTCACTTGTCTGATCCATCTTATCAAAGCATTAATCCATAACAAACAGAACAAATTCTTCATAATTAAACAGATTGTACGAGCGACGCTTCTTTACGGCCATACCCCTTTCTGTCAAACGACGAAAACTAAAATAAAAACGCTTCAATGTGAAACAACTTCGAAAAAATAGACTGCACAAAAAATCAATCTGAGTGTCAAATCTAGACAATAGTACGAACATATCCAGAAGCCAAGATTAAAACAAAAGTGGCAACACTAGCTTACTGTAACTCTCCATCTCCTGCTTGGTAAACTTGGAACATCTCATTTCGCTTCTGTTTTTTAGAGAGTAACGAGGTGGCACTGTGTACTGACAGGAACAGTTGACTTACGCATCTACCGGTATGAAGGCTTGAGGTTTGGCTTGGAATGGTAGTTGACAAGCTTCAACTCATATCTTACATTAACTTCAGTCGGTTAATGCTTGCAATCATTACGACCACGCGTTTGATGGCAGAGACAAGGAAAGAACATACGTCCAGCCGACAGTTCCGGATGAATTGTACAGGAGTTCTGTTGCATCACGACAATGCTCGCCCAAATGCCAGTTTTCTAACTTTACATGGGAAGTTTTACCATATTTACCATACGTCTAACGAACTTTTATGTTCTGTAGGAATCAATTGGACTGGGTAAGAGTTCGCCCGACTAAAAGATGCCGAAATGTCATTCAAAAGTTTTCTCCTCTAAGCCTCATGGATTTTTGCGGAGGTATTTTTATACTATCAGTGAACTGCAATGATGGTGTACTGGTAAATTGTCAATCTATTTAGTAAACCATTTCTAATTCAAATAAAAAAGTTTTTCTATTGACCTTTCCGGTGAAAAGATTTTTTACACGCGCCGGAAATTTCCTAAATTTAACTTTTGTATACAAAATTGAAAAAAATGAAACTTTATTTCACTTCTTTTTTCCACAAAAATAAAAACCTTTCATGAAATCCAAGTGAATCACACAAAAGATACCCTCAATTAAACTAAACAAAAGCAAACAGTATTGGGGTAGTAGTAAGTAAGAGAGTAATCAGACGAATCAAAAGAAATACACATAACATCTGTGACATTATAGCCACCATTATTAGGCAAGATAGCAGGACCAATCACCTATACTTTTTCACGTTGTTTCCGCCTCTTACCGGCACTCTATATTGTCCCTTATCCCTAGAAAACTGTTAGTAAATTGAAATTCACTAGGATAGAAAAACAAAAGTCAATGCAGTGGAAAAATACGCCCTAACAGCTTAGCAGCAGGATATTCTGGAATTGTTCATACTCTGCCTTGTTTCTAAAAGGACCCGATACCAAAGTCTGCTTCAATTTAATTGTGCATATTTGGCTTTGATTTCTGGCGGTTATCACCACGTCTAAGACAAGTTCCTGGTTTTTAGTTGGATACACCAAATAGGTATAGTTTGTTTAGGAAGTTCATGTTCCCTGTGGGACGTACACCGGACGTTTTTCCCGAACTATTGTTTGTGCCGAAATCATGACAGCTAGGATAAGAACAAATTCACTATGACCGTATTCTGAATGAACAAAAAAATTTTGAACATATGTTTTTGTCCAGTTAAGTACTTTCAGGGTAACTACTGTCTGGATATAAAACCTAATGCGTTCTGCGTGTGTATTATCCTCGCAGTTCATTCAAAATTATCGAATTTTTGTCCTCTCAATGCTATTCTGAAATGGCTTGCAACATCCTTTCCGTATGATATTTCCGTGACAATATCTTCGTAGCGAAACAACAGTCTATGCAGTTCTGTATCTTCTTGTTCTCGCCGAAATTGCTTGAAATCCATCACGTTGATTATCGTCCTTTTTACACATGTTCACTCTTCTGTTTTCTTTATGAATGTTGATACTTCCGAATTCGTTTGAAGACCAAACAAATCACACCATGCAGCAAAAGATACACCAATACCCTTGTACTGGTTTATGGCGCCACATCGGAATAATGCGTAGGAAGATGTCATGTCATGTTTTTCGTCCTTCTCTGTAGAATCATGAAATTGCCATTAGAACATTAGCATAACACGTGGCTGTTACTATTCACACATGTTTATGCTGTAAAATATAGTCGCATTTATTCATTGCCAACACATACATTGGCATGGTACTCAGGCCGATATAATAGAATATAATTATATTTAACACTCTTTCCTATAATTAGATTAGATCCTGAAAGATTGATTAGATCCTTCTTAAGCAAGGATTAGGTCCGCGTGAAGGTAAAGGCTTAAAGTGACGCAATATTAAAGCGGAAGTATTGACTCCTGCTATGAACTGGTGCTTTTTTGAGAAGTTGATCCTTAAAAAAATCGAGTCAAATGACGTGATAAGGTATTTATTTGCATTCAACGATATGTTAGCAATCGGACTTTCTAAGGTTAAATAAGGAGAGTATATTATTCGTCTGGCTGTCTTTTTCTCTTAACATTCAGTAAAGTATTTTTTGCAATTTGTCCCCGGCCAAACATTTATAACATTTAAAGGATATTAGAACTCAAGATTGGGTAATTTATAATTCTATAATCGACCAAGAATGAACTTGAAATTAGGTGTGCCCCAAGGTTCTATTCTTGACCTAGACCCATTATATGCTACATAAGATTGCGCGACAAAGTGGCAGTAACCAGATGAGTCGCGTTTAATCGGTTATGCGCACGGTGTGGTAGCATTCGTCGCAGGAAGCACTATCAAGAAGGTGCAACTCAGACTTGGTATTGTAGTGCGCTAAGTGAGTAGATACATGATAGACGTCAGGTAAGCGCTTCAAAGAACTGAGGTGAACACTATGACCAAATGGCAGATGCCGAGAGTATCACACATTCGGGTTGATGATGAGACTATTTTTAACGAGAAAGAAGACAATTTCATAGCTTGGCTTGATGATAGATTCAAGGATAAGCATCTTCGTTTAAATCAGAGCGTTAACTGATAAGGCCGCAGCTGAAGTATTGGGAAATCGAGGATTGTGCTGAAGATCTTAGAAAGGAAACGTAATGGAAGCGATTAACGAATGTACGGGGACGAGGTTCTCTGTGGTAGTCGTCTGCATACCAGACTGTCTCTCTGCCGGCAAAACTAGCTGTTGTGCTCGTTGCTAATAAACCAAGAAACTTATGAGAGGAGAAACGAAGAAATCTACCTTTGCGATAGAAATGTCAACGAACGTCATAAGAGGTGGACTGCGTGCCTACTCAAAGATTTGGGCATTAGTGAAAGTACAGAGAGACTGATTACTATCTGATGCAGATGCTCATCGGGTACGAGTATTTGCCGTCTTATTTGCAAAAAATAGAAAAGTTGCGGACTCCTGATTGCTTTTTCCCCGAGAAGCACGGCTGATGACTGCCACTCCTTTTTTAAATGTGAAAGGCCTGCGAAGTAACATTGAACTAAATTTAAGGAAAACGTTAGACCAGCTCTCTCTAGATAAATTGGCGGGTACTGGTCTCAAAAGACAAATGAAGCTCTGTCAAACAGCTCCGGTCGCTGCTTGCATAAGGAAGGACATCTTCGATCGTTTCTCAGTGCAGAGGGAACATGCTAACAATCGTTTTTTGCATTTCCGCCAATTCCTGCACAGAAAAATCTGACCCTTACTTCTTCGCGAATAGTACTTTTGCTTGTGCATAGGTCATCCTGTAGAAAACAAAGAACTTTCTTAGCTCTGTGGGTGCCATGTGTTTTAAATCTGTTATGTTGTTATGCCCCAGCCGATTGGGGGGATTGTTGGCCAAACGCATACGGTCCAGTAGATTTTTGTCTATACATTCTTCTTTCGTGCCTTAGTCACAAGACATGTCGGCCTATTCCTTTTAATTGTGCGTGTTGACATAGAAAATTGGGGGTCTGTTAATGTTGCCACCAATGTTTTCGCGCCTGGTCTTTCTCGAGGAATTGTTTTAGTTTCCTTTTTGTTTGACTTAGGCCAAAGAGTTCGGCTTATCTTGTCTTGTTTTCTGTTAGAAACATCAGTTTGATTGTGCGTATCCTGGTTGCATTTTTTTCGGTAGATCCAAGCATTGGTAGTTCATCCCCTTTTTTATATTTCTCTACACCTTTCAGCCTAAAAGCTCATGTTAATTTTACATGTACTTGGGTTAATGAGGCATCCCAACTCAACCTTGCAGGACAATTCGTCTTCTATTCGTCGAAAGTAAGGAATAACGCTCCTAGTTTGGCTCTACACACACGAGAAAAGTGAGGCTAATGAGCAGGAGTAGCCTTATCATATCCACTCAATTGCAGAACATCCACTCAACGTTCGCTATTGAACCAGTTTCCTTGAGATATCCTTTCAGAATGTATTAGTCTGTGAACATTCTATCAACGACCTTTCTTCTGTCCAGAGGAAGCAGAAGTAGCCCCAAACGTGTTGTTACAAGTTTTTTAATGCTTGATAGCTTCAATATTCTGAAGCTCCGGGAGTATTCCCCGCGGTAACTGGTTTCCTTATCCACAGCGTCAAAATCAAGTGGTTTCAGTTGCACTAAAACGTTTTGAATCGATAAATACCATTGAAGCCCCAAAATCGCTAGTTGGTATGCCTGCTCATCTCCTGGATTATTGCTTACCTTGACACCAAACAGAACTTTTAAGGGACAGAAAGAGCGTTTCAAACTAGAAACATTCTAGCACCGGTAAAGCTTTTTGGATCATATACTATACCAGTTATCGTTTGAGTTTGTATCCTGTGTCTATGTTGAGTTGTACAATTACACCAATGACACAGATTTGCTCTAAAGCCATACCTGATATATTTCCCATCGGTTGGATATTGTATCATTTGGTGCAGGTCACCGGATCCCAGCGCACAATGATATCCTGGATTTATCGGTATACTACATAATTGCATTGTTACTGATGAAGTTCACATTAGGACTTGTTTTCATTTTCCCCTTGTCACTCAGTACTGCAAAAAGATTTAGTTCAAAACTGAACATTGGTGGCATATAATCCGATGGTCCATAAGTGAAAAGAATACTATATGATAAATTTCATCGAGTTTTTAAAAACGATTTGCTCGTCTTTCTCTACTCATTCATTCTCTTCGCATTCTTGTCATCTGCAATTTTGCTACTGTTCGTATCTCATGGGATAAATTGGTTAAAAAATCTCAATAATTGCGTGCGATTTCACTGCATCATATTAAAGTACGGTAGCTTTTAGTAAACTCTGCAATCTGTTATGTCATATCATCTATGTCTAACTTAGGTCTGATGTCCATCTGAATTCCAAGATACCTTCTGGCATTTTTAATCCATCCTCTGTTCCACTAAAATATAATATGGTATGTTGATCCATTGTTTTACCTAGTGCAACCACTAATTTTTCTATTTTTAAGTTTTTTCGGATTTCAATTTTTTTTTCAATTTTCTCAGTTTTTCAATTTTCTAGAAACCGTTTTTAGGTACCAATTTATCACAAATCAAAGTACCATCAGCCCTACCACATTCTTCCTTTTCGTTTTTTCACCTGATTGGAAGGTTAATATCCATTTCTATACATGACATACCAGTTCAGCCTCTGATTGCCGAATTAGGACTTTCGAAAGTGCAGCAGAGGTCAAAAACCGTCTCCTTGTGGACATTCACATTCGTATGTAAGCTAGTAGCTGTTGGCCACGCCTACCATACGTTGGTTTGCTAGTATGTAGTATCCAGTAGTAGTAGTAGTAGTAGTAGTAGTAGTAGTAGTGGTAGTAGCAGTAATGGTAGTAGTAGTTTGCTAGTATCTAGTAGTAGTTAATTTTCCTCGTTGAAAACTTTGATTTTTGTGCTGACCCGGTTATCTGATCTTCTCAGCGTTTTCGTTTGGATTTGTTGGGATACCATATTCACTACTTTTTCTATCGTTTTAAAATAACAGACGTTAGGCTAGTTTGCCGTATTCCCTTTGAAAATTTTTATTTTCACCCACATAAGGTTTCCAGGCAGATTTGACGTTTATAGTTTGTACCCCTAGACCAAGTTAAACTACCAAGTTACTTCAAATTATCAAACTAGGTAAAATTTTAACAAGTTATAGAGTTGACTATTATCACATTCAATTCACAATTTTAACTCTTATTCATTGCTCAAGACAAGCTTTACTGTAGGAGATTACAGATGTTGTCATTAGGTTATGTTATCGCGCACAGAAGTATAGGATCTATTGCAAAATAAAGTAGGGTGAATTCAGGAAAAAAATTTAGTGCAGATAAAGCTCCAAAAGGTTAAATTTCTTCATAGCATTTCTTTGACATCTTGAGCACTTTTTTCACTTGAAGTACTGGTACTAGAAGGCGCTAATAGGATCCTCTCTCAAGCACCTCGTCTTTACCTTTAGGATCGTTTCTAAAGTCCCGAAAGGATGGTTCTTTAGATGACTTGATTCTTGCAAATGAGTTCGTCCGTCAAGAGATGCGTAGACGTTGCGATACCTTTGCTCCTTAAGTTCCCTCTACTTTGTGGCCTTTTACGGACTTCTAAATAAAATCGACTGTTTGTCAATTAATCTGATGGTATGAATTCCAATAGAACAATGCTTTTTGAGTCGAAGAATACTCGAGAATCGGGTTGGTATTTCTTTGCGCACTCACGCATTTTGGGTAGCCTTGTCTTATTCTTCTTCGCCTAATTATCAGTAGAATTTGAGCGTCCAGGGTGATCTCGGTCTTCGACATTCCCTCTGAACTTTAAGTGTCAGTGCTGAACCATGTTTTGAAAAACGGTATCATTGCCATTGGCGTGTATTGTAACAACTGACTCGACACTCGTTTAGTTGAGTAGAAAACAAAAAAGTTTATTGCGAAACGCTGCTCTAAAGAGCGAGACATCTTTAAAATTTAATGCGTCACTACGGCAGAGTTACAAACATACTCTCACATGTACTGTACAACAGCGCTTAGGCGACTGACGATGGTATCGACCGTTTGGCTAGACCCCTGTCAACGGTTCTAACTGCCTGATGGGCTTCGGTAGTGCACGGCCACTGAGAGGGGTTGCCATTTAATTTGTTTTTCGAACAGGCTCCGCATATGCAACGTCAGGATGCCTTTTTTCTTAATTTTTAATTTAACGCTTATTTCCATACAATTTCATCCGTCATTAGTAACAAGAACTTAAACCCGAGTTTCGAAATGAAAGACTATCTTTTTTTTGAAATGAAATGTCCAAGGTCTAAACTTTTCCTGGTTGGTAAAGAGAGCTTGCTTCATTTTTACAAATTTCTTGGCATACGTGGAATTATTGGTATTTATATGAATAAATTAAGTTGTAATTAAGGTTTTCCTCATATTCGAGTACGAAATTTTGAATTTCAAACTTAATATAAATGAATATCGAGGTAAAGTATCAGCTTGATTAGAATAAAGTCCAGAATTTGAACACCTAACTGCTTCAGCACCCCAGAACAGTCAAAATAAAGGAAACCATTCCGTTGAGTGCACATACTTAAAGTGTTTAATTCTCGAAAAAATCGTTCAAGCATTCCTCCATCCAAAACCGTGTTAATCCACTGCAAATGTTAGTGCATTGTGGATGCATCCATTGCCGATTATACTTCAATAGAGTTTTTTGATCCCTGAACGTATAAATTCAAATCCTCGTGAAATAATCGAGATTGAAATGGGTATTGTTGCTGAAGATGATTTAATTTACGAAATTGGCATCCATTTGTTGTTTTCACTGCATAAAGGATAGAAAAAATTCTGTAGTGCGTGCTGAATTATTTTACTTGAATTCATAGCAACATTGTCTCGAAATGATAAGATATTTTTTATTAGAAAGACCAGGATAAACACACATCAATGTTTCCACACCATCTACACTTCAATTCGCTCGAACTTTTACGACAAACATAGTAGTAATCTTGACTATGCAAGGATAAACTTTTCTTTCTTTATTTTGAGTGGGTTTACGCTGCGAAGATTATCCTGAATTCGGACTGTGAGGCATTGTTTCGGGACTGATTCCAACAGCGAGAATACTGGGCTCAAAGGGTTTATTTCTAAGTAAGTCAATGAAAGTCTAGGTGATTTCCTCAGTAACAAAATTTTTTTGAAAACAGTATGTTTCTCGGCATTAGTGAATATGAACAACTATGAAAAATACATATATCTAAAGCATATAACATTATCCTCGATCCACAACAAACACATACTTATAAATGATCACAAGCATGTATGCATGTAGTTATAATGAAAATCTTCGACAAAGGATCACATCAAGGCCTAATGTACTTTGTCCCGGTGATTCAGCTCAAAAAACTTTCAATATGTTTTGAAGCAGCTGGTCAACAAGTTATAATCCTTCAAACATGATTTCGCAGATGCGTAGAAATTAATATTCTGCGTGGAAATCGGGTATGGGTCCTAATCTGACGAGGAGGCTAAATGGGCACGGCAAAAAAAAAATGAGTGGAAACAAATAAGAAACAAATTTAAAAAAATATTATCCCGACGAACCCAAACAAAAACAAAGAAACGAATATTATTTTAGCAATGTATATTTATCCAAGAAGATTTTGTTGTCTCAAAAGGACATCCACGGCACCTTTGAAAGTCACATGTGGGTGCGATTATTTAATCAGTTTGCCAACTGAAAGAACTGAAACAAAAGTTTTAAAGCGCTACGTAATAAGTTACTCCAATTATTCCATCGTAGAAACCCAATTAGAATCCTTTGATTGAATCAAATCCTTAGAGAAATCCAGACGACAACCAATGGAATCTTTTGTTGGAAAAGGATTTTTTCTTTTCTTCAAAGAAATAAGTCAACAAAAATGTCTAAGCAGGTGGGCGAATTTTGTCATTATGATCATACTTAAATAAAGCTCAACCAAAGATGGTAAAATTTCAAAAAATCTATTTCGAAAGAAAGATTTTGATGGGAAAGTGAAGTGAAGCTTTATAAATTGGCTCCACTCTTCGTGCATACAACAATAACAATCACAGTCATATATGATTCCGAATTGAAAAAAATTTTCAAATTTTTCAAAATGTTCTCTTGCTTTGCCGAAAGAAAAGCAAAAGCAAAATCAAATTGGATTGACCAAGTAACAGAACATTAAAAGAGTAAACCTGATAGTACTTCATGTGGGTTTTGTCTTATGTAATCAGTTTATAGACAAGTTCCGGTAAATTCCCCATTGAAAAACAGTTGGCCATCAAAGAACTAACACCTACAGGTGATCAAACTTCGGGGACAGACATGTTCTTTTACAGACTAAAAAGTGGTTCTTAAAATTAAAACCCTCAAAAAGAGCTAACGCTTGCGACAACTTCATTCGAGTACTAAGCGTTTACGCTAGAGTGACCTCGGTTGTTCTGGATGCAAATGGATGCAAATAAACCTTCGAAGGATACTCGTTCAACGAGATAATCCCGATACCGGGATGATTTCGTTAACGTTAGAATGCTTATCAGCTTATGAAGCTGTAACCCATTCAAAATAAGGAGCGAAAATAGTGCAGCCCATCATTTACAAGGGCCGGCATTTAGCCCTCCTGGAACTGAGCTGGAAAGGAGAATATTCGTGATAGATATGCGAGAGAAAGATGCAACTGACGCGAAACATTATTTAAAATCTTGAAAATTTTGACAAAACATTCACACTACTAAAAAAAAATCCATCAGAACCTTAAAAGTGAGGGCAGCAAGATTGCAGATATGATGAAAAAACCTAGTTCTACCATCATAGGTAGCTTAAAGTGGAATGGAAGCTGAGAAACCTAAACAAAATGGCCATAAAGAATCAAAATATTGTGCCGAGTGCTATCGTTGATAGGATGGCCTTGCAGAATTTAAGCCTGGAACATGGACAAAAGGACAAACATCATCTGCTTACAGATATCAGCCAATGGGACAAGAATAAGACAAATTTGCATGTGACATGCAACAAAACGCAATGGAAGGCAACAAAGGAAACGCAACGCATTAGTTTGAAAGAAGCCACAAGCCGATTTTCAGAAAATCCACAGCAGAAGACCAATCCTAAGGGCTTAAGTTACCAGGTATCAACAACGCTGAGATTCTTAACTCATAGATCTGAAAATCCAGACGTCCTACGCCATAATCAATAAAGTTGTAAAACATGGGAATAAAACAGATAAGAAGAAGATTAAGGCAATGCAAGCGAACAAAATAGGAGTTCTGGAGCAATGTCAAATTTAAAGTTCTGTTAAGAATTCACCGTGGCTGAAAGCAGATATATCGGTTTCTAAAACCTCTTTAGAAATAAAAGGCATAGAAACATCGTAGAGACCCTAAATTGTAGGAGAGAAAATTATCAGAGTCAAACAATAAAGAGTCAAGAGAGTCAAACATAAAGTCGAACTGTTTAACGTGAAAATCTGCCACGAAAAGCTATAGCCTTACGGTCTCCGCAAACGGAGTTAGAACAATGTGTCAACCACTACCCCCCAAGGTCTGAAACAAGTTTCAGTTCTGCGTCCCAATCTTATTTTAGCTATCTTAACTCCCACACACAACTGGTGCATGCTCGCCATACTTTCAAGCCTTTGAAACGACTACCACCACGTTTCATTCAAAGACTGACAGTAGTAATGTGGCGAACTGACAGTAACCTGTCCTGAACGTCCCCTAACCCGAGCCTCAGATACAACACAGATAAGGTTGTGCTTTTCTACAGTTCGAGAAAAACTATCAGTTTTTGCTCAAGACACACGAGACTGATAACCCTCATTCACGACCTCTGGTACATGGAATGGCATCTTCCATGATTGAATGGACTAAACGGAAGTTCAGACCATCAGCCCCCCTACGTCACCATAGCACAAGTCAATAGGGCCCGGGTTAATAATCGTCACTATATGAAATCGACATTTTGACGCCCACGTTCACAGAATTTAGAACACCTTTTGGCACCGTGAACAGTACTCGTTTCGGTCCAACCTCAACAACTGCGATCTAAGCTACTTTATTTCAGCATACCATTTCCATTCATACCATTCATACCATTCATTTCTTCTAGTTCTCTGTTCAGCAGTTCGGCATTCAGCAAAACGTCTGTCAACCGTTCCTCCAACGCACATCGATCAGGGTTCATTCCACTTTCCCGCCATACACCACAGGCCAAAGGAGACAAAATAGCTCGTAAAGTGACATCATAGGTACTAGCTCTAGTCAATCCATCCCAACTGCCACCTCTCCTTCATAAAATTACATCTTTTCTTCTTTACATCAGTTCAGCGGGTTTAGCCATCTTGCAACATTAACTTACAAAAGACCAAACGAATACAATGTTCAAATCAGCTTTGAATCCACCTTCCGGCTACCCTAGTTGGCTTCATTTCAACTTCAACAAGCTTACTCGCTTCTTCCCTCCCACTTTACAGAGGCTTGGGGTTGTCATGATGGAGTCAAAAAGCGAACTCACACCAAGGCGTGGTTCCCGAGTCAAAAAGCTTCAAGATGAACAAATTCTAGCAGGTTCCATGAGTGTCCCAAAGGAACGCGATGCGAAAATCTGGGCATTCTTTGATTCGCCAAAAGGTCGATCTTATGCAATGCGATCTTTTGCATCCCTCGCATTCAAATACCACAAAATATTTTGAAATGAATCTGTTCAGAAAAATCTCTGCTTCAAATTTAGCCTAACGTCCTAGCAACAAAGTCGACGAATGCCTAACTGTAGCATGCTCTATTCTGTACTTCTCAAAAAAAAAAACTAAGACTGAAAAATCTGGCTCATGTTCTAGGGCAGGCAAAAGCTTTGGCATGACCCGAGTCCTTTATATTAATGAGCATCGCAATGTAACTACGTCGCTTCACTTGCCCAGAAGAAGCCAAAAAAGGGTCGACATCATGTCTGAAGCACACAACTCAGACGTGGAAGGATGGTTTCGTGACTACTTCAGCTGCTCTGGTGATCTTGGTGTAGAATTTTATTGAGGTTTAAGTTCTGTGTCAGCAAAGATCAAAGCTCCGTCAGAGAAGATGGATTTTATCTAATGAGCCAATGTTATCCTTCTACATCAAGCTCGACGATGGCAATGTCATTATCCTAGAACAAGTTCGACAAGCTGAACGAAGCTGTTTCTTTCCCCTAAATGACAAGGAAATGTCAAGAGTCTTCGCAGTTTTAATTGGGTACACTTTCTCTTGATTTGGGAGGGAAAAAAGTACTCAAAGTGGTGACCAGGTCCGTGCTCGTCATTGTGAAACTTGACAATACCCAAACTTTTCGCTAAAGTGACTGCATGAGACCATAACGCATGTGATGTTCAGTTCGGGTTTCTTGGTTTCTATGGATCATAAATAAAAAGTCCTTGAGAATGACGGGTATAGGAATAACTAGCGCGATGTCTCGAAATCAGTGGTAGTAGTTCTCCATGCGTAAGAAACTGACTCCTATCTATTGCTTGGTATCTTGGTTAAGTAGACGCCGAAGAGCTTGCCAGGAACCAGTAGCAATAGTCTAGGGGCTAAAAACTAAGAGAAGATATGATGAACTACACAATGTGTTTTGTTATGTCTGTCGGCAATATCATTGTACTCCATAGGACAGTACTGGAAGTCAACATAGAAAGGAGTGTAATAAGTTGTCGTAGATAGCTCAATATATGCACAGAATAAATAATTCCAAATATCAATTCAGTCTGTTGAAAACCAGAAAAAGTTAGGGACTATCAGATATTATCTCATAGATGATATTTGGGTGGGCCAATGGATCTTGGTTTATATGTTAGTAATATGGAAGCTGGATTTACACGAAAACTTGAAGCGGAAAACTGGCCGAGGATAATCCTGGCAGTTTTGCTTCCGCATGCCTTTCACTTGGATACATTAAGCTTAGAGAACTCTATTGATTCTTCGTGTTCTCATTCAAAATGCAAGAAGTCATGGCTTCGGATGCAAAATCAGTTGATGTTATGAAATTAATTTAGCACTTCCGCCTTGACAAGCTGGTTGGCTCATCCAACACTTGCTTCCGTGAGAGTGTATGCTGTAATTAGACCAAATTTTTGCTCATGAAAAAGGGAAGGATACACCCATAGGTGACCTATGCATATGAACCCCGGTTCGTGCTAACACCACTCAGAAAGATCCTGGACGATGTCATCGAAGCCACAGAAAATCAAGTTCCTAAATAATTGAAGGATGCAATCCACCCTCAGTTCTATTGCAGAATTGATGAACGGAATCCAATGGGTAGAAGTACACTCATATCGATGGGTTGGAAACCTCCTCGTTGGCATGGCGGATGGACATTCTCAGCATTCTGGAGCCTTTGAAGTTACCACTGTATCATAGTACCGCAATATCTTACTGAATATTAATATCAACAGAGAATGGCGGTGATATATAGGATGCCACGAGGCTTCATTCTAAGTCCACATGGGTGTGTTTTACGTCGAGCTTTTGTGGCTGCAGTACTGTATGATATTGACCCAAAAGATAGTGTAGAATCAATCAAAATATTTGGGGTGAAAATTGATGCGAAGATGAGTATTATCGCCCAAAACTGCGGTCCGGCTGACAGGTCCGTAAAAGGACTCTCGGGTCTTAGTTGATTCACATGTACCACTACGAGCGAATCTTGAGTGAATTATGGCTATTTGTAAATGCAATAGAATGAATCGTTTTGGGCGTCTCCATGGTTTCGTCTACCCAATTCGAAAACTTGCAGTCGCTGGTGCTTATTCTTGTTAGAGAAGGTCACTTTCAGATTTTCGCGGTATAAGTTTCTCAGTTTATTCTCAGCTCCTCTAGTAGTAAAAACTATACAAAGGATATAACGAGAGTAGAAGCAATTTAACTCACTGCTAAGAATGAAGAAAACGAAGGGTCTAGACGTTTGTCTAAAGCAATTTTTATCTTATGTGATGGCCATTTTTTACTTGGAGACTTTTGAGATTTTCATGTCATCTTTTACAGCTTTGGAGATATCTTTAAATTTTAACGCCTAATTTGTATACTCCTCGCAATTCTTCACAAAAATATTTCACGCACACCCTAATTTTTCTTTCGGTTGTGAGCTTAACTCGTTTTTCGACCTAACACTTCCTTCTCAAAACATCATATCAAACAGGACTATTAGTAAGCTAGTTTTCCGTTAAGGACTTTTAAGTTCACTATACTAATAAGTCCTTCATATGAATACAACTTTGCCCTTGAACTTGAATTCTGTTTCATGCTAAGATGGCAGGATATACTTCTTATGTTCATCAAAGTTTTATTTGTTATTAGGTAGCAAGGATACAAGATCTACGAAGAACAAAATCTAATCCAACGTGGTTTCCTAATAGATAGGCATTTCTTAAGGTTTTATTATAAAAAACGTACCTAGATGCCTTGAACAAGAATCCTGTCCCTGCTCATTAGCAAAAAGAAACATCATTATTTCCAGGTAATTACTGAGCTCAAATGAACTCTCAGAATCAATAGAAATGTGAATAATTAAGGACTCCGGCTGCATCTAATGAAATCTTATCTTTTCTTCTTTTGCAATTGCGTTGAAAAACAAATATTGATTACGATATTGCATAAATTAATAGTGCGTGTGAATGCAATCATTCATGATCCACAAGTTCTATCGATCCGGCGGTTGATAACATTCCATTGTGAAAATATAAAAGGAATGCTATGAAAGTATTCCAATAGGAAATAATTGATGAAGCAATCATGAAAAGAAGTTGTAAAGGACTATGTAAATGGAGAGGAATCAGAAAAGGATTGCCACTCGGTTCTTATTCCTAGAACGTAAGATTGATTTCACTCAAGAAAATTTATGGCAGATAATTACATTTTCAATGGCGCTTTGTTTAGGTTATCGTTCAAGCGAAACGTTCACAGGATGTGCGAAATTTCCAACGAATACGAATGACAAAATTAGGGATTCCACAATTGATTTTCGTTGTCATGGGATCTGTCTTAACACTGAAGCGAGCAAACAAACAACTTACATCCAACCGTTGTTGCTTTTGACTTAAATTATCTGTTTAGAAACTCGCATAATCAACCTCATCCTTATTTCATTAAGTGCTCCATTAAGGTACCATTAAGGATAGTGAAGGCAGAACGTGGGTGTTGCGCTCATTATATTGTATAAGATTTACATATTACAGAATCTTCTTATCTCGGTTGAAACAGTCTACATTCTCGATTAGGATATAGAAATCTTAGAGCAGCTTAAGGATGCGTGGGCTATCAGGAAATTTGATTTGTATTTAATAATTCGGGATTTCTTTCGATTGGAGTCAGATATTTCGAGAATTTTCATGCATTTATTTAAAAACCGCTAAATTCATATGTTTTGTAAAAAGATAAACGTACTTAGAAGTAAGTTCAGCTGTTTTGGCGAAGAAGAACTCGGTTCGGGCTTATGAAAATGATAGACTTGCTTTAGTTTTTTAGAAAAAAGTCTGTGAGTCCTGTACATGCTCGATCTAACCAAAAACCAAATATTGATGAAGAATAAATCATCGATAATTCAACAATGCATTCTAGATCTTCCAAATCAGAAACAAGAAGAACAAAGAAACAATTGATCCCTTTTGTTTCGGATTAAAGTTTAAAGAGGTTTTCCGATTTCCAATTAATCAATAATTGAGGCCGTCCTTCAATGTTTTTTCAATGCAATGTTTTTTCTAAATGGTCAAGCGTAGACGAGTGGTTTGACGCATCCTTATGAGGAATGGTTAAATGACGTTGAATTGCAGGATCTTGCAGGCCAGTTCACTGGCCGCAAAAACAGGAATCATGTGTGCATCAAATGATTCTTTCAATATATTGATGTTGGTACGAGCTGTATGACATGTGGTGCCATCCTGTTGAAACCAGAACCATATGTTTCCGGAACGAGGAAGTAATTGATCATGGCTCTATAGCGTCACTTTTGACTGTTATGCTATTTCCAGTACCATGTTTGAAGATGTATGAACCGGCCCGTAAAGCATACCATACAGTGACTTTCTCCGGATGGAACGAAGTTCGAGCAACCGCCTGAGGTTGTACATCACTCCAAATGTGGCAGCTTTGTTGATTGACATAACCATTAAACCAAAAATGAGCCTGATCGCTTAGCAATATTTTCTTATAAACTTCAGGACTTGCAGCAATTTGTTCTTGGAGCCATTCACTGAGTCTAAACCGTGTCTGATGGTCGTTTCGAATTCAATTCTTACACAAGTTGGATTTTGTAATGTAAAATCTTCCTTAAAATCTTCCATAATGTGGATGTGCATTGGTTTAATAGTTGTGCACGACTCGCTAGATCTTCATCAATACTACATCTACAACTGCTATGGTTTAATTCATTACACACTGTATGACATCTGCATGAATGCGTATTATGAATGAGAGTAAAATTGGTGCACAAACGATCCATGGTTTATAGAATTAATTGTTCTATTAAAAGGGTTATAAATGACGTTTCTCGAATAGAATTTGTTGAAATAAAACTGCACAATTCATAGACGTTGCTCAGAGTTAATTTTTTTACAATAAAATGACAAACTAAACTAACTACAAAATGTATGACAGCTGTCACACCATACGTAGCATTAAAAAGTGTTGGCAACTCAAAATTTTATATCTCTGAAAAAAAAAACCTAATCAGTATGGATGAAAACCCGGAAGGTTATAAAAGTAGGTTAATAAAATGGTTAATTAAAATTTCGTTAATTACAGTTGCTGGAAACAATGTTTGCAGAAACCATTTTGGGCATGCCATGTCATTTTTCACCACGGATGCTATGGTGGGGAGCGCAAGAGTTCGATGGCTACTAAATGGACTGGCACACAGCAGGATTAAAGAAAAAAATGTATTCAGTGAGTTGATATTTACAATTCGCACATAAACTTTATTTAACTAATAAATATGAAATATTATTTAATTTTACTTTTACTAAATGAGTTATATCTTCAATTTTTGAATTCACTAAGCCAAATGTAAGCTAATTAGGGCAGCAACAAAGGACAAACTCAGCAATGAAGAGAGAAACTTATGATGCGAAAATGTCATAATGCATGACTACTCAAATTAGCATTCACCATGAACTGCTCGTATTTAATGAATTTATGTTTGCAGTGCAAACGGATGTAAAAGAGGATCCTGAAATGCCATTTCGTTGTTGGAAATTCAGATTTCAAAGTTCACTGTACTTTTTGCTCTCTTCATAATGAAACAAACATTTGAGCAACGCAGAAGTTATGCTCTAGGATAATAAGCCAGCACCGCTAACGAATCTGATTTTCACATATGCATACTGGCATAAGTTTCTCATGTTTGCAGGTTTATACGAATTCGCACGGTCATATCAATTACAAGGAAGTGCCATACTTTCACAAAGAGAGATAATTTGAAGTCGCTCTAGGATACACATATTCAATTTTGGTTTAATCCAAACGACTAATCAAATGAAATGTTGAGCGTTGAAGTGTGCACTAATGGAAAAATTATAAAACTCTTCTAAAACCACAAATTGCATTGAGATGGCTCACTTCGCATGTGTAGAGCAGAACAACTATATAATGCAGGAAATATTCTGAAGGCAAGCGTCCTCGTGTGTTTGTCACACACGGATCGTTCTAAGCAATCGATTACTCATCCTAGATCAACGAAATTAGAGTTGTACAAATTACTACCAGTCAACAAACATTGTGCTCGTGTATCCTTTGTGTCCTTAAGCGCGAAGATGTGTCTTGTAACAATCTGATTATAATTAGATATAACGAAAACGTTCACTTAAATGTTCCGTAAGTAATTTGCCCTCATTTCTCGTTTGATGAGTTTCGCCTTGTGCCCTAATCTCAGCAGGCATTAATTTGACACAGCAAATAATTACTCTTTGAAAGGAGAAAAAAGCCGACGCGTTCGGGTGAAAGAAGTGAGGAGTCGTTTTGCGCTCGAATAACACAATATCTCGCCCCTAAGTATCATCGTCCTGGATTTCATTTAATATTTTCGGGAAGCATTTTGAAGGGATGCTATTAATATTCCTCATAGAAAGGATCTGTTATAGAGTAAGGAAAGGCACAGATACGTGTAAGTGTTTAGCTGATTTCTTGATAAAATATCCTTTAGGGATTTTAAAAAGAGGCTTGATAAAAACTAAGAACGTTGCACATTTCATCTTATGATTCTTCTCAAGCACTCTTGAACAAAGAAAATTCAAATTATGCATAAAATTAAATCCTGAAAATTTCCAAGATAGTTTAAATGAAGTTTCATATAATTATATGAATATTATATTCATATAATTATACTGAACTGCGATTTCATTTTTCCAACTATTTATTGCCAAATAAATAAATGATCGAAAGGAGTATGTTATTTGCAAGAGCACTTGCTACGCAATAAGTTCCCGATTGCAAGTCAAAACCCGAAAACTGAAACAAAATAATTTCTATCCATTACAGGCATCCGATTCCCTCTTGTTTTGAAGAATAATTGATAAATTTAGTGTTGAAGAATAAATCGACATATTTAACCTCCATAGATAATATCGTTTAAATGTCCTCCATAGATTTGTTTGATTTAATGGAGTCTTGCTGTCCAATTTTCACTACTTTCTCACTGACATCGTGGGACAATTTTTCAAATGTTCGTCAGATATCACTTCTAAGGTCACGAATCGTTTTTGTCTGCAAAGACCAATAACTTTTCACAGGAAATAGTACTAGGATGTGAGATTACACAATCTTGGACGACAGTTAACTGTCATCTCATGTCATGACACAACCAGAAATCAAACAAGATCCCAAAAATGTCTTTCCTTTTTTCTCAAAATTATTTTTCCGTGTTGGAAAAATAATTGTGCTCCGTGTTTTTGTTTTTTTTTAAAGGTAAACGCAGAGATTTGGCATTAATTCGATGAATTGAAACGTTGGCGCGGGGAACCCGAAAATAAAACTTCTTTTGTCCGTTTACAAGGACCTGTCAGGTCACCCTTTTGTACATGGTTCACAAAACTGATGAGATGAAAGATGTTTTGAATAGCTTTGACTTTTTGACTTTTGTTAACTAGATTAGATCAGACACTAATAACCGTCTATTTAATACAAATTTCACATTGAATCACTTCACTCTGAAAAAAACGCGTAAAAACGGTGTTGCTGTATATTTGAAATATTCGTCGCCGCTGGCCATTATTAGCTTAGTGTTGCTTGTTTTGATGTAGAGGACAGCCGAAACACGCCCTCGACATCAACAAAACAAGGCCCGGTGGACCCAAGCAAATCTAATTTGCAGTTAAGTTAACCCAACGTGCTTTCGTCATAAATGCCATGGTAAACTGGCAACACTATTCACCGTTTGATTTTCAATTTCGTTGAGCACGTCAGTGAAAAATAACACGTTCCGCCGAAGTGTTTTAGAGTCAGCGTCGGACGGAACGTTCCCCAGAATCCAGGAGTGTCGCATCGTCATTCCGATCAGCATTTTGTGCATCACTGGAACTATTTTGCGTCACATTTGGAAAAAATATTTGCATTAGTTTCCGTATAAATTACGATTACCACAAAGAATATTGCCAATGGACAGTCGGCGTTTGAAAAAGGATGTAACAGTTATTTTGTTGGTTCACATTAGACTTGATTTTTAGAGGCAATTGTTGATGGGCATTGAGGCCCCAAAATATGTTTTGGGTGCGTTAATAAGCAAAATACAGTTTCTGGGCGCGTTAATAAGCAAAAATACTACTTATAAGGTACGGAAAATCTACGCGAGGTCCATGAAGTAGCATTGCATGAACACAAAACTGACTATTTGAGCTGGAGTTTGCATAAAAACTATCATTGAGCCATTTTTTCAAACAGAACATGATCCATGGTTATGACATAGTAGAGTAAATGAACGTCAATAGAATGTTTGCGTTGACAATGCACAACAAGTTTTTTTGAAAGATGAAGTTTTTTTCAATTTAACCGACCCTTATTTGCTTGCCATTTGCAACAGTAAATGCGCATGTTGATTACACACAAATGTTTTTATTCAATATAAATTAAATATTTTCAGATTTCTAGATTGAAAATTTCAAATTTATTTGCGCTCTCAACTAGTTTTGAAGGCCAAAATTAATTTTACCTCAGCGTATTTGAAAGAATGTCAATTATTTTTTGAATAGTTTTGAATTGTTAAAACCTCTATCCTGGAACAATGATGATCGATTGACTTGAATCATCAGCCAGAGCCAGAGTAAGCCGATTTAGAGTTCAGTGCTGACACCAATTTTACGAAATAAGGTCTGTTTCGTGGAATAATGGGGATGAATCATAAAGCGGCTGCTACGCGTTTCATGTCGTAACAACATTCGGCTTTTGGTAGTCAACTCATCTTTCTCATACAACATTAGTTTGCGAGAGGCTTGAAAGCTGCGGTTAAGCTCCTAAATGGAGAGGGAGATTAACCTTCACGACTCTCAAAAAATTGAAAACACATAGAACGTAACATATAGTCAAGATTCTTGAGGACAAACAGGATTAACTCTCAAAATGTTTAACGACGCCCACTATTTGACGCATCGTTACGCTTTTGATAATCAAATGGTTTGACAACACTCAGAAGTGAACCTTTCGCAGCTATTTTGATTTTGTTGTGTTCTCTATTCTATAAACATCCCTTTTCAAACATCCCCAATAATGTCGTATTATAGTGAAATCCTTCACAACCAGCGACCCAAATTGCGTAACTTTCTCGGAGATAAGCAATCTTTTTTGGTGAAACTGCTCTGAAGCTGTGGATGACGCGATTTTCAACGACTCGCTGCCAAGTTCTTGGATGATCCTGGAACCGGAAAAAAATCCAAATTATACCATAATGGTTGTACGATCAGAATTCCCATCCAAGAAATCGTAACCCTTAACTTTAAGTGGAACCTTGATAATTACCTGCAAATGGAACGCCTTAAGATATCCACTTGTTCTGTACTCATATGCTGTCGTGGTCATAGAAATTGCATCACTTAAAAAAAAAGAAGGATCTCCTTAAACCAATGTCGTTCCTACCTTTTGATATTTTTTAAATGTTTTGCAAAGGAAAAGAGTATTTTAGGAGCCATGAAAATGGTTGAAACAGAAATGAAACATGAATAACATTCATAAAATCATAAAGAATGTTTCTAGTGTTAACGAGAAATCTAGTTTCCTCTCGCTAACTGTCTTAACTATCCAAAAACACAATAGTTTAGTCAATAAAACATAATTTATCTTACAGGTAAATACCATTTTAAATATATTAAAAATTAACTTGCCAATTTGACTCTATGGTATGGAGCAGAATCGTCTTGAAAAATAAAATGTTTCCACAGTGTGTAAGATGGGAATTCATTGAGGAAATCTAATTCTTTTCCCACATTTTTCCAATATTCTTCTACATTCACCGTCTATGAAGAGTTTTGGCGAATTCCAAAGTTGGAGTAACATCCCCAGACCATCACACTTGCCGAATGTTTCACTGTTTTTATAGTTCAGGATTCGTCACATCTTTCATTTGGCCGAAATCTTATAAATGGAGCACGGTAACAGCTGAAGATGTCAAATTTACTGTCATCTGAAAATATCACTTTCCTTCAGTCATCCGATGTCCAATTTTAAAAATTCTGTGCCCAATTTCAGGAAGATTGTTTCATTTTTTTGTATAAAAATGGGCTTTTGGCTGATTTTCTTGTCCAAAACATATTCTCTCTCTGCAAACTGATTCTCGACTTGCTTTCTGCTAGATCTCTAGATATTTTTGTAGCAGTTTTAAAGCGATTTTCCAAGGATAATCTCATCATCATGCGATTTGAACGCTATGTCTGTCTTCCTTTTTCCTCCAGTTCCTATATTTCGCTCTGTAGATCTCTGGGAATGATTTGTTTATTATTCTTACCACAGTGGATTTGTTGCACATCACCCTGCTTTCTCTCGCGAAGAAATTTCCGCTTCAGCAAACGTCACTTTTTCTATTTTTTCCTCACTTGACATTTGTTTGAAACTCAGTCCATTGGATATAATGAAAAGAAATAGGTGGTGAATGTTCGATACTCTGGGCAGAACTAGACTTTGACTCCCTGATTCCGTCTCTCTCTGATACTTATAGGTAAACAAATACTATCCCACTATTTGTTCACACATTTAGGATCGAAAAGATAATCAATATAGTCGTTGCAATTCCTTTGGCAACCATTGTATGAAACTTCCCAGTGAGCCCAATTGAGGATGTAGACGATATCTTGCCCAAAAAGTTTGACCCCACTATGCGGTTATTGGTAAGGCTTATGTCCGGCCAATGCAAAAAAATCCTGCTCTCCTTTCTGCCAGACTTCCTCCATTCTTTCTCCATTCTTTCTGCCAGACCGTCTCTGCAAGTCCAAGCGGCATTTGTAGACGCGCTACAAAAATCCATTTGGCTAATTTGTCATTTGCACCAAGTCTTGCTGGCATGCCTCGTTGCTTTTGTATGAGGTTCTACAGAAAGCTAAGGTCCTTGTGGCGGACAAGGATGGGAAAAGTCTGCAGTTACCTTATGGTTGTGACTTTTCTTCAAATATCTATAAGTTGGACGATAGACGAAATCATTATGGGGCTAAGATGGCTGAAGTATGAGAGTGTGAGTCTGCTGCCGATGTGTCACGGCGTCTTGGTCTTGGAAGAGTCCTTCCAATGCGGCTACATAAGTTTTTACTAATTCATCTATGCTTTTCCTTCGCTGCTTTGATGTTAGTAACCGCTCCTCGAATATCCTAATTCAAAGCCAGTCCTCGACCTGATCCAGAGGTAAGAGTCCTGTCTACAACTTTTTCCAATTTTTTCCCTCATTATTTGTTTATTATTTTAAATAATATTATTATGAATTCAATACTGTAAATCTATTACAAAAGAATTAAACAGGCGTCCACTAACGGGACAGGCGAAACTAAAAAAAAATATCCTGTCTAAAACAGAAACAACATTTGGATTCTTAATTCCAAGATTTTCGTGGCAAAATCCTTAATTTCTGGCATGTCTAGAAATGTGGTTGATTCTGGTGGTTGGTTGATTTCTTTTAAGTATAAATTACCGGATTTCTTCGTCATAGAATTTTCAAGAAACCTCAAGATTTTCGGAAGTACATTCCAGATCCTCCATTTATACAAACTGAGCGATACATTTTAGTTATGCTTAATCTAAGCAAACTGAATTAAAACGAAACTCAGAACTTCTATTGAGTCCCGTCTGGACAAAATTTAATTAATTCACTGGAAAAGTTTGTAGAACTTCATTTTGAGTGTTTGCTACATTCAACATTTGCGAAACAGTTTTCCCAATTGTCAGCACTAAACGTGCTGAAAGGAGAAAGTCATAAATCAGTTATACTAAGAAATCTCTTAGCAATTCCGTTCATTAGTAATTCCTTGAATCAATCTAATGAAAATTAATTCAGTGCTTACGAAGAATCAAATGAAGTTAATGAAAAGCTTGCAGCTAGTAAACGTTTCATAGACATACACATAAATAGTGATCAAATACCCACAATGCTACAAGCAGTCTGACAAGGTGAAGTCGTTTGAATACACGGAAGAAATTTTCCATTTCTTTGTATTAATTTAAACAAGGAGACTCAGATAATTTTACGGAAGTTGTGTAATAAATTTATCCTGCGTCATGTATTTATAATCAAACAGAGTTTATGCAGTTTGTCAGCAGAAATGATAATGAATTAGCTATAATCAGCGTTTTTTTACCCATTTTAGTCCTTTGAGTCCCTTCAAAATCAATTAAGTTAATGGTAAACACCTGTCTGCTCGTTCGGTAGAGTTTGAATATTTTTATTCTATAAGTCTGACTAATTAATAAATTCCATTTGATTCTCTCTCTCAAAAAAAGAACTCCTGACTGGGATTCTGGTTGATTTAACGACTGACACGTAACGCATTTGGTATTCAGTAAGTAAGGATTCAATCCGTTGATTGGATGCAGATGACGTATAGATGATTTAATTTCTGTTTTCTATATTTTCTATTTTTAGTAAATTTCACGTGTGTACATTTTATTTGAGATTTGATATTGAAAGGGTTTTTGCTTGTTTCACTCAAAAAATGCATTTTGAATTTTCAAAATTCTACTGTTTACCCTATTATCCTTGCTATAAAAAAACACGTAAAAGTGTCTTGAAGAAAGACTTTTAACAACATTTCAACCTTTAAGAAAATCTTTAAAACTATGCATAACTTTTTATGTGGAAATTCTACCGGCATAAATTTGAAAGTCAAGAATCCTTAAATTATCCAATCCAGTTAAGAAGTTCTAGGAGCTAGGGCGCCAAATTTGAGAACGATTTTCAGGAAAGTATTATTTCCTCTAGACATCCTCTAGGTTTTCTGCCTCTACTTGACAAGAAGGTTTTTCATCTACATGGAGCCTTCAAGATACCTCTTCACTGGGTTCCGCGGGTATAATCCTCCAGATGAGTTTAAGAGGAATGCCAAAATGGAGTAAAAAAAACATTTAGAGTGTATAAGCAAGCTGAAAACAAGAGATGGTCTTCAAGAACTTGACAACTGTAGTGATACACAACACGAGTAACCCAGGACAACTCAATATGCAATACGCGGTACCAGTGAAGAATAAGTTTCTGACTAGTAACTACGACTAAATATGCGCAACGGATGCTGCTATATGCTATAAAAAAGTGAGAGCGTCAGTAAGAACACTAAAAAGAGAGGTTTCGAGAAAATTGAAGCGTCAAAGCAAAATTGAGGAAAGAGCCAATCCAACGAATCCAACTTGTATATCATGTATTAATGTAGCAACCAACATACAGACGTCTTTTTCCTACCACACAAGTGAAGACCGGACCTTAGTAAATCAACTCAGATAATAGAGGCGACGGCATTGTCAAAAAGGAGCAGAAAGAGGCGATCTAGGAGGAAGTCGTATTGAGCAATGGCAGTGATAGTAGATGACCTCAATGCGACCGAGAAGATTCATGAAGATCAACAATTTAGGCTGGAGGCAACCATGAAGACGAATCCTTCCAGAACAAAACCTCAAACATTTTCTACGTTCAGATGGACAGGGATGATACCGGACCAGCTGGAAGTGGATATTTATCACGAACACTCCTTAGAATATCTGGATTCTATTTAGACTAAGGTAAACAGCATCCTGATTGAGGAGAAATACGTTCCTCTCAAGGGAGGTATCACGCATCAATTTATTTACACCCAAAACGGAAAGGACACGACATTAAGTCTTTAAAGCATACTCTCACTGCCAAAAATGGATAACGAGATTCAAAGGTATCACTTTTTTGCAATAAAAGTAAGCCATCAATGATTCGTGTGCTTGGCATGCAAACAAGTCAAGCTCATCTTACAGAACGTAAAATATGTAACTATATTTTGGCTTTGACGATCTGACACCATTTTTTAAAACGCAAGCAAAATCCGAACAAAATGATCCAGGCAGATTGCACTAAAGCCAGATGAGAACAATCTGAGTGCTCAACATCTGATAAAGGAGAAACTGATAAAACATTGATCCAAGAGCCTCAACAATATGATGAAAAAAATTTTAGTAGGTAATGCAAAATCTTCAAATCTAATTAAATCTAACCTTGAAATTCGAATTCTTCATCAAAAATTGTCAGAAGAAAACTAATTTGATTTCACTATCTAGTGTCAGCACTACCGATTGATGGTTGAGGATTGATGATTGATGATTGATGATTGATGATTGATGGTTGAGGATTGATGATTGATGATTGATGATTGATGATTGATGATTGATGGTTGAGGATTGATGATTGATGGTTGATGGTTGATGGTTGATGATGTATGATTGATGATTGATTATTGATGATTGATGATTGATGATCGATGATCGATGATTGATGATTGAGGATTGATGATTGATGATTTCTGATTGATTATAGATTATAGAATGATACCAACTGCAACTTTCACGTTCTAGACGAGCATGCACGATGGAATTGGCAATTATTGGATGAGATGCAAACGCGCAACGCGTGCTAGGGGTAAGGACTAAATGGCACAAAAGGTGAGTCAAATTCAATAAATTCAGTTAATTATTTGTTTGTTTCTATGTTAAATTCGGGCAAAGAGATAATTGACAGACATTTGTTTACAAAATTAAAGTTGTAATCACTGCCGTCGCTCTAGTTACAACTGAAATATCGAAAGTCACTGGAGTCTGTCCCGTCTAGCGTGATAGTTACCAAAGGTTAAGCTGGTCAATACAAAGTAGTGAAAATACCCGATTTGTTTACCCAAGCTGCAAGAAATGGGTTACAACGTTTCCAAAACATTCAATAAATTATTAAATGTTATACAATAACATTCAATAACTTACAATAACTAAAAACATCATCCTCGAAACAACTAGCATATTGCAGAGACATGGGTAAAGATGCGTTCAAGAATACTAGTTGTTTGAAATTGAATTTCAAACGCCATCTCAGGGAACACAGAACTAGAAAATGACGGAAGCAATAAACAAAGGTTATTCAGAATTTGCGGAATTTCAGAAGTTGAAGTTTTCAGAATTTCAGAAGTTGAGATAAAGATTGGAAGAATGACAATAGAAACCTGAAAATCTTCGAAGTGATTGTGAAGAGCGAGGAAAGGAGCTCCCGATGTTGCTTCCATAATAACATTCAGTGAGCCAACTTCCTTAAACCTTCCTTCTTTAAACCAACTTCTTCCTTAAACTTTCAAAGAAATAAATGGGCTTCCAATGTGAATCCTTACCACGGCTTTTCCCCAAAAAATGAGGTGCAGGTCCCGTGAATTACAAAAACTTTGAACCATTTCGATTTGGTTTTGATTTTGTATCGAATATATCAACTATGGTTAGGGAAAAATATTCAAGCTAACCACCGGTAGTAACAACTATATAGAAGCCTTCGTTTGTTGGCCTGTCCTGCTGGAACGTGAGTTGTTAATTTTAGCTAGCAAAACTATCTGGTTCAGGGACCGGGAACTTGTCCAACATCCCCCTATAACAATCTGCATTCAATGTAATTGCTCATCCTGTTTGATTTTCAAAAAGGGCATTTCAATAATTCATCGTGTCAAAATCTCAGCCCCTATTATCACGATATGTAAATGAAACAGATTTTAATGCTTACATTTCAATTCTATGACATTACAAAAGGGGGTATCTGCGTATTTATGTTCCAATTAAGACGAAAATGAGTATGACCTGCGAATAAAATAGCGGCGAGCAGTAAAAAGGACTCGATTGTTGGCTTACATGTTATATGATCATGTCCTCTGGCGGGCATCTTGCAATTGAATTTTGTAGGATCTTTTAGGTCAACTGACTTTAAGGTTTTAATTTAAATTTTAATCTTTAAATTCAATTTTCAGTCTTTATGTAAAATATGGTGTCATACGGTCTATCTTTATCTACAGTACCCATGCGGTTCATAATTCAATGGCTCTGATGGTCTCGAAGAGATTGATTAAAACTTTTCATACGTGCTACTATTTTTCATGATTTTTGTCACTTAGATATTTATCTTTCCAATACAGCTTCCTTTCCATCAATTTTGATCCATTTTCTAAGAAATGAATTGTTGGCACACCATTAAAATGGCCGAAACCCGTAAAGTACTGCAATAATATGTCCGCAGTACGGTCACAGAACCACAATTTTTTACAATAAGCTCAAAACAACGCCCTTTTCACTTGAAATGCTTCAGTACGACTGCATGCTCAAAGCTCAGGTCATTATGCAAGTATAATACCTTGGACAGAGAGTCCAAGTTTTTTCACATTGTAACTATACCAACCTTAATAAAAGGTAAGAAGTTCTTCTGATGTTAACTTTAATATGCCGTCAAAAACTAGTTTCGATTTCTTTATTTTTCCTAGGCATCTACCAGCAACAAGCATTCAAACCAGAGCGAAACCGTTAACTAACTCTAACAGTCTGAAGGCTGTCGCAAGGAAACGTATATAAATACCTCATGTAGCAAATAAAGTGAGCTTTGCCAGATAGAGAGCTTATAATTGTTAAGATGAAGGTGAGTAGAGAGATCACGATGTTTTGTTTTTGAGATGTATTTGAGAATAATTTTTTTTGTGGAATTATATGCATATTATATTCTGTATGAATTCAAATCGAAATGAATGCTAAAGCGCATTTCTAAGAAACCCCGTCTTAATATGCTATCTCCACCAAATTTTGCTTACAAATACTAACACAACTGGATTACTTAAGGCGGAATATCATTAGATTGAGTGTCTTTTCGTTGTTTTAGTGCTTTTCAGTGGTAACGGTATGGTTCAAAACATAGCAGAAGTAAATACAGCGCTAACACACACGGGTGACCTCTTTTCAGTCACAACTAGAAAAATCCTGAGCATATTATTATATTCCAATGATTTTGGTTGAATCGCGTTAGATCAAGAGTTGGATCGAACCACAGTGTCGCTATATAACTAGAGACTTGACGTTTCGAACAAACAATCGGTTCATCAATTTTCAGCCAAAATAATGGGAATTTTCTTGTATCGGTAAATTTTTTTGATTGATGAGTCACACTATAGTAGTAATCTTCGCGAATTACATAAACATATTGTCACGGTCACTGAAAACTGCCAAATAACTTTTCCTGAAACTCAACAGCGAAGCAAAACGAGTAGTACAAATCAATGAGAAGAAATCAAAACTCGTGACGCAATCGAAAAAATACAGCAAACGCCCAAAATATTACAGTTGGTGAGTACAATATCGAAAATATAGGCGAATTTGTGTATCTAGACGTGAAAATAACAAGAACCGCCAATGATAGAGACGAAAAACGCCGAAGAGTGCAGCTTGCAAATAAAACATTTCATTCTGTTTCTGACAGCTATGAAGTCGAGCTGCATAAACAGGAAACAATAGCTCCAAGTATACAAATCGATGATAAAGCCTACGCTATGTAGTGAGTGTGAAACATGAACCATAACCCAAACATTCGCAAATATATTTGACACCTTTAAGTGACAGATCCTAAGGCCGATAATTGGAGCGAAACTGGACGGGGACCAATGGCGTATTCGATACAACCATGAGCTGTATGAAAATTTTCGCGAATCGAAGGTCTCAACAAATGTAAGACTGTGGAAGCTGCAATTAGTTAGCGATGTTAAGCGTATGAATATAGAACGGGTACCCAAAATTATATTCTTTGGGAGAACTGAGGGCGAGAACCAGCTAGGAAATCAAGAAAACGCCGATCCGACCCTGTTGATGAAGACAATTTATCACTTCTTGGAGGACGCGGTCAATAGACGGAGAGTGAAGGCAGGAAGTGGAAGTGAAAGTGAAGTCAAGGCCCCTAAAATATCTTCAAGTCACAAAAAATAGCTGTGAGAGTATGTTTGGTGAAAGGACAGGTGTTGCAGTATTGTTAAAGATGATATTGCAATAATTGCTTTTTGAAAAATGCGGACATAGCTGAATAATGTTCTTTATTTATGCAATATAAACGTTTTTTTGCTAATCACATTCCGTTTTGAGTAATACTTGTTTAATACAAGTTTAATAATGTTTGAATACTTGTTTTTTGGTGGTTGATAAATATTCCTCTTATCTGGCGTGAGAAAATCAACAGGAAAAATTACCGTTTCCAGAATTGAGGGATCAAGGATTATGATTGCGTATAAAAATGAACATTTTCTTCGCCAAGAATAAATTGATTTTCGAAGAAGATCGCAGTAGGTTAAGGACAACGCTAAACTTCTAAAACTATTTTACACATTTTCGCAACTTAAAAACGAATTCGAAAACAATCAACATGAGTTCCGTAAATGAAAGCGGTCTTGATAAATTAAAGAATAAATGTACCGGGTAAACTTCCCTTTTGCTAATGCGACAAATAAAAAACTTGCTTGTTGGTATTTCAAGTAGACAGTGTAGGTATTTAAAATTGTGGGAGTAAATGTAAGGTGAAACCCTGCGTCAAGGATTGATTTAACATAGAGTTTGCTGTTAAAACTAAATTAAATACACCGAAAACCGTCAAAATTCAATAAAACTATCTGCATCAGTCGCATCGTGCATTCAGTATTTAAGTTACAACGTCCGTTTATCCTTGTTTCCATAGCTGTAACTTGCATGCATATCACTTATCCTGGAAATGATTCGAACTGAAACTGCATTTTATAAAATGTCACGTTTCTGCAAATAGTTTCACATGCAAACATTCTTGTACTTAGTATCCTGGCATCATAGCAAGTGCACATTTTCACTGCAGAATATTCTCACGTCATACTGTGAAACAGCCAACTGCAGATATTACTTTCATTTGAAAAACGGCTATATTCTCGGGTCCTGCCCCATCCTTGCATATACTTTACAATTCTCCTCCATATTTCATAAGATTTATATCGCTTAAGCATATTGCAGGTCGGGAGTAAATTGAAAGCTTTTGTTATTGTTATAGTTTGCGAAGGATTATGCTGCTGATGCTTTTGTCCTCCGCAACGAAGAATGTGTGAAATTCAAAATATTGTTTCACGTCTGCTGTGCGAGTATTTGTTCGCAATCAGGAAATATGACATTGTTTCAATACTTGGTTCTGTTGCATGCGTTCGCTTCAGCGAGTCCTTCTTGGTTTTCATTATTATTTTGAAACAATTTCTTAGCTACATTCTCAAGCCGAATTCCCGTTTCTTCTAGAAAACTTCCGAAACTTCTAGGTATCACTTCGAATGCAAAACAAACTCGAGTTCGCCGCGAAAACTTGATTAATTTCAATACGTTTTATTGCATTTTCCTTTGGACTCGAAAAACGTTTTTCACCTTATCTTGCAAAACTCTCAAGTCGTAGAAATTACCAAAGCCACTTGTCATCGTACTCTTTGAACTTTAAACTGTTCTCTAAAGATTCAGACTCTGAAAACTATCTGCGCGAAGTCTTTCTAGGCATGTCATAAGCTTATAATTAGGTCGAAGCAAGGTGAAATGTTCAGCTTCCTTTCACTGACTACTACCAACTTTGCACAATGAGTTTGGAGAAAAAAATTGCTCCTTATGAACTACCTGGAAACTTGCCTTCATATTTCTTGTAATGAACTTTCTCGTTTCATGAAAACTTTGACGCAAAAAATATACACCACAAGTTAGATAATTTTGCTGAAAGCCAAACTTTGACAATTGCTTAAGGAGCTATAAATGAAACATGAGGGTGAAAAGGACATTCACAAAGGAGCGTTTAATATTTACTTATGAAAGAAGTGTCGTGGTTACGCACGTTAAGGCTGCACGGTTTGTTTTATGTTAAAGGCAGACTTTACCTTATAAATTTTTAATAGAATGGTTAGATTAAAATTAATCAGTACAAAAAAATATTATCATCACATTTTGTTGATAAAATCTTACATAATATTGGATAAATACTATAAATGTACGTAACAGGATCACATTTTTGTAGCCATTTATAATTAGAAGAAGGTTAAGCAATCAGTACATTTACCCAGCTGAAGAAGGTTCAGCAATAGTATGTTTGCTTTGTTTGCTCTTTCTCCGGTAAAGCTCTCTCCAAAGCTCTTGGTTATCTCAAGCATAGGAAAGTCGTTTGGAAAAACTCAGTCTACTTTTTTCTCTTTTGCAGATATCCTTCTACTTCACCTTATTAACAATAAATTTCTTCCAGTTATTTTAACTATTTTGTTGTTAACAGTTGTAACAGGTAGAAATAGCAGTTGCTCACATGTGGCATGATTAAAATAAACTAAACAGTTCAAACCAGAAGCATAGCGTGACATCTAAAAAGCACTCTCACACCAGAGAGGCATCACGAAGAAAGAGGTACGAATAGCACAAGTAGCAAACGAAACGAGCTTTGCTCGTTAGAGAACTTTCAAAGCAAGCGCGTTACGAGGTTGGAAAGATTGTGATGTGTAGCTTTTAAGCGTCCATGGTTATGAGAACAGCTTTTCCCAGTGTAAAAGTATACGTGAGCCATTATGAATGAATACAAAATTTGAAAGCATGTTAATGTGCCGCTGAATATCTGAATACCGCTGTTTTGTGCTTAGGCTGAGCAACGTCTTTGGTTCACATTGAAAGACTTATATGAATCAATTAAATGAAAATGGATCGTATTGCCTTATGTTCTTCGCAAGTCACAAAAAAAACGTCATTTTTGGGCAATTGGTTGAATGAATATGAAAAGTGCATATTGTATTAACTCATGTGAATAAGAAGACAATATGCACGCAAGTGAGATCCACTACTGTCAAAATGATAAGCTGGCACACATAACGAGAAGGGCATTGAATTTTGTGAGTGCTGTCGCAAACTTACAGGACACACTGAGTTGTTGGGAGAGAAGAAGCGGTCTATGTTTCTTCGAAACGTCAAACGGTCATTGACGTCTATGATATTTTTTTGCGTCCCCTGTCTTTTAATGTATCTATTGGCAAATGCTTTTTTAACAAAAGTCCACATCACGAGTTCTTGTCAATTTTAAAGAAAATTATTCTGTGAAATTTTAAGAGAGTAAATTGTTGTAGTTTATCAAAAACAAAAATTAATCAAATTTAGTTGGTGACTGGTCGAAATTATCTACGTTAGAAGATGGAGGTTTACGGGCGTGTCCTATGGGTGGTAAATGAATACTTTGCTTACAAAAGAGATTATTTTGTTTCCGATCGATAACGATAATATCGATCGTACCCAGTAACGTAGCCTAGAAGCGTTTGACACATTATTTCGGGCCACTGTCCGTTTACATTTCATGGCTCAATCAAGTTACATTTATCCCTTCTTAGTGGACGGAGGAGCAGGACGATTGCTGAAGATTATATCATTCCATCCTTAATGCCTCCAGCGGGCAGGTATGACTATTATGTTAGGATTGCCTAAGCGTGATGCATTAGCATCTCTTCGATTAAGGTATCCATACAGAGCTCTGCCACTTTTCCGGCAAAATAACTGTAGACGACAGGCATCATCTTTCTCTCCAATATAGACCTTACGCTTTGGAGACCGTTACTTATCAATCTTATGCAAGTAAGGCCATGCAGGTTGGACTGAAATAACCATGTCCACTAGAAAGCCCATTCGGGTAGAGAACAGTCTTACCATGCTTTCTACTTGGCCATAATCTCAAATCGCTAATGAGCCACGCAGTTCTTCTTGCTTTTAGCTAACTCTCTCAAAATTATTGTCTTTCATCACCAGCGACTCATTCTTCGTTATTCTTATGCCTTCTTAGATTGATTCTTCTATCCTTTATTGCAAGGAGTGTCACCTTGCTATAGAAGAGTATCACCTAGCTCATCACCCGTACGATTATCAGCATTACTGGCTTAGAGACTATACTACTTATACCATCCACAGTGTTCCTTTTTACGTTTCGCATAGGTGTTCCGCACCTTCTTTGGTGGAGCTCCTAATTGAGAGCTTCGAGATTGATGTCTAGATTGTACGAAACTCATCAGGAGTCGCCTTTTTGTTGGTCCTTATCCCCCAAGTTGACAGATTGCGAAGACTACTTGCGAGGTCTAACTAACCTATGCCCTGCTTCGCACCAGCTTAGAGTATCAGCAAGTCCAGGTTCTTAATTGATTGTATCCACTCTTCTAATCTTTCCTTGTGACTTGTTGTTCTTACTCTGGGGACTTTGTTGCCTGTCAGGATGACTACTGCAGTTAGTTAGCACTAAGCTGAATCCAGAATGGATATTCTACTCCACATCGAGACCGGCCGTTTGTGTCTGAGCATCTCCTCCATAGGAAGTGTTCTACAAGTCTGGACCGAAGATGGAGCCTTGTGATACAACTGATGTGACTAGCATCCTCCGTTGATTTTCGCAGGGTAATAGACTGTATCTGACAGAGATATTTCAATTCTGAAATATTCGCCTTAGATATTTTGGTATTTAGACAGAGTTTTTCAGGACATCTACAAATTCCACAAGTCTAGTGGATCGAAACACATTCCTGGCATCCAGAGTCAATAAGGGGACTGCGCGTCGGTTGTTTCGACTGCGTGGATCGACTTTTTCTCCGCGACTGCACCTATAGTGAAGCGTCTTGCTTAAAAAACCTTACTGTGGTGGAGGCAGGTCCCCAGTGGCATACATGTCAGCGAATTTTCTCTTTGTAAGTTTTCCAAGCCCTTTCTCGGCCTTGTATTTTGGATTGATAGTTTATGTGAAAAATGTCTTCACTTTTGTTTCTAAAATAAATTTCAAATTATCTTCTAAATTTTTTTGGAGTTCAACACCCCTAGATTCCTTTTTTTCGGACAGCACTCATAATCAGGAACCAAGGAAACTTAAAATCTAGTCCAGTTGTGAGGTGTGTCCATTGTAATTAATACTTAAATGTCTTATTTTTGATAGAAGTTTGAAGATAGATTTATTTCAACAATTATTCATAAATCTTTCCAGTTTTTAAAACGAAGAAAAATAGGTCAGGGGTTCTAAGGTTCAATCGTAAACAACAGAAATATTAAATATAAAATTAAACCTTATATTTAGTTAAGTAAAACCGTTAGCAATATGTGGATGTTTCATTAATCTCTTTGGGTTTATATGAAACAAACGACCCCTTAATAAATGCAGCATCTAGGTTCATTACAATATTGTTATAGTGCCTAACTTCATTCCTATGTTAAAACTGCGACAATAACTTATATAGCCTAACACGTAAACCTTCTTTGATATACCACAGAGCAATGTCCTTAAGAGATATTAAACAAATGAAAATTCGCATTAGCGGTTGCGTAACCACTCCGCAAAATTATAATTGTCTATAAAGGTGGAAACAGATGAATTATGGGTTTCACCGAAGTAGGAAATTCCTGGTGTTAACAACGAACCAATTCTTACCAAGCAGTTTCTAGGAAAAAGGACTGGGACAAAACGAAGCCACGGCTTCGCACATAAAGACTTTGAATCGAATACACATATCTCATAAATGCTTTATCTATATTATATACAAAGTCAAATATGAAGTATAGTTTATGGCCACACATTACCACACTCCCTTCCTGGCTTTACCATTTCCTAAATAAACAATTGAGAATGACAACTAGATCGATTTATGTGTCGCTGAAAGGGATATAGATCCATAATCAATAATACTCGAAATGAATAAAAGCCCGAAGTGGTTTGCAAGACATTTACTCAGATTAGATCATTACAACGCTTCCAGTAAATCATCGTCCTCCACATGATTTATCCTTACGAAACCTGCCGACGCAATCGAAATCATCGAGAGTTATGCCAACGCCTCAGTAACCATTGCTAGCTTATGAACCTAAAACCAATGGTAATGTTAATTAAAGTCAGTTTATTGAGAAATCCTTACAAATGCAAACTTTGAACCTCGCTCCTTCGACTAAATTTGCACTTGATTATTCAGTTTTATTGAATAAGGAGCAACTAAACTATTAATTACACTTTCAGAGTGTAACATTTTCCAGTTGCTAATTCACACATCGTCCTCTGACATGATGAACTACTTACTCGGAACTCCAAATGAGTTAAGTCGAGTTGTATTTCCCGAGTCTTAATTAAACGATTCTACGAATGGGGCAAGTTTTAATTTATTGCCAACTTCACTAGCGCTTCCATTTCATCTCCAGCATAAATATTTACCGACTGTCATTATTATGGAAGTAGCGACGAGGACGACAATTTCGCTTCTAGGCAAAGCACTTATTAAAGCAAAGGATTATGAGTCACGTATGGAAATGTGTGTGTTTGTCGGCATATTCTCAGCTAGGTGGGATTATTCAAATCGATTTGGGAGGCACGAATTCCGTCAGCGAGTCATGTGTTCACGTATCTTATATGAGGCTACCAAACTGTGTAATTAGGATCAAGGGATATATTAATAATATTTTATGCTTGTGATTTGCACGAAATTTTTCGTAATACTTAGCGCATTCATATGGCGTTCCATAAAAGGTCAACGTTTTTTTGATTATCACAATGGCACGCAGTGTAATATGTTTAATAACTGCTTGTATTATTCATAAAGCTCTCTTTAAAGCTCTCTCTTTTGTTCAAAAAGAATATAATGTGGCTTTTTAGGGCATGAACTCTTTCAAGAGAGATGAATTGTGTATGACAAATGTCAAAATTGACAATTTATTAGTTGATGTTTATTATGGCTCGCCATTTTGATTTTTATTTACTGATGGTTCCCGTTCTAATTTAGGGTAGCCAGATTAAGTTTATTATCTATTAGGAATTGATTCAAATTTTGATTGCGAACATTTTGTTCAGTAATGAAGCTTAGTTTTGACTAACTGCATTTTCCAACAAGCAATATCTCTGTAAATGGACTGAGAACAGACCGAGGTCATAACTTGAAGCTGCATGGCATCCATGAAACAATAAACTGTATGGTTTGTTGTACACATAAATGGCATCAACCGAGTTACCGTTGCGGTAGATTGAGGACATTGTCGGACCATGGTCAGAATTTTTTTTTAAATTTTTCACCAAATTCAATCTCAAATCTATTCGTTCCAACGCAATGGCGCTAAATGGCATAAAACCAACGCAACAATTGATTAAATCGACACCGAAGGTTGGGGTTATCTTTATTATACTGCAATCACTTCGCGTTGACGACAACGAGCGCAACGGAGCTCCAACTGCTGCAGACTATTTCCATTAGATATATCTCAAGTCTGCGGCTTATAAAAATAAGACAACAGCTTTGGAAGTAAACGAGCTGTCAGTTGTGTCATTGACGAAATAAGACCATCTGTATTGGGACAAGTAATCGGAAATTGGGTTGATCGAATGCGTTTTGAACTGCTATTCGTTGTGACTAGTTACTAAGAATCCTTTTCCGATGAAAAATTGCATCGTTTTCATAAAGAATTTCTTGATTTTCGACAGATGCGCCGCAAGGAAAGTATTGATTTTCGATCACATACCACTCTTATGTCAATATTGTGGCCAATGAATTGTGAAATCTTAACCATAATTTCGGTTAAATGTCGATTTTTGAGTACATTTACAAAACGTTTTTGAATTATTTATCAGAGTTGATCGAACGGGAGGAATTGGAATGGTTTTATCTAAAAGCATTCATTCAACAGAGACGAGTGTTGTTCGTTTTTCGTGGCCCAACACTTCACTACAGAACTTGGGCAATGAGACATGTGAGAGAACGTCGTTTAAAACGTAAAACATATGAAGAGGTAATAATTTCCCTGAAGATAGCTGGATTAGCTGATATGCCAAGACTAGAAATAGAAATTCAAATGTCACAGCAGTGAGGTTTGAACCCGGAACCTGCTAAAATGATAGTCAGCGCTCTAAGGACTACACCACCTGGAGTGCTATGCACAGCCTCTGGATGTGAATTAGTTTTTCTATTTGCAGGCTTTTTATAATGCCTTTTTTCCTTATAGTACCTGAACTTAGAAATAGAGTGTTTTAGTAGAAATTGTCTAAAGTATAGCAAGACACGATGAAAGTTTTAATTTTCTTTTTTAACTCATTATCCTGATGGTGCCGATAACTTTTCTCGAGCTGAATGCCATACAGTTTATGGAAATTTTTGATTTACCGTCATTTTTCTACCTGAACCCCTGAAAGATGTCGAAAGTTTACCTCCACATCGAATAAATTAACGTCGAAAAAAATTGTTTTAGCTTGTGAAGTTCAAGTATAAAGTCCTCAGTCTATGCCGCAGGCGTATATAGTGAGTATAGTTGGTAAGAACCTGAGCTAGTGATGAAATATAGTGACGAAAAACGAAGTGATATTCTATGAGTACCCTTGTCTCAACATAACTAGTAAGCAATGTCCTAAAAATGAAAAAAAGGAGTTCATGTAGAAAACAAAAACTTTTCCCCGAATTCTCAGTCAACTACAAATGAGTCTACCATGAGTCGAAATGGGTATGTCGAAATGAATGTCAGTAACAATACTTACAAACGTAACACTGATTTAACGTAAACTGAGAGCTGTTCATTTAAGGTTGCAATGGTCAATGCCAATAGCAAACTGCTACTGGTTCTATTAGTTTGTGAATATGTGTCATAAAGTAGTTTATTTCGGCCTTCAGTCTTAGAGTTTCTGGTTTTAACGAAGGGGTGATGCAGGGAGAAAAGAGGAATTTATGAAAAGGAAGTTTATTGCTAATTTATGCGGAATTTATCTATGAGTAATAGTTTTTGTATTTAACAAGAGATGGCTTTATCTAGTCGGAGATTATTTCAGAAGTCTCCATTAGTCACCTGAAGGATGTTAGTAAGTCGCAGTACAAATTTCAATCATTTTCTTTTTATGTCTAAGAGATATCACCCGAGAGTATTAGGGAAGGGTGTATTGATACCAGAGAGAGAGTGAGTCGCTGTGTTCGGTACTGTTTGACAAGTGATCGCCAGTGAGGTTGAAGATTTCCACATCGAGCTGGACTTGTTCAAATTTGTCATTCAAATGAGTGTTCCATTAACAGGATGTTTCGTGTATTGAGAGAAATATCTGCTCCACGTCATTAACTTTCGGAACGCTAGTATGTATCGTATCTTTAAACAATTAGAATTAAAATCGTTATGTTACAGATGAATCCGTGTCGAGAATAGGTGCCAAGAATGCTTACGCGGACTCAGGAGCAACACCGCGAACCTAAAATCGCCACCAAGTATTTCACGAAGTGGTAAAGTCCTAATGTCCTCAATTCTTAAACCTTTTTCTATAAGGCTATTTGACATCTTTGCTGTACAAGAATAAGCAAAGAACCAGGATTTTAGACGAAGTATTATGGATCGGTTTGGATCCTAGGACGGCATACATGCACGGTATGTTTGTGAGAAGGAAGTGGTGAAGGCTTCGAGTCCAGCAAAGCCGAAGTGAACAAATAAAAAATATTTTAATCAGAACTGAACTTAACTTCTCTGGAAGTTATGAATTGGTATCAATTCCACAATATTGCCGTGCTTGTTAGTAAGTGTGAGTTAGAACTGATTGTTTTTCGTAGTTATTTTTCGGTAACTGTGCATTTGCAGAACTTTTGGTAGATCAATTTTTCCATTTTCACTTACAACATTGTAATTGATTTATACCCTTGCTAAGCTTACTCATGGATGCGGAAGTTCTGATCAAATTCGAAAAATTTGCTGTGTCATATTGGACAAGGGATGCAAAAATTCAGCAGCTGTTCTGTGCATCCGCTGCGCCTGGGTGCTCAGCGCGATCACAACCTGTCTTCAAGCAACATGTGTGAACCGGACTCGAAAAAGTCAAACAATACTGGTCTGGCTATCAAATAACGAGACAGCGCGCCTAGAGGGCGCCGTAGAGGGGTGGGGAAAAAACGAGTAGTGCGTTAGGTATCTAGATATCTTGTCTATGCACGTACCAAAAAACGTCCTCGTCACTATTATCGTATTTGTGCAGTAGCGGTTTGGAACGAACGTGTTTTTTTCTCGTGCCGAAAACCATGTGTGACGAAAAACAGGAGCAACGTATAAATCTCAAATTTCTCGTTAAATTGAAAAAAATCCCGACTGAGTACTATAAATTGTTGCAAGAGGCCTATGGGGACAACCCTCTATCTTGTGCGCGTGTTTTTGAGTGGTAAGTAAGCGGTTCAGTAAGGGCCGAGAAAGCACTGAAGATGACCAACGCTCAGGTCGCCCTGTCACTGTTTCAACTCCAGAAACAGTGACCAAAATCAACCAAATTGTGCGTGCAGATCGCCGAGGCTGTAAACGCCAATAAAGAAACGGTTAGACAAATTTTACACGAGGAATTACACATGCCAAAAGTCTGTGCGAAGTTGGTGCCAAAAAAACTGACTCCTGACCAAAAGCTCTTGCGTCAACTGGTCTGCTCAGATTTACTTGAAAGGTTAAAAAAAGATTCCGGACTGACGAAAAACATTATTACTTACGACGGAACGTGGATTTGTCAATACGATGTTGAAAGAAAGCGGCAATCGATGCACTGGAAGACGCCTGAATCGCCCAGAATCAAAAAGCAAGGATGTCCAAATCAAAATTCAAGGCAATGTTGATCGTTTTTTTTGACATTAACGGTATAGTGATGACTGAATGGGTTCCAGAAGGTCAGACTGTCAACCAAACTTACTATTTGTCAGTTTTGGCAACACTGTGAGAACGAGTTCGTAAGAAATGGCCCGAGTTGTGGAAGAACAACTCGTGGATTTTGCACCAGGACAACGCACCTGCCCATGACGCGCTATCTGTGAAGCAGTATTGGGCCGGTTAGCACACTCCAGTGCTCGAACACGCGCCGTAGTCGCCGTACGACTTTTTTTTGTTTCCGAAGATAAAATCTGCTTTGAAAGGGACCCGATTTGAGTCGGTGGAAGCGGTAAAACAAAAAACGGCAGAGCTCTTAAAGGCCCCTACCAAAGAAGACTTCCAGCACTGCTTTGATCAATGGAAAAAACGTATGGAAAGGTGTGTGGTGAGGAAAGGGGACTATATTGAAGGGGAGCATTCGAATGTAGAATAATTTTTATAATAAAACCCTTTTTCGTAACCAGTCTCGTTATGTAATAGCCAGACCTCGCATGGGTTGGACAGAATCCGAGTATGCTCAAGGAGTCAGGATATTAAAAAACAGAAGTGTAAGAGCGCAAACAGTAAAGTATAGAAAGGTTTAAACCGTCCATTAACACGCATTATGTATAAAACTTTGTGTACTTCGTCAGAGAAGATGACATTCTAAAGAAGAAAATGACCTTATGCAAAAATATGACAATATTGGTCTTATCGAAGACAAGAATCGGAGACTCAGACACCAAGAAAGGATGTTCGGTGTCTATGGATGCTTGAATTGTGCAGAAATGAAACTGAAAAATTATTCTACGAGGGGTTATGGAGCTACTGGTTGATTACAGAAATGCTGAAATTCACTTTATAAAAAACGCTACAATTCTTTCGCTTCTATTATTTCTTTTAAATTACTTATAAAAACAATGGTAAAAATAAAATAGGAGATAAATACAACCTAAATTAAGCTTGCTGCAAATAAAAGCTCGCTTTCAGAATAAGTTGTATTCAATACATAAGTATCCTACCGTTCGGGTTAGTCTTTGCTTGCCTATGATATTGATTGCTCACATCAATAAAGAGATTATAAAAAAAAACAACAGTAAAAACAAAACTTCAATTCACAATCCCCACTTGAAATTTATTAATATTCATAAAAACGACATTCAGACTGTCACATTTCCTTCTATAGTCCACGTCGTTTCATTTTGACGCTGTCAATCATGCAAGATATCGCAGATTGTGCCACTTAGGATGTATCTTTCTCGTTCTACGTATTGCACGCTAGGAGTGTTAACGCTATTTTCTAATTACGCTCCCGTGGCGATTTTAAAATTGTATTTATATAATATGCATGTCACCCAATGTGTATAGATTGTATAGATTTTCAAGCTATGTTAGGTGAATCTTCGATACATATGTAACATATAATTTATATCTGTCACACATATATATACAACCGAAATTTCTATGTTTGGAATATATAAATAGCGTATGGAAACCATAGAGGATCGATTTCATTAAAAGTCCCTTGCGACAAACACTCGCTCCAATCAATTAAGGCAGACAATTGAAACTAAAAAAGACGAGTCCTTTTTAATTAAGTGTGTTGTGTATCCGCTCATTACTTTCTGCAGTTGATTGAATTCAGGACAAGAACAAAATTCAATGAAAATTAATTAATCGCGCCACGTGAAATGTATTTAATCGAAATTTTTTTTCGAATTTCTAAGTTTCCTAAGCTTTATATCGCTCCTGGTTGCAACAATCCTCCCTTGTGATTGCTGTGAACATATAGAAATGCAGAAATGTAGTACGAACCGCGAGAAGCAAAGGTCATAGGAATACCATTCAAACGTTGTTGATTGAAAATAAATCTAAAGAATACTCAAAGGTTAATTTGATTTTATGGAATTGATCAATGCTGCAAATGAAAAGCGCATTTCAAGTAAAATATTTAACAAGCGACTGATATGCATGGAATATGAATGGATTAATTTAATTGATTCAGAAGGATATCAAACAAAAGAGGGCAAACCCTTCGAAGCGTGCAACGAAGAACCGCTGATAATATGAATTGGAAAAAGAAAGGAAAACTGCTTTTGATAAAGCGCGAAAATTAGAGCACGGAAATCGGGGTTCAAAAAACTCTTGTTTGAATATGCCTCTAACTTCAAGACAAAGCAAGAGAAAGGGGTCTGTTGAATAAGGGGGACGCTTGAGCAGTTTGAGCACTTTCTCCGCTGAAAACGGACGTTCAAGAATGCGAGAATCGGTGGATTATCGCGAAAACCAAGATTATGAGCGAACCAAGTAGCAAGAACCAGCTCCAAAACATTCTTGAATCGACGGAGGACAAACGTGAAACACAAGAGTAATCTGGCATTTATCGCATCGAGTGTTCTACTTAATAGGGTAAGTGTGCGTTTGACAAACAAAGAGACTTATTGGCACGAGAGTGCAGGGCCGTCTTTAAACTATTTGAGGCCCTGGGCACATTAGGATCATGGGGCCCCTAGGACCTTGAGAAAACACTATTTAGTTACAATAGATAAAGAAAGACAAACAAGGTTCTAAATTTATTTTTATTTAGTTACTAACTATAAAAAAATAGGAAATATAAAAAATAATCTACAAAAGTAACTCGCTTAACATAAAATCCTTAGATTAATTCTATGTTGATTGCAAAGGTACCCTTCTAGATTTAAGATGAGCAAAATCGTTAATCACATCTTCAAAATCTATGGTATTGAGAATATCACATTCTATGGACATCAGCGACAAACTAGTTAATCTCTCTTGAAGCATTGTACTTCTTAATTCATTTTTTATTCGTTTCAATTTGGAGAAGGAGCGTTCTCCGCTGCAGTTAGTTACCATCATACTTAAAAATATTCTCAATGCAATTTCTACGTTAGGAAATGTGTCTTCAATTTTGTTTTGCTTTAATAGATTATATACTTCCTGTACACTGTTAGATGCTTCATTTTCACTCTGAACATTTTTTAAGTATTCTTTTAAATGTTGACATTCTATTTCTAACTCTTTTTCATTTACATCTTCGTGATAGATTTGAGAAAATTCTTTGCATCCTTGTCGTATCTCTTCGGAATTCAGAGTTTTTAAGTGAAAAAATAAACTAAAACGTTGACTGACGGTCTCATATGAACTTTGTCGCTGTTTTAGATGAACACTCAAGGTATCGATTATTGGGAGAAAGGTTTCTACGTTGAATCGCTCTTTTCCATTCAATTGGACTGATGGCGCAGAGCCATCAAAAAAAATCAGCCGTGAGCTTCTACGTCTTGTTCTTTGAGATAGATCTTTGTAGTCAGATTCTGGGTTATTTTCTTTGGCAGATGATTCGAAGTTATCAAATTTATCCCTGAGGTTAGTAATAAAATCATAAAGTGAAGTCAACAAATTGGTTGCAACGTCCAGTGTTATTGTTTATTTCTGAAGATAATTACTTGTTTTGTCTATTCTTTCCAATATGGTGCTCCAGATTTCCGTCAGTATAATAAATTCTAGATTTCCCATTTTTCTAGACAGACTAAGGGCTTCGTCTCTTGTTTCTCGTGCCTTTTCAGTATCGTTTGCGATGGTGATTAAAGCTTCTAATATTCTTTTATAACCCCCATGCAAAGCACTTACTGCATCAGCTCGGGCTGACCATCTGGTTTGTGAAAGACTCTTAACAACTTTTTTTGAACCTAAATGTTCTGTTAATATATTCCATCTGTGGGTAGAGCCCGAAAAAAAGTTGTACACTTTCTGAACTATTTCAAAAAACTGTGATGCCTCCGGTACACACCCAGCAGCAGGGACACCTACCAAGTTTAGTGAATGTCCTGCACATGGTATAAAGGTGGCAAATTCACATTTTTCCTTGATTCTTGTTTGTAGACCACTATACTTTCCCGACATATTTGAAGCATTGTCGTAGCTTTGTCCTCTGCAATCTTTTATGGGAATATCATGTATCTCTAAAAAATTTAAGATGGTCTCCGCTAAATACTTAGATTTATGCTCTTTAATAGGTATAAATTTCAAAAACCTTTCAACAGGAACACAGTCTTTTACGTATCGAATGATGAAAGTTAGCTGGTCAATATGAGACAGATCGGGCGTACTGTCAACGCTTATGGAAAAATATTTTGCTGATTTAACTTCATTTATAATTTTTTTTAGAACCTGTTTTCCCATTACTTCAATAAACTCATTACAGATATTTCCTGATAAATAAGAAATGTTACCCTTTCCAGGATTCCCAAATTTTTTTAAGTGATCTGCAAGAAATGGATCAAATTCACTCAATAATTCCACACAACCCAAATAATTTCCATTGTTTGGAGATCCTAGGATTTCATTGTCGCCGCGAAATGGAAGCCCTCTCGATGCCAAAAATTTTACAACAGCTACAATCCGTTTAAGTACGTTTCTCCAGTAATCCACTTCCTTTTGATGTTGAGATAATAACTCTATATCTACTCTACCAACCGCTTTACTTCGTGCCAGATAAGTCATCATAGATTGCTTATGCGCTGGGCTATTTTCATGTGTTAAAATTATGTGATTAATATGCTTCCAATCATTACATCCATTCCGAGAGCAAAGATTAACATCAGTTGGGTTAAATAAGCAGCATGAAAAACAAAATACAGAGCATTTGGAAGGCGAATACAGCAACCATTTTCTTTCGACGCTTTCATTGTTCTTTAATTTGCGAATAAATAATGCTTTGTTGAAATATCTCGTCACTAATTTATTACCATCTTTGTAGGTTCTGGATGCCTCGGAAAAGTCAGAATCTTTATTTTGAAAATATACTGGTCCCTTACGAATTAAAATTTCGCGATTTATTTCAACAAACTTTTCGTGAAAATAATCGGCGGGATCGTGCGATATTAATTCTTCTGTGTTGGAAAACTGCTGTTCAATTGACACAGTTGGAGTTGTCGGTTTTAGTGAAGTTACTGAAGTCGTTGCACTTTCGTCGTAGGAATAGTCGCTTTCTGATTCAATCTCTTTTTCAAAATTGGAACATGAAGGTTTAGAAATTCCCGCAATTTGTAATTGAGCTCATGTGGAACATTTATGAGTTGATTGCTACTTACAGAAGTTTCTCCAGTAGTAGTAGTAAAATATGATGTTAATTTTGGTAACTTTTCAATTACTTCTTTCTGATGTAGAGCTTTTTTTTCCTTTTTTCAGATCCACTAGGATATGACCGTTTCGACATTTTATATTATAATTCAGTATTTAATTAATTTTATAACGAAAATATTCGCTAACACAAAACAGACAAACGACGATTTAATCAAACAATACTATTTTTTTGTCAGAGCTCAAGCACAGTCAGTAACAAACTAACAACTACAAACAAAACAAACGCCACAACATCGCAGACAAATACTTGAAGGGAATTCCCGTTCGTCAAGTCAAACGACGATCGGGAGTCGGGAATTCCCCTTTTTTGTCTTTGGTATTACGAATGACGTTCGAATAGGTTTCTTAAAGACATAAACCACACCGCATCAAATAATTCTTCTTTTTTTAATTTAATAATTTTTCTTTTAATTGTATTCTTATACTTACATATAGGTATTTAAATTAACCTAAATATACTAATATCGGAAAAACTCATTTTTGAGAGAGAGTGGAGTACTTATACCCTGTTTATTTATTAGTTTGATCTTTCTTTTTGACGGATGTCAAATCTGAAATCGATATAACTTTGCAACGACGAACAATATTTTCTTATTTTAATAATATTAAAAATTGATAATAATCATAAGAATAGACACACAACATAAGAGTACCTGTTAAGGACTCAAGCATTTTCCGAAAGTCTTAAGTGGTTTTTATTGCTTCGAAGTAAAATTTAAATAGAAAAACTGAAAACAATGGTACCTACCCAATGTTTTTATGTCTAGTGCAATAAAATTGATTGACGAATGAATTTATTTATTTTGAATAGTTTAAAACATACATACAGCCACATATTTAGCCAACACATTTTTTACACCAATAGATATTTTCTGTTTCCCATCACTGACCCATCTGTCAAAAAGTTCAAGCTATGTTGTACAAGGTATAGCTATCCGCATGCGGCAAACTAAAGCTAATATAATAAGCGTAGGTATTGTAGTAAGTCATTATCATCAGATTTTTCAAAATTAATGTTTTTCGGTAATACCTAAATATCGGTTATCATTTGGTAATCTGGCAGGAACTAGGGGGCCCCATTCGATCGCGGGGCCCTGGGCACGTGCCCATAGTGCCCAGTGGGGAAGAGGGGCTAGCGAGAGTGCCAATAAGGTGGTCATACGCTGCCAAACGCTGTCAAAAGTAGCAAACGCTGCTAAAAGTGTCAAACGCTGCCTTGCACGTGGCGAAGCAGTAACTTGAGAAGGAAGGGAAGAACTTCAAACGTAAAATCTGCCGTAGCGGAACATATCATGATGAAATGGCACGAGATAACAATGGGGGATGCAACGATCATCAAGTAAACTAGAGATACGCGTGAATTGCATGTCATTGACTAACCTTTCACATTGTCGGGAAAAAAAGGGTGATGAACCAGAATGGAGGAAACTGTAGGTCATAATCATTGCAACAAATTGAGCAATATCTTTTCCAAATATTTTTGAGAAGAGAAAAATTGATTGAGTCACTGAAGAAGGTCAAACGATCTACGCTCTCATAACGGATTCGAGTGGAATAATATAATTAAATGAAATTAAATGGAAGCCTTTACTCCTACACTCAGGTTGAACATTTTGTGAAGCTATTGCAAATACAGAAAAAAACTATTTTTGTTATACTCATACTAAATAAATCAAATCAGTGAATTGTAAAATTTGTTGTTGGAATTTTAATTCTAATTTTTTATGTCACCAGTTCGTAATACTGCCATATGGCATCGCTCCTAACATTCATTCCTTATTTTTCCTTATTCGTTATTATATCGTTCTAAGAACCTTAAAAATAAATTATTATTAATAGAAATAAATATTATTCCCGAAACTTAAGGAATGATAGGAAAGAAAAAGTTGATTATAGGGGTTGAAAATGCATCTGAAAAATGAGGAACTGTCTTTGTAAGTCCCCATTGACAGGTTGTCACAGCCTCTGCTAGGCTTACATCTATGACTAAATATAAAGACACTTGGTCTTAATTTTAAATATCTATGTGAGATTTGATTAGGGATTTCGGGGAGTATTGAGCTTTTTTGAGCAGCGTAGGTCTACGTGAGTCCGCAAAGTTGTTAATAAGGGTAATATTTCCTATCTGGTGTACGACAAGTAGTGAGGTTTGTTTAGGTCCATTCTTAAAATAACGATTTTTGGTGACTTGACGCTTATTTTTAAGGACTTATTTTAGCGCATTGGTTCCATGTGGGAGCACCATAGATTATTATTGGTTGAAGAATTTCATCACAAAAATTCATGGTTCTTCGTAAATCGAAAACTTTCGATTGAGAAGTGGGTGCCGAGACAGTGCAGACTTGAGTGCCATAGACCTCTCTCTCATAGATTCTCAAAGTGGTTTTAAAACCCTAGTTTTTGATCAAGTTTGAAAATATAGGTCAGTTAAATAGGTGGTCAAATATGTCAGTTCTTCGGACCAGGAAATTATTTGTGCTAGGATGTTTGTAAGTATGTTTGGCAGCATGATGAACTTACGTTTTCTGCTAGTGAATATTGATGAAGTTTCCTTGGCATTGATTTTAATTTTCCACCTGTAAAAGTATTGGTGAATTTTTCCAACATTTCCTCTAGCTTGGAGATGGAGATCTGGTAAAGATTGGAGCTCGAGTTGTAGAAAAAAATGTCATCGTGTCAACATTGAAAAGTGTTGGACTCGGGCATGAACCTTGTGGAACACCAGCAGGAGCGGTTTTCACGGTGGATGTTGATCGTCGAACTTTTACGTGATATATTTTATATTTCAGGAAGGATGAAATTAGTTAAGCAAGGATGGTGGAATACTGCACTCTTTAAGCTTATAAATTAGGCCGTCAAGCCAGACGGTATCAAGCGCTTAGTCAGTATTGATGCTCAATAGACACTCCAACTATTTTGTACTGACTTAGTGCTGCATTTATGTCTTTCGAGACACGTAGTAGTTAATGTTCTGTTGAGTATCTATATCTGAAGCGAACTTAAGTATGTTATTGTTTTTAAAGTAATTCATCAGCGTTTTACTAAGTGTTAAAGTTTACCAAGCGCCAGCGGTAATTTTTTTGGCCTAAAGATGTTAGGATGTCACGGATCTTTACTAGACTCCAGGACTGATATTATGTTGGCGTTTTTCCTGCAGCTTGGAAAGTGTAAAGACTTCAGAGAGACTTTCTTTGTAAGTTTTTGGATCGCTATGTTTAGTATTCCGTCGAATTATGGGCTGTACCATTTTTTAGCTTGTTTCTATGCTCAATTATGTGTTTTGTTTTTATAAAAGCTCCGAAAGGTAGTATGGCGGTGTTTGTGCCGAAAAGCAGTGACTCAGCTGCTATTATTTCTGCCATGTAATTCTATGGGAGATAGTGTAATGTTCGTGGACCTTATCAGCAAGGAACTCTGATTTTCCTTCACTAGACTAAATCTTTTAGTCCTTAAGAGCATATACCAGGGGTCTAAGTTGAAATTTGCCAGTTTAACTCATAGATATCGCTAGATATATGTATAAATTTCTATGGTTTGGCATCTATGTCATATTTATCTATTGACATTAACCTTACAAAAAACACAAGTTACAATCTGCCAAAATAATAGCATCATGGTTGTTTACCTCAGTGAATATGTGGTTTCATTGCAAGTAAATCGCATTTGCGGAATTTGTTACTTTTCTTGTTTCATCAAAAGAAAAAAGCAGTTGAAGCTCATAGGTTGCTGGTAGAAATTCATTGTAAACATGCTCCAGTGATAAGAACATTTGAGACATGAGTTCGTCAATTTAAAAGTGGCGATTTTGAATTAACAGTCAATAAATATCCTGGTGCAGCAAAAAAAATTCGAAGACGGGAAATTGCTGGCGTTATTGGATGAAGATTTGATTGAAGACCCAACTCAACATTTCGCGCAAGCAATGCATGTGACCCGAGGAGCGATTTGCCAACATTTAAAAGACATGAGATCCATGGGGACAATCCAAAAGTATGGAAAATTGGTACCACCCCAATTGAGGTATAGACAAGTGGATAACTAAAACCATTTGTGAAATGCTGCCTAAAAGGATCGAAAGGAAAACTTTTCTGCACCGAATTGTCACGGGGGACGAAAATGGATTATTTTGAGATCCCAAAGCGGAAAAAATCATGGCTTTCACCTGGACAGGCCGGTCCATCGACTCCAAGGGCAAATTGCTTTGGCCGTAAGACAATGCTCTCTGCTTGGAGGGAGCCCTGTGGTGTGGTGTACTTCGAGTTATTAAAACCTAGTGAGGCAGTGAATAAGGATCGCTACCGACAACAAATTAGCAATTTGAATCATGCGTTGATCGAAAAACGGCCAGAATGGGCCCAAAGACATGGCAAAGTTTAAGTACAACATGACAACGCACCGTCTCATACCGCTAAATTGGTGAAGAACACTGAAAGAATTAAATTCGGAAAAATTATCGCACCCACCGTACTTTCCAGACCACACCCAGCGCGACTTTTACCTTTTCGCATCGATCGGATACACGTTGGCAGAGAAGCGCTTCGCCAATTTTGAAGAAGTCGAAAAATGGCTCGTCGATGGTTTGACTCGAAAGAGGTAAATTATTTTTGGAATTTCATCCATGATTTTTTTGAAAGATGTACAAAATGTGTTTTTGAGATTCCCTTGAGAATTGTTTTCTTTATTGAAAAAAAGAAAAAAAAACACCAATACTAATAATAAGATCTTGATGTTTTCATTCCAGAATGTTTGTCAACTTCCAGACTTTTCGTGCGTTGTATTCAAGGTTGGTGAGAAGATTGTTCCAGTGGTTGATCGGATGTTCGTTATTTTGTCCTTGGTAGCTCTTATTACAGACTTCACCTCGGCATTCAAGGAGGAGTCAACATTTCTGTTTCGCTGGAGCCGTAGAAAATCACGTGCTCGGGTCAGTTTATACGCTTCCTCGTCGAGCTGCATGATTTGGATTTGGCTGTTATATTCTATTGAACTATTTTCTCTTCTTCTCCAAATGGAATTTTCATTTTTTCTATTTTTGTTTTTATTCCGCTGAATTTAGGGCGCTCAGAGTGACTTGAGATAAAGAAATTAGTTCGTTAATATTTATACGGAACATGCGTCAATAAAAGTTTATGAAGTACATGCATCGCATGTGGCACATGTATCGAATTTGAGCCTTCTTCCAGAGAGCAGCACTGGTAGATGCGGAGACAATAGCACTTTCAATTCAGTGGTTCCCGATGTGTTGACGTTTTCAACACCTAAGGCAAAACCTAGGGTAGATTCGATACCTTCAGGGGAGTAGAAGGTAGGTTCTTGGTATGGTGTATCACCAAGTTATTCTATTGTATTTAGCTAAAAAGTATTTAGCTTCTTGTACTTACAATCTTTGCCCACTGGGTGTGCCGCAACCAGGACATATCATGTAATCCTGTTAATATAAATATTACCGCGAGAAGACCTGAGCTTTAATCCGATCGACACGAGCTTAAAAGAATATTTTTCTATTTTTAATCCTTTAAGCAAAGCATCGATGCTATTGCGGGGTAGATTGGCGTAATTCACAGGAAGAACTGGCTCCTTGGTTTTTTCATCCCTGCTGAGTTGTTGAACCTGGTCATAGCTGTATTAAAGCTAGGCTAGCGGTGGGACCATCTTTGAGGTCACAGCATTCTGCAAGCTGAGTCGCGAGGTCTTTCTGGCTGGGGGATTCAATGGAGCGGGAGATTCAGTTGGGGTTTCACTAACTCCTGCTATATACTTTCGATTTAGATTACTACTTGATGAATAAACTTGTGATTCTAGGCAATCTGGAATATTTGATCGTAGGTATGCACCAGGCAAAAGCCAGAGAATGGTTGAATTATAATATTGAAACGCTATTAGAACTAACAAATATGAATGAATAATTTGAATGAATCTATGAATATTTTGGGTTTGAGTTGCACAAAACTTCAATTAAAAAATTTTCTGATTTACAGGGTTTCCCTTCTTTGCCTCCCTTCCCGATTTGGCTTGGTTTATTGTGAATTATTGACATTGAGGATGCCAGAATTCAGTTTCCATTTCGCTTCTCGGATAACTTTTATTATAGAGTCAATTATTGGAGGCAAAACGGAGAATAATTATATTTCTGGACAAAAACACTAATTTCAATCGTAGTTTGAACTGTATGGGCTTAAAATTGATTGAAAATAATCTCTTTCTATTAATTTTGCCCCATCACAATACGGCGATTGCTAATGTCCTAGTAGAGCTTGGTATATTTTAACCAATCGTAATGAATTTCAATCAGTTATCGCACAAGGGACAAATTCTCTTTGCTTTGAGGGGCATAGGAAGCATGACCAAATCGCATTTCAGGATTCGAAGTGGTGAAATTAATTTCGCGGTTTTTTCATAATTGATTTAGATAATTGGTAATTGCTTTATGGTTCAGCGTTTGTTGAAGAGGATCATTTGCAGGTGAAAATGTTATTGAACTCACTGAACTCACTATTGAACTCACTGATATTTATATTAATTAATTATAGAATCCCGCTGGGTAATTAATCTAATATAAAATTCTCTGAATTGCGGTTGAAATTAAATCACCACTATTAATGCCACCTGCAATTCAACTCGTACCACTGCATGAAAACATTTCAATATATCACAATACGTCCTTGCGGTCAAATCATAATCCTTCCTTGGCAAATCAACTGTTATTTCAGGAAATTATTTCTTCTCAACCATCGGCTCAACATGAGAATTCACTCTCTTATCAGACATTTACTCTTCAGTTGATTTATTGTGCAGTAAGAAAGCCAAAAGTATACCAAACATTATCTTTAAAATGATTGATTTATATGTGTGTGTACTACAACTGAACTCACCCATGAGGAGCATAATCCACTTTCCTTCGTTGCAAATTTTCTCGTTTCAAAGCATTCCTAATCCCTACCATAAATCAAATTTCCAAAGTAAATGCCATGATAATTTAACTGTTGAAAAATCTTCATAAAATTGATCTTATTAGATGATTTGCAGGATATACATCCTCACATTCAAATACGATAATGGCTTGACTTTTACTTTTGGTATTTCGCAATAATAGCGACTCGAATAGCATTTCCAGGAATGTGTAATTTTTTTGAATTGTGTGACATGGAAACTGCCATGAAAAATTTACTGATTTAAATTTGTGTTTTGTAAACCTTTAATTAAAAAATAAAATATAATTCAAACACATGAAAAACTTTCGAGATCACAAATTTGATGTGTGACCGTTGAAAACAAAATACAAATATTATTCGCGCCCATCAGCAGTTTTGGAAATAACCTCTAATGTCATCCGAACGTAAGGACGATTTCCAACTTCATCTGTCTATATTGTTTTTCCAGTCCACATGTCTTCCATCTTACTAAGATTCGTGATCAGAAAATGTTCCTTTGGACTTAGAACTTCCTTTGGATTACAGAAATTTTTCTGAAACTAAAATTGCTTCTTTTCAGACTCGTGCAATTTTCTTAATCTAAGCTGGAGGTTCTCTGACATTTCCACGAAAATATTTTACTTCAAGTCAAGGACAATCTTTGAACTTTCAGGAATGGTCAAACATCTTGCTTTAGAATTATGTTCGAATTATCTGCGGCTTAAGATAATAAAAAAACTTGCACTTGGAATCTTTTACGAAAATTTGCAGAAACAGTCATTAGAGACAAGAACTCAAAAAAAAAGATTATAATAATAATGAACAACACCAGTAAGCTATAAATTTTTTTGGACAGAATTATGGACATTTGTGTCCTGAAGAGAATGTAATAACTAAAAGTTTATGGTGTTTTGAAGCGTAACACGTTTAAGCAGTGTTGCGTTTCCAACAATTTATAGATGTTTGCTTGTAGCTAGAATCTAATTACAATTTATTTACTCTAATCCTCTGCAGAAAATTAGTCGTACTAATTAGAGTCCTTAATTTTTTCACGTTCAGATGATGTTAAATGTTGAGTGCCATTGTATTATGATATGCTAGCCTGCAGTGATACTTTGCCGTGGAATAGAATATTGCGTCTACTTACTCTAGCTGCTGTAAAAAATTCATGCTACATTTGTAGTGAAATCTACTGAATCTGCTGAAATTCCAAACCATACGAATTTTAAAATTAAGATTTAAATCAAGAATTTAGGCTTCCGATATTATTACTGTAGAAAATCTATTACAATCCTTTAGTTCCAGCTTTAAGGAACACTAAATTAGCGACATACTCTTCGTAGTAGGCGTTGTGGCGCTACAGCTCATTTCAAAACACTCTGAGTGCGAAACGTATCCAACAGTTCCAATCTTTGGATTACATCTCCCAATATCACAATGCGATTTAAACAGCGGTTTGCTACCCTCGTTAAAGCAGTTACATATCATTTAATATAAGAAAGAAGTCCTGATCTTTCATTCCCTGCACTACACAGCATAAAATGATTTTCATAGAGCCCTATCGATGACAGAGTCTTTGTACAAATCAAAGGAGTTTCTAAGGACTCAAAATCTAGAAGAAGACTCATTTGAGTAAATCTTTTTTCCATCCTACCGTGAACGAATTAAGTTACAAATGAAATTCGTTTTAGTAGCTGCAGGCCAAAATTAATGGTTTTTATATCCGTGGAACCATGCTACGGTGAAAATGAGCCTTTTATGACTATTTATTAACTGTTGATGTGATTATAATATTTCAAAAAATTTCTAAATTAAAAATGCATAATTTTAAATAAAAAAAAAAAGAAAAGCAAGTGTGTTTTGTATTGTTTTTTGGTCAACAAATAACAATAGAAAACATTTATCTATTATTTCTTTACAGAAACAATAGAAAAAAATCGATTTCCACTATGTCTTAAAAAATTCTGACTTCACTCTTCCGTAACTTATGTCATAAAGACGCTTAATCTATTCTTGTATCGAATATATGGTTAAAATTTAACCCTTATAGCGTTTTTGCAGAAATCATCATTAGCTACAGAAAAAATATGGCTTCGAGAAAAACTCGTTTAAAGTTTTGTTAGGTAAAAGCCTTGCTAAGTTAAAAGTTAACCAACGATTCAGGCATCACAATGATACTTTTCAATCTGTTTAGAATTCTGTTTCTTCCACTCAAGCTATTCCTTGACTTTCTAGCTCTGGATTCTATGCAGGACGTAGGACAAACGTGGTTACGAAACCGTAGACGCATATCATTGAAGCTGTTGTCGCATATCAAATGCAACGTTGTCAGGTGATACCGGCAACCTCCGACATTTTTATAAAAACATCTTATCTTCTATGAAAATTGTACCCAAATAGTTTAAACGCACTTTAAACAATTATACTACCACCTGTCAAGTGCATTTGTGGAAACCATAACGTTACTACTTGAAAGTTCTCACACTCTCAGAGGAAAACCACGAAGAGACAAAAACTAAAAGCCCACGAAGCAAACAGAGCGAGCTTTTGCAAGATAGAGACTCTGAGAATCATAACCACTAAGATAGCAATTCGCGGCATTAATTCGCGGCAACACTAAGAAAAAACATCCCATCTCTATCGATCCAAATGAATTAGTATTTGTATGCAAAATTCGTTATAGGTTGAACATGAAGGCGAGTTACATTATATTTGTACATATGATGTCATCCCTGATCATTACATTACCTTGTGCTTAATTCGTTTGTTGGCAATCCATAGAGGAAGGGTCCGAAATGTTTGTTGGTAATTTTGATGCCAAATTTCTTTTAAGGATTTTATATTGTTTCTAGAGAATTAGAAAATTGTCTGTAATTCTAAAATATTTTTGTATCATTTATTACATGGCAATTTATATAAAAAGGATAAAAAAAACACCTTTGTAACAAGTTTGCAGGTGATCAACATCGAAGAATTGAATAGAAATTCTAACTAATCTCTCTATTTTTCCAACTAAAGAATCCAAGTAAAGGACACTTACGACTATACTTGTAAATGTCCAAGTTTTGGTCACTCACGTTTTAACTTTAAATTGGCAAAGGTGTGGAGATATAACAATAAAATTTTCGTAAATTTTGTATTCATCCAAAATGACTCTCATATACTATTACACCAGAGAATTGAGTTATTCTCACTTACATATAAGCTCAGGACGCTATCGCTCCACTCACCTACGTCGTTTGATTTGCAAGCTCTCTGTCACGAAAAGCTCCCTTTGTTTGCTGTATTGGGTTATCGAATAATTTTGTGTTTTATGTCTTTCCAGACGGTTGGTGGTTTTTAAATGTACTAAACAATGTACAACTATCCTTTTACGCCGCAGACATATGCATAATTTACACATCGCAGCAAGCAGACGTTATCACAATCTATCGATGTGTTCATTAACAATCCTTAGCAGATGCAATATCCAATCCAAATACCCGTCCAGTAAAATATAAACTTATTTAAAGGATGTACAATGCAACAGAAGAGCAAAGTACTTGGGAATATAAATTGACAACAGCTTCAGCAGGACAGATCACATAAGACAACAACGACAATATTGTCTAGGTATCCTCCCTTCTGTACCCCAAATTCTCAGTTCCGGCCGCCCACAAATAGAACGTAAATTATTGTTCTATCATAAAAGGATGAATTAAAAGACTAGCACTTCTTGGTGGCAAAAGTGATGGCAAAAAGTCTCAAAAGTCTAGTCTAGCGATACAATGAACCTACTCAACATTATGGTACCAGAAGGATACAGACACCTGAAAAGACCTCTAAATGGAGACTTTTAAGAAGTATTAAGTTAAGAAAGAAAGGTGGAAAGAGCTCAAGCTGGTTTCGAACACGCGCCCCTGCCGCTACCGTACCAACTCAGAGACCGGGACGCATCGATTGGCACCACCAGCTAGGTTGAGCTAGCTTGAGCTTGGTTGAATCACAGCTTGAACTTGTCCTATTTTCCAAATAGGACCAAATTTGATCTAACGAAACTTCTAGAAGTATTAAGATGCTGCAGATCAAAAGACTTCAAGTTGGCTGCAATTTTAGTGTATTATGTTGGCACAATGCGACGCAAATGATATGACATATTGAAGTATAAATGTTACTACCTTTGTTTATGGAGTCATTCTGTTTTGCAATTCAAATTGATCGTAAAATCAAAAACAGAAAGAAAACATGGAAGCGAATCAAAAACGGCTACTTTTACTATACGAATAAAAATAAGAGTACAACGCAACAGAAGCAACTAGGAATATCAACAGCCCATTTGGGCCTGATACAGTTAACAAACGAACCACTTGAAGGTGGTTCGAAAAATTTCGAGCCGGAGATATGGACCTTGGAAGTGAGCCACATGGACACTCACGACAATCGAGTGATAACGACGAGCTACGTGCAGTAGTGGAGTCTGACCCCTGCTAAACCATAAGAGAAATAAGGCGTTCTCAATTCGACAGTTAGCCGCCACTTACAACAACTCTGAATAGTGAAAAACTTGACATGGCATCGTTCACCTGATCAAATCATGACGTGTCGAAAGTTTTCTCTCCCGCAAAAAAAATAACCGTTCTTCCACCGAATTGTGACCTGCGATGAAAAGTGGATTTTACACGATGATCATTGCCGATTCACCCAATGACTAGATGCTGATGAAGCCACATGCTGAAACAGGCCTTCTTCCAAAGATTACCATTTCTTTAAATATGTGGATCACTTTTTGACAGAAAAAAGATATAATATTGAACTGCTGTCAAAAATGCCTTCGAGGAGTTCCTTCGAACCAAAAACTCGGGCTTCTACAAAACTGGAATAAATATACTTGTATGTCATTGGGAAAAGTGTGTTCCATCTATTGGTACCTATTTTGATTAAATAAATTGTCTTTATAAAAAGTTACGGCTGTTGAACAATTTATTACTAAATCGGTCACTTCATCTGCAGCAACCTAATATATACATGGTAGCGCACCAAAACTCTTCGACAAAATTTATCAACACCCCCTAACAATATCCTCGAATTTCTACAAATCCCAGGAAATAGAAAAAGGCCATAATACAGGGGGCTTATGACATTTAGGAGACAACTCCTCGTGAATGCTGTGTTAATGCTCAGTTCTACTTAATGGGGCGACGCTTTCAGCAATGAGTTACATCGAAAGCGGTTGGCATAGGTGCAGCAACATTGGAGCCCCATAAATCGTTTTCGTATATCAAACAGTCCCCGGAACGACAGTGCTGGTAATTGCAGGGATGATACTAATCATCCTCGTAACGAGAGAGCGCAGAAATATTTCCCTTGAACAAAAGCAAAGACAACAGAGAAGTGGTCACCAAGGAAGAAGAACAAGGTTTCAAAGCGATTTGCTTAGAAACCTTGTTCCAGGAATAGTCCTGGAACCAAGACACAAAAGAGAAGTGTACTGTACGCCCAATCTCTGACCTGAAGCGGCGACTCAATCGAGTGCATGGCGAAACTGATGTCCACTTGACCCAGTTCTTACACGGGCATGAATGTTTTTGGTCTTAACTGCACAAGATTAACTGGTCACAGTTTTCTAACTGCGTGTTTGGTACAAAAGAGATGGATGATGTCCGTCACATATTCTTCCCTTGCAAAAAGCAGCGCGGTGACCGCTACAGCGAAATTACAGAGCTCTATCCGGAAAAGAACTGAAAACGGTTGACAAATGGACTCGCGTGACACAAGATGTTCGGTTAGTGCTGACACTTACAAAAGGCATCTTTGGAGCTTTGGGAGGCGTCGGGGATGGAGAGCTCTCTTTTCAGGCACTTCCTTTCCTTCTCGTCCCACTGGAGAGGGGATTCGCGAGATTGGAAGGTACCCCTAGGCGTGGGGCTATGATTCCAGGCTATGTTCTCAGGTTGACAAGGGAAGTGCTTAGTCCCTATTCCAGAAGCAATGCGCGTCAAATAGCCTTAACCTCCCTTTCACAAAAAATAAAAAGATAAATTAATGAAAAGACAGAAAATCGTTCAAGACACCAGGTTGAAGTTTATAAATGCTTAGTGACGAGGATGGAGAGAAAGTGTAAAGTTACATGAGCGCCAGTTAATAATCAATTCTAGAAGATTGGGTTATCCTTTTGAAGACTAAACAATTGTTCAATTTATGGGGTTCATATCATCGTAGATACTTTATGTTACTTTGGTAAACTTTGCATTTGCTCAAAATATTTCAGGAATATCAGTTCACAGTTAACTGATGTCCCTAAAATTAACATGACAGTTTCCTATCAACATAAGGATAAGTTTAATAAGTTCCAAGGTTAGTCATTAAACAGAAAATGCTCATACGATAGAGAGAATGTAACACTTTTGTGGTCGTATCATGCAGAAAACTACTTTGCATTTCTTTAAATTCTTAATTTAGATTGAGGTCAACAATTATTCAATTTTATATAGGTATGCCTTTTTTACCGTATGCTTAATTATTTTCTTCCCTTTTGGTTCGCGAATTTTCAGCATTTTCCTTGCCCGGTTTCCTTTTTCCAAAATTATTTCGAATTAAGTCGTATCTCTACTTATCACAACTAAACATGCCACGTAACTTGTTTCCTGTTGCTTTTCCACAAAACTACTTTGAAATAGAACCAACCTTTCGTGACAGGATTATATTGCAGGTACATGCTTCCGCAGGGTATGAAAATATACTTTTTATGTAACAGGTATGTGTTGTAAAACATGTAATTTTAATTAGTTTCACTTCGTAATGGTAACCATAATTTCCATCACGGAATATAAGTGTCTGCAGTGGGAACACAGGACGAAATCAACATGAAATACGGAAATGGACTTGAAAAAAGGAAATTGTGGGATTTCTTCACTTGTAGCTTATTCAGAAACATAGCAGGACTTGCGCTTATTCATACAGAATTCGCGGATTGCGTTTTATAAAGCATATTATGAAACAAATAGCTCTTTTAAGGAGCCTCAAACAGGGACGCATAACGTAGGATTAGTAGCCCAACGTATTCTAATATTTCTCTTTTACTATTTCCAGAACTTAGAAAGCATTGTGGTAGCGAACATGAGATGGAAAACTTGATTCAAGCTGACAGATAATGTTAACATGTTCAAGTAGGGCTTAAATTAAAGATATGATATGAGGTTGATATTAAAGTTGATATGTGACTGATATTTGTCGCATAACACAGCAAAAATATGCAGTAAATGCTTTTAAGATAATGATGAAAGTAGATCGCGAATATACTCGTATACTGTCAGTGAGATTAGCTGTTTGTTTGAAAAGATATTGGGTTTCTTACCTTCGAAGGATTGGTACTGAAAGCAAGGCAAATGTGATTTGCCATCAAGATAATGGAGGACCTCATACAATTTTGGGGACTCGCAAAAAAATTCTATTGAAAAATTACCCACTTCACTATCTGGTACGTTCGATTTTCTAGACCCGAATAAAATTTCCTTTTTTTAGATGTCAAGTCATTTACTATGAAAAGGGAACTGCAAAAGTTATCGGCCAGTGTTTTTTCAAATCAAAGCTGGAACTCTCACATTTGTTGTATCACGCATCAACAGATAGTTCTGTTTTAAAATAAGAGAAGTTATAAATTTACGAAACTATAAGCTTTGATTTAAAAAAAGTATCGGCTTAATAATTTATATGTGAAATTTAAAAGAAAATCCTTATCCATTTTCGATTCCACCTATCCACATATCCACCGTGATCGTTCGGAATTTCTCAGCGATTCTATTACTGAAGCTAGAAACTCTACTTGTATACTAATTTCTTAATGACATTGGTGGGCGTTTCTTCAACAAGGCCATTGAAATTAAGTTGACTAAAATTTCTATTATTATTTTTTTGGCAAATTTCTACACTTAACAATGCAAAGAACCAGAATTTGTGATCGCCGGCGTCATTGTTCACTATCTAAATTTTTAACCCGTCAGAAAATAAAGATTTTGGAAGGTCCTTAAAATAAGCGTCTGTTTGATCGATGACTTTTTATTTGAAAGAAAAAAAACGTTGTCCAGCGAGCCATTTTTTCAGATTTCGGAGTAGAAAAAAGTCACTGGGGGTTAAATCTGGTGAATTTTCTGTTTAAACGAGGCCATTTTACTTTATAATTTTGTTTTAACTGGTCCAATAAAGATGCGTAAAACTGCTCTTTTATCGTTTTTCCTTTTTTAAATAGTCAACGAAAATAATTCTAGGTGAACTAACTACTGTTTAACACTAACTACCAACTACTACTAGTGCTAACTACTGACACTAACTACTAACTACTGTGCAAAAACTACCGTTTTTTGGTTTTGGTTTTATGGTTTGATTTTACGGTTTTCGCCTTCTTTGGACATGGTTCGCCCTTAACAATCCACTGCTTTCCCTGTTTTTTTTTAGTCTCGGGAGTGTAGTGGTGTATCCATGTTTCATCTACAGTCACAATCCGACGAAAAAACTCACCCGGATTACGTTTCATGAGCGACAACAGAGCTTTAGAGGCAACCACCCTACTGCGTTTATTGTCGATGGTGAGCAAACGCGACACCCATCTTGCCGAAATATTTTTCATACCCAAATCGGCATGTAAAATAAAAATGATGCTATCTTTTGAAATCCCTGTAACCTCAACTATATCACTCAACTTCAATCTTCGGTCACTTAACACCATATGGTGGATATTATTGTCTATATATGCCGTAGTCCTCTCTACAGGGCGTCCTGAGCGTGGTTGGTCCTTTGTCGATGTACGACCACGTTTAAATTCATTTACCCAGTTATAAATAGTTGCAGGTGAAGGAGCAGATGTGCCGTGAACTAAACCCAACTCATTTGTTATTTATTTTGGTGATAAGCCTTTTATATGAAAATGTTTAATAACAGATATAAACTCAATTTTTTCCAGTTTTGTGACCAAACAATTATTTTTCCAATACACGAGAAACACACAAAAACTCAACCAATCCGACTGAAACTCCACAGCATACCGCTTATAGTGCTAGTCACGCCATCTGTTTAATTTGCTCAGGACTCATTGACCTACACTCGCACGTCTTCCATTGCGATTTCATTACATTGAGTTATGAAATGTTCCGCTACTGCTGATCTAAAATTGTTCTTCATTCTTGTCTAAGTTAGCCTTATTTCGTTCAAGGTACTATTCCCTACTAGAGTTTAGAAAAAATCAACGTTTGTACTGATTTTCATTTCTTAGATCTTCCAAAATAACTTTCCAAAATATTATAGGAAAATTCGTAACCGAAAACGATGTACATCTACTTTAGTGAACGCACATTCCCGGTTCGCCACAGGTGCTCTCCGCTTGGCATAAGATATTTCCCGTTTCCAAAATACCGATTATATATTTGCCTTGATATTGTTTACTGTCACATGAGTTCTCAGTTCTATTTACGTCTTCACAGAAGCACTTCTTAGTAGAAAACGATTTTACTACTTCGTAGAAAAATGCCTCATAAAAGAGCGGAACATTATCCATAAAATAGCAAAAGTGAAAAACCGAGAAAAAAACAATGTACGATACAGTCTCGCAAATTTTCGGGCTGAGTACTTCTTTCATAAGAAAATCTGCTGATAAATCAGCAACAAGCTTCGGCTTCGATGTAAAAGTTAATGAAGGTTTAAGTTTCTGTACTTGGTTTAAGTTTCTGTTTCAACTTGTGTTTTCGGAGTTGGCTACAATGCTTAAGTGTAAACTTGTGATAAAAACGTAAAGTTTACGAGGACTGCTACACGTGGACTTGAATTTAAAATGAATGTTGAGTGTAGATGTATTTCTCGACAAATAAGCTCGTGTTACAATATGAACACAGGATATGAAATAAATTGGTGTATTGTTTTTGTCTGGCGATTACTTGGTGCAGGCGTGAATGGCTTGAATCTGTTTTTACTCGGGTTGTTGTGGGTTTGGGAACCTGCCTACTATCCTGCACCAGTTGTGAAACTACGCAGTTAGTAAATGTCTCTGGTTTACGGTGCTTTGTGTAAAGCATAAGCTCCGTTTTGTCGGCATCGATGCGCAGTCCGTTCAGCTTTGCCCACTCAAAAAGATGTGAGAGTGCGGTCTGCGTCAATTCCGACATGGTTTCCGGGAACTTTCTACTTATCAGTATAACGAAATCGTCAGCGTACGCTATCGTTTTGAAACGCTTCCCGTTGAGGTCTTCCACTATTTGGTTAATTGTGAGTACCCAGGCAAGTGGTGATACTATGCCGCCTTGTGGTGTACCCCTGTTAGTCCATTTATTCAAGGTTACGCCGTTTTCTTCGGCTGTAATCTTCCTTTTAGCTAGTAGTTCCATTTAATAAGATATGGGTCTATTGCATATCTTTGGATAGCTGCTACTATGCTCTCAGTTTTTACATTATTGAAGGCTCCCTCGTTATCAATGAAGGCCGCCAAAGTGTTATCTTTGATGGCAAGGTTCCTCTCTATTCTGCTTACGACTTCGTGTAGTGCCGTCTCTGTTGAGCGCCCTGGGAGGTATGCGTGTTAGTTGGGGCAAAGCTCCGTTATGTTCACGATGCTTTTTATGTACCCATCCACCAGGCGTTCCAGGGTTTTCAGCATGAAAGACGTTAAGCTGATAGGTCGGTAATCCGTTGCTTTGTCGTGGCTGGCTTTTGTCAGCTTGGGTATAAAAACTACTTTAGCTTCTCTCCAGTCCAAAGGAATATAGCCTTTGGATGTGGAAGCTCTATATATTTTCACCAAAATCCGTCTTATTGTGATATCCGCTTTCATAAGCATGATCGGATACACTTTGTCGGTTCGTGGTGATTTGTAAGGTTCGAAGGTATAAATGACCCAAGGGACCATTTCTTCGTTTACTATTTCTTTTAGAGGGGGCCACGGTAAGGAGACACGTTGTTTGGTTGTTCTGTCTTCTCAACCGTTGAGCCCGGAAAGTGTTGGTGTAGTAGGATTTTGAGACGTTCTTTGCTTTTTGTTGTCCACGATCCGTCTTCCTTTTGGAGCATCGTGTCCACATGACGTTCTCTTTTCAGAGCCCTGCTTAGCCTAGATGTCTCGTTTTCTCCCTCAATATTGCTGCAAAGAAGATTCCAGGATTTCCTTTTCTCTCTTCTTACAGCTGTTCTGAAAAATTTCAGATTTCGCTTATAGTCCTTCCAATCCGTATCTCGGTTTGTGAGGCGAGCAATTCTGAATAATCTTTGAGTATTTTTTCTGATCTTTTCCAGTTCTTTGTTCCACCAGCTTACCTTTTTTTGTTTGACGGTAGTTGTTGGACACATTTCACTGAAACTGTCGACAAGTAAACTTCTGATGTATCTCACTTCATTGTCGATGTCCTTTCGACTTCTCAACGGATTCGCCTGGTGTGAACCTATATATCTTTTAGTAGCGTTGGTGTAGCCGTCCCAATCCGCTTTTTTAGGATTGCAGTAGACCAATGGGGTCTTCTCGCCTCTTCTCACTTGAAAGATGATCCATTAGTGGTCCGACAGGCTAGGTGAGTCACATACTCTCAAGCCGTGCAGGTCCTCCAATGCTTCTGTTGTGATTAGAGTGACGTCAATCACTTCCGCTCTATTTTTCGTTATCAAGGTCGGTGTGTTACCCTTATTTGCTAAGTTGAGGTTAGTAGTTATTAAGTAATTGACTAACTGCTCAACTCTTTCGTTGCAGAGTTTGTGTTGCGCGTTCGCATCGCATCCGATGATGGCCCGGTTCCCCCACATATGCTCCGATAGGGTGCGGAATTCGGTGGTCGGCATCGAAGCGTCAAACGGTAGGTATGCTGAGGCCAGCTTTACCTGCCCGTCCCTTCCGTCGAACACTGCTGATGTAAGGACCATGTTGCTGAACTGCGGTAGAAAAATTAAATTAATTGCCTTCCGACGTATAATGCAGCTACGGATTTTATTTACCCCGCTTGTAGCACAGATTTTAAATTGTTTTGCACTGATTCCAAGTATCTTTCTATTAAGGGTCTTGTATCAATGCTATGTCGGTGTTCCCATCTGCTAGATGTTTAAGCAGATTGACTGTTGCCGCCCTGCTGTGGTGATTGTAGTTTAATAGTCTCGAAGGCTTCCTGCGGTGTCTGCTCCGTTTCGGGTATAAATACCTTGACGGGTATAAATACCTTCACGGTGCATAACCGCGGTACCTCCTTTATGGGGATGACACTAAACTCCTCGTTCAGGGTGGTGTTTACCTTGGCAACTGCAGTCTTGAGATATTCTAGACACTGCTCGTCGCTACAGGTTACAGTCAGATGGCCTGCTGTTGGTTTCATTCCTCTGAATGTTGGATTTTTTTCTGGTTTGCTGCGTTAGTGCTCGAAGAGGTCCTTCTTCAGGGCGGTTTGCAGCTTCGCGAGTTGATCCTCTTGGATCTTACCAGTCTCATTGAGGTAGTCTATCACCGCTACCGTTTGTGGCGTCTCGACAGGACTTCTTCGCCAGAGTTTGAGGTTCGGGGCTTACCCTCCGTTCCTTTTTACGTGCCTTGGTTGCTGTCGTTTGCTTGTTAAAAGTCCACGAAAATTCGGTGGAGATACCTTTGTCCAGGATTTCCTGAACATTGAATAATTCGTTAATTGTCTATGATCTAGCCCTACAGCTAATCTAAGATCTCCCAATTACATTTTTAGTGGCACTTTTGGTCCAGTAGCCATTTTTTAAAATTTGGTATTCTCAAACAAAAAAATCAAGGTTAGTGAATTTTGTAATTAATGTTATAATCATAGTAATATGCTGGGGGCCAAAGCATAACAAACATTGTAAGGAAACCTGAGTTTATGAAGCTAGAGTAATAGTGCTAAATTTGATTTAAGAAATCTTGGAAAACTTGTACTTCATGCTTTATTTTCAAGCGCCTACTGTGAAAACTCGTAATACTTTCTCTAAATAGTAGAATAACATACAGCAGCAATCAGAATTAAGAACGGGTTTCTTGCTTCAAATATGTCAGAAAATTGCTTTTCTGTTTTCTATCCTTTAAGATTGAAAATTTTTTTTTCAAAGCGAAAGGAATTTTTTAGATTGAATGTAGGTTGAAGCGATTAAATTATTTTGCTAAGAGTCTTCTGCAAATTCTCAAAGGTGGTGTCCTTTAATTCAGTAGAGACTTTTAGTTTAAAACCGAGACTAATTTGTCTAGGTATGGCGTCGAAAGTTCTGAAAATGTAGTCTTCTATCTAATCGAAATTCAGTTCTTAGAATTTTCTGGAATAAATTTTAGGTCCAGAGTTTGAACATTTGATGTTTTCATTTAATTTTGGTTGAACATCAGTAACTCGACAAAGACTAACATGTTATTTACCACTGACCCCTTCCCTCTTGTTCCTTGTGCTTCCAAGGACCAACATGTCGAACTTCTCAAAATCTTTTTCCAATACGATTCGTGTGAAACATTTCATGTGGAAGGATTTCTATTAATTTGAAGGTAAATAAATTTAATATAAAATATCGTGAAAATATATACCCAGACAAATACGACCTGCATAAATAGAAGCCCGAAAGCAGCTTAAAAACTCATTGTCAACCGCACAGTCTTAAGGACTTTCCATGATATTTAACCATCTGTTCTCGTGAAATAATATATTTCATAAGGAGCTCACTGACAACCACAGAGCCAGGACTTAACAGCCGGCGTCTATTCACGGAAAAGGTGACACTGTGTTACAGTTTGATCTTTGCCAGGTCAAGAAAGTTCACTTTGCATCGTTGCAAGCTACCGAGTGCAAAGTGCAAGTGACGACCCTCCTTTAAACAGGAATCAAAGCCAGTAACACTCACTGCAAGAATTCAGTGCAGTGAAAATAAGGAGAAATTCAGTGGAGAGTGCTTCACCTATAAACTTCTTAATGTGCTACAATCGATTCCTTGGCAATAGACAAAGCAACCCGAATGCATTCGTTCTAGTCGATCCTTCGTCTTTTGAGAAGCATGCACGACTCAAATATCTATGCCTCGTCGCAAGTGTCCTTGCGTTTCTTTGCAGTAAGGCTACTTCATGCGAAGGATAAGTGCTTCCGTGTCACATATTAGTTGTGGATTCGCTTGCTGGGATGCAAGGAATCTCGCACCCGTATTGGTTTCACCACGTCTCTGTTGCTATGTACAAACGTGCTCGGAACGTTCATTGGAAGAAGCGATTATCATCCAGCATCCGTCTTCTTTACTTTGTTATCAATGGGATGGCTTTGTCTGCATAAATTAGAAGACAAAAGCGCCCACTCTTACAACGCAACGATTAAGTTAAGGACATAAATCCTTTATCGCTGTGTCTTCTCGTTCCCAAAGCACAAATGTTTGTGTCATGCTGAAGCTTTGATTTGGTATCGTGTCCGAACCCCATAGAACTCTGATGTAATTTAATCAGTTTAATGTCAGATAAGAGTCCTCGTCAAGACTGGGAAGACAGTCGAAACGTCGGCCAAGGTTGCGGAATATGCTGATTGAATGGGGTGTATTCGTTATCACCCATCTCAAGGAACCAACACTCGCACGAAACTAACTCGAGTTAGGCCAAAACTGACACCATCGAATTTTGCTGACGGCGATGGTAGTAAATTACTAAGGCAGAGGTGTCAGGCGAATGTAACAAACTAAACCTTGTTACAGGTTCGGTTCGGAATGTTAACAGAGTCAATGAATGTTGAAGAGTTTACACGAAGTTAGTAGAAAGTGGATTCAGTTATGGTAATGTTTGGCAGAGAATGTTCCACATTTTTTGGCTTTTGCTAAAAGTTGAAATGAGGAACGTGAGGGATCGTGAATTTTTCGAAGCAGCTTAAGCACTCTTTTTTTTCTGAATATTTAAATCCGGATGGTATTCAAATTCCATCTTGAATCCTCTCATGTCGACAATATGTTCTCTTCCATTTTGAAAGTATTTGAATTTTTATTAAGAGTTTAATCCTTAAAATAAGGAAAACATTTCTCTTTGAATTCCAACCAGGTAAATTAATGTAATTAGTAAGGAACCTTAGAACGTTTAGCGACAGCAGTCATAGGTATTCGCGTTGTGGTGATTTAAACGCGGAGTGGTGACAACGGAACTGCTTACGATCAAACCGAGCGCAAAGAATATTTCCTGAAATTGAGGTCAGAGTGGAGTCAGAAATAAATTATTTTGCCGCATTTTTATCAATACTTTCTGCCGAAAACTGCTTTTATCGTAGATGTAAAACCTGACAGGACACATGGAGTTTTCTTTGCAGTTGCCTTAGTTATTTTGGGCTTTTTCCTGCCGGTCTTGTTCCGTTTGACACAAAATTTGATCGAACACCATTGCTCCACAAGGCGCCCTAATATTTCAGCTTTTTGGCACTCATTGCACTCGCGATGTTCTCATCCAAGCATCTAAGCGGCGACTACCACCACTCACTTAAATCTTTCAAGCAAAAGCAAGCCGAATTGCCTTTGGTAAGCTTTAACAATTCTAGAAGTTTTTTGGTAGATCAATTTATCCATTTTCACTTAGAACTTATATGTGATTTATACCCTCGCTAGCTAACTCAGCGAAGACTCATGGGTGCGGAAGTTCTGATCAATTGATTAGTTTTAATCATTATCTTGGATTAAAGACCACAAGTGGTTTTCTTTTAACCTTATCTATTTGGAAATAACCCATTTTTATGAATTATGAAATATATGGTATATGAAATATTCAAAATTTAATACTTTTCATCACTTGAATATTATCTTCAACCAGTTTGGGGTTGTTTTTCTTGTTTTGGCCATGCACTTTGTTTTTTACCTAGTTATTTTGTGGCCTCATCTGCTTGTCTTCTTGCTGCATTGTCAAAAGGAATTCGAAGGAAGTTAACATACTGATGCATGCACCTGATGAGGCTAGATTTAATTCTCCGAAACACGCTGTCTCTACCTTGGACAAAGTTCTCAGTGATGAATTCGTGAACTCATTGGAGGTGAGTGATTTTCAATTGCTCTCTTCCCCACACCTATCTACCTTCCGTTTCTCTTGACATTACAACCCTTGTGAAGTAAACTTTCATCACCATCATTTCACAAAAGTTATAATGCCTTGGTATACAAATGAGCTTTAGATATATATGCTTCAAGTATAGAAAGATAGCAGGTGTATGCATATTTTTTTCGGTTTCGCTAAAAAATGACGTCAGCGAAACGTACGCGGAACATTAATTTGACACAAATACCATTTCGGTTGTTTGACATTTAGCTACAAATACACACAAGTTGTGTCGCGCATTGATTTTTTTGTTTAACCAAAAGAAAACGGCTTTTGAAAGTCATCATATACTTGTTACAACATTTGTTGGAGACACAACAGTAATGAGGCCATATGAGACATGGTTTCGACAATTCAAAAGCGGTACTTTCAATATGAAGGACAGAGAGCACTCTGGTAGACCACAAAAATGCGAAGAGAAAGAATCGCATTGGTATTATTGGATGACCAATAAGAATAATAGTAGCCCAACTTTAAGTCAATGCCAATTACCTGAAGCATTACATGTGCAACAGTTTTTCAGGCCTGGTATTAATAAGTTACCTGAAAGATGGGCGAAATGTGTAGCAACTGACGGTCAATATTTGAATTAAAGCAATTGTTGTCCTTAGGAAATTGCGTATTTTCCAATCAAAAAAAAAAAAATAAAATAAAACGGAGAAAACTGGCCCTTAAAAACTTTGCGAAAAAATGTACGCAGGCATACGTATTTTGTGATTGATAATGAAATCAAAAAAAAAATATTAAGGTGAGAGTGTCAAAGAACCCCAGATCCTGCCATAAGTAATGGAGTCGATTGTCTCGTGACAGCAACATGCAGAATATATGGGATCTTCGGACCCTCAAGTCTAACGCTTCAGGTCAGAGGTGATGAAAAATGAATGGAAATTGTGTGAAAATTCAGCCGAATATTTGAAAGAAAACAATACAATACCCCATAAAGGAAGGAATTGACATAGATTTGAATTGAATAATTTTTTATCTCTTTTTATAAAAGTTTATTATTGTTGAATCAAATACAAGTTATAATTTTAATGCACTTAAAACTAGAGGTTGTTCATTAATTCAATGAAATGAAAGAAAAACCATATAGTTTTTTTATATCTAAATACAAAAACAAGTTTAAAAATAAATACAAACTAAAATGTACAGTGTATATTTTCCCCTGTTAAGCACTTCCAAACATTCTTTTATTTTTTGATTTTCCATCCCGAAATGCATTTTTTTTTTTGACTTTGACATACGTACATTGACACTGTATGTGACTGTATTGAAAATTGACACAATATGATTTTGTTTACGGTCCCGCATACCCACGAGGCACGAGACCAGGCACCCCAAGGACCAAATCGCATGTGACATTGCACAGGGAAATATCCAGCCTATTCAGCCTATCGGGTGTGGTGAAATTTCCAACATATTGCTCTTCACTTCCACCATTACAAGTATCATTTTTTACTCACATTTGTTTCGTTCCTCTTACGTGGAAAAAACTAGACTAGCTATGGAATATATGATCTCAAATAGATATAATTCTCAAATTTCCACCCTTTTTATAGAGCACACATATTCTTTGTTATAAACTGATTCAATAAAGATCTGTCATCCTACTTTCTTTAAGGAGCATTAACAAAACTGGCCGTAAAAATCGAAAAAAGAATCTCAGACTATGAACTGAGATCATGAGTAACTTGTTTTCCCCAGTACTATACATCTCTGATCACCTTCGTTGTTTTATTTTGATGAGTGGATATCAAACTCTGTACATCAGACTCTCTCTGAGAGAAGCTCCACGAGAGTGTTAACGCTGTTGACTAACTACTTTACACTGGTTTTGACGGAATTTTGCGTTGTCTGTCTACTAAAGTAGGGGAATATTATTCATTCAACGCCCAAGATCCAACTAGATTCAACCAGTTTTATATTTCTTATGTTGAAAACGTTTGACAGACTTTCGATCATCGCTTTTATATTGGAGAACTTGGTTTAAAAACAATACGATAAGTTGTGCAAATTACTAAAAGAATCTTTCATAAAAGAAACACCCTCTAGTGTCCATCCAACCTTTTTGCTAGAGACATCAGGAATATTACCAGCGAAATGGCCAAAAAAACATGGAGACAGACAATCAGGAAGGAAACTACGCTTTATATGAGATTGGTGACAGTTCTGGCATGTTTGGTGACAAACACGCAAAGAAAACATGAACTGCCCGCTCGCATTCGGAACAGATCCTGTGACTTAATCGGGCGCTTAATAAGATTGATTTCTATCTGAACTAGCTTTTTACTAGGCATGGATGTTTTTAGTCAAACTTATATAAGATTGACAGGTCATAGTCTCGCAAACGTGGGTTTTGCAAGTTAGGTCCGAATAACACTTGCAACAAATTTTTGGTTGTAAGGAGTGGAACAGGTGGCGTGGCGAAGAACCAAAACTGGGTAGAAGTTTTGAACTATAGTTTGCTTTTAAAACTGACAGGGAGTGGAAAATTATTTTCCTTTCAGAGAGTTCAGATTATTTAGTATAAGTCTCCTGCACTCGCCTATTTCATTCATTGTCTTGAACGCCAGCCTGAGCAATACGACAAGTCATTTGTTCAGATTTTTTTCGGTTAGCAGAGAAAGGGAGAGTGGTGAAACACTTCATGGATAGTGTTTTCCAATGGTTACCACAAAAAATATATGAAAAGCAATTCGAACGTCAAGCTACAGATTTCCAAAAGAGATTTGCTAAATCTTGCAAAAGCCACAAGTGCGTTCGAATTACACCAACAAGTCCCTGTTGCAGCTATTTTTCTATATTTTCCATATTAACTTAAAGATAAATTGGTATTTTTGCCGACGGCATGTATAGTATAACTTAATCTAATTTAACTTAACAAAAGGACACTTGGAACATCCAGTTTTACTTTACAATAAATTATATTTAATCTATATCTCTTTGCTGTTCCTAGAGCGAAAAAAAAGGCAGACGAAATTTAAAAATTGCTACCATGGCTCACAATTATTCGAATAAGAACGTAAAAAAAACGTTAACTGCCTATACAAACTGAAGAAAACAAAGTGTCAAAATTATTTAGAGCAGTTAACAAATTTTTTATTGCTGTGCAATGAACCGTTACGTTTTTTATTTTTCTGTGTGTTGATCATTATTTGTTGATCATTGATCATATTTGTACCGTGATCGACATCAGTCTTGCTTGGTTTTTCGAGAACATCGTGCAGAAACGTAAGTTCTAGGAAATGGTACGGCACATCAACTCAACAGCGAGAACATGTTCTCAGTCACTTCAAAAATGTTTAATCACACAAAAAATTGCTGTGAGCTGGATGAACTGAGTGGTGATACAGCGCTGATTATCATAAACAGATTCATCCACGAAAATGGGACACACGATAATGATAGCCGCCTGCAAGATATTCAACACGGCTGATGGGTGTCATGTTATCCGAAAATTCGAAATTATCGACTCAAAAAACGCCAGTAAAGTGGAAGCTGAGCTGGATAAGTCACAGAAGCCGGAAACTTTTCGACGTGTACGACGATTGCATGGTTTCAACGGAATTTTACCACGTACGAAGCCATTCGTTAATGCCAAGAATCAAATGTCTTGTTCGAAATTAGCCGAGAAATATTTGAACAAGGGTTCTAGATTTCGGAATACGTTTGGATGGATGGGTGGATCGGGATTTTGCCAACGAATCGAAGTTTAAAATTTTTGGTTTTGACGGTATTTAGGCTGTCGAAGGCCAAATACGGAGCTGCAAGCAAATTTATAAGCTACAGTCGAACACGGAGGTGTTAGCATTATGGTTTGGGAATTGGAAATTCGGGACAACAATGGATTAGTCACAATAAATTGAAATTTTGAAATCAAACTTGCTTGAAAGTGACAAAATCTGGGCATTCCAGTATAATTCGATTCTACCACGATAATGATCCAGACAATAAATCGGATTTTGTACAAATATGGCTGATTTGGAAGGACAGGACAGTTGCCCAGTTGCCCGACTTGATTTGGGCCATTTTTTTTTTTTTTGACTTAAATATATGAAAAGAAAAACCTCGAGTAAAAAAAATTTGAAAGGAAATTACTAGAAGCATGGGCCAACATTACCCCAGAATTTACACAAAACCAGTCAGTTCGATGCTAAAGACACAAATAATGGTATTTGACCAGAAGGGTGGTCATAATGGATATTGAATTTGCTTTTTGTGGCGAAAAAGAAATCGAATTGAAGTAATGAATTCGTGAACGGTGGAATTGTTTCAAGCTAGTTTTTTTATGGTTGAGAAATAAAAAAAAATTGTGTATGGATGAAAATAAAGTTAATAAATCATAATTATGAACATCAAACCAACAATCTGCGCTCAAATTATTTAATATCTTGTGTAGTTTAGGTTTTGTTTACTTTTACATATCTTTAAAGCCCCTCTCGGACCTTTGCTTCTCGCAACAAGCGTCTCTAGCTGCCTCGGTCTATTGACCATGTCCTCAAAAATTGAAATTCGACCAATGATGAACTGTCTTCGTCAACAGAGTCAGACCAACGTTTCCTGGGTTTCTCCCCTGGTCTCTGCCCTTCAATTCTCGCAACAAATACCTTTTTGGGTATTTGGTGTTTGGCCATTGCAACTTCCGCAGTCTCACAACTTCGGAAGAGTTGAAAAGACTTCGGACTGACAAGACCTCCGGCTGCCGAGACCTCTGGCTGACCAGACCTCCAGTTCGTCATAGCTTTATATATGCTTGTTGCAGTAAGCTGTGAGCCACCGTACGTTGGAAGTAAAGTTGTGAAATCACATGTGTAAATTTCCTTAATTGTCCTTCAAGAAATATTTGACACCATAATGAATTTCCAAGGACGGTGTCATCTTATTTCTGGAGCCAATTTGCATTGCATGTAATTCATGGTTTCTCTTCATTCTGATCTCTTCGATATCAAGCAAATTTTCTGCATACTTTCAAATCAATCCTACGGACTTCACTTTGTCCTGCCTACACATATCAACCAATGTCTCCTGTACAGTACAGATTTTTTGTGCTGTTTTCGAGGAAAGCTACAAGATAGCTTTTCATTCATTTGTAAATTATGTTAGGTGTTGTGTTAGTGTGTGTTGTGTGTTGATATACACAGGATGCAGTAATTGTAACTTTAGTTTAAAGGAAGGGGGTAACCGCTGATTTGATCGATTGAATCAAACTCTACCCACAACGGCCTTGGCAGTCAAACTTTCCTTTAAATTGACATCCACAATTGCTCATTCCTTCGCGCCTTTTTACCTTAACTTACCCATCCCTTCAACAACAACTTTTCCTGATACAATGTATCCTGGAACTCAATATAAGCTCAAGCCTAAAGCGTTTTATTCAAAGTCATTGTAATTACTATCAGATTTCCTTTAAAGATGCCTTCAATCATGTCATTGTAATGGTTGAAATTCGTCGGGTTACTCTTACTTATTGCCATTTCCTTTTTCAGGCATCATCGTGAGATGTGACTCTATAAATATACTTTATTGCTGAATTAAAATGTAGTGATTATCAAAAAAGAACAGATTTGCATATTGAGTGGGAACTTCTTTGCTTGCGCATGGAAGCGTCTAAGCTGTATCTTTGCAAAAACCACCAACACTTTTCCGCCTCTACCCTCCACCAGGCAATAAAAATCACCAGCAAAGACAACCCGCAACAACCTTATTGGGTTTATATTGGAGAAGTTTCATTGAGACGCTTCCTTTTATACTCTAAGCTGTTAAGAAGGATGAGCAACGTTCATCGACCCATTAGAGGGTGAATAAATAAAATGTAATTTGGTCGCATACTCATTTCGCGTTTAAAGCGCTAAACAAGCATGAACTAACGAGAGCTAAAGGACTTTAAGGGAGGGCTTGGACTGGTAAATGTTTACTCTCAAACGTGTTGCTATCTCCTATTTTTCGACTAAGATGAATAATGAAATTTGACCCAAATTTAATTTCGTTTTTTATTAGAATCTGGCACTATCGAAAAAGAAGGACATCCGCCTTTAAAGATTCTCAATATACGAAAAGGTTATGTTAGGCTTGGATTCTGAACTAAGCTCGGACAGTCAGTAAACTTTATACCGAATGTTTTGGAAAAAATCGATTTCTACGTACGCGTTTTTTTTTCCTTGGCTTTTCACGGTAAACTGTCACAGACATCACAGACAGGAGACAGAGAAGCATTATTGAAAAGTTTGCTCTTAAGTATAACTGATATGGATGGGCACATTATATTCCTCGGTGCGTAAATGATTTCCGATGTCATTCATTTTTATAGGCCACTCTGTTTCCTCTTAGTAGACCTTATTTCACGCTTCGATGACTTGACCTTGCCGAGTAAATACAGGCAGGAAAAATGAAAAAAAAAACTTTCTCTTGGCAACGACAAAATTTCCTTTTACAACAAACGCAACAAGATTTTGTTCTATTTCTAGGATAAAATCAAATGTTTAAGAAATGAGAGGTGGATGGAAAGATGACTTTATTCTGATACGAATGTTAGTACCTACAAAAGTCAGCCAAAGGACTTTGCGATCCTTGTATGTGTACATAAGTAATCTTCAGTACATAATCTACGTACACAACTAAGTATCCTAAGTATAATACTCGCTATGATTGCTAGGCATTTTCTCAAAAAAATTAAATTTTCCAAATCTGCCAGAATTTCCACAATTCACGAGTGCGTGGAATGGAATAATCGACTGTGATACTGACACTTCTTTACGTTTGAGTAAAACCCATCTAGGATTGCGTATGCTGAAGCCATGGCTCTAACTTTTGCCTTCCGGGAAAACAATCATCACTGATATGCTATTATGGATAATTTATTCTATGAAAAATTATGGATTGCGTTATATCAGATGGGATCTGCTTCATTGCAAGGATGTCATTGACTTTAGGCGCTACGAAAGACAAATTGTTGAATTTCACTTCTTTATTCATAACGTTTAGCTTGCGATATTGTCAATTGCCACGAACGGCTGAAATGGAATAAAATTTTCGGGGTTTCTTTTGTGAATTCATCCATGCATAATTGTAATGTGGTTCGTTCTTTTTTTGTGGTATTTTTTATCATAACTTTCGCATTCAGATGCAGGCTCACATGCCACCATTGAAGGATGTGTTTGCTCAATAAAATGTAAATAGGTTGAAACATAAATCGAAACATTGCAGAGTGTTTTGGCATTGACAGCATTTTTGTGCTCATAATGTGAAATTTTATTTCCTTCGAATTTGATTTATCTCAAGGAGTCGCCTCAACAAGTGGCTCATGTGTATCGCAGCCATATCTCAGTTGTTTTCCTCTTCAATATTTCAACGTTCAAGTAGAACATATCAAAGGATGCTACTGATCAGAGAAGCCCGCCCCCTCATTTAATGTTTAGCTTTACCCAAACAATATTCATAGCACATTGTCTTACACCCAGGCTATACATTAACCGTCTACAGAACTTTTTTCCTTGAACATTTCCTCTAATTCCCACCCTCATGTGAGCGCTCCTGAAATATTTGTTATATTCCTATTAAAAGATGATAGTCGTTAAGCTTTTGTCTCTATTGTTTCCAATCCACCTTGGAAACAGGAATAGGTGTGCTATGGCTCACTAGCCAGCAATGGTAAACTCAAACCTTATAATTAACACTTTTTGCTTGCTCGTTTTCAGTCCTTGTGGATATCCCTGGAGCGAGCATAAGACTTAACTACATTATTATCTTCATCATCATCATCATTAACCACGTTGGCATGTTGGTTGTTAGCGTCAACGTCATCCTTACCGTACTTTCCTTTCAAGGTCATGGAGTGCAAAGCCATTAGTAATATAAGGGGGAGGGGGCAGCAGGTAGACGTGAGTGTGTTTGTGACGGTCGCCTTACGTTTCGTAGACTCGCCTAGGCCGTTTTCCGCCATATAATCATGTTAAGTCGACAAAACCAAGAAGTGGTTGGTCCTTTACCATTTCATATTTATCTATAAGATGTTGGAAAGCAGGTTCGACAAGCCTATTTTGCGAGGCAGGACGTTATGCCTTTGGTTATTACCGTAATTATTGGATTCATAAAGGGAATAGAAAGGACTGTGGAGGACATAGATATTAATGGTAGTATCAAAGGTTTTTGGTTAAATATACACAATATATGTCTGGTCATATCAAGGATTAACTATTTGTTATGCACTCTACTCTGGCAGATAAAAAGAACCGCATCAATGGACGTTTCAAATAAAAGATATCATAAAATTGTTTGTTTTTTGTCTTTTAGGTTTCAAGCCTGTTCCATAAATCGGGGCAGCTATTCGTTAGGAAGAGCGGCGAATCTTAAAATTTTTAATATTTAAATTCTAAATCCATGCTAATTCTATTGAAATCGAACTGAACGTACTTTTTAACCGTTTAAAGGATGTGTAAATATGTCTGTCGTACATCCAGCGAGACTTACTCAAAGCTGCACTATCCAGATTTATTTTGTCCTTTTCACCAATTCCCTTTTTTCAGATCTTTCAATTAGCTTATGTATACCTTCATAAAAAATGTTTGTGTCCTTCATTTCTTCGCCGTTGGATAATTTCGAAGTACTCTTTTAAGCTTTAGGAGAAAATATCAACTAATGGGAGCAAGGTCAGTAGTGCGAAGTGTCATGTGGAAAGAGGACATTTTTGGTCATTTTTCCCTTTCTTTTATCTTTGAAACATTGTTTCATAGAGAAAATTATGATTAAAGCGTGGTAAAACTCAGGATATGGGAACAGCGTTGCAATCTATCAAAAGGATCCCTTCTGAGTCCCGAAAGACTGTCTCCATGATTTTAAGCATCTGACAGGTCCATCTTAAACTTTTTGGGTTCTGGTGGGCCGTATTTCGGTTCACTGTATGGAGTCCTGCTTAGACTGAGGTTCATAATGATGAATCCAAGTTTCGTCTTCAATAAAAATTCGATTCAATAGTCCTACAGAGTTTAGAAAACACACCGCAGCACTACGTTGTGTTGTTTCTGAGGCGGCGTGTGCATTGTCGGCACCCGTCTGGCGCTACTATGTATCATGTCAATGTTATTGAAAGAATTTTAAAAATTGTCGTATTGGATACTCCAACCGTTCCTGTAAGGTGCTTTTTATTTTGTCCAGAACGTTCCGCCAGTTTTCCGCCAAAACTCCGTCTTTTTGAATAGTTTCCGTGGTAGTCACTACGAACAATCGTCCGGGCCGCTGGTCGTCTTCAAAAGAGTCTTTGTATTGTTTAAAGAAACTGCGCTCATCGTAAGCCCCCTCTCCTAGTATGGTTGTAACTACCTTCTTTTGAAAAGTAAGAAACTAAATAAGGGTTCGGTACTCGAGTTTTACAATTATCCACATTTACTTCCTTATTTTACACTTACTAAACGTTAAGATGTTTCATCAACGATAGTTCAAGGGGTCAACTGATTAAGATAAAATTTTCACTTTATACTGGTTATGAGCTATCAAACTAGTTATTAATCTGTTAATTACATTTGCTCAAGACCAACCCTGCATTTTCCTCATAGGTATAGAAGCGTGGAGTGCTACGAATTGCATCGGCGCCTATTGAAACATCGAGACAACCATTGTGGGAATTGCGACTCTTTCCCTCCTGGTAACAGAGCGGCGATGGACCCATCGATTCGAAAGATGGACAGGAGAAGGAGGTTATCGCACGCGAGAAAATGGAACGGACTCTCGCTCTGCGGCATAGCAACTGTGAACATAAAAAGGTAGATGGACGGTTTGGCTCATTATCAACGTAAGGCCACGTCTTCGTCGAGAACACGGCATGGTCAGTTCTTGCCTAATTTGGCTGTTTATCGGGAATTAGTATTTGTTGTTATTAGTATTTGTTGAAATACTGTTTCTGTGTTCTCTGAACGAAGATTTCCTGTTTTATCTGCACAAGATGAAGTATAATCAGCCTGCTGACTTCTTGTTCTACCCGTGAGCCTGGGCGACACCTAAGACACCAATTACCAAGAGTAGACAGTAGAAAAAGGAGCATCTTGTTTCGAACCAATTATTTACAGCACTTCGGTTCTCTGTGAGGTGAAATATCTTCAGAATGGTTGTGAAGGTATCATCAATTGACGAATGTAACTGTGCTGCATGTAATGCGGGGGTGGTACTTATGACAAAGTAAAAAATACAAAGAATCCACTGGCTGACAAAGAAGCAAGAGGGGTAACCTTTGAAGTAATCTCAACTCTCTGTACTCCTCGTGGGCTTAAAAAAGAGGACTCTCACAATAGTAGGTGTCAACCGGCGAGGAAATATGGGCCTACTCCAAAGTAATGTGATAAACAGTCCCAGGCTTAGTTTTGTTGGTGACTGCGAATGTTTTCGGAGAATAGGCTAATAGACGTATATTGCAGTGAGTCCCTCAATCAGAACGTTGATAGCTGTCATCTCTCAACCACAAAAAAATGCACCAAAACTGAGAGTTGGTTTAAAGCATCGGTCGAACAATGAGCTTTAAACAATGATTGAATATTAGTTTAAATATAAATTTGGTATAACTATTTTGAACAGATTGGGTAACTAAGACGAATGCATAATGACTAACGTTTATCGTGTACTAGAGTAAGTGAGTAATCTCAATAGTTCAAAGAAGATTGTGTAGAAAACAAGGACGATGAGCATCTTCTTCAGAAAGAACGTGGTGATTACAACAGTCAACAACCAAATGCATAGCTCCAATTAAATAGATGATAAGATTAACTTCATCCGATTAACACTGAAAACACTTATAATTAACGGAAATTTGTCGACTTTATTGTTTAGTCTCAGGATTCAGGTCAACCTTCACTTTCTTCCACAGAAATTGGAAGACTACCAGAAAATTGTCTCGAACTCAGCATCACAAGGACCTCATTAAAAGTCTTATAATATTTTTTTTTTGTGGTTTCTAGATCAAAGCTTTTTACGCCCTGAGCTTCGGAGCACACAGCAACTGAACTACCGACTAAACACCTCCTTTGTGATGTCGAGAACCTAGCCTGAAACTGTTTGTCACATTACTTCGGACTAGGGCTCTTAAGTCTCGCCTAGCGGCACCTTCGAATTAGAGAGATCCGTCCCTCAGCAGGGATGGACAGAAAGGAGAGGAATTACTGAGAAAGTTAGCCCTCTTCCGTCTGCGCCGACAAGCGCAGTTAGAACCACCCGAGCGTAGTGCGACACACAGTCCCATTTGTCCTTAGACAACAGCATCTTTTCCCCTATTGTCTCTTCGATATGTCTCCCCAACCGTTCGCATGTGAAGAGGGTGTGGCAAGCATTATCCAAAATCCCCGGGCAAAACAGGCAGTCAGGAGATCGTGACTTTCCAATTTTGTGCAGGTAAGAGTGAAAACACCCGTGTCCGCAGAGAAGCTGTGTCAGGTAGTAATCAGTCTCGCCATGCTTTCGGTTGAGCCACGGTTCCAGGTTCCTGATTAAGCGCGCGTTCCACCTGCCCCGTGTTTCATTTACCCACTCTTCCTTCTACATAGCAAGAGTTCTTCTTCTCTCCTCGCGTGAAGCAGCCTCTCTTCCTTCTTCTACACATGTAGAGACTCCTCCGCTCCTTAGCAAGGAGCATAATAGGTGTCGTACCCGCTATGACCAGCACTGCCGGCTCAAAGACAGTTCGGTATGTAGATGCAACCCACAGAGCACCACGTCTTTGCACCTACATCAGCCGTTTCCGGTACGACTCCTTACTGAGAGCTTCAGCCCAAACCTTTGAACCATATAGCAGCACCGAATCCACTGCGCTCATCAGTAGGCGTTTCCTGGTCGTGACGGGTTGGCCATTAGACGGCTGAGCGCTGATACTCCATCTGCGGCCAAAGTCTCATAATATTACTATGAGACGTATTGATTTCAATACGATCGTGAAATCGACTTTCAATCAACCAAATAGTATACCCTATCCAAAAACGTCAAAAATCAAATTAAATTTGATTTGTTTCTAATATTTAAATGAGTTCATATTAAAATGCCGAACTATTAACAGAGGATTTCATCTTGAGTGACTCAAGAAATTTTTATTGCTTTTTCACAGTGTAGGCACCATATTGTGAAAACTGTAGCTCAAGCCGTTATTCGCATTCTTTCGAAGGCGCAGAATAGCTACATACAGCACTAAGCCTCTCGAACGACAACTTTCAGACAGAGATAGAAACAAGCACAAGAAGACTAATGTTGGTATTGTGCATTTTTCAAATCGTTTTGAACGACCTAATTTTACGGAAAACTTCGAGGACATTTACCCGTCCATAAATAATTCAGGATAAGATTTCAAGTGTAAGTTAGATTTTAAGTGCCTTCGGAGAGTTAGCGCTCTTACGTTAAAAGGTTGAGGCCTAGTTTGCTTTCATTAAAACCCATATTTTAACAGCCAATATGAGCTATTAACCTGTTGGTTAGCTCAAAGTGTATAACATCAGACGCACGTCAGGTTTCTTCCTTTTAAAAATCGTTCTGTGAACACGTCGGAACTACAACGAAAAGTGAGCTATCTGGCGTGAGTAGCCATCCTGACGATATCTGGAAGAGCTTTCCTCGTCGAATGTTCTGCGATTATAATCGAAGTTCTTGGGACTAAGTCAAAAATCATGAAGAAAATAGCAATAGAGTTCAAATATAACACATTTTTACGTGCTAAGACGTTTCTCCAATTTAAACCATAGATAACTTTATTATAAGCAGTTGATTGAGGATCAAAGTACCAGGCAACCACAAAAGTTCTTTTGGTTTTTATCTGTAAAAATAAAAAGCTCTCCAATCTAAAATCAAACATTTTTATTCGGGGAAGTAGTCACCATTTGCTTCAGTGACGTTCTGCCAACGCTGTACAAGATCATATATACCACTTTTATAAAAGAAGTTCACATTCTTTGACGCAAAAAAACAACTTTATTTCGTTTTCGACATACTCTCTAGTTCGGAACTGCCTATTTGGCATATGGTTGTCCATGGCTCAGAACAAGTGGTAGTCCGATGGAGCGATGTCTGGGGAGTACGGTGGATGTGGAAGAATTTCCCATCCTTGATGGGAAGGACATTGATCACTTCCACAGTCGTCTTTGCTGTATGCGGCCTGGCGTTGTTCTGATGGAACAGAACAACTTTCCTGTTCACCAAAGACGGTTGTTTTTTTGCAAGTGCCGCTGCAACCCTTCGTAGCTGGGCCAAGAACATATCTTTATTATTTTTTTGGCCACTCGGGAGGAACTCAAAATAAACGACACCGGTTGTGGTCCACCATATGCTCAACATGACCTTTCTTTGGTGAAGATTGGGTTTGGCGGTCAGGTGGGGAGGGTCATTTAGTGAGAAACTGTTCCTTCTTGTGACGAGAGAGCAGCGATGGGCATATGGTGAGCCTCTGCAGTTTGTTCGCGGCGGTTAGTTGGTGGAGAAGCCAATTACTGAGCTGCCACGTTTTTCCAAGTTGATGCAGGTATTGACAGATGGTTTCATCGGATACCTTGAACCTTTCCGCTAACTTCTGGCATGTTAAACGTGAATCTACTTCAATAGCCTCCTTCAATTGCGCCTCGTCAAATGAAGATGGCTGACCGTATCAGATTTGTGCAGTACGCTCTGTCACTGTATTGTGCCCAAATTTTTCTGGTCGCTTCTGCAGCATTTGTGCCCAATTTAAACGCAAGCAGTAAACAGGCCCTAATAACCGTGTTTGACACCGACACCTTCACTGCTACCCAACACCAATTCTGTCGACTAGGTGAATTCGTCTACTAATGTAAACAAAGCACTACTGGCTGAGCTTTCAGCAAACCATAAACACGCCCTCTTTCGGCAAATATTCGTAGCCCCCTGGTCATTCGAATGTGCCGCTTGCGTAAACCGATAGAACTTTTTTTGTTGCCCAGTAACTTTGAAATAAGGAACCACACTGGCATTGCCAATAAAAAAATCATTTGTGTTAAGCAAATCCTTTGAAATGGCGGGCAACTGACTACAAACAAAATTAAATTTAAGGTTTGGATAAGTTACGGGAGCACTTAGCCCGTTTTGAAAGCGCAGTCAGTTTTTCACTTAAAGTGAACCTCGTTTTTTTCTCATCCACGTCAAATTCCATTCCAGGCAAGTCTATGAGCGAGTCCTAGTTAAAGTTCAGGAAAAGCCGGACCTCGGAACCACAGGAAAATGACCTTGTTTTAATTTTCTTGCGGATTGGATCGCTATTTATGAAATTCTTTTTTCGAAATTCCATTTTCGAAGTTCGATTTTCACTGAGTTTTTTTGATTAAGTTTTGTGAAATTTTCTTCAATTTCATTAAGTTTCGGTAAGTTTCTCAAAACTACGTTAGTTTTTGTATTTATGCTTACTGCATTCTTAATTGTGTGCAATGTATTCTACAATCTGTATTCTGTATTTTCCATTTAGCACTCTACATTCTACATTCTGTATTTGATATTTTGTTTTCTGACTAATTCTTGGCTTTTTGAAACTCCTAGAGAGTGGAATTCACGGAGGGAAAGTTCCGGGAGTGGAGATTCTCTGAGATCAAACCTTTCAATATTTTCCCATTTTCATTTTCCGAATCTGAAATTTTTTGAATCTTTGGACTTTTCAAACCTTTAAACATTTGAAATTTCAGTGGAAGCGGAATTGCGGCATAGGAATCTTCAATTTCAGAAATTCACTCAACACTTTGAACATTATAAGCCTTCTAACTTTTCAAGCCTTTCGTTTCTTCGGAATTATGTGTTGGATGTTTAGGGTAGGGTAGGGAGTTTTCCAGGAGGCGATATATGACAGCCGGGGCCAAAGAAAGGGAATTTCCATTTTTGAAATTGCTTTGTTGAAATACTATTTAAGAAATTTAATTTTCGAAAATCGTTTCGCTTGTTTTTTCTTTTTGATTTAATCTGAGTTTCGTTCAGCCTCATTACTTTCCAGTAGGTTTTGTCAAGTTCGGAATTCTCTATTCTGTATTCAATGCTCCAAAGTCTACATTTTCCATTCTAAATTCCGTTTTTTGTATTTTATTTTTTCAACTTGCCAACCTTTCGAAATCCGAGAGGAGTAAATTTGGCGTAGGGAAGTTCGAAAGAGGAAATTTTGAGATTGCAAACATTTAAACTGAAGTAAAATTTGGATTTTACACGAAGGGAATATCTCCTCTACAAGGGAATATTCCATTTTGGAAGTTCACCAAACATCTCGAACCCGTTAACTTCTCTAATCGTTGAAGTTTTCGAAATATTCGAAAACAAACTTTCCATTAATCGAAATAACGCGGAGCAAGTTTCAAGCGAGGAGACTTTCGGGAGGCGAATTCATGGAAGCAGAATCCAGAGAGGGGATTTTTCATATTCGAAATTCTATTCTGTAATTTATTTCTTTGGAATTTTAGTGTTCGAAATCTGTTTCAAAGGAGAAAAAAGAGTTCCAGTGGAAGAAGGGAAAAAGAGTTTCATATGCTTAAGGAATAAATGAACCCCTCATGGCAGGATAATATAGTAAGGCGTGTATAGTTCCATTAATTTTCGATAATGTTTGTTAACTTTTGATGGGTTGGAGATTCTGAATTCTGAACTCTGTTCCATGTATCTGTATTCTACATCCTGTATCCTGCATTCTGTATTGTTTTCATTCATTCCTGCAAATTTATTATTGGAAATTCATCAAACATTCGGAATCTTTCAACTTTTTCCATGAGACTAGTGTATTCAATCAGTATTAATGTACGGAAATATGCTGGATCAAGGTAATACATACTCATTTCGCTAGCCTAAAGTTGACTGCATAATTTATTAAGGTTCCCACTAATAATTAAAAGAGAATCTACATAAAATATGCGAGCGTAGCATAAAATAACATCATATACATACGTCTACCATGAGAATTTCATGTGCTACTATACCATTCACAACCCTTTTTCTCCCTGTTCCCCAGGAATTCGTTTTTCTACTGACGGCTTACGTAGCACAGCTAAGCAACTCTATACTACAAAGCATAAATAATTCATCGATAAATGTCGTATGCATAGATGTTATACTCAGAAAAAGGTTATTGTTAAAATTTTATCATGATGTGCTTGAGCACAGCTCCGCTTTTTTCCAGTACACATCCTCGTTCAGATTCATCCCCATATGCTTCTTTTTAGCTATTCGAAATTTGAGGAATCTTAGGGAAAATAATATTTAAGATTTTGTATACTTTCTTTAAGGATGAGAAGTTAGCACATAAGAATAAACTAAAGCTGTAGGAAATGCATTTGTTCTTCTAATAAGGGTTTTGGGACCCGAACTAAGAGCGAGGACATGGATGATAGACATAATCAAATATCACGTTTCATTCATGTACTATGAACACTGTCTTTAACGGCTACCGTGAGATTGCTACATGAAAAATAAAACACAATTTTGTATTATCCTTTTCCTATACTATTGGTTGATGAAAGGTATTACTATCTTGTATTATCCTTTATCAACTCAGATGTTCTCATATAGTTCACACTTTTAAAATCACAAAACTTCGAAAGATAAAAGGATTAAATTATCAACACTAAAAGTACCATAATGTTATTTTTGCTTTTCCACTTAAAGTAAGATCTATTTGGGAACTCTAATTAATTTTTGATTCTATTTAGTTTTTTTATTTTTGTGCTAAACCATTTTCATGCCTCCATGTTTGAAACGGGAAACAGAAGAACTAATTGCTAACCAATAATGGCAAGTTGTTGATAATATTGACATAACAATCGAATTATGCTCTACTAAAAACAAGGCAAATTTGATTATTTGAAGTAAACTGCAACATATTGTTGGCAAGGACTTCAAAGCTATATTGAAAATTATAAGTTAATTAGTGGGCACTGTGAATGAAAAACGCCATTAAATTCGCAGGAAATGCATTTATGCATTAGAATCAACTGTTATGTATTTAAAAAAAATAAAAAATAAATGTATAATAAAGAATGAATAAATAATTATCGGGCAACCGATCGGTCACACTTGCAGCGAAAGAAAGGAACAAATTTAAAGAGACAGGGTTACTTGAAAATACAAAAGCCGCATAATGGCGGCCGAAGATATTTACTTTTAACCGACTAGCTCACCGCGTGGGCGTGGGGGTAAGGACATTATTTAAGCCCTATTCAAGCCCATATTAGATTTCATTTCATTCATATTAGATTAATAAATAAAAGAATCAAAAATCAAAAGATCAAACCACCTGTGAATTGTGCTGCGCTGATTCTCACCACATGTCAATGGTGTTGCGCTGACTCTGACCACCTCTGTCAATTGGGTTGCGCTGACTCTGAACACCTCTGAATTGTGCTGCGCTGAATCTGAACATCTCTGCTTCCTCTAGCACGAATCTCCCCCTCAGCTGGTGTCAGGATTTACTTGTTCTGCTGTGCTACATCGGATCGAGCTCCATCTATTGATTGATAGTCCTATTTAGTCCTATTGATTGATTCTCCCATTGGTTGATACTTCTATTGAAACTCCGATTGATACTTCAATTGATACTTTATTGATACTTCTATTGATACTTCCTCTTTTAATAGTGTGTCCTCTATTGGTTGTGTGTCTCGATACTTCTATTGATGCTTCAATTGATACTTCAATTGATGCCTCTCTTAATTGTGTGACCTCTATTGGTTGTGTGTCTCCCATACCTCACAATTTCTATTCTTTTTATATCGATATGTACACAACAACCTAGTGAATCATATCAATAGAAAAATTTATCGCAAATTACTTCCAAGAAATTTTTTTGGTTTGTTTTTGCGACTGGGAATATATTTTTTTTTGAGACTTTTTTTTCTGACATTTAATTTTACTGAGACCTTTTTATTTATTTTTGTTTTTTTTAGTTTGTTATCAATATTATTTAACTTAATACCTAAATCTAACTATAAATGTTTCTATTTTCATTTTATTCTTACTTCTATTTCATCTCGTATGATTTCCTTTTAACTTAAAAATATGGGTACATCTAAAAAACTTAACCAAAACAATTAATTTTTATATCCAAAATTAACTGTTATTTTATTTATTCATTCATTTAAATTACTTCAGATAGCGATTGATTTATGAAAAATGCTTAAAATAAAAGTAGAAGAAAATTTGCCTGTTGCATTGTAACTAAATAAACAGAGTGGGAGAAATAACGACATAGTTACTAAAAATTTCAAAGAATATGAAATTTCCATGTCGTTAAAGTTTTATTTATTAAGGATTGGTACATTTGCTTGTTGCGTACTTTGTGAGCATTCCTATCTATCCTCGCCAACTAGGCTCCATACAGAATAAAATTATAAAAGTGGATCTAAATTCCATAAATCAACTTACAAAGTTAAGCAGTAAATTTTTATGCTTTAAATTATAATCATTATGGGGCAATCCACTAATGGATGGGATCAAACAACAGGAAACCCTTCTCATTGAGTATAAATAAGCATGAAAAGGATTAAATGAGAGCCATTAAGGGTAGCAACTATTATCGACCCTTGTTACTTTTTGGGTGGGCACGAAATTCACATATACTTGACATAGTTTCTTGCCAGATGAAGGAAATCCAAAAATTCTCTATTCCGAAAACGATAGGACAATAAAACAAGATTAAACTACCCTTAAAATTTCGAAATTTCTATTGTTTAGTGTCTTTTTTCTCAGGATATTGTGGACTATAGATGGCAACGGTGTGAAACGGTCAGCAGAAATTTATTGGATTATTTGAGAAAATATTATTTGATGACAAAATGTTATCTAAAATACTTAGGTCCTTGTGTATTTTATAAAGGTATATAAAGTGTATTTTGTAAAGGGTGGCAAACATTTAGGTCTAACATTTACGGCTAAGGGCATCCCACTGGCCAATCCATCCGTAACAAGCTCTGTCACAGGCGATTGAGTGTTAAGTGAGTTTGTTGAGTGTTTGAAGAATTGCTGAGAGTGTGTTGAGTAAACTGAGCGTTTGCGACTGCACCGAGTTCTTAACGAGTGACTAAAGTTGACGGTTGAGTGTCCTTGCTGCTTGTCAGACGATCATGCAGGCTTGTATGGTGACGCTGATTACATTTTGTGCCTGAATATCTGTTTTTACAAGAGTGTGTGTAGTGTCGTGCGAAGCAATTAAAGCATAGTTTCTTCTCTTTAAGCAGCTTGATCGTCTCAGCGCCTTGGATCTTGAAGAAGTCCGTGCAGTGTAGAATAAAGTAACCCTGATTACAGTAGTCACTTACAAACATCTCCTGGTCTTCTTGCATGATATGACTTCGAGGTTCTCGAGTGTCCTAATGCGAGCAGTGATGAAGTCAATGGTTGTCTGGAAGCTAGGGATGTCAGCTGAGTCACCGATTGATGCTTCCCACTTCTCTTTTGTATCTTGGTTCAATCTTCTGGATATATAATAGACTAGGATACAGTCCCAGTTGTCAACGGACTGTCCCAGAAGTTTAATGGACTTCACTGCATTGCGTATTGTAAATACGAGTATTGACAGTTGTGCTGCCTTGGTGGGAGTTCGCTTTATCTCAGAGTGTTCATTAAACAAAATGTTCAATTGTGCGAAGACCAATCTCCTTTTATTTTCGAACCTCTTGACAAGTTCGTCCTAAGCTGCTTCGGAGCCTACAGATGAGTGTGGAAGGAACTTAATCAGGTCGTGTGCAGGCCCCTTCGTGTAGTGTTTTAAATTTTCGAATTTGTTTATGCCATCCACAGCTGGATTGTTGATGACCATTGAAGTGAAGGTTTCCTTGAAGGCAACCTATGACGCAAAATCGCCAGAAAATGCCCAATGGACGCATTTTCTTTACTTTCTTCAGCTTCGGCAAGTTGGAGAATGGAGTGTCTGGCTGCAGGTTGACTTGCAGCTGTTTGAGTGGCTTCAGTCTTCGCGTGAGTGTCCTTCATGCTTGCTAGAAGCGTTTGAGCATAAATGTACGCCACGTCCTCTGTGGCATGTAGACCCTCGGAGAAGTATCTATGAGTGGAGTCTGCTGTGGGCCACCGCTCCATAAATTCTTGATGAGCCTTGAGGAACTTATCATGAATGGTGGTGACTCGGTCTTCTTGCACTTTAGTCCGTGCCGATGTCCATGTTTCCTCCAGACTTCTTAGAGTGTCAATTAATGAGTCTAGGATCGATACTAGACTAAATTGAGTGTGGATGGTATTCATCAAGGAGCTTGGAATTGAAGTTATTAGTGTAGGCGAGTGTGGACGACTTTGGCGCCCCTTAAACGAGCTGGCTCCCAACTCGTTGCATTCCTCGATGACCCTTCTGTCTTGAGTGTCCGTTGGAGCAAGAGTGTTCTCAGAATTCTGAGTGTTTCCTGGAGAGTTGCTCATCGGTGGCGTTGAGAATGCCCCAGGAGAGATGTTGGTTCTTTGAGTGTCAGTATGAGTGGTTGCAGGGACTTGGATGAACAAGAGATTAACTTATGGGGTGTCCTTTTGGTCAGGTTGAGGGCTGTAGGACTTTCCTGACCGAGTTGATTTGTCAGATATAATGACGTGTATGCAGCGTCTGTGGGCAAGTGTAACTTGTCGTCGAAAAACATAATTCCAAAGTCACTTGTCACTGAGTGTTGGTTGAGTATCACTATGCACTTGTACTCAAACCTGAGTGTCACTGGAATTCAACGCACTACTAGCACTTGAAAATATTGGGACTGTTATTTATATCCAGCTCGAAGGACTACAATGTAATTTATTCTAGCTAGTATTCATTATTATTTGTTCGCCGGGATAATAATAACAACAAGGATATTCACTTAATTTTCAATATATTTTCTGGCACTAAGTTACAATAAAATTATTGAGGTATTATTATTATTTGGATATTCACAGTAGTTCCAAGCAAAGTTTTGAGTGTTTACGTGGAATCACAAAATCTACAAGTGGCTTTTTGGTATGCGTGTTGACGTATGATGAGTATGTGTGAGCGTCGTGACGCGTCACACAACGAATTTAGAGATCGATGATCTGGTTGAACCGTCAGCTGGTCCAAGAAGTGTGGAAGGAGACTATCGATATCCCCTACTGCCTCTGAAGTGTCTCTAGCTGATGCTGAGATTGAACTTTATTAATCTCGTCTCAGCGGTATTCAGCTGCACCGACTGTGTGTGTGTGCTGCGTGGGGTTACGCAGCTGATTCAACAAGTGGGTGTTATTTCTGTTGAATGCTGGGCGGAGGCTGTTGTTGTGATGTTCACTGAGTATTAATTAACTTTACAGATGCAAGTTTTGTTAAATTATCACTCTTTTTCGTCCTGAAACACTATAGATACTGCAAATAGTTTCGGGGGTGTCAAAAAAACCGGCCGTAGGCGTTGACATGAGTTTAAGGAATGGCGTCATTACACCAGAAGTATTATTTCATGAACTGCAGGTGGCAGTGTATGCATGGCAGTCCAGCAGATGCTGCCATATGAGTGGACGGCGCAGAAACTAATGTATTTGAGTTTTTAACAGCCCGAATAATTTCCATATAAAATACGGTTCTCAATTTGTAACATTATCATTTAATGATTTATACAAGACACTGCAGACTTATTTAGTAAAGAGCATATCAGGTAAATATACTCGACGGATTTGTTGGGAAATAAGCACACTCTTATTTAAACTTTTCATGACAATTTGATTTGAAACAAAAAAAAATTATTTATTATTTTGATTATATTACTAAGATTATAAAAAATTATTATTATTTTGAAATAATGTCGCTGCATTTCATCAAGAGATCATCTTCTTTTTCCTCCAAATTTGTTTGGACGTTGTTTGACGTATTGACATAATACTTTGATTTCGAAACCCCAAAAAGATGAGTCAGCCACACCTGAATTATCCCTCCTGCTAACTGTCGTACGCCTTCTCGACGACATCTTCAAGGATGTTGTTGAGAGCCTTTTCCGATGCTGCTTGAATGCTCTGAATGGAATCAAACTGATTTCTCCCCAGCTGCGAATGGGTGGTAATGAAAAGTAAAAGCTTCAACAATTCTCTCACCTTTTCGGTTTGAGCTATCGACGAGAATCTGTAAGATGTCGAAACATCTCAGTGGAACCATATGTCGGGCGCATCCATATCTTCCACAACAAGGAAACGCATCATCATGTCACCATAGCAAGACGCATCAACTGTTATGATGGTCAGATGATGCCTCCAGCCCAAAACTCGCAACAATCAGTGATACGTTTTGGATGCATCGTTTTCTCGACAAGCTGAAGATCAATCTTAATCTGAAGATCAAGCTTGAAAACTTTATCAACTAACAAATTCATGAAGATGAAAATAAGCTTCATCGCTGCAGATGACATTGCTTGAAAAATCAGCATAAACATGCTGTCGCTCAATCATCCATTCACCAAACTCATTCTGCTTCGCGCCGTCAAAAGGCTTCAGGTGTTCAGTTAACTGTACTTTGTGCCCGTGAAGCAGCGAAGCTTTCATTATATTACGCTGGAGAGAACCTCTCAAACTGTCAAATCTTTGAGTACAACGCGCACTTAATGTGCTGGTGCTGTCAGCAGACTTTCACAAACTGCTCGATATTTTGTCCTGACTGAAAACTTGAATTACGGTCAGAGCGTCAAATGTCACCAATTGTTTCACGCTCTCGAAGCTTTTGATTTCCAGTTTTCACGGTTAACATATTTAAGCTACTACTCCGACCACATTTTGTCCGGAAATTAGGAACTATAGCTACTAAATTTTCACTATTTTCAAAATGCTGCTCAACAAGAAAAGTTTGTTGTTCTTTCGTGCAGTACTCCTATTTTACTAATGATTAAATGTCCATTATCATTTATATTTATTCTGACAAGATTTTACAAAATTAATAGCGGACAATTCAAATCTTGGATGACATATGGGACACTCTTTCCCAAAGTCATTTCCTTAAGGCGCGTCGATGTTAAAATAAAATGAAACGACCTGCGTGCAAAGTATAAACCAAATCAGTTTTTTTTGTTTGAAGGCCAAAACATGCATTGTAATCCTTCAATTTTCGATAATTCTGTAACGTGAATTCATTTGAATTTAAACCATGGTATTGATCGTATACTATAAGAAAAAGTCTAGCAGGGTCAAATCACAGTATCATGGTGCTCAAATTAAGTCATCTTGTGAATGATAACCATACACTCAAGTCATTCATGCAGAACGACCATCGCGGCACTGTGTCACTCTCAAAGCCGTCATAATGGAACCAAATGCCATATTGCGCCAAGATTTATTTTTGACTGAGATAAATCGGATATCATCGTTCTATTGCGACCGCCATTGCCTGTTATTGACTCACCAACGTCATTTTGACAAAGCATAGACCAATGACACTAGAGGCCCAAAGTGCCACACCACGTAGGGAATTTTTCCTGTATTCACTACGATCTGGTGAAGATCGTCTGTGTTGGTGTTAACCCACATATGGCTATAACAGAGCCCATTCATTCGAAATCTGAGGATGATTTTTCTTTCCAAGGCCTAAAGAAATGCTCTAAGGCCAGGTCAGTGAATAAACTTTATACGAAAAGTGGGATAGAAACAAGGATAGTATTTGTTGAAGGATCATAATATTTCAAAGCGTTCTAGCAAGGCCAAAGCAAAATTTCCCCGGTTTGAATTAATGGGGACAAAACTCAGTCCACCTCTAAAAATGAAGAGGTAACAGAGCCTTAATTTGAAAAGCGGTTCTAAATACCATGATTTTTACGTCGTTCTGCGTCTCTTTTTTTATACAGTCTTCTGGTAGCATGCAGTCTTAAGTATTTTTTAGCACTTTTATTCTTTCTATAATACATAATTCTGGTTGTGTTTTTCATAAGCTCAATCCAAAAAAACAAATTTTGAAAGTTTCTGTCATAGCAGTGCTCTTTCTTTCAGTGTCAACTTCAAAAATATAATTTAAGCCACATTTATTGCTTTGCAAACCTTGTTTTTTTCTCTATCTTGGTTTCTTAAGGCATACTGTTTCCAATTTAAATTTTACGAAAACTCATCGAGCAAAAAATATTCATAATGTTCAAAACATTTCTTGTATCTTTCCCATCTTTCCAGTGGGAGAAACCCAACAGTTTCTATTGCTTTTTTTAACTGCACCTGTTTAGAGCCTAATAAATATATCGTTTGATTAAGTATTTTCGATAACCAACTGAGTCTCTTCACTGGCATCAAACTTGCAACAGCGTGATCCTGACAAATAACCAATGATCTTTGTTTTACAATTTAAAGTTTCCACGGAAAACTGCAACAAATATATGTGAGCGCCACGACTCGTAGGTCAACTTTTGACTACTTTAGCCAATAATTGAGGCCGTATCCGTACGTTGTCTTCCATATGGTCAAGCGGTTCGGGATTGTCAGCGTAGACGAGTGATTTGACGTATTCCCATAAGAAGGAGTCCAACGAGAAATGATCCGCTCATCAAACGCTTCTTTCAGTCAAACGATGCACGAGCTGAGTGACGTGTCGCGCCATCCTGTTGAAACCAGGGGCCCCTTGTATTACGGCTAGTCAATCCCATAATTAGAAAGTCATTGATCATGGCCATACAGCGATAATCATTGACCGAAATGTTATTCCCAAAAGTATTTTTGATCTGCATCAATTTATTCTCGGGCATCAATTTATTCACGGAATCTACGCTGTGCTCGGTGATCGCACGGCTTCAGTTGCTAATCGAATTGGATTTTGAAAGATCTTGCTCAGGCGTTAAGTATTTTGTGATGAATTAGGTCAGCCAAACCAACCATATAACGTATGACAACTGTCACACACCACGTAGCCTTAGAAAGTGTTGCCAACTTAAAGTTCTATACAACTAACAAAACATCGTCTACAAGCGTTTTGACATATGTCATCAATGTTGCGCTCACTTTTGTGCGTCTGACCAATTTGTTAATAAAAACAATAAGTACGTCATTCTCATTTCAGACATGTAGTTTGTAAAAGCAGATTTTATATTAAGTCAGCAATAGGAATAACAATTTTCGATGAATTTGAATATTCAATCCAAATGGAAACTCAAACTAACACCTATTTTGAGAAAGAAAGCTGTCAAAGCGCAATCAAAAGATCGAATTGAGGATTGATCCATTTCTAAGTTTATTTGCTTTGCATTGTCATTGAGCCGAGTAATATGACAATTCATATTTGAGGTGAATGCGTAGGGCTTTGTAGTCCTTTGTTTGATATTGTCGTTCTCCGAACTGAATCGTAGGTAACAAGGACAAACTTGCTAAATCCATTAGAATACGTTCAAAATTGTCCTTTACAAAATATCCAAGAATTAGACTTCGAAAAACGTATCAAAAGGAAAAATAAAGTTGTGATGGTTTCACAATAAATTTTTTGCCGTCTTGAATTCCAGGAAATCCGAGAAATCTCTACAACATCATATCTCTGGAAAATTGTCGTAGATACAAAACTATTTAGAAAAGTGCATTTGTAATGCAGTCTCCATTTAATAATGGGATTCCTCGCAACAATTTCTACACATACTCCTTGCATACGACTCATGCAGCAATGTCGTGTTCACAAACAAAAGAAAATTGCACGTTTTTTTGCAAATATTTACAGCGAAACTCCCTCTTGTCCGTGCTCATGCTGTGAACTTTCTTCGATATTTTCCAGTCGTATATGTGCTCATCGGGGAGCATCTACCACCCTCGCTTTTATACCCTGCCGCAGGCTTGATACAAAAGTCAATGGCATTGAGTCTCATTTTCCTCAATTTACTGGGTATTAACAGAACATGGAGAGCGTTTCAGCGGAGTCAGTGATGGATTTATGGGCGGGAATATTGCTTGACAATATTTTTTCCTTTATTGTGTTTCACGTTGATTCTATTCGGAAAAGATCCCTAAATTTTCAGGCAATCACAATTTCTCAGCTGAACATATTTGGCAGCAAAAGGTCCTAGACGAAAATTTTATCGAAATTGAACTTCAAAGGACAGCGAAATTAAACACATGGCTTGGCTTAGGCTTGGAGTTTTCAAAAATTTTGATATGAGAGTTTAAACTAAGGCCCGAATTTGGTTTATTGAAACAGCAAAATGAATGTTCTCCTTGAAAACCGCATGTTATTCCTTGCAATCAAAGCAGGATACCTGTCTGGTGGGAGTTTGGATTGGGGCATTAGATAGACAAGACAAGACGCCTTAGGTTGGACCTTTCACCTCCAAACTTTCTGCATTACAACATTTTTTTGCTGACATGAGAAATTCCACTTTAAAGCTCCCATTTGTTTTTCCGAAAACGATGCTGTCTGGCAAGTATTCCTCTAGGATTAAATCAATGAAGCTGACCTTCACACATTCGCCTGAAAGCGTGTGGATAGAGCTTGTAGGGGGGAAAATTACAATTTGGTGTTGAGTATTTTTAACATTCCATAAGAGTGCAAGCGAAGCAGTGAATGCTTTTCATGCAGGCACATGGAAATTGTAAATTCATCAGTGAGTCTGAAAAGCAGAACGGAAGGAGCGAAAGAAATTCCCATGGATCAGATAAATGGACGAGCGATGTGAATGAAACATCCAAGGAATAACAAGATGGTGTTTTGCAGAATCAACTTTGCACTACTTTTACGAGCGTTTCTATGCCAAACGAAATGACTTCCATTCTCGACGATATTCGTTACTTGGTTATTTTCCCAGTGCTTTTATTTTTCATTTTTCTCTCGAGTTTTCACTCATTCGTCCTGCGCTCATGGAGTTCGATATGTTGCAAAGATGATATTTTTTCAAATAAGCCGTTATTCAAATAGAAAAAAGTTTTCCCATTTAACAAACAAAATTCAGTTTCATTTAAACCCTTCCAACTCGAAAATTTTATTACCTTAAGGCTTAATTAATTTTCGCACAACCAAGTTGCTATAAAGGATGCCATGCCAGTACTGAGTTTAAGAAAGTCGCTCATTTGAAATTTGATTAATATTATTCTCAAAGTTTGTCGCTTTTACTTCGTGGAGTTTTGCAAGTTTTCTGGTAAAAAGTTTATGGAGGCGGCATTTTTATGCAAAGATTTTATGGTCCAACTAGGATATTATTTATTTGCTATTCTTCATCCACTAAAATCTTTAGCTATTTGCATAGAAGCCGGAGGAAAAGGTAAAAATTTTCCAACGAAAACCATTTATTGGGCGCAATGTAATGAACATAAACAAAAAGGATGTAATAAATGACCAAACTGTTGCTCTATGTAGTGTTCAAACTCCATGGAATGCTAATAAAGTTCAAATTTATTTACATTGATGTGAGCTCTATAAGCAAAATAATTATAAACTGTTCAGGATACTTTACAAACAATTTGTCTAGGGTAATAAGGAACAAAGTAATCACTCCCAGCAATTTTATTTGGCTAATCTAATTTTTCTCTCAGGATATCCAACTTTAAACACAATCTAGATAAAGCTCATTGTCTCCTGCGTTAGATTCTGAAATCCATTACGCCACACTGCTCGTCAAAATTTTAGCTGTTGTAAAATGGATATAAGATCCAAATCAAAAAGCCAATTAAACGGGTGAAGAGCTAACGAAATTGGAGATAAACGGTCGTATCGAATTTGTGAAACTCTTTGCGAAGATAAGAAGACGTTCTTGCGCTTTCACCTGTTGCACAGGAATTTATCTTAAGCTTTAACATTTAATTTTGAAACTGCTGAAAGGATTCAAGAAATTATAGACACGATTCACCTGAGCGTTTCTGTTTGCCAGAATTATGTTGCGAGAATGTTTGCATGTAACTGGTATAGAAGATGAGTATTAATTCTTGGAGGAAGATCTCTCTTTCGTTCTATCCATTACATTGATTCGCTTTAAAGGTCGCGAATGTGTTTCCGGAAATATGGGCAGAATTATAAATCAACCAGATTTAATATCAGGATGTATAACCCGCAAAACGAGATAAGAGACGCAAAGAAGGCATCTTTACGCGGAGAAGGCAGTCACCAACAAAGTTATTGTCCTCGTGCTAAGCATGTGAAGGTGTCAATTTCATAAGAGGCACAAAAGGATAACCGAACTCTTTTGGTACTGACGCGACATACCTATATGTCCCAGGGCTTCTTTGAAAATTGCTGCAAGTTTGCGAACTTTGCTGTTTCCGTTAACTTCTGTCGCAGCCGCGAAATGAGGTCTTTTTGACATATTGTCAGCTGATCAATGAAATATGTCAGCAGTTGGTTATTTACAACTCAGTTTGTGTGACAGTGGTAACGTGTTTTTGCGTTTTCTTCGGTTCTTCGATTGTTTGTGGTTTTAGTGATTTAGGTATGCTTCGCTATTATTCACTGGAAATAAATATTAAATTGATTTATAGTTACCCCTTTTCAAGTTATCTTTTGTTAGGTCTGTTTGGGATCACTATGTCCCATTAGTAATTTATAATGGGATACATATGTCTCGGACGTATCGAAAACAAATGTAACTCTAATAATTTGGCACTTTCTCAGGGAAAATAACAAACGTGCTTCATCACAACAAGAATTAGAATATTTAGTTGAACATACAGTATCGGCCAAAACAAACGCAACTCAAATTAGTTCCATGATGTTGGGCAGCAAAACCCCAAGAGAGGGGTTTAGAGGCAAAGTGTTTTATATTTATTTCATTAGTATTGTACCAGTCATTTAAAAAAAACACATAATCATTCTACAAAAAATCGGTAATTTTTACCAATAAATTCAGGAAAATTTACGAAAACTTCTTTTTTTTATCGGACAAAACAATTGCAACTCTGGCAACTCGGTTTGATAACAGTTTTTCTCGAAATCATTTTGCAATTTTTGACATGTAACTGATTATTATGTAGGTTAGTTAGATTGTAGCTGATAGTTGTGTGCATTATTTACTAATAGAAAGTGTCGCTTCGTAGTCTAAAGCTATTTTTACCACCGAAAAACTTGAAAACCTAAAAATGGCAAATGAAAAGCATAGTGCGGATATAAAAGTATTAATTATAAAGGACTTTAAGAGTGGTGTATCTCAAAAGATTATTTCCGAGAAATATAATATAGAAAAATTGGTTGTTTCCAGAATAATAGCTCGATATCTTCGCACCGGGAGTATTGAAACTGTACATAAAGGGGGGAGACCAAAGAGGGGGAAACAACTGAACGAGAGGACAATCTGATTTCCAAGAAAATTAAAATTAATCCGTTTGTCTCATCCACAACGCTGCTAAAAGATCTCGATTTAAATGTATCGCAAAGAACCGTTAAAAGACGCGCAGTGGAGCTCGGATTGCTTTGTTATCGGCCAGCAAAGAAACCTTTTATTTCAATTAAAAATAGAAAGCGAAGGTTAGCTTTTGCACGTTCTCACATTAACTGGACTGTTCAAAAATGGAGGACCATTCTGTTTAGCGATGAATGCAAGTTCAATTTGCAAGGATCGGACGGAATTTGTTGTGTAAGGCGTCCTAAAGGAAAGCGCTTGGATCCAAAATTTTGCAAAGGCACCATTAAACACGGCAGAGGGTGTGTAATGGTCTGGGGGTCCATGTCAGGGCAGGGTGTAGGGCCAGTTCACAAAAAAGATGGTATAATGGATCGTTTTCAATACAAATCCATACTGCAGGAGGTTATGTTACCGTATGCGGAGTGGAATATGCCCTTGAAATGGACATTCCAACATGACAACGACCCGAAGCACACGTCGAATACTGTGAAAGAATGGCTTAACGAGAGTGGAATTCAGGTACTACAACCAGTCACCCGATCTGAACCCTATAGAAAATCTATGGGAAATTGCTAAAAAGAAAATACAGCGTGAAAATATTTGTAACAAAAGTGAATTGTTTAAAGAAATTACAAGAGTATGGAATGAGATCCCACAAACAATAATTGATAATTTAATTGACTCTATGCTTCGCAGGTGCCGAGCTGTCATTAAAAATAATGGATTCGCCACAAAATATTAATTAATTTAATAATAATTAAAAAAACGACGAAGTTGCATTTGTTTTGTCCCACCAAAAAATTAGTTTTCGTAAATTTAATTGAATTTTGTACGTAAAAATGAAAGATTGCTTGAAGATTGTGTTTGATTTTCTTTTAAAGGGTTTGTAAAGCAATAATGAAATAAAAATAATTTACTTTCCATTAAAATTTTGGACTTTTGCTGGTTAATATCGTGAGAGTGATTTGAGTTGCAATTGTTTCGGCCGATACTGTATGTCTGAACTTGAATCAGACTTCGACGACACATTTTGCATTGATGACTATTCTGAATTTTTACCAGATAGGGAAAATGTTGATCAAAGTGATGCCGAGCTGCAGGAAATGCAAAATGTTGTGCAGGAATGAGAATACGAAAGTAATCTTCCAAGTACACTGACCAAAGCTAATGTCTTTTTGAAGTAATGATTGCTTGGGACCAATCGTTACTTCAAAACATATCCTCTTGAAGTAATGATTGTTCTGGATAGCACGATGGTAATGTCCTCCAATCCTGTATCGTCTACATGTATTGGTCCCAAAATACATCTTTGGGAAACACAACAATAAAGGAAGCCATCAGCCAAGACAGATTTCTTCTTTTGTCTTCAAAACTATACATGAACGATCCAAATAAGTAAGATAGAGCATCAAGGACCTACTATATGGATGAGCTAATTGCGTGTCTCAAAACGACAAAAACGTGTACGCTCAGATTCACCATTCCATATTGATGATATGATGACACAGTACAAAGGTAGGTTATCTCTAAGGCAATATCTGCCTTTGAAACGCAATATCTGCTGCGCTGCGTCTCAAAAGCGGGATATGTTTATGATGTGAACGTGTACCTAGGAACGGAGGAAGGACAACAGATTGGCAATCTTGGTGAAAGAGTATTAAAGAAACTTTGCGAAATCATAATATTATGTTGTCGTATACTGCCATCGTTTTTTACGTCTGTTGAATTGGTCAATTCTTTGAATTTTGCTTGTGTGGGCGCCTGCATGACGAAAAGCAGAAATTGCCACAAATTAGAAAGAAACCTGTTTCAAAAAGGAGATTCGAAAATGCTGCTCAACAATTTTGGATCCTGGGCAGCCATGTGGCGGAACACGAAGGAAGTTTTAGTCCTAAGTAATTGCCACAAGAATAAAATCGCTGAAGTGAGAAGTCGCTTCCAGGGAAGCTGCACCCTGCCCAAAAACTATTGCCTTTAATAATGAGCATATGGGTGAAATTGACCTTGCGGATAAATTTTCAGCATTATATGATCAAAACAAAAAGTCAAATAAATTGTGCAAAAGAGTGTTCCAAAGTGTGTTGTTATCCGCAGTTTGCCAATTCGTGGATTGTTTACCAGGAACTACAACGCAAGAAAGCACCCTTCATCGAATTTTTGTTGAGTCTAGTAGAACAACTAATTGGTTTCAGTAAAGACCAAGCAGCATTCCAAGGGAAAATTAGTTCAGATATCAGGTTCGGGTATATTTCTAAATAATTTATTACTGATCAACAAATTTGTATCTCTAGGTAGACTCTCAGGACTAAAGGAACGTAAAACATTGGTGACCTCTTGCCAACAGAACGCAAAACCCGGCGCAGATGCTGTCTATGTGCAAAATGAAAAATCGAGAAAAGGACCAAAACAATTTGTGTAAGATATGATGTTGCATTGTGCAAAGAATAATTTATTATTTCACATTTATTTTTAAATATTTTACTTCTTTACATTTTAATGTGTAAATGATATCAGGGGTGGCGCAAGGTTCCGTTCTGGGCCCGGACCTCTGGAATGTCTCGTACGATGAGCTTTTGAGGCTGCAGTTACCGGAAGAGTCGCGACTTGTTGGCTACGCAGATGACGTAGCAGTACTAGTCGCCGGACGTACTGTCGTACAGACGCAGCCCAAACTGGGTGCGGTTATACGCCGAGTGAGCGAGTGGATGACAGACCGTGGGCTTAGCCTAGCACTGGAAAAGACCGAGGTCATCGTCCTGACCAAGAAGCGGATCCCTCGTGTTATTTCCGTTCGGGTGGGGGAAATTATCATCGAGTCAAAAGAATCAATCAGATACCTTGGCTTGATGATTGACTCGAAGATGAGTTTTTTCGAGTAGGTTTGAGCGGCAGCGGATAAGGCTTCCGTGCGAGAATCGGCGCTCAATCGCATTTTGGCCAACACGCTGGGACCAACCTCGAGCAAAAGGCGTCTACTGATGAGTGCAATGCAGTCAGTGCTCTTGTATGGCTACGAGGTTTGGGCTGACGCTCTTAGTAAAGAGACGCACCGAAGGCGTCTGGCACAGGTGCAGAGGCAAGGAGCTTTGCAAATAGCGGCTGCATACCGCACTGTCTCTGAACCTGCTGTGCTGGTAATCTCGAGGGTGGTTCCTATTAAGTTACTTGCAGACGAACGGAAACGTGTGTACTTACGTAGGGCGGAGTCGGCGAGAGAAACTGCCAGCCGAGAGGAACGGAGACGAACCGTAACCTTGTGTCAGCAAACATGGTAAAACGAAAAGCGAGGCAGGTGGACCGCACGGCTAATAAGTGACTTGGGGCCGTGGTTATACAGAATGCATGGTGAGACTGATTATAATCTTATAATCTCAGTGGTCACGTGTATTTTTAGTCTTACCTATATAAGATTGGAAAGACACCATCCCCAACTTGCGTGTTCTGCCCGGTGTTATAGATTCACAAGACCCCGTTCGCATCTCTCGGAGAAAATTGGCGTAATTTCCCCAGAAAATGTAACGGGAAAAATGATGCAATCAAAGGACGATTGGAACTGTGTGTCGCATTACGTACGGACAATACTTATTATAAAGAAGGGCATGATGGATCGCTTGTGAGGGAGATGACATCTCTGTAACGCAATATTTTAGTAACTAATCGCAATTCCTTCCTATCCATCCGAGGAGAAAGAGAGATTTCCCTTAGCCTGAAGACACTGCTAAGCGATGATTAGTGAGACCTAGTCCGAAGGAATGTGACAAGCAGTTCCAGGCTAGGTTCTCGTTGTGACAGGGGAGGTGTTTAGTCGGTAGTCCAGTAGCGGGGGAGTCCAACACTCAGGGCACTAATAGCCTTCACCTCCCAAACAAAAAAAAAAAATAAAAAAAGTGTAAATGATAATTGATGAAGAAATGCAAGTTATTTTCTTCACTGTAGGGTTATATTTTGCTGCGAAAAGCAAAATATAACCCTTCAGAAACCAATAGGAGATTTTGAGATACTTTCCAAGAGATGACCTACGAAGGAAGAAAGAGTAAATGTAACTTTGACATGGATCCCCGTACAATGTAATGTAAGAGCAGATGATCTAGGAAGACCAAGTTCACTCAACCAAAATTCAATTAGAATAGACAGGATCAAGGTGCCACAGGTAACATTCAAAAGGGAATCACCACACACTTTGAAAAGAAATAGGTACAGATAGAAATGCCAGAAATTACTGCCGAATAATGCAGAATATTTAAAATATATATTATAATAATGCAGAATATTTGGCTGCATCCTAATAAAACGATACCAATCACTTCCCAATTGAGACTTTTTTTGCGTTTGGGAGGCGAAGGTTGTTACAACCTGAGTGTGGAACATCCAGACGCGGCATGTTTCTGGAATACCCATTAAACACCTCCCCTGTCAACCTGAGAACCGAGCCTGGAACAATTACTTTGGGTTATATAGGCGTGTTACTACGCCTAGAGGTTCCTTTAGATTATGGGAATCTCTGCTCCAGCCGGAAGGAAGTGCTAAAAAGAGATCATCCATCCCCGCCGCTTCCCAATACTCCAGTGCATAATGTCCCCGAGCATATTGTGTCACGCTATTCCACTTGTAAACCGTTTTCAGCGCTTCTCCACCCATTGTTCCGGACAAGGCTCTCCAATTACACCGAAGAGATCGCGGGCTGCTTACTCCAAATTTTAAGAGAAATATGAGAGAATTTTAAGTAAAAAACTGGGTGCAGGTGTCATCCACTTCTCCTGCACGAAACACGCTGTTAGCAGACCGTGAGCTGTCCATCTTGTGCATGTAAGACTGAAAACAACCATGCCCGTCTTAGAGCTAAGTCAAACAGAAATCGGTCTCACCATGCACTTGACTGAGCCACAATCTCAAGTCAGGGATCAAACTTGTTGTCCACCTTCCTTTTGTGGCTTGCTCCAAGAACTGTTGCCAATCTTGAGAGAGCGTTGTCTCCATCCCCTGGCTACCTCTTCTCTGCTGTCTTCGCTTTTATTCGGGTAAATATTTTCGCGCTTTCCTGCAAGGTGGTTGCTGGGCGATGCTGGGTGATCACCTCTATGATCACCAGTACTTTCCAATAGAGACTGGTGGCAATGAATAGCAATACAAAAGAACAACCTAGGTTTCAGTGAGGAAAACACTCACTTAATTTTGGACTAGGTAAATCGATAAATAAGATTTTCTGGGCCTAGGCAATAAAAACCCTTCTTAGCTGAGGCACACATGCGTAACAGGAACGTATATTTACTGATCAAAGGGCAAGGTGATCCTCCTGGTTTCTATAAAAAAGAAAGATGAACCATTGGTAGACAATAGTACCATACGCAAGAGTCAATGCACGCTTATAGTTTTTCCAACAATAGACAGGTTAAAACTAACAAATAGATCAACTACAAAGCATAAGTAACCTCGATATATTTTGACCCTTTCCTAGCAGTTTAAAAACCAACAACTAGTTTAAAACAAAATAAGTTCCGGCCAAACATGTAAATTCTCAAGAAACGAAAAATGTTCTTCCGTATATCAAATCTCATTTGCATCAAAGACTTGTGGTAAGAGTATAAATCCATATCAGAGAAAAAACGGGTGCAGTGCAGAAATGAGCAAACTATTAACACATCACTTTGCTTGAATATAATTAGTCCCAAATATAGTCAAGGATATTAACGTCGTTACTGACATACGGGAAGAATATCGTAATCCAAGCAAAAATCCACTTTGGGTAGAGTTTAACCACACATTGGAGCAAATTGTGTTTAACAACACATTGGAGCGAAACTGTTACCTGCGTCATGTGAAGAGAAAAATGCTGTCTAGCCCTCGAAACACATATGCCATAGCATTAGCACGAAACAGCAATAAAACCTCGAACAAACTGCCCTTTCACAGCAATGCAAGTAGTATTTTAGATAAATTGACATTTTTTTCTCAGTATTGCGTTTTACAAAAACACTCTTTCAGAGCTTTCAATGAAAATGCAATACAAATATAAATCTATTCATTCTTCTTCTATCTCTTTCTCCCAGAAGCCACTAGAGAGTATTCCCGCTGTATGCGCTTAAGATGTGCTTATTCAATTACGAAAAATAGGGCATGAGAATTCCTACCCGGATATTTGAGGCTTTTATTTATTGCCCTTGTAACTTAAGCTCCAACAATGAATATGAACAAAAAGGATGCATTAAATCCATGATAGGGTAAACTTTTCGAATTGCTGGATAAACTGTCTTGAAGTTTCTGATCCAGATTCATCCGCCTATTTAATTTATTATCTACAGTTTACTGTATTTGATGAAATTTTCTACTATTCCATAAAAAACGCCTCGCCATTATCATAAATTCTTGCGTTAAAATGCTAAAAAATCATAAATTCTTGCGTTGAAATGCTAATTGTGCTCACTGGAAAACTGATTTGAAGTTTTTAACAAAAAAATAAGCAAATATAGGGCCATAAGCATATCCAGCACTATCTCTTTTGACACGAATTCGCAAAAAATATTAGAATAAAATTTATTATATTTAATTTAAATATTAAAAGCATCTTCCTTTGATTGAAACCATAGGCCTCGCTCATCAGTAAGTTTCAATAGAACGAGTGGCTCTCGTTTTGCTAGATTATGCCTGGGGCGGACGATGCCAGTTAAACTATGCACTTCATAACGTCATAATGACACTAACGTTCTCAAAATCGAAAAAGTGCTCCTTACGTTGTCGTCATAATAACATCAAGAACTAGTTCAAACGGCATCATTTATTCCAGACATTTTATTCCTTTCAGCCTAGGAACAAAAAAATCGAATGTGGCACACTACGTTGCTCTTAAAAATGCAACTTGCTCAGGATGGTCCCGTTACCCCATCCTTGGTTTGTATCCTAGACAGTTTCCATTATCGAAGGTCCTTTTGTTTAGCTGAGATATTTAGCTGAAAATAATTAACAGACATTACGAATAGTCTGAAGTTCCTTCAGGTTCTTTTCTCGGTCCGCATATGTTTAATTTCTTGCTCCAAATCATAGTTTTCTGAAAATTGCGTTTTATGAATTCACTCTTTACCGGCTAAACAAGATGACTGTGGGTGTATACTCGGTTCTGAAATCGGTCATTAACGTCTCTTATTACCTTTTAGTGTCGTCAATTCAGAATGAACGCTCCTACTTCCCTCGCCCGTCCTAACTTCTCCTTTTCTCTATCGCACACGTATTCCTTAGTAATTTAAATTACTTAGGATCAAGTTTAGCAAGAATACTCAATTAGAAAAACATTGAATACCATTCCGACTAATTTTCCTAAATTTTTCAAACAATTTAATCAAAGTCCTTAAATTCATAGCTAAGCAAAAGCCATACATCATGCTTCTGACTGAAACCCAGCACAATTCATGGCGCAGCATGACATTCAAGGATTTTGAATTCGTAAGAAACGATAGTGTGAGCGGTGATAGAAGAGGTGGCACCGGAATATTAGTTAGAAGACCAATTCGTTTCCAAAATATTGATATAATCGAACTTTAAAACTTTGAATTTCTGGAGTTTTGGACCGTTATCAAAATTTCACTGCCAGTTAGGAATGCCCTCTTCGTTATCTTTGCTTATGCAACTAGTTCAAGGAGGAACTTAATTCCTTGCTTGAAATACTTTAATTGAACAGGCTGCATAAATATTGTATTCTTCCCGGCGACCTTAACGTCAGGCATACATCATGGCTGAACGCAAACAATAAGCCTGACAGAGAACCAAATTGAATACAGATTCATTCTTTATGGGTCGGAACTCCCAACATACCCTAGGACCAATTAATTTTTGACCCTTTGCATTGCTGATGCAAGACTTGCGTTCAGCTTGAATAGTCTTCAACGGAAACTACAGGTGCTTCATTATGATGGCGACCATAACGCAATCGTAATGGAAATCAATCATCACAGGGAAAATGTCTTCCTCATCCTACTTCAACATCAAAATCATCGGTTGAGTTTCAAAAAAAAAATGGATTGGGGAAAGTTTCAAAAAATGTTTCATCGGGATTTCCAAAAGCAATGCCGTCCTTTTGATGATGGCAACGCTTCCTTAATGGTACATAATGACAAAAACCTAACTAACAATGAAATAGATCTCTATTTGCGAGAAGCTCACGTTGGAAATAATAGAAAAGTTAGTGCCCAAAATTGAACATCGTAACAATATGGAAGGATCTGAAAACAAAATCGCAAGGTTAAAAGGATTGAAAAGCGTCACACGCCTCAGCAATATTTATCGGCGATTTCAGGACTATAACCATCCCTCGGTGACTTTGCTGAAATCACACCTGAAAGATGCCGGAACTTAATCCGTTCATACCTCAGGAGGGAGGTCAGCTATCAATGGGCGGAAAAACTGTGGAGTTTTGGCCCACAGAACCCAGATGACGTTTTCACCAAAGTAAATCGTTCATTCCGTAAGACGTCTCGAGTGAAGGTATCGAATCTTGGAGTCACTGGTGATAAGGTAAATCTCCTCGATAGGGCTGGTATCGAAAGTGATAATACGACTCCGGTTAGAAACGGAAACAGGATTCTAAGTGATGGATTGCAGAATATTGCTCTGATTGGACCACTTTCAGAATTGGTTCATCTACCAAATCCTGTAACAGAAAATCAAATATTTTCAGAGGTTGTTGAAGCAAAGGTTTCCGACTTCAAATCAAGACTACACGGCGAACCAAATTCTTCATTTAAATGTAACATTAACATCTGACCTCATACCGAGCTTGAATCTTATTGATTGTTTTGTCACTTTTGAAGACTTGTGACTTCATATTTGGCAGGATTAACAACAAGCAATCATGTGGTATTGACGGTATTCCGAATATAGTTCTACGACATTTGCCTGAGGTTTAGATTAGAAATTATTGCATATTGTTCAACAAAAAGTTGAGCAATTCATATTTCTCAAATGTGTGCAAAAAGGCTAACATATTTCTAATCTGAAAGAAAGGAGAAGAATCTTCGTGCCTTAAAAGCTATCGCCCAATCAACTTGCTGCCTGACAATCAGCAAGGTGTTTGAAATGATGCTGAGTAAAAAAAAACAACACCCACATTGAGAAAGATGAGTTGATGCTGAGCTGTCAATTTGGTTTTCTTGCCAGAAATTCGACTATACATGTGTTAACAAAAGTAACATCAGACATCTGTTGGAAACCGAATGATAGAGAATGTGTTAGAGCGTGTCTCATTGATATCGAGAAAGTCTTCGATACGGTGTGGTTTGATGGACTAATTTTTAAACTCTTTCAAGACATGTTCTCCAGACACTTTGTTGCCATGATGTGTAACATGTTATACGGAAAATCATTTGTTGTAACTGATGAGAATCTAACAACAATGCGCGACTTCAAGGTCTTGATTGGTCTACAAAAGGAAACAGCTACAGTGCCTCTGCTATTCCCAATATTAACACGAAAACTACGGCTCTGATTTAAATGTCTCCAACATGATAATTGGTAACCAACATGATAATTGGTAGCGTTTGCTGTTAATAATACGGCTACACAGTATGTCAGAAAAGTTCCCGAACTTTTGAAATAAAAAATCGAAAATTACATCTAAAGAAATTTATTCCAGTCAACTTTCAACATAGTCCCCTTCCCTAGATATACACTGATTTGAGCGCTCCATGAGTGATTCGAAGGCTTTCTGGTACTCCTCTGAAGTTGTCGCTGTGGGACGCTCGGTGCAAGCCGCTTAAATGCTCGGTACATCTTCAAAAAATCGTCCTTTCACGGCCATTTTTAGCTTGGGAAATAGGAAAAAGTCGGTTGGAGCTGGATCTGGCAAGTATGGGGCGTGATTGATGCGTGGGATCTGATTTTTGGCGAGATTATGCTTCACAATGTTCGAAGAATGAGCAGGCGCATTGTCATTCAGCAAACTTCACGATCCCGGTTCCCTGTACTCGGGCCTGATGCAATTAATCCGGCGCCTTAGACGTTACGTTACGTAATACGCAGCATTCACAGTGGTGTTTGGGGGCACAAATTCTTTGTGTATCAGGCCTTTGGAGTCGAAGTAAGCGATAAGCATCGTCTTTACCCGTGATTTTTGTTGGTGTACTTTTTGAGGCTCGGACGGTCCGGACTGAGCCAAGCGGATGACTGGCACTTCGTGGAAGGATCGTATTGAAAGCACCAAGTCTCGTCTCCAGTCACAATGGAGGTTAGAAAGCCCGGAGTGGTGTCGCAAGTCTCGATAAAATCTTGACAACATTGGATGCGAGTTTGTTTTTGCTCAGGTGTGAGAAAATGCGGAACAAATCGAGAGCAGACCTTCCTGCGGTTCATTTTTCCTTTCAAAATCAACGCGATGCTATCCTTTCAGTTCGTCAGTATCCTGTTTAGTTTGTCTGCGAAAATTTTTAAGAGACATGTGGCAATTCTGCTTCAGTAGCGCGCGCACGCGAGCCTCGTTTTCGTCGGTAGCAGCTGTTGACGGCCGGCCGCTTCTCTCGTCATCTTTTAACGACTCTCTACCCTTCTTGAATAGACTAAAGCACGTGTAAACAGTTATACGCAACACTAAACCTTCACTGTAAGCCGAATCGATCATTTTTTTTGTTTCTGCGAAAGTTTTTTTAAGTTTATAGCAGAATTTAATAGCGGGACGATGTTAAAATTGCTCATCCATTGTAGAGCTTGCACCGGAGTACTAAACACACGTTTACTCAAGCAAGTCTATCTCGGCAATTAATGAACGGATACTGGTGAAAAAATTCTCAGACACTCCAAAGGGATGTAGCCACATAGTACCGGTGTCGTCCAAGATGTGGCGCCACTCGTACAAGCGCTACAAAATAAGTTCGGGAACTTTTCCGACATACTGTGTTTACGGCAGACCGGAAAGCTACAATAGTTCGGAGAAATCTTCAGAAAATGTTTAATGATGTGCAGCTCTATACCGATAGTTGGCGAATGAAAATTAATGCGCAGAAGTGCGAAATAATTATGTATCTGACAACGCTGCAGGGGAGCAGCGAAAACATGAAACGTAAATGCAAAAAATTCCGCATTATGGCTGGCGAGGGTAGTTCAGAAAGGATTCCACACATATCCTGTGTTCGATACCTCAGTGTTCATTTTGACCAATACCTATACTAATCATGTCAAAACGATGTTAAAATAAAATACAAACAGTAGTCATGACCTGTCATTTTGGATACATTTTTCAAAACGTCCAAGTTATCTGTTAAAAAAACCCTGGTTAGACCAATTTTGACATATGGATGTCTGATCTGGTACAATCTAGTACTTTGGAAAGATTAAGAATTTTCTAAAGGAAATGTCTTGGTGCACGTGCTGGTTTGTACAGGAATTCTGACACTAAGTGACGAGATCCGATATCTTCATATTGAAACTTTATCGGGATCATATCGCAAGATCTGTAACTGTGAGTGGAAATCCCCGGATTTCACAGACGGTGCATGACTAGAACAAAATTGAGAGTCTTGAAACATTGCTTAAGCGTTGAAAAGCGTAAAACTGAGGGAATCAACTAATGTCGTATTTTTTCTATTTCCTCAACATTTCTGCATTTCTTGTTCATAGATCATTGAGTAATTTATTTCACGTTCGTTATGTTACCAGTAGAATACGGTTTAGAGCGAGAACGGTTGTGGAAACAAAATATCCAACTCAGAAAGGATAATATGTAAAAAACAAATGTAATAACAAAGTTTTCTCTGCTACAACCAAGTTACGTGCCATTCACTTCATATTCAACACATCAAGACTCCATAATTCCTTTGTACTTTGTCTTCTTTGTTCAGAAGCTCTATATACTGGGGACGTCCTGAAGGAACAGGAGTGAAACACATGTAAAAACATTTGTTTTGTATGAAAGCATGTTTAATCAATGGACTCACATTGTGCCTAGAATCTAAACAGCTGAAATCTTTATTTATGATAAGATGTCCTCTATGCCTGTTCATGTAGAGAATTTATTCAGAATTTGGCTTATGCTTCGAAGGAGTAAAACAAGATTGCAAAATAAGGTGAGGAACAACAGCAATGTTTATCAAATATTAAAATAATGACTACATTTTCATCGGCGTAACTCTCATACGGACTTCCTTGTTTAACATATCGAGCTAGCAATGTTTTATGAAGTCAGAAAATAATGCTCCCATTTAGCATTTTATAGCTGGGCACCAAAACAAAGGAGAGCAATAGGATAACAAAGGAGCCGAAATTTCATTTCAGGTGAGCAGAACATTTTCGTGTGTAGTGGGCGACTGAATGGGTGCAAAGATAAAATTCCACCTGTTCCAAGCGCAGCATAATAACATCCACAAGCATCCTGGTATAATAATTATGATTAATTAAATCATGGTTCTTAGTAATTTTGATTCCTTAAAGCGCTAAACCAACAATAAATAAGTACTCAAATTCAGCCAAGACTCCATGTATCTTTTATGTAATATCCTTAAAATATTATTGCAGATCGCGATTTCATTCGCTGACTGCTACATCTTCATGATTTGCACCCAGACTCAGTTTTTGAAAAATTATTCTTATTTGTCATGTTTGTGAACTTGGCAATGTTTTAACTTTGTTAGATCAAGAGGCAAAGATGGATCAAAATAAAAAATGTTTTTTCCTTAATGCAAGAAAGCATTCGGGAAAAAACCTGAAATTTCCTCGCCTTGCAAGAGGAACCTGATGTTAATTTCAGCGTATTTGTCATGCTTGTGCAGCCAATCAGTCTTTCGGGGCTACACGTCTGCTTTCGGAATGGATGTGAAAGTGTAGTCCTTAGAATGTCTTGATGTACATATGCATACCTTATATGAAGCGGAAGCGAAGCAATATGAGCAGAATGAGGCGTTTATTCTCTCGACAAAGGAGCGAGTCCTGTCTCCGGGTTGAATTTGAATGGCTCCACGTTAGTAGAGTCAAGCCACAGTATAATGCCTAATCAATTTTCAATTTCGGCAACTTGATTCAGGACCTTATGCAGCACATTATATGGTGGACGTGAAAGGAGAACCAGAGCAAGCAATAAGGCTGATTCGGAAGTTAATTCCACGACATCAATGAGGTAAAATTCCATTTAAGGTTTGTTAGAACACATTCGAGACGAGACCAGGTCCGCTATATGCATTTATTGTCCTAGTGCGAGTGTACGAAAGTTTAGATACTCCGGAGGCTTTAAAATTGAAACAAAACCGATAGTGGTTTGATTTTTTTTAGTTAAAGAGATGCAAATATAAGGCTTCAAAAACATATTATATCAAATACATATTAGAGTTGACAGGATGTTAATTGAAAGCAATTCGAAAGCAATCGCCTTGATTGGCTTGAAGGACGAATCCTCGTCGAATGCAATGAAACCGAGCCTTGATTTCATTGCAATTGAGTGTTTTTCCTCGCAGCTAGCAAATATAGGCCTGTGTTCGTATTCACAAATCATAATCATCATTCATCATCTTGGCTATCATCGCTGAGCGTCAGCATCATTTATCTTCATAAGTCAACACTGTCCTACTAACGTATAATAAAAACATATATTTGGAATCCGTGATTTCACCCATGTGGAGTTGCTCCATCCTGAGCAAGTTGACATGCTTTGAAATAGGAAATATTGTAAACGACTTCCGGAGTGTAGCAATTGAGATGCTTTTCCTTGCGATATAAATAGGATGAACGTGGCGCCTAAGGATTCGTTGTATGCTAATATTTTCTGTTGTATTTCTGTATATTATCAGACCATACTAAAGAAGACGTTTTATATGCCATTGAGCTACGAACAAGTGAGGAACACAATATTTTGAATATAATGGAACCCAGTTACTTTTTTTGCCCCTCAGCTGCCTTATATTACTGATAATGACGCAGTATGTTACTGATTATTTGGAAGCTGGAGGACAATCGGACTAAATTATTGTTAGATATTGGAGAGCATGTTGGTGATATACCTCAAAAGTAATTCACAGTTGGCTGTGTTTACAAATGCTTAAAGTCCTTCGATATGTTTAATTTCATCAATAATGATGGTAATCTGTATACGAAAAAGCTCCTTACCAACGGAGGCAGAAATGCCATGAAGTAACTCCTCTTGTATTCGTTTCCCTATTTTATAATAATTATTATTTGCTAGGGTCCGCTGTCGGAAAAAAGCATAGGTCGGAGTCGACTCTCAGCTCTCCTCGTTTGGTGTTAATATTTACAGATGGCTCGTCCTATTGGGAGTGTTGGTTAATAATATCAATTTAGATCACAGATGGCTCAAGTTTTACATATGGTTTGTGTCTATAATAACTTATATGGTATTTTGGAGGGTAAAAATCTGTCATTACTTCTCACTTAGTGGTTGAGAGAAATAGCTTAAACAAGAAAGTTTTTTTTTGCGTAGAAAACGTCGAATTTTGTGCCTGAAAAAGCTGTTTTGCGGGGAAGATTCATAAACTTCTTTCATTTGAAGAAAAATGCTGCTGAAAGTTATTGATAGTTAGTAAAAGTCGCTGTAAATGCTTCAACTCAAAAAACTTGTCGCCCGATCAACCATTTCCAAACGTTTACATGGAATGGGAAAGATTCGAAACATGGGAAAATGGATCCCACAGCAACTCAACGAAAATCAACCCAAAGCCCGAATCACAGCATACAAAAAATCTCGCAGAATACAAAAAAGGAAATTTTTCGCGTTGAATCGTTACTGGCGATTAAAAATGGATTTATTACGATAACCCTAAACGTGAAACATCGTATGTTGACCCCGGCCAAATATCAACTTCACAACCAATGCCCAATTACCAAAAGCTTATGCTGTGAAGAGTGTTGTGTTGGGTGAGCTACTAAAACCGGATGAAACAGTCACAGCTGATCGCTCTCGACGCCAACTGATCAATTTGGAACACTTCTTGAACGAAAAACGACCATTGATAGCTCGAAAACACCACAATGTCCTGTTCCACGATAATAATGCCAGACCTCATCAGGCAAACATCGTTAAACAAAAATTAGAAAGACTTGGTTGGAAACGCCTTAATCACTCCCGCCCCGTTACTCTCCAGACCGTGCTCCTTCTGACTATCATTTCTTCCGATCGATGCAAATCAGCTTGGCTGACGTACGCTTTCGAAATCCTGAAGAAGTGTGGGTCGATGCATAGATTGCCTCGAAAGGTGAGGACTGCTTCAATCTTGGAATCTTCTTCGAAAAACTTCCCAGAAGATGGGAGGAAGTCATAGATAACGATGGGCGATATATTGGTTAATGTTCTCATTTATTTAGTTATTGAAATAAACGATTTTTTCTAGCCAGAAAATTGGCATTATTCACCGACATCTCCAATATTATCCTGCAGAAATCAAGAAGGTTCTTACTGATTCTATGATTGCCAACTGTTCTAGTTTTGTTTCATTAGTTTCCTGCAGCCATATGAGACGTTTGTTGACCAAGTGCTCTGCACTTGGTCCTAGCTATAAGCTTTTCAGGTGTCATTCGTTTCAATTAAACGTTTGGCGTGTTGACGTAACTAATTGTGGCCTGTGTCAATAGGGTTTTCGTGGCTATTTCTGTTTTTCCTCAGGATTGAGTTATGTAAGGATGAGGCAAAAGAATTTCGCTTATCATGTGATTAAAAGTGTCATTCCCTGCTGTTTTTTCTCTTTTCAGAGATTTTGGTTTAGTTTTCTTTCTACTGTTGCTTTTGTCACATCGATTGTTCATGTTTCTATCGAACTTTTGTATACCATCTCGTCATCCTACAGAAACTTTGTACGTATTGCGAATCATTCCAGTTTTAATACATTATACGCCTCAGTAGTTGCGGTGTTAAAAATCGGGAAATCTAGAACGAAGTGTACAGTACCTTCCTCGGTTTTTGCATTAAGTTCCACAGGTCGTCTTCTGGAAATTCTGGAAGGCTTGTTGACTGTTACGATCATATGCCGCTGATATCACCATTAATATTCTTCTGCCATTTTGGTTTTTCCTAGTAGTTTTTCGGTCTTTATTTAGTTTAGGTGAGGCTAAAGAGCTCGCATTATCTTACAGTTGTATCTTTCACCAAAAACCTTGTATTCCTGTATATCCCCGCTGGGTCAATATAAAGGAAACTAGCTATACATCAATTGTGGTTGTGGTTCATAACTTGTGGTTACCAACACAGTTTTATTGGCTAATCAGGACTTAAAATATGAACAAGATCACGTGAGTGCATAAATGACTTCAACAAATGTATACGGAAGTCAAGTGCAACAACACAATCCAAATATGCTAAACACGTGATTAACAACAAATGTATACCAACTCAGAAAAAGCATTTGACGAACGAAATCATAAACAAGCAGAAACGCCCCAAAATTGAACAAAATTGAAAATCATCAAGCTGCTTAAGCAACTTTACAAAAATCAAAGAACATACTGAACAATGACAGCAGACAAGGAGCGCGGTTCGAAATCAATAGACTCCTTGAAAATGAAAAAAATGGTCTTCTTTACCAGCATAAGAGGACCAGCGTGGTGGCAAAAAATGATCCCTACTTGGCTGTTAAATAACGGACCTACAAATGAGACCCTTAAGACTGACATACCCAGTACGAATATCGAACACAGTTCACTGACCAACTCATATGTGGAAATTGAGGGTTTGGGATGGGGAAACCGTGCCATTGGTCATATCTAATCGATTTGCTTTTGGGTCGCCTGATCCAGATATTGGTAGATTGTTCATTCCTTCATTTCCTTCTACGCCCATTGGGCCCACTGGATCTCAGATCAGTTTACTTGGGTTGTTGTAGCTTTCAGGACCTGCTTTCAATCCAAAAAAAAGGGATTGCTACTTCATTGTTGAAAAGTATGTGTAAACTTCTCTTAAGTTTACATCCTGCCGCTTCTGTGGCCTTCAAAGTCAAACATGCGACTGGAAAACAATGGTATGACTCGCCAGTCTACAGGTACAGTCCCAGATAATTTCGGAGCAAAATTCCAGCACCATTACTTACATCCGTTTCAGAACAATCCGAAGGAGATCACAATTTCATTTCCGGACGTGATGATCTGCACCAGTTTCTACCCTCTTCTGTACGATATTAAGTTTTTATTCTTCCTCTGCAAAAATTTGCTTTTGCTTTTTATTTCTTAGTAGCGTGTCCATTTAGAGTCCATTTATTCCTGGAAAATGTTCGTGTTACTTAGGAAATAGCCGTGTTATGTTCACGATATTTTCTATAAATGCATCCATTAGATGTTCCAAGACTTTCAAGAGGGCTTTCCCGGCTTTGGTAGGAAAATTTTCTCTCCAGTCTAAAGGGATATACTTTTGGGTGGAGAGTCCTTGTCCAAGATCTGTATTTTTATGAAAACTATTTTCATAAGTAACATGGGATACATTTTGTCACTTCATTTCACATGTGTGGCTCGATATGTGTAAATGGGTCATGGAACTTTTTCTTCATTAAACATTTCTTTAAGAGATAAGGAGCAAGGAAAGAAATCATGAGTTTGACTTGCTCGATCTCTTTATTTGCTGAACTCGGAAAGAATCGGTTCAATAGGAGCTTGAGACGTTGAAAGTTCTCCACTCTTCTCCGATTATGAAGCATCGTTTCCATATGTGTCTTTTTTTTCGAAACATATTTTAGCCTGGATGCTGCTACACTTATTTAGTTCTGAGTTCACTTCCTCAGTTTTGAGTTACACCAGCTACTTGTTTGATGGTAGAAAGTGGCTATTTTCGAAACCATTTATCAATGTCCTTGAAAAGACATCTCACGTCTCTTCTGAATGCACTTTCAACTTCGTAATGGATTCACAAAATGTGAAGCTCGACGTAAAAATCGGCTTTTCTTGGTGGACTTATGATCTCAACGCTTCAGCTAACTTCAAACTTGATCTCCTGATGGGCTGATAAATTTGGTGTGTCACATGTTATTTTAATATGCAATGCTTCTGTTTTGGTTACCGTGATATCACTCGTTACCGCTCAATTTATGGTTAATAAAATGTATTAAATGTATGTATAACAACATCAATCTTACTCTTTTTTTGATGGAGCCTCTTTTGCAACAACCTTTGTATCTTTATATCTTTAACTTTTTCATTATGTTTGTAAGGTTGTTAGATCAATGCTGTATCGATGCCCCCACCAGTTTGGCACAGTGGTTCAATTAAGTAATCAGATCTAAGAGCGAACTACTACGGACAGAGCTACGAGACGAAGACTTTTGTCAGTAGCTCTTTGTAAACCTCATTTAGGAGTAAATGGAATGCATATACATTTATTTGTAACACTAGTATATAATCTAAGAAAAAAAAAGGCTTTTGTTCCAAAATTCCAATTAAATATTCAGTCACCTGGCAACGCTGGTTTTCTTTTGACAGATCAAGTGTGTATAATAGTTATCAAAGCGTGAACGAAAAGAATAAATTACTTTTTGCAATGTTTTTATAGTGAATTCTTATACAACACTAGCATGGGTCGTCGAGGTAAAGAAACTACTAATGAACTTCGGAAATTGGTTATCAAAAATCACAAAAACGGGATGTCTGGGCGAGAATTTGGGGAAATCATCAGTTGAAGTTCGGCTTAAAGTCACGTGATTTAATGTGGACACCTGCCGTGATGGCTTAATTCCTCGGTCTCCATAGACCGGGTTGAAACCATGTGCCAACCACCACCATTAAGATCAGAAACAAGTTTCAGCCCTAGGTCCAAATTTATTCAAAGCTACCTGGAGGTAGAAGTTTGACTGTTCGCAAATACATTCGACAGTTCATGACATCATTAACATGTTTGAAATAAATAAAAGTATTGAAAATAATCCTAGATCCTGACGGCCGAATAAAATTTCAGTGGCAAAGAAAAATCCCAAGCCGTTTGCGACAAACTTCACATCAGAAGTGTCTAACTGTCTCCATATTACTTTAAGTACAGAATCTGTGAGAAAATTTCTACGGAATTACGATTTTAACGGCAGATTTCCACGCAAAAAAACTTTTGTAAATAAGAATAATCAGCTAAAGGGACTTAAGTTCCCTAAAGTGCATAAATCGCGTGACTTTTCCTATTGGAGCACAGTATTATTTACTGACGAGAGCAAATTTAATGTTTTTCAGTCAGATGGAGAAACATATGTGTGGAGAGGAGTTTTCCTTCAATCGATCGTAAAACATGGAGCTGGATCATTGATGGCTTGGGGTTGTATAGATACCGCTCGACCAGGAAAGCTAGTTTTTATTGGAGGCATAATGGACCAACAAAAGTACATATCTATTTTAAAAGAATATCTGAAAGAAAGTGTAGATAAATGGGGCATTTCTGAGACATTTACGTTCTATCAAGACAATTACCCAAACCAGAAAGCTCAGGATACGCGCATGTGATTGTTGTATAATTGTCCTATAATAGTAATTGTCACCGAATATTTGTGGGGCCTTATGTAGAAAAAACATCGAAATCACGGGTAATTCTTCGAAGGCCGAGCTTAAAGTGGCTCTAAATTGACGAGAAGGACGAATGGCAAAAAATCGATTTCTCTTATTGCAAGTCATTGATGAAATGTATTCCAAAAAGAATGGAAGCCATTTCCCAACAAAATACTAAAATCGGAATAAAAAACCTTTTTTATACTTAATTTACTATCACTATTTGAAGTGTCCGTATATTTAATTGGAATTTAACATTCATACATTTTGAATTTTGGCTTATAATTTTTTTTTGTAAATAAAATTGAAATTTATTGTTTTCTTATTTTGTAAACTATTGTTACCAACTATTGGTAACAATAAATGAAACCCAATAATATTGTTGAGTTTCATTTTTTCCTAAATTGATTTTTCATACTGTGACTGACAAAAATCTTCACACCGCGGTACTGTCCGATTACTTAATTGAGCCACTGTATATAAAGAGGTCGGTTTTTGCCATCCTGCTGTTGTGACAATACATTTGGAATACCCAGATTAGTTTTTTGCGTTTTGTTCTGAGGGTTCAGAGGCCTTATTTCAAATAGGCACTTGAGTGAAGCCATCCGTTTGTATATCTTAGCACACTATCGTCTTCTAGTCAAATGCCTAGTACAGGGATCATGTTTTTGTTATTAACTGCCTTCCCCGCGAAGAAAAGCGTATATCGTGTATCACTATTTCAGCACACCATAAATTTTCAGTATTTTTTACACATATACCTTCACGGAGCATATCCGTGGCCTCAATGGATTCTCCTCATGAGATTTTCCCTGAAACTCTTCATTCAAGATGGCGTTTATCTTTGGAACTACAGTCTTAAGATACTCAAGTTCACCAAAAGATTGCTCACTGTTGGTCTCATCCAGCTGAACGTAAGGAATTTTCAAAGTTTGTGACGTTTGTGTTGACATAGTAACTCAGCGGTGAACACTTCTGTCGTCATATGCTTCAATCCTTCTCGCCTTTTGTTCTTCTTATCGCCATCTCCTTGTACATGATGAGAGACCATAACTACATCAGTTACCAGATATCAGAGAGTAGAAACAACCAATCTAATAAACGTCAAAAGTGAAAATGCTGGAATTCTCGTTACCGAATTTTTTTGTGAGAACACTGAGCCATTAATGCTGTTTGAGTCGATACCTAATGTGAGGGGTCAGGCATACAGGTCCTTTCCTAACATTGCATCTCTGACTTATGTCCCCTTTATGATTGAGTCCAGGTTATTTAGGGAATATTTTTTCAAATCAAAATATTATTCAAGACATGCTTTGTAAAAGTAGCCTAACTTTCTGTGTGAAATAAGGGGTAATGTGAGGGTACAGGATTCAGGTATGACATCATCTTTCTTCTAGTAAGTAGTGGAATAGTTCTTACAATGATTGGGACGTCCGTGCCTTGAAAGAATGCAATTTTGTGAATCTTTCTTCATTAGCATAAACCAGACAGTTTTCCTGCTTAGAAACAGAAGCCACGACTGACTCGGACCACAACGTCTCTAATAAAGTGAATCGCAATCACTTTAATGATGTACAAACACTGATAATACCATACTTATCCCTGAGATTCGTAAATCGTATGATGATTTGTGATAGGGACGACATATATTCAACACTATAAATACCTCATAATGGATTTAACACTAAAACTGCGATGTTATCTTTGCCATCCTTTATTGGCAGACTCATCGCATCCTTGCTGAAACTTGTTTCAGAGCTCATCAATATTAATCTGGAATACATGACATTATAGACTCTCTCTGATTAACTCTAGTCGGGTACTTGTTCACATTATGTCCATCTAATGAATAATTTCGGCATTTGGTCCTCTGTCTGCAAGTAGCAACTTGTACGACAAAAATACCTCTATGTTAACATGTTATATCCTTGGACAGCATATTTTAGGTCCCAAAAGAAAGTACGCTCCGGAAGGATAGAATAAGAAATAGAAAAGGCCAATGCCCGAAAAGTGTAATTGTAATCAAACTCACTGAGAGTTTGTTCGATTTCTCAATAAAACTTCCGGGCAAAGAATCCGGAAGTCAAGGAATATATTTATTCTTTTGATTTTATACCCAAAGGATATTGATGTTCTTGGCTTATGGTGCGACTGTCGACATTTAGGTGCCATGAAGTAATTTTCTCTTTTTTATGATATAAGTTTTGTTTCGTTTCAATCAACACTAGTGTTGAAGTATTTTATTATAAAACTGATATTTTCATATTCGTAATTTATGTTTAGAACCCAAATAGTTGTCTCTTTAATTGTGCTCTTCTGAGTAGGAATGCAGCAACAACTGAAGGGAGCTAGACTTTTAACAGCAGAGACTTAAGATCAGCGAGACATACAACGGCAGCCAAGCTTGACCTTGTTGTGGTAAGCACAAGAGCAATTCCCAGGGTAAAGAAGGACCCGGCCTTAAGGGTTTAATACTAATGGAACCATCGGCCCGCTGGGTTCAGAGCTGGAAGGGGATAGAGGACCAGGATGAGCAGAGATTATAACCTCATCAGTGCCTAGATATCAGAGCGTAGTAACAGCCAATCTAGTAAATGTGAAATTGGAATTGCTGGAGGTCTTTATGGTGAATTTCTATGTGAGAACACTTTAAGCTTTCAGTCCACTATTTTCTCAGACAGCCCTTACACGACTGAAGAAACAAATGCCAAAGCAGAACTAAGGACATTGTTTGAAGCGCATCAATTTCCCACGAAAGATTCGTATATTGGTAAATTCAAGTCGGTGTGTAGCTTCACTTGAACGCATTTGCTTGTAGTAGAAGGACTCAAAACTCAATATATGAAATATATCGTAGTTTTGCCAGCCAAGCTGCTCTAAAAACCTTACAATGAAGATCAGTTCCTGGGCTCATTGACAAGTTAAACAAATCTCCTTGAGATGAAGCAAGCAAGGATTAGATAGTAGTAAATCATGTGTAATGATCTGTTCCCAATGCATGCCGCAATAGCCAGCGAAACTTTAGCTAAGCGGAGCCAAACCATTTAAGACGAAGAAGCGCTAGGCAACACTGTCTTTCGTACACAAAAATTGCTCGGAACGGAAAAAAGGGTGTGCTTGCCCATCAATCTACGGACTAGTCCTAAGTTATACACGGCAGGAAAACACGTAGTATTTATCATCAGATTCAGGGTTCATGCACCCAGTAAAGACATTGAGTTGTTGCCTCCATGCTGAATGGAAAGAGCTTTTGACGGTTGATACCATCCTCAAAATCACTAAAGTAGTAGCAGAGTCCTGACATTCATGCTACATATTTCGGACAATAGCATTTTTTCGAAATTTGGCGTGTAAAAGCATTCAACTTTGCACCATGGGCTTATGTCCAGAATTCAGTTTTAGATCAATTGATATGCAGACCACCTCCTTTATAGGAGCTTTATATAGGATATAGGAGCTTACCTGAGCAGCATTTTACTCATATATTGAACCAATTGAAGTCAAGTGAAGTATTTCACCGAAGGTACCGCTCTAGACCTAATTTTGTTGACAATGTTGGAATATTAAGACAAATTATACGAACCAGTGTAAGAATTTTTCTGAGCAATTTTTGATTTGGTTTTTTTTAAATCTCTTTATTTTATATGTAGTACAACAACAACCTGATTATAACCTTTAAAAGAGAATTTAAAACCATGTGAAAATCCTTCTCTACTGAGACGTATAGATTAAATTGAGGGCGTCGTGGTCGATTCCAGTAAAATTTTGTTGAGTTCTCCCTTTATTTATAAGAAAGGCTGCAGCGTGAAAGAACGTGGCCTAAAGTTCATAACCACCATTAACTGATTTATTCTGGCTAGGAAACGCTTATCAACCACTATTTCGTTGAAAATTTTTAAGGAGTCGACACAAATTAAGAACTTGATCCGGTACCTGGGCGCTAGTGTGGACACAAGGCTGTACTACTTAGAGCATATTTGGCTCTACGTAGTACATCCTAGTGTTATCGTAAGGTTACCTTGTGATAAAGTCCTAGTTCTCTCAAACCGAGTTTTCTCAAGAATAAAACCGTCAGCCAAATGAAGCTGCCAAGGAGACTATGGGCAAATAAAAGTGACTTTCGACAAAGGGAACTCATACTGGTAAATGTCATATCACTAAAGAATGGAGATGAGATTTAAATTAACACGATTCCAACCGGGAAGGTTCCAAGAGGATCCAGGACCGCCTGCAGATATCGGACAATATTTGGAGATGGCTTTTTTTTGCGATCACTTGAAGACAGAGAAAGGTACTATAGCCATTGAATGATGGATAGTACTCAGCTAAATCTTGCAAAAGTGGAACGAACGTTGATCACGCGTTCGTGAATTTCCGGGATGATCAGTTTTCTAGAACAACTTCAGATCAAGAGATCAGCTTTTGCCTGTGCCAGTTTATGGTAGGACCTAGATATTTTCACTAAAACATAAGATGAGTACGCCAAAATGTAGGTATTCGCACGATGATTTAGAGAGCATTTTCTATACATACTTTATCCAGATTGCTTTCATTAACAGAAAGATACACTTGCTTTCATCCTGAACGCTGTTAGCCCCAACTCGATCATGGTGCGAATGACAAATCATAGAGGAAAAAATTATAAAAGAATATCGAAGCAAACATGCAATTTTTAGCATTTGACTTCAGTTAAAAGAAAGATAGACCCTTCCTGTTGGACTGAACATGGAACGAGGATCAGCGAAAGCCTGACCGCAGAATCCCTGAGTACATTTGAAGCAAGTAAGACTAAGCTTTGAAGTAAGATGCCATTGATTTGAATTAGTATAAAAGCCACAACATAAAGCTTCAGTGAATTTTATGAAGGGAATTAAGAAAGGACATTCAAGAGTGTAGTTATGTTGAAATTTTGAACGAAGAGTAAAGACAGCTCTTGCGAATATCGCTATAGAGAGCTCTGATTCGGAGCTATGCGATACTCGGTTAATATTACAATAATACATACAAAGCTTGAATCCCCCTAAATATCCGCTTAATTTTTTGAATTGACAAATTGAAGGGGTGTAGTTTGGCCATTCACAAGTTTAATTCCTGATTCTCGCGTTGCTACACACGGCTTTCCTATCGAAAACTAATAAATCTGACAATAATCTTGATATCCTGCTTTGAAACCTCCTCTTTCTTACACTGTTCTGTTCTTACAGAGACCAATTTTAAGCTAGTTCTACTTCGTCCATTCCCATAAGCACGTAGCAGATATTCACGAGGATTTTTAAAGCTTACCATAGTACTCTTTATTTAGGCGTTCTTCCAGTTTTACGTTTTTTCGTCCTTTCGCTATTGTTGGCTTCTGGTTAGTGCGGCGTAATCCATAGTAACAGCATCAGGTTCCTCTGAACTATTCTCAGCTACTCTTTGGTGAGCTTCAGCTCTTTTCTATATCAACTTGTAATTGTTTTTTCCGGTCGTTTTTTAGGTGATTTTTATCGCATTTTACCTCACTTTGTCATCGATCTTGACATAGACGCTCAAGGCTGAAGCTGAGCTTTCGGAAAGATTTTACGCCTTCGAACCGCTGGTTTCCCTTTTCTTTAATTTTAAATTTAAAAAATATTTGACATTCGAAACCTTAAAATAAAATAGGCATAAAAAATATCATGTTTATAGCGACAAGAGGATTTGCTTAGGTAACAAAATACATGAGTACATTATAATAAGTATTTGCTATCCAAAGCTCTCACATTAGCCCACATTTCCAACAGTTTATGGATTCCTTTTCAAAGAAAAGCTTCATTATTGGAAGTCAAGATAAAAATTAATTCAATCTTTTATACCCTCGAGTTAATTTCGTGCTGTAAGAGGAGCGTTCTGCGTCTATCTGAAGCTATGCCAATCAAAATAGGTATCGTATTGACCATGAGGAGTGTGATACAGGTTCCTATCAATAATTCTTATCTATGAATCTTAGTATTTATTAATTTTTATAGCTTTCGAAGTAGTTGATGTCACTTTTATATGCACAGCCCTCTTTTGTTTCTGTTGGTAAACACTCGATACCGAACACAAGACAAAAATACAAAAGACCCGCTTTTTGTAAGAAAAAATAACTTTCGTTGGCGCATTCCTTTTGATTAAAGAGCAAGAGCAATGTTTTCCGCTAATTATGAATGATGATGATATTTTATTGGAGAGTAATATGGCATTTTGAACATGATAACAAATGTTTTTAAAACACAATATTTATTATTTTACTTAACACGAAATTTAGAGTTCTAATAGTAATAGAACTTTGACATCTACCAAAAACCGCGCATTTTTACGTCAAAGTCATGATGAACAATGGAACATTTCCATTTTGTTGCAATAATACAAATAAGTGTTTACTCCTTACAGCAACCCAAACGGCCGTCACCCAGATTTCTCTTTTAACTTTATCTGTGTCATCATTTCTTGTTCCACGAGTTCAATAAACTCTCCACTCTTCTTTTTTCATCACTTTGTTAACAATACGAACCCATCGAGCAACTTGCTCTCCCAACCACTTCAACGGCATTCACTTGACTGATCGATCTGTATCGAAGAAAATGTGAATGTGTGCTTGAGAGATTCAGCTGACACATTCTCAGAGAGAGATGATCTGAGATGGTTTCCCAGGGACAGATGGTAACCGCGTGGTATGGAAATTACTTCAAAATCAAAAGAATACATCGGTTGTGTTCTACACCTATAGAAGACTAAGTTAAATAAAGATGAAGTATAAAAGGATATGCCATTTTAATGGAAATTTTACTCGAAGCGTTGTTGATTATATTTCGAACGGTATGCAGAAAAGGATGTGTTTGAATGCACGTGCAAAACCCACAAACACAATCAAACGGTTAAAAAGGAAATTGTTTATTATGATGTTACTTTAAATTATTACTTTCTTTCTTTATTAATAGAAAGTAGGTTTTTATTCAGGATAGTAAAATACGTTAGTTCTAACATATACTACACCGTTTTGAAACCCATTTAATAGAGTTCATTCCGAAACCATCAAAAGGAGCTTAGTCACTCAGATTAAATACAAATTAATTATCCTCGGTGTTTATTTTCCAAAATTCACTTAAAATGTAACAGTTTAGAAAAATTAATGGGAATAACGAAGTTACCGGGCGACATGCTCAGTTTGCTTTTGCTAACCAACCGAGACAACATCGTTACCAACTGAAGCATTATAAGGTTCCCCAACAGGAATGTAAATAGCAATTACCACACTTGTAATTAACCAGCAGCATAAAAACGGTGCTGTCATGGTGTTGTGTCCAAGCACTGCTAGAATAGCAGAAGGACGAATAGAATAAGATAATGGCTGTCTTACCAGACTATTACCAATTTTTGAAAACAGAAGTGGAAGTTGAGTCTTCGCTAAATAATATTTGACCTCAATGTAAATTGCTGGTGGAGTCTTCGTAGGAAGGTGTGATTGTCATTCCAATGATTTCAGTCAGACATACGGAAATGAGAAAAAAATACAGCGATGTTGTCCGTGCTAATAATTTATTATTTGCACTATTAAAGATTAACACAGTTTATATGAAAGACATCGCTTCCAGGTTTAAAATGTCTTTAAAATGTTAAATTGGTATCAGAAAAAGTCCTGTACGATTCAAAGCAAGCTGAACATAGCATGTACACGATTTTGGAATTTTATGGTTAATACTGTCTATTAGTCTTTATTGTTTGGCGTATATTGGCAAAACCATTACATGGAAACAGAATACATCCTGAATAGATATGAGATCTTCCAATAGACTGGAAATCTGATAAAGCATCATTACTATTGCAATAAAATTTCATTTTCCATCATATGAATCTTAAATACAATCTTATTCTTATGTAAAGACTAAAACTACACGAGCTAACGAACAAGAACATTCCAGGACATTGTTACTTCTATTGAATGACAAACATCCACTCCCAAAATTTAGGAAATTTTAATTCAAAATCCTTTTTTTTCGAGCCTACACTGACTAATATTTGATTATGTACACACGCATATTAAAACGAAATTATAGACTCAAAAACAACAATCCAACCCACAAAAAAAGGACATTCACATAAAATGTGATTACCTCTGCGTCCTAAACAATTTTCCACGTCAAACAGTAAAAATTACTTGTCTTGCCAATTGTAATATCAATGCAAAACCGTTAACTAGCTAAACAAACAGATCCTTGTTTATGCAAATTATCCTGAACCCTACATTAAAATTCCAAATGCGTAGCAGTTCCTTGCTCTGTTTAACATCAACACTAAAAGTCACATCGGGACTCACGGACAAGGAAAATGGCAGCAACAACAATGTATGCATAGTTTCACTCATGTTAATGGGAAAACACCAAACGGTTGTTCTTTTTTCCTTTTTGTAAGATTAGGCGATTTCAATAAAATTTCGCACTTTACAGATGTTGTTTTCAGTTGCGAATAGTTTTGTCAGATAGCAAGAGATCCTTTGGGGAATTCGAATAACTTTTATGGGAACGGTTAGCATAAGGACCATGTATGTTCACCAAAGGAAAACCTTTATTTTTTTCTCCTGATTAGATTTGTGAAAGTCTAGTGAATTGTAATCTGGATGAATTGAACAGGAATTTAGTTTTTCCTTTACATATAAGTGAATTAGTTAAATTAAAAGTTCAACGTCATGTCAAACTTCATCGCAATCGAAAATTAATTTGGATTCCTACATTGATTTTTAGCCGTGGAATTATTTATTTATTTTTTATTATTTTTCTTATTTACATATGTTGAGCAATATAATGATGAAGGAATATTTTATTATTTTATGAATACTTGTGCAAATAGATTGAAAACCATTTTGGTATTGAAACTAGATTCCAGCTAACTTTTCAAATACGAGCAGACCACTGGCTTTCTCCTCAGAATAGTGCACATGAAATAGGTTAAACCATCAGGACATTGTTTAAACTTGGTCCGATCACTATCCTGATAAGCAGTTATCGATTGTTGCTCTCTGAGAAGGCGTTCGATGGCACGATAAAGTACCGGAAAACTTCAATTTTGTTACTACTCGTTGAGACTGCTAAAGTCAATTCAATTCGTTCTAAGGTTTTGGAACGTTTTAAAGACGAAAAAACTGGAGAAAGATCTATACTCAACTTATTATCTCTTACTAAATTTCCCACATATGAAGACTTGAAATTCTCCTAAGCAGTACATGACGTAACTATTATTGGTTGGAATGCAGAAACATGGACAATATTTTCAATTTCTCCTTTCTGTTTCCCTCCCGAAATCATTACCGAACCATCAGAGAATGCGGCTAGAATAATGTTCTGTTGTGCATATCGAACATACGCAAGAACTGACGGAGAAAGGGCGTGGCAACACACGGGACACATTACTACATATTGGCGCAGGTGTTATTTAAAAGACCCTTGGAGTTCGGAGTTCAAGGGAATGGACACATCGTTTGAATCCAAATAGTTCCAAAATTTACAAGAAGATGTTATAAAAGATATTCCAATAGGGACTTCCAAATTTTGACAGTCGATAGCGCCCATATTGTTGAAGCTACATCTGTCAAATGGCTGTAGTTTATTCAGTCTGTTTGGTCAAATCACCATGGATGGATACAACGTCCGATACGACGTGCAAATGATAAATTTGTTTTGTCAAAATTGGTGTTCTGTTCGTGCAACTTTCCGCGCTCTTCGCCCATTTTACGGTCGCCTTAATCGTCCTACTTAAAGGACCATTCGCAATGTGGTCCATAAATTTTAGTCCATTGGTTCAGTAAACATCCACTGGTTCAGTAAACCTGCCGAAAACATCGCCGCTGTCCACGATAGTGTGCAGGAGAATCTGAGGTAGTCGATTTCACGTCGCTCACAAGATCTCGGGCATTCACAAACCACAACTTGCCGAATTATGCGTCGTGACGAATTATGCGTCGTCGAATTATGTACGGATGTAGGCCTACATCCGTACATAATTCAATTGATCTAGGAATTGAAGCGAAATGCGCTGACTTTTTGTTCTCTGAATGGGCCCTGGAGCAATTGGCAACTGACCCTAATTTTCATCCAAAAATCATCCTTAGCGATGAGGCCCATTTCCGGATGGAAGGGTACGTGAACAATCAAAATTCTCAAATTTGGGACGATGCCAATCCACATAAGGCCCAAGAACGTGCAATGCATTCTGGAAAAGTCACGTTTTGGTGAAGATTTTGAGCTGACGGAGTCATTTGTCTTTATTTTTTCGAGAGCCAGGCCATCAGCGTCAACGGCGAGCGCAATAGGCTGATGATAAGCAACTTCTTTTGGCCTAAACTGTATGAAATGGACATCAACAACATGTGGTTTCAACAGGACGGCGCTACGTGGCACACAGCTCAAGCCATCTTCGACATTCTGCACGAATGATTTGAGGGCAGGGTCATCTCACATGAAGGTGATGTGAACTGGCCACCGAGATCGTGCAATTTGATGATGATAGTCTTTTTTTGTGAGATTTGCTTAAGTCGAAGGTCTATGAGAATAAGCCACAAACTACAGCGGTCCTCAAAGCCAAAATAACCCATGCCATCGGTCAAATTCAGTCTGATTTATGCGTCAGAGTCATGGAAAATTGGACATTTCCGATGCGCGCCACCTAGAGAAGCCGCGACGGACATTTGAACGTCGTTATGTTCCACACATAATTGTATCGGTAGGCCTATCAAACGAATCAAAAATTTCGATGATATCTAACACATACTTCGTTTCATTTAACATTTAAAGATAGGAAGCACTTAATGAAATACTCTATATCCTTTCAGGAAACACGACCTAATTTTGGTTATTTGCCAACCGATAACCGATACTTACAGTTTTTGTTGGCCGGATTGAAACTCAATCTGAAACTTCAATCACTGGATTGAAATTTGTTCGATTGCAGCTCTAGCAGGTTCCAAAGAAAGACCCTTTTTTAGTTGTAAGGTCTTCATTCGTCATGATTTTCCCCAAATATCCCAGTGATCCCAAGACTTAATATAGAATTACGAATATTACTGGGTAAAGCAGGTTCCGAAAGAAGCTTTCAATTCGTCAAACAGTCTTTGTTGATATCAAGTCTCTATTGAAACTGGACTGAAATCCGCATGGTTGGTCATGGTTGGTCATGGTATGGTCAAGCAGGATATAGAGAAAAAGCTTTTATTTGTTATAGCTAGAGTTTTAATTCTAAGTCGGACTGTATGGAAAATCGTGTTGTTCCACCTGAATGAAGTTTTAAATCAAAGGTTTTCATCGGTCAAACTGCTATGATTTGTCGTCGTTAGAGTCTTTATTTATCGAACTGTCTTACGAGCTTTCCTATTCAAATTTCTGACCTATGGCAATACTAGAATCAACCAAAGCAAACCACTGTCATATTCATTACGTTTGACATTTCACCCATAAACGTAAGTATAACGTTTTGAAGTGCGTGTGCTACTTGTTTTGTTTATAGAAACCTTAAAACAATTCGTTTCGGCCGAAAAATAGAATTCAAATGATTTTCAACCTGGTTTATCCATTCAAGAGAGCATTGAACAAATTGAATTGATTTTTTGGCCATTAACATCCATCTCTAAGCACTGTAAAAAACTGGTACTACGAGTTCAATTGTGGCCGCCGTTGGCTCACCGATAAGTTTGGTACTGTGTGATGTTCCCACTAAACATCAAAGCAGTCAGAAAATTGGCATGTGATATAATGTGAGATTATGGCATCCCTGGGCATTCGTTTCGCAAGGGCTAAAAATTATTTCATGAAAATTTGACCGTGATATTTTTATTTTCGTTCACGTCCGATCTCACATAATTTGACAATCGCTCCTGTCGACTTTTTATTCAAAAGAAATTTATAAAACTTTCGATGATAAACTATAGATTTATACATATGAACCCGAAATAAAACAGAAGTCGACTGTGAGGGTCTTTCAAGACGAGCCAAACCCAACAAAAGCTTTTCGTGAAAGAAGCACTTCAAGGCAAATTGTCGCCTGTTTTGTCAAACTAACTGGTGTTGTGGCAGCGGCTCCACAAAACTAAAGTAGAATGGATAAAATAATAGACTAATAAAATAATAAAAAATAAATATAAATAAATAAAAATAAAAAAATAAATAATAGAATAATAAAATAGAAATTCTTATGGATACGAAACCATTTGTTTGTCCAAAGTGTTTGGTGAAATGAGAAAAAAACGTTTTCGAATCATTTTTCACCATGTAAAATCAAACTTTCACACATCGCATCAAACAATTGACGTTGGAAAGGACAAAGCATTGAATCAATTGTTCATCCAACGTACATTTCTGACACAAGGACTTCTTATTCGCTTACATCAACCCAACTCTTACAATTAGCTCTTTGCCAAAAAACGGCATGGATAATGATTTTCGACGCTCGCAGAAGCTGTTGAATCATTCAAAAACCAATTTTTTGAGGTTTTTCAAATGCAGTTGAAGTAATATTTTGACAAGTGGTTTGAACGCATGCAAGAATGTTTTAACCTTCATAGATAATTTATTTAATAAATTATTGTCGATTCGTTTAGAGACCACAAATATAAATATCATAGCCTGCGTATTGATCTTAATAAGAATCTTCGACAAGAAAACTAAATGAAAACTCGTTTGGTTCCAGCTCCAACGATTCTAAAGCTAACAATAGATTACGCGCTATCTGTTTAGAGCCTTTGCTTGTAAGTTTTCAGTGCATCCCCCCGAGCTAAACGAGTAAACTCTTCGCATGCATTTTAGTATAAATAAGGAAAGGGTACGTTCCACAGGGCGAATTGCCAAATAAATCAGTATAAAGCTTACAAATTGTGACATCGGATCTCCAAAACAACCTAAAGATTGCGAGTGTTATTCTCCTGTGAATCAGGAAAAGTCAGAGTGCTGTTTGACGAAATATCAGTCAAAGTGGCGATTTCCTTGAAACGATATTACTTACTGGAATTCTTAAGCATTGCATGCCTTCGTTTTCGGTTGAGGTTGAAATTTTAAACAATTTTACTATGAAGACGGTCTCCCAAAGCGCTCATTTTTGAGCAATTTTATCAGCAAACGATGACTTTCAACGGCCTTCTTCTCTCGTTAAACAAGAAAACCCACGCGTGTCGCAAATGCTTTCTTTCAGGAACGAAAGTCGGCATGATTGATCAACACGATAAAACAAGAACGCTAGTTTTGACGATCTCAATTTATGTGTGTTTGTAGCTAAATGTCAGACGGTTAAAATGGCGTTCGTGTCAAAGTCATACGTTGCGTACTTTTCCTTTGGCGCCATCTCTTAGCAGGACCGTAAAAACATTAAACATTCACCTGGTATTTAGCTTAAAAGTGAAAAATAAATAAGAAAAAAAACGAGCTGAAAATGACAGGATAAGGTTCCGCAGACCTAAGCAACAATATACGTAGAGGAAATGCTATGATTTTATAATCAAAATGACAAACCTCTCTTTTATTGTGAGACGTCCTCTTAGGGTTTGTGATTAAAGCTGAACTAGTGTTCGAAGAATGAAACAATTTCCAACTAGTTGGAAAATCCTATTTTTGACGATCGCACGCCTTTCCATGCAAAGGACAGTTTGGTACTGTAATGTATATACTCTGAACAGAAGATCGGGCCAAAAGTAAGTTACAAGTTTGACGAATTCCTTGAAGAAATTTATGCTTCCTGCTTGTTTCACAATCCTTACTTCTTGCTTAAATTACTTTGCAACGGCAAAACCTCAATTAAACATTTGCAAAATATAAAATTGCTTACTGTGGCTGAGGCTGATGATTGGTCACATTATAACTCTACAACGCAACAGATGGAGGAGGAGCGAATACTTAGGAAGGTATCCACAAGACTGAGGAGTGAAGATCAGGGAAAAAACCCAGCTAGGGCGTGATAGCTCAGTCGACAAGACCAACGAACCACTAGTAGGTCTTATTTATTGGAGGACGTGGTCAATGGACCCAGACCGTCGGAAGCGGCTGAACCCAAAGTGGAGCTATAGTGCCAGGACAATGTCGATGACTCTGCAACCTTTCATTCAACACAGATTTCATCACACTCCCATCAGAACCACTTCTCTTCCTTATTTAGCTAACGACATTATCGATTTGAAAACCATATTCTGATAAGTACGGGGAGCTCAGCTTCGGGACTGCATTTTTCTAGCAGCTCTCATCCAGCATCTGCGATAGATTTTGAACAATGATGAATGTTTTGTCAAACATTTTCCATGATTTTCGCAGCGAATATTGTGTTAGTGATAAATGGGAGACCTAACCGATTAATGCCGCTTCCGTGAATCTATTCCAGTTTTTCCTCAACCGACAAAATTATGAGCAACACGTCCTTTATTTTCATCATTAATCCCTAAATTACGGTTGTGAAGATGCTGGTGGTGGTGGCTTTTCACAGGCGGCAAAACAAGAATTTCCTGCGGCGAACGCTACAAGAAATTCATACGGGGAATAATTTCAAAATCGAACATCTCTGTTCAACTTCGCTGCGGTAGTATGTGTGGTAAGTCTGGTTAAAGGGGTGGCAGGATGCCAGCATCTTGCTCGGGAAAAAGTTGCTAGCGTCATCGTTTTCGACGTCGTTGTCGTTGTCGTCGCGCTGAAACACTTGGGACTCGCGAATGAAAATGAAGGAACGGAAATGTCCTTATTTAGATTTAAGTACATTATCTTAAAAGCTTGCCTGGAGGTTTTTTTGCACTGAGCTGTGCTCGTTCTTATTAAGAGAAACACATTCCTCATGTGTGGGTGACCAGCTTGCATTAACTCTTCGTTGGAATTTTTAAATGTTGAAACAAATATTTAAATATACTTTTTGTTTGCATGTGTGCCGATACATGTGGCGGATCCTCGCTAATGCTAGAGCTCACGAATATTTAAGGTGATTTAATGCATGTGGGATTTATTTTTCTAACATGGCTGTGCACGGTGAAAATTTGAAAAGGTCGCGATTAAACGTGATGATGGCATTTCAGCGGAATATGGAATATTGTAAATTATGCAGGATGTTATTAACATTTGGCTGAGTATATTGAGACTACATTGAAATTCCGCGAATCACTCATCTGTCTGAATAATTAAATTCAAATACGAGGCCAGATTTGCAATCGGCAGGGCAAAATGTAATAAAAATTTGACAAATTTATGTAATATACAATCTCGTCGGCAATGGCGTAATCCTGAATGAAATGAGTTTTATTTAGATTTATCTGTCATCTATAATGAGATTGAATAGAAAAAAATTATTTCTTCCTTCGATTTTATTTCCCTTCTCAGTTTTCTTTTCTGAGTTATTTCGAACAACATCCGATTTTATTCGATTGATCGAATTGATTAATAAAAAGTTGAATTTTAATTAAGTAATTAAATTTACAGAGATTTCTACTTTTGTTTGATTTCCGACAATCAATTTATTCTGCCGTTGATTTTGCAGTTGTATTCATATGTGTTCACAATTTTTAAGATTCCCAGAAAATTCTTTTACCATAACATGTACTCAACATATTTGTCTCATTTGTTTCTAATCAGTAAATAATTAATTTTTTAGTGGCAGGGGAGTGATTTTCCTTGCCCTTTCCAAAGACCGTGTACCCTCTTTAAATTATTTTTAAAGTAGGAGGTTAGAGATGTTTACACCTTGAGTGTTGAACTCCCAGGCGCTTGATGCCTCTGGACCGTTTCCTGAACACCTCTCTCAGAATGAAAAATACCCTGGAACTCTATGACACACTTCTTCGGAAAATTGATTTTCATATTCTCATTTTCGAGGAAATGTTAACATTCAAGTTAGGCATTATTTTATACTCGCTTTGAAACAAGTTTTAGCTTTATTCCCTTAGTTTCTCCTTTAAAAGAGCATCTTACGAACGTTGGGCGATTTCAAGAATAGTCTTACTACCAAAGTTTTACTACGCACTCACACTACGGAGGGGAATCTCCCAAAAAGAGATACGAACGAATACCCCATGTTCAATAAAATGCGAGCTTTTCAGCATAGAGAGCTTGTAAAATATATTATTCAGGATAGTGCAGTGGCCATGATGACTACGTTTCTGAACTTAAATCTGTTTGAGAGTATTTCATTGCCTGAAAATCTCCACCCGTACGCATCCCACAAGACCAATAGTCGACTGAAACGAGAAAATTTGCCGGATAGGAGTTCCGCAGGGAGTTTCATGGTTAAAAAACCGGCACTTGAACTGCAATAAAGTAAAGATATTATCAGTATATTCTAGTGTTTAGTGTAGATATTCTAGATACTATCGGGATATTTTAGATATACTATCGCACACATACGATCCTTGCACAATGTGCATCCTCCAAAAGTGAAGTAATTATCTCGCAGGTAAGTGAGTGAAGGTAAAAATGGTGTGAAAATTTTGGAATTCAACGTTGCAGTGGCCAGAAAATATGGAAGGTTCTGCCATCAATAGTACCGAAATTCAGTCTTAGCTGGTCCCGAATCCAAATAAAAGGAGGAGGCGCTCAGGTGAGTTGTTTGGAGTTTTCAGTTCCTTAAAATGTGCAGAAAATAACACTTTCGGTATTGGTAGCTCATTGATGGAAATTTCATTCGCGTTGCCATATTGTCTCTCATCTAACATAAGAAGACCACTACTGCTGCTACTACTACTCCTAAGATAACTTCTACTACTACTTCCGCTACTACTACTACTACTACTATTACTACTTCTGTTACTACTACTATTAATACTACAAGCAAAGAGGGGGGGGGGAACAAAAAATTTTTTAAAGTAAGCCGTTTGCGAATAATTTGTCGTTTAAAAAATGAAGTGATAAGTGCAAAAGTGTGTGATCAGGATGAGCTAATGTTTGTGTTGACTTGTTTCCGTTCTACTCGTACCTATGCCTTGATAATTGACTCGCAGATGGCTGCTTCAATCAAGTTCAAGCGGCACCAGAAATGGCTGCTGCGGTAGTGCCGGCACTCAGTCATCTTTTCATTAACACTAGGGGACCAACTTCGATCAAAAGACATCTGCACATAAATGCAAAGGAGTTAGTGCTCTTGAACTGTTCCAAAGTCTTGGCGGTCGTTCTTAGTAAAGGGTCGCATCAACATTATCTTCCACAGGTACAGAAGCAAAGAGCATTGCGGATAGCAGCTGCATACCACACTGTCTCTGAGTTGGTGGTGTTGTTTATCGGAACGAAGGAGGTTCCCCTAGTACTTGTTGCTAAGCGAATGTGAGTCTACTTGCGTTTTGAAAAGTCGGAGAGGAAAGAAGGAGGACTCTTAGTTTGTTGCCAGAAATGAGGTTACACAAAGCGCCAGGCAGGTGGACCGCACGACTCATCAAGCATGATGAAGCTAGTTATTACCATAGGCACCTACTCAGTGGACACGGGTATTTTCAGTCATACCTGCATAAAAAAAGAAAATGACTGTCTAATGTTTGCTTGTTGTACCCGGGGACCCCAAATAACGCCTGCCTCATCTATATCGCCTGCGGAAGCTAGTTCAGGTACCGTTTGCGTCTTTCCGAGAAAAAGGAGTACGTGTTCAAGAAAAAATAACGGGAAAGCTGTTTAAATATAAACAAAATTGGAACTGTGTGTCACATTACGTGCAGACTGTTCTTTTTGTTAAAAGATCTCATGTCAGGGCAAAAGAAAGAGGAGTCTCTCTGACAGTAATCCCTCTCCTTGCCATTTATCCTTGCTGAAAGAGGAGTTGCTCTAGTCTGAAGGTACCGCTTGGTAAGACCAAAAAGACCAGTTCTAGGCTATGTTCTCGATGTGACCGAGAAGGATTTTTGTCAGTGGTCCGGTTGCCTTCGGGAGTTTGACATTTGGGCGAAAATAGGCTGCACCTCCCAACCCCAATGATAAAATCAAAAATTTACATAAAAAAAAATTTATTTTATATTTTTTATCTATTTATTTATTTATTTATTTATTTATTTATTTATTTATTTACTTATTTATTTATTTATTTTTTTATTTATTTCTTTATTTATTTATTTATTTATTTAGTTATTTATGTATGTATTTATTTATTTATTTATTTATTTATTTATTTATGTATTTATTTTATTTATTTAATTTATTTATTTTATTTATTTTATTTATTTTATTTATTTTATTTATTGTATTTATTTTATTTATTTTATTTATTTTATTTATTTTATTTATTTTATTTATTTTATTTATTTTATTTATTTTATTTATTTTATTTATTTTATTTATTTTATTTATTTTATTCATTTTATTTATTTTATTTATTATATTTATTTTATTTTATTTTATTTATTTTATTTATTTTATTTATTTTATTTATTTTATTTATTTTATTTAGTTTATTTATTTTATTTATTTTATTTATTTTATTTATTTTATTTATTTTATTCATTTTATTCATTTTATTTATTTTATTTATTATATTTATTTTATTTATTTTATTTATTATATTTATTTTATTTATTTTATTTATTTTATTTATTTTATTTATTTTATTTATTTTATTTATTTTATTTATTTTATTTAGTTTATTTATTTTATTTATTTTATTTATTTTATTTATTTTATTTATTTTATTTATTTTATTTATTTTATTTATTTTATTTATTTTATTTATTTTATTTATTTTATTTATTTTATTTATTTTATTTATTTTATTTATTTTATTTATTTTATTTATTTTATTTATTTTATTTATTTTATTTATTTTATTTATTTTATTTAGTTTATTTATTTTATTTATTTTATTTATTTTATTTATTTTATTTATTTTATTTATTTTATTTATTTTATTTAGTTTATTTAGTTTATTTATTTTATTTATTTTATTTATTTTATTTATTTTATTTATTTTATTTATTTTATTTATTTTATTTATTTTATTTATTTTATTTATTTTATTTATTTTATTTATTTTATTTATTTTATTTATTTTATTTATTTTATTTATTTTATTTATTTTATTTATTTTATTTATTTTATTTATTTTATTCATTTTATTTATTTTATTTAGTTTATTTATTTTATTTATTTTATTTATTTTATTTATTTTATTTATTTTATTTATTTTATTTAGTTTATTTATTTTATTTATTTTATTTATTTTATTTATTTTATTTATTTTATTCATTTTATTTATTTTATTTATTTTATTTATTTTATTCATTTTATTCATTTTATTTATTTTATTTATTATATTTATTTTATTTATTTTATTTATTTTATTTATTTTATTTATTTTATTTATTTTATTTATTTTATTTATTTTATTTATTTTATTTATTTTATTTATTTTATTTATTTTATTTATTTTATTTATTTTATTTATTTTATTTATTTTATTTATTTTATTTAGTTTATTTATTTTATTTATTTTATTTATTTTATTTATTTTATTTATTTTATTCATTTTATTCATTTTATTTATTTTATTTATTATATTTATTTTATTTTATTTTATTAATTTTATTTATTTATCAAAAAATATTTCGTCATTGAATTAATAAAAGTGGAGTAACAGCAATTATTACGTTGTAAGTTCCAGGTAGTGATAACTTTTTAATACCAAACGATAGAGGCAAATCGAGATGATGGAAACCTAAACTCCACCCATTCAATAAAACTTAGACATTTCCTCGAGCTTAGATTTATTTGCTGAAGGCAAATGAATATGTTGAAAACTCTATCACCACTTGAAGTTAGGTATCCAATAAGCTAATGAAATATGTTAAATAATTAATTATGAAGTCAATGTCGTGAGCGTACTTAAAGTCAATTGGCAATGCTAACAGTAACCGTTTTCAACATTTCTGATAAAAGTTTACAAGAAATGTGCATTATATATCAGGAGTTTTCATTAAAATTTATATTTATGTTTATTTTATTAGAATGTATAGAATTATTAGTTAAAATTTCTAATTTTATTGTAGTCTGGCCGTCAATTTTATATACGAATGTATATAAAATTGACGGCTTGAATTTATTAAAATTATAAATGAGCTCTATCCTGAAAAATGTAAATATTAATTTTGACTTGAAAATAGTTTCTCTTGGCACATTATATCCTTTTAAAAGGTAGGAAATATATATAATAAGTCGACGGAACTGATTTTCCGGGATTATTTCCAATTTCAAAGCAAATATAAGGCCTCCACTTGATCATTGCAAGAAATACATTTCTCAGCTGCTTTTAAAAATTAAGGTTTAAAGATATCAATAATTTCATGTAAAATATTCATAACATACATAGTAAGTCGGAAAAGTTCCCGAACTTATTTTGCAGCGCTTTTACTCGCTTTTACTCTCTTGGACGACACCGGTACTATGTTGCTACATCCCTCTAGAGTGCCTGAGAATTTTTTCAACAGCATCATTTCATTAGTTGCCGAGATAGACTTGCTTGAGTGAACGTGTGTTTAGTATTCCGGGGCAAGCTCTACGATGGATAAGAAACTTGAACATCGTGCCGCAATCAAATTCTGCTATAAACTTAAAAAAAACTTTTGCGAAAACGAAAAAAATGATCGATTCGGCTTACAGTGAAGGTTTAGAGTTGCGTATAACTGTTTACACGTGGCTCAGTCTGTTCAAGAAGGGTAGAGAGTCGTTTAAAGATGATGAGAGAAGCGGCCGGCCGTCAACAGCTGCTACCGACGAAAACGAGGCTCGCGTACGCGCGCTACTGAAGCAGGATTTCCACATGTCTCTTAGAATGTTGGCAGACGAACTGAACAGGATACTGACGAACTGAAAGGATAGCGTCACGTTGATTTTGAAAGGAAAAATGAACCGCAGGAAGGTCTGCTCTCGATTTGTTCCGCACTTCCTCACACCTGAGCAAAAACAAACTCGCATCCAATGTTGTCAAGATTTTATTGAGACTTGCGACACCACTCCGGGCTTTCTAACCTCCATTGTGACTGGAGACGAGACTTGGTGCTTTCAATACGATCCTCCCACGAAGTACCAGTCATCCGCTTGGCTCAGTCCGGACCGTCCGAGCCTCAAAAAGTACACCAACAAAAATCACGGGTAAAAACGATGCTTATCGCTTGCTTCGACTCCAAAGGCCTGATACATAAAGAATTTGTGCCCCCAAATACCACCGTGAATGCTGCGTATTACGTAGAGGTGTCAAAACGTCTGATGCGCCGGATTAATCGCATCAGGCCCGAGTACAAGGAACCGGGATCGTGGAGTTTGCTGGATGACAATGCGCCTGCTCATTTTCCGAACATTGTGAAGCGTAATCTCGCCAAAAATCAGATCCCACGCATCAATCACGCCCCATACTCGCCAGATCTGGCTCCAGCCGACTTTTTCCTATTTCCCAAGCTAAAAATGGTCTTGAAAGGATGATTTTTTGAAGATGTACCGAGCATTCAAGCGGCTTGCATCGAGCGTCTCACAGCGATAACTTTAGAGGAGTACCAGAGAGCCTTCGGTATCACTCATGGAGCGCTCAAAAAAGTGTATATCTAGGGAAAGGGACTATGTTGAAAGTTGACTGGTGCTCGGACTGGGTCTTCATTTGGTAGGAATACAATTTTGACATTCATGTCCAATGATACCCTTACCTTTTTTGCAAGCTGTCTTTTCTTTAGTCTAGCATCATCGAATATAAATTTTTCGACTTTTTGAATCTTTTCCGGAATATTCACTTCAGTTGGTCGTCCGGGCCGTGCGTCGTTTTCAAGTGTGTCCCTGCCTTGTTGTAAGAGATTCTGCCACTTGTAAGCCATGCTTTTACTTAGATAAGAGTCATCATTAAGAAACGCGTGAACTAAAGAACGCACAAAGATACAAAGAATGTGATGCGGGAGGCAAAAAGTTCGTACGTCAAATGGCAAACTTATTACATTGTCGTTGTTAACCAAGCAAACATATTTTTTTCAGACTTGCAGAGTTCAAAACTCAACAATAAAGGAAATTAATATAAGAGGTTGTTAAGGTCATTTTTCCTTTTCGCTTGTCTCTGTGGCTGTTGGCATAAATAGCACATTAATTTTGCTGGAGCCGGTCCAAGATCCGTCGGAAGAAAGATGAGGGTCTCAGGAAAGGGTATTTTATTTTTGAAGTTACCGCAAAGCCAAGCAAAATGCATTTTTCATCAATGAAATTTACGTGGTAGAGACTCAATTGGTGCTACTATATTGTCTCTAGACTGCTTGAAGTAGACAACAAACTGCAAAGCCTGCAAGGCAATAACCAGGCCTGTCATTAGGTACTGCCTCGATTGAAATTGAAAAATATGTGTAAGCTTATATTTTGCTTGAACTTATCAATGTAATGTTAATTTGACTGGTAAATATACTTTTGAATTTGATGGAAAAAGTTGAAGTAAAAAGAGAGAAATTCCCACCAAATAATAGCATATCGATTCCTGAAACATAAGTTATAATAAAAAGAGAGCTGAAAGTTTTATCTGCATTTAAAAATGAATTCAGTTTTGAGGTAAGCTTACCGGATATTTTTCCTCAACTAAGCTTCAAATAACATTAAAGAAATGCCTTTATAGGCTGGTCAGTTATGTAGCGCCATGAACTAACCATTCTTACAAATATAGTAGCAACCATTCTTAAAAAATTGTAGGTATTTCGAATTAAGCTGCCAAGATTCGTTTTTGTATTTATTTTTGGTATTTATTTTTATGCTCCGTATTGATATCGCTGATAACTTTCTCAAGAGAAAACAAAGCTTAACAATCTTGAAATGTCTGAAGCTTTACAAGAACTTCTTGTTTATTTTTTGTACCCAATTAACAAAGGAAAAGAGCTGCTGACCACCAAAATATAGACTACCTGGTAAAAAAAGTATAAACAAAAGCATTTTTTTAACAAATAAGGATAATGCTAAGCGTATTCGCACAGCTCATATTTTTGAAGGATAAGGGAAGGATGATTCCAGAACGATGTACTCTAATATCTCAAAGGACAAATCCCGAAACTTAAAAGTCAAATGATAGTGATGGAAAACCCGTGCTTTTCCCGGCAGTTTTCCCATTATTTGTTTGCGTGAAGGCTTGCGAGTTATTTTATAAAAATAATGTTACTCCTATCGTTTAAAATCTATAGATAAACGTTAGAAAGACCGATGTATATATGTTAACATATGTCAAAATTTTACCCCTGGCGATGTGGCTTTGAAAATAAATTTGCGGTAACTTTAGTAATTGCAAAAGTTTTCGTAGAATTTTCACCCAATATGAATGAGTTTTCATAGTAAATTTTAGTAACAAACATCCATATTAATATTCATTTGTGTGATATTCATATATGTGAAGTAAAGTTAAATATTTGTATAAACTTGATTATCCATTGAAGGGAAATGTATTTTATTGTTGATATTTACGTAATCAACCAAACAGAAATTTTATTCAAATATTTTCGCATGTTTATGCATATTATTATCCACTACCCACCGAAGGCTAAGGCATTAGTTTGAAAACGAAATAATGAAAATCAGAAGGAAATCTCTTTATTGTATTCTTCTGGTGAAATCGTTAAGCTCACTTTTGAGAAAATATTGTCTTCTGCGGAAAATAAACTGAAAACTTGTCAATCATTTATTTGTCTTTAAACATTTTCATAATGAACAATTGAAAGTAATTGTGCGAAATTGCTCAGAGATAATCAATAAACGGTAACTTTATTGTACTGCTGTAATCTCTTGGGCGCAAGTGAATCCAACAACATTTTTAACTATATATCCTTATTTTCGAAAAAGAAACACAGGTCATATATGATCATAAGAGACCGAAAACCGGAGAAAAACTCACCTTGGCGGTGGAATTTCAATTTTAGATTATTGAAATTAAGTTTTCCGAACTTCATTCTCGCATATTCCATAAAAAAATCGGTTTTTTGAAAATTGGGGGTGCTATGTCCACTTGATAGCTAAATCCACCGGAATCATTTGAGAGACTTTCAACAAAGAAAACTTCAGTTGAATTGTTGATTGCAAGAGGAGAATATTTAAGATCGGGGATAAGCCGGGAAACTTTTTGCCAAAGCGTGAAAACCAAAATTTGAGGTATTTATTTAATCCTTGCCTATTGCAAAATCAACGCAAAAACTTTCAGCAGCATATGTTTCAATACGCTTAGGACAATAATTTATTCTTAATTTATTTTATCGTCTGTTGTATAGTTGACATGTCCTTTCACAAAGATTTTCAAAAATAAAGGATAAGAATGAGGTGAAGCGTCTTGTTCTTTAACTCGGAGAGTTTGTGCTTCCACTTTTCCGATGATTAATTTGATGAATCATCCACAAATGAGTTTTCCAATAAAATGGTAACAAATCCAATTATCTCTGATAACATCGCCTATCAAAAGTCAATAAATGTCCTTTGGTAATTCAATTCGTCCAGTGACGGGTTTGGGATACAGTCATAAACCGAAACGTTTTCAGATCTAGTATTGCTCACGTCTGAGTTGACATGCCCTCGAATGTTCTGCTTAACGTCGACGAAAATAAAATTCAACATTTAAGGAATTTTTCAGGAAAATTGATTTCCATGGATAATGCCAAGTGGCCGATACTGTTGGTTTTCAATGTTTTTTCAACATGAAATACTTTTGAAAGCAAACAAACGTTTGGCCAGCGGCTCAATGTCACAACAGAATATAGAAAATATTTCGTGGCACATTAGCAGGATATACGCGCGGTTTGTTCATCTAATTTACGAGGTATGTTCTCCGAGCGTAAATTGCTCATAAATCCTGGAGCAGTTTTCAGTATATTGTGGTAAGCTTCTAAATTAGGTGCGTTTGAAGGCATTAGATAAATATCGTGCTTTTATGACGGTGTTTTTTGTAATCTTTAATTTATGTTGTGAAAAAATTTCGCACTCTCGGCGCGCCACAAAAATTGCTCACATTTCCTGACCCGCTGACGCAACCGAATCTCATAAATGAAAGATGTTACCACATCGACCGCAAGAGTACTGAAGTAGAATGTATGAACTAACGACAAATAATTCGCGTTTTACATCCTTGCGGCAACACGAAGTGAACTTCGTTTTCCTCCTTTTCGTTGGTGCTCGTCTGCTTTTCCGCACAACTGAACACCTGGTGCAAATTTTATTTGTGTAAGGATTTAAAGCACACTGTAATGGATTTAGCATCCCAGGTCGTCACGGCGACGACTCGGGATGAAAGTCGGCCTCGCACCGACAATTGGACGTGCAGTCCTGGAGACGTGGCAACGAGTCGTACCCCGTGGGTCAACAACTCGGCCACTCGGAAGTTCCCTCGCGTGGTGGCTGCTGGCTAGCTAGCTCAGTGCGGCGAGGATTGCGGACGTGGGTCGGACCCAAGTGAACTTCCGCTCTTGGTTCCATTTGAACCAGCCACCGAAAAACCCGATTTACTACGCGACGTTTCTAAACAAATTACGTTACTTTACTCGAATTTTTTTACCATCAAGATACAATCAAAGAATCAAACTCCCCGACTAACGCGCATTCGCGAACCGATATACCGCGGTGCCTAAAAACAAACTACTTTAATTTTGCGACCGTAAAACACGCGAACCCGAAAATACCGAACTAGTAGTCCGCGACACGACTACAAATTATTACCGGAACAAAATTACAGCACCGCGGAACCCGAGCGACGAAACACATTGTTGACCCTACATCATCCTGCACTTACCTTCGCGCCATTTCCACCTGAAAGAAAAGGTTGTTGGAAGGAAAGAATGTGGTTTTTCTCTTAGCACTTCATTTTAATTCTGGTTCTTAAAAATTTATGAAAAATTTTAACGCTTTATAGGTCAAATCACACAAGTCAGACAAACGTACCAGAATCGCGCTATATTAAGTCCACTGTTGATTAAATCAAATTAAAAGAAAGCACGATAGTGAAGCAGAAACATCGAAATACTATTATATGTGTACACATACTTGCTTAACCTACTTCAAAAAAATTATTCTTAATCCTTCATTGGGTTTATACCAAACTTTTGAATTGCACATTATTCTTACACAAATGAATATTTCTTTTCCACTATCAATATAAATATTCAAAAATTTTTACAAGTTCTTAAATTGATTCTCATTGATGTGTCGAAATCTCCAATGAGTTCAAATCAAAGAGGAAGCGATCCATTTTAAATTTAAAATATTTTACAATCAAATATATTTTTAACTGCTTAACTCTACTTTTTCCAATATTTTTTTTTTCTCTCTTTTACGAAAGTGCTTATTCTGATGATGTTAAAATGAATGATCGTCATAATTTTATTTTTTTTTTTTTTTCATTTGTAAAATGAGATCAAAATTTTTCTAAATGTGTTTTTTCTTCATTATTTTTCAATACAGTTTTATATGGCATGCAGTTGATCTAAAATAAAATCTCTTTTAATATTTTATTACGCTTATGCTTAGAACAAAAAACTAAAAAAATCTATGAACGAGAATTATTAAATTCTTAGGATACCGACCTAATAGCATTATGGGGAGAGCCCATTTGCGTGAGCACCTTGTCAAGCCATTGAAGTGGTCCGTGCAAATGAATTTCGATCCAGCATGGTGTCGAGGTTACATCTTGACGATGGTATTCAGCACCCCAACCTTTGACAAAACTCATACGTATTGTGCACATACGTGTCAGCTCAAAAACAGCTTCAAATCCATGATTAACAGACTGCGATAGTAACTGAGCAAATTCTTGATTGTTGAAAATTTTTAAAGAACAACCTGGTGGAATTTTACACACTGCCGATGGGTGGAAGCCGTGATGATAATTACAATTGCGAGACTGCACAAAGATAGCAGAGTCTGATAAACACTCTGCGTATACTTCACCCGCTACATAATATAGATGAACACCTTTATTTCACTGTTACACATGCGCACTTGCAGAATCACACCGTAGCTTTTGTTTTAAGTTCTAACTTATTTTTAGTTTTACTGTTATTAATTAGCTAAATATTTATTTTTTTATTTTTATTTTTTTTTTTATTTCACACGGTAGTCTTAAGTTTAATAAGATCTAAGGAAATTTCGTCCTTAAAGCAAGCGTAGCACTGATATATGAAGAGTTTCATTCAAAAGCTTAATTCCATATCACACACGAAATTTGTATATTATCAACGACCGATCGATGCAACCGATCTTGTGACGAAAGGATCATTTGCTCGGCAGTCCCACTTCTAATCTGATCTGAGTTTAAGTCCGCCGAAAATCTTAATTAATGTTTTTTTTTTTTTTTTTTTTCAAGCGCGTGCTTCACTTACTCGCGACCAAATCCCCGTTCCGGAAAATGCCATCACTCCCTTCTGACCTGAAGTGGTCGCCAGGTCGTAGGTCAGCTGACTTTCGACCTGTCCGCCGAACTTCCGACTGCGGGAAAAGATGGTGGCACCATCTTCAGGTCGGTAGTCACTACAACACTATTGCAGAGGAAAAAGTTTAGCTCTGCTTCTTCTCGGAACTCTTTCTGCATATGCCATATGAGTTGAAAATTTGGTCGTTGACATTAACTTCCGCTTAAGAGTCCAATGAATAAAATCAGACGTTGCATGATTGTTTGCGAATTGAAACATTGCATCCGCGGAGTGAATATATCCTGAGTGACTTATTGACTTCAAAATTTGCGTTTGCAATCATAGTATTTTAAGTCAACAGAAAATCTTATGTAATCAAATAGAACTAAGACCAGGATTTAAAAAATAAACATTTGTAATTAGATTTAGCTATTTAGTATTTATATTTTGTTTACCAAACAAAAACAAAAATTGTTCCCTGAATTGAATTCACGGAACAATTTTTCAATCAATATAATTCACTTGATTGTTGTGATCAACCACCTTTAAGAACGGGGAAAAGTAGGTATAGGAGGATAAGAAAGAAAGTTAATTGAGGAAAAAGTAAAGAGACAAGACACAAAATAGTCAAGAGAGAATAAAATAAAATACAGAAGAGAAGATTAAAGGCAAAGAAAAAAATTAATCAAAGAAAAAGTGAAGACGAAAAGAAAGTGAAGAAAATATATAAAAATATAAAGTTTACGAAAAATTAAAGGAAAGAAAAAGTGAAGACAAGAAAAACGGACACTTGGTAAGCTGTTTGTAGTCGTGGAAATAAATCAAATGAGGACCAGCTAGTGTGCATGCATCACATTTACCCAAAACAAGCTGTTAGTACAACTGTAATAACTTTTATCATACTGATCAGCGGATAATGGAAATTTGAATGCGAAGGAAAAAATACTTTTCGGAACGTGAATGGTCTCTGTTCGTGTTGACTGATGGCCGAAGTATCTTGAAGACATATTAATTTGTGCTATGTAATTTCCACATCGAAGGACCAAGACATTTTCTGGTGGATGCCATTAAGTTTAAGTTTAAAAGTACAATCCACTACCTAAAATTCCAGGTGAAGTGAAGGATATATGGAAAGAAGGAGCTCAGATGAAAATTCGATGAATACGCTGGTGCACTGTCGAGGTTAAGCAGCCAATCAAAGTTCGACCAGAAATGTGGCCGTTTTCTTCTTACTTGACCTTTAAGAATACCTCTCAATATTTCAACGCAGTAGTTTTTAGTGACGCCTTGAACTCTTGGAGCATTTTCAATTGTAAAGATTCGACATCTTGTAAGCTTTGCGCCTAATCAAAGGGTTTTTGTCGGCCTATGCGATAGAGGAGATATTAGGATAGGCTCAGTAGACCCTTCTTTGACCAGTCGATCCTTTCCGTTCTTTTATGCGTGATAATTGTCTTTTTCACTATTATTGTCAAAATTGCGTTTTTATGGCTGCGTTGTGTTCCTTGAGCAATACCGACGATTCGCATATTGATTTCCCCGTGTACGTAAATTTTTTCTAGGTTTACTTTATTGTTTCAGAAGTTTTTGGTAGATTAATTTTTCCATTTTCACTTACAACATTGTAAGTGATTTATACCCTTGCTAAGCTAACTCAGCGAAGACTTGCTGGTAGTGCCAATCGATGCGTCCCGGCCTGTGAGTTGGCACCTGACGAGAAGCGGCAGGGACGCGTGTTCGAAACCAGCTTGATCTCTTTCCACCTTTCTCAATATTAATTTACATATTGTTATTTTCTTCTTTTGTGTGTTTTTTTTTTGGTTCTGACGTTTTCAGCTTACTTGTTACACTGTCCACTCAACCTTTTTTGCATTCATTGTTTGCCGCTATTGCGTAGGTTGCGGTCAATTCCTTTGCATAGACTCCATCCATTAGCGTTCCTATTCAACTTTTGTTGCTATTTGACATTTTGAATCACTTTTGTGTTGGTAAAGATGGAAAGAACATACAAAAATAAAAAAGAGTAACGCGTAAACTAGCCGAAAGTATCTACGAAAAGAAATAGATATGGCTTGAAATGACAAGAATGACAGCAAAAACAGAGCTTTTTGGGCTCTCTTTCGGGTGTTTATATTGAGAAAGGTGGAAAAAGCTCAAGCTGGTTTCGAACACTTTTCGGGTGCTTTTCGGAAAACGCAGAAAGCGTGCAAGAATATTGACGCAAACAGTAACCAAATAGGAATGGGAAGGGAAGCCCAAACAAAAAACAATTGTTGAGTTTTGGCGTGTAAACGCACATCCTTCTAGATTATGCGAGTTGAAGAAACTCCTTGATCAGTTATTATGCAGTATGTATTAGAACTGGAACACTTGATGCCCACGAATCTAGGGAATCTCGAACGTCACAATATCATGGCAGGATGGACCAGATTTAATGGACTTAATATTGGATGGATTTAAACAAAAGTTGCATCTGCAAGGAGCTTAGGGTAGATGCTTGTCAATAATAAACACTTGAAGCGCCATCACCAACCACCAACTACCAACCAAACAACCAATTGAATATTATTTTATACCTGTCAACCTTATAAAAAAACTCTAACTATGATTTTTAGTCCGATCCTTGCAAATATTGGAATAAGTCACTCTTATTTGTATAACATGTATTGCAACGTTGTTGTTGGTTCATAATGATTCACGAACTATCGATAAAATGGATAAACAACAAAATTTATAGCCAACATACGACATAAAAATATTTTCATTGAAGAAAATTCAAAAAAAAAATCATTCAATTACTAGAACATCTTGCTCTGCAAAAACAACGTGCCCCCTTCAATTAACAAAATGTCGAGAGAAAAAAGGAAGAAACAAAGAAAGAAAGCAAACAAGGAAAGTGTCTTGGCCCCGGATTCTATGGACCTTAAGTCAATTTGTATTTCAAAGAATAGATTTTCCGCGGATATTTGCGCTGAAATAGAAAAAAAAAGCTTGGGGTGTAGACTGATTTGTCCTGCCGGTGGTGAATGTTGATTCTATAAAACGTATTTTCATCATTGTTTTGAAGTTTACTAAAGATATGAATGCAATCAATTTTTCATCATTTCGTGGAGACACTAATGAGACTTGTCTGACAGCAAAATTTTCCAGCTTTTCCCCTAATATAGATAGCGTCTCCATTTTATATTTTATTCACATTTTTTTGTCCAGCAACAAAAGTCTGAACCACAAGATTAAAAAGTCGCGATGCTACATGTTTCGAAATCGGCTGATGTTAAGGTCCTTTGAAAGTTGACTAATCAGGCAATGGGGCCCAATGATGAGTGGATCTGGAAAGTTTAGATTTTTTGATACATTTTGAGGCTATTAAACTGTGAAGTTGTCTAGCATAAGTCATTATATCGTGCTTAGTCAAAACTGCTATCTCATGAAAATTCTTTATGAAATTTTCATCTACAGTGTTGGAAGTTTAATTTGGACGAGGTTAACGACTGACGTGCCGAATTATTGCAAGCAAAAAAGAACGTTATTAACACTAATCAAGTGAATAGTTAAGTCAACTAGCTATGTAGCAATTATCGTTTCATTGACACAAAGTGTTTTTGGTGATACGAATTCAAAGTATTTTGGGTATTGTGGGTTCCCCAAGACTATGATGGACACCAAAAATATTGTCAAATGAAACAAATAAATTTATGTCATATATATCCTACTTTAAAGTACTGCGTACCAACTAACCAGTTGACGCAATTCATCAAAGAGCTTTAACGCGCTTTTCCCAACCAGGGCTCACTTCGGTCGCAGTGTGCTTTTTTCGGGACGGTGTTGAGTGCGACTCCTCCCCATAGAAGCGCTAGAAGGAACTTGCCGCGCTGGGATCTCTCTATATCTTCCTTAAAGAGACGCTCCACATCTACCTTGCTCTGCCCTTCACAATCCGTGAGTTGCGTTGCCACGGGTCGTTGGATTACAATAGAAAACTACACAAAATAAAAATCGAGTAACTACACATCGTCGTAATCCAAAAAGACTTTTTAAAACACAGACACTGCTTTCTTGTCGCAAACATAGCGTTACCACTTAATAGAACAAACAACAAAATGAACAAACTCGCACCTTTACAGTATTCCACCGAAATTTTCGAGGTGCATTGAGGTACCTCAGCAAGAAATTATTGGAGAAAGACGAAGTTCCGATGAAAGACGGATTTACATTTTCGTAACTTTGATAATCATAAACAACGACTCAACGCATACTTTTACACCGTAAAAAAAGATTCATGCCACCTACGTGCTTTAATTATTAAGCTCTCTGTCTTGCAAAGCTCACTTTATTTACTTCGAACAAACTCCTGATCTAGCCGCATGTAATGAAAATACATTTATATTTCCGAATTTCCTCCCAATTTCCAGGCATCGACATTATACATCTCAAGTTTGCTCGGTGAAATCGGAACCCAAAAATAAATCTGTTTGTACTTTTTCTCTATCTGTCTGGGAGGAGCTGCTGGAGAGTGTGAGCGCTGTATGTACTTACGCTATGTTTACAGCATGCGGATACCCCTGCTATGATTTGAAACCGCTTTAGAGGTATTTGCAATGATATCTTGTGACAATATGTAGGCGCAGAAAATAATCAGTGTGCAAGATTTGGCTATGATTTTGCAAAAAAAATACCATTTTGTACTAGTCATAGTCATCATGATTATCATTCATGTTCGGAAATGAATTCGGACAAAAAATCAAGAGTTCTCAATTACTTTGGCCCCACATGTGTTGAAAGATCATATGACGAGAATATGAATCCATGGAAATCGTAGACTAATGAAAACAGACTAAATCTGGTGGGTGAGAAAATCTATATCAACGTCCTTCTATTTTGGGGACATACTTAGCAACGCTTTTTGTTTTGACTTTGTGCCATAATTGGATCTTTCTCATTTCGTAATATAGCCACAAAAGCGACCTACTGTCGTAGATTATGACTGAAGGCAAAAACATATTGACAATGATGGGCATATTATCATATTTTATCCCAAGGATAATTTCATCTAAGCAATCAGAAAAAAAGGTACAGCTGCTTCCATCCAAACTGATATAAATTTTGTTTGCAATGCCAACCCAATTATTTTTCCGTTTTATTTCAATTAATTGAAAGGACGTATTGTAAAGTAAAAAAGCATTCACCTTTATACGTGTGCTGGTCCTGAATTTTTCTTTAGGTTTTTTTAAGCTTATTATTATCTATTTATCTACTTGTAGGTCATTGGAAATTATTCAAAGTCTTGAATTTATTGAATTCGCTCTCGACGATAAATATATGGAAACCAGTTTTGTAAGATATAAAGAATCGTATTTTATTACTGACATTCACATGCATATATTACATTTAAAGTATTCAAAAAACAACTTGTCAATTATTTGCAGTTAAATGATGTAGGCAAGTGTCTAATACCATGACCCAGAGAAAAACATGGTTCTACTATATTATATGCCGTAGAAGAAAAATTCCACTGAATCAATTAACACATAGAAGTTAAGAAAGGATTAAAAACTGTTAGGAGACGAGCTGCTCCTAAATTCCGAAGATCCAGCTAATTTTATTGGATTTATTTGAGAAACTCGAAATCGAATTATTAACTAGAAATGTTCATTTTTCTGCTCTTATTAAAACAATCAATCGATGAATATTGCACAATAATATATATGATATATTAATATAACACGTGTATATAAATAATATAAACAACAACCATATTTTTATTGTTTGTGAGATAAAGGCTATTTACGCTCCGAATGTAGGAATCACAGCAGCAAAAGATTTTCTGGCAATGCACCTGTCAACCTGACGCTGATTGTCGTATTATACTCAATTAGTTTTAATTTTATCTCACCGGATGGCGTTTTTACGTTATAGAGATTTCTGTTCCGCTGGTAATATTGATATACTCGTTTTTTGACGAAGTTAAATTTCGATAAGTTCTTTCCATGGCCATATTTATTAGACAAATCGTCAAAACGTAGTGCGACACTGAGTCCCATCCGTCTTTCGTCCCCATAACATTTAAACAGGATGTGTTTGAGTTGGATCAAAAGTTGATGATCTATTTCATCAACTTAACGTAGACGGTGGCATTTTTGCATGATTAAGAAGCACCGTGAGGAGCTCTCACGGTGGAAATTGATTTCCGATCGAAAGAGGCAAACCATATTGTGGGTTTCCAACCTTAAAATAATAATCTAAATAGCGGCGAAAGGTGAAAATCAAGGTTTATATTCTTTAATTCAAGCCAAACCTCCTAGTATCTACCTAGAGGTGTAGACCGATGTGGTCTTCGCTTTTGGTCACATATTTGGAATTTGATATGAAATAGTTTCTACTGTTATCATATAGAAAAATGAAAATAGTTTCTACTTTTTGTAACCCAAAATAATAGAAACTTTTTTGGATTGGTTAGTATTTTGTGATTTATCAATTTGATAAGAAGGATCCTATCAAGACGCGTGTTATTTGAAACACAATACAACTATAAATCTACTATCGTTTGCTCTATATTTTGACTCGATATGCTCTCAGAGCGAGAGACAGAGAGGAATTAACAGCATTTTTTCCCACACTTTGTAGTGTACTGAAGTGCGTGAGTGACGTGTGTCCTGCCTTTTATAACGCAGAATAGGATTTTGCTCAGTGTTTGTACAACTATACTTTCAGTGTACAACTATGAATCTACTGTCTCTTACTCTGTCTGTCTCTATCTCTTTCTCTTACTATCTATCTCTGATCTCTAATAAATATCTCTCTAATAAACTCTCTAATAAATCTTCTCTCTCACTCTATCCCTGTCTTCGAGTTGCTCTCAGATAGTATGTCTGCTATTTCGTTATTGCATTTTGGTTTAACTACGCGTCCCGTGCCTGATTCACCACAGAATGGGAGTTCTCCTTAAACATTCGCGGAAGTGCCCCGTCTTATTGTTCCCTTTGTGCAAGATGCTTGCACATTTGCGAAAGTGTCGTCTTGTAAAAAGATTCTTCCTCGGTCTTCAGGAAAGAGCACGACGGCTTCCGCTGTAATAAGAACCATTACAGTCAACACAAAGTTAGTAAGGTACGCTGACGCTACGCATAAAACTGCTCATCCCTATTGCCGCACAGGAACATGGGCTTCTCTACGATCATCAATATGAATAATATCAGTATGATATTTGTTATTGTGGTGTAGCAATTCACTGCATAGCTTGGCTGCAATTTATTTTAGAGCCTCTTCATTTAAATGCCAAAGGCCCTTTGTCTCTTCATTTGAAAAAGCCGATGATCTATTTAAAGCATATTTCATAGCTAACTGGCCTGATATTGTAAAACCAGGAAAAATATCACAGTCAACAGTAGGGCCCAAATCTAAAATAGGTTGTTTTGAGTGTTTGTTTGTTTTGAGTGTTGTTTTGTTTTGTTAAAAAAATTTTAGTTGAAAATTGAAGGCCACATACGCTCTGAAGATCGCGCTCTTCACAATGCACCTTGATATCTACTAAACACCTTCCCTGTTGTGCTGGAGACCGAGCCTATAAGTGCTTGTCAGACTTCTATGGACAAAGCCCCTTCAGCTTCGCTAATTTATGTCTTTACGCCAAGGAAATTTCTACAGAAGAGGCTGAGAATAATAAGGAATAAATCTCTTTGGAGTTAGTTGGTAGAGGTCACCTCAGGGTAGTATACCTCCCATGGATACACAGCACTTCCACTACCAACTAAACGCCTTACACTATGAGCCTTGTCTGAAACTTTTTGTCAAAGTCCTTCAGGTTAGCCCTCATCAACAGTATCAAATGAAGCCTTTGGGTTAGGAATATTGCTCTTTCTTCAGGGACTAATAACACTGAGGAGGTTTCTAAAAGAGTGGAAAACCCTGAAAACCCACGCCTCATGAGAAAACCCTTCCTCGCGTAGTTTGATATGGTGTTCCATTCCATTGAAATCCTATGTCTTTCCCACAAACATTTACGAAAACGCTCAGCTGTATCCCTGATAAGGTTGAGTCAAAACTTGAAACATGGAAGAAAACATGGTAGGTCTCTTATCTGCAACATCGGAGAAAGATAAATAGCCACTGCGCCATCAATTACCAATCCTATGTACGTAAGATGGAAAATACCCGCACCAGCGAGCAGTCAGGAATCGTCCAATCCATCTGGCACTCGTCTCGTTTACCATATTTTTCTGCCGTAAAGTAAGGATACAGCTCGGCTTTTGACAGCGGGAACACCACGGTCAAGCTTACGAACTAGCAACATAGAACCACAATAAATGGAATTTTACATAGGGCGGTGAATTATCTCTCATATTTCGCGTAAATAAGATCACCCATTTTATAAATCTTAATTTAAATTTATTTCTGCTTGTTCGATTTCTGTCTAGAACTGCGTGCCCTTATGCAATGGTACATGGGGTTATATGGGACTCACTTCTCTCCTCAACAGTATAACTTTATTCCTCTTTCATCGTCCGGCGCACCTTTATTCTTTTTCATTGTTCAGCCAGAAGCATAATCGGGATCAGTCTCGCGATTGCAAGCAAACCTTAAAGCTGATTGTCTCAGTCTCCGCATCAGACGCACCAGACGCTTTCAACATAACGCGAGTACATACAGCGCTAGTTCTATCGCAGTCTGAGAGAAGTTGCTGGAGAGTGTTAACGCTGTATCTTCCTAAGAGTGTATTACCCCTTTGGTAATCTGTTCCAATGCCCGACAAGAGGGCTTAAGGGATCCACCTCCGAGGTGGGGTTATTTAGGTCCCGGAAGCTCCGTCGGAGACGGGCGTGGGCGCCACTCCTCTACCCCAATAAGAGACCCCCAGCCCTTAGAGGAGATGGGTTGTCCTCGGAAGCCGGACACTTACAATCTCTGGTGGATGTTTTGCCACCAACTTGCTACAAACGTTTTATATGTTTCTTTCACGAGGATTATGCCGCGAGCCCAATGTCGCGAGCTGTTCTCACCTAGACCAATGAATTTCGTTAAAAATTTTACCAATCGTAGGATTGCTGTAAACTTCAATTTATTGTCTAATAACTTAACTAATTCATATTATTAATTTTATTAATGTATTAATGTATTAATGTATCGGACTTAAACTATTATTATCCTACTTACACTAATTATTACTCCTACTTACACTAATTACGGCGGGGGCCCCCAGACGACTTGTGTTCGGCTGCGATGGCTGCGAAAATTCTAGCCTGGACGACTGGCCTTCCGTTGTCGCTTCCCACTTTTGCTGCACTTACTTGCCTTAGGCGAAAATCCTAGCCTGGACGACTGGCCTTCCGTTGTCGCTTCCCACTTTTGCTGCACTTACTTGCCTTAGGCGAAAATCTGAGCCTGGATGACTGGCCTTCCGTTGTCGCTTCCCACTTTTGCTGCACTTACTTGCCTTAGGCGAAAATCCTAGCCTGGACGATTGGCCTTCCGTTGTCGCTTCCCACTTTTGCTGCACTTACTTGCCATAGGCGAAAATCTGAGCCTGGATGACTGGCCTTCCGTTGTCCCTCCACGCGCTACTTCGGCTTTGCACTACGATATTCGATCCCTCGTCGTTCGGCTGTCGTTGACAACTTCTGCTACCCAGAACTTCGCAAAGTTGAATCCTCCACTCCAACTTTTCCACCTCCGGGCAATTTGCTTTTCGCGGTGCTATATCAATAACGCGCACACAATCTAACCTCTTGGCATCCAGCAGAAGAAAAAGGGCTCAGCTCCGGCTCGTCGGGCTTTTATCCCTTTTGCCCAACGGTCGCCCGCTAAGATCAATGCCCGGTGAGGTGATCGCCCGCAAGGAGGAAATTCCCGGGTTTCAAACCCCGCAATTAGTATAGCCGCAAACCCCTTTCCCGAGCTTTTGCGGCGACTTGGTTGCTGCGGCGGAATCGCTGCTCGTTCCCTGACTCCGCCTCGTCTTCCAATCCAGTAAATCAAAATGTGGTGATGTGTTTAATGATATTTTCTAGCAGAATTCATTTCGTCGTCAGTGATTTTGAGCACTTCACAAACAAATATCTCCTTTTCGCCGATGTCTTCAAATCAATTAGCTTATTAAAACTGTACTATCATTATTACTCGGTATCATAGTCATTTTATATCTACTATATAATTATATATTTATACTATTTATTCAATTAGCTCATTAAAACTATACTTTAAACAGCTCGCGGGACGAGCAATAACCAATCGTTAAATTTATTCTTTCGCCAAAAAAAAACGAGAAATAATATGGTCGCGGCGTGTCGGCTAGCAAGTTGACTGAGGAGAGGAGTCGACCCGTAACAAGTGTTGATTCGACTTTCGGAGTCATGCATGATGCAACTTTCTCCGGATTTAGTCAAAACAACACATTTTCTAACAAATCATCAACCCGAAATATTTGATTGATTGCTTCGGCTCAATCAATGGATTTTGGCCAAGTATGCAAGTGGGATTGACGATTAATAACTTAAAGATCTTCGAAAAAGAAAGCCAAAAAAGATTATTTCTTTGAATAGATTCGTGATTGCATTGCGTTAGATCACAATATTAAGGGACTTATAACATTATCCTTGCACATCTCTTTCCTGTACAGACTTTTTTCTTACCATTTTTGCAAAATTATCCGCAGCAAGAACAACACTATGGTTTCAGTACATAGTCACTATTGTGTAAAGTCTCCTTCCAAAACCAATTTCTACCAGCCCAGAAATATATCCAAATAAGAAAAGGCATTGACTTAAGTACTCATACAATATCCTTTATAGCACTCTTGAAACGGGATGAAAAAAAAATTTTAAATTAAAATCCCAAAATAAACGGAATGTTTCGCTCGCGATAGTAGAAAATTAAACGACACATGTTACAACTGAAGTTTAGTTGAAAAGGATCATTAATCCTCGACCATTATCAAGTCTGCCTTCTTTGCGGGCACTCGAGTTTCCAAAAAGTTACCATTCTATTTACAGGGACGAAACTTTAATATGTGCACTTCCCACCGTTCAGTACATTTGCCTTTTTCCACACATTGCAACTTTTATCCTTCAATCGAAATTTAAGTGCTTTGAAATTAAAAACTTTGATTTCCCTTCGGATTTGCTAATTGACTCGGGACAAACTTATTTCGTTTCTTGAGCATCTCCATCTTTTGCTCTCCTTTTGGTACAATAATGCAAAAATAAGTAGGAAGTTTAGTCCTAAGGATTAGTGATAAGCAAACATTTTCCATCAACAACGCAACCTTGTACTAAATTTATATGGACAACAGGACCTACAAAGTTGTAACGTGTACGCATTGGAATTCGCTTGCATACTAACAAGTCATTTGCAGTGTAATTAGAATCGGAAAAAAACATTGAAAGTGCATTAGTGGCTCATTGAATTGAACTTGAGAGTTGCAGCTATTCGTCCTTTTTGTCGCCCTGAACAATTAACTAAATTAATTATGTCGCAAACTTGGGAACAAAGGTAATACATTCCCTGGACAGTGGACACTATTAGATGCCAAGGTATGGAAACAACTAAAACTTTTTTTTTGTATAAAAGGAACGTAGGGAACTCCTTTTGCCTAAGCTTCTACACTAAAAGGTTCTTCACTACCTTCTACCACTAGAACAAAATTCATTCACTGATACGAATCCTAGGTTCTAAATTGTTATACCAGGATCAGATTTCCATAGCGATTAGCAGACGTTCTTTCTCGTTCTTTTTCGGTAAGCCGAGGCTCTGAAGTTATTCTTCTCTGTATTACGCCTGATTGGATATCGTAGTTATCGTAGGACATGTTTTATGTCCCAAGATTTTTAATTATCCCGAATTCTCCCACCTTCGTAAAGCCTTTTTTGTCTTATCTACGTCTAATGAAAACCAATGGACTCCAAGGTCGCTTAAGTTTGGGTAATCTTCTTAACATTTATTACATGATTTACCAGGATCATTGAACTTCCTTGAATTGCAATATCCTCATTCTATGTCTATACCATGAACACCAGGACACATTTCACAAAAAAATAACATTCGAAAGCCAGATGCTCGTTCGTTTTCGATTGTCCAATATAACTCAATGACGTACAATGCTTGCACAGAGCTTCACATGCAGCCAAGGACATACTTTACGTATAACATCTAGTACAAAATTTATCGCTCTAGACACAGTTCGTACTGTAAGGATGCATGCATTGGGTATTATTTATGGGAATTGTTTTCATTTGATATGATTATTATTTAATTTAGTAGTGTGCACAAATTAATGGCAGCATTAATGATTAATGGCTCAACAGTCCAATTTCAGATTTGGGTCGCAGGATGCAGAATGCAGTAAGTGAAGTAATAAGGACACATATGTTTTTGGTAAGATTCTAGCACTTTCATTTCAAGCAAAGTTACGTTGAACAGTTTTTGGACCATATTTCCATGGCATAAGTGAAAGACCTCAAATTAATTTAAGTTTTTTAATTAAATTTTTTAAATTAATTTTAAGTTTAAGGAAGTGGCTTAGCAGTTTAGACTTTTAATAACATATCTCTTCATTATAAAGTATAAGTGATTGTCTGACTCGGTACAGATAATCCTCGGTCAAAATCTGCCTGACAAATTTGAAATGCTGAAAGCCATTAGAACTGTCTTAGTTGTGGCATCTTAGTTTAGTCAAGAACGCTTTGGACGTTATCCTATTTAAGGGTTTTGATATGGACATTCACAAATAAGCAGATGAAGTTGCGGTACGAAAATTAGTGGGAACGCCAAGAAAGCGCAGGTCAAAATTGATTAAAGACGGTGAAGAACAACTTTTTTGATGTTTCATTTGGAAGACGCGATCATCGGACCCAAGCTGTCGAAGGCGACAAAAATGAGAGACTACGAGGAGAGCTTAATGACACGACAACTATGAGCGTAGCTCCATGATGTTTGAACAAAAAATTTGAACAAATATTTTGGAACTTCATTATTTTCTCATCAGGTCAAGTTTTGACTCCACCAAGACGTCAGGACGATTTTGCATCATTTTACGTTTATATTGCATTTTTAAGAATTCATCGATCCCACATCTCCGGTTTCTGATTTATTCCGTTTTTTCCAAATCTCCCCTACCTAATTTCCAAAACTTTTTACCACTGCTGTGATTATCTTGAATCCTGGATTGAATTGAAACCAATAGCGAAATACCCAGGCGAGTTTCTAGTCTTGAGGATGAGTTCTTTGGAGCAAATGAGAGTGACAGTTCACAAGATTTCAGCTCATTTAATGGAACTCACTTCGTTAGTAGCCGGAACATAGGGAGCCCACCTTACCAAAAGGACGACTTCTAACCGCTTCGTTCTATTCTACGGAGCAGAAATAGTGTACGAGACTCTTACCATGTTTAGACTGACAAAGTAACAGGCAAAGTTTATTCAATAATCCTGATGAAAGCGAGTATCGCAATAATACGGTTGCTGGTGTAAGTTAACAGAGCCTCTTTATCAAGAAAACAAATTCTTTTGAACTAGAAAGAGGCGTCAAAAGGTTTTCTAACGAAGTGCCCTTGCTGGCTTCGTTCCACCCTTACTTCTACCATAAAGTTAAGGATTATTCACCTGTCAGCTTGACGTCTTTATTGTTATTATGTTTACGCCTATATTACGAGTGGATAAAGAGCAACGCGAAAATAGTGTTGCTGCGACCAGGAGATAATATGTTCCAAAAAACGTGCTCATCAGTTACGGAAACAATCAAAGTTGTCACAGAATAGAGAGAAACCTTACGACCAAACTTTAAACATTGGAAGCCTCTATCGATTTGGGTGGAGTCTTTCAAAATGTTAAAACGTAACGAATAAAGCAATTTTCATTGATCCTTTGCATCTTATGGGTTATCAAATTGTTCTTGAGCCGGATTAACCTTGTTTACGGTTGTGGATAACATTCGTCATATATCATTGGAACCCTTACTTTCCAATTTTGACATTTAAAACATTCAAAACCAAACTTTCCTAAACTTTGCTGTAACTCGTTTATGATTATTTTTATAGTTCTCATGATGATTTTCTAGTTTTCACTTATTCGATGCCTTGAAAAATATTTTGATCGAGTCTACATGTTCTTTTCAATTCTTACTGATTTATAGCTTTCACATCTATTGTCTTCCATGTTGAAGTCTTTTTTAATTATAAATGTTTCTTCATGGCGAAACTTATTATCTACTATCTTCACTATTGTGGTGTGAACCTAATGAACCATCTAAGGATCCAAACTGGTTTTTATAAACCACGTGAGTAAAGTCATTTGTTACAACTTTTCGTGATGTTGTTACAACCGCCTTTGAAATTCATGTCAAACTAAATGTCAAAGTTAAAGACGCAACACGATCTTTAGTGTGTGTTCAGAAGCCATCTGTTCAAGCTTCGACAAGTTTGTCTGGCGATTCTTGCTATAAAGAAGTAAACTAACAACGTGTTTGTTTTAAATGATGTATATCCCATGAAATCATGGCCCAAAATGGATGAAAGGATGAAAAATTGTTTTGGTGAGTCAACTGTCTTGAGAAATGATGTCTTGTAGAAAAGATGCCTCATGTCTGTCTTCAAGCTGCCTCTGTTAAAAATAATATCGAAAAAGTGAAGATATTTACGTTGAGCCTCGCAGCCTTTCGTGAAGATCACCACATCAATCTTTATCACGAATACTCATCATACAATCACAAATGATATAATGTTTTTGACATTGAGTCCGTCGCTGCCAGACCTGAAAACGTCAAAATTGGTCAAAAATTTCGCAGCCAATCCTGCGGTTGCCGGATGGTCGAACGGGCAATAAGTAACACTATTTGTCTGTTTCCACGCGCCCGCGTGAAGTGATTCCTCGTGAATTGTCGGGCTTGTGAATAGGAATGTCATGGATTTTTGAACACAATAATGAAACGTCACATTTCAGTTTGATTGTGGCGTAACTTTTAGCCAGACCCGAAAAACAGTCACTCCTCTGTGATCGTGCTTGTAACATTCGGCTTTCTGTAATTTTTTTTCTAATTTTGAAACTCTAATATGCATTCCGTAGGACCAACTTTTAGACAGTTGAGGCCACGAAAATAAATTTGCTGAAAGATCAAAGGTTCTCCCTGCGTGTTGCAAATGCATGGAAAATCGGTATCCTTCTTTTGATTCGCATAGCGTTCATTCCCAAAGGAATATTCAAAGTGTTTCCGCAAATATTTCAAACAACGCTTTGAATTTTTGGTAATGTCCTGGTCAAACTACACGATACGACTGTAATGTTTCATGTTCGTGAAAATTTGTTGCTTTCAGTCATGGTCTTTTTGTTTCTATAATTAGCCTTGTCTAATCCTTATTTAGGCAGTTTTCATGGTAATTTTGATATTTTTGTATTGTCTGTTGATGAGTTTCGGGATTATTCGCTATTCTTCGTTCACAGATAATTTATATCGTCCAGAAATCTAGTGTAACATGGAACTTCTAATTTTGCATGACTTTCACTCATTATCAATAAGGATACAGTTCTAAACCAGTATAATTTTCATTGAGGCTTTTCTTTCTATTCCCTCATTAAGGATTTTCTTTCTTTTCCCTCTTAACATTCTAGATCGAATTGTTTTAACCAGATGACAAATTCACAGAGCAATTCCTTATAATCTCGGGTTTGGTGCACTCGGTTTTAATTCAAGGCTTAACGATATCTTAGAACTTGTGTATCTGGTGGTCGTTTTTTTATTTTTGGATACACGGAGAGGGGGGTGTAATGACGTACTCCCGACTTTTATCTAATCTCAGAATGCTTCTGAAAACTAGCAACTTATAGCTTCATAATTTACCATGTTTCCTAGCTATGTACTGAACAATAAAAACCCTGAAGCCTTGCTTCGTAACAGTCATATTATACTGTTACAAGGATAGCAGGAGCACGCCTCTTCTTTGGGACAAATCTGTCACATTCTGCGGGAAATCTTGCAAATGAATTTTACTTTTTTATAGCTTTCTTTTGGAAATTTTTAATGTGAAGGTACAAATCCAAGAATTTTCACGCATTCGTGCCCGGAAATTTTAAGAAACAGAAGGGTCCCCCATTCCTTGTTAAAATCAATTGTACCGTAGTCATTCCCTCCGAAATTACTAGGAAACATAGCAATTGTGATCCCAGTTTGATTGAAATGGCGAAACAAATATAGCCAATGAAATTTTCTTTTTCAAAGTTTTCACAATTTGTATTCCGTTTTTCATTATAGTTTGCCCTGCCCTCAAAGTTTTCTTTGCAGCTCCATGAAATGAACATTCAATGTAATTTTCTCTATATTACCAGTACCAAAAACAATTTCATCATCATAGTAGCGTGTACTGTCTATCTTATTTTCCACCGAATATTGCCAGGACTCGTACGAACGATAGAGTTTTCCCTCGCCTTCAACATGGAAGTCAATCGACTGCGGGTTCAGTTCCAATTAACTAGCAAAGAGCTCCTTCAGAATGAAAAATGTTCGCGCTGACATCATCCTTAAATTGCTTTCATTAAAAATGGGATGGAAACATTATTTTGTTACTGGAACAATCAGAAACTGGCCAATCCTTGGATTTCTTATGGTCGCTTGCAGGAAGTACGCTGGCCAACTTTAAAATTATATTAGGCAATTTTCAGTGGGTGCAAAGCCGATTACCATTAAATGATTTCATGATTTACTTTTCATTTTTCCTTCTTCAAATACTTGCTCAACCCGATCAGCTTTTTAATACACACCAAAAACACATCCTTCTGACTTTACCCTGCATGCACTCTTGTGTTACTAACTGTATTTCAACATAACAAAGTTACCTTTATATTAGGATGTAAGTACCTGTGCAAAAGAAACGAAAAAAAGTAGTGTAGGCGACAGTTTCTCTTTTCGCCTTATACCTTCTCTTTGTCCCTGGTGACGGTTGTACATTGGTCCTTGAGGAAGTGATATAAAAAATTTATTCTGCCACTGGATAATGGTGAAAATTTAAAGCGGTTGCAAGGCAATTTGGTACGAACAGTCGTGATAACTTTTTCACTTTAATACACACTCAACTAGACGAGGGGGAGACTGAAATTCAGCTTTAGGGTAATTCCAGACATTATTGCGGTCCTTGCGACTTTATGTGAATACATATTTTCTTGAGGACACGTTGAAAATTATTTTTAAGGAATTAAATCTTAAAGAGCAAAAGTTTACGACGGCAACAAATGTTTGTAAATTGAATGATAAAAATATGAATGTGTTTGTTTGGCCTGAACAATTCTCTTTTCTCCGGACGCTGCATTTGACACTTACTCAAAGGATACTATGGTGGTGTAAAGCAAACTACTTTTAGTTGTGAATTTATTCTAGTTAAATTTAGTTCCCTCAACTTATTTTCACAATGATTTTATTGTAACACAGGCATCCTTCGTTAGCTTCATAGAAATTAGCCTACCGTTTTCCAAATGTCCTTGAAAGGCTAAAATCGTTGGGGATGACATGAATTGCAATACAGATTCTGTAAGGATGAGAAATGAGTACAGGGGACCTGCTTCTAGATTGTCCGAGTGTGACCAACAAACAGCGCAACAATCTAACAAACAACAGGAACTGACCAAGGAGTCCTCGTTGATTTCAGTGAGACAAAATAATTGACTTTCTGCAAACGAAATTGTCATACGTGGGAAACTAGAAACCTATTTTGGCCTTTGTTATTTCCGACAAATTTTGTCTTTTGTTATTTCCGAATGTGGGTCCCATTGTAAATAATATAGGAAAACAATGACTGGACGTAGAACTAGGGAAGCCTTTTCAACATAAATCATTATTTCATTCTCATTGTTATTAGATTAATTTATTAAAAAATATTTTATTCAAAATTCTTAGACTTTACTAAGAGCATCAACATTTGAGCATAATGAACGAAATGTAGCCAGAGGATACCAGGATTCTTGGACGCATATTTCTAGTACGAATGTTCAAAAATCCTTGAGTTTGAAAATTTTCGGCTACAAGAATTCGACTTGCGCCCCCTTCAAAGATTCCAGGAACGGCTTGAGTCACGTGAAGTAGGATGAATACTCGAAGTAATTCATTTATCATATCTCATCGATTGCTGCGTAAGCTATGGCGATTGCCTTTTGTTCTGCAAGTACTGTTTTTGCAGGCCGTGGTAGTACAAGGATGGTCTGAAAAGTTTCCTACCTAATAATGACACAAGACATTTTTCCTCAAATTTTTTTTATTTGTTTTGTTTTCTACATAGTCTCCTCGTAACTCCACACATTGCTCTCAGCGATGCTTCTCTCTCATTAGCCCGTCCAAATAGTACTCAGCATTTCTCTCTGCAAAATAATTGTTCACGAAGGTAATTGCCTCCTCAGTTGACGAAAATGTCTGTCCTCCAAGCGTAGATTTTAGATGAGTGAACAAAAAGAAATCGATTTGGGCTGTACCTGATGAATAAGGCCATCCGTCACGAAGTTCAAACCGGAATTTATGGAGGTTCGCCATGGCAACCGCTGAGGTGTGAGACGGCGTTTTGTCTTTGTGAAACAGGATTTTCTTTTATTGCAAATGTGATCGTTTTTCCGCAATTTATGCCTTCAGCTTTGTAAGTAGTGATGCGGAGTATGCTCCTGTAATGATTTTTATTTTCTGAAGATAATCGATAGATTATCCGAAAAAACTGTTTTTGGTCTTTTTTTGGAGCCTGTTCCCCCTTTACAGTTACCTGTTTTAGCTGTATTTTTGTTTCAGGGGTATAATAGTGTATTCAAGTTTTATCTACAGTAATTAATTGGGGCGAAAATTCGGATTTGTTGCGCCTAAACTGCGCCGACAAAGTGTTGGAAATCTTCATTTGAGTACGTTTTTGATCTAACGTGAGCGAACGCGGCATCTAACTCGCGCATCGCTTTTTATTGCCTAAATCTTGATTTAATATGTAACAATCACATTTTTTGAACATGTTTATGTTCCTATGCTTTATCTCTCACTATGATTCGGCGGGCATCTAACAAGACACGGTAAACTTTAGCAATTTCATCGTGAATAATTACAGTTTTTGGACGTCCCGAACTTTCATCATCACCCATGCTCTTACGATCACGTTTAAATTCAGCTGCCCAAAATTTCACTGTAAATTATGGTGCAGCGTAAGCGTTTGGCCTTGCAAAATCATAGGTTTAATAACAGCTCAATGCTCAATTTTTTTCCATTTGCACAAAAATTTTCAAATCGACTCATTTAAATAACCATCAACTGAAAAATGTTCGTCCAAAATGGCTGAAGCTATGGTAAGTAACTGTCAAATGATGCACAACTACATTCACTACCTTTTGTTGACGAGTGCCGATTTTTTCGATATTAGATTTTATTTTTTGCTTTTCTATTTAAAATGCTTTGTTTTTTAATGGCGACAAATATATATTTCGGGAGTAAGTTGCTCCCTTCTTCAGTGTCAATTATTTCAGTTTAAATGGAAAAGCAAAAAATTAAATTTAATCTAGAATTCCTAAACAGGGGAAAACACACGCAGTTTTTCAGTATGTTTTCCAATATTATCACATGTCTTTTTCTTATCTACATGCTATCTTCAGTAATATTAAGAAGGAATTTGTGCAGCAATATTGGTAAAATACTTTTTTCAAACACTTTTTAATAATTGATCAGACATTTTCGGAGGCAATATAAAATGACGTTGATATCGATTCCAATCAACACCACGGTCAAAAATTGCTTGTCAACTCCGAAGCATACTATTCACTCAATTTTTGACGAGTTCGAATGACAGTGCTCTCCAAACGCGTCATATCCCTCGAAAGATTTGCTCAAAAATAAAGAAACGCGTTCTTTGAAGCTTCTGTTTGATATAGTCGCAGAAATTTTGATAAGATTAACATCAGATTATTGGCAGGAACAATCAAATGTGATGATGTCATTTTGCCGTTTCCAGTCTATACTAAGTCTGCTCCTGATTTTGGGATCGTTGTCCTCCTTTAAAATCCAGGCTCAATTTTACCTGAAGTAATAACATTTGAACTTCGTTAAAAAGACTTTTTCATAAATTTCAGTAATTTCAAGAGCATTGACGTTGTTTGTAGAGAGGTGTAATCCATCAAAATCCTTCTATTAGAAGCAACCCAAAAGATGCATCTAGCTTCGATGCTTGAATGTTCGATGAACGAACTGGTCTCGAGCAGAACAACATGCACGTCGCATGACATTAAACCCCAAACCATAAGTTTCGCCACTAAAGACTTTATTACCCCAGTCACGATCAATGTTTTAAAGTGCCGAGGTGAGTCCTTTCGCAACGTGTTCTTCGTAGAGCAGTGGTTTCTTTCATACTTCCAGTCCCTTTGCATTCGTTTTGCTTGCCCTTCATGCAATTCCAACTCAGGATTCCGCAAAAGCAATACCACAAATAGTTTTTCGCCCTTTTTGGTAAGTTTTTTCTTAATAAAAACGAAGTGGAATGCCATTGATATTGTTGGACGATCTAAATATATTCACCCACTTTTGAAAAATGGTTTCTCTTATGGACGTAAACTCGATTTTAGAAACACGTCATAGACAAAGGTTTCCTGACCCAGATATAACATTTAGGTTTGCTCAACTAACTAACAGTGCCAATCACGCTCTTCTTTAACACATGATCATCGGAAAATAGTGGCGGGACACACACCACGCGATCATTTCCCTTATCGAACAGTCAGATATCTATATTAAGGATTCTTTTCCTCCCATCCTAGCAAAGAATCTGTTGTTTGATCTCCATCCCGAGCCAATCAATTTCTCGTCGTTCTACAGCCAGTCCTTTTTTCAACCATGGTTGTCCTTATCTGCTGGAGAATGTCAAATACATCTGAAGTTGCATTTTTTGTTTGTTTGGTAGAAACAAATTTCTTGAAGCTCGACAATGCAATCCAAATTTTCCAGGAGACCATCAAATGATTTGATAGCTCACAGTGTCTCTGAACTCTTCCTGCAACTCGATGATGAGAAAGCTCCCCTCAGTGGTTCTTTCCATTCTGCTGATATCATTCTCTTCTATAAGATGTTTTTCTGACTTCAACGGTTTTTGAGTTCTTTCCTTTTTAATGCGTTGCGAGAGTGCACCTCGATGTTTCAGTGCAATATTTCACGTAACCATTTTTCCGCTTATGGCTCCTTCTGCAAAGTTTCATGTTTCAATTGTAAGATAATGCACTCTATTACTCCTTTGTTTGATTTACCGATACTGTGTACAGAAAATTCTGATTATATAACCCTGCATCTCAAGGATCTCTTGCTCTCTTAAGGACCACTTATTATTAGACTACTTATTTAGAAATAGAAAGAAAGAAGAAAGACTTCATTTAAATTCAAGATTGATATCGAGAATTATTTAAATGAATTAATCTTTATTAAATAATAAATAAAAAATATTCAGAAAATATTCAAAAAATGAATATTCAGAGAGCGGAATCTCGTCTATGACCAATTGAGGGGGATTGAAATGGACATGACATCAGGACAATGCAATGTCAAATTCTTGAACCGGAATTCTGCAATGCGATGGATGATCAATGTTTGAGTCAGATGTCCGCAGTGGAGTTCCTTTATTTGTTGTAAAGTTATTTTCTAGGAAAAATTCTCATATATATTCCTTGTATCTCTTAACTTTCTTATTTATGGACCACTGTCTACAGTTCGTACTAAAAAGGGTTGTTTGAATTAATTAATTCAAGTGCCTCTGAGATAATATTCAGAGACTGAAAGCCACTGGACATCAGACCGGACATCCGGGATAATGCAAGGTTCTATCTTTGCACCAGGGTCCTGCAATGTCACATTTGAGGGCGTTGTAGCCATAAAAGTTAATTTTGATTGGTTATATGGAGCACATAACATGCAGATGAAACACCATTGAGCAAATAGTTATCATACCACGTATAGTGAATTGATGAAAGACCAACTCTACGTATAGTCTTTAATGGAGTATATAGGCTTGGGTATGGTATCGGAATTAATGAGACAATTAATATGAAAAAAAAAATATGGTCAGCAAGCTGAGGATAAAGCAAATTTCGTCCTTTCCACCGAATATTACTGTCCAGAATGTGAAATAATTCATCGACTTGAAAGAATTGATCAAAATTCTTGTGTCAAAAAGGTGGCCTTATAATCGAATCAGAGTAGCTGCGGACAAGACTTTTCCAGTAGTATTGACTCTCATTTCTCATTTGACTAGCATTTAAAGTCCAACTTCGGCTACAAGTAAGTGCGAATGGAACAAACGGAGGGAGTACTGTCGTAGAACTCCGAAAAACACGTTGAGACTTACTGTAAGGAATCATACCTAAAACATCGCGTAAGCACTAATTGCGTTCTCACTTCCGCGCAGCTTCTCACAGAGATAGGGAGATAAAACAGAAGGAAATTTATTTTTGGCAATACGAAAATTTATAAGAAACGCATAGGGTATATTTTTATTTTACACATGGAAATATGGGAAATCGACCAATCCAATCGAAAAATGCATGAGTTTGGTATCCCAGCCAAATTAGTCCGTCTTACCAAAATGACAACCTCCCAAGATCGCATGAATAAACAACCCACCGACACCTTTGACACAAACACCGGGCTGAAACAGAGAGATGGGCTAGCCCTTTAGATATTCAATTTGGCTCTGGAATATGGCATAAGAAAGCTACTTGTGGATACAAGAGACACACTATTAAACAAATCACGAAGATTTGTAGCCTATGCGGATGACATCAATATTCTGTCACGCCCAAGAACTATTCTTGAAACTTGGCAGCGAAGCAAAACTTTAACGGCTACAAATCGATGAAAATAAAAACAAAACTCGTACCGCAGTCAAGAAAACTACCTCAAATACCCAAAAGATTACATTTGGCGAATACAGTATCGAAATTGTGGGCTTATCTGTGTATCTCAGCGTGAAAATAATGAGGACTGCTAAGGAAAGCTACGAAATACATCGAAGAGTACAGCTCGCAAATTACACCTTTTATTCAGTTCTGACGATGATGAAGATCCTTTGTATTCACAGCAAAACAAAATTGCAACTATACAAATCTGTAATAAAACCTGTGCTTTTCTATGAGTGTGAAACACGGACCCTAACCTAAGCATATGTAAATATATTGAACACCTTTGAGCGACGGGTCCTGAGGCGGATAATTGGAGCGAGACTAATAGCGAATTCAATACAACTATACTTTATAAAATTTTTGACCAGCCGAAGATCTTGATGCTTCCAAGACTGCTGCAATGGGCTAACCATGTGAATCGTATGGAAAAACAACGGATACCAAAAATGGTAGTCGTTGAGGAAACTGAAGGGCGGAGACTAGTGGCGAAACCGACGAAACGCTGGTCTGACTTTGTTGACGAAAAGGACCGAGATAGCTGGAGGCGCTTGCTGCAGGAAGCGAAGGCCCGAAAAGGACTGTAGTGCTACGAATAAGACGAAGATAATGCTAAGGTAAAGGTGCTCAGCTTACCTGTCTGTCTAGCTTTCTGGAACTCTCCCCAAACCTTTTGACATATATAATGTTTGAAATGAGAGTCAATTGAATGACAAAGGAGAATTCGTCATAGGAAATACTGTAGCAGAGGACAATATGCAGAGGATGTATGCAGAGGAAAATATGTTGATTCTTTGTTAGTGCAGAGTGCAGTCCTGAGTCCTTTTCCAGTATATCGTATATTTTCCATCAGACCATTTTAATGTACTTCACTCAAAGGCAACATTGATTGTGACCGGTGAAGTTTAGCTGGAATTTTAGGAGTCCAAGTAGGAATTAATTGGACGATTAGTTCCTGTCTAGGTTCTCTATGTGGTAGAGGAGGTGTTTTATCACTAGTGCACTAAATAACTATGGTTCTTCTCTACAGGAACAAACACTTTCAATTTCTTCGACACCAAATACATTATGGCAAAAGCGTCATACTGGAAAATTTGAAAATTACAAAATACTCGGGGCATAAACCGAGTTTTCTGGAATAATACTACTGCATCGGTTTGACTCATGGACTAGTATGACAAGGATGTGAGGTACGTTTGGGTAGTGAGCAGTCACATTGATTTCTATATATGATTTTTGATATTAAAAAATTCAGAGCAAAACGTCCTTTTGTATATGAATTCGTTTTCGGTCGATTCTTTGGATTATTCGCTAGAACAAAATGTTGGCAGGACACTCCCATAGCGCTCGAAGATAAAATTCCCTAAAATTCTCATATACAAGATGTAGCCACGAGCAAGGTAGCAAATTAGTTGACACACTGTTAAAAATAATTCAATTTTCGTAAAAACAAACTGAATGGCAAATTTTTCCTTAGATATTTCATAACAATGCTCCTTAATTTTGAACAACTTTAAATTTACAGACTAAACTGAATGCTGGCAGGATTTTATAACTTATGATTGATTAAACCGTGATCTTTTATTCATTACTACGAATTTTTTCATAAAAACGAGGATAACCCATTATCTATAAAGAGGAATCGTACTCATGGCACGACGAAAGCTAGGACGAGTGACTATAAGTCCTCAGATAATGGAGTCATCTAGAGCATCGGTTGAGTGAAATGCACCAAAATGTGTCGTCAAAACAATTAAGGGAATTTTTATGAGATCCAGAAAATTCCACATCCTTTATGCATAGTTTCAATTCATAGTTTTTATCATGCCCACCAGTTTGTTTTTTGATCGACTTTAATTTCTATAAAACCTCGATAATATATAATATATAATATAATGAAACGTCTCAGACCATTCCACAATGTACTATATCCGTCAATATCCGTTTATAATTTCAACATACTTCAACTCATCAGACATGGTCTTTGACAATTACTTAAGTAATTGTATGCTAGTAAAATTTGAATTGAGATAAACAAAATGATACCTTCATAGCTCAGAATTTTATGTCTGCTCCGCTTTCCTTCGCGAACTTCATCAAGTTTATTGTCGCTATTTCCCATGAAACGTGTCGTGCTTGCAGACCATTAAGCAGAATAAAGAAACCATTAACGTTACTGAAGATTCTTACAATTGCTTTGTTACTTCAGTGCAGTTCTGATTACAACGATTAATGTTCTTTTATTGTCAATGGTTTTTTTTTCGTATTTTGCGGGAAGAAATTGTCTGAGATGATGAACAGGACAATATAATTGTGTTAGACATGATGAGCCATGATTTATGGTATTGAAGTTTATCGAAGGTGCCTTTGATGAATCTTGGGAAAACGACAATTCAAAAGCAGAGGAAAGTCACATGGAGCAATAGGTTTGGATGTAATAAGCAAGACCATGTAGGAGTCAAGGCTCTATTTGGACTTACGGGCTACCGATAATGATGAAAAACTAACTTTTATGCCCTAATCTCGCCCCTTTGCTTTTTATTTATCCTGCGCAAAGCAATATTGGGCTGAATCCTTAATTTTTATTCCTATTGTAGGAGTCTTCGATTTTATGTGTCTTTATCTGAGAGCCAATGTATCACAACTACAAAACGCATGTCCAAAAAGTGTATTAGAAATTTCACAAACTCGCTACAAGAACAATTGCATTTGAAGACATGCTAGAAAGTAGTGAACGCAGCCAATAAAACCTACCAGTTTTCGAGTTTTCATTACCACACCGTAAAAGCAAAACAGCAATAATACTCTGCAGATATACCTCGAAGAAAGAGATAGAGCATGCCGTAGTTGATTTTTTATTGTATTGCATGTTGTTCTTGTTAAATGTAATGTAAACGTTGTAAGTGAAATGGGGTTTGAATGAGAAAATAATGAACGTTAAAAATCAAATTCTACCTTTCGTGATTCAATTGCGATAAATCAGGAGCTTTTTTGGAGTGCTATCGTTGTTTTGTTCCTATGCAACGCCGACACTTTTCGGTCAGCCTTTCGTTGGTCATGACGTTGTATTTTAATAGAGCAAGCAGGGGCCACATGGGCCCTCCTGTTTTGGGTGAAATTTTTAGATTTAAGGAATCTGCTTTTCTTCGAGCCAGTGTGCTTCCTGGTTCTCATGGGAGTTCTATACAGGTACACGTTTCAACGTAGTAAGCTTAATAACTAGACGCTACTAAGTAGAAAACTTGACACTACTTCGTAATAATGGAAGAAAATGTGAATGGAGAAACAGAATCTCATCTTGAGATTGCTGATATCGATCACGTGAAGTAATAAGATCACGTGCACCACCATACTTGGAAAGGCAAACTACGTAAATGGTCAAAGGATGTGCTTCGACGCTTTCATAGACTCAGACTAAAATAATTAATGGTCATCGTAATTTGACTCTGAATACAAAGAAAACAGCTTAAAATGGTCAAAACATGGGTCCCAATACTTTCGAAAACTAAATAAACAGGCTGTGAAAGTCCTACCCGGTTTACAAAGCACAGTGCAAGTCCTAAATTGGAAGTCGATAATTTCTTCAAAATTCTTTGATTTAATTATCGTTGACCGATTTCTCTGTAATGCAAAGACAACTACGCAACACAAATGCAACCCAACACAATTACACATATGTTACCAAAGAAGAGTGTGTGGCAACTTTAGGTCTGGGCGAATAGTAAACGTCTTTGAAATAGGGCGAAAATATCGGAGGGAAACAGCTCTTCACAGAACGGCCACTGACTATCGCAGATTTCTATTAATTTTTTGAGAAGGAAAATCGGAGTAACAGCGAACTAAGATGCTTTTGAAGTCCCTGTTGTCTCATGCATTGTCCCAACGCTTGGAAACCAACTTAGGTGTAGATATGACTTTTAGTACGATTCCAGCAGTGCCCTCGTATAGGTCAAAAGCTTACGCTGACAATCCTAGTTAGGAGTTATTCTGAAAGCATAGCGTAAATACATTACACTTCAACTATTCCCTCTTACTGTCCAATCCTCCTACAATAAAAACTGGCACAAAGTAGTGTGGCTCATGTGGAAAACAAATGACAAGCAATTATTGATTGGCAGGAAAGCATAAAAAGGAAACTTTGCGGAGTTATGCCATTCATTTCTCATATTTTGGTCTATGTCCTTATGGTATACGACATTTGCCACAATATGAGGGATGAGTGGCTCTGCCGGAAGCGAATATCAAAGACTTTTTCTTTTGTTTGAAATAGCATTCGAACTGTGCAACTTGATAAAAGAAGAGAAGGAAGTATGATAAGCTTGTTTGCTTGCAAGAAACCTTTGAAAATGTTGTAAAATCATCAGAAAATCATTCAGGATTAGCGAGCACAATACAACTGATGAAAAGGGTGAACCATATCCACGACACTACTTGTGGATTTAGTGTACAACTTCTCAAGCTTAAAAAATACGATGCAAAATGTACGCATTGGCCGACGCTATGAATTGAATTTGAATTTTAAAATGAATGAATTGAAACTTGAAATGAATTTGAAAATATTTTCTTGTTAAAGAACATTTTGTGCCCTGTGAGATCTCTTGAAAAAGTCGTGAAACATTTAGTTTGTGCACATAGTAAATATCAATAGCACTGTGACCACAAGGAACTGGTATACTTCCATGTTACACAGGTACACATTTTCTATCTTCGAGCAAAAAAAAAAGTTTGGCAAAAATTAAAATTTTTAAACTTTCTCAAAATGTTTTTACCCTTCTTACATAGCTTAACTTCTAAATAGTAATGAGGCTCCAAACAAACTCTAAATCTCATCCCATTTTCCAGATCATCTCTCCCATTTTCCCGATACTTTGATAATTGTAAGTACAATTTATTGTACATAGGATATGAAGACGATGGTACTGAAAAATACGTATTAACATTCTCAAAAATTGTTTTACTCGTACACAATGACTTAAGCTAGTTATCGTGATTTCTCCATTCACTTGCGTCGTGTAGCTTGCAAGCTCTCTATCTTGTAAAGCTCGCTTCATTTGCAAACATGGGGTCAGACATACATGGGAACATGTTGTATCTATTTCTTCAAGAGGCGTCTCCAAAGTGTGAACGCTTACAATGACATCGATTCTTTAGAATTATTTCTTCAGTACGAATTTTTGAAAACAAATGCAATTAGTACTTCCACATTCGCTGACCTAAAATATTAATCCCTCATTTTTTGCAGAAGATAGGCATAGAAGAACAAGGCAGTTGTACTGATGTCAAAAATGCGTGACAGGTTAGACATGGAGCAAGGATACCGGAAGGCAAGAAATGCTCTGTATCACAATTTGGTAAATAGGTAGAGCGGTTATCTTTGATGGATTATACTTATACTTATACCTCATACTGAATGTAAACAGAACCATCAATTTAACAGCAAATCAAAGAGCTTAACATGGCTACGAGAAATGGTATTAGAGGTGGTGGAGAAGCGTTGCACACCTAGGAAAACATTTACTGAGAAAATATTCAATGGAAAGCAAACCCATAGAGCATGATACTGAAGCCTTTAAGTTATTCAATGGTGAATCAATCTAGGAAGGTGATTTCAGAGAACCAGACACACTGAAGATTAAACTGTTTTTAATAGCCTCAGAACAGCTATTCTAAAAGTCCTGCATTACTTGAATTGGATGCCCTGAAAACTCAAATAAAGTTTGTGAAAAGCTTCGAAACTTAGAAAATTTGTAAGGGGATTGTGTAATTGATACCACTACCACTAAAAAAACCAATGGTAACATTAACAATTCCAAGCAAGGCAAGGCCAAGCTACTTGTTAAACATAAACCAAAATAAAAACTGCTGTGTGTAGTCTAGTCAGGTTAGTGGAGCAAACTCTATGATCATTGGGCCAGGATGATTTCGTACCTGCATGTCTGAGAACTAATCGAACTGCATGAAAAACTGAATCTTAATATAATCCCTCTAGACTTGCAATCACATGTCTCCGATTCTTGAGAAAATTTTTCCTTGCTTACCTACCTCATCAAAGCCCACATTAGTTCTGACCATTCCAAAATCGGGAAATAATGCACAGGTCTGTGGCAACTACAGACCAATAAGTCTCCTTGAAAGACATGGCAAATTGCTAGAGAAGCTGCCCATCTCTTCTACGTGCTTATTCATACTAGAACAAATAAATTGCTTTTTCATTTGTTCTAGTATGAATAAGCAAGTAGAAGGGATGGCAAATTTCTACTTGCTTAGTTAAAAATCACAGCATTCATCCTAACAATCAACTCGGTTTTATTCTCCCGGGTACCAACTATTCCGTGTCAACAATGACATGCTTAGCGCTTTTTGTAAGGAACATTTTCTCTTTACACTGGATTTCTAACGATATCAAAAAATCAATTAGCACTATACGGCACAGTGCCCCAGCCTTTGGGCAAACCCAATATTTTTTGATAATTGATTTCCCGAATAATTTAGTAAATATTACTTACTTCTTGCCAAACAAACACAAATAATTGGTCAAAAGAGGAGACACTTGATCTACTGGTCAGAATATATCAGCTGGTGTGCCCCAAGGCTCTTGCCTACGTGCGCTACTTTTTAAAATAATTCAGACGTACCTTTGGATAATTCTATTACACTTTCTGCGTTTGCAGATGGTGTATCTTTGTTTAACATTTCTTCAGATCCTAGTGAAACTATTGTTTACCTAGAAAATCCTTTAGAAAAGTAATTGCATGAATGAAATTTCAAAGTAAACTTCTTTAAATATCTGGAAAATCGCGTTCATAAAGAAAAGGAAACATAGCTTGTTACTTTGTCGAGGGATGGATGGAATCTCCTCGGTTCAATGAAAGACTTATTCTGGGCAATAAATCAACTTTTAGAAATATAATCGAAGCGAAACGCAACAAAGGTTCCGACACTTATTATATCGTTGCATCCCATGTTAAACCGAAAGTTCAAGCTTGATATTCGGAACAAATTTACTATTCTTAAAATCGTAATCTTCCCTGTAAGTTTATTTTGAGCTCCCTCTTTAAATTAAAGGGCTCAGAGCTGAAAATTTAAGCTCAAAATCATGATAAACTCGTGCCTCAAAAAAGTCCTAAATAAAATTTTCTATTTATTGCTAAGCGGCCCTGCATTCAGATCCCCTCGCAATAATGAAGGTTTCAGTTTATGGCCAAGGATGGTGCTGAAACGAGTCCATCATTAACAATCGAATAAATATGTAGTAATAATTTGAAGCCATCGTCCTGCAGCTATCAGTGAAGAACATTTAAGTTAAGCTAACGAGATAAGTTTCTAAGTAGATTTTAAAGTGAATTAAGATACGAGTAAGTGTGTAAAAGGATTTTTTTCGTTGAGGTTATTTTTCCATGCCTAGGAGATAAAATGAAGATGACTTTGCTGACTTATATGAGATAAGGATTAAATGAACTGTATTCAGTTCCCCTAAATTAAGCTTGATGCGAGAAAAAAAGGAGAGAAAGAAGAAAAAATATAGGAGAAATAACAAACACATATTTGAAACTAAAGTAAACTAAACTGACATAATTTGTGTGACCAACATGTTGTCTTATTTGTGTTATAAATTCTATTAATCATAACAATTGCAGCAAATTGTCGAAAAAGACGAAATAATTCAATGACCATTGAGGCAATAATATCCACATAAGTCGATGTAATACACAGTAATTAATATTAATTAATATTATTGTATTATTAACAAGAAGTAATAGATTATTCAATTAGTGTGAATCAATTAATTGAGTGAATTTCAGTAGCGCTCTGTAAAAAAATTTAGGAAAAACAAATCCATACGTAGTTTTTCACATAGATGATAATGTCCTTTCGTCTGTAAATCTAATGAATCGTTTACAGTTTAAGTTATCTTCATACCATTTCCGCGAATCTTATTTCGCTACTTCCTTGGATACGTGCTGAGTTTCTTCTGTACTTAATGAATATTCTCCATTTTCTTGTTCGATTCGCAATCGAAAAAGAGGAAATATTAATAGCCAAACGCACTCACCTGCAAGGAGAAAAAGTTTTAAGATGTTTTATGTTTTATTAATTTCATTAGAACAAATTATTGAGATAAAACGCATGACCCTTCATTTATTTGAGCTCGGTTGTCTCTAAATTTTATACTTATAAATGAAACCATTGGCCCCTGAACTTTTGAAAGTTAATCAAGACAAATAACATCATATTAAAATGAGATAAAATTCAAATTATTTAGCTGCTGTCCCATTAACTTTTTTATCTTGGATTTGTTGGCACATTTCTGAATGCCCTAAAACCATGTTAAACCCAAGCATCTACTCCTTGCTTCCTCTTTTTTCCTATTTGTCATCGTTAATAATATTCCACTTTTGTGTACTTTACTAAATTGGGTTCACCCATATCAATTATGACCAAACAAAAAGCAAAGTTTTTTCCCCCAAATTCATTAGAGGATGTTAAACGTGGATGAGATGATTTAACTTTCTCAAGTTTTCAACAGCGGAAAGAGATTTTATGAATCGCGAGTTGAAAGGAAAAACTTAGGAGTTGCATCGAAAAAATTTAGAATTAGTTATCATTATCCTTTTCGTTTCTGTGTCTCTCCTCTCTCTTCAATCTGTTCTAGCAATTGTACATACATGGAATTATCTCAATAAAAAGTTTTTCCTGGAAGACCTAATGAAATTGCAGTGGTGTAGATTTCAAACCTGCAAAAACCATTTGATTATAATCCTTATTCTTGAGTAAACTGCAAAGTGTTTGTGGCTTAACTCATCTACGAAGTTCATCATTCAAGGAAAGCCAATTAAATCAACCGAGAACAAATAATAAAGTAAAAATCTAAGGAACTTCTGGAAGTTTGTGCAATGAGGGAGAGCAAGTAATTACTCAACCACTTGCAAGAAGTTGCTACCTTTGATGGTGCCCCCATGCAGAACGTACGAAAAAATTTTATTAGTTGAAGTATTCCCGTATCACTTGAGATATCTAAATGCAATTCGCTTCAGTCAAGAATGTGCAGAATGAATTTTTTTGTAGTAGTACTTTTGTAGTAGTTGTGTACGAATAACTTGACAATCAGTTGTCAGATCAGATTGTGTCAACTCGCTTTGGAAACGTCAATTCAGTAAAATGTTTAACGTAGAACATTTTGTACCAAAAGAATGCGCTAAGATTGTGAAATATTATTTTCAAAATTAATACTCAGTTACTGCGATATGTGCTGACAGCGAAAACTACTAGTGACGTCTAGTGAGTTCATTGAATGAATATAAAGAAGTTTGTTGACAATATCGGAGCCATTGAATAAAAGCCGTCCATGTTGAAGTAGAGATATCCTTGAAGCTAACGGTGCTGGTTTTGGCCAAAACTCAAGGCCATCATATCGACATGCTCATCAGTCGCACAACTCTCCAGCCACTTGGTACAAAATTTTAGAAGATGTCAGTGCATTTTTCTTTTCATAGAAAATGCAACTAATACAAAAGCTGCAGCCTTAAGACAAACTACGAAGCAATCAGTGCGGGACACACATCCACAAATTGAATAGTGAATAGTCCTGTATAGTAAACTAGATATCTATAGCCGTTTGATCCTGTGTGAAAAATTGTTTGACGCTGAGGCCCCGCAAATTATAAATGAAATAAATAAGGTTCGGTTAATGGTCAGCATGTTTTATCTGGGCATACTTTTTTGAAAATGGAAATATCACAACAGTGTTTGTGAAAAAAGCGCGAATGTCGGGTAGCGACATGCGATTTTTTGACAAATGTACTGTATTACATGTCAAATGGTAATGACACAATAAATTTAATGCAAAATAATAAACGAGGGTTATTCAATTATAAGCGATCCTTTTCCAAAAATAAATTTATTTTACGTTTAAGAAGAAAATACACTTTATCATTCCATTTTCAACATAGTTCCCCTTCTTAGTGGAATTGCATTGATAAATGCACTTTTCTATCGAAAACGTTAGTTTTTCATGCCGTTTTCAAAGAATGACTTCAGGAGGGTATCATATAATTTGCGCACAAACTGTTCAACCTGTTGGTTCTTTGCGAAACGCTCTCCTTCAAGTGCCCCTTTGAGAGGCCCAAACATATGGGAATCACATGGTGTATGGTCCGCGCTGTAGGAAGAGTCTTCAAGCGCGGTGCATTGCAATTCTGCCAAGGTTGGGGTTGCTGCAGAAGCAAAACCTTGATGGATTGACGGCGTCTGTTTGACTGAAATGGGCTCAAGCTTGGTAAAGAAGGTCGTTTATTGAGCGACGACAACGAAAGAAAGCAATGACTAAAACTCTTTGAGAGTCCCAAAAAAAACGTTGACATAACCTTTCCGGCTGATAAGCGTGTTTTGTCTTTTGACGGTCCTCGCTTCCCCTCTCTTCCTCACTCCCTACAAGACCCTTTCAATCCGGGAGTTTAGTGGTGAGCCCACTAAACTCCGTTTCGTTGAAGCCTGCCCTTACTTTGCAAGAAGCCTCTGCCAAATTTCAACTCTTCTTTTTTTGTGTTTCTTGGAGAGCAGCCGAGATTTTTCGAATTAGGCACCTCGCCAAGATTTCCGGAAAGTCAAGGCGGTCTCGGACGATAGTGCGTACCCTTCAAATGCTATTTCCCTCTACCTCATTGAAATTTGCTACAGAAGGGAGAAGATTTCTTTCAATAAGCTCGCGAACAGCTGCAATGTGGTCAGGTAAAAATTTGCCGCTGCAATGTCCACCGTTACTCATATTTCCCACCCTTCCTTTAAGGCATTCTCCACAAACTGTATGCGCTATCGATCCCGAATTTCAGCTGGCTGAACGCCTTCGTTCCTTTAAAAACTTTGTTGTGATGCGTTGCACAACCGAAGAATGAACTTTTCTTACGCACATTTTGAGGAAAACTAACAAACCGGTTTAGTCATTGGTTAAGCCTCGACTCATCTAGAGAGGATCTCTACTCCCAACCGTTTCGGGTGCTTTGCCTACCTTACCAGTAACACCTACCGTAACAGACCAGGACCGAGACAATCGAAGGCGCTTGTTGCAGGAAGCGAAAGTCCGAGACAGGCTGTAGTGCTAAGAAAGAGAAGAAGAAGAAGGAGCAAAACAAAAACTTTTTATTGGGTTTTCTTCGATTTTAAAAATAACTGCAAATACCACGGAAAAATCCCTCTCTAGTAAGGAGTCAACATTATTGTTGTAAGTTATGTTCTTGGTTCTATGCTCTTTGGGGACAATGTGTTTGATACAAGAACGAGAATTAACAACTTATGATAAAGAAAACAAGTAGCCTCTCCTTCTACAATGATGTATATTGTCCGTAGATACCCGTATTTTGGGAGCGACTTACTCCCGTCTTCAGTACTTACCTACTAAATTATTGACAATATTTTAACTGCTTAAATAGTACTTGAAATTAAGACTAATGTATACATATATATAATTCAATGAGTAAATCTAATCAAATAGTCATTAGTAAAATGCTTATCCTTATCCTCATTGTGGAAGGAGAGGCTACTTGTTTTCTTTCAAATATCTACAAGAATCGGGAACAGTTATTTTTTAACTGATAATAAGACCTTTGAATAATATTTTTTGAAATTTGATGCATTTTAGACCATCAAATAAAGTTCTTATATAGAAAAGAAAGTAAAATTGCTATAAACCATGACAGACTCCTCTTTCACTCTGTCCAACTGTGTACACCGACCCTTGCAAAAAAATATACAACAAGATACTCAACTTCCTTGTAGCCTCTCCATACATTGCACCAATTCTGCTATGTTATACATTGGTAATAACTCGTTGCACAGAGTATGGGACAGTGTTTTGGCCTTATTTTATTATTTTAGTTCTTGAATTCATTAGATAAAATATTTTTCTCCTTCTCGATACAAAATAGACTGAATGTACGGTATGTTGCTATAAAAGAATTTTATTTTGAATATTGTCATTGTCGTTGTGGCGCTACAGCCCGCTCAGACCTTGGTCTTCCGTACATAGTTTCTGCAAGAGTCTCCGGTGATTGGGGCCCAAATAAACGATGAGAATCAGATATTTTTAATATAAATTTATCAAGAGCGCCAAATTTGACTCCTCGCTAACGAGCCGTAAAAAATATTTAATAAATTCATCATCCAATTCCAAGTACTGAACAATGTAGTCGAATTTCATACCAAATGTTATAGACGTGCTATAGAAATGGAACAAAGTTTCTTAGAAAAAGGACGCCGCGGTAGATTCTGACATAGCAACTTCTCTAAGCTTGAATCAAATGTTCAGAACTATCTCCAACATTTCAACTTACTAAAGAATATTCATACGAGAGCAGAAACTGCTACTCTCCTTTGTGACCATGTTACATGCATTGAATCTTCCGGTTCCTTTTCAATTCATTTAGAATACATGAGACGTAAATACCTGAGAAATTTGCATATGTTTAACTGGTACGAAGAATTGAATATGCCCTGCTACGTGGCGCTCGTCCTATATCATAACATATATCGTCATACATCGTTATAACAAATCTTAGAACAAATTTCCCAGTGACAATTTTACTATTCATTCCGAAATTTAACAACTCACCAGAATAAATAATAACTATTCAATGGGACTTTGTTTGGTGTTTAAATATGGAAATTTGTTGTTTAATAATTGAGGTGATTCGGTTTCTATAAAGACGTGGGTAAATTATTCACCCTTGCTTCTAGAGACGACACTTCATGAAGTTTGAGAAAGATTTTGGTCAAACTTTTCTTATAACTTACACGCATTATCTTTGACGTTTGTGGTCCTTTTCAAAATCAACATTTGAAACTAAAGAAAAAATTTTTCAGACTTTTCTAGTACTTGATCCATTTCTTGCAGATTTATAAGAATTTCTGAAGCATTATAAAATCAGCCCATTTCCCACCAATTCCAATATTCAATTTCGTTCATGATTGTTTTTAAAAGTTAAAAACTATAATATTAAATGAAATATGGAAACATTGCTTTGTCTCCTCTAACCAATAATTTCGGCGGTATAATGCCAAAAACGAGGCGAACGTTGTTATCTATACTTAGTTAAGCATCTCAGACTTGTTGACGTAGACGAGTGGTTTGATGTTTCTCAGCAAGAAATAGTCGAGCCATGTTAAATCACAAAATCTTGCAGGCCAGTTCACTGGTCCAAACGATAACTTATGCGCTTATCAACTGCCTTTGATGGTTGCACGAGCTGTATGGCATGCCATGCCATCCTGTTGAAATCAGAGGTCACTTGCGTTATAACGAGTCAATTCCAGAACGATAAAGTCATTAATCATTATGGTGGTGCAGCGGTTTGGAAGACATATTGCTAGCATTTCGCCTGGTCTATAAAGCATACCAAACAGTGACTTTCTCCGAATGTAACGGTAATGTGGCAACTGTTTGTGCTCATCGCTGCAAATGTAGCAGTTTTGTTTATTGACATTAAGCCATACAACCAGAAATGAGCCTTATCGTTAAATAAAACTTTTTCATGAAATTCGGAATCTTCAGCAATTCGTTGTTGGACAACGATGCTCTGGTCGTCTTTATGCAAAAAAGTCAAACCAAACTAACCGTAAAGCATATAATAGCTGTCACACCAAACATAGCATAAAAAAGTGTTGCCAACTGAAGTTCTTTATTTCTAAAAAAAACGTTTTTGTCCATTCAAATTTCACCTTTTATGAGTCGTAGACAACAACATGCTTGTTATAGTTTCGTTCACTTAAAGGAGCTCATAACAAATTGCGTCCTGCTCTTCTCCCTCAATGTAGGCAAAAACTTCAATTCATGAATTCGTGGATGATTGTCTAGTATTGCTAAACACATCCATGATCTTTCCGCAGTTATGACGGTCGTATTGTGTTCACTAGTTATCGGTTGTCATGGAATGATGCAAAAATCTTTCCTTTCCTGCCAACAAAACAGTGATTTGCAGTGCTCTTAATGCCTCTAGACACCAACATTTGCAGACCTCAATATGCTTGGCCTAAATCGAAGAGCTCTATCCGGCAACTCTATTTGGAGATGTCCTTACAACGGCTAACAAATGAAGTCGCGTGCCACATATGCCCAGACACTGCAGCCAGTAAATATAGACATAGTTGAACGACAGGAAGATGTCCATGATAGAGGCATACCGTTTATAGTACTCCTTTTGCGCGAGAGAAGGATTTTCATAATTTGAAGTTGCGTGTCGTTATAGAAACATAAGAAAAAGCCCAAAGTATTGTGTCGAATAGTTCCAAGCAACGTGCTCAAGTCGGCAGGGCAGGTATTTAGTAAATAGTCATAAGCACTTTGAGTCTGAGAGACCTACACTCAGACTGAAAATTGCCTCCCCACGACAGAAAAGGTTCATGCTCATGGTTCATGCGTATTGCTTTCAAATATACCTACACTGTTGGGTTACCTATTTGGAATTTGATTCCCCGATTTCTGACATTACGTTTATCCAGAAGTAATTCAAACTAATTTTGGGTACTAGAACGTTTAATTTGTCTCCTGTATTAAAATCCTGCATTGAAAACTAACAAAAATAATAGAAGTTTCAACTTCAAATTCTTCGATAAAACAGGTGCAATAAAATTCGTCATTAGTCCTCTTTACATGGACAAATATTCCGTATTTTGGAAAGAAGAATAAGACTAAATAAGGACTTTATTAACGTTAGTGCAAAAAAACATTTTAATCAAAGATTGCAGACAGTACTACAAAGGTGATGCGTTTTTTAATGTAGGGAGATAAAGGCTATTTGCGGCTTCAGTGTTGGGCACGCAGTGCCAAAAATACACTGATATACAGCCTAACCAACTCTTTCTTCAACTAAAGTTACTATCCCAACGGCTGTTCACACTCAATTCTGACTAGGCTTCCCTATTCCGTGCCTCATGTCTCCTGTGAATTCAAGTGTATGTGGTAAATTAAAGGATCCGTTTCCATGTTGTTTTCTAACCTTGATTTTGAAGTCCAACCTCAATACTCCATTTAAAAATTAAATATAGAAATGGTCATTCGTGAATTGTCTGTCCATTCAGGTTGCGCATTTTTAGCCTTCGTCTTTATCCTACCACCACAAGGAGTCGGTGCACTAATTTTCTTCAAGCATCACTTTAAGCAACATAAAAGAGTGTCCAAAAATGAACCTGGACAAGCCGTACAATCTTTCTACCCAAAGACTCCATGAACTGGTTGGAAGCATATTAAATCCCCTACAAGCTATTCTGTGTTAAGGCCTTACATACGTCCAGAATTTTCAAAAACAGATTGTTGTTTTCTATAGTTTCAGGCGTCTTTCTGTCAAAGTCAATTGTAAAAATTCCCCATAGATGCAAAGTTATGGTAGAAAATGTGACTGGCAGACGAGAGTTTGGTGCGCGCAGATAGCTCTCCTTTGTTTGAGACGGCTGAACGCCACTTCTGGAACGCCTACACCTGCTTTATTATGGCCAAATAAACTTGGAGACGTCTATTAAGCATTATGAGATAATATTTAGGGTCAATTGCTAGGATTGCTAATGTCGAATGTTAGTTGTCTTTGATCTTTTGAACCGTTCGATTGTATTTCATTTGAGGTTTAAAAAACGTTGAAACGTCGCAGTATAGATCGTAAAGGCTGTAACAGTCAACATTCTTCACGTCCTTAAAAGTAGAAGCTTACCCAAAGGCGAACCAAGATGAAGGGTGAAACAAAATATACTAGTTCGGCTAGAATATTCACAATATACTAGTACGGCTGCAAAAAAATTCGAAGAACAATTACATGAGGTTTCATTCGATCCAACGTTCTCATACTGTATTTTACAGTTTGCTGCTGTTTTCACGGCTATTCCGGGATGCTTGGTCTGTCGTACATGTGGCGGAAATGTGAAATTTTTGAAAGCAAGTAGCCGTGGACTGAGTTTGAAGTTGAATGTTTTTTGTGCAACGTGTGACGATACTATGCAGAGTGTTTTTTCATCTCCTTTGAAAAATTCTGTATACGAGATAAATCGACGCTTCATGTTCGCCTTTCGACTGTTAGGAAAAGGATTAAAGACAATGCAGCTTTTTGCTGTGTCGGATTTAGCATCACAAACAAGCTATGATTCAATTTTAAAAAATATTGAAGAAGCTTCAACAGCCGTTTCTAAAGCAACAAAAGAGGCCAGAATAGCTCGTCGACTGGAAAAAAATTATCCATAATAATTAATTACCAACTACGAAGGCATACAATACGCAGCTGTAATGGAGGATTAAACCAAAGTTTACAGAACAAATAAAAAATTCGTAAAATTCTTGCTTCAGCTGCGCGCAACTTCGAGCAAAACACACTTAAAACTTCAAACGCGGTTTTCTCGAAACTATCTTTTCCACCACAGTTGGCGTAATAACTCATACAGTTTTCAATATTTTTTGTTGCGATTTTTTTTTAAATATTCAAAATCGTTTTATCTATAGTCTCTCGAGCCGGATTTTTTATATTTTTATTCGAAAGTAGAATGTATGACGTAAAACGCATACTTTGTTTTAAACTGCCATAAGTTGATAAATTTTTCGAAATTCGAAATTACTATAATTTCGAATTTCGACAGATTATAATAGTATGTCAAAATTCAATATACTATAACAACAACTTTATTTTACAAGAATTTTTTTCAATTTCGAAAATCGATCAACATTTGCTGGAGATATGATGCACACCATGGAGCGACTTGTTTTTCTTAGTGATTTTGTAAAAATAAAGTAAAATAAATTTTTTTTGTATAGTTTAAACATCAATAAACATTGTGTACTATTTACTATTTTTTTAAATTTTTTTTGCTATCCCCACTAAAAAAATTGTTTCTCCTAGCGCTTTTCTTGCGCTGCTGAACGTATATAAGGCCTCAATTCAAAGACTATACACTGACCATTCTGATCTAGACAAAACGTAGCAACAAAGAAACGCTAACACTATCAACGCTTTCCCAATCGAAAGGATTCAACATTAAAAAAATTGAAAAGAATGTAAATGCATATTTAACCACGAGGTCATCTTTACCGTCCTGGTCTAGATGACCAAGATGGTCATTTATCAGGATATATTGTTCATTCTAAACAAATTACGATGGAGAGAGGACATAAAGATGACCGAGCGATGAGATACGCATTGACTTCCATGTTTTTTTTTTTTTTTGCTACGACGAAATCGTAACATTCAAACTTGTAACACATTTACATTCGGAGAGTCAGCTATCACGCTCGTTTCACTTGTCGAAGTCATTTAAATTTGATGCTCTCTATCTTTCATGAGTTGATCTTTTTTACTGCATGCACAACTCGTATCTTTTTCTTGTTAACGCCTCTTGCGAGTATTATCGCTTGTTACCGGTAACGTTATGGATTAGTTCCATATCGTTGTAATGAACACTCAATTAGGAGGCAGGGCTAAGCCCATTTTTTTGCACAGTAGCTAAGCAGTAAGAGTACATAATTCTTAACTTTATTATGCTCTTTTAGTTTTTTTTTACGAAAAGTGTTTTACATGAAAACAAACACTATCAATTAACTTTCAAACTTCAAGAAGCTAATTGATAAAAAATTATAAAGACGAGGACCAAAACGCAAATGAATATCCTTCAAAAACAACAACAATCTCTCAAACATGTGACTCAAGCTAAAGTACTTCAAGGATTATTAACTCTATATAGATAATATCCTGTAAATATCCCATCAATGTACACAAAAGAAGAAATGTCTCTGTACACAGACAATGTAAGGACACTCTTCATAGCTCGAAATGCAAAATTCAATCAATATCTTATTCATTCAGTTGCACGGATGAATGATTAAGATGAGTTCAAATAAGGTACAGACAGTTTGCATTACAAGGATGAGCCCGCAAGCAATGACGGCATTGATTGTCCACAACGAACAAATTGTTAAATAAGGAATCCTTTACCGATTGCTTTCCACCCTATAACCCTTGCTGGAGGCCACAAGGACCCCAAGAAACTCTTCTCCTATATTCAGATAGCAAACGATAGTGGACGCACTTCTTTTTATCTCATCAAATTATTCGTCAGCTGGTAATAAAAATATTCATAATGAGATAGCACTCGGCTGTAGTTCCGGTACCTGTTCGATAGGAAAGAGTATAAAATTGATATATGTAGGACTATGTATACAGGACTTTATGTGTTGAACTATATAAAGGGCAACGATTAAGATGTTTTGAGGAACAATTTGACATCCTAGATCAAGAACGGAAGGAGCGAAATTCTGTGCCTGTTGGCAACTATTTTATAGACTACGTACGCATACTGTTTGATATCCTCGTAGCTCTCAGGATCCAGGCATTCGGGTTTTGTGGGTATTCTCTGAGAGCTGATGAAAACTTTTTGACAATTTAATGGCGCCGAATCCACGGTTGCATAAACACGCTGGGTTAGAACTTTGCGAATAAGATTGCTTTTGAGCTGACCAGCATCTGTAATATTTTTTCTTTAAATAATAAATTCAACGAATATCTCATAGAATTTGAACGCTTTCAAGGGAAAATTATCTTTCTCTATTCAAACTATTCTAATTTGTAGAATTCTTCCCCATTGACATCAATTCACGTCTTCGAGATTGTGTCCTTATTCAAGCATTCCCGACTCTGTGTCTCATTTCACTCTACGCCAGCCGTTACATAGTTCCATCTCTTTAAATTTCGAACACGCACAAAGGACCTCCAAACATGACCTCGAAGTACGATGGTTTGTGTCGTCCTTTCAAGAACAAAAAAATTTTCTTCATCGTAGGCATTATTTCGAATGTGACCACGAAACATTTTTCTAAGTTAACGTTTTTTACGTTTGTCAATGCTTTACTAATTTTTTGGTTACAATTGTTAAATATAATAACAACTAAATGCGATTGGTTCATGCTAACAGATGATTTGGCTCTTCATGCCTTAAAAATTGTTCTCCTGCACGAAGAGCTCAAAAATTCAAAACGGAAAGTCAAAGATTGAATCTTAACATATGTGCTATCATATATAAACACATTAAATATTAAGACGTAATAAAGAATTATCCCGAGATGTTTATAGCAGCTGTCTGGTTTCGCTGCAAAATAAAAAGGAATCGTAAGAATGCAAATATATGATTTCAATTTATTCAAAGACGTACAAGCAACCTTTTATGAATAATATAAGCAATGTCATAAGCTAGGTCAGGAGAACTCTTGGTGTTATCCAAAGCATACATGTGAACCAAAGCAAACACCAACCATTCCCACCGAAAGTCCTGAAATTTTCTGCATTCAATGTCCGTCTTTCGTATTGTGTTGCATACTAAGGTTAGTAGTGTCACATTCCGTTTCAGATACATTTGTACCGAAGTATTCCACCACTTCCAAACATGCATCAACTACTACTAATCTCACGATGCCAAAACAATGCGAAGCATCCTGCAAATTTATCATATACTGGAGAATTTCTCTCGAAACATATACAGCTCCTTTGGCATGCACATATGCAATATGCACAGTTACAAGAAAAAAGTCGACACCTTCCCACCTGGCTATATCATTGTCACTTTTCATGTTGCCATTCTTTGATGCTGTCTGCTAGAAACGATTTGTTCGTTCCTTTTTCCTGCATCGAGCGTTAACACAACTTCAAAGGACGAATTTAATACGAGCGCTAGACAGAGTAAAGAGAGAGAGAGAGACAGCGAAGGACCTAGTGAACGCTCACTTCTTGCACAATCATTCAACTTAAGCTTCAAAGCTTTCGGCGAAATTTCGAACCTGTTTGAGTTTTCCACAACACAAAGAAACTTCTGTAGAATTTTTCACTTGTTTTCTTTCTCCTTTTCTCGGAAAGATTAGATTCGCAGAGATTAAAGCATGCAAAGCTTCTGGCAACGATTTTAACTTTAAAATCTTTTAATCCTTAATACACTAACTATCAACACAATGTTTGGTAGTTCGTTTTGGGAAAACTAAAGGACATGCAATTAGATATGGAGTTCATAGTACATTTCATGTTGAAATGAATGTTGACTGAAATGTGGTTAAATTGTAATGAAAGGATCTTCTACGAATTCGAAAAATGGTAGTTGGAGTCAGGTGTGAAATTATTTCAAAGGACTAGTCTGAGTAGCTGAATATATTTTGAGTCAAACCATAATTACGGCTGTTTTGAACATTTATTATACGGCTGTTTATGAAAGCTGATTACTTGTGACAAGCAACTACTGGTAAGCCTAGCATGTTTCTGTTTCTAATTAAATGTCCTGAGAACCAAAAAATCATAATTTTAAGGGTAAACATGAAACAAAAAAATAACTAGACGTATAGCTTGAATTCTCAAACATACGTTTGAAAAACCTTAATAAGAAGTAAGCTGACATGAACGCCAAACATAACAGAAACTTCAAAGCTGACGGAAAGTGACAGCAACGTTCTTGAAAATGAAAAGAAAGGTGGGGAAAACCGGTTCTTATAGACGAACATTTCCCACTGGATCTATCCAGCAAGGGTAACACCATCTACGTTCTACGGAGTATTGGTATCGACGCTGCCTCTACAAAAGAAAATGGGCTATTTTGACATCGCAGCTGTCACGTTTCCCGAAAGGCATTAATCAAAATACAGACGTCGTTAACCTACATACGAGCATCACATTAAGATCCAAAAATCAATGTGATCCTTTGAAAAGGAATCGTGCAACTCGCAAAGAGATTACATTGACACACAATGATTTGAGGAAGCGCCACCGTTGAGTGAAACAGAGCTGGTTAGTATTCAAACAGAAGGAAGTAAAAAGATCTCAATGAGGGTCAACAAACGAACTAAAAAGGAGTGAAAAGCGGTCGCGGCCCTCAGATTATGAATTTTTAACTAAATCTACACCAAACAGCAACTAGCATGCCTAGCATGTTTCTGTTTCTAATTAAATGTCCTGAGAACCAAAAAATCGTAAACATACGAAGGAAGTGGTATCAAAATCTCTTTCTGCATGTATCTGCAATTTAACTGAAGTTACAAACTTGAAACCATAGCAATGTATTCCCCTTGGAATTCTTTGGAATGACAGTCGCCAACCAAATGGCAACGACAATCCCAAAAGGAAAGTAGTAAAATAAGTAAAAATAAGTAAACTTATTCTATCTAAATCTAAAACGAGATTGATTCGGAGGAAACTTGTCCCAGATGTAAAACCCTTAGTGTCACAATAATACAAGCAAATGTAATCTGTGATTTGTTATAAAAAAAAAATTATAATTAATAATGATAATGATATAATTGTCGGGGCAACCGATATGTCGCACCTGTACGGAAAAGAAGGAACAAGGTGAAATAGACCGAGTTATTCCGAAGAAAGTTACTTTTAACCGATTAGCTCATCGCGCGGGCCAGGGGGTTTTAGGAAATTATTAAAGCCCTGATCCTTCCACGTCACATACACATACACACATATAGAAAGTGCTAACTCTTTCATATTAGACAAAATAAATAAACAAATAGAAATGATGAATCGAAAGTGAGTAAATATAAAATATTTAATTTATATGAATTTTCCTGGACTGATTCTCATTTTATTTGATTTCGGGACTTCACTTGAGCGTATGAATTCTGCTGCGCTGCGTGCAACACGAATCTCCCCCTCTGCTTGATTTCGGAACTTTACTTGCTTCAGCTGCGCTGATTCTGACCACCTCTGCTTCCTCCAACACTAATCTGCACCTCACTGCACGTCTTGACCACCTCTGCTGCCTGATAACTATCTTCTTGACCTCGATCTTAATCAAAACGTTCTCTTGAGCTTTGAAGTTCAAAGATTTTGCGAATCAAGGACTTCTGGGGATAAACACTTCAAAAAGCTGCTAATACTTCTTGAACCTCTCTATTATCCTCAATACTTAAATTCACAATTCCTATTTCCAAAACTTTGCCCCGGGTTTTTATTCTTACTCAATACTTGACACCATTTCCATACTCTATTTTCCATAACTTTATACTGGATTTCTATCTATGTATCGACACTTTCTATTCTACTTATAGCGATATGTTCACAACAAACAAGTGAATCATATTAATGGAAAATTTTTTGGGAATTTCTTTTTTAAAATTTTTTATCTGCCATTTTTTTACTGAGAGTTTTTTTATTTTTCTTTTGTTTGTTACTAATATTTTTCAACTAAATATTACCAAATATTAGATTTAGGTATTAATCTCATTACAAATATTTTTATTTTAATTTTATTCTTAGTTCTATTTTACTTATTTATTCATTTATTTGTACATTTTGTTATTTTTTATGTCGCCTACACAGCGGAATACGTAATAAATCTTAGCAGAGGTTCCTCGAAGTATGCAGGGTAAATTGAAAACCGAATTAGTTAGCTAAAGCGGAATTAGATGGCCAAAATGGCACTAGGATAGCCCAAATCTAATTGCTACGAGTTACAACAAATAAATCAATTGAAACCCTGAACCACCAGAGGAAACAACAACGACTGAATCACAACGTCATAAAAGGACTTTAAAAACCCCTAGGAAAAAGCAAAAATGGGGTAAGAGCATTGGTGGCATTCTTACCGGGCAACAATCCAAAACGCAAGGACGCAACCTCCTCTTGCTAGATATTCCGAGCCTGACCAACAAACGCCTCACTAGCCTGAGGCGTACTCATGCAACAAATAATTACTTTCTGATAAGAGCACGCTTTTTCACTCGAAGAAATGCAAACGGTGCGTGAACCTTACTCCTCCAGCGAAGAATGTGCGATAGGCATCAGTTCTGACACCCGGACTAATAAACAAGGATGCTCTTTAAGGGAATCACCAATTAAAAGTTTTTCATTGGTCTTTTCGACTTGATGGTCATTCCTCCAACCTGGATGGACAGGAAACAAGAGATCCACTTCTTGCTCAGAGCACCGACCTCAAATTTTCTCAGCGCTCGACTAAGACAATCTACTCGCTAACTCGCATAGCATTGCATCCTCGAGGATGAAAATTGCATTTCTTTGATAAAATGAATGTACAGCATCAGAAGGATATTATGTCAAAGCACATCTTACAAACATAAGGGACGGCTACCTGTCCCTGACCCAAAGATCGATTCCCAGAAAATAATTCCATTATTAATTTACCTTTTTACACTGACTTCTAGTTATACTTCGGTTTAAAGAAAGACAATCTTTACTCGACAGAAAGTCGGAATTGGTTCCAACTCCAGCATCCGCGATAATACCCGTCCATTGTCTGAATGTCCGAGGAAACTCATTTCAAGTACTAGAATATCGGATTCGGCAAATGCGGAACGACCTGAAAAATCGCAGTCAAATCAAGAACACGGCCCAAGTTGACGGAGGATGCTAGTAACACAAGGTGTATAACAAGGCTTCATTATCGATCCAGAGTTGTTTAGAAATCTTCTACGTCATATTGTTTAGACAGGAACTAACGGAGGGGTTGCTATTGATCGGCTGTGCAGATGATGTTACAAAGAAGTGCTAAGCAACCAATGCTAAACACGCTAATTAACCGTAGAGGGAGCTGGATGGACACTCATGGATTTAGCCCAGCCCTGGAGAAAACCAGAGCTGTAGATAAAGAAGATCATCCGTTGAGTATGAACGATCAGGGTCGAGGATGAAGCTATCTGCTAAGTGCCTGCGCTTGCTCATAGACTCTAAGCTAAGTTTCTCGGATCAAATTAGGGCAATCGCAAATAAGACCATGGCAGATCAATGCTGGTGGCGTTGACTTCTCTAGTAATCCTCCTACTTCTTTCCTTACCACTGGAGAAGAGATTCCCGTGATAATCCTAAGGTTCTATGAGGTATAGGATAGAGTAACCTGGCAAGCATAATTTTGCTCCACGGCTCCGGGCTATGTACTCTGAGTGACAATGATAGTTCACAAGATTTGTGCCACTAGGAGTCCGACACTCAGGTTGTGTTTTTTACTTTCAGACAATCCAGAGTCGAGTCTTGTGGTACACGGTAGAGTAATTTTTTTATTCGATGCGCCTGCGAAGACTTCCTGCTTTTGGCTTATTTATTCATAGCTTTCGGAGGAAACTTATGACTTTCTTCATCATGTAAAATTGAGGTATAAGGTATAATGAGGTATAATGGATACATTTGAGGTAAAATGGATACGGATAAATGTTTTTTTTTCCATTTTTTCCGTTATTCCAACAAAACCATGAACTTGGTTTTGCTGAAAAAAATAAAGAACACAAAACAGAGTCTTTCTACAGATGCAAAGGTGTTTGGATGACAGTCTGTCCTTGCTAATCGCTTCAAATGCGATAGTTATGTTTATTGACGTAAGCATTAAATCAGAAATGAGCCTCAACGCTGAACACAATTTCCTTATGAATTTCGGGATCTACCGCAATTTGTTCTTGGGCCCATACACCGAATCTGAGTCGTGCTCGATGGTCGTTCTGTTTCAATTTCAGAACAAGTTGGATTTTGTGAGCTCGCAAGTGAAGGTTAAATTGTTGAGCACGATGACTACGCACTTTATGACGTCTCTATGGATGCATATTATCGGCGAGATTCAAAGTGGTATGGAAACAATCCATGGTTAATCGAATTATTTGAATGCTCTGATGGACGATTATGTCGGCAATAAAATTTATAGAGTGCGCAACGATAAATAAATCTTCACAATTTGCAGACGTTATTCAGGTATCAACATTTTTATGATAAAATTCCAAACCATGCTTAGCATAAAGCGCATGACAGATGTCAAACCGTATGTAGCATCAAAACGTGTTGCCAGCGTAAAGTTATTTACCCCTAAACACTGCCCTTTATTGGTTATGTAAATAAACTTGCATAAACGATTTCTGCAATAAAAATTAAAAGTTTTATTATTGCCTCCAAGATCCCCACTTCATTCCTTTGAATTCAAAGTCTATCTTCATCATATATGCCAGATGAAGCAAATTATAACATATAAGGAACGATTAATTCATCGTACATTGGCTAGAAGTAAAATTTGAGATTGGCCAAAAGTTTCAACGGTTGCATGCAACTCTGCACGAGGAAACCAATCGCAAGTATTGTCAATTATTGAAAAAACTTCTTGGAAAAACGCAAGAAGCACAAACTGACTGACTGTATTTATACTATAAAAAATTATTGACTTCAGACCACTTCAACAGAGTTTGAAACGTTCACCCATCAAATTTATTCATATTTTATAGGATATCAACTTTGATAGGCTTTTACAATTTATCGTCGTTTTTATCATCTTATTTTCTGTAATAAGATTAATCAGTTTGGTTATGTCTTACTGAATCATAAATTTTCCAGTCAATCGAAATTAAACTCTTTCGAAACAGTTTAACTTGGCAGAGTAATTCAAGTAGTCCTGTCCCATGAACATAACTTTCTTTCAGGGCCCGAAGGCTACCTTTTTTAAATTGACAACCTGTTGAGACGGGCATGCCGTCAGGACTTTTCATTTTTCATTCTTGCCGTAACTATAAAGTTTCTGCTAAGCTTCAATGAGAACAGCGAGATTTGGATGTTGCTGTGAGAAATCCTTTTCTGCCATGGATGTCTACGTATATTTAGACCATGTACAAGGATGATGGCTGAAATATCTTCACATGAATAGATGCTATGACGTGCTTTCCAAACCGAGTAAAAGTTTTCGCCGCACAGGCACTAGGAAGCTTAAGGAACTACTTGACATTCACTTGTATCAGCATGTGGCCCGGGAGTTGCTTATCGCCTCCTTCGAAATACTGTGGACAGCCAAATAATTTCTTGGGTACTTGCAACGTCTTGGAGGCAACTTTGTGCTAGGAAAAGTTTTTCCAACAACTTATTCAGCATCGAAGCATTGGCCGAAATTCTTAATTTACATATTTCACACGTACCCACTGTTCCACTTAAGTATGTCTTCGAACCGCATGCATCGTTCATAGCAGATGGTACAGGGCATTCTCAGAATACGAAATATTTGAAATACTTTAGATTTAATCCATCGTCGTGTTTGTTGTCACAAAGGAACATTCGTATGGATGTGGAGGTGTTAAAACGGAAATTCTACTTTTTGCGATGTTTGTGACTCTCGGCAGTCGCTCAACCAAATTAAGAGCTCTAAGGATACAGAGACGCCATCGGTAGTCATACATTATTTAGCATTCTGTGCGACCAGATGCCTCATGCCCTCGTTCCTCGGGGCCAAGTGTCTTTGCTTACATTTTTCCCAGTTAAATAACGTTGACAGAAAAGTCATAATTTTCTTTGCACGAAAGAAGTAACAGCTGGAGTGGCCAGGAGAGCATGCACGAGAATACCGAGAGATAGAAGAGGAATTAATATGACGAGGCTTTCTATTCATACCTTGAATTATGATCTGGCATGGAATTTTCCGTAAATAGCACTTGCTATGCCTTGCGTTTCTTTAATACTGCTCGCATCCAATGCGCAGAATAGCATGAGATGATATCCTTTCAAAGTGTCCTATAAACATGGCATAACAGACCTGAATACAGCATTCTTTTTTGCAGCCATTCGGAGCTTTTAATGAAATTGAAGGGCAAGACTGCTAGGTCGTTATGCTAATCTGAATGTGGTCTATTGGAATGGAATGGCGTCGGAATACTCCTTCCGCTCCACTATCCCCGCGGCTGCATGCAAACCCCAAGGACTAATGAAATTCTGGGGGAAAGCTTGAGATTCTTTAGCACCTTGTGAAATGGATCTTACAAACAATGGTGAAATGCACTTGGCCAATAGAAGTCATTTATATCAGGTTCCATAACAATAGGGATCGCCCTGAAATAGCATTTTTCAGGATGGACATCACACGCTCTTCAATTTCGAATTGAATCGGAATATCATTCGTAAGGAGAATCGATTTCAGCAATTTTCCATTCGGGCAAGGAATCCACTTCAGCTAATGCTGCTGCTCAATAAAAACTTTTGTTATTTTTCTGGGGCTATATAATTTAATCGAGATAGCCGGCCTTTACTTCTTCCATTCATAGCAACGCTCTGTTGAATGACGGCACTACGTTCGGAAAATGAGTATGCAAATACGTAAAGTGACTCGGCCAAATTATCTTTTTTAAGGAACACTTTATAGAAAAACCGAGCGCTCATTTTATGGCCGACTTAAACTCCATATTTACGATTGCAAACATTTCATTACCAGGTTACGCTTCGGTCAGTCAAACACATAATTCCACTCACTCTAGGAATAATGTCCCTTGCAAACTTCTCTGCAATATGCTGCAAATTTTATTTATTTATGAAAATCATTCTGAATTATTCCTAAGCATAAATGCACACACGTAAGAAATACCCACGCACACATACCCAATATTCGCTACTGTAAACGCTTTTAGCTTTGATGTTCAACATACTAAATTGACGTTTCACCATACTAAATTGACAAGTTCAACAATTCACATTTTTAAATTAATTCTTTTGAAAAATGGCTTTGAAGAGTGAAACAATCGAAATTGCTTTATGGCTCTTTCATATTTTTGATCCTTGAAAAGTATACTTAAGGGGTTAGGCCACTCTAGAGGAAGGAAATATAGGCTTTTAAGGATTTTTTTTCTAGAAATACTACATAATAAATCGAGATTCCAATTAAAGATATTTTTTCAAAGATATTTATATACAGAAACTTTTTTGAAGTGAGTATTTTCATAATGGCGTCTTTGCAGCATTTCTTCGATGACGTCTTCTTTTTTTCAAGGCTCACGGCTGGATAAACAGCTCCTTTAATTCTTTAAACACAATGTGCCCTTTTTTTATTTTATATACAAACTGCTAGGGAAGTACGTAGGTTTATACGTTTGTACGTAGGATATTTTAATTTCTGGCCAAATGGTGCACTTCAAAAGTGAAACGTGGGAAATATGCTTGGAAAATCATCAGATAATTATTAATAACAAATGAACTATGCAATTTGAAACAAAAATCCCACGTACTTCTATAAGCAATATATTTTTCGAGACATTTTCAAAACTTCAAGTAAATTTGTTGAAATTTGTCTGAGTTATGTTTCCGGCCAACTCAAAAAACACGGTTCTGAGATAAACGCTTTAGGAAGTTTGAGTAATACAAAATCATAAATAATTATTTAATACTTTTAATCAGCGATGCCTGCACCATACAATTGGCGTTTCAGGTTATCGTTGTGCTCTTGTTTTTCTTTTCTGCTTGATCTTGTAGCGATGCAGTCCTCTTTTGCATGGTAAGACAGCGATCGCTCTGCATGCTTTATACGCTCTCTTTGTCGATTTCCAAGCCAGAGCTTCGTAGCTTCTCGGTCCGATTTTCAAGTCCATCGCCTCTATTACGTGCAAAATTGAAAGAAATCTGTCATTGTACACGCAAACTGCAATATCAGTAGTCACATCGAAGACTGTTTTACCCCTTACAATGCATTTCGGTGTCAATGCCCACACAGTCGAATTGAAGCTTTCGTTACCATTTTTTGTGTAACCGCCGATGCAAGGAGTTAGAAGATTTTCACTCGTGATTTCTTCATAGGATGGTTTTATCATACATATCTTCCGATTCGCACAGTTTTTTTACCGATGTACTGGTATTCAAGTCATCTGGTGCTTCTAACTCACCTCGCGATTCAATGGTCTTCTTCGAGGCGCTTATGGTCTCTTGCTGTTGCCACTTACCGTTTTTCTTCCTTCTTTTCCACTGTACCCTACTTTATCACTCATTTTAAAAATATATTAAAAATTATACAGGTGAAAAAAATTATCTCGCTCAATTAACTTTCAAATATTATATTAAAAATAAGTATGTATCACTATAAGCGAGCGTTGCGTCCTTCTCAAATGTTTGGCTGTGCCCAACTGACTGAAAAAGATGTTGGACAAGTTTAACTTGTCTAGAGTATTCTATACACAAAAAGTTTTAATAACATCTGCCGTATACCTGCTTCGATCCCCTAACGTCCCCTTTCTCGAGCGGTCAAAAAGGCAAACCAAGGGGCGTTGTACTAGAATTCAAAAACGGCATAGTTAGAAATTCTTCCCGACTCTTACCTTTTGGCACATAGTTTTTGAGGTCTAAGGGAAAATTTAAAACGGAAAACAAAAAACCGATTTTCAGAAAATTCTAAAGTCGTCTAACGCCCTAAGAGACAAGTTAAAGGTGTTTAAGGCAGGAAAGTTATTCAAAGAAAATTGATAACATAAATCAAGAAAAATCTAAAAAAATTTAAAGAGGAGTAAGAACATATGGGGCAGCGGTGAGCTGAGGAACTCATAAGTCAAGTCGAGAATGTTCTTCTTCGTTAGAAGAATCGCTTCAACGTAAAATGTCATACAGTTCCATCCAACCCACAAGGCTGTTCGGTATAAGTTAATATATTCTATCAGAAGGGTACAACTCATGTTCAGGTCTGATTCTGACTTGTTTTATAACCAAGATTTAGCCCAGTTTAATGATAACAAATAAGCACCATACTAAAAACAATCGTATATTTTGATAGTTGAGGGGCGAAGGCTATATACCCCCAGGGTATGGGACTCCTAATGACGCACAGCAACTGCAGTACCGTTTAACTAGAGGGCTTGCCTTGGAACTTTTTGCCACATTACTGGGCTTCCTTAGGCTCGGCGAGAAGTGCCTCTTGGTTAGAGAGATAAATGTTTCAGTAGTTATTTTCGGAAATTGCCCTTTCTTCCGTCCTTTTTTGTTAAAAGAATTGCCCGAGCATAGTTCGACACAAAGTTTCACTTGTTCTTTAGTGCTAGCATCTTTTCCACGAATTTATCTGAAGAGAACTCATCTCTTCCCTTCCCAAAGTAATAACGATGCCGCACCCACATTTCACATGTGAAGAAGTTGTGGTAAGCATTATCTGCGATGCGTCGGAGAATGCAGGCAGCCAGGAGACCGTGGCTTTGTCATTTCATGTGAGTAAGAGCAAAACTACTGGTGTGTTCTTTGATACTGGTCATAATCCATGTCTCCATGTTTTAGTCCAGTTTCACGGTTGAGTTTCAGTTCAGCCACGTCCAGGGACGATATGGTAAAACCGGGACCAGTCCAACAGGCCTCAGTTTTGTCCCTTCACATTTTCTGCAATAAAACGAAACTCTTTGCTCTCACCTCGCGTGAAACAGCCTCTCGACCTTCATCTTTCCTGCACTGCTATACCCTCCTTTGTTCAACAGCAAGGAGCAACAGGTATCGTTTCCACCTAAATCAGCACAGCCGGCTCAAAAGCAGTGCGATATGCAGATGAAACTCGCAGGTCACCTCGTCTGTTCACATGTATCAGTAGCTTTCAAAAGACTCTTTACTAAGAAATTCAGTGCAACTTGTAGGCGTCTCATCGGTAGGTGTCGCATCAGTAGGCGTGTTCTGGTCGAGTTTCTTAATCGTGGCCATTTGACATTTAAGTGCTGATACTACCACTGAAACTTTCTCTATTGGATTTGATCAAAGAAGGTCAAGACAAGGAATTCTATGATGAGTATAATTCTTGGGATCTGCTCTTTGGTCAGAATGATTCGGCAGTTTTTTATGGTGGTAGGCTGAACCTAAAACTTTTCAATAATTCGCTCACTCAACGCATTACTATACCTGGTCTAAGCTTTGACTTTTCAACACACATCCTCATGTACTTTTGATGTTTTCTTCGAGTTCGAAGAAAAAGAATTGAAATTCCCACCAATGATGCGTAGATATGACACAAAGTTTTTACCTGAGTACGAAAAGGTATTGGTAGAACACATGAAGGTCTTATCTAACATTTTTATTACGATCTTATGATCTGACATCCAAGCTTAATGCTGAGAAGACCAGATTCTATCAGCTTAATGTGCTTAGTCGGGTATGAACTACGGACTGCTTATTTGCTCAAAGCATAGGTGTGGGCCAACCAAAGGGTTGGATGAATAGCCGCTTGGTTTGAAAGTGAATAGATCACCTTATAAAGTTCTCCATCTCTCAAAGGTAGACCCTATACAACAACAAACTTCCACCCATTGTCCTGACTATGACGGCTACGTTAAACTCATTTTTCGGAGCATGTTCTGACGTCGAATGCAAATTTTCAACTAAGGCTACATCTGGACACTGACTAACGTTTCCATCTGAACAAGAGTCGGTGGATTATGCAGCTCGGAGTAAAACATCAGCCCTATTTCCCAGTTACCTAGCAGCTTTAGCGTTGATCCCCAGCCATCTACAAGTTTCGCCCGAGATGTTATGGAAATTATCCAACCTTGGTCTCCTTTTTCAGACGCAGCCATAAATCCACAAGCTGCTAAAAAAACGAAAAGTGAAAAAATGAAATCCTTATTTTACCTCCTTTTTAAAATGCTATAGACGAAGAAGAAAATTATAGAAAACTTAAGAAAGTCATGGAAAGAATTACAAAATGTTTGAAATTAAAATGAAGATAAATAAAAAGATGAATAAAATGCAACCAAAAAAACTCGAAAAAGTCAAATAAAAGTAAGCCAGGAACGCAGATATCCAAGGATCCAACCACATGCATGGTCTGCTGAGAAGACCACGAATGAAATTGGCTCCAACATGGAAGTGGTGCAAAATGGGTCCATGAAAAACGCACTGATACTCCGAAATGTTGCGATTCTTTGATTTGGAATTTGCAAATTTCACCTGGCGAAACGGATTCGAACATAATTATTTCCGGTACTAGGATGCTATATGCCAAAGTAAAATTTTCATTTCGTGAATATTTACTAAGAGTTAGGGCTTTTGATAATTTATTTTAAAGTCTAATATTGTATACTTGATTTTTAACATGAATAAACAAACTGATTTTCAAATCGTTTTATTCCAAAAAACCTCAGTGTCCGACACTAGAGGGACTTTCCCGAATGCGACATGCAAACTCAATTATTTTTGATCCTATCTTTCCCCACTAAAGTTTCAAGACAGGGCTCATTTTTTCTCGGAGAGAGGTTCAGTCAGTGCCAAGCCCTCTTCCAAGTGAGAAAAAATCTGGCATGTGTTATCTTTTGTCCCCAATCAAAGCAGATAACTAGAAGGGGTGATTTACCCACATAAAATTAGATGATAGGTAAAGAAAGGTGACAAAGATTAGACTGAAAACATTTGTGTTCGCTGACAGTTGTCGGCCTTACCATGCCTTTTACCAAATCATAGACTCATATCACTGATGAAAAGCCCCTCCAACCCACCTCAGGCTACATTTTCCTCTTTTCTTGCCACAAAATCACGGTGTCTTTTCTCACCTTGAAGTAGCAGCTTTCCTGTCCAACTCTTCTCTTCCTCTCCTTCTTCTAACATAGGGAGGTTCTTCTGTTTTGCAGAGAATAATGTGCAAGAATTAGGCCATAACAAGGACTGCCCTTTCAAAGACAGTTTGATATAAAGCCGTAATCCTTGGAGCTCTTCTTTACCTTTTTTAAAGAGGGTGAATTTCCCGAGTAGCTTTCTTCAATTTTTAAATATGAGCATTGAGTGGAATTGTCTGATTTTATGCAAAAGAAGAGGAAAAACTGAACCCGATGAAAATTCAGTAAGATTAGTTGATGGACCTTTTCTTGCCGTGCTTAACAATGATTGATAGTTAACCTGTTCCATAAGTTGAATAACTAAATTTAGTGTAATAGCCAACAAAGACAGAACTTGGCAAAAACTCCTGATTCAACTAAAACTAAAACGAGTTTCAACCGAAAGTAGTAGAATTTTATTTAAATTGGTTCATGTTCTGTAATTCCACTCCCACTAGATAATTTTGAAAAGCAAAATACTCACTAAATGTTTAATTAAATATGCATCAAAACTGCAAATTAATTGTAAAGGATGTTTTATAATAAAAGATAGAATTTGAAGTTGATAAAAGCCAAAGTTGGCACCACTTTTTAATGCTACGTATGGTATGACAGCTGTCATGCGTTTGATGGTTACTTTTGTTTGCCATTTTATGTTAAAAAGTATGACTTCTGAGCGTTCTCCGACGCATCAAGACTGTTCTAGAAGGATCAAAACGGATCATTTTGCGTGAAGTATAGACTGAAAGTTTTCATACCTGCCGAGGCAATTTGCGATCATGTCGCTGTACTTGTAGCCGGCCGCTGCCTGACACCTGGATCATGGAAAATTTCTACATGAATACCATCCGGTCCTCCAGCCGTTTGCTTTTCCATTGTCATCATGACTACGGTCAGTTCCTAAGCTATATATAAATCAGGGAAGTCTAGCAAGTCTTCCTAGGTGCAGCATAATGAATAGAATGTACCAAGAATAGTATTCTAACGAGGCCCTCAGTTATCTTTGATTGAGCTTTACAAATTCTCTCAATTAAAAGGGGATTTGTTACAATACATTTGATAATAAAACACAAAATAAGTTAGTTTGTGATTTAGACTTTATGAACTGTTTTCAAACTGTTTTGATTCTCTATCAACAAACCAATTGACTCTCAAATTTCTCAATACTAAGATGTCAAGCAACTTTTTAGAAAATCTTGTAGAGCCTTTGGAGAATATCATCGTTCCCCAAAACAGGACCCGCATGTGAAAAAGGTAACACCGTAGCCGAATTTGACTGAAATGTCAGATAGATAAATAGTACAACGTTTTCGATGTTTGATATGAATTTTTTAATGTTTTACAGTGACAGATTGTCAATGAGCTGTTCCATAGATTTGCTTGTAACCGATTCCGGCCTTAAAATTAGAGAATGTACATGCTTTTTAATTGCATCGGGTAAGCTTTCTCTTCTAACTGGAGTCTACATCCATTTTTTAATTACAATCAAAACATACTCCGTTAGCGACCGCGACAAAAACTAAAGGTCATTTGCGTTATAACGATGTGCACACTTTGATATGTCAGAGACGACTGAGCTGAAGAATGAGTGATTAAAAAAACCCAATTAAAGCTCGGGTAAAACTCAGAGAGTTCGACATGTGTGCGCCTCAAGTTCGACGGTTTTCTAATGAATTAACTGCGCGCCTTGATATCTATCGATGCAGTGAGAATAACAAACCCCAAGCAATTAAATTTTTAATGTTTGCTCAGGCTCTGGGTTTTTCCTTTAATACCCCCAATAAGCGAGCTTCAGATCGAGTGTGACACCGAAATATTGGGCATAACACTTTTTTTGCACTGCCTCAGAGTCAATCATCATCGAGATGCAGGCTGGTATCCTCCTTGTCGTCCACCACACTATGTCTGTTATGGTTGTCGCTGTTTTTTATCAGCAGCTTCGAAAACCTCGAAAATAGCGCCAATCCTCGAATGCCCTTAATAAAATCCGTGTATCTCGTAGGCGAGTCTTTCGCGTCTTTGATACAATACAAAAACCGAAGTGATCTGAAGATCACTGAGATCACTGAAGCTCTTCTTCAGTGAAGAAAGCGATATCCCCCAGCACATCTGAGGCTTCTTCCTTTCTTCTCGTAGCTTACCTTAAAAACAAAACATTGACCATTATAACCTTTAATGAATCGCGCTTTTCTCGGATGTTGTCGAGTAAGTGGTTAAAGAGGAATAGGCCGAGTATGGCCAATTGGGTGAAACCAGAGTGAATGTTGATTGTATTGGTGTAGGCTTTGAAAATTTTTACTACGAGAGTCCTTCGGTATGAAAATTTAATCCTCAAATAAGTAAATGACAGTGTAGGAGTCTATGCAAGCCACATTTAGTGCTTTCGTCCTATGTAGTTGTGCAGAAGGAAGACCGATACTTTGTTTTTGAACCCAAACTGTTCTGCTGATACAAGGGGCTTCGTAAAGATTTTTAAGGCAAGTGTGATGATTTTCTTCAATTCCGATTTTCGACGAAAAATTTTTCATATTTCTTTGGATATATTCAATTTATTTATGTGATTTTAAGCAGATTTTCGTGGTAAGGAAATGAAAGCTTTTTCTGGCTGAATGTCAGACTCTCAGACTGCCAAAAAGGGAGTTGACTGTTAACTAAAAACCTGCTTTGTTAACAACAGAGGTTACTTATTCAATGCCTCCACATGACACCGTCGGGTCACTAGAGTCTTCCGTGAAATAGGTAGGAGACGAAAGGTTGATATGAGAAGATAATGTCAAATACTGAACAGTAATTCCTTGTTCTGAAACAAATCTCACTTTTGAGCGCTAACGTATTAACATCAGTGTCAGGAATGCAGTCTACATGCAGAGTACTGACCAAAACCTAAAAATCAGAAAACTTGATAGCATGTCTGAGAATATCCCAAAATTAAACGGACCCTACTCATATTAACATTTTCAACGTCTCTTTTATTATGTGAGACGAAGCTCAGCGTGAATGTCCTTGTGCTTTTCAACGGCTTCAGTTGAGGAAAAGAAGGCATTTATGTTGTCAGACGACACTGTCTGGAATTAATGGGTTTGTGTCCTGTAATAATTAACATGGGTATACATTTTCTTACGCTGAATTTAATCATAGGCAGGTGCATGCTTGATAAGATTCTCACGAAAAGACAAAATTATCGAAGCACTGAATAAACACACAACGTAATCTGAATTATTCGAAAGTACTTTGGTATTTAGTACCGCCATTATCATCTTGTCATAGTTTCGATCCCTGCTCCTAACCAAGTCGTTTATCAAATAATCATCTTGTGGTGGATCACAGGTGAAAGCCATTAAACTACGTTTAATACTATCATATGTATTAAATATGTGCGATGCAACCTCTGCTACAGTTATTTGTATTTGTGCCCGCGTGTACGCAGTTATTTTACGACACTATGTGAGACAGTGGGTGGAGCAATTTTATTTCCTCTGGTTCGTTGTTGATTGGGAATTCGTGGACAGAGCATTACGTATGGAGTTATGCTTCCATGTAGAAGAGCACTCTGTTTTCCTGGCAACAGGATGTTAAGTAGTATATTCACTCTTGGAACTTGTGCAGGTAAAGCGGCTTCGAATTTCAGGATATAAAAGAATTATCTTTTGATTTTCTAAGAATGTTCTATTCCAATTCACATTAGAAATTTAATTTCTACGTTGGCGCTGACTAATTCAAAAATTTGATTTATTGCTGCCATTTGTGCGTTCAGCAGAGAGTTAGCTCTTCGTCTCTTCAATGTCAGTTATTATTCCGTTTTATTTTCATGGTCAAATCTTTTGAAATTCGTTACTATGGCGTCGGATTCAAGCAAATCTGAGATTGATTATGTTTGCTATGCATAAGGTCGTAATAAGGGACTCGTTCTAAATACACTGTAGCCTGTGGCCCACTTTGATAGTTGAACGGTTGTGGTTTTGCGCCCATTAAGTCTGCTCAGAAGTTAATTTCATCATAACGATTTGAAATACTCAGTAAAATAACTTATGTATGTTCATGGAGTCAAATTCATGCTAATTCAATGAGTGAATTAGCGCTTACGGATGCTAAAACTTCTCGTTAAGAGCTCTGCACACTCTCACATCCTAACAGCGAGAGGAGCATTAAGTAATTATGAAACCTCATTCAAGTGGAAATCCAGTCTTTTATGATAGTAACTGCCTCGAGGAATATTTCCAGCAAACAAACATACATACATGCATGCATGCATGGTTTGTGTACAATGTGTGGTTCGCTCTGGTATTTTTATGTATATTCCTTGTCCTTGAAGTCCCTGAGCTCAGCATCAACATGCATTTGCTTAATATCTAAAGTGTTTGGATGATGAGTGTCAGTTTCAGTGGTAAATACACTGTAGTCGTTCAATGGAGGTGTTTTGTGAGTTAACTTATTGGAGGTGAAACGTTTTATTACGCATTTCACTTTCTAATTGCCAAAAAGGATCAGCCTTGGTCATAGCATTTGGTGGTCGTGTATCAATCAATTCATGGGAATAAATTAGCTCTTTGAATTTATAACTCTAGTCAATTTATGAGATTTTCCTCCTTTGGCTGCCTGGCTTCACAAATCTCATCAGAATACTTTAGCATATATCCTAGCTTTACGACTTCAGTGTTTCGTGTTTACGACTGCATTTGATACTTAATATCATAAGACAAAGAATTGTCTGCAGGCAAATTTCTTATTCATTCTCTAGAGCATTCTGCGTCCGATACCATTCATGCGGTATGAGCTGGATAGTCATTCAACAAAATATTCGTTGTCCAATTACATTAACATATGCTAATGAAAACTTGAAAAAAACGCAAGCAACCAAAAAATTGATTTTCTGACCTTTTCAGCTCTGACCAAACTTTTAATCCATCGATCAAATCGAATGTTGGTTTGGATTTGGCAGCCATACGAGTAAGATGTGTTTCGTGGTTTTCGCTATTTATGGCGCTATCATGGCTGTTAATGATGACACTGTGTCATCTATGACCACAGTTAGATGTTGTTTCAACAAATTTAAACGTGGGTGAACATCCGTTTTTGATGAGGAGCGACCAGGACGTCCGGCAGACGAGATTACGACATGACTGTCGCTGATCGAGGAACGAAAGTGCACGAAGTAGCAGAGACCGTAGGTGTGTCAACTGAAATGGCAATTAATATTTTACATGATAATTTGGATATAAAAAAGTGTCTGCCTGATGGGGGCCGCGATTGTTCACGATGGACAACAAGCGAATGCAACTGTTAACTTTGAAGCAGTGTCTAGTGAAGTTTAAACGAGATCTCAAGGAGTTTTTGCATCGAGTTGTCATCGTTGATAAAACCTGGATTCATCATTACACATTAGAAACTAAGCAACAATCGAAACAATAGATTTCTCCCTTTGAATCTGCTCCAAAGAAGGCGAACACAGCCCCATTAGCCGGAAAGATCATAGCGACGATTTTCTGGGATCCGAGCGGCATCATCCTAATGGATTTTTTTGAAAAATAAAGAACGATCACTAGACAATGCTACAGCGAGTTATTGGAACACATCGACAAAAAATTGAAGGAAATACGGCCACATTTGGCGAACAAGAAGGTTCTTATTCACCATGATAATGCACCAGCACATTCATCCAGAGTTGTTGCTGCCAAACTGCATAGATTGCGTTACGAATTGCTGCCGCATCGTCCGTTTTCACTCGATTTTTTATTGTTCCCTAACATGAGGAAATTGCTCACTTTAAAAAAAATTTGCTCAAACGAGCTCACAAACTTAGAATGCAATAAAATATGGATAAATTGTTTTGATTGTCATGCAATTTATTTTATTTGGAAAATAATTATCTGCCATTTTTATTTGAATATAAATTTGAGCATATGAAGCCACGACTGGCGGTGTAAATACCTAAGCAAGTGCTTCAAATGCAGAGTACTATTACCAATAATTTCGTCCATATTTCGCCGAACACGCCCCGAATTTTTTCTTCCAAATGGTCAAGTGTCTCCGGCTTTTCCGCATTGACAAGTGATTTGAGGTATCCCCTCATGAAGGAATCCAGAGAAGCTAAATCTCAAGATCTTGCCGGCCAGTTCAAAAGTCCAAAACGAGAAACGATGCGCTCATCAAGTGGTTCTTCCAATAAGTCTATGGTTGCACGAGTTATATAGCACGTCGAGCAATCCTGTAAACACCGGGGGTACCCAGCATCATGACGAGTCAATTCTGGAACGAGAATGGCTCATCATGGCTCTAAAGCGGTCATCATTGACTGTAGCATTTTTGAAGGTATAAAGAACAACGATTCCATCGCCTCTAAAACACACCAAACCGTGAATTTCTCCGGGTGTAACAGTATTTGGACAAAGCCTGTGATTGTTCATCATTCCTAAAACCGTGGTTTTGTTTTTTTTTGACATTTCGATTCAACCAGAAATAAACCTCATCGCTAAACAACATTTTCTTATGGAATTCGGGAGCGCCAACAATATGTTCTTGGGCCCATCCACCGAATCAACGCCGTACGCGATGATCGTTCGATTTTGATTCCTGTACGAGATGGGTTTTGTAAGTCCGCAAACCAAGATCTTACTTGAAATCTCCTACAGTGTGGAAGTACACAGGTTTCATTGAGCACGATATTGAATGGATTCACTAGGTTCTTCACAGATTCTACGCTCTACAGTTGCTATGGTTTCTTTACTACGCATTGTATGACGTTTGGATGGATTCATATTGTCAGTGAGAGTTAACGATCCATGGTTAATCGAATTAATTTTTCTCACTTACGATTATGTCAGCCATATTTTTGAAATAAATCTGCATAATTTATCAGTTGTCAACCAATTTATGGTAGAATGATCAACCAAGCTAACTATGGAATACATCACAGCTGTCACATCATATGTGACGTTAAAAAGTGTTTGCAACTTTAAAAAAAAAACTGCATATATTCAATACTTGATTAGTTCTGTGCTGCTATTTAAAGTCAACCGATTTTTCATTCGTTATGGCATAAAATAAAAAAAGGACACATATATGCAGAGAATGCCTTGGAGTTTGTAACTGAATTAACTGCCAGTAACTGAAATTGAAGAAATGCTACCCTGATTTATGCTCAAATCTAGGGTCTTCTGAGTAGTAAACGAGCGCAGCGTTTTGAGGACGTACGAATATGAAACTATTAATACGAAATACTATTGATCCAACCTGTTTCAAAACAGGATTGCCTCATCACTAATTATTTCGTGCAATCGATTTCGTTAAGATTTTCTGCAAAGTTTCGACAAAGAAGAGAAAAGATTTATAGAAATCTGATGACAACTAGTGGGTCTTTATTTGAATTCGAAATGATTGGAACAAGGACACGTTTCACATGTTGTGTAATCTCCACTAACGAAAATAGATGGTGATTTGTGGAGGAGTTTATATTTGTCTTAAAGAGATTTATATAACCAGAAATTATTTGTATTTTGTGTTCAGTAGATATTGTCCGGTCTTGTTGTCTTAGCGTACATCCTAGGAAGTTTTATATCATGATATTTAGTCCACAAGAGATAAAATTTTCTTACGTTATTGCGAAGATTGTGGTCCAGTATGTTGTTTTTTGACACTTACTGTTTCAACTTTAATACATAATGTTCCACGTTTCCTTTCTTCTTAAGAGGTGCCATGGAAAGGAGCGGGGGGGCTGTTTCTTGAGTCAACTAATTGCCTTAATCTTTTTTATAAAGTATTTCCGTCCAATAAAAGGCTTTGTAAGGCACAATATGGGTTAATTTTGGACAGGATCTGTGCATTTAACCTTTATATCACAAGAAATATCAAAAATATACAAATATCTTCTCCAAATTTTACTTTCTCTTTGCCTTCAAAATGACATTTTCCATGCATTTCTTGGAATTTGTCTTCTGTTGTCTGAGGCGTGACGAAAATGTCCCCATCCACCCCAATTTTTTGGAAGTTTTTTGACCGATTTGGTTCCTTCGAAATCTTTGCGTGTATCATTTAAAGTCTACAGTCCGGCTTTTCAAACACAGATGGTGCACTATGACGATTTGACACTGCACCTATTTGTTGAGTTGAGAACAAGTGTCACATGCGGAATGGATGGAAAGGAGTAGACTTCGATGGAAAAGGCTTTGACAAGGAGCACCAAAATGGCCTTAAGTGATAATTAAGTGTGCTTATGTGTTAAGTGCTTAAGTGTAAGCAACAGAGTTTTTCTGTGCTCCTAACATGTCAACTTTTCCCAACAAAAGAAAATTTGTGGGAAGGATTCCTTCTTTACTTTCATTTGACGAAATCTGCAGCCGGAAGTTGTCGTGTACTGCAGGAAGCCTATAGAGATCATGCTCCATCGAATTTTACTTGTGAGTACTGGTCGCAGAGTTTCAGAAATGGTGATTTTAATACTGATGATAAACTGCATGAAGGACAACCAGAATAGTTTTTATAACAGGTTCATGACAATAACCCTAAGTGCAAAAAATGTTTCCAATCCAAAGCCGAATATTCCAGGCGGCAAAATCAAGCACTGTATCTGGTGGGACCAACTGAGCGTGGTGTATTATGAGCCGTTAACACAGGGTGCAACCATCTCAGGGCAAATCTGATGCGTTTGAGCCAAGCATTGAAACAAAACTTGCCGCAATACGAGCAAAGGCAGGATAATGTTATTCTTTAGCATGACAATGCTCGATCACATGTTGCAAGGCCAGTCAAAACATACTTTGAAATGCTTAACTGGGAAGTCCTACCCCACTCGCACTTCCACTCTTTTGAACAACTCTAAAATGGTTCAATTCGTGGATAGCCTCGAAGAGGAATCAGTATCGGTATCGAAATCAGATTTCGATGAGGAATCCGTATTTTAACAGAAAGATAGGAAAAGTAGTGGCTAGCGATGGGCAAAACTTTGAAAAATGAATTTATAGCAAATATCAACATAATAAAGCGTCGAACTAAAAAAAATCGTTTACAACCTTTTTTTTACAGGTTATAAATGAGGCTATTTGCGATTTTGAACTTCAAAACAAACAAACAATTAAAAATGTATGGCAAGCTCTGTGTGAGAAAGTAGTGAAAAGTTTTAAAATTATTGATTAAGACATATCTTATGATCCAAAAAAATTCCATCGCAATCCACAAATCGGGCCTTTTATGCAAATGGCTTCGTACAAACGACGCATAATGCCTAGATAGTATTTTTTATTGAAGGTTTGTCCCTCTGCAAGGAATTTGTAGTGCACCACATCACGAATATCGAAGAAAACCGTCGGCCAAACTTTAATTTTAGACCGACTTTGGCGAGCCCTCTTCGGTTAGGCTCATTTTTGAACCATCATTCGGACGATTGTTGTTCGGCCGGCATACCAAATTCATTAGCCCATGTTTCGTCACCAGTAATGATGCATTTGAAGTAATTTGGGGCGCTGTCCACGTTGAAAATTATCTCTTCGGCCACATCGATATTTTTTGAATGAAATTCAGCTTTTTTGGCACCAGCCGAGAAACGACGCGTTTCATGTTTCATGATCAGATAAAATGTGTTTAGATTATCTATATGAGATGCTCAACAACACAGCAATCTATTTAATTGATACACAACGATTTTCCAACACGATTCGCTTCGCTTTTTTCAGCTAACAGACGTTAATGGCCGTCCATGGATCTCATCGTGCTCTAGGCTCTCTCGGCCGCTTTTTTAGCATTTATATTATTACATACATGCTTCATTCTACGCTTGTGAAATTAAATGACTTTAAATGACACATTTAACACATAATTTTAGGCCCGCGCGTTATTCTGATTTTTCAGCCAATATACAAATCGCCACAAAACAATTTTGCGAGTTTTTCATATAGACGACAATTGAATACTAATCGTACTTTATGCGTCAAAATTTGACAGAACGCCAATAAAAGTATTGCCAACGTTGCGAAAATTTACCGATTGGAAAAGGGCGACAATTCACAATTCCCGTTCTTAATTGATCATAAGGTAATCGCATTCATGCCTGTCTTACACAAATTAACGCAAATTAACATCGCTATCCGTGGATAATTATTTGTGATAAATTATCATGAATCCAGTTACATCCTTTACCATAGAGCAAACTTAAGTCTTCGCCAAATGATGTGAATCAAAATCAAAAATGTCCGATACTCGCAAAGATGGTTCATTTATCACTGCTTCATCGAAAATGTCCTGTTTTGTCTTGTCTTGTAAACATAATGCCATTGAATGGGACACGGCATGGAGTTATCCTTGAAGAAACCAAACTCAATAGTTTTGCACATCAGTTCTGAGAAACTATACGATGCCTTTGGAATTTACTTGTAACTTTCCAAGGACTGCTTGGAATTGTCTAGGATCAATATGCTTTAAAAGATTAATATGTTCAATATGTTCAAGGAGGAGTTTCAATGTTGTGATCTAATTATAATTGGCAGGATATAACAGTTTATATCCTATTTTTGAACTTTCCAACTTTTTCAACTTTCAGCTTTGCATTTTTTCTTTTTCTTTTAAAAAATCAGTTTTTTAATTGGCATCGATTTCAATCTTTCGATAGTGAATTACAATGTACATACAATTCAAGTTGTTTCACAAGTTTGGTTGTAAATTCACTTTCAAATACCATTACCGTATTGAAATTGTGAAATATCCTTCCCGTCTCAAAAAATCTGTCAGCACAAGCCTTCTTTCCTTAAATCAATAGGCCCCAGATATGACTGCTGTTGTATGAAACATACAAAGCAACAAAAACAACAAGCGCTAGTGTATTTGTCATTGTTTTCGCGATGGATTACAGCATGTCCTTAAATTCAGAATATGCTATGTAATCAGTTGTCTGCAATTGATTTCAATTGAAATATTTATTTGTGCTAGTTGAACTATACATCGTTTTGTCATTAATAACTTGTTAGAATGGTTCGAACATTGATTTTATGTTTGTGAATTTACTCATGCGGATCCAGGATTTTGTGGACGGGGGATGGGACTATTTTTTGTATGAATTTATCTATTTTCTGAGAATTTATCGAGTTGAATATGCTGGTGGGGCTAGAGGGGAATGTGTAATAAAGTCGGTATAAATGATTACAACGGGAGCAAGTGAAAATGTTTTTATTATCGGTAGTGTGAGTTGTTTCAGCAATGAATAGTTTAGAGTAACATCAATGGAGTAGCATAATATCACTTTGTTAGTTTTACAATGTTCTCTAAAGGACTTATCACTCCAAAATAAGACGCACACAGTTTCAAAATTGAGTGCGATACTCACGAAAACTTAGTTTTTTGGTAACACAGACGATACATTCCTTTAAAGTAATCTGGACGTCCCCCTTTCTACTCGGCTGAAACAAGGTACCTCGCTAAACAAAAGCGAGGCCGTCTAGCTAGGAAACAGTAGCCTGGTCCGAATTAATATGAGTTCCAAGGTGGGTTCTTTATGTGACAGGGAAATCTACGGATGGTAGTCGAAAGTAGCATTAGAAAGTAGCAGTTTTAATCCACACAAAACCACAATTGTAAATGGGAACGAAGATTATTCATCACATCGTAGCAAAAATTATGTGTCTGCCCTAAATATTATCGCAATCTAAACACAAAATGGATTAAAATCAAGTCTCATTTTTCCTAGAACTTTCATTTTAATACTTTCGAGTTATGATACCTCGTGCCCTCTTTTCCTTTTTTCTTCTTCCCAACAGAAGTGCCAGCTTCCCCCGATGTATTTTCAGGGTCCCCATTCAAAGGCCTTAGCATGGAAATCATCACCAACAAGGATCCCTCCGCTTAGAAAACGGAATGTGCCCCCCAATTCGGATTTCCTTGAGAGCGATTACTATTCCAAAGCTATTTAAAGGGGACCCTAAACAGAACCTAAAGGAAGCTGGATCTTGGAAATGGTGGCAAAGACTGGGCTTGCAGTGATGAACGCTGGTAAAACTCCGAATTTCCGCCGGAGGAGTCATAGTAAAAAATCTTACATTTCACAGTGAAAATCAAGAGTGTACTGGAGAATTTCGAGGGAAGAGGCATGTACTCACATGGTAGCAGTCTAGTAGTGATCATCACAAGATCATCGAATCCTTCTTTCAAAAAGTTGATACTTGCACGAGCTGCATACATGTATGGCCATCCTGTTCAAATCAGAGGTCCCCTACATTACGACAAGTCAATTGCGGAAAGAGAAAGTCATTGATCGTCATCATTGACTGTAATTTTATTCCCAGCAGCATTTTTGAAAACATATAGACCAAGGATTCCATCGGCCTATAAAGGACATTACTATATTGAAAAGTAATTTTCTCCGGATATAACGTTGTTTGGACAACCTGTGGGGCATCACTGCATATGCGAAAGATTTGTTTATTGACGTGTTTATTTCGTTAAATATTCCATACTGTGAATGGTTGCAGGTTTAATGGTTGATCATGATGCCAAATGGACTCACAAAGTTTTTCATCAATTCTTTGCTCTAAAGCTGTTAAAGTTCCTGCATTACGCAATGTGCAACGTCTGGTTGGTTGCGTATTGTCGGTCAGAGTAAACATAATGTGGAAACAATTCATGGTTGGTGATGAATTTTTCAAACAGATTTATTTCGATGAATTTTCTCGCAAATTCTCGTCTTTCGCGATAAGTTTCTTGTAAATTGTGTTGATTTATTTCGGTGAAAACACTTTTTTCTATAAATCTGCACAATTTGTAGACGTTTCTCAGGTGGCATCCTATATATGTTAAAATGGCCAACTTAACTAACCACAAAACCCATGACAGCTGTCATGTATTGCACGCAGCATTAAAAAGTGTTCCCAGCTTAAAGTCCTATGCCTCTACAAAGTACGTTTCAAAAAGAGGAGCTTAAGGCAAAATCGATGATACTTCAAATGAATCGTTAGAGACAAGGGCGGTCCCCTTTGCAATTTGTCAAACGAAAGAATATATATTTGTAAATCAAACTTGTGGCGTTTTTATTTCTCGTCAAAAAAACTGCGAATGCGCATTTCCAAATCTTTCCATGAGCAAACTTTTAATTTAATTTGATATCAAAATAGTAACAATTAAATTAATTTAAAAAAATGAGCAAACAGGATAAGTACTCGTTGACCCCGCATTGTGTATTTTTTCTTTTTTTCTTCTGTTTTGATCCATCTCCATCGGCTGCTAAGCCCAAAAATTTATTTGTGTATTTCAATATTTTCAACCTTCTACTTGATGAATTGTTGTAACGTTCGTAGTAAAGCTTTGATACGTTTTGCAACAAACATCTTTGAACGAATAGAAAGCTGCTTTGCGGTAATGGTATCCATGTTGTTTATTCAAAAATGCACTATGTTTTCCTCTCAGAAAGATGGATCAGAGGGTCAAAAGGAGGCGAAGGTATCCTACAGAAACAAAGGTATCACTAAATGAGAGGTATCCCTTTAAGCCAATTGTATCAGTAAATCAAAGGTATTTCACAGAGACATCTGTAGCCTAAAATCTTCTAGATTGCCATTTCAACTGACAATGCTGAAAACTTTATCTAAACATGGCATGCAATTTGAGTAAATAAATTTGGTAATATATTTCTAAACTAATGTTTGAGTCTGTTTTAAAAATAAATTTATTTTGCTTCGTTATTTTATTTTTCCCCTACTGGCTTATTTACATATATACATACATACATACATGCATACATACATACATACATACATACATACATACATACATACATACATACATACATACATACATACATACATACATACATACATACATACATACATACATACATACATACATACATATATAAATGTATGTATTGTAATATAAAGTGTAGGCCAATATATTCTAGCATGTTATTTTTCCAATGAATTCTTAAGTCCTTTACGTAAATAAGTTTCAATAATACATATTTAGTTAAGTTAGAAGTCATTTGAAAATTAAGTTGCAAGACCTCTTATGTCTGTATGTCTTATGCACGTTCAAGAAATTTTTTTTCGAAAAATTTTGAAGTCCTGTGAAAAAATTATATATCACTTATTTGTTAGATACTCTTCAAGAATGAATTACTCAACTGGATCTTGTTGGTTCACCTACTACATGTTTTTTGGGCCGAGGATGCCTAAATAAACTGTCATTTAAACAACCCCAAATGGCAATACTGTTGGAATCCAAAGAATTTCCTGGTAAGTGCAGCCGCACTTGTCCCAAAATACTCAAGACTTACTTTATACATTTTACAGTTCGTATCCATTCTTGGGCCATCTTGCATTAACACCATTTGTTCTGTCCTCGAAATTTTTCTCAGTTTTCTAAGCATATTTCAAAAGCAGAAAGAATATTGACTCCATGACACTCCCCGCTCACTGAGACTTTGTCGAAGACTAAATGAAATTTGCGCTTACACCAACCGCTGGAGCCGCTAATAATCATTACCACAGCCACAGTCTGCGGCTCGAACAAACACTCGATCTAACGGTATGCAATAGAAATAAGTAGAATTTTGCGTGGAATGTAACATTTTCTCTTATTTTTGCGTAAAACAAGAACACTCATCTCAAAGCTGTCGCAAAAAATTGAACACAAATATGAACCAAGTTTTCTTCTTATGAAACTTTTTTTTATCTCTGTGTGAGCGAAGCCGCCCGGGATTGTTAGCGCTGTTTGTATCAATTCAATCCAAATAATGTTGGACTTATTTTGGTTGAATCTCTTTAAATCAGAAGTTTGTTTGCAGTGTTCGAAGCGCTAGTTAGTAGTTACATCTAGGCCATTATTTTCAGATCAAATTTTGATATTGGAATTGCAGAAATAGCCAATGGGCTGTTTGTCCGGGTTGTGCTTTTTTGTTTTTTTTTTTCTTCGGAAACAAATTTATCCATGATTCATCGGTAAGCAGTAGTATGCCCAGTAGTCTCGAGTAGTATGCCCACGATTTTAACTATCGGTGAAGGCTTGGTTTTTGAGTCGTTCACAAGATTTTAACCGCCTTCCAGTAATTTTCAATGAAAGTAGTGTTTTATTCTGTTGTCAATGTGCGCCGTACCCACGTAGGGTTGGTGAGATATTTCCCTATGTCGTTTTTGACATTTTTTGACACTCGTTGCAACAGTTTCAAGGACATCTTTAGTTGCTTCGCCATCGATCGAATACTTTCCCCTGGTTTATTATTTCCAGGCTGGTTTAGTTATTCTTCCAGGCTTTATTTTTGTATCAGGGATGACCATCAGTGCTCACTCAAACCTTCAATATCATTTACTTAACCGAAAATGCTTAGCGGTTGTTGGCTCCATTTTTGACAATTGAATAGTTAAGACTTGTAATGTTCGAGGGATTAGAGCGTAGGTGTAACCTAGCAGCTGCAGAATGAAGTTTTCAATCTACTTTCAAACGTCTCGTTAAGGCGACTGACTCACAAAGAAGAAATTACTTGATAATATGAACATTGTGACCTGCTTTTTTGTCGTTCCCCCAAAAAATGTCCGATTTTGAAAATATTTTTTTTTTCTAAACACTCTTGAGTTTAAAGGCCACTTATGCAAAAGCGTTGTAGGAGATATTTTTCAATCCTGATTAGATTAGCAGACCCAAAAGTTAATCAAAATTGCTATGAAAAGTTATAAGCCATGCTTACTCGATGGTTATTCGACAACTCGATGACTCGACAACGACAATAACTCGGTAACATGATAACGACAAACTCTATTACCAATTTTTAACCTCTGTTTGGAACCATTCTCCTCAGTTTTAAGACCTAAACTACTTTCAATTCAATTGCAAAGATTATTTGTCTTCTACTAGTGAAAGTAGAAAATGCGTACATTATTAAAACAGTTAATAAGCAATTTTCCAATTTGCAGAGAATATTTTTAAATGCCAATTTTCTCAGATGTATAATGTTTCAATAATTGCAGAAACTTTTGGCCCTCTCCTTACCCAAATGTGAGTAATCTAGTTTTAACGAATTGGTCCAAAACGCTTTTTTCTTCAATCCTTAATCTAATTTTCTTATGATGTGTCTGTATAAGTAAGTTGTGATTTACGTAGGACGTCCAACAGAGATTCCCCCACAAGGATCCAGACAGACCGTCGCAGCCGGCTTCAGTTGACCCCCGGGGAGATTATAAGATCACTGCCAAAAAAAATGTCTGCAATCTCGACATCCTTTTATACCTTTGACTGTGAATGACACTTAGTAACTACATTAACCAAAGGAGTGCAAATCTCTCTTTGAGATTTCACAGTATTTTGTATTGACGCAAGCGTGTGCCCAAAGGAATTCATTTGCACGCACAAAGGCTTTTTCGCCACATTCTTTCATATTCCTTGAACAGAATGAAACTGAACCGAATGAAAGTTCGCTAAGAAAGGATTCATATTGTTCTCTTCTGAAACAAAGTTAGATTATATTTCTCTTACCCAATTTAAATGAACTCAGCCTGCCATGGTCTAAGTGAATAGAAAACTTTTTTGAAAAAAAAACTTTGCTTTCAACTCAGCTTTGTGCAAAAAAAGTTTAGTCCTTATCTACCATGGGGCATTATAGGCTAAAACATAGGGAAGGATGTCGGAATGCGTCCAAATTAATTATCGAAGTGCTGAAGGGAATTTCGAATGCTTTCCGGGGACGGCATCCTTTTACTTATAAGTTTGTTTAACTTGCCACGCTCCTGTACACAAACTCATTCCCAGTAGATTTTCGCTGCATTTAGGATACAGCTGAGCATAAAAAGAACCCTTCAAACAATTTGCCACGGACGACGTTAAAGGGTTTACAACTACAAACTAATAAATGTTTCCACATGTGTTTACGCACTCACCGCCAATTTGCATACGAGGATATTTCCGAATTTCACCATGGGCAGAGTAAAATGTTCCCATGCTGTGGCTTTTACACTTGACCTGCGATAGTGGCAATGCATTAACGTAAATTATTGCAGATTGGTTGGACGGGCGTAAGGACTTGCATTTCTAATTATGGGGCGAGAGAAGTTAAATTTTGCTCACTAATAAATTATCGTATCAGCTTGTAAGGATAACGTTCGCACCGATCGCCATGTAAATCGTGGGTCGTTAATTCTATTGCGAGAAATAATGGGTAGTAAAGCTTTCATTTGGTTTGCATGCGATAACATATATGACCTGGAGCATGTTGGCGGTACGTTTTTCATTTTCTATCGTCCCACGAATCGTCAAGAGATAAGAGAAGAAAAATCGCAATAATAAATTTTCCAGCTTGCAGGCAGCGATTCCCACAATTCCCTTCAAGCAGTTTGAATTCAATGTAAAACATTCCAAACGTAGTGGCGATCAGGACTGTATTACGGCTTGGTCTATCAACTTGGACGGCATTCCTCAATATTCATTAAATACTTCCAAGGGGGATTTCGCCTCGGAATCAATAATTAAGTGCTCATATCGATGGGAAATCAATCACGATGTTTGCTTCGAGCGAGCGTAAGTGACTTTCGCATCACTGAGCTTTCTTATCATTTTCCCGACAAATTACTCACCAAATAAATGCGAAAAGATAAAGGCAGAACATGTTCAACATTGCGCATTTAGGCATCAATCTAAAGAATTTAATTACTTGTTGTTTTTGTAGAACGAATCAGTTGCTGCGTGTTGTTTTGCCTCTGCAACTGCTCCTACCTCGATCAGAATGCTTAGCAGTCGTTGAACATTAAACCATAGCACAAATAGTCGAACTATATATTCACTTCCCTCAAAGGCAACCAGGAACAACCCTGAAGAATAATTCTTACCACTTGCTCCAGCTGAGGACAAAGTTTTTTACTAATTTACGAAGAAACGCTTAGAAAAAATGAATTCCATTCAACGCGAATTATTTCTTCACTTGTTCACACCTTCAGCGAAGGAAGGCCAGAGTTCAATTGAAATTCAATTGTTGACTATAAAATAATGGAACTTCCACCGTTCACCTGTGACACACTTTAGACCATAGATGATAGCATAGGTTGCGAACAAGGCTGCATTCCCGCAAATATGAGGACTGCGAGGGCTTTGTTTGACACGCGGACACACAATTCAGAAAAGAAACCGATAAACCACCAAGTCGCCCCGATCAAATCTTCAAAATCAAAATTTTCTTTAACACGAATTGCTTCCAATGTTGCGATCTCAACTTCGGGCTTTATCTCAACAATTGAGGTCCATCTGCACTTGTTGATGGCACGAAAACAACTGAATTAAATAGGGCTGTTTCTGAATGGTGCTCTTCCTAGCGAGTCGACTTGTACTAAGCTTGCCAAAAGGGGTGTTAACATATCCTTCATTACCCTATCTGGCGAATGTCTACCCTACACCCAGCGTTTGGATGTTCCCCTTGATTGTGGACCAAGTGGAGTTGCGCACACTCCGCAACAGAAGTGCAATTGTCTCTTGCGTCCTCCATGAATTCAAGCGTGTCCCTCTTGCCAATTACCACCCACTTTTGCAGTCCAACAAGGAAGCAGCTCTGTAAACCGATGCCACGTGACTTCCAGTACTAACAATTTGCATAGAGGATGCAAGACTGCATGCGAGAAAATGTATTTCTCGGTTGGAGGAGAACCAGGGAAAGTTGTGTGGAACTTGTTTCTGGCTCATATTAAAGTGCGAATTTCAACATAAACTTTCAGTTATCACTTCAAGCATTTCTTGACTAAACGCGCATACCTTCGAATATTTCGGCTCTGCATTCATGCAATGAAGACTGTATTCGACTCCTTATGGCAGATTCCCACGCTTTTGATAGCCCATAAAGCATTACAACCCGACACATTTCGTGTGTTGCGTTTGAAACTAAATATTTGATGGTATGAGTTGCAATTGACCGAAATAGTTGGAACAATGAAGTGTAAAGCCAAGCACGCATTGAAACATCATTTTATTTTAATTTTGGGATACTGCACTTCTCAAATTGAGTTAAGTTTTCATTTAATGTTATAATTCTCGTTCGTCCGAAAAAACACCCTAACGAAAACAATAAGCTCATTAGCATCCTTTCATAGCCTGTATCAAGAATTTATGTAAACAGTTCTAATCGAAAATGTTCCGAAATTAATCAATTTCACGCAACGAATATCTTGAATTTTTATCAATCATTCAAAGGATAATTTGAATAAGTTGCGTTCTAGTTGCTTGCAGCTATCATGAGAAACGCAAGCATGTTCGCCCGAAGGCCAAAACTCCTGCGAACTCCGCCTCAAAGAGTAGCCAAACCTAATCAAGGCAACGAGAAAACATCGTGCAAGCAAACCTCCATCGAACGCTTTGCAACAGCGAAAAAGGTGCTTGTCCAAAACATCCCTCCTACACAAGGCGATGGAGCGAACGATACCAGAAGCGTAGTGGAGGCTTCGGGCAGTGGAGTCATCGACCCGAAGTGCCATTCTCCAGGGGCCATTAAAAGTCATATACTGAACAATGTGGGAGGCGAAACCAATGATGCTCAACAACAACAAGACCCTCCTGCTGACAGTATATCGAGAACTGCACCTGAGGACGACCTGATAACGAAAATAGCCGCTGACAGAAGTGAAGAAGAGCGTCTAACAAGGAACATAAGCGCTATAATAAAAGTGATGAGAAATTCAACAAATGTCCAAAAAATGTCAACAAGGGCATCAAAAATGGGATTGACGAATTGGAGGATCTCGTTGATAGGATCCAGCACTATCGCCGCAGGTGGCTACGGGCGGAGAGTGAATTGAAAGAGCTTAAAAGAATTCCAGAAAATAAAACTCCCTTCACCGAAAATGCTACTCCTCTCGTAAAAGGCAAAAGGGCGGCATGTAGCCCACTTAAACCCGACCGTAGGAAAAGGGCGAAGGGACCGATAACAGTCGAGACAGGAGACAACAGTCAAGGGGAGGAGAAAAATGATGGCTTTCAATTGGTGCGCTCTAAATCGCAACAGAAGGCTGCGAAGAAGATACACCAAGCGATAACAAAAGATTCCAAACAGGGCCCCAAAAGCAAGAAGGCACGAAACACAGCGCAATGCCAAAAAAGACCAGGAACAAGCAGCGCAGGGATGCTTTACTGATCAAACCTGCAGATGGGAGAACTTACGCCGAGGTCCTTAAGGAAATCAGACAAAATGTGGAACCCGAAAAAAACGGTGTCTGTATACGAACAGTAAGAGCGACCAGAACAGGCGGTCTCCTCGTAGAACTCGGAGCGGAATCCACCGACAAGGGACGGTTCGAGAGCGCTGTCAAGGACCTCCTGGGCTCTAAAGCTGTTATCTCGACTTTGCAGCCAATGGCGTCCTTGGAAATAAGAGACCTTGACTGCATTGCGGAGGCCAAAGAAGTAGAAGATTCAATTAGGTCAATTCTTCCTACGGCAGAGAGCTTTAGGGTAAGGCTAACGCCTACCAACCCTAGAGGACAAAGGGCGGCAATAATAGACATCCCAGAGAAAGACGCTGTGCAACTCCTGACCAAGGAGAAAATTAAAATCGGCTGGGTTGTGTGCAGGATACGTCGGAGGGTAGCCCTAACTCGATGCTACAAGTGCCTTAACTTCGGACACATCTCCTTGAACTGCAAGGGGCCAGATCGAAGCAAACTATGCTACAGATGTGGCACTTCCGGTCATAAGGCGAAAGACTGCCCAAACGAACCCAGCTGTATCTTGTGCAAAGATAAGGGATGGAAGTCTCAAGATCTAACTCACATTCCAGGAAGTGGTAGGGGCCAGGAGTTCAAAGAGGCACTAAGCAAGAAAAGAGCAAAGACATGATCCAAGCCCTGCAAATCAACCTACACCGTAGCTCAACCGCACAAGATCTACTAGACCAGGTTGCAAGAGAGAAAAAAGTTGACTTCTTGCTGATATCTGAGCCACACCACAACAAAAAGGAAGCTGGATGGTATTGTGATCGATCCGGCACCGCCGCCATCTGGGTACGTGATAGGGCTCTACCTACAGCTCGGACTTGCACCAGTGGAAATGGCTTCGTGCTCATTATGTGACCCGATTTGACATTCATAAGCGTCTATTTCACTCCAAATGAGTCAATTTCATGTTTTCAGAGCAGGCTCGATGAACTGGAGGAAGCTGTCTCGAGCACAGAAGGCCGAATCCTTGTTGGCGGTGATTTTAACGCCAAAGCGATAGAATGGGGAATGCCTCTGCCAGACTCGAGAGGAAAAAGAATCCTAGAAATGGCGGCTAGGAGGCAACTTGTCATCATGAACGTTGGGAACACACCAACTTTTCGACGGGGAGGCTGCTTGGGAACTATACCGGATGTGACATTTGCTTCGGAGTCCTTAGTGCCTAGGATGCACAGATGGAGAGTACTGGAGGACTACTCGGCGAGCGATCATCAGTACATTGCTTTCGCAATTGGCGACTGTGCTACTCGACGCGTAGCAACCCAACCCTCAACTGTAGGTTGGAATATATCTAAAATAGATGTCGACGCGTTCGCCGCAGCTCTTATGAGAGGTGAAACTATGACGGTAACGGGAGGAGCCTCAGCTGAAAACATGGTGAACTCCACCATGAGGCTCATCAAGAATGCGTGCGACTGCTCTATGCCCAGGCGACGGCCTCGACACAACAAGCCTGCTGTGTACTGGTGGTCGGCAGAAATCGCCGAAAAGCGGAGAGAATGTCACAAACTCCGCCGCGAATCTCAACGTTTAAGAAATCGAGACGAGTCACACTCCCGAACGCTGGCATACAGGTCGGCTAGAAAAGTTCTCCGTAGGTTAATTAACGAAAGCAAAGCTCGCTGCTGGCGCAACCTAGTTGAGGACATCGACAGAGACCCGTGGGGGCTGGGTTACAAGCTTGCCATGCGGAAACTAGGAGCTGCAAGGAGGCCCTGTGTCCTTGAAACGGAAAAAATGGACCAGATTGTTAGAGCGCTCTTCCCTATGCATCCTATTCGTCCCGATGATGCAGATATTGAATGTCTCGGAGAATGCCCACTTTTTACCGCCATCGAACTGGATAATGCGGTAAAAGCTTTAAAATCGAAAACGGCCCCGGGACCAGACGGTATACCAGCGGAAGTGATACAGCTTGCACATCAACTTTGTCCTGAAAAGCTGCTCACCACTTTCAATGCCTGTTTGCGGCAGGGCGTGTTTCCAAATTGCTGGAAAGAGGCGAGGCTCGTGCTGATCCACAAGGGGAAGGGGAACGCGGAGCAACCATCTGCATATCGGCCCCTATGTATGCTGAATGCCGCTGGGAAGGTACTCGAGAGGCTCATTCGAGAAAGACTTGGAGAAGCCATTCGAAATGCCGGGGATATGTCTCCTCGGCAGTACGGCTTCAGGGCTGGTCGATCCACAATTGGTGAAATAGCAGAGGTAGTGAGCGCGGTCCAGCAGGCAGAAGCCCACAATCATTACTCGAGACGAATAGTACTGCTCATAACTCTAGATGTGAGAAATGCCTTCAACTCTGCCAGATGGACAGATATTCTTGGTGCTCTGGAATATTTCAGGGTGCCGAGGTACCTGATGCAGATATTGAAAGACTACCTCAAAATCGGAAACTCATCTATGATTCGGTGGGAGGTCGGCAAAGAATTGATTTGACATCAGGGGTCGCGCAATGTTCCGTTCTGGCCCCGGACCTCTGGAATGTCTCGTACGATGAGCTTTTGAGACTGCAGTTACCGGAGGAGTCGCGCCTGGTTGGCTACGCAGATGACGTAGCAGTACTAGTCACCGGACATACTGTCGGACAGACGCAGCTCAAACTGGACGCGGTAATACGCCGAGTGAGCAAGTGGATGACAGACCGTGGGCTTAGCCTAGCGCTGGAAAAGACCGAGGTTGTCGTCCTCACAAAGAAGCGAATCCCTCGTGTTATGCCGGTTCGTGTAGGGGGAATGATCATCGAGTCAAAAGAATCAATCAGATACCTTGGCTTGATGATTGATTCGAAGATGAGTTTTTTCGAGCAGGTTCGAGCTTCAGCAGATAAGGCCTCCGCGCGGGTATCGGCGCTAAACCGCATTATGGCCAACACGCAGGGGCCAACCTCGAGCAAAAGACGTCTACTGATGAGTGTAATGGAGTCAGTGCTCTTGTATGGCTCCGAGGTCTGGGCTGATGCTCTTAATAAAGAGACGTACCGAAGGCGTCTGGCACAGGTGCAGAGGCAAGGAGCTTTACGGATAGCCGCTGCATACCGCACTGTCTCTGAACCTGCAGTGCTGGTAATCTCGAGGGTGGTTCCAATTAAATTACTTGCTGACGAACGGAAACGTGTATACTCACGTAGGGGGGAGTCGGCGAGAGAAACCGTCAGCCGAGAAGAACGGAGAAGAACCCTTATCTTATGGCAGCAAACATGGGAAAACGAAACGCGTGGCAGGTGGACCGCACGGCTGATAAGTGACTTGGGGCCGTGGTTCTACAGAATGCATGGTGAGACTGATTATTATCTGACGCAACTACTCAGTGGTCACGGGTATTTTCAGTCTTACCTGTATAAGATGGGAAAAACACCATCCCCAACTTGCGTGTTCTGCCCAGGGATGACGGATGACGCATGCCACACGTTCTTTACGTGTAATAGATTTACAAGACTCCGTTCGCATCTCTCGGAGAAAATTGGCGTAATTTCCCCAGAAAATCTAACGGGAAAAATGATGAAATCAAAGGACAATTGGAACTGTGTGTCACATTACGTACGGACAGTACTCATTATAAAGAAGGACATAATAGATCGCTTGGCGAGGGAGGGAACATCTCTGTAACGCAATATTATAGTTACTAATTGCAATTCCTTCCTATCCATCCGTGAAGAGAGTTTTTCCTTAGCCTGAAGACATCGCTAAGCGATGATTAATGAGGCCTAGTCCGAAGTAATGTGACAAACAGTTCCAGGCTAGGTTCTCGGTGTGACAGGGGAGGTGTTTAGTCGGTAGTCCGGTAGCGGGGGAGTCCGACACTCAGGGCGTAAATAGCCTTCACCTCCCAAAAAAAAAAAAAAAAAAAAAATCATGAGAAACGGTCGAAAATTTAGTTAGGAAATATTGAAGAGAAGTAAAGCTGGAAACTTTTCCTTTGTAATTCTTTCTAAAGTGTTCTGCAAGGGCTTTTTCCAATACGTTATTGCGGGACCCGTGCCTTTGCAAGTGAAAGTGCTCCACCTAGAACTCGTATTCCTATCAAACTACCAAACGAGAATTTGGTCTTTTGGTCGGTCAAGAACACTTCAATACACTGAAAATGTGAATTTGTCACATCTACTGACAAAAATGGAATGCTCTCACAAAAACTACCAAGTATCACCTCCAACCTTATCGCAATTAAAAATCGGAACCCTTTTTAAAATGAAATTTTCTTGGGCAGAATTATTTGATATGAGTAAATTTAAGGTTATTTTTAATACTTAAGGAGACCCATAAAAATCTCTCATTCTGCATTCAACGTCGGTTGGAAACCTCAGGTTTTCTTCAATTGACATGTTGTTTACTGACGAAGGAATCTACTTATGCTTCAAATCCTGGTCGACCTTGGCTACAATCATCTGTACAACAGCGTTCTTCTTCGAATAAATGTTACCGTCTGTAGATAGCTCAAATGTACTAATCCAAATGACGTTTGCACTTCCACCCTTTCACTTACGGTCTTAAGTACTCCAATTTGTCGCGAAAATTTGTATGAGAGTTTCGAAAATTGTATGGGCACGTGCAGACATTGTCAGGGAAACAGTTGTAATGTCACCGGGATTTCGTTTTGATTTCATAAAAAGAATACGCTTGTACTCATGCGCTAAACGTCAAAAAAGCCGCATTATACGTATGGCTACTGCCATCAAAAGCATGACAATTCCACCAAAGCCAGTCTGAATGAAAAGCAAGAGGGAGGCACTTAATTAGGCTGTTTAATGGTTTAACACTAGCACTAACGCCAACACTCCAAACAAACTCCCCATTTAAAGTTATTTGACAAAAATAAATGACAAAATCTCTAATTTGATTGGCCGGCTTCCTCTAATTTTTACGTAAAACGAGAATATCCTTTTGTGCATCGCATACAATTTTATATTATTGGAAATAACTTTGTTTCTAGGCAAAAGTAATTCCTAATCTGTCAGCAATAAATACACAAGTCATACGCGAAAAGCATTTATTGCCTTCGAGACTACAGGTCAATCTTTGCTAGAAGGCTGAATATGGGGTCAAAGTGAAAATGATCCAGTCAACCTATTTCATATAGTTCACCACTAAGATTTTATACTCTACTGATGACATGTATTTGACATTTCCTTATTTGACTTCAGTCTTTCGCTGAGTGCTGTCACCTTTTGCACATTTATAGTTTTGAGCAAGTTTTTTTTTCGAAATGGGTCGCCATACGACATACGAAGAACTTCTAGAAAGAAGACTACATATAATTCAACGATTTAAAGACAATCGCATCGGTAATAAGGTTCGAAAAAGTCCAAAAAAGGGTGACGAACGGTGTTAAGTAGACATCATCCGAGATACCCGTAGCTTAGTGCGCCGAAAATTTGTGTACACGTGGAAACGGCCTTGGGTATCAATGTCTGCGCCGAAACAATTATAATTGGCCTGAGAAAACATGGATTTAACAGACGCTCCTCAGGAGTAAAACCATTAATAAGTGCGAAGAATCAGCCACGTCGGCTACAATTTCCTATTTTATTCCCAGGTACAATAGCCCATCACCAGGCTATAGGGCGTTCAGTAACAAGAAGTTAATTCGTTTCAACCAGATTTACTCACCCTTTTAAGTTGCGGGAAGCTTTCAGCAGTGATGCAACACTTGTTTTGCCAACACAAATACCTCAGGCGAACAGAGTGGATCCAATATGTGGTGTGGCAACAAAGATTCAAGAAATGGGTCCTGCGAACTTCTTCTTATTCCCACTATTATTGACGTATGAGGACTGACTAAGAGGTCTCAAAGGCTACCGCAGTGTCTTATAAGAAGGTCTCTGTCAATATGTTTCAGAATGCGTATCACGACTGGAATGAACACAAGCCCCGTTGGTCTGACACAAAAGTAGCCTCTTTCGAAAAATTTAAACAAGTTGTATCTGAGTGCCTTTTATAGATTTTCTTTTTTTTAGCCCATTCAACTGTATTTTGGAATAGTCCATGCGTCTGTCTCAACGAAATTTATTGAAGAAACTTTCTATAACTATCACCAATTACCCCAACTGATCAGTTTCACTGATCATTCACACAGCATCGCAATGTCAAACTTCCTAATACGCTAATGGCTTTATATCTTTATTTTTTCTTATGAAAATATACCTTGCCCTGACTTTTTTTGTAATTTTCTTGAACTCTTTCAAATGTCTACACAAAAAGTCAGCCAGATGTCCTTTACGATTTCAATTTTTCCCACATCGGAATCTTATTACGTCCATTTAAGCTTTTTCTACCTATCCTTTTTACGAAACTTACCTATATGCATCCAAACCGAGCTCATCTTACCCACACTATTTTTATTCTTTCATAATTTTTTTTCTCCCACTTTATGGACCTTTACAGTTTAGTGAATTCGAATAGGTCATAGGGGCCCTGATCTTGGGAATACAATCTGGGAATCGAATGGCACAAGCCAATAAATATAGTTAGGTCCTCAGCAACTTCTCTAACGGTGAATTGACGATTTGCTATTATTTTTTCTTCACTTTATCAATGTTTTCGTCTATTGTTGACGTGCGTGGTCGTCCGGCACGCCGTTTCGAAGTAATATCTTCGCCGACTTTTGAAAACATTTTGTACCAGCGAAAAACCTTGTTTTGGTTCGAGATAGTTTCACCATATGTCATACTATTCGATCACAGTTATTTTTACAGAAACTATGATACAGATTGATTAATTATTCGGAATAGACAGAAGTCGAAGACAAGCCAAGTTGTTGCTGTCAAAGTTGCTGTCAAAACTGACATGAACTGAAGATTCAAAATGCCCGAACTTGCCAGCATAAGTGAGAGGCATGAGTGTACACATAACGCCATAAAAATATCGGAAATCGAACATACGAAGCCCGCAGAAATTAGATTCGCATTATGTCTAAAAGCTGATTTTTGAAGCTATAAAATTTGTAGTTTTGTATTTGTGGTATATTAAATGTAATTATGAGGTTTCGCGTAGCCCGAAGATTTAAAATGATTTGTTTGCTCATTATTATTTCCAAACTTTAATCGAAAAATGATCCTTCTTCTTAACCTATTCCTCTAAAACCTCTTTTCATTCCTCCGAACACAAACGTATCGTCAGCTACATCGTCAATGATCTGAACATATTTCATTCTCCCATGACGTCTGCCTTTTTCTAAAGTCATTTTCTCCAAAGTATACCAACACACATGACGAGATAAATCATCAAAGCACAAAAGCATTTTTCAATTGCTGCGAAACGATTCAAAACAGGATATTATTTTAGCATCAGCACCATTAACAATGTTGATTGCTCTGCAAATAAGCAATACAATTCCAGTGCTTTTGATCCTTTCTAAGCAGAAATTGTTCAACATGCATCGGACCAACAGCATACTCGATACGAAATCCTCCTTCTAGCCTTAACTATGAACCCATCAATACTGATATGTATCCCACATCTGGTTAGAGTTAAGTGAAATAAAGCATGCTCTGAATTGTTAATATTGACCTCTCCGTAACGTACAGGATTCACTGTCTCTTGTTACAAATCTGCAATGTGTAGTAAGACAGTGCCATTCATAGAAATCGAAAAAGAATGTGAATTGTTTCCTACTAACACGTTATGTCTCTCCTCATAAAATGGTTGATTTATGATAAGCAACCAGTGTGTCATTGTTGTAGGACTAAACCGAAAGGACGTACGCAGTGTAGGATGTCTGTGGTATCAGATAAATCAAAGAAATGAAGTAATTGGTGATTGGTAGATATGTTTCTGGCAGATTGATCTATTTTTTGCCATTTATTTCTACTCTAAGAAAGTGTTCTTGTAACGAACAAGGACGAGGATCCTTTGTTACATCTAGGAATTGTTTGACGCTGATTTCCCGGTTTTGCTTCCCTTGAATTTTTCTCGTTCGTTTTCTAGTGAATATCATCTGTTAATTGCTAGGCGGGCTCCAACATGTGATGCATGTATGAAACGTGGCCTATCCTCGTCGTCAATAACCAACACATACATCCAGTTCACATTTAATCCTTTCCTATCAGAAAATCTAAAACCTTTAATATCCTTTCCTATCAGAAAATGTCGACAGAGACATTCATGCGTTTGACACGTCTGAAATTTCTTTAATCTCTTGTCTAATCACGAAATATCGATTCGAATCTTTTGAGTCCTTCAGCATCCAAATCAACTTGACCGTGAAGGCGAGCCATCATTGGTGTCACGAAAAAAGTATCGATTCGATGGAAATGCTCGGGTTTATGCTCACAATCAATAACATTTCAATTGAAGAATCATCGCATGTTCCAGCCATCAATATTCTTGATTTTCGTTCAAATGCTTCCTTTGCCATCGTCCCACAAGGAGACATCTGAGAGATTTCAGATAACATTAAAAATGCAAATAAATGTTTTCTATTTATTCGTTAAGTGTGACATAAGAATGATAGAGATGACGTACTTGAGAAAACTTTCAAGTCCGCTGATTTTTCTTAATCGAATTCGGGGCTAAGTGAAAAGGATGAACGATTTTATGAGTTTGCTGATTTGATATTCGTGCAAAGCACCGACAAACTTTGCCTACCATTAACTACCGCATTGAAGAAAAAAACGTGTACTGCATTCAGAGCCTTCCCAAACCTCTAATCAAAAGTTGAAAAAGTTCGTTTTGACAGGAAGGACTAGGTATAGTCAATCCCATATTGATTATTTTTAAAACAGATTAAGATTTCCTCCAGCGTATTGGTGTGCAATTGTTTGAAATGGACTTTGTTGAAAAGTATTTAAGTTGGTCCCCTGCACGTCATTAGTAATCAATCCAACAATTTAAAGCTTACGGAGCCGCGAACTGGACATTGTGTCCCGAAGGATGTGAGGAGTTTGATGTGCGAAAGAAAAATTGACATTTATGTGAAGTGATAGGTTCTGATTATTTATTGATCAAGCGACGCAGATTAAAACTTAAGATACAATAAGGTGAGGCTGCCATGTGAGAGCGAGATACCGAGTCTCGCACGTCAACTAGCACTGCACTCCAATATACCAGGCACCAAATACAAGAGAAGGAAACTCAAAATTTCAAACGTCAAATTGGTTGTTTATGTGTAGTAAATGAAGTTTTCTTGGTTTACAGCGCTTACTACGATATCAAACGAGAGGAATAATAATTGAAATAGAAGAAATAAAGATTGTATTTTTTGTCAAAAACGAAGGTATCGAGTTTGGTTTATCTTCTTAATTATTTCCAAACTTACAGCAAAGTTACAAATGAGAAAAGTCAAAACCCTCTCGCAGTATATACGAATGTTATGAAAAAATGAAAAAAAAATTCCTAAAAAACCGTCGCTCGCATTAGCCTTCCCTTCGGGTTAGAAAAACCCGTCTTTTGGCAAGCAACAGGCGAAAAACGAAAAACCTCCCAGTATAGTATGAGAAACAGATTCATTAACCTTTCGTTCTATGGTAATTGTTTTTCCACTGACTCATATCAGGACAGTTCGCATTTTCTCTTCGATATAAACGATATCGACAGTTCTCTTTCAACATAAACGATATCTCTTTCAATTCTTAGAAGTGAAGAAAGCGTATTATGCATCGTCCACAGTACCCTCGCAAAACAGGCAGTAAGGTGACTGCAACCTCTAAATTAATTTTAAGTAATATCCTTATTCGCGAGAGTAATCACTTTCCCTCGTTGAGGCATGGCTTAAGGTGCCGGCTTAGGTGCGCATATCCTCGTCTCATACTTTGATAAGTCATCATTTCTGCCATGGAACTAAAATCCTTCTTTACTCCTCTCACTAAGTAGCATCTTCAACATCTTCTCTTCAACACTAACAAGTCATGCTTCGCTCTTTAGAAAACTGAAAGTCGCGATATATAGCAACGCCGGTTTAGAAACAGAATTGATGCAACGAAAACTGGTAGAGCGTCTTATCTCAGCACCTGCATCTACCGACTCCAAGTTTATAAAGTACAAATGCTTCAACCAGCAACCTAAGGAAGTATAGAAGAATCGATTCTAGTGCAATCATTAACACTTGTCACTTGGCAGTGACGGGTCGGAGATGCAATGGAAGCACAAGCTGAGTCTTTTGTAGTTTCCGTTGTTACAAAGGTATGACTTGACAGTCAGTAGTCAGAATGGCATATGTCAGCACGAATTGTAAACACAAATACAGTCGAACTTTTACCATGGCACATTGCACACAAAAGAACATGCTGAAATTGTAAAAATTTATTTTCAATACAACTCCTGAGTTAGTCTAACGCAACGTACGTATGGAAATAAATATCACAGAAGAAATATGTCAGAATTGAAGATAATTTGATGTCCACTGGCTGTAGTCCATTCAGAAGGTTATTTGACAATATCAAGGTCAAAGGTTCAAGCCCGTTGACATTAGAGTTCAGATGCTATTGGAGATAATTGAAGATAAATTGCAAGTGATGGGTCCCTTTGCCACAGTCTTGTAGCATTCACCTATGGCCAAGTAACCCACCATTGGTTACTAATATTGTGCCAGAGAGAAGAGAACGTCTGCTCAATGATGAGAAATTCGGTGAAACCTCTCTCTAAGACCCACTTTCACTTACGGAAAACACAAAACCGTGACAGACAACAGCTTCTATTCTACGGCGCCATAAAGTGAAGGGTCTATTCCAAAGAAGAATATGCACAGTGCTAACCTTACCACTGTAACTTCTAGCGAGCAACAATCAGCCTAGCAAGGCTCGAAGAAGATGGGCCACGCAGAAGCTGAAAGCCTGGCCATTTTCACTTTGGCTGAACAGATTAAACTGAAACTAAAACCAACGATTCCTAGGATCAAAGAAAAGTGGCTGACGCAAAAGATCACTGCAATTATATTAGAGATGAAAAAGTAGAGCAATCCTAACAAATATTAAAAACGGAGAACTTGAAAATCCCTTCAAAATGATACAGCAGTAGCGGCGTAAGAACCTAAAGGCAAGAGGGCGAGTAGAACAACTGAATCAAACACAACCATCTGGGAAAACCATCTACACTTTAGGAAGGGGAAAAGCAAGGTATACAAGACTCTCGGGTTGGACATCGAGGAAAGAGAAAGTGTTCCCGAAGCAGTTCAAATAAGAAGATAAAGGAGAAGCTGATTTTAAGATTATACGAACTTTGAACGAAATTGCCCGAAAAATAGAGACAGCTTCAAAAAATAAGGCAAAGGTAGGACTAAGATAATCCTTGCTTCACAGATATTTCTGTACCAAAGGTTAATCAGAACAGCTGGTACCGACAGCCTAGAAGGAAAAAGTTGAGGTACTGTTCGTATGCGAGCAACATCAAAACGACCCACAACTTTCTCTCCAGCAGAAGGGGGCTCTTCGAACCGAAAGCAGTGACAGGCGAGGAAAAAGAAAAGTTGCCCGATGCAATATGATCAACAGTTTGAAGTTGTCTTCTCAGGGTGACCGGGAAGATATTTGGAGCGTATTATAGTAGATTTCGGTTACTAGGAGTCCATCACACAGGACGTATATAGACTTCACTTGTCACAAACAAAATAAAAGAACGTGTGCCTAACTCAACGAACTACCCCGTAAATGGAGAGAAAAATGATTGCACACTATACTTGTACTGAGAACGTCGCCATTTTAAGTACCATATACGGCCCTGCCTCTCTCGCGTCCGGCTAGAGTTCTATATGCCATATATTGTTGTCACCCCTGTCACGACAAACCACTCGTTTCTGTCAGTAATACTGGAGGGAAAAATTCTGAGGTGCTATGACATGAATTCAATTTATTCGTTTTGCAAATTTGGCAATTATATTCTATTCTTTCTTAATGTTAACTTAATTCTTGAACTCGAATGTTTCTTCTTAGGCAATGCAGTAATTTTGTTCCAATTATTTAGAAACATTTTATAGTCGAAAAAGTATTGAGGCTTTTTTGTCACTAGATGGTGTTCGTTGCCATATATCGGGCAATACCAATCAGATTGAGTCAAACTGACATGCGTTTCAAAGGTGACATTCCAGTATATAATTTTTATATGGACAATTTTTGCATCGTCATTCTTGTCAAAAGCTGAATTCATTTAAAAATGAGTGAAATTTAGTTTTATTTTACAATATCACTACGATCAAGGTGAGAATTCATCGCAGGCCCGTTAATAAACTTTTAGTGTATACGGTTAAGATATTTTATCAAAAGGCACACCCAAGAGATGGTTCGCTCGCTTTCGTCCGGGAAATTTTGATGTCAAAGTAAACCCCGCTTAGGTCGACCAATCACATTTGCGTAAGGCTGGATACACCAAGAAGCTCGAAGTTTTTGTGAAGCATAAATTAACACAAAAATATTTGATTGACCGAATTTCCAATTGCGAAATGCTAATAAAACGCAACGAAATCGAGCCATTTGTGAAGCAATTTATTACGGGCGATGCAAAATGGGTAAGATACGAGATTGTCGTTCGAAAAAGATCATGGTCAAAAAAGATGAATCATCACAAATGACTTCAAAGTCAGGATTGACACCAAATAAGGTTATGCTGTGTGTATTGTGGGATTGAAAGGGATGAGGTGCTAGAACCTTGCTAAACACTCAATTTGGCTCTGTACTGTCAGCAATTAACCAGATTGCAACAAGCAATTAAAAAACCCTGTCAGAATTGATCAATAGAAAGGGCGTTGTCTCCCATCATGACAATGCCAGACCACACACATCTTTGATGACCCGGTAAAAATTGACTGAGCTTGGCTGGGAAGTTCTGATGCATCCACAGTATAGTCCAGACTTTGCACCATCAGAACACAATTTGTTTCGGACTGTCAAAATCACTTGGCCAAATTTTTCGCCGATAAACTAAAGAAGTTCTACAGAGATAGAATTATGGCTTTACCCAAAAAATGGCAAAAGTTCATAGATGATAATGGAGAATATGTACTTAGATAAAATCCATTTCAAATAAAAGAAATATTCAATCGAAAAATGACAAAAAAGTCTCAATACTTATTTGACTGACCAATATATAATGTTTACCACGACATCGTTACAAATTTAAACTACCATAAATTTAACAGTAACTTTAAAAACCAAGCTTCAACATCATCCGCTGCGCTCAGTAGTGGTTTAACAGTGATCATGTTGAGAGTGATGATTTGAATTTAGAACGCGCAACATATGTTATTAGAATCCGTAGAAAACTCCATGGGACAAATTATATGAAGAAATGTAATGGCGTTCCGATGGACGTTTTTGAAAGCTTTGGTTCAGACAAAGAACAAACCAAAAATAATTCGAGATCGTAGATGAAATGTACAACGCATTAATGATGTGTAGTACGCGTTGGTTGTGAGAAAGCAATCGAAAATTAGGAATCAAGATTGCATTCAGTCCAACGATACCAGGAATTTTCCTATTCCTTATAAAGAAAAAATCAATTCTTCTTTATAAGGAATAACAACCTCATGAATATTATTGATAGTTATCATTTGATTGTAATTTAAAGTTTTGACGTCCTGAACTGTAAATAATATTATAATTTGATTCCATAAAGTTTAAATCTTAAAATAATACTTCCAAATTAAACGCTTGTTTGCGCTTCACCCATTGAATTAAAATTAATATATACAGAATATTCAGTTAATGTATGCAGAATATGCACATTACAATGCACACATGCTCAACACATTTTTGAAAACAATAAACACTCTCCAATATTTTCACGCCTACCATTTAATAAATGTTTCAGATGAAAGGAAAACAATTTTTCGTATAAACAGCAAATATTTTGTTGGATGCGTTTTATTAAAATAATAAAATTTGTTAAAAACTTCCATTGTGAATTACAAATGTCAATTTGCTTGTATAATTTATTGTTTCGTTGATAGCAGTCAGGATAATTAAACTTCACGTTGAAATCCTTTTGATGCGGGAGTTTGAAGTTTCGCAGTTATCCCTTTTGCAAGGACATTCGTGTTTTGAATGAGAGAAGTTGACTTTTTTTCAATTGTAGAAGAGCTTTTCATGAAATTCGAGATGGACTTTAACAGGATTCTAACTTGAACTTTCGTAAAATTCAGAATCCTATATAAAATATAACACATACGAACATTTGTAAAAAATTTACAAAAAATGAGCATTTCTTGTGAACCGAGTATTATCCTTGTCAGAAGATTTGTATTTTGTAGAGCTTCAGACATGATGCGATGCTGATGCGATTCCGTGCTATTTTTAACGATCAGGAGATTTAAAGGCAAAAATAACACGTCGGAATGTCTGACTGTTTTCTGAGAATTTTATAAAAACAAAGCATTGGAATGTGGTCAATATTTCAAAACCGAAATTTAAATATTTAACGATTTTTAAATGCTCTTAGCCTTAGCAGAAGCGTAGGCAGAACCGGAATGAAGTCCTTTGCCAGGAAAATTTAAATCCCTAGCTTGATTTTCCCCCAGATAATATCTGCGAATTATTCTGACTTCAAATTTCGATTAAAGGTTAAATACGCAAAATCGTGTTAAGGAATCAGATCTTCCTTTGAGTCTTTGTTTCATTAGGGAGCTTTCTCGCTTATTTCGGATCCGGGATCTGGGATCAGAGAATTATTTCAGATCTTAAATCAATTGAATGTTGAATGCAAGAAATTGGATAAACAAAGCGTATCTTTCTTTGACTCCTTTGTTGACGTTATTGAGTTTTCTCTTCATAAGTTGGTAGCCAGATCTTGATATCTCCCTCATGTTGGGCTAATCTTGATATCTCCCTCATGTTGGTTATTGAGTTTTCTCTTCATAAGTTGGTAGCCAGATCTTGATATCTCCCTCATGTTGGGCTAAGACTCTGATCCCAATGATCGCATTGGGAGTTAAAGTCCGCATGGCCCTTAGATTCTATGTAAAAATAGTTGGATTAGAATCCTTGCTCGAAATATAGTCCATAGTCCATACTTCTATATGAAGTATCCTCCATACGACTCGAGCTACAAACCTCAACCGTGGTGGTATATCCTGGTACCACGGTTAAACGGATTTTATCTATCTGGAGAATGATTTAGTTCATTAGGTTTCGGCGTATCGTATTAAGGAGTACATACAAACAAGTGGGGAATTAGTGAGGAGTTGCCATTACAGCGTCAGGATTGCCTTTTCCTAGGCAAGAATTACATGTGAAAGTAAAATAAAATCGCTGGTGTGCGGAAATGGGCTTACGTAAGAGTTGCAAATGGCTTAACTGAATAAGTCAAGCTAATTTTTTTTTTAAATTTTTAGCTTGCATTTTGTCCCAGAAATCCAAAGGTTTAGAGAGTTCCTTAAAACAAGATGCCCTTTCCTATGAGTAAAATTACGTCCCGTACTCTGCTCTCATTCGGTCTCCTATACACGATCCACCTCCACCTAATTGACGGTCAACTAAATTATTAAGTAGCGAAAGGTGCCACCGTAAGGTCCGACCCTAGCTTAATCAATATTGAAACAGAAAGGGGTGGAAGCAATGGTTTATGGAGCCTGTAGCCCAGAAACACCAGTGGAACTTCCACTTCTACCAGGTAAAGTACTGGACGTAGCAGTTCTCTCGGTGAAAACTTCTGCACAAGCAGTCTATCCAAACCCAGTCTTCACCACTTCTGTAAAAATATCAAAATTCGTACATCACCTTTTTCCTAATTTTCTACTTAACCATATCTTTGATGAATACTTTTTAGATAGTTTTTTCCGTGTAGTGGAAGTTGTAAAACTCGTCCTCGTTAAGGAGAAAAGGAATTAAGGCCGAAATACAATACTGCGAAACGGCGATGCGAGAGCGCGACGAGAGTTTTACAGCAAATGTCAACCCGTTACCATAACATGCGTTTGTATACGACATCGTACAATGATTGCGATGCGTTGATGCGAGGCGAGAAATATTCGGAAAAACGAAAATTCCTCGCAACGAGGTGCGTGACGTTTGTCAGATGATTGATGTCGCTTAAATCAAATTTGAAATTTAAAAGCCTTAATTAATTTTTAAGTAGGAGGTTTATTCGTGATGAATTTTGAATGAAAATTTCGTGCATTCTTGTTGACGCTATTATTTGCCAAATGAAGCAAAATTCCAAATTCAAAAATTTTGAAAAATCAAAAATAACTTTAATCAAAGTTCATTCAAAACGTCAGCAATTTGATATTTGTCAGATGAACATTATTCTTCCTAGCATCGCGTGCATTGTAAATTGAATGTGTTGCGCGATGACGTGCGAAAATCGCATCGCGCTAACTCAGCGCCGTCACGCATTATTGTATCTAGGCCTTCACGAGAAGAGATTTTGTTGTGCAGGCGACATAAACACAAACAAAAAGGAAGAAGAAAAGTCTCTCAAAAAAATTCTCAGTAGAAAGAAAAACAAAAAAAAATTCTTGGAATGCTTTTAAGGAAAAATTTTCAGTCAATATGATTCACTTGTTTGTTGTGAACAACTAGCTATAAGAAGCAGGGTAAAGTGTTGAGTAATTAGACTAAATCAGAAATGTGAAGTATCGATAAATGGAGGCTAATCCTGAATAGTGAAGTATCGAGTAATAGAGAATAATACAGAATTGTAAAGTATCGATTAATATAGAATAATTCAGAATTGTGAGGTATCGAGTTATAGGGAATAATCCAGAATTTTGAAAATCACCGTAGCACAATTCAACCGCTCAAGGAAAGTTCTGAAATCAAGCAGAGGTGGTCAGAATCAGCGCAGCAGAATTTCATTGAAGCCCTGAAATCAAGCTGAGGTGGAGATTTGTGTTGAAGGCAGCAAAGATAGTCAGAATAAGGGCATCAGAATTCGCGGAAGTTGAATATTTTATTGTTATTTGCTTTTCTTTTTTTACTTATTAAATAATTTCTATTTATCTACTATATTTCCACTATAATTTTTTTTTTTAATGAATCATTAAGAATTTTCCATGTGTATGACGTGGAAGCATCAGTGCTTTCATCATATCCTTAAATCCCCACACCCGCGCTGTGAGCTACTCGGTTAAAAGTAACTTCCTTCGGCCACCATTATGTGGCCTTTGTATTCTCAAAAAACTAGTCTTTTAACCTTGTTGTTTTTTTTCGCCGCAGGTGTGACCTATCGTTGTGATAAATACATAACAATGAGCGACCGCGAATCTACAGACTGAGGAAGCTAGTTCGTTCCCAACTTATCCCTGGGTATAAGAAATTCATTTAACATCTTTAAATGGGTGGCCATTTATAAGCCCTGAAACCCATTTCTTCGTTTCAGATCTGATCTGATTCTGCTTCTTCGCAATTATCTGATGAATCACAGTCCGAAAAACTAAAATCGTAGTAACATCATATATGTGCCAGTGATCCATCATCAATCCAGATCTGTGAAATGTCTTCTACCACGAGCTGTTGAAGGGGAAATGTCAAATGAGTGACAATTAAACGTCAGCGCAGATGATATTATGATACTATTTCCTTCGCTCAGAATCTATCAAGCAAAAGTCAACTGGTCATCTTTCAAGGGATCCTTAGGTTAGAAATTTTCAAAAAAAATACATTTTTTACTGATATTTGCTCTAAATACAACTAATAATACCATGTCAAAGATTTTTGTGTGATATAAAAGTCTTAAATTAGTTGTTAAGGGAGAATTACATACATACTATGATAAGTTTGTACATACATTTTACATGAAAAAGTGTGGAAACTCAAATGAACCGAATTTTTCAAAATCACGTTTTTCGAGTTCCCGGACATTAGTAAAAAAACTATTGGGCTGACTACTCTGAATTTTCTCTATGTTCTTTATTACATGTCTGGCTATCGCGTGAACTACGATCGTCTTGATCCATCTGTTTTCCATCCGAGTTTCTAACATCAAAGTTCGACTTTTTTCCAATCGCCGCCATTTTTTAATTTTCAAACAAAGACTAATAAAGCCCATCATTTAGTTATTTTTAGCAAGGAGTAATTTCCGTTTTTTCTCAGATGTTTCAAACTCGAAAATAACGTTCGCCATCAATTTAGGGATTTTTTGTCTGTCTACCGAAAGTGTTAATAAATATCTGTGCGAATTCCCAAAATGATATCTTTTTTCCGTCTGTGAAGAAAAAACAATCGGGAAAACAAGTTTCTTTTTTTAAATTGTAACCTTAAAGTCCTTAAATCTGGTAGCAAAAAATTGTCATCCTGATAGAGAAACAGTTATCTAAAGCATAGCGTTAGCACATGCAGCGCCAACACTTTGACATACTCCAGATCGAACAGTACTTACCCAAAATAAATGAAACTTTGTTGGGGTCAGTAAATTTTCTCTCATATTTACATAAAACGAGAATACTCATCACAAAGCTTTCGCCGCAGAACACACAAAAGCTGCTTGTGTTGTTTCTATCTCTCTCTAAGCAAAGCTACTCGGAAATATACGTGCTATATGTACTATGCCTTCCGAAAAACGCATGAGTATCGGAGATTCGTGAATAGAATCGAAACTACATGTTAAGTATCTGAGCTTGGTGATAGACTTCAAGTTGAATTTTTCGGAACAAATCAGGACAAGGGCTTATAAGGCTGTCGGTGGGGACGCGGCTATTAGCTGACGGATGCTTAGTATTTTGGTGCGATTTACACCAATATACACTTACTTATTTAAAAGGTACCTTTTGGAGGTTGTTATACAGTCGACGCTTCCATGACATGTGCAGGAATGTAGTGAAGCTCTCAACAAGGAGCCGCATCTAAACGGATTCCACAAGTGTAGAGACAAGGAGTTCTGCGGATCGTATTCATCTACCGGACAAACTCCTAGTCAACCGTTTTGATATTCGAAAAAAATGGAGTCACATCCCAACTAGAGAGCGTGAGAAGTCAACATATAATCAACGCCACCCAAAATCCAGGATTGACTTGATTAGACCGTAGGTCTTATCCCAAGGATCTTTTAAAGAACTAATATTTAAACAGTACATGAACGAATTTAGCAATCTGAAAAGTAGTCTCATAACAGAAAATCGATTGGTATAAATAATTCTTAAAACTCAATTTGACGGATTTGTTTATCCCATTTCGTAAACTGCTTGACCCTTTCAATGTTCCAATCCAATTTTCCTCGCTTCTCGTTTAAAGGATTATTTATTAGGTCTAAGCTCTTGTCAGTGTAGTCCGACTAAAGTGACTCCGAATTTTTAGGCAGGTGTCATTGAAATTGTACATAAGCCTTCCTCATGGATGAGTGAAAGCTATTATTACTGATGTGCTGCTATGCTCGTCCGAATTCACGTTTATATATTCCTGTTCCTTTTCGTTTTTTCTGTTTGCAACTCATAAAGTTGTAATTCTTTACATACAATATTATTCAGCCCATTAAACTTTGTTTTCTTCTTCGTACATAATCTACCCTCGAAAATCTACAATGTCGTGTCACCATCCGAACTTCTGCGAAAGGATCACAGATAAACATTTATTGCAAAGTTACAAATGGGAAATTGAAGATATGCGGAAGGACAATTTGCATGTTAGGACACACACATGATGTTACATATAGTACAACTGACGGGGAACATTGTTGAGAGCCTTGCGATTGTGGATTATAAAGAATTGGCGCCATATCAGTTATATAACATGTAGTCGACTTTGGTCGAGAAAAAGGACTAATTTAGTCGCTGTCATAATTAAATGAACTTTGTTATTAGTAATTGGATTATTCCATTTGCTGTCAGGATTGGTAAATACAAAGAGTACAGGATAAATATAAGTTACAATTAAACGGATTAAACGGAAGGCAAATATTTTACTTAAAAAAAGAAGAGAGAAAATTAAACTTCCAAATAAATTCTGGGAATTTCAAAACGTTTCGATTTGAATCCGAATTAAATAAATTTCAATGGTGACATTATGAAAAAAATTAAGTTTCATCCAACGGCCACAGAGGATATTATTCACTGTCACCGCTGCGACCACCAGCATGAAAATATTTTTATTTATTTTCAGAACTCTCTATCCAAGGATTAAATTGATAAGAATTCAATTCGACGGGATGACATCATATCAAATGGCGAATTCATGTTACTTTCTCAGCTACCCTTATACACTCTGATCTTTTCTATGATTCTTATTCGAATAGCCTTAAAAAATAAACAGGACATGCTTCGGGTACCAGCAATCCCCTTGGGCTCTCTAGAAATGAACCGAAATTCTTGTAATAATGACATGACCACCAAATTGAGGGCACGCCCAGTCCTTGAAACGTGATCTAAATACTCAACAACGTTATTATAATGCAAAAGAATTTTTTTTCAGATGCGATAGTGGTGACAGCTCCTGTTGGATTCCACTTATAACACACATAGATCCTGATTTCTGGACTGAAATCGTCATACGAGTAAGATTTTATATGTTCCATGTATTCCAGGATCTAATATGTACCTGAAAGAATTAAATACAGTTCAGCTATCAAATGCATTTTACGCTTCATAGTCACTGAAATTTCCTATCACCGTATTTTGTATACATGTTAATCGTCCTGACGGGTGATGATATAGGCGCCGGAGTCTGACTAAGCGGCTTTATTTGACGTTGACTTCATTTCAGGATAAATCTTTTCCAATTTATTCCAAAACTACGGAAGGAAAATTCCATGAATGCAAAGGAAGGCGAAAGTATGCAAGTTACCACTTGGAAACAAAGTGCCTGATTTTCACTCTGCAATGGTTTGAAATTGCTATCTACCTGCAACACGGATATTTCAAATCAATTTGAAAACAAAATGAGGTACAGTTTCTGGATTTTATATAAACCGGATTTTTAGCTATCGTTCCCTATTCTGAGTTTAGTCTTCGTATATTGGCTTACCTTACGTCTATTGCAATCACCAAACAATTTCCTCTTGGAGAAAAGTTAGTCCTGAATGGAGATTGTCATGCTAATGTCAAACGAAGTCTTGACAAAAAAGGGAATAGTAAAAGTTGTTGAAATTAATTTTTATGTTAATCGATGAAGGGTTTTCGTAGCCTTTGAAGCAATAGCAGGTAGGCATTTGCACCAACGCTGACTACATTTATAAATTAACTTCTTTAAAGGATATTATTCTCAGATGGAAATTGGAAGCATCTAAACGATTCGAATTGTATATGTTTTGTATCGACTAAATTGATGAAATTGAATTAGTTCCATCTGGCAACGACATTCGGAAAATAGGATGATCCTGGAGGATATTGGTTTGTTGTTAATCGATTGAAATTCAAGGAGACTTTTGATTGGAAAATCGTAGCCGGTAAATAAATGAATGGAAATTCCACGAAATATGTCAAGTTACTCGGGAGTCAAATTTAAAACTTCTGAACACACCTCAAAATGTTCAATCACAATTTTTCATTTGATATTTTATGATTGGTAAAATCCAAGGACAACCAACAAATATTTCGGGAAGGACAAATAATTTTCTTTTGATTTTTTCAAAGGTGTTTGAACTTGTTCACAAATTAGAACTTATACACGTATGTCTGTAGGCGCATCGCAATTAGATTTAGGGAAAAGTTTTCAGAATCCAAAATCCTTATTATATTCGATTTTATTTATTTTTAACACATTCCAGAACATATAAGATTTGCTTATATTACCGAAAACACCAGCAATTTTAGGTCCTGTCAAATTTTTCTAAAGGTTTTCATTACAGCGTTGAAAACTCAATTAAAGTAGAGCCTTTTAGAATAAATCAGGTTCTAAATTTTCACCCTAATACAATCATTTAACAGGTATACTGACACCCTTTTTTGTGTGTTATTTCGACACATAACACACTACTCAAAATGTTTAATACGATGCCGCTGCTGAATTCCTTAAGAGTAATTCCCTCAACTTCGAGCTTATTCCAAAAGTCCGAATTTATTCGTAGACCAGTCCCACAAGCCAAGTTTCAGAGTTTTAGGAGTGCTTATGATATCTAGAAATCCTAAAAAGGACCATGAAAAATATAAATCATAACCGCGTACTCTTTTTGTTGTAAAATCGATTAAGTTATCAATGTTTTGAGGCTCAGAAGCTCCAATTAAAGAAGGCTGCAACTGGATACAATGAGGCGCAAGCAATCTCTATAAGTTCTAATCAACGCTTCCCAATCTCAACGATGATGAAATCAAATGAGTAATCAATGCGACTTCTTGCCTCTAATCTAAAAAAAATACAACACATGTAAAGAACGTGCGGTCTAGTGACAATTTCAATCCCTACCGCCAAACATTATTTACACATCAAATCCTAAAAATAAGTTACGGGACACCGTGGTAGTAAGCTTTATCCTTTATAGTAAGGTACCACCGTGGAAGCTTCATCCCACCTAACAATCGTGACTATCAAAACACTTAAAGATATGAAGACCCAAAAAATGAACATCCAAAAGAGGACACCAAAAATACGGTTTTATATGAACTACTAAGCAGAATAGAAAGGAGTCTAGCTATCACCGATGATACTTTTTCGTTTTGAACTCAAAAGCGCAAGTCAGAATCAATAAAAATCGGACATGATTATTTGAAACAATATCTGGACAGAAGCAGGGTTCTATTTTCGCCCCTCTACTGTTTAATTTGGTACCCGGTACGAATGCACCAATATACACCACCACATGCACCACGTGCACCACATGCACCAATATGAATACTACCAATTGACACCACAGTTAAACTGTCTTAAGATGCTGGTCAAAAAGCAGCCTATGCAGAAGACATCAAGTCCATGTTATGCTTCTTTTCAACTACAAAGCAAATTTTTCAGAGCGTTGAATCAAGAGCTAACGAAGTCAAGTTGTAAATTAATACGAAGAAAAACAACGCAAATCGTGAGAGTATCAATAGGCTATAGGCCAGAGAACACGTCAATGAGTTTAAAAACCTGAGCCCACAATCAACGAGGGACGAGAATGGAACAGCCTTAATTGAACAGCAAATCCATGGTCGTGAAGAAGTTCTTTTAATCGATCCTGATAATTTTGAATTCCAGCTTTAATCCTAAAGTAATTAATTGTATCCACATCTAGAATGTGGTTTATGTTAATCTGTGAATATGCGGCACGGGTCCATATACAGACAGGATTGAAAGAGAGTGCTGAAGCAGAATCACTGAAGAAAAACCGGGTAAGTAACAAAGGTCAGTCGTATACCATAATGAGTTGTATCAAATATCAAGCAAACGGAAATGCCTCAAATGGGGAAACTGTGGAGATGTCACCAGGGTAACTGTCTCCAACGCGTTGATTTATCGATCTAATCGATTATCGAACCTCCATGACAGCAGAGAACGCAGAACGAAGACTAATGGGAGGGACTCGGAGACGCTGTGCAATTTCAATGAAGAAAAAACTAGTGAAACTGTTTTAATTTCACAATCGGAGGATGGTATCAAATCACCATTATGGTAACAAAGAAGGAATGCTAGCCCGATCCATTAAATTTTTGCCAACGTTATAATTTACATGTAATGTAGCTAAACTCAACAATTACACTTCGAACCAAGTCCTAATCCAACGGTATTCAAACAAAATAAGTCGAATTGTATTTGGATTGGTAATTTTTCTCTCATTTGCGCTCAAAGCCTGAACACCGCTCTCGAGGTGCGATGGTTCGAAAGGTGATTGTTCGAATTCAATGAAATCCGCTTAGTTACGACTGACTTACGAGCCATTCTGTTTGTCTGTCAGACAGAATGGCTCGTGAGTCTGTGAGTTGAACATATTGAAGACAATGATAAAGCGAATGTTGAAAAAGGAGCTGAAAGTAAAACCTTACAAATTCCAAAAATGACAAGATCTCACCAATGCTCAGAACACAGTTACGCTCAATCGAGCGAAGGAGCTGTGACGCTTGCAAGCAACTGGTGGATTGCCCAAAATCCACCAGTAAAAGATGACAGCTTTCTTTTGCTGTTTTTGGACCGTGGCCTCAATGTAAATACCAATGTTCTGATAGCTGGTCTTAAGCCGTGGGCACCAACATATTTAAGTTGGACAGAGTGGGCGCTCCAACAAGAGACTGTACTGTCACACAAAGCACGCGTCAACCAGGGATAACACGGTGAAAACGTTCCTGCTTCACTTCAGGCGCACAATGGCTTCCAACGTTGCCGCATGCGAATCCACTGGATTTCTCCATTTGGAGCATTTTGTAGGCAAATTTCGAAGCAAAAAAAAACAAAATAACGCAGTATTGATGCGCTTAAAACAGACTCCAGCCGGTCAAAATCGTTCGAGTCTTTTTTGACGTTTGAGAGCCTTTTAGAGCGTGAGGGCCAAAGGTTACCAGATCAAAAACATAATTTGATTGAGAAATTTTGGACGTTCTTTGACAGTTTTTTGCTTTTAATTCAATAACATTTGTTGAAAAATAAAACAAACAACATTTTGGAAAGTTTCAGTTCAATTGGGCTCCTGCTTTGAGCTCCTGTATTTCTTCAAATAATCAATGGGGTAAGGATCAGTCACGGAAAGCATTTTTTTTTTTTTAAGAACAAGTGACTGTTGATAACAAATCTATTTGCAGAGAGTTAAATATCTGCATTCATTCAAGACATGTATAACTGCTTCAGTAAAATAGTTTTTGATGTAAATTTTTTTGGGAAAATTGAAAAAAGGTCTGAAAACTCACTGCTGAAGGAGAAAAGTTAGAAAATATTCAATCATAAATCGTAAAATTTTTTCTAACATTTTTAAAATACTTAGAAATAAATAAAATACAAACAAATAAAAAAATTTGTGCCAAAGGCTCCTATTTTTTATAAATACTGTCCTAAAACAGAAAGTATAACTGGAAGTTAATACATCGAAACCAAATGCACAGTCTGTTGATTGCATTTTGTATAACAGGAGTTCACGAAAAACGCCACAGCTGCAGTCAATGCATGTACGATTCGAAGAAGATTTGCACCGAAGCTTCCGATGAGCCGTGCTGGTAGATAGTTTCTTGTTAAAACATTGTCGACTACGACTGTATACGTTATGACAAGATTAAAAGAAAACAAAAACGGTGAACAAGCAAACCTAACAGTTGAAATAATTTTTCGTATTTTCGGAAGTCTTTTGATTACAGAGGACGTATAAATTTCTAGAACAAGAATAAACGATGTTTCAGGAAGAACAATAAATGAAATGAATACTGACTCATTAGATAAATCATTTGTAGTTTGATTATAGCTCGCGAATCATGCAGAATGTGCAGAAAATTTTGCTAGTAACGTCAATCACTCATTCAAGTGAAGTTTTCTGTGAAGTTAATCGAGAGATAAAATAATTTTCAACTTTACAAAGCAAGTGGTCTAAGTGGCGCAATCCAGAGACGCGTATCACAATTGAAACTGAAACAGCTAAATTAGGAACCGAGGCCTGTATAAGATGTAACACTTATGTTAGGCTCTTCAGGTGGAAGATAGTATATAAGAAGGTCACAAAAATGAAGCCCTTGACTGGGGAGCAAAATTTGACGTAACAATACAGATCTTTTATTTTGGGTAAAGTCGACAACGAGGAAAAATTGGAAACATGAAGATAATAAAAAGGATCATGTTTATCTATAGAAATAACAGTATCCCGTTGATCAATGCCCTAAACCTGCAGGCTTTTCAACTGATGGAGCTCGGTCCAAATCTGGGGTGGTTTGCCAAAAGTCGTTTCTAAAACAAATATGATCAAACAAATTTAAACTAGAGCAACAATGGTGTGTCACTAAGGATCTATTCAATTCGACCTTTGCAGAAGGGTATTGGTGATACTGGTGAACTAAATGCCATAGCGCTGTCATACTGAATTGACTTTTCAGAATGCCTTAAACCTTTTGTTTTTTGAAAGTAATGAGTAATAAATGTGACAAGAGAAAAGGATCTTGTTGCAAATCTTTCCTCATGTACCCTGAATACTACTACATCAGCAACAAGGGAGGTCATTTGTATAAAGTGACTTTTTTACTAAGCAATCTAGACTAATCCTTGAACAATGCTGCATACATGAGTAAAATAAAGCATCCCCTTCAAAGGAAAACCATTTCTATGGAAGAAAAGTTTGTATCCTTATTAATAAACAGACGCAAAAAATATTAACTAAAAAGCAACTCAAGATCTCGATACATTTCCAAAGGACTAACTCAGAACAAAGTATGGTTGAATTAACTTTAAATAGAAAATTCAAGAAAACATTCAACTGTTGATGGAATTTTTATTACTATTTCGAAAAATCAATGAAAATATTGAGAAGTGGCACTCATGGTTTCCTTGAACTGAACAATTGTTCCGTGCCTTTTCAATGTCTTGGAATTGTCATTTATTAACTTTCAATATTGTAACAAGTCACGTTGTCTACGATCTATTTCGATGAAATTTAGTCAATTTATAAACAAATTAATGTGAAGTGAAAGATTCCTTTTGTCTCATCACTGTCTTTTCTTTCAATTTCTGGGCAAAACAAATTATTTCATTCAAGCAGGCAAACAATTTCCTGGAAAATATAAATTCACAAATAATTCAGCAGTGTAATGGCAGGAATTCAAGACATCCCTCCACTGGAGCGTTTGAATAAGGAGTTTGTGGAAGCAGTCAGAGAAATTATGTACTCAGCCATTAAAATTAATAATCCATATGGTAAATTTTGAAAATTGATTTTATTAAAAAGAATTTCTTGTAGTGATAATTCATCAATTAATATTAAATTCTCATTTTCCATTGAAAGGATGATAAATACAAATGCTATTGATATGTTTGCAGAATAAACGAATGTGTATCAGTCTGAAGGTTGAATTGCATTTCACATTTGACTAAGTGAATACACAGTTTTTTCATATTAGATGAGAAGTTAAGGGGAGTTTATGCTCTGAGTGTTGGACTCCATTATGACACATTATGTTACTGGAAGACTCTCTTAATTGCACTTAAAACCAAAATAGCTAACTTTGAACTGTTTGCCACAATACTATGCTGTAAGTCTTCAGGCTACAGAGATGAAGGCAAAAGAGGCTTAGGAGTGCCCAAAAAGAGATTTCTCCCTCCCATCCCATCAGCCCCCTGATGTTTCAGTAACGCTCAGGACTTCCCTTCACAAACGGAGTTAAAGCAATGTGTCAAGCACCACCCGCTTGATCTGAGACAAGTTTCAATCTTGGGTCCCAGCTTTGTTTAAGCTTTGTGGATTCGCAACACAACTACTTCGTACTCAACATACTCTAAAGGCATCAAAACCAGAACCACCACGTTTCAGCTAGGACAGGTTCATCACCATTTTCCGAAGCGGAAGTCCAGATTAAAGAATTCGGAGATTCATTTGAGTTCTTTGTCTCTGTTCCAAAACATCTGGTCAACAGGTTTTCTCTGGATAAGTCTTCGAAGACAGGTTTAAATTCGAAACTAGCTTAGTTCACCCTTAGCTTCAGCTTGACGCCATTTACACCAGCTCTGTTCACCCTGTTATACTATGTATGTGTATTAATGTTATCATTCTGTGATTTTTCATAAGATGAGATTTTATAATAGAAAGGAGCCCAAACATCTTTCTTCATTTCTTCTACAGAATCTTGATGTCGACAGATTTCCAACCCATGGAATTTTGTAATTTCGTTATTGATACTGTCGGTCAGTTTTCTGTAGCCTTTTCTACCAATTTCTTCGTTACTCTTTTTAACCTTACGGAGTCGTGTTCTCATCCTTTATTCCACATGCCCTGCACATGCTTTTTTCAAAAAAGAGAACTTTCCGTATGGCTCGGCATTGAAAAGTCCAGCAAAAGTTTTGCTATCAGTATCACTGACATTTGTTAAATATTTTGCACCATGTTTTCCACCGATCTTAAGAACATTTCTGTAATGGCATTTACTTCTGCCTCATTTTGATTATTTCAATCATTTTGACGAGTTTCGTACCATATTTCGTACGCTTTTTGGATCTTGCATAGATTACATCCATCACAAAAACTCATAATAATCATTACATCCACCCCAAAAACATAATCATCGTATCAAGAAACTTTCCAGAGTATTTTCCGATCAAGGAAGAGACAAGAAACAGTAATGAAATGCCTCGTTTCTGCCATGTGCTGTCACCTCAAACCGTTAACTCATTCCGTGGCATCCCGGCTGCTTCGATGGTGTTTTACTCTTGCATGGCAGCCACTGATAGCACATAACCAAAAATTGAAGATAAAGCCGTATGAATATTACCCCGGTGCGAGTAATAGGTCAAATTTCCAACACCTTGGCTTATACCCATAAGACTGCGAAAAACCGCGATTAATTTCACTTGACTTCTGAATCAGGGATCTCGGATTTACGATTTGCTGTCTTCACAGCGCACGATTGAATTATTTTGACACGCAAGCCTCGTAAGCTTGATTGTGCGAAAGACTTTTGCTCTCTCAAAGTTGCAGAAATTGCCGAAAATACCGAGACTGACTCTGGAATGCAATAGACAGAATTTTATGTGGCGGGCGCCTTCGTGTCCATACCGTCTTTACCTTTTTTGGACGAAACTGCGATGAATATTACGGACTTGCTTCCTTTTCCAATAGTCATTGCGAAAAACAAACAACTAATGAACATACCGATGTTTGAGCGGTTTGTTTATCAGTTATTCGTTTATATCCTAGCTCTAACGGTAGTATCTTTACATCGTAGGTATGTAATATGGATTTTTCAACGACTTCAATGTTGCAAAATCATTTTAAGAGCACTTTCTACACTTTCACTTTCTACTACATAATATATTCGATTTTTTCAACATAACACACCGGATGACTGTCTGAAATCTCTCTGGGAATACATAAAATTATCCTGAGTAATTCTTTATCCTGGTAAACTTACTTTCTAGATTGTGTTTTTTCTCTGATTGACCTTACTGCAAATCCCAGAATACTTGATATAAGGTACAAAAGAGGTTTCAAGAAAGAGCGAGTGTCAATTGGACTTTCTAATGGCTGTAACCACCTTACCCTCGAATTCTGTTTTGTTGATCTTTTCTAAATATATTCTAATATCGCCCTTACGTTACACACTGTTACGTTAACTTCTTCTGGGCCTAGTTCTTAAGCACTGCCCGGAAGGTAACCAGCCGGAGCCCTCGGTCCCAGTAGGTTCGTCAGTGACGGGAGTGGGCGCCACTCACTTCCACAGAACCCCCCGACATGCCGCCAAGCGAGAATGCGACAAACCAATTCGCCTTCCTCAAAATATCTTCCGCTTCCTCGTTACCGTTGGGGTCTGCCATGTTCACTATTGTCGAGTTCGCGACTAGAAACATTCAGCTTACCCACCATGCTGCTCTTCTAACGGAGAGAAACTCGCAGCAAGTTGTTTTCTTAACCTTAATCTCCACTTATCCTATGGGTATCTTAGATCTCAGCTCCTATCAGTCCAGGGTTTATATCCTAACCCTAACGATTTATAACTTACGGCTTATATCCAACCAAGTTGGTGCCTGTCCGATGCCTCCGCTACACACGGTTGTTATGATATATATGCTGATAAGCCGCGTACGCAATCAATCACCACACAGCTCAGCCGCTTTCATTGCCAACTATCTGGTTTTTGACTTTGCCTTGCTCACGCTATTTCCGGCACTTCCACTCACGCCCTGGGACCTGCAATTCCACTTTTGTCTCACACAAACCTTGTCAGCGCCAAATCCAGACCACACATCCAAACCTCAACCGGGCACCCTATACGATTTTCAATCTATCCCCAACTTCCCACGCTCTTTTGCGCACACTGTCAGGTTTACCGAACACCTCAAACGGGTTTCAAACTGTTCACCAACTTCCCGCGCTCTTCGCCGGGCACTGTCAGCTTCACCTGACACCTCAAACGGTTTTCAAACTATTCATCAACTTCCCGCGCTCTTTTTCGCATACTGTCAGGTTTTTTTTTCCCACAAAATCGTCCTGATGTTTCACGAAACGCGTGCTCCACTCTGCAACCGCCTTTACAAAGATGTGCCTTCCAAACTACGAACTGCTGCCACTCGAGTGATAAAATAATTCGTCGAAATAGACTTCCCGTTGCAATGTCACTTGGAAAATTCACTTAAAAATGTGGAACGCATTCACGAACCAACACACGACTACGCTGCACAACGCGTTTCGTTCAGGAAAAAACGATCACAAAAAAAGAGCCCACTGTTCTTTTTCGCTTCCTATTAAACTATGTATCTTGCGGGTCCTAGCGATCCTCCCGCTGCGGTCGTTCACCCTTCGGACGATGACCCATCCGAGACTCGACCCTCTGCAGAACTGCGGTATTTGCCGTGTGGTGAGTTTTCCAAATCTCACCACACCTCGCCTTGACCCTTGACCGCTGATAGGTGTTGGCTTCGTTTGTCGCGGAAGTGGCTCGAATTCGCCGCTGCTCGCCGGCCTCCAATATCGAGCGATAATTCTAAATTCTAATTAATTCTATGATTCTTATCTAATTCTTATCACTTAATTCTATCGTTACAATGTTTTTGTCTAAAACATAAGAGCTTCTCTCCTTGAGAAAGCCTGCTATCGCGGATAAAACGGGGGGTAGCAACTTACGGGTTTGAATCCCTCATTCGCATGACGAGTTTGCCAACTTTCTTATTTTTATCCGTGAATAAAGCTCCTCCGAGGATGGCGAAACAATACCGTAACAACACTACAGATATTGCATTTGATCTACTGATGTCAGCCATTTCTCCGTAATGATACATATATCTACTTTGCGGGCCAGATAAAAACGAAACATTGCTCTATTTTCCTCACGAACATTACAAAGTAAACTTTTATTCTGTTATGCAAAAGTCATTTTTCGATTTATCCTTTTCCTTTTTATTTATTTTGGTTTTTCAACTATCGTTGATCTTTGCTCCCATTCCAGCAGCGGAAAGTATTTTAGAAATGTCATTATTGCGCTATAAAAATAAATCACCGTTGTAATTGCATTTTAGTTCGCAAGCAAAAGCGGTAAGATGAACATACACGAGACAGATGTTGTGCACTGCTCAGTGAAGGTTTCCCGTAGTTCTGTTTCTAAATGAATAGAGAAAATGTGTTACACAACATACAAAACGAGTATGTTAACAGTGGTTTCAGAGCTTTCGTAATTGTAATCGACAGTATGAAAATCAGTCACAATCAGGACGGGGCGAGAATGTGACAAATGGTAATCTATTATAAGTCCTACAAAAAGATGATATGATCACCATGGCAAAGTTTTTGGAGAGGTTCCGAGTCTACAGAACCACTTTAAGTGGAAGAATCCATGCGCAATCCAGATATGTGGTAAAGTTGGATGCTTGCGTAATCTAGGAGCTTTTGCAGGAAAACAAGGACGACAGGATGGCCTACTGTGTTTCTCATCATGCTCGACATACTATGATGATGGATTTCTCCGATCAATAGTTCTTGCAAATGAAAAGTGGGTGATACACAGGAACGTGAAGCGGTAACTGTCAGTTTGCAAAAGAGGTGAATCACCAGCTTCCACTCCGGCTTGCCTCCAGGGATGGTCTTAGTGTCAGTTTTTATGGGATTCTCTAGTTTTCATTTATTGCGAGCTTCTGGAGCGAAATTGACATTAAATGCGGACTTGTTGTGTCAGCATTTGAAGCGACTAAATCAAGCATGAGTCTGTCACAAGTGAGGCGGCATAAGGGAGTGTATATTTCTGCATTAAAACAGCGCAATTTTATGGACATTGGCTGGGAAATTTTGCCCCACCGAGCAAATTCTCTCGCTCTTGCTCCACCAAATTACAACTTGTTTCGGTCCTTAAACAACAACCTAGAAGGAAAAGAATACAAAGCTCTAGAGAATCCTCTTAAAGGACTAGCAATCCTTTTCAATGGTAAGGGGGAAAATTTTAGCAGGAAAAGGATACTTTCAGAACGTTGAAGTCAAGTCATAAGTCATGATGCTGACTACAAGTTATACTATTATACAGGTTTGAATAAATTCAGGATCCGAAAAAATGAATTAAGCATTGAATTCGTTAACGAAAAAAATTTCGGCGCACACGAAATATATTTTTCCATTCAAGGACTTATTAAATAAATTGAGGATCAAGTTAAACTACTCTTACGCCAATTGAATTATAACTAATAATCTCCTTAAATTTTTCTCCATAAATATGGGAGATTTGTTTCAAACATTCACTGAAGAATATGTTTCAGCTACGGATAACTTATAGATGGTATATTTTTTTGAAAAATAAAATTTATAATAGCATTTCTCAATGCATCCGGAAATAGTTACTGAGAATACTCAAAATTTTGTTTTTTCCAACTTGTCGAGCTCCGAACTTTATGGCTTTCTTCGTAGTGTTAATCAGAGGTTTTCCGGCATTCAAATTATTATTCCACAGCCCATTTCACCAATTTCACGAATTGAAAATTTGAATTTTCGAGGACATAATTCATACATCTCAAATTTAGTATATTTTACGACTGATTTGACCCTTTTTTATTTTCTAACTTCATTTATTCTACGAGATATTATGAGAACTTTATTTTCAACATTGCGTATTTTCCACGTTATTCCCGAGGGACGAAGCACACAACGGCGATCATCACATAGATGACCTACTTTCCCAAATTAAGGAATTCAAATTTCCTTTCGTCCTCTAGATTTTCAGTTTTCTATTGTTCAATGCAAGCATTGATGTGTGTCTATCTGGCTCACAAGGAGGATTTCCTCTAGTCTAGTTTTAGGTTAGGTTTATTTCTAAACTTTTTTAGAACGTTTTTTAGTTTTCACTTAAAATACTGAAATTTCTTTACAAAAACAAATTGTACACAAAACTAATAAAATGTTGAAAAATTTAATGCTTCTGGATGTTCTCGTAAAGCAAACAAGAAAAAATCGTAAAATTGCTGAAAACTTTCAGGATAGCATTTTGCTATTTGCATATATCCTGTGATACATTTGTATATTTAATACATTTACACACATCCAAACATCACCGGATAGAATCATATTCACGATCAAACACTTCCTTCGCTCCTGATTGAACAAACGTTCAATATTCCTGGCGATGATGCCTGCGAATCGATAGCGTTTGCACACCGACAAACAAAATTGAAATATTCAAATGAAAACTGTTTGAAGTACTTCAGCTCAGGAGGAAGCACAAAATTTGGTATTGGCTCGTTTTCCTAGTGTTTGTTTAGTACGAAATTCGATAAGATAAGCTTAAATCTACGTTGAGTATACTCGTACATTAAGTATTAAATCAGATAAAACGAGGAGCAACGCAGTAACGTGTCGTTAGTGGCAAGTACCGTGCAAGTAGTAGAGTCAGGTTGGAAGGAAGTTAAAGATTATGACGCCCAGTGCGAAAGCTTTGTAGAGTTATTTATCCAACATATATTCAATGCTTTTGTATCCTTTGTTCCCTTTAGTACTTACTAATGGCATTACCCATATCGAAACGCGATTGGGCAATGACTTAATTATTCATACTGAAAAATACTGAAAAACGCGAGATGAGATGTTAGGCTGTAATAGTCCTTCGTTAATAGTCTTCAGTTATAAAGATCTTCCTGCTTTGTTGCAGATCGTGTTAAGGTAATGCATTGGGTTCGAAAGTTGCGAGAGCAAGATGACACCAAGCTACGAACTGCACGTATTCGCAATGAGTACATTGAATATTTGAGAATTATGCTCGGAGGAGATACGCAATACTTTTGCTTGCCATTCAAAAAGGAGCCACCGGAGGAGCTGGCTCCATTGCCAGAAGTTCTCACGAACCTTGTAGCTGAGAAATGTCCTCACCTGCCGAAAACAGGTAAGAAAATATTTTTCCTGTTTTCAACACTTTACAGGAAAATACAGGATTGAATCTCGCTTACAGAGATGAACTATAAATGTACGAGGATTGTTCAAAAAGTATCGCGATTTTTGAATTTTCGCTGACTACGTATGTTCGATTTTTGATCTTTTGGTGGCGTTATGTTGGTACTCATGACCCTCACTTATGTTGACAATTCCGGCCATTTTGAATGTCCAGTCCGTTTTTGACAGTTATTGTGCGTGGACGTGTTTTAGCTTGTTTACGATTTTCGTCCATCCCAAAAAATGGATCAAAGAATTTGTATTAAATTTTAGGTGAAGAACAACTTAAGGTGCACGGATGCATTCAGAATGTTGACTGTTGTATATGGCGAAGCTCCTTTGGACAAAAGCAACGTTTATCGGTGGTACAAAATGTTCTCAGAGGGACCGAAAAAAAGCACGCAAAGTTCGGTCGAATGTGAAGGTTTTGCTGACAGTTTTCTTCGATTGCTGGGGCGTGGTGCATTATGAGTTCTTGCCACAGGGTAGAACGGTCAATAAGGAATATTACCTTCAAGTAATGCGCAATTTGCGAGAAGCAATCCATCAGAAACGCACGGATTTGTGGAAGAACAAATATTGGCTTTTGCACCATGATAACGCCCCTGCTCACACGTCGTTACTTGTGCGCGAATTTTTGGCCACGATTGAGGAGATACAGACGGCATCGAAGAAGGAGTTGAACAAGATCGCAAAAAATGAATTTTCAAAATGTTTCGAGGATTGGAAAAAACGTTATCACAAGCGTATAATGTCTGACGGGGATTACTTTGAAGAGGGCAAAATAGGTATTCATGAATAAATAAATAATTCTTGAAAAAACATGAAATTCGCGATACTTTTTGAACAAACCTCGTAAATCACCAAAGTATTATATAAAAATTTAATGTGAACAAATTTAAGGATTCGCGCTGGAAAATTAACATTCTGAACATTCTTCCAATGGTTTAAAGGTCAGTTTTTTTTGCAAGAACTAAGTTTTATTCGACCTCATTTTCTTACAGTATTTGAAAAAGAGAGGCAAGAATGTTTGCCACAGTGAAGGCCATTCTTAGGCATATAGTTTACTAAGCCGGACAATTTATACACGGATTCCTGCAAATGGGGAATGAGAAAATGACTAAGATCCCGTTTAGAACATTAGTGGTTTTCACAAGGAATAGTAACTAATAATTTTTTGGGAGTCCAATCAAAGAGATCGCTACAAAACGGGCTGAACCAGCCAGTTGTCGAACAAGATGTGTCAGTCGATATGATTCAGTCGATGATGACAAACACTAGCAAAGACGTAACTTTAAGCTACTCCTCGGAAAACCTGAGTAGGCAACTGAATTTCTTCTTTCCGACCAAGACAAACACAGTGCTAACAATCTAGAATTACCGACAAGTAACACGCACCACATACGCCAAAGACATGCAAATCTTATATTTCATCATATGTCATAAAATAACAACCCGATTTTGAAGGCTGATTATACCGGTCGTTGGGAAAAGAAGTTATTTGAACTAGTAGCTACGCTACGCAGTGAATGCGTTACCAACATAGTTGAAAATGCCCCCAAAGGGATTTACACGATTCACATTGGTGAAACCAAATAAAGCTACCCTCTCGAAAATAAAGGACAGCGCATAGTCAACAACCTACAAAGAAGCCAACCAACTTCCCAAAAAGATGAAACTAGCTAGCATAGGTTTGGAAACCCCTTGGAGACCCATAAGACATACACTGCTGGCCGCCGCAACCAAATATCATTTCGGCCAAACAAGCCCTCGGGAAAAATAATTTCTTGTACGAGTATCTTCGCTGAAAAATAAGGAAAATCATTGCATGACGATCCTGTTTGCAGTTAAAGCGTGCATCCAACAATATTTCTTGGTTCAAATGCCTGGGACTATAACAAAGGATGTTTTAGAGATACAAAAATTTAAAACGGCAACACCGTTAATTGCTACTTTTAATGTGACAGTCGTTATGCGTCTTATGGTTGGTTTTGTTTGTCATTCTATCATCAATAGTTTGTCGCAGGAGTGACATATACAAATAATGCATATTTATTTAAAATATAAACGGTTCTGTTCAATAAACTCATCGCGCACTTCCTCAATTTGCTGGGAATACGTTTACTCTCACTGATAATATCCACCCATTCAGACGTCGTACAGTGCATAACCAAGAGACCATAACAGCTGTAGGTGAAGACCCACTATGAGTGCATCTGACATTGTTCTCAATAATTAACACATCCAAAATATGGACATTTTACGATGGGATTTGTGCTGCCGGGCTTATGGGTACGTATTTTAGCCAAACGACCCCCGGGCACGGCGTAGGTGTTCGGTATATTGGTATAGATCCCAAAATTCATAAGAAAATTAGGTATAGTGATGAGGCCTGTTTCTGGTTGAATGCAATAAACAAACTGCCGAATTTAGAGTCATAAGCAACTACAGGCAATTGCCTGTACTGTGGCAATACCGTTGAATCCGGAGCAAGTCACTATTTGGTGTGCTCTATACGCCAGTATAGGAATCATTGGTCCAAATGCCTTTAAAATGCTGCTGGGAATAATATTACAGTCAATAGTGAGCACCATAGAGCCATGATTAATGACTTTCTCCTTCCGGAAGTGACTCGCCGCAGTGCAGGCGAGTTTTAGTTTGCAATGGTTCGATATTCTATACAACTAAAGCAACCTTGTTGGACGAACTATTTGATGAACACATAATTTCTCGTTTTGAACTTTTGAACTGGTCTACAAGATCTTATGATTCAACACCGCTAGACTATTTCTTTTGTGGATACGTCTAATCACTCATCTACGGTGGCAAACTCGAGACGCTGGACCATATGAAACACACCATTCACCACTGTATTGACGATATTAAGCCCAATTATTGGTCATAGTCTGCACCAATCCTAGCGTTTACATGTAAAAAGGGCACCAAATTTTCTAACAAAACCAACTTTATGGCAATCAAAACCGTTTATCCATATTTTAATTCATTTTAAATTTAAAAAGCACCCTTTAAAAGCTGTTTTCCCCAAGTATATCCAGAAGAAACCCAATAAAACTTTCAAAAAGGACACAGCAAGTACGAACTATGTTACCTGTAAGACATCTTGAGCATGGCATATTGCTCAAAGTATCTAAACTATGGCTAAATCACACAAGACTGCAAAGGATCTGATAGGAGGAATTTGGGCTTTAAGTGAGATGAAGCAGGATACAAGTAGGAGGATACAGGAGCAAACATGCCTTCTGCGAGAATGTTGATCAAGGACCTGATGCCTCAAATGAGATTTCAGAAAAGTAGCATTTGTTGAGTCTTCTAAGAATCCCTAAAGCTGAAATAGAGCTGTAACGAGCTGTGTCCTCCCAACGATCTGATATGGGAGCCATAGCAACTAAGACTGTCCTGAATCCATCCTGATTCCGACCGTCCCAGCGATGTTGAATTCATGCTGCTGCTTTATCAAGAGCATCAAGACAATACATCATCTGCATAAAATCCTAATGCATATAATGTGCTACCTACGCTGAGAACAATGCTCATCTTGGAGATCAACTTTTCGACTGAGATGGTGATTCCATGATAGTTTGATGATGACAACATCCCTGACATCCTGACAGCTAATGAACTAATAACATCTTTTTAAGCAAAGTTGTCTCTTTACGAGACGTTTCATTTTTCGTTTCACTATAGGTGGGCTCGTCGTTTTCTGTAGTGACTTTGATGCTTCAAAAAAGTAAAGGCGCATTATTTACTGAAACCAAAGTGAAAAATGAGTCCTGAAGATGGAAACCAGAACTTACTAGTCGTGGTGGATATTGGAAACACCCCCCCCCCCTCGCTGGTTCTTGGCTAATGCATTAATTCCAAATGTGAAATTCACTTCAGGTTTCCTCACCAGGAGCAAATTAATTGAAATCCAATTTGATCCAATTTTAAGACTTAAAAGTGGAAAATTCTTCAGAGCCAATATAATCAATCAAAACAAAGCACTCAATATTCACAACAGTGTTTCTGGCTCCCTATCCAGGCAGCTTTCTACCGTTGGAAGAAATACATGGAAGATCGGAGTAGAAGAATTGGCCAACTTGCTCAGGATATATGCAGCACCGTTTGGCAGTTGACCGAGCACCAAAGCGCTGAACGCATGAATGCATAAAGACATGTACGCATAAAGACATGATGATCTTATTTGCCGGTCATATTTGCCCATCTAAAATCCAGACACAGTAAGCCTCTGTTCCGTTACACAACCTCTGAAATCTGCAATCTCGAACCCACTTCACAAATTAAGAATGCTTTAATGCTTAAATTTCTTACAGTTAGAGTAGAAGACTCACCACATTGGAAATAAGTTTTGAATATTGAGCAACTTTATTCAAGGGAAAAGTGTGCAATTTCATAAATGTAAAACATAAAACCAACTTTTTGACACATCGGAAATGTCATAAAACATTGGAATCGCCAAATAACCTAAAGTTCCAAATCCCTTAGATGTTAAGTGACCACCTTTTAGGCTCTCATTACAAAACTTGGTTTCTCTACAAAAATTATCCTTGCTCAGCACTAAATAAAGACTACCAGACATTCCGTTTATGCGGCATATTTTCCGGAATATGCGTAAGTTTGCTGCAATGAACTCATGTAGGCCCTCATGAAAACGATTCACTACATCCTAACAATGTAAACTATAGTTTGCTACCATCGTTATAATATAAACTTTTGTGTGCTAGCTAGTTACATATAAAAAACATGTCCATGCTCCTGAAGAATTGTTTCTAGGAAATGCTAAGAAGCCAGACGCAGGTGTCAGTAATTACGAAACTATAAATTTGCTATGAGGAGTAACCTCTCTCTCAGTTGTCGCGTAGCTTTAAGGTACAATACTAGTAATCGGTGTTAAAATAAAGAAAACTAAATTTAATACAGTTGTTCTTATTTCCGGTGGAAATTTTTATTTTTTCGTCCGCTCGACCCTCGAGCACGTAATTAGCTATAGCTAGGACTTGCAAGCTAGCAAACATTTAGCTAGGATACTCTCGGAACGCAGACTGAAGTAAGGGACATAAGTCCCGTATGCAGTGTATAGATATAGCACTTGTGTTGTATAAAGCGTTAAATTAAACAAAGTAGCCGACTGCAAAAAATGCGTTAGCTGGCTTGTCGAATTTTAATTAATTGACTCACACTACGGTGTGACATCGCAAAGAACGGATACGCCATATAACAACTGCAGTGAGCTTTGCATGATAGAGAGCTTGTAAATTCAACGACCTAGGTGAGTGGCGAGTTGCTATGAATGATATGCGTAAGCAATCATGTGTAGATACGAATTTTGTGATAGTTTAGATACAAATTTTACCGCACCGTTATGTCCATCCCTCGTTGTTTCTAATTTCTAGTCATCATTTTGCTACATATTCTAATGGGCGAAATTTTCGCACTTGACATTTCAATTCGCCCTGTAGGTTTTGTGAATCGTTGGTTGGGATGCAACACCCATTTTATTCTGGTATCACGCGATCATTTAATCAATCTCAATTCTAAATCTTTCACGTCAAAAGCCATATCCATTTTCCCACCCCATAGTATATTTTCGTTGCATGGTATCAGTTTTCGTTCAATTGTGTTGCAAACGTACTTGATAAATTCAAGCAAATCCTAAGTGAATTCAAATTGTAAAATTAAACGACCCCCAGGACACCAATTTTCACTAACCCATTTCACAATGTAGCAAAATAAAAGCACTTACTGTACATTATCTTGACTACATATATTTCATATTATTTGGACAAAAGTGAAAATCTAACCAAATTTCCAAATTTGAACTTGTTATAGGATGTAAAATTCCAACTTCGAACTTGATAAAGCGGGTACAGGAATTTTCGCTGCATGTACGCCCTCTCATGTGTGTGGCATGCAATGTCATGTATCCTGGTAGTTCGAATACGGTCGGTCCTTAATAGGTATATTTCTACATTCATTTCAAGTCATAAGGGTCGCATTGATACTGAGATTAGTAAGAGGAATCAAATAAATACTGTAAGTGCTGTGGTCGCGGCTGTATTATTTGCTGCAGTATTTTCACAGAAAGAACCCTTATACTCAAATGAGAATCTCGCGTCAGTAGTGGTGGTCTCTACTGGGCTTCATATTGCTGTGTTTGCTTTGAGTTTCTACAGCGCTCACCTTTCAATTGCGAAGCTTATGAAGAAATTTAAAAGCTTTGACCCTTTTTTGATGGGTACATACGTCAAAATTAGCTACAGGCTGTCAAATGCCTGCTGTTTTAACCTCTATGACACTTTCGTCGAATAACGATTTGAATCTTCCATGGGACATGTTTTTCTTGTTGCTCAGTACTTTGACTGTGGTCTATCACTTCGGCCGAGAAGTGGCCTATACATTGTCAATCGTTATAAAAATATTCGATTGAGTCCACGTTTTTTGAGTAAAAATTGAAATAAAAATGGTCGAATTATTATCGGTATTTTCTTGTATGTACTAAATGATGTAGTTTTATCTCGACGTGGTTCTGGTGTGTCACAAGAGCCACATAATCATGTGGAACGATATGCATACATAGGCAGGAATTATTATCACAAATAATTAGATGCTTATTAGGGGTGCTTTCGCCAATGTCAAAGACACACGATTGCGTGGTTAATTTCTGTGGTATAAAATGAAACGCTGATGTACAATGTAATACTTTTACATACTATTTTAGGAATGTGGGGTGCTCTTCAGTTTCCGAAAATTCCGGTCATAAAAAACCATTGCCTGAGCATCACAACCCCATCCTTCCTCTTTCCTTGCAAACAGGCTTGCACCTTGCATCACCAAAATTAAGGTGCTATTTATGCCAAGAGTCGCACGTATTTCTTAGTCACTTTGACGTATCGTTCATGGGTACGAGTGGAACATAAACAAAACGCTAAAATACGCATGAAAATTTTGCCACTTACTCACTTTGCGACAATCAAATCTATATGCTTCGTGCAAGTGTTCTTCCTGCGCAGAAGTTTTTTCTCGAAAACCGGCAACAACCTGAAGATATGGTTAATTGTTTTACTATACGCCCGCGGCCATATAAAATTCTGATTTTTTCGCGTTCGCTACGAGTCTGCTTACCGACAGTGATTGTATGGGTGTCAGTGAAGACTTCCATGTACGTTTCCAGTTTCCATTACGTACGGGCCCTTAAAATAGAGTTTTGAAAATATCGGAAATTTTATGAGGATTGGATTCCACTAATTTTGACGTGCCTGAAACATCTTTTACTGTAATATTTGCAAAGAAAGGTGGAAAGAGCTCAAGCTGGTTTCGAACACGCGTCCCTGCCGCTTCTCATCAGGTGCCAACTCACAGGCTGGGACGCATCGATTGGCACTATCAGCTAGGTGGATGTCGTCTGGCTATTTTTACGTGTTATGATCTCTTACTTTCCAATTGATGAAACAGTAATTCCACGACATTTCGTAGCTAGGTTTTGATAGAACATGAAATGGATTTTACTGTACTGACCAGCTGATGGCAGCTTGAGGATATTGCAAATTATGTTTATATCAATACCAAACACTAGGTTTAAGTGATCTCCATATGCTTTAATTTTAAAATTTTATCAAGTTTCGCAACACTCACATTCTCTTGGGTATTATCCAGAAGTTATTCAAGAGAGAGAGAAAGAGAAAATTCCAAGGAAACTGTCGAAACATTGTTCGAAGCCAAAATTTCTTTGTCGCTGTACGAAGCTGGAAGGTTTCTAAGAGCCCTTTCAAGGTCCTTGCAATAAGCGTTACAAACGTTAATCCTCAGACCCTGCAAGAGTGACAAATATTTAAAAAAAAAAATGAAATTTTATAATAAAATCCCAGACATGTTCTCTATCGGTAAAATTTTCAATGATGATTCCTTTTACATTTAAAAGACCTGCATTTAGTTTTTTTCGCAACACGCTGAAACTCCTGAATTGTGAATAGAAAATTTACTTTCTGTCACAGCGAAGTATTTCGTGGGTTTTTACTTACTTACAGTGGCTTCAGTGTGACTAACGTTTTCATTTGGGTTTGAATTCAGTTTTAATTCATCAATTTAAATCCATATCCTTCGTAGCATGTGTTGTGTGCAAGAAGAGCACATGCCTGTGAATGTATTCGCTAGCATGCTGTCTTTTGACATAATCAGCCAGATTGGCAGTTACATTCTGGTAGCATAAAATCACGTTGGGGCCACCAATTTTTAAGCACACACTAATCGTGGTACTAAATCACTGAAGGAAACCTTGCCTTTCAGCTCAGCAAACCGTATGAAATATTTCTTTTATTATTCACATTCATATTCAGAATATTCAGGTTTATTTTTTTGCCACTGAAGTCCTTAATTAAAATTCAATTTGTTTCTGAAATAGAAATTTCTGTGTGGTAGAGTTGACTTTGGTTTCCAATCCCATATAATCTGACAAAAAATAATACGAATAATGTACGAATTAATGCATTGAAGCAAACATTCAGGAGTGAAAAGGACTTAATTGTTCCACAAACTGAAAAGCTCCAACGTATGTTTCAATTCAAGTCTGAATGAAATCATCTTTTAATACGCAAATTTCCTATAGAAAGGACACTCCAAATCTGGACATGTCAATCGATGTAACTGCTATCAACATTTAACTCCATTTAATATTTATACATACCTGTCCCTCTTCCAACCAACCACTTCCAAAATTTTATCATTCTTTGCAAGTTAAATGGCTTTGTTAGAAAACGGCTGGCATTCAATTTTCAATAGATTTCCATTTACATATTGAATGGGGGGTGTAATTTCTACTTACTGACGAGTTCCCAGAAATGTTGGATCAAAAACGGTTTATAGTATACGAGCGAATCGCGTTGCAATGTATGCGATTACGACAAAACTGGAGAGAGACCAAAATTTTAATGGCAAAAAAATGTACAGGATGTAAGATACGTCTGAATCCCTTTTATTATAATGTTCTGAGTGCTCGTTTCACACTACTGAGATTTCCAGAACGATGGCGACTAACATATTTTTTTCGTGGATAAATAGCGCAAGCGCAAATTTTAGAATCAAAAGATGAATTTCTTATGTTGACCCTCTCTACGTGAGCTTTGCCATTTATGAACTCAAAAAACTAAACTAAATAACATTAAGTCCTTAAAGCTGTAGACAGTGGCAAAAAATTGCTAAGGCTAATATAATTTTATTTTATTTTAATATTAAATATAATTTTATTTTTATTTTAAATATGTTTTCAACGATTACGGGGTGTAAACCACGTTTAAAATTTCATTCTATTTCAGGACCCATTCAGCCTGTGATGTGTCACAAAACCTCTGACGGACGTGCCTTTATGTGTGTGAAGCGTTGCCCAGAAGGAGGGATATTTTGTTATTTGGCAGTAACTCCTCACCAGCTTCAAATGGACTCGCAACCACCATCGGAACCAAGACCATAAAATTTAAAATGTAAATTATGTCCTTTTCAAAACAATGCGCTATGCATTTTTGTTTAAATAGAATTTAAATTGACTTGCAGTTTCAATTTTAACAAGGATATAAGCAAGTCCCTCTTCATGGAACTAAAATACTCAAATATTTCCAGTTTTCAATGAATATTCCACTTACACATGTTGCATACACTTTCATTTTATATTCCATCACATGTCCTTAGTTTTTTAATACAAGCAGTCGAACCATGGGCTCTATTATAGTAAATTCATGATGAACGAGGATATACGAGATGATAGTTCTTCGATACAAAACTCATGTTTAGTAAGTGTGCATTAAAATATGCAAATGGGAATGAGAAAATCCGTTTATACGTTGCAAAAATTGACACTTTGAAGCCAGAATATATTAAAGACGTAAATATAAATGGTAAATAATATTCACGCTTAGCAGTTTATGTAAAAATACATAAACGTTCATGCTAAAATATTGTGATATTATAGATAAAAAACATTTGTATTGACACAGCACTTCTCTCTCGTTGGAACCCGAAATTTTTAAAACTGACCACAACTCTGATCAAATCATTTGTCCTCTGACTCCTTTCAGCAAAACCGTATACCCAAGTGTTGCAGAGTACCAATTATCTCACTTTTATTGACCAACTAGTGCAGTTCTAAGTCTAAGTGGATCATTTAAATCAATATCATATTTTTCAAAGCGAGCATAAATTCAGATGAAAACCCTTCTGTTGCCCAGACGAGGAAAAGACTCTGGGACTCTTCTTGGACAAAAGGATTTTATTTCAATTCAAACCGACTCGTACTGCTAGCCGAGAGCTGCCAGACAGCTAAGATCAAGTGCAACAACCCAGCAGTGAAGTGCAAAACAAAATCAGAGTTCCTCCAACTAACTTCATCGATCTACACGACGGTAGCATCGATTCTATTCTTAACCCCTTTCAATGAATCCTTCCAATCCTGCTGTCCTTTATAATGTACCTACATTTTATCGCCCTATGCTGTCAATACTAAGGCATATGTCGATTGACAATCCCTAGTATTCGTTAATGTAACCTCTTTTATTTTCTATTTCACTCCGCAGTTGGCTATTCTGTTAAAAGACAGTTGAATGTTAGTGCTTATTTCTGTTCTTCCTGATTGTCATGGTTGTAAACAATTGGTGCCTTTCCTTTTTCATTTATTTGTTTTCATACATCTTTTTCAACATTTTCACTTAATTAAGCCTCATCGTTTTTTCCATAATTGAACTGAATGCATAATGTAGTTTTTACCATGTTCAATTGAGTTTTATCACTACGATAATGATATGAAAGTGAAAATGTTTCCAAACATTGCATGATACGAACGTGGTTCAAATATAACCCGAAATTTCATAATACAAAATTTTATTATTCAGTTACAGAGCTACAATCTTACAGTTTTTATAGGTAGTCTCAATCGCACTGTGCGCATTTTTGCCATCTCTCTGAAAGCTTTCGCTTGCTTTTTCGTAAAAATCTCACGGCTTTTCACGTAACCATTCAGACACAAATGATTCGACTTCATCATTGCTCTAGAAACGTTGTCCGCAGAGTGTTTCTTTCAATGGACTAGAAAATAATCACAGAGTAACAAGTCTGAACTGTATGGAGGGTGTTCCACTATTTCCCATCCCATTTCGTTCAATGTTTCAATTGTCAGCCGAGGTGTATGCAGGCGCGCATTTTTTGACAGTAATATTGCACTACGGATTGGCATATCGCGTCGTTTTGATCTGTAGGCAGGTTTGATGGTGTTTTTTTTTTTAGAAAAGTTCTATAATACTGTGCGTTCACAGTTCGTTATTCAGTGAAATGATCGAGCGTGACAACCCATTTCATGTTGCAAACGGTACCGTATCCATCTTCCCAACTGACGCCGTAACCTTCGCTTTAAATGGCGTTCCTTTGTCTTTCTTCCTTCACTCCATAGATCCACGTTTACTCTCCAGCGTATAGTGGTGTTCCCATGTCGCGTCTGTGGAGAATATTTAGGACAAAAATTTTTCCCCTTTTTCTTCAAACTGCTGCAGAAGACGCGTATGAATTTAACAGCTCGTGAATTTCCACTCAAAATGAAGAAGTTTTGGCACTCATCTGGCTGAGATATTGCGGTAACCTAACCGTTCATGAATTATTGACTCAATACTATCTACGCTAATTCATAATGGCTGTAACTAGACTAAAAAGCAAGGCCACGTAGTTCTTGCTATTCTCCATGTTTCATCACAAACCTGTCTAATATACAGTCAAGCCTTTTTTCGACACTAAATTTTTATCGCGTCTATTTTAACGTGAAACAGGCCATCGAAATCTGACGACCGGCACCCAAAAAATTATAAGTCATCCACAGACGGAGTTGACAAAGTAGAATTTCTACAGCATTTTTTCGGGATTTTTTTAAAAAAAAAAAATGGACACTGCGCATCTTAATATCAATAGCTGGCTCGTGACCTGATACATACAAGAGGTGGCTAAAGCTCTACTCAAATCAGGAATGCCCCTTCAAAGAAAAGTTTGACGCATTTGTAATTTACAAACAAAACTGTTGAAAATAGGGGGAAAAGATGATAGTGCTCCCAGATGCATATTAGCATTCTCTTAAATTTCGCCTTAATGAGTTACATGTAGAATTCCGCCATAAAAATTTTTATCACATAAATCTAAGCTCAGAAAGCTAGACATCGCAATCCTTGCATTTTCCTTCCTTTTTTTTTAATTTTTAAGCTCCCTATCTTGCAAAGCTCAATTTATTTGTAACATGGAGTATTGATACATCTTTCTTAGTGATCTTCTTCTGAACCTACCCGCGTGGGTTTTTTAATTGCTTCATTATGATTCAATCAAACTGTTGATCCAACAGTATTCAGCTAAAACAAGTGGAATTTTATCCGAGTGAAGAAATTTCCTCTAATTTCTGCGTAATACAAGAATAACCCTTCCAAAGCTTTTGTGTGAAAAAATAATATGTTTTCAATCGATTACTTTCAGTAGGACGTTGTTTGAAAGTTTTTTACGCTGATTTTGTTTCCGCCTTCCCACAGTTACCTTGAGAAGTTCATAGCGAAATTTGTCCTGTTTATAAAGAGTTGAGCTGTGACGATCTTCTTCCACATTACCTTCGCGGATTCACGCAATATTCAATTAAAACTTACAACACCAACATATACATGTTGTACATAAGGTAATATTGTGATTTTAGGAAAAAGTATTTATTTATTCGTCAATGTTGATGTCGTCCTCTGCAAAGTAACCCGCCTTAGAGACAATACACTGGTGCTAACGCTTTTTCCAATTCTCCAAGGACTTCTCATAAGCAATGGCGGTAGAGTGTTGACATCTTTCAGACATGCAGTCTTTATCTTCTCAATCGTTACAAATCTCCGTCCTTTGATAGGTCTCTGCAGTTTTGGGAAAAAGAAAGTCACATGGAGCCAAATCCGATGAATACGATGGTTGAGGCATGATTGTGGTATTCTCTATGGCCAAAAAATCACGCTCAAGCATAGATGAGTGAGCGAGAGCAGTAGCGTGATGCAAAAACCATGAATTGTTTACCACAATTCCGAGCATTGTGTTGTCGCATGGCTTCAAGATAATACTCTTTATTGACCAGACGAGCTTATGGTAAGAACTCCTGATGCACTACGCCACGAAAACTTCGACATTTCGTCTAACTTGGCGTGCAAAACTGGGCTTCGGTTACGATATCATAACCAAATACCCATAATTCGACTCCAGTTGTAACCCTTTTGAGCCAATCAGCATCATCACTGACGTCTGTCAACAGCTCATAAGCGATGCTCATGTCACGATTCTTTTAGTTAAAACCAAGCAGTTTCGGAAGAAACTTCGCTGACCCTCGTCACATGCCCAAAACATTCGAAAAAAAAACTTAATGGCTCGAGCGAGCCGATATGCCAACATCCTGTTTTTTTGTGGTAGGGAGGGGCAAAATGCTTTTGAACTACCCACTAGACACCTCCCTTGTCATCCTGAGAACATAGCCTGGAACCGTTTGACACATTACTTCGGGCTAGGCCTCGTGTTCCTACGCCTAGAGGCGCCTTCGGATTTTGGGAATCTCTTCTCTAACGGGAAGGAAGGGAGAGGAAGGAAGTGCTAGAAAAGAGATCCATCCATCCCCGATCCCTCCCAGCGCTCCAACAAAGCTTTTTTCAGTATCAGCACTGCCCGAGCATATTGCGCCACGCGATTACAATTGTCAACTGTTTTCAGCATTACTCCGACGATAGTTTCCGGACAGAGCTCTCCAACTTCGCTGAGGAGGTCCCCTCACTGCTGTCTCCACCTTTTACAGTAGAAGAATGTGTGACAGGCGTCATCCAATTCTCCTGCACAAAACACACTGTTAGGAGACCGTGCCCTGTCAATTTTGTACAGGTAAGACCGAAAGCAACCGTGCCCGCTCAAGAGCTGGGTCAAGTAGAAATCGGTCCCTCCATACACTCGACTGAACCACGGCCTCAGGTCAGGGATCAGACGTGCAGTCCACCTTCCCCTTGCTTCTTCCTGCCAGGACTGTTGCCAATCGCTGAGAGAGCAACGTCTCTCTTCCTTGCTGATCTCTTCTCTTCGATCTTCGCCTCTGCGCAGGTATATACTTCTGCGCTCTCTCACAAGAAAGGTGATAGGTATCACCGCTGCGATTACCAGCACTGCCGCCCCGGAGACCGTTCGGTATGCGCATGCGATTCGCAATGCTCCTTGTCTCTGTACCTGTGCCAACCGCTTCCGGTGTAACTTCTTGCTGAGAGCGTTGCCCCACAGTTCTGATCCGTAGAGTAGAAGCGACTGCACAACGCTCATTAAGAGCCGTCGACTTGATGTGGTGGGCCCCCCTTTGTTGGCCATTAATCGGGTGAGTGCCGTCACACGCGCTGCAGCTTTGTCAGCTACTGCCCTGATTTGTTGGGAAAAACTCATCTTCGAGTCTATCAGGACGCCCAGGTACTTTACTGCTGATTTCGATTCGACCAGCTCGTCCCCTATACTGATAGGCCGTATTCTGGGGATTCTCTTCTTCGTTCGGATGACCACTTCGATTTTTTCCAGTGCCAGCTTGAATCCGTGAGCGGTCATCCAGTCCATTACCCTCCGCATTAACGTATTGAGTCTGAGTTGCGCATAGTCTACTGTGCGTCCAGCGACCAGCGCCGCGACATCGTCCGCATGGCCGATCAAACATGACTCATCCGGCAGTTCAAGCTGCAGGAGCCCATCGTAGGAAATGTTCCACAGGTCCGGGCCAACGATAGAGCCCTGAGCGACACCTGAAGTAAGATTTGTACTTCGCCTACCCTCCATCGCGTCGTAGAGTAGGCTGCGGTTCTTCAAATAGTTCCTGAATATGAGTTGAGTTCAAATAGTGGAGCGGCCTGCTCATACTGCCCTGGAGATAGATCCCCGGCAATACGAATCACGTCAGCGAGTCTTCCCCTGATAAGTTTTTCGAAAGCTTTTCCGGCCGTGTCAAGCATACACAGTGGGCGATATGCAGCTGACAACTCGGGATCCCCTTTTCCCTTCGTAATGAGCACAAGTCTCGCCACTTTCTAGCACGCTGGGAACAGCCCTTCGCGCAGGCTTGCGTTTAACATGCGGAGGAGCAGGTCAGGGGAAAAGTGGAAGACCACTTGTAGCACTTCTGCTGGAGTCCCATCTGGTCCTGGAGCCTTTCTGCCCTTCATAGACAAGACTGCTTTCTCCAATTCCATCTTCGTGAAAAATGGAATTTGCGTTGGTATTTCATAGTGGACGGCTTCAACGATGGTGGAATGGATGAGGAAGAGAGCCCGCACGATTTCGTCCATCTTTTCTGCCTCGTATGAGTGAGGTGACCATTGGACACAGAGCTTCTGCATTACTATTTTGTAGCCCAGGCCCCATTGATCTCTGTTCACGTCGTCCGGCAGGTTTTGCCAGCTGCTGGCTTTGCTGCTGTTGATAAGTCTACGGACGCATTTTCCAGATGACTTGTAAGCAGCTGCTTGGATACATGCCTCTTCCCAGGTTCGAGCTCGCTGTGTCCTGCGTCGTAGTTTGTGACACTCTCTTCGTTTTTCGGCAATTTTAGGTGACCACTAGTATACTGGAGGCTTGCTGTGCCGGGGTCTTCGTATTGACATTGAAAACCTGCAGGCGGATGTAATGATTCTCATAGTTGAGTTAACGACATCTCTTGCCGTAGGTTCTCCGTCCTCTAGCGTTGCTTCCCACAGCGGTGATCGTGCCATAAGCACTTCAACAAATTTCTCAATATCCGCTTTCGCAGTACTCCACCGGAGCGCGTGATCTTCGGGAAGCACCGTGATGGATCTCCAGACATAGCTCTGGAGATCCATCACTGGTGATCACTGGCCGAGTAATCCTCTAGCACTCTCCAATTTTTAACTGATTGTGCTAGGCACTCCGAGGCGAATGTCACATCAAGTATGGTGCCGACACAACCCCATCGACGGAAAGTAGGTGTGTGGCCTGTGTTGAGTACGACGAGCCCAGTTCGTGCTGCCATGACTGGGGCATGCTCCAATCGATTCCCTTTACGTTGAAGTCACCTCCGACGAGCACATGGCCCTCACTACTCGAAACAGCGTCCTCCAAAGCATTAAGCCTAAATTGAAAGGACGACAACGATTCGTTCGGAGTTAGGTATACACTCAAGAGTGTAGTTCCCGAACACCGAACCCAAATGAAACCATCTCTTTGCCCCCGATCCTGCACTTGTACGTGAGCACTGTTCCGAACCTAGATGGCGGCTGTACCGGATTCGTCAGGATACCATGTTGGTGAGTTTCTGGTGTGATGTTGCTCGCTCAGCAATAGTAAGTCAGCTTGCCTGTCTCTCGTAAACTTTTCCAGTAGGTCTTGGGTGATGATGCTTCGCTGTAGATTGATTGATACGAATCATTGCAGAAGCGCTTTTGCCTTGGTTAGGGCTTCTAGGAAGACCCGACACTTCCCTGTGCCTGGAATATGTTTCAAATCATCTGGTCTCGGGTTACACTCCTGGCAAAGAACGTAGTGTGACTCGTCTGTGCATTCCTTCTTTTTATGCCCTGTCTTACCGCAATTGTAGCACAAGGAGCTTCGGTCAGTTCCATTACATGTCTGTGCGGTATGACCGTATCCGAGGCACTTGAAGCACTGAAGGGGAATGGCCCTTCGGCGTATCCGACAAATAACCCACCCTATTGTTTTTTTGCCCTGCTTCAAAAGCTGTTCCGCTTCCCTCTCTGTGAGGTCGATTATGGCCATGCGTTGACCACTGTTGTTTGGTTTGGCCAGCCTGACTTTCGCCTAGTACGGGGAAGTCACGTTTTAAGGCGTCTTCTATTTTGGACAGATCCGTAACGCAGTCAATGTCTCTAATTTCCAGTGTGGCCTTAGGCTCGAGTGAGGCTACAGTTGCCTTCTCTCCAAGGACTCTTGCCAACATCCTTAGCAACTTGTCTGATAGTGATTCGACGGTTTTCCAAAGCTATTTTCTTATTAGCGTTATTGGCATCTTCCTGGCCATCTTTGAAGAGTTACTACGACTTAAAGATTTTTACTTAGAACAGTTCCATCGTATGCCATTGTCAACATTTCGTTTATACAGTGATAGTCTATAAAGTATCATGATGGCAAAGTTAGGGGTGATAATAGCTCAAAACTGTTATGACTTTTCCGATAAAGCTGCTGGACGTCGCATCAAATTACAAAAAACGCTTAGTTGGAATCAAAACAGACAAGATGAACTGACAGTTCGCAAAAACTTCAAGTTCCGCCCATTATCGCCATATGACCCCAAAAACGTCCCATTTTTCAAATAATATTTCATTTTTGTGAATTGGCTCACTTTCCCTTCTGTATAGGTACCAATATATTTACAAATAAAGTAATTCCAAAAATTACCTATAAATCGTACGATTTTCCATGGAATTACCATCATTACTATGTCCATAAGCGTAGCATGAAGTATTTTTTTCGTGTGAAATACTATGTATCTACCACATGGTTTATAAGTACTCCATCAATGGCTTTTAGTGTTAAGATCCTCACCAAATACAAAAGCTTACTGAAAATCAATAATATTCCGAAAGAACTTACCGATATGGCATTTAATCCCAAACCACTTTCGATTGAAGCCGCTTTACCGTTTTAATAAAAGGATGTTTGATTAAAAATTACTCTTGACTTTATTTGGACACTCCACGATTCAGTTACAAGGACTCCGAAAGAACGAAGCAGAAAATAGTACATTATTATTTTAAATTGTTTTACTAGATATGTTAAATGCTTCATTATTCCTTAAATTTATGGTTGTTTCCTTGTTTTGTTATTAACCTAGAGATGAAGAGTTGTATTCAGTTGACAGAAATGGGAATTTATTTTGTTGAGTTGAATTACTTGAAAGAAACAAATGAAAGTTAACACGTACCATAAACACAAGACTTAGTGCTAAGACTGAAATAAGAATGGAAAGGACATGAGTATCGTTTTGCTATTCCGCTTAATCCGCAATAATAGTAAGAGCGGCAATCAAGCGGATCAGGCTTTAAGCCGCGTTCCGTACAAGTAAAATCACCACCAGGTGTCGGAGGGATTACCGTCGAAGAAGTCTCAGGGATGCTCGGTGGCGACGAACTCGCACCACCAGTCGCTCTTTCAATACACTTGGCGCCATTGAAAACTTCCCCAGATGCACATCGGTACAACGTTGGATACAAGATTTTCGCATCATTTTCCATCGTCGCTTTGCATATGTAGAATATGTTATTGTTACCTGGCCAAGCGCCCGTATCACCTGCCGACATGCATGTGAACTGCGGCTCGGTGCATATTTTATCGTAAACGGTAGCCGAGCAATCGCCCGTACTCGCTGAGTAAGCCTTATCACCGCCGCAATTGATGTTTGCCGAAACCAACGTTGACAATGCCTTGTAGCACATGTGATATTTCTGGCAATCGTAGGGATCCGGAAATACGCCTTCGGTTGTACATGCGAAATTTCCCTCGAAGCCAAATGGGTAGCATGGTCCTGTGAGGTTTGAGCATCCCCGCTCATTCAAATTGCAGTAGTATCCTTGGTCCTCGTTGCATGTCTCTACGGGTACGGTAATCCACTTTCCACTTAGTTGCACACATGTTGCTAGTAATTGGCAACTTTGGCAAATTAGTCCAGGTGTCCCGCGGTCCTCGCAGGAATTCGTTTCACGAGTAGTAACTGAAGTTACGCCTCCAGGTTGGCCAATCGAATATTCGACAATCTGTAAATGAGAACAAGATTTGAGTTACACCAAAGGAAAATTCCACATGACGTGTATGGCAGCTACCACATTATATGTGTGGGAACAAGGATACATACTACTGTTGATATTACTACATACAATACAAACACTGCACACACATGAAACAATTTTGAACACTTTATGCATCATAACTACTCCATTAAATGATTTTTTCAATCATTGAAATCATTTTTAATAACGCTCTTATGAGAGATCCTTTAACACATTTCCTTATAATTGTTTCTCATAAATATCTCTCAATTTCAGTTAGTGGTGAAGTTTAAATAATAAAGACTTTCAGCCAAGACATGCGAGTGTGGACATTTTAAAAATGATAGTTCTTATTTACTTCACGTCATCATTTATGTTTATTAGATAAAAAAAGATAGAATGCGAGTGTACAATTCCACAATTTCCATGATTTGATATTTCTTTTCGAGCCAATAATGCTCTGAGCTTTGAAAGATATCACCTATAATGACTTCGATTATCATAAACCGAAACAATACCTAAAATACGATATCATTGTTTAAATAGAGCGATTTTTTTAAGGTATGCAACTTTAAGCTAGCTAAACTTTTAAATGCTTCGTATGATGTGACAGCTGTCATGGAGTTTAAAGTCTGTTTTGTTGTCATTTCATCATGTATAGATTGACGCCTTAGAAACGACTGCAAATTGTGCAGATTTATTGATTATTTTACAGCCGATAAAATCGTCCGTCAGAACTTTCAAATAATTCGATTAACCATGAATTGTTTCTACACCACGTTTACTCTTACACGCAAAACGCATCCATTCAGACGTCGTCTAGTGCGTAATGAAAAAAACCCTAGGAGCTGTTGAGCATAGTACCAAAGAAGACCTAAAGTGAGTCCATTTGACAAAGTGCTCTACATTTAAACCTATGCCCATCTATATTTAACGGAACGATCTTCGTTTGGGGACTTACAAAACCCAACTCGAGCAGGAATTGAAGCCGAAACGACCACCAGCTACGGCAGTGATCCGTCTATGGGCCAAAGTACGAATAACTACAGAAACCGAATTTCGTCAGAAAATTTTATTTAATGACGGTTTATTTAGGCGATGGCTGTAAAAACTACTGCTTTTAGAGTGATGACCAACTACAAGCGGTTGTCAAAAACCGTTATACATGGAAAAAGTGACTGGTTGGTGTATTTTATGGCCGGTGGAATCATCGGTCCATATTAATTCAAAAATGCTGTTGGGAATAAAATTACAAGCAATGGTGACCGCTCAAATGTCCTGATTAATGACTCTCGCGTTCCGGCATTGACTCGCCGTAATGCCAACACGTAAAATAGCGAACTTTTGGTTTCAACAGGATAGCAAAGCATGCCATACAGCTCTTGCAACCATCGATTCATTCTAAGAAGCATTTGATGAGGGCATAATTTCTCATTTTGGACCTGCGGGCTGGCCTGCAAATTTGTTCATCGCCACTGGACTATTTCTTTTGGGAATACGTCAAATCATTCCTCTAACTGACAAGCTCGAGACGCTTGACCATTTGGAAGACAACAGGCAATTTTCGAGGAGAGTATTCTCCAAATTCTCCAAATTCTCCAAATATTCTATTAATAGATAATAATTAGAGAATAAATAATATTCTCCAAATCCGTTAAATATGGGATGGAGCTAAACGAAGTGCAGGTCGGCTTGTCATAAAGTCTGTACGGATCCGAGGCACCGTGGATTTGTTCTACTTTTATGAAAATATTAGCCAGAAAATGGGTGACTGACTGAAATACGTTCCTATAAATCACAATGTACAACATGTGTTCCCAAATCCACAAGGCCCAAATCCACAGTCTTCTTATAAGAGAGATGGGATTTTTAAACTATCTTTTCATACTACCCTCCCTTTGAACCTATTAGGTTCTACCTTGTGCCAAAATTTCTGTTGACGTCCACCTCAATTGTGACAAACCTTACCATTTCAATTGCGAATGTATTACAACCAATCAGAAGGCTGAAGACCCGATTTGGGACCCTTAGAATTGTAAACCTTTCTGCAAATCATTGCGTAACCAATAAACAACACTGACAATTTGAACAAACACGCAATCCAACGGTATTCTTCAAAAATTATCCAGACACATTGGCATCTGTAAGCAAAACATAAAGAAGACGCTGAATTTCTAAGCTCTCTATTTCGCAAAGCTCACCTCATGCTATATGAGGTATTTGTATTTCTTTTTTTTTTTTTTGTGATGTCCTCGGGACTGGAAGCGCTATTAGTGGTTTAGTTGTATTGCATATGCCGAATGTCAGAGAAGTCAGTCCTAGTTTGAACGTGATCGATTTTAAGTACAACCACAGCTGAGTTCACTGAGTTCTTGCTTTTATTGCATACATTATACTTTGAGTACAATTACTGGAGCACAAGTATTCAAGTTAGTGGTGCAGGAGCAACGATGAGAAACCCGAACAGAAAAAACGTTTTTGCGAAAACGGCGTAAAGTAAGCTTTTGAATTGTTCAGACCTCGATCTAATAAAATAATTTTTATATGTTTGTTTCCACTGAATTTTAGTTGAAAACGGAAACAAATTTAATTTTAGGCTTAATTTAAGACCTTAGACTTTAGACTTTAAGTTAATTTAATAAATTTAAACTAGCTGATATCCGACAACTTAAGAATCTTGACAGGTAGGTATTCTGTCAATACTGACAGTATCCTGTTGACACAGGTATGGCGTGACAGCATGTTCAACACACGAGTGACGTGTATGATGGTATTTTCAGTTGTTTTTAATTTGTTTGACGGTACTTCGTACAGTTATTCATGAATTGTCCTACGGTTATTTGTATCGTTATTGATAATTATCTCTTTTAAGCTCGCCATGGACAGTACTCTATTTCTATTTTCATATTCCCAGTGCGACCATCATTTATTTTTTTGAACATGTTTGCTCCTACACTTCGCTATAGGAATCGTTGGCCAAACTTTTCTATTTCTGGCTTAATTCCATTGACGTAATATGCAAGGGATTCGGGATCGTTCGACCAAAAAAAGAGATTAGAGTAGAAATGACTGTTCAACGTGTGTAAATCTACTAAGAAAAATTCCCAACTGGTGTTTAATTATAGCAGCAATTTACACACAAGCACAACAGTAAATAAAGGAACAGCAAATAAAGGGTGTAAAAGAACGTTTTAAACTACAGAAACACAAATATGAATCGAATGACGATCAACACTGTCTCCGTAGTCAGACCATTTCTTCTCATAACGCAAGTGGTAACCCTCCAAGTTTTGTCGGTTACGGTTAGTGGTACTGTAAGTTTTCCAATGTTTCGTTATTTTGTTCGAAGCGTAGTGTACAATCAAACCTGGTTTTGTGTGGTCTTTTTTGTGTGATTTTTTATTTCTGCCCTTTTTTTGCGGTATATATAAATTGACAAAAATTCATTGAAATAAATAAACATTGACGGGCATCTGTATCGTGTTAGTTTGGGCATTTTGGAAATGGATTGCGTGTCGCGTTAAGTCGTTGAAATGTCCGCTCGACAAAGCGATTCAATAGAACAGAATATTACGTGTTACTTAGTCAGAATGTGTGCTGGGCTACATTTTATAAAGAATGTTAAATACTTCTAACGATGTTGCAGGGTTATATTTTATATTTATAGTACCAACAGTTTATATTTATAGTATCAAAAAATATCGAAGAGAGTCATATGTCTCAAGCCATCATGTGGAGCACTGAGGAGTCAAAAGAGGGTAGAATATAAAAAATATTAAAGATCAAAACGTTTACAGTTACTAACCGATAAGGAGGACCAGTAGTATCCTCCCGGAATGGCTGATAAGAGGTACTAACAAAATTATGTTGCGAGATTGATTGAAAAAATCATTTAAAGGCGTTTTTCTCGAAACTATGTTTTTAAAATTGGTGCGACACTCTTCTCAAAATCTACTCAACGGATTTGAATAAATGTTTATTTGATTCACTTTATTGAATACTAGACAATAAAACTCTAAAAAGTCATAAATTTCCCAAAAAAAATTTTCCCAAAAAACACTTATTTTTCGATTTTTATGTAAAAGCATGCATAAATTGCGCAACATATAAAAATTCAACATGTTAGACGTATATTGTGTATTTTTGGACCTCAGGAATAGAACCCTGTTGGAATTTTCACTCTATCAGGAGGATTACAGGAGGCTCAGAAACTATCGCACCGGTTAAAACACCACTTTTGTGCGACGCCCTCTATAGCGGCCATGGTACAAAAACAAAATTTTAATGTCATTTGAAGAATGTATAACAACATTTAGAAAGATTTTATGTTTGTAACCTTAATACTTTTTTTATATTAAAAAATTTTAAACATTAACCTTTTCGCTTTTTTAAATGAGAAGGGCCCCCTTATGAGCCAAGTTCAATGACGCGGTCAACGACGCCAAATTTTGAAGTCAGGATAAATTTTGAACTCAGGTGTATTTGTCCTCAAAAAGGAATAAGTTCATGAAGGCGTCCCCAGCTTTCTAGAACACGGCTAAATTGAAGGTACCTTGGCATTCCTCTACAGAGTAAGTTTACCAGTAGCTACGGTTAATCTGAAGGATATGGTTCGTTGCCACTCTTCCCAAATTTTTCGTCTTTACGTCGGTGCGAGGCTGACAAATCAAAATCACGGCGCAATGAAGATATGAGATTCAGCTACTCCAGGTGTTGTGAAAAACAACGCTTTCCGAACGCCTTTTAGGGTTGCAAAATAATTAGGTGATCCATCCAATGTGATATGTTTTATCAGCTTGCCATCATTACCAAATTAACCTCCTGGATAAGGATCGCATAATGACAGACAAATATACTCCATAAGCTAACTTCTAGGAAGCTGGGCCACTAGAAGTCCGAACTATGATTCCAGTTCTGTATTCGTACTAAGTCTTTTGGAACCCGTGAGACGCACGCGAATTAAAATTTAAGCCAGGTATTAAAAAGGGAAACTCTTCTAAATCTTCATCTAATACCACAACATCAGTTTCAATCAAACAATGTATTTTCTTGGCTAAGCTGGAAATCGTTTAGATCGTCTGTGTTCTATTGAATTTATGAAATATAATTTTGAGCTCTGTAGATACACTTAAGCATGATTACACAGCGGTGAAAATTCGATTGAGTTCCCGGTCTGACCTTATTCAACCAAAATTTGTAGAATTTGATTTGTTCTTTAGTTACTTTCTCTAATTTTTGCGTACAAGAGAAATGTCCCTGAAAAATCTTTCTGTGTAAAAAAAACAAGACCCTTGTAAGCCGGCCACTGCGCTATTTCTGTCTCTGTCGCACACCAATCACCCGAGAGTGTAAGCGCTATACGTACTTAAGCCAGACTTATACACTTTAAGAATTTCGCTATAACATTGAATCTGCTGAATGGCGAAATCTTGAAGTGATTCGCCATAATTCATACCGGAAGATTAAAATCTTTAAATGAACATACTGAGGAAAAGGGAAGTTTACTCATCAATGAAACGTATTTTGTTTGGTCGAACGATGATTGTTTGATGCTATCTAACCCTTGTGATTGTTGGTTCTGTAACAGGAAGACTACCGTCGTTTCCTTTTTCTCAACAGAAGTTAACAAAAAACACTAAATTTTATCAGTTCTGCAATTAGTTCCGTTTTTCTTTCCGATAATTATCGTTCCGATAGCCCAATCTTAACTTATTCAATTATTATTTTAGCACCAAATAGTTTGGGACTTTATCCAGAATTGAAAACCCGACTCTGGCGATGAAGAATAGGAGATCAATAGTACGTTCCCGTGTATGAATTTTTCTGAATCTTTGAAAATTGGAATTTTATTTAAACCATGCTCAAACAATAAACGGTTGGTTCGAATTCCAAATTCTGAGTCGATTCAGAGCCCCACAAAATTGAATTCCAGCAGAGAGTTTTTTTTTTTTTTTAATTTTATTCATGTGGATCCTTTTGTCATTAGGACACGTATACGACGGTGTATTCAAAAAGGGGCTGCACTGTCATTAAGCATTTAATTGAAAATTTTTCTACTTACGATCATTAAACCAATCGTCAGAGCGTACATAATGCTTAGTTGACGTTGTTTCATTTTTGTTACGAGGCTCCTTTCTGACTCCAGGCTAACCGCATCCACCACACCAATTAGACAGGGCTGAAAAAATTATGCCCGAACTACAACTATGCCCGAAACTAAAAATCCTCCGACTGTTAAATATTCACTTGTAAATAATTCACTTTGTCCTTGTTAATATAAAAAAATCCTTTAATTCGATAATGCGAAATCTGATATCGTCGCGTAAGGAAATTAGCACCAAATACCCGAAACGTTGCTCTAAGAACGTTTAAATGCTATTAGCGTGCAATCCCAAGAAGTTGTTATATCTTTTCATTGTTGAGCTGTTGAGCCACACACGCACACACATTATTCCCAACTTAGATAAATAGAAGAAAGTAAGTTAACACTTCAGAATTTGCTTTCCATTAGTTCCCTTCCCTATGACTATCTATTTTATCTACTGTTTACACAAGAAAAGAGCAAAGCAGATAAAATGCCTTCTTTGACACGAAATTTCAATTAGCGCAATTGCTAATCGATCTTCAGGGAAATTTTCAGTTTTCGGGGATGTTATGTTTTATCAAGTTTCAATTTAGTGATTTAAGATTGAAACTAAGATGCTACCCGAAACTGAGCATGCATGCGGTTCCGAATGAGCTCAAGGAAATTTAATTAAAGCAAAAGGAAACGTGCCACAATAGAGTATAATTCTCCCTGAATGAAGCACTTTGCTCCCTTGAACTGGTGATTTAAGGATCAATATTAAAGTAAATCGATAGAGAAGTTTTGCGGTCTGAACAAATAATTTTATTTTCAGACAATGAGGGATAAACCTGAAATAGGATTTATTCAGCTTTTGGAAGATGGGGAGGATTTCTTAGAATAAAGTTTCAGTTCCATGTTACATGGTGATTGATTCTCTATTTGCGAAAAGGTATCGCTGAATGCTTTGCTATTAATTAAAACTGACTCCATCATTTTGTTTCCTTTACAAATACATCTTGTTTGGTACCTTTATGCAGAGGTTAGTTCCTATGTCCACACGCACACGGCGCATAAAGAACGTATATTGAAATGGCTTCAGATTAAGTCAATCATGTTCATCGTATTCATACGTTAAATATGTTTAATATCATTGTCTGCGGCCCATACCCTTCTCAAAATTCATATGTTCATCCTTGCTCGAATTCAGATACGAAACTGCAGAACGCATCCATCAGACCGAAAACAAAAGCAGCAAAAGACTGAAAAAATGTTCAAATTATCACCGCTATACCTCTTAAACTAAAATGTTTTTTTTTCTCCGCAGGTAAAGAACTTCACGTTGGCAACGCTTTATGCTACGTATGGTGTGACAGCTGTCATGCATTTTATATTTAGTTTGGTTTGCCATTCAATCATTAATAGGTTGATGCATGAGCAACATCTGCAAATTGTGCAGATTTTATGTAAAACAATAGTTCGGTTCGAGAAACTCATCGCGCAATTCGTCAATTTTATAGCCGGCATAATCGTCCATCAGAACATTTAATTCGATTAACCATGGATCGTTTACATACCGCGTGTACTTTCACTGATAACACGTATCCATACAGTTGTCGCATAATCCGTAGTAAAGAAACCACAGCTGCTGCAGAGCGTCATCGTGCTCAAAAATTCAGCCTGTGTCCCTCCACATTTTCGAAGATTTTAAAGAGGGATATTGGCTTATGGGCCTAGAAAACCCAACTTGGGTGATACCGTAAGTATATTCGGTGTTCAGGCCCAAGAACAAATTGCTGAGATACGCAATTTCGTAAGAAATTTTTATTTGGGCTGCGTCAATTAAAAATACTGCCACATGTGGAGTGACGAGCAACCATAGGCAGTTGTCTAAACACTGTTACATCTGAAGAAAGTTACTATTTAGAAAGCTTTATGGGCCGGTGGAATCATTATCTTATATCTTTAAAAATGATGCAGGGATTAGCATTGTGGTCAATTGTATTCACATGAGTTTTTGTTCCGGCGTTGACTCGCCGTGGTTTGGTAGGGGCCTCTGGTTTCAACAGGATGTCGCGGCATACCATACAGCACGTGCAATTATTGACTTATTGAAAGAAGTATTTGATAAGCGCATAATTGCTCATTTTGATTTAAAACCATTGGGTTATTTCTCGTGGGACTACGTCAAACTACTCATTTACGCCAATAAGCTTGAAATGCGTGACCATTTTGAAGACATCATTAGTCGCGTTTTTTTGCGAAATACGGCCGCAATTATTGGTTTATTTAGACGAAAATCGGATCTCTCATTTGAATTTCTCATTTGGATCACCAGTCATAGCGCTCATATCACCAAAATCATATTTTAATAAAAATTAAAAAGAATTATCTTTTCAACAAAGCTAATTTCATGACGATAATTTCTACTTCATTTCAATGTTCTCGTTACTTCATTGATGGATTAAGATATTTTACTATGCCTTACTATTTATAAAAACTATTGTGAGATTTTTTCACAAAGCAAATTTAAAATATAACCTTAAACTATAAAACATACAAATAATGTTGTAAATTTCGTGGCATGGCATGACATGATCTTGGCATCTAACTTAGTAAAATGATTTCCTGAGACGAAGACAATCAACCTTGAAATGGCACATGACAGCTACGAGATACGCGACACCAAGTATAGAAGTATTTGGAAGAATGTTCTTTGACACCTCTGACTTGTCGAACAGATACGACCCTTCCTATTTACCATGTAAATAAACTTTGTTTGCTTCAGGGCCATAGCATAACCACTGAAAAGAAAGCGAAACGAATACCCTGCGTAGCATATAAAGTGAGCTTTGCGAGATAGCGAGCTTAGAAATTAAACAGCATGGGTGTATGGAAAGATCGCGATGGCTAGCTTTCTGAGCTCAACTATATGTGAGAAATAGTTTCCCGGTGTAATAGGCGGTGTGAGTCGTTGTGTATGAATATAAAATTTAAGAGAATGTTGAATGCACTTCTCTGGAGAAGGGAAGTTTTCTATCTGGAACTACTAATGTCATGTTTTTTTTTTTTTTTTGAATGTCCAGATTTATTCCCAGTTGACTTGGTGTTCTGTTCAGTCTTTTATGTTTCACAGTGATTTGTACGTTTGTCTGGTTTGATTCGTTGGGAATCTTAGGATCTTGTCGAAGTTAGTGTTATGTACTTAAAGCGTAGTCGTCTTTTTTTGTAAATTTTCGTCATCTGTCAGAGAGCGATACTGCCGTAGAGTAGTGTTGGTTGTAAAATCCGTTTGAATATGAGGAGCTTGTTTTTTATGAAAAAAATTTTTGTTTCTTTTTTTGTAGGAAGAGCAGAGTGGTATAGATTTCAGAAACTTTTCTTCAGTTTGCATACATATGTCCTGTATAGGAAAGTTCGAAGTCTACTTTTAGTCCCAGTTTCTTGCCTGCCCTTTCACAATGAATATATTCGTCTTGTATTGTTAGGATTGTTAGTCTTGAGTGTCTTTTTCGTAAAATGAAAATTGCCAGAGTTTTTTCTACGTTTTTTTCAATTGCGAAAGAATCTCAAAAGTACGTTGTTGTAATTATTTTTTAAGATCTCTTCTGTTTGTTTAAATGCATATTATATACGAATATCACCAGCATAAAGGAATAATTTGACATTTGCGATATAATATAATTTTTATGTGATAATTATGGAAGGTTCTCTATATTGATGTTATATAGTATGGGGGATAGTGGTGATCTTTGCGGGACTCCAGTTTAAATCGGCTGCAAGTTGGAAAGGTTGTTGTCAACTTTGTCGCGGAAGGCGACAGAGAAGCATATCGTTAATATAATGGCATGGATAATATGGACGCATGTATTTTGAATACTATCCCTATGTTTCAGACTTTGTGCAAAGCCCTTGCTACGTCAGCCATAATCTTATTTAAGTTTCTGTTATTAAGGCCATTTCATTGCTGGTACACCAATTTCTTCGGTTGGACTCCAGTACTTTTGAATAAAGCCGAATTTTCTTCAGGGTTAGTTGAATTTTTACTAACCACTTCTGAAAATTTTCAGAGCATTGTTTTTTCTACTGTTAGAAAAACTGGATCGCCAGTTTTAAAGAAATGAAAAATGCTTTCACCATTTTTAGCAGAACTGCGATTTTTACTGTTTTCATACTTTTGACAACCTCCACAAGCAGAAAACTGAATTAGTTATGCCCGCTTGTTTTTGAATGAAATTGTTGTGATTTTTGAATGTCAATATGGGGCTCCTGTTGAGTCATCTTTGTGAGCGTCTCATAGCCACGTAATTTTCAGGTGTTTAGTGTCTGAATATGTTGTTTTATTTCCTGAATGGCCACTCGCTTTATACTATTCTTCAGGGACACAATATCCGCGCTGCTCGCAGTATCCACGCACTTGAATTGATAATTTCATCCTAATCGTTAGTGTTCTCCTCGTCCTTGGTTTTGTTGCAAAAATATTTGACCTTCCTTCAGAATTTCTCTTCACCTGGGTCAAAATTTCGCAGAAAAATCTTCCACTGCACTTTAGGGAATTGATCTAATCACGAATTAAGTTTGTGAACATATTCGTAGCAATATCATTCCCACTAAGATGGCACAATGGATCCCGAAAACAAAGAAACTCAGCTTATAATTGTTATCCTAAGAATTGTGACAAGAGCACTGTCAATCAGATATTTGGAGCCTACATTGCGCCAAGAAAAAGACAAAAATTACCATTTTTGTCCTCTTCTGTTTTGGAATTGTTGATCAATGCATGCGATCCCAGCAATATGGTCCTTTAAAACAGAAACGCAGAGATTTTTTGTTCGAATTCGGATTTGGCTTATTAAGTCATCAAATCGAGACTCTCCGGATCCTTGAAGCGATGGTAACTGAAGACATATTGGGAATTAATGAACAGCCAAGATAATTTCCACGAGCTGAAAATAAATATGTTTGATATTCGTTTTGTCCAAGGACAATTTTCTTTGATCAAAAGATATAAACACAATTTTCAATCCATAACCAACATGCTAAAGGGGAACCTTAGAGAGTGGAATGTAAAAGAGTGGAACCAAAGAGAGTGGAACCTAAGAGAGAGGAAGACAAGATTTTCGCCTTTAACTAAGTGAGGATTCTAGGAAACAAATAAAGTTTTTTTCGCGTTTTTTCAATTTTCGATTACACTTGTATTCAAAAGAGAATAAGCTTCATAAGCTTTATAAGGCCTGGGTAATACTACGGTTGTTTGACGACAACCTTGACCCAAGCCAGAACCAAGCAGAATATCTAACATATCAAAACATTAAATAGATCTACTATAAGTGTTGACAAGTTAGAGGCCTTGAAGACTGCACAACAGCAAAAACTGCGGTAGAATGGTATCATGCAGCAGATGAACGACTTCAAGGGAAGACCTAAAAAATCACGACGTCAAACCCCCCTGAAATCTTCCTACAATGCCTCTAGATATTGCGCGGTTTAATTATTACTTATTCTGTTCGATGGCTCATGCCAAAACAGTTCGCAGATAGCCTCAAAATATGAATATTGGTATTAGAGCTCTAGCAGGAAGATGGGAAGGAATTGTAGCTAGCGACAGGCAATGCTTTGAATAATTCAATTGTAACTGTTTTTTGCAATAAAGTTGCATTTTCGGTGAAAACAAAGACTTAGTTGCGCATCTAATAGAATCCAACTACTTGACATCTAACTAACCATCTTGGTTCATATTGGAGTTCGTTATTTTTCGTCAGTCGGTATGAATTATCTTGGTACTAAACTTCGCACTGTTTCCAAACAATTGTTTCTGAGATTCAACATCAGAGGGACGATGTCCTATATGACACAACACACGTCTTTTTACTGCTAAACTTCAAAGTCAATACACTTCGGTAGAAAATTGTTAAGAAAGACAGATCTTCTTTGGAATCCTTAAAAAGTCCTTAAAAGTTGGAAGACTCTTCAAAAAATTTAAAGGAGTCTTTACTCAGAAGAAGATAACAAGGCTTTTCCACACTTGGGTAGAGTTTCGAAAGATTTGGCCGTTAAGGATTAAGACTAAGGGCGAGTGAAAAATGGCATACTGAAAGAGTAAGGATAATCTTTTGACAAGAGGCTCTAGTCATACAATAGGCTCATCACACATTCAAGAGCCTCATGACGCATACTCAATTGTGGATTTTCTCTCAACAAACAAATAGTTTTCTACGATTATCGTTTTCTACCTAACCAAGTGTGGTTGAAACGCCATGATTTTCTCAATTATTTAAGGAGTCCAACTCAGTCAGAGCCGTGCATTGAGCGAGCTTTAGTAGGAATATGGTCATAAATAATGACACTTAAATACCTGATACCTAATTTCATAATCCAATTATGAATAAATTCACTTAACAACCCCAAAATAACCTATTAATTGTCTATTAATACCGAAACACATTTGGCACAAAAATTTATTACAAAAATCCGAATTTAAAAATAAAAAAAGGAACAGAATATTCCTATTTTTATAGCTTAAAAGAAGTCAAAGCACAGAGAATCAACTATTTTCCAACTTTTCATGATTTGCTTGATATAATTTAATACTTCACGCTGTTGAAAGGGTTCGAATTGTTTATTATCTTAAACACATTAAACACACATTTCACCCCCCCCCCCCCCCCCTCCTTTCTCTCTATCTCTTTCACTCTCTCTCCCTCTCCGCCGCGAAAAGCAACCCAAAGCATTACCTTCCCAATGACTCATACTCGCATTTGGGTGTTAATAACTTTTCCATGCCGTAAATAAATTTTCCCAAGTCAGCAAGATTTGTGCAAACTTTAGGCCGGTACAGCCAAACAAGCAATCAAAACTCGTTGACGGGTTATTGTGCGCGAAAGTTTTCTTATTAAGTCGAGCAAAGTTCGACTTGAATCAACTTTGCCGCCTCTTCCAGTCCTGGAATGTTTTCGAATGAATTCCGGATTGTTGGCGTACGTACAACAAAAGATTAACATTTGTCTAAAATACTTTGTAAACTTACTCAGTTCCTTGTTTAGTTACGTCTAGTGCTGTTGAATGAAACGTAACAAATTAACTGCTTTTTAGTTTTTAACGAGAAAACCTTTTCCAAAAGCCGACAAGCACACAACGCGGCCATCTTTTCCCCGTTGTGGCCACCTCATAAACAAAATCTCAATATTTACCAACGCGGTGAAATTATAGGAAAAGGTTTTAAAGTATCTTTTGTGCTCTTTTCGAACTGGGGATTACTGAACTTTGGCAGATATGAATCAAAAATTTGGGTCGCAGATAGCAAGAGCGATTCGAAGAAGAACAGCGATGTGGAAACTCTGCGGAAATCGTTCAACAAGAAATTGTATTTTCGTCAAATGTTCTAGGTCCAAATTTTCTGATTGTTGAACTGACTAATAGTCAAAGTTCGAAAGAAATAAATAAGCGAACAGAAAACAATAATTTGCCAGATGTGATAAAAAGTAATTTTCTCATGATATCCTGGCTGCGCCTTTGTATCGACCAGAGAATTTTTCACTACAATTTCGACGTCACATGCAATTTCTTTCGTCGTCCACAGATAGATTTAATTGGAGGTGAAATGTTCAATTAATTAAATTGGGGCTGATACGAATATAAAGGACATTGGACAATTGCTACCGGCCATAATGTTATCTTTGCATTTGTTTATGAGCTGTTTCGAGCACTTTTCATTAAAGCTCCAATCCGAAAACTATCAATGGCAATGGGCAATTGAGGAAATTTCGTCATTACCATGGACACTTTAGATACTTTAGATAAAATCAAACAAAAAAAAGATGGTATTTGGAGCAGTGCACTTCCACATTTAAAGGATTATTTGGCCCAATTGACAGCCCAATAGAAAGTTAATGATCTGCTTTGGCTTCAGACGTCCCAATTCGTCTTCAACAATAAGCTTCCCAGATTGTCTTTTCTCTCTAGCAGATTCGCTGGTGTTTCTTTCCACTCGCTTTCAGTCCTTTTTGCTGCAGATGTCTTTAAGTACCCAGCGAAGATTCTAGCCGGGACCCATAGCTTACTCTTTTTCATTTCGATACACGCTCATAACTTCTTAGATAGATGCCAAGATGCCAAAGAAGAGCTTCCACATTTGAAGCCCTGCAAGTCTACTCCAGAGCAAACTCTATTCTGTCCTCATACACCCTTACGGCCATGTTAATTACATTCACTTCAGTTGCACTTAACCCTTAAATGCACTTTGTATCATAAATGATACATTTCGGGTAAATTAACGCAAATCAACACACAATATTTAATTCATCACAACATTAACTTCATCATATGTCTAACAAAGCACTCGAAATATTTGGCATCAAACTGTAAAGAGAAATGACACAATGATAACGGTACTTCACATTCTGCGAAGTGGTGACATGTAACAGTTCATAAGAAGTTTGACTCGTGCGTATTTAATTTGGTTTGGCTGTTTATCATCGACCCTAAGTTTCGGAAAAAAAGATTTAAATTTGTGAACATCTCCTAGTTGTGGCAGTGGTGCTTCCATCAGGCAAAAAGCAGTGGTTTTCATTTAAGTGCAAATTTTGTAGTATGTATCAAATCTTTTACAGTGGTCTTACCTTTTTATTTAGAATCAACGCAGAAGAGAACGAAGGGACCTGATACCACATGAGCCCCAGTATATTATCAACAAGTAGGATGCTAGCGAGGATGAGGACAATTTAGCTGTCAAAAACTTTCTATTTTATTTTTTTTGACTACGAATTAGAAGAGCCAGTAAATGTCACTGAAAATTGAAGTCAAAACCATGAAGATGATGAACGCGAATGGTGAAATGAAAAAAAAAATGTTTAAAAAACATAATTTTGAAGACGAAAAACCATAGTTATAATGAAGATCCAAAGCAGTTGATAGCAGACAGTAATCAGCCTTCATCGATATCGACATTTGGACGACCCTACCATTATTCCCGATACTTCTTTGATGATAGATTGATCAAATAAATTGTGCAAGAAGTCAACGTATATGCACAGCTGAAAGATATAGGCACTACAAAAGTATTTCAAGGCTGCAGTATGTAACAGGTATGTAGCAGGTGTATGCATACGCTTCTTCCGGTTTTATTAAGAGATGGTACCAGCGAAAAGTGAAAAGCGTATTAATTTGACACATAAGTCATTTCGAGCAATTGACAATTGACTACAAGCACACACAAGTTACGTCCGCCGAAACTAGCGTGTTCGCTTAATTCTGTTGACCCATCATGTTGAATTTCATGCCTGAAAAAAAAAATTTGCAGCACTCTTTGATTTTCTTTTTTGTTCAAAAGAAAACGCCTGTTGTTGCTGGTAAGAAAGAAAAGGAGAATACGCGCCATGAATTAGGACATGTGAGACATTTTTTTCGAAAATTCAAAAATTGTAATTTCAATGTGCTTGACATTGAACACTCTGGTACACCACAAAAATGCGAAGAGGAAGAATTGCATGAGTTAATGGATGGTGACAACTCAAACTCAACGGCAATTAACTGAAGCATTAAATGTGTCACGGGAAATTATCAGTAGAATTTTACGAGCAATAGGTAACACCAATAAACTCAGTTAATGGCTACCACACAATTTCAATGAACGCCTAATGGAAAATCACAAAGTTGCTTGTGAAATGCTGCCACAGAAAAAAAAATCATTTTTACATCGAATTGAGATGAGTGCAGAAAAATGAATTTATTTTGAAATCTTGAAGTGGAAAAAACCGTGGTTTTAACCTCGCGAAGCCAGTCCTTCAGCACCACCACCAAATCGCTTCGACAAGCAGACCATGCTCTGTGTCTGGTTATGAACTCTTGCAGTCCAACGAAACAGTTAATATATAACGCTATCGTGAACAAATGACAAATTTAAACCATGCACTAATCGAGAAACGATCGGAATGTGCGGAGAAGACATGGCAAAATGATTTTGTTACACGACAACATACCGTGGCATACAGTAAAACCAGTGAATGAAACAGTGAAATCACTTGGATCGGACATTCTTCTGCACCCGCCATTACTTCTTAGCCTTGGAGTCATCTGACTATCACCTCTTCGCATCGATGGGGCACGCACTGATGGGGAAATTAATATGATATGGAAGCTCGACGAATGGTTTGCCGCAAAAGACAAGCAATTTTTCTGGCATGGTATTCATATATTACATGGAAGAGGAAATGTGTAGAAGCCGAAGGCTAGTATTTTGAATTTCAAAAAAGTTGTCCCTAGAAAATAACGTGTTCTTTTTATCAAAAAAAAAACGGAAATAATTTATGCATATACTTCGTTGTAACTCCTACCCCAGAATTTTATGGTTCGACATGGTATCCCGTCAAATACGTGACATTTGCTAACCAAGAAGTTCAGAGTCATACGGCTAATTTTAAATCTAATACCTCCTTGTGTATTCCGGTGAAAAACTTTGGTGTATCACTTCCGTTGTAGATGATCGGATTTGATTTCTGAACTTATATAAGTCTCTACCTTTTGTCTTGTTCCGGCCCTACCCTAAGGCACATTATAAGCATAGGCATTGCATCCTATCAATAATGATATTTTTGTTTCCTGTCACAGCCCTTAATTAGCCTATGTAGCTCCAATGGCGGAGTATGTTCCACATCTCTTCAGAAATATTAGGTTAATCCAATTAATTTATCGTTCATTATGCCCTGGAACAGACGAAATGTTTGTAGAGGGTACCGTGTGAAGCTTTTTAAAAGACATATATAATGACGTTTTTGCTCAAAATAGAAATTGTTGGAAAGTCAGGTGAACTCTGGACTGATGACAGCGGAATCGCGACTGGTAAACTTCTGACAAGATACTTTAAATGCAGACCAGGGTTCTTGAATATGTTCTAGTTTTATATTTTATGTCCAGGGAATCCCTATAAAAGAACCCGTCTATAAAAGAACCCGAACCCGTCTTGGCATAAGTTATACGAATCAAATCCTTGTTTATTTCTCTTTTGGAATCGCATGTTCAAGCTCCGTTTCCCTATGCCTATCATGGAAAAAAATGTAGATAATCAGGAAGGGTGACCTGTTTTTTTCCTCCCATCTTGGAACCACTACTTTTTTTCAGGCTCCATTGACTCCATTACTTGCGCCATGGATTTTCTTCCTTTTAAAAACGTAGGATGGATTAAACGGAGGATGTGCGTAGTTTCAGCGATGCACGCAATAGACTCAATCACTGTGACTTCTAGAGGGATTGGTTTCGTAAAACTGTCCATAGGTGGGGCAGTCTGTCTCAAAGTCGCTATGAGAAATATAGCAGACAGTTGTTCTGTGACATGACAGCAGTGAGAGATGGTTCAGATGCCGCTCCAAATGTTGTGTAAAAGATAAGTTCTATCACACTTGTACCAGAAAGTGTGGTTTTTCTATCATCTGCCAAGGCTGTAGAGGTTGAGATCACTTCCTTAAACTTAAGTAGCTTTACTCTTCTTCACCTATATGTCAGAACGACTTTTGTCTAATGAAGAAATTTGCTGAACTTTCGTCTATGCCAGCGGTCAGCAATCGACCTTCATCACGTACAAATAGCATATTCCATCGGATTGTTCTGTGGCCTCCTTTGTCCATTCTTCACTTTTCAGAAGGTACATATGAATTATTTGGGTTTTTTCTGAAGATTTTTGCTTGAGGATAATTTCAACTCTCACAGAAGCGGGTAAGACCCGTTATGAGCACTCCTGATTCGAAATACCAACATTAGGTATGAAGAAAATTCAACTCTCTCCCATACACACCCTAGAAACGAGGGTCTTTTCCATGCTGAGTAAGTTCCTCATCTGTAATCAGCGGTACTAGGTTTTCTTTTGCGACCACCACTACACGCATTTTTTGTAATGCACTTGAGTGGTTTTTGCCAGCTTCGATGGATGCTACGTTGCTTCACCCACAGTATCTGTTGGTACACGTTATTTTTGAGTAATCGACCCTGTGGTTCGTTCCTTTTTTTCCTTAGCCGGCAAAGGCCGGTCTTCTCTAACACTTTGCTATTAGCACTCACCTGTGGTGCTTATTTTCTTTTCCATCTCTGTAAAACCGAAGAGTTTGGTTTTAGTATAATTTGGTTAGGCAGATACCAATTCACACTTAGAAAACTGACTTTTTTCCTTCTGGGCTATCTTGTCCTCCTGGAAGTCCCCGAGGAGATGGTGATACTTTTTGTGAACTGATTTACGATGAGTTAAGTTTTGTTGGGTCTTGTTCCTTTTGTCCTTAAAAGCAGGGGGCAATCATTTTTTGTTATCTCCTCCCACCCAGAGGTTTTTCTAAAGGATGGAGGTGTGATGGTGACAGTTCTTCCATTTCCCCCATTTTTGTTAGTTTGGCGCTTCACTTTGCCCTTTGTTCTTTGCTTGAACCTTTCTATTTCCTCTTTGTAGAAGCATACCTCTGATCCTGGAGCTACGTTCGAAAGAGAGTCACATCTATACTATGTGTTGTGTGCTTGGTTTGAACTTGAGTCGTGGTGGCTTTTTCCAGAACTCTTTTCGAACAAAATGGTGCTCGCCTGCATTCGCGAAGACCCTTAAAAGACGCAGGATATTGCTGTCATTTTTTATAATTTATTTTGTCTATTTTTGATTTGATGAGTAAGTCTCGAATGAAACGTGCAACCCTGGTCAAGCCCACATACCAAAGTGAGAGTCTAATTTAAAACCGGAGGCGTGCACCGTATACAAGTATCTCTTTGTTGACACAGAATTTGGGGTATGTTGTTCAACGTTAGTTTGAAATTGTTTGACACCTTTCACAGTGAAGGAAAGCCGTCCCCGAACTGTCCTCAAACGTACTCGGTTCACATCACAACGGGCTCCTGCTTGCCTGTAAAATATAACCAAGGCTAATTCATCGACTTGTCTGTAGAGCCTTAAGCCTGCTTAGCAGTGGACCCTTTGTAGTGGAAGTGAGAAGTAACAGAGAAGAAACAGTTTTATCATATTGTGCCAGAAAATAACGATCATGTTAATGTAGATGGATATGAACATAGAGGTATAAGATAATAGAGAGGCTATTCCCGTGTATGTGACTATCCGTGAGCGTCCAAAGAATTGGATTTAGCTAATTTTCCCCTTTCGTAGCTGCTTCACCTTCGGCAATTTTCGGAACTACCATATTTCAAATGCAAAATATATTACAGCTTAAATGGTGAGAAATTTTCTGTTTTCTAAAAGCCCGCCCAATTATCTCTTTGCGGAACAACTTAAACATATTACCTACAAGTTTCTTTAGCCCTCAAATGGGAAATTTACCATTTAATTATTTATAAACCCTAAAACTAAGTTGTTAAGGATGATACTTTTTCTCGTGAAATTTAAAGATAAATATCTAAACTTTGTCGAGGTTTTCCCCACATAAATTGGTGGCAATAGAATCTTATTCATATTTTGTGGGAGAATGAAACATTCTCGCCATGCAAAACATATATTTTTATTGATAAAACTTAATTTGAAATCAATGTTTACAAATTTTAATACGATGCGAATTGTCGGATACATTCGTAATTTCAATTTGACACTGAGCTGAATATACAGTTAGATAAATAATTCTACTTGAAGGTATGCGCACACTCAAAAAGTGTATGGCCAAGTTTTTTTTCTAATATTTTTATGAAATTGAATTACCGGCGGCTGAGTATACTCTAAATTACGAGAAATTTTACTCCTCAAAATGCTTATTCATTGAATATCTGCAAGAACCTAGTTTGATAGAAATTTCTTTGTGAACTCTTTTTTGATTTAATGTTGGTAGAATAATGTACATGCACCCTCAAATCGTCGAAGCCATTTCTCCTATTTCAGTTGGTTCAATGCTCGGGTTTTTTCGATTGCAGCCGAACTGAATGAATTGTCAAAACAAGACTATTAATCTGTGTTTTGATTCATTTTCGGAGTGATTTACGGGCGAATTTTGTAATTTACTTGTGTCAGACGAATTTTTCAACGATAAAAATTACAAATCGTGAGTGCTACTTTATTTATGGTTGTGGAAAAGTGCAAAGACAATAGTGACAGTGATTTTTAAAGACAAATATAGACAATGAAGTGTGTGATTTTCACTTGCAGAAATCACACTTGTTGGCGGCCATCCGGGGTGTGGTTTTATAGGTAAATTTTAGATAAATAATTAATTTTTAACTTTTGCGTTGATTAGGTCAAGATAGATGCCTTTTTCAATAATAATGTAGATTTCTACATTTCTACATACAGATATTGGTTTGTCGGTCAATAAGATTGTTTACAAAGACGTGGCTTAATCTTCGGCTTGAGCTTTTGACACTCACCTGAATTTTTTGTGCGTTAAACTTTCGTGAACCCATTGGCATAGTTCAAAAGTTGTTAAAATTTTGTTGGTATTTGTAAATTTTTTCAAATGTTAGTAAAAAGTGGGCGGTTACGATGCAAAAGTGGCTTATCGTCCTCTCTATATCTAACAACTCTATGGATATGAATGAAGCAAAGGAAGAGAACGTTATCGGGCATCTTACTCCATATTAAAAGCTGCTGTTCTGATGGCTCATAAAGTCAGGTTGGCGTAGGAACCTTATCCTCTTGCTTTGGGTAGGCCTTGGACTGTTACGATGAGTGTATTGAGGAGACACTCCACCACGCCTCCTTTGAACCCGAGTTTTGATTTATTTAGATTGTCGAACAGCGCTCAACTTGCTGAAGATTTTTTTTTAACTTTAACATTAGGTTACCATATTTTTGAAACACATAACGCTTAACCTATATTGGCATTTCCCAAGGATTTCACATTTATTTGACGTTTCTTATCGAACATAACATTAGAGTTGATATAATTCGAATTTCATTGACAGTAATCTAATGAAATATTCAAAAAGCCTAGATCCATCCAATCCTTCCAGCTGCTTAATTATGAAATAGCACAACATGACATAAAACAAATTGAAAAACTAACATTAATCTTAACAATCCCCTATTCTGCACTTCTTCGTAGCTAAATCAAATTTTGCATAAGGACCACAGCTGTAGCTTGTCCAAGTACCATTTAAGCCGCAATACCAGTACTTTCTGCAATCAAGGAAATCAGTATTGAAACTTCCTGCAACACATCCTGAAGAGCTGACGGAACTTAACGTAGTGCTACCAGATTTCAGAGTCATACTAACAGTAGGTTGTATCGCAATTATATCGCTTGTTGCACATTGAATACCATCAAAAAACTGATTTTCAGGACACTTCACCAGTTGAGGCACCCATACTTGATACGGATAGATTTGCATGCAAAAGTAGAAATAATTTTTATTTTCCGCCCAAGCACCAATTTCCGTTTCGTTCGCGCAAAGCTCTCGACGGCGGCTACATTTGTCACTGGTACGATACTCAGAGCAACAGGATGTGTAAGTTGAAAACATGTATCCGTCGGGACAAGACATTGAAATCGCTGATTGATATATGCCTGGACAGTACAAGTATTTCCCGCAATTCATCAAATCCGGATAAAGTCCTTGCGATGAACACAAGAAGTATTCAGCGTAATTTGATGTGATCGAGGGATTAGCCGAACAGTTTCGATACTCTTCGTTGCAATACAGTCCTTCGTCGCAATCGTTTTGACTTATTTGGATAAAGTCCGTTCCGTTGCTAATGCATATAGCCGTTGTATATTCATCCAGGCAAATAAAACCCCATCGTTTCTCGGTAGCACAAGTTTTCGTCCAACATTGTTTTGTTATCTGTGTGAAAAAGGAAAGCTTTTGATTCAACGTAATTATGTGCATATTTATTTTTTCCATTGAAAAATTCACTTCTAAATATCCCAAAATTCAACACTTATAAATAATTAATTGAGGAATTATTGAAAAATCCTTACAGCAAGAAGGACCAAAAGAAGAATTCGATACCACATTCTTGTGTGTTAGATCAGACACTACTGCCTGCAAATTATTGGAAAATTTAGAAATCGATAGGATTTTCCTTTATAACTACTTTGTATACACATGTTTCTATCGTGTTAAAAGTTGATTAAAATGATAAGATATCCGCGATGAGTTGACCTTTGAATGAAATGCTAAATGTGTAAATTTCCGATACAAAATTCACAAGTGATCAAGGTGAATGATAAATTTATCAAAGTCAGTTGTGATTTGAAAAAGTAAATCACAAAAAAAACAGGTGGGCTAAACGATATCCACGAAAATTACAATTCACTCTTTCGAAAATTTCGTATAAATTATTTATTTTAAAACATTCCAAAAATTTGGAATAAAATTTGTTTTGGTGCCCATAAGAGCAGCAAACTTTTGTATGCTTAAAATATTCAGACATTATCGCAATAAAATTACTTTTATGTACAAAAAACGAATTTTTTTTCCTGATATATAATGAACCAAAGGAGTTTACGTGAACTTATTAAAATTATGAGAATTTTTTGCCTACTGCGCTTACATTGTGAAGCATATGGAAAATTGTATTTCTATTGCTGCACTCGCATCAACCTGCGCCATTAATTTTATAACTCAAATTCGCTTGTTTCACAATCCAACTCACCAATTCCTAAACTAGAATCTATTTTGTTTTTAACTTTATAATGGCAACGCTTTTTATTGCTACAGATGATGTGACAGCTGTCATACGTTTTATGGTTAGTTTATTTTGCCATTCTGATATGAAAAGGTTGTGCAGATTTTTGCAAATTTTTCATATTTATCTCGCAAAAACGGTTCTGTTCGATAAGCTCATAGCTCACTCTGTTAATTACATGGGCCCGACATAATCATCTATCACAACAAATAATTCGATTGACCATACATCGCATCCACACGTCGTTTACTCTGATAATATGATAATATCATCCATACGTCGTTCAATGCGTAATGAAGAAACCATAGCAGCTGTAGAGCGTAGCGAGACCCAAGTGAGCCCAGTCGACATCGTGATCAACAATTAAACCTATGCCCACAACCATTTCCCGGAAGGATCTTGGTTTGCGGGCTTACTAAATATATTTTATTTTTATTTCTAACTCAGTTCCACACATTATTCTAAATATGGCTGCACTTTTGCTCTAATAGATTTTGTGTTTCTGTGACAACAATTTACCCCAAGTCACAAAAATTGATAACTGTGCTTGGATAACTACTTGGATAACTGTGCTTCACTCAACTCTAAAATATATTTTGTCATTATTTTTGATACGGCTTTGTCAAGAAAATGTTGAATGCAATGTCCAAATTGTTTTGTCCTTATTTATGGCGAATATATCTTTGAAAGATTTCAGAAGCCTATATCGAACTTCGAGAAAACAGCGCTTCTCCAACACTTAAAAGACCTAAAAGACTTAAAAGACAACAAAGACAATGAGTTGCTTATATTGTATGCAACATATGTTTATATGGTGATAATTCGATAATGGTCCAGTGGAAAAAGGGATGTTGTAAAGTTCGTCATAACCATGATTTGATGAAACATGGAAATTACTATAACGACTAATTTTTCTGCATTGTGAAAAAAATTTGAACTAATCCTGGAAATATATACCCTAGATCATATCCTAGATATCTTCTTCTCAATGAACCCAATTAAATTAACGATTAGTACAACCCAGAACATCTGAATCCTCCGATAACCGTCGTCTCTATGAAAACGAAGACAGTATATCAAGTAAAGACCCTACCCCTGACCATAAATGTAGCCCATCAGAACTTCGATCATTTAGTCTAAAGGAACCAAATAACTTAGTAAGAGATCTGAACTTACCAAAAGAATCTACTGAAGTTTTAGCATTTCGTTTGATAAAAAAGAATTCACTTACTCAAAAAACCAAAATTAATATTCCTATCCTGAGAAAGGAATCTGTCATTGCTTTCAGAATCTGTCAACCATCATTTGAAGAGAAGGCCTCAGTGTTTCGTTATGATGGTGGTATTTCGAAAAGGGCGGGTTTCAAAGAATACCAATAGAAGAATACGAGCTTTAAAATGTTTTCGATTCATAGCAGAAAATACTGGTAACGGTAACAACTTTGATAGGAAAATGCACAAATGTGTCTACGATTATGATACAAGTAAGGACCAATACTGTTACTTGGTCCTTTGTTACTGTTACTTGGTCCTTTGTGTTGATTGAAAAATTGTACACCACCTGTCACAAAGTGGGCACAGAAAATTGTTTCATATGTCTCTGCAACAGTCTTGACAAGGAAAGCCATTATTCACAAAAATGTTGGTCGGTGCTGGAAGAACAGAAAAGTTAAACAAACAAAAAAATGCCAAAAAATCATACTTTCGCCACTGCGCATAGAACTCAGCATAATGAAAAATTTTGTGAAGGCCCTTTCCAAAAATGACATATTTTTCAATTTCTTTCCAGGCAAGTTTTCAGGATGAAATGTTAAGTAAACAAAAGCAGACATTTTTGATTAGGCAAACGTCTTAGTTTTGTCAAATTAATGACTGGAAATAATTCGTTTCTAGATCTAAGGACTGTGATGATCTCGTTAAGTGGAGGCTGTCGGGCTTGCAAGAGCAAGTATACAATCCAAGCATTAAAACCCATCCTAGATTCGCATTAAGACCGATTCAAACAAAATTTTGTCGATTTTAGTGAGGAGCAAGGTGAAAGTTTTCATCAGGATTTACTGACATTAGTGCAGCGTTACCGAATAAGCATGGGGCTTGCATATGATGATCAACTACTGCTGGAGTGGGCAACAAGATGAACTCGAAGTCGTTAATTTAAAGACATATCTATGCGATTACGTACCTCCTAAAATGCTTATATATACAGTAATTGTATTTTTCATTCGCATAATTCAAGGTCCATGGCATCAAGAAGATCCACCCTATCAATGATATCACTCGCCCATTTCAGTCGCTCTCAACATTTTTAAGGGCTCGTAAAAATTGCTTGGATGTGATAATCATGGGATCTTTCTTCAAAAGGCGTTCAAGCATGGTGATTGGGATCTAAAAACGAGCCTTACCTGCTAGATGAGAAGGTGGTACTTATTTGTTTGTAAGTATTAAATTTGTATTTGCAATTTGTATTGTAAGAGTTAAAAACTAAAAGACAATTTAAAAACGAATAAATATGGATATTAATTATGAGAGATACAGTTTTCAAGAGCATCGCGTGCAGAATGGAGTGCATTGCTATCTGCGTTAGTATCAGTATTCCTTCAAAGTTGTTTTAACACTCAAATTCACACTCTGTACCCGCTCGCACAAATTTACTTCGACTTATCATCGATATCCTTCTATTGTCAGTTAGTAACACCTTCGATCTGTATCTCAAACTTTGCACTGCATCTGATCATACTGATAAAATGAGTTCAACATGTCCATCGCTGCTTTAATTTTTTACCTGGTAATGAAGAAACTACCCTTTCGCCCGATCGAGGCTATTCCTGTAATCGATAAAAGTGTTTTATTGTTCGAGGTTATGAGAAAATCCTGATTCACTTGATTCAATAAGCACCATCAGTGATTATATGGCAAGGTACTCGAATGACTACTGACTTTACTACAATATATAACTTGCCCACCTCAGTCATTCGCAACAATTTTTGGATATGATATAGTACATTACATGTAGTTATTATGGTATCCTTTTTCAGGGGCCTTTGACATAATGGGACTTTTACTTAAAAATAAGCATGTATTACTAAACGAAACAGTAGTACTTATTATCATATAGCCTGACTGTTTTCATTAAAATGCTGACATAGTGCCAAGAAAACAATAAAAACCCAAATTTTTAAATCCAATATCGTTAAAGTTCGTTCGCGAGACCCACGAAGCAAGGCCCGGCGTACCCAAGCTACCCAGAGTCCAATATCGTTGCAGGAAGGAATAAATCACCCTCTATTATTTTGAAAGGTGATGAGTATTTCTTCAAAGCAGACGTTGTAAAGTTGTATATCCGTAAGTAACTTAACGTTGGTGTAGAAAACAAGAACGATGTTGTTTCTGACACTTCATGGTCTAGAAGCTCATGCAATTCTAGTATTCTAGTATTGACTTATTACTTTGTTAAATTGTTTTAAAGCCTTATTTTAAAGCAATTTTCCTCCCAGGGACCTATCGCCCTTCGAAAGTGATTTATATTCTCTAACTTTGCCTTCCAAGAAATTTTCCCTGTAACTTTTTTACTCATTTACTTTATGTTTTTTTATATATAGGAGAAAGCATTTCTTTGAGTGAATGAAGTTGCATGGAGTCAACTTTATTGATTGCCAATGTCGAGATAGGTGAACTCTTTATCTTAAAACCTAATAAGGTCATACAATATTATTTGTAGATTTAGACAAACATACTAACTTATAACAACAAACAAAAGAATGTTTGTAATAATAAATTAGACATGCGCAAAGCTGAAAGATTGATGATGCAACAAAGTGGCATTGCACAACGGGAATTTTTGCCTGTGCTTTCTTCGATGAACTCACAACAAGCTGTTGTGATTATTTAGTTTAATACTGTACGTGTAAAGGTCAGGGCGTGATTTTTGGATAAATGTTTCATCGCACGGTAATTGAGCAGCGGTAATTGGTGATAAGTTATTTCGAAGACGTCGGATCGCGGAAAATTTCCAAAACAGTTCATTTATTTTTAGCGTCTAGCACAGTGAACGCGATTTTTGTGGAAATCGAATTCAAGATAAGCGCAGAAGCTCGCCTAACAAAATTTCTAATCGTTCGAATTACGATTCATTACACGTGAAACTGCATAACTAGGTATTTCAGTGGGGTGGATGAGAATTATAGACTTAAAAATGTACTTAATTCAAGGAGCTACCTTATGAACTACTAAATTCAATCTAGAATTAATTTTTTTTTTGTATCAAGATCTAACCTTTCGTGCAGCAAATAATCTACAGCATGAAATCATACAATCAAATCACAGAAAATATTTAAAAAATCTTTGCAGCTGTGGTATTTGCGCAATCTCTTTTTATAATATTGACTTGAATTTCGGGCAATTCTTACATAGAAATTGTCTTAGACAACTCTTTTTTCCTGGCGAAACTCCATCTGAACATTTGTTAACCTAAATAATTTCACAAATGCTCAATATGGTTAAGATCTAGGAAATATGATTAATTGTCCGATAAAACAACCAATCCTTCACTAATCCTGACTTGTGCTTTGAGTTGTTGTACTGCTAAAAGACCCATTATGGATTTAACCTTAATCATACAATATTCAGTGGTTTATTTTCTTTTAAAATCACCTTGCAATATCATTTATCATATACCCAATGAATATCAAATTCCCAACGCCTGACGCTGCAACACATCCCTTTCCCATCCACAACACTTAAGTTGAATGCCACCGAAGGCAACCACAAAGCATATGGTGGAATTTATATCCTTATTCAAAAGTTTTCATTATATCTGATCACCTTCTATGAAGCTGGTTGCAGTTTGCGATCTTGTGGGGAAAATATGGATGAGTGCTGTGGAGAAAAAGGTGAATAGAGAATGACAGATGCAAGGGATAGGTAAAAGTGGAATGAAAGAGCAAGAAAAGTCGTTAACTGTGAATACCGCTTCTACCAAAACAAATAAGCAACGTGAATAGCAAGAAGACTTTACATGAATTTACATTACTAATGTCACACTATACTAAACAATATAATCGAATAAGTCCTTCATATGATACCGTAACAGGAGTACTCCCCTGTGTCGTTACTGGCGCCAGATTCGAGTCTCAGCAGTCATAGTGATATTTGGATATTTGTTTCAGGTATCCACCTTAGGTTATATAAATACGTCCGGGGAGAATAACAAGATCAGGCGAAATACTGACCAAATCAACGTCTCGTGCGTCTTAGGTCTCATAATTAGGTTGCTCTGACAAACAGTGCAGAACTTAGTTACATGTAATTATCATAAAAAATGAATAAAATAAAAGCGTGTAACACTAGTAGATAGTCTGTCTGCTTCCTTCCAGGATCGGAGCTACTCGTAATAGGTCGCAGCTACGTGAAACAACTCACTTCGCATGGACCCAAGCCTTGAACAAGTCCTGACAGTGAGATTTTACACTTATAACGTTAAGCGTATCATATTTTTCTATATACAATTTTTTTTGCTGAAATCGTTTGAATTTACTCATGAAAAGAAAACTTTATTTTTGAATACAGCATTTCAACCCAGCATTTCTTTCGTAAACTTTATTCTTTCAAGAGGAATTCAATTGAATGCTCCACTTCAATCCGCGCAATCTGACTGATGCCGGTATAAGTACTCATCTCCAATTATATTTTCTATTCATTTGTGTTAATATAAAAGTAAAGATAACATGGAACTTCCATGCAGGAATATTTACGCTGAAAGATAGAATTTCCCAAAGAAAAGAAAAAACCCAAGTAATTTTTACTGACCTGGTAAGCTCTGTAAAGATAAATTTTTGGTCACTGCTAACGACTGAAACACATTTTTACAATGCCATTATAATTTTTATTAATTTAATTCTATTTAGCAATAAATACTCAGTCACACAATAAATAAAACCTAATAAATTATTGTAATGGAAGAACTGATTTTCCTTTTGATTGTGAAAAAATGTGAATGTTCGCTCCTTTTCGGTTTCAATTAAAATGTAGCTCCAATCATATCTCGAATAGTTCAACATAAATTACAAACGTGACCCAACGGAATGGTTCCATGCAGTTTTGAAAATGTTAAATTTGTCATATTTATTGATCATCGCACTCCTTGGCGACAGGATGCAATCGTATCGAAGCTCCTGCACAGCCAGCGGTATTGGATACAAAATCATGGAAATTACTTTCAAGCGCCCACATAAATCGCTTCGCTCCTGGCATTACCTGTAACGAACGAAAAGGATGAGCATTCAGTTGGCAGTAAAAATTATAAGTTCTAATTTAATTGCGTAGGTGCAAGCTGAATATTACAAATCACATTCAGGAAGCAATAAATAATATATAAGCCTTAATAATGTCCACAATTCACAAGTTCAAAGTGAGAACATCAATTAATAATTCCAGTAGTTTCCCTTTTCGATTTAACTTGCAATGCTTCGAGCTCCTATAAATAACTCCCTATAACCAAGTGCGTCACTCACCTGTGTTGCTAGACGACATTCTCCTCCTTGTTGAACTTCCAAGAAATTGCCAGCTGAAAAACACGTTTCAGTATTCCACATATAAATATCACTTTCACCCTTGAATCGTAGGAACAATGATGCTCCATTATCATTTCCAAGAATCACGATTTGCTTGCCATCAGGCTTAGCACCCACATCCACAACAGCTCCAGATCCATTGCCCAGACGAAGGTGTTCCGCCTTGATGGAAAATAGTCGTGGTGAACCCAAATAGGTGAAATATAACACAACTGTCCCACAGGATTTAGTCACTAATGCCATGTACAATACATCATTTCCACCTGCAATCGATCCTACGGCTCCTGGCAGGACGACTCGAACCGTAGTGCCTAATAGCATATTGTGCACAACAATCGATCGCGTTCCAGCGTCTGCGACGTAACTGCAAAGAAATAAAGGATAATGTAAGAAAAAGTGAAACAAATAGCGGCTTGCAAACAGATTTATGGACAAATGTATTTATAGGTGAACTCCGTTCGAAGCAACAAAGCAATAGTTGGTTCGCCCATCGCCCCGAATTGGGAATTTTTTTTGAGATTGTTCTTATCTTTGTCTGATATGATGAAAGGATGATGAAGCTTAAATTTTATAAATAAATCAGAACCCTATGTCAATGCCAAAAATACAGCTTGGAATGAAGTTAACGACTTTTATGGTTACTAGCTCGTCCTTATTCGCACATTTTTCATTAATTTTTGTTCATTATTGCTTCCTTCGCTAAGTCAAAAAATCTCTTGACTCGCTAATAATGAAAAAATCTTCCGAAACACACGGCACATCCTGGATGGTTCATTTATTCCGTTCGATCAAATTTCTTGACAGATTGATTCAAAATTTTTTGAATCTTAACCCAGTTCCCCTACGAACCATCAATACTCTGTCATTTAGTTGCTAGGTCGCGAAGGTAACACCAGTCTTGTTTTTCCATTTTTGCTACTTACTTGCATGCCCGTCCATCACAGCGGCTCACAACATTTTTTGTGACTTGTGACGATAGGCTTGCATTCAACGGCACACTATGAGCAGCTTTTATTTATTTATTTATTTAAAATGTTATGCAACTCTTAGGAATCCTTTTTGCACAACATTTAAATTGAACAGTGTAATTTGACCATAGAATTTTTTTTAACAAAATAACTCACCCTGTCTTCGAAATAACTTGGATGACTCATATATAACCAATGAATTCAGCAGTGTCAAAAGTGGCTCGAATGAGAACATTCTAAAGTATCAAGTTCGCCACTCGCAATTGTCCTTTCAGATCATCACAACTCAAATGTTCAAATTATTTTTGTCTTTATTGTGCGTCTGTTTTAAAATATGAATTACAAAATCCACAACATAAACTGCGATTCCATTGCGTATAATTGAGGAAAAATTTGAGCGAAATTGAGCAAAAAAACTAACGATGAGTTCAGATTGTCCATAGAAGGACTCCATTTCACGTGTACGGTCACTATATGCTGGCGTAAATGGTGTCATGATATGACCTCAGCTCACCACCGAATGAATAATTATAATTCTCCTGATAAGGGGAGATAAAATTCAAGCGTTTACTCCACCACGAAGAGAAAATCATAGAAGAGAAGGATACAGAAAATCGAACGAAGTACATTCTGTTCGACCTAATTTAACGTATTCTCAGGAAAAATGTTGGTATCGGCTGATACCATGCTTTGACTTTTCGTAGTTGATTAATATTATTATCCTCGCATTCATTACAGTTAATATTGAATGTTGTTAAGGGACTAAGTAAAGTCACGATCGAAGCTTTCACTAGAGCATTTCAATGTCCTTCAATTTTGATGCAAACTAACCAAATACTTTGTTCCCTCAGGCAGAGATTGTTAATCGTGTGAAAATTAGATTTACAACCTAGGCCACGGCGTACATGCTAACCAGTGCTAAAACTTCCAACAGATTACCACTTTACCAAACTTCCACCGAAGGGTATTTGTTAGGAAAAGTGGTTCGAGAAAGCGCACAAAGAACAACGTGCCATTAGATGTATGCGCATTAAAATTCTCAAATAATCAGTATTCTTACAAAACGACTTCAAATTAAATTACATTGGAAAATTTTTGTTTAAGTTCTCACAAGCTATCCATCGCGATCTCTCTGGTTTAATTTTTAAGCTCTCTATCTTGTGAAAGCTCTTGTCATTTGCCACATAAACTATACGTATCCCTTTCTTTGTAATGCCCTTGGAACTGTGAGCGCTTCTAAGCGATTTATGTCACAGCGCAACTACATATCTAAAACTCTCTGACGACTTCTCTTTGACGGAAATCGAAAAATCACAAGTTAGTTGGGTGATTTTTATTTAAAGCTTTGAGAGCGGTAATCATTTGTTTTGAGAAAATGAGAGGAAATTTACAAATCCAAACGAAATATTTTGGTTCGAATGTCATTATATCGGGAGTTTATACACTTCCCGTGATCGCTTCATTGGGACCTTGTCTACATATCGTCATTGCATTACAGATTTATCTAACCACCCTGTCGTTAGTTTAGCTCCTAACACAAGTGGCAACTACGATCAAGAGAAGATACTTTGGTGTGGACAGAGGACATTGAAAGATTTTCAGAAATGCTAATGCAATGATCTCGGCTTCACTGGGGACTTTAAGGTTTGCTGCTAAAGAAGTAGTGAACTCAACTATGAGAAACGTCATACCTAGCTGCCTGTCTCTTATGACCTACGAAGACTTCGGGACGGTAAGTCAGCAGATTTCTGGTGATCACCTGAAATTGATAAAATGGCAGGAGAGAGCCACAAACGCCAACCAGAGGCGCAAAGGGCACGGTCTTGGTGAGAGGCAAATGTCAGATAAGCAGCTGTAAAGTTACCTATGAAAGATCTTCGCAGCTTCATTAACAATAGTAAAGCCAGTATTCATGCGGCCAGGACTCCAAACTTTAGATATGAGAGCTCGGACCCAAAAGCTCGTCTTGCTCTTACAAAGAAGAAAAAATACACGAAATAGAGCGGGCACTTTCACTCATCTACCTCACCCCCACGGAGAATGTTCACGGAGGAAATCAGTGGTAAATTTTCTTTTCACAAAAAAACTGGATGAAACAGTCCTGTATACGAAAGCCTGAAAGGTTACCAGGTAAAGTGCAGCAGTGTATACCCAACTGTGCATACTAGACTCCACTAAAATATTTATCAAAAAAATCCTCCCAAAAAACTACCTGACGAGTCTTCCTCTGATGAGACGAATTTCCAGGGATTCATGTCACTGGAGATCTGTTTCAGCGTCAGTACTGCTGCAGCACTGGTGACGCGGCTATCGAGTCTTGTCGATACTGTCTAGAAGAAATTCACTTTCGAAACTATGAATTTACGATAAACTGTTTCGGAAATCTGACAAGAATATAGCAAAAACCACCACCCCAGTGGAACTACGTCTCCAGCACTAATTTAAATTTTAAGTCTTTAAAAGAATGACTCAGAGTTCAAATAAGACGTTGGGGCTAACAATAATAGTTGACTAAATCATGGTTCAAATGAAGCCTTCTTAGCACCAAAAGTATCACACCGCCACCAGATATTTGTGATGGTGACACGCCTATTCACTAGAGTGCACTGACAGACTTTTGGTGACTGCCATTTTAGCGTTTAAAGGCGCCATTGTTCGACTTCAGTCATGGTCCTCTATTTTAACGCTTAAATCTGAGGGCTGGACTTATCCTGCACTAGGTTCTATTAAGTAGAGTCTCCCCCTTTCCTGAAAGCAACGTCAAACTTTTCTCAGTACCGAGTATTTGATTAAGTAAACTTTTTTGTGGTGATCTGATTCAATGAATCTACCCTTTTTCTTTGAACATGTTACGAAAAATTGTTTTAAAATACCAGTACATTTCTGAGAGACTATCTGAACAACAGCAGTCTTTTCTACGTTATCACGAAAGGTTGGTAATGCGGTGAGTGAGTGACTTCAAAACTCCTCGCATGTTCAGGCTGGCACTAGACAAAAACGAAAGTTATTCTCCTAACTAAAACAAACGGATCAACAGAGTGAGTACCAATATTCAGGAAGTGCTAGACGTATCAAAACAAGCAACAAAATACCCTAATGTATTGATAGACCCGAAGAGCTAAACACGAGCTAAGACTGTAGCGCGGATAACAGCACTCCTTCGTAAAACGGCCCACAAAGGGGGACCTGACGCATCAAGAAAGCAACTATTCACAAGCGTCACTCAGTTGATTTCCACTAGAAAAGGAAGTCCCGTAATCTGAAAGCGACTGTAAGCGCAAAAAAATGAGATCTACACCGAAGTAGTCAAACAGTTCCAGTCCAGGTTCTCAAGTTGACAGGGAAGGTGTTTAGTGGGTAGTTCAGAAGTATGGCACGTCTTTAAACCCCACACTCTGGATGTTAGTAGCCTTTCCCTCCATGGTAAAAATCAATGATTTCATTTCCTGCTGGATATTTATTTTAAAATATATAAAAAGCTTTCAGACTAATATGTACTTCTTGCCGAATAATTTATCTATATATTTCACTGCAATTCATCCAACTTGGCTCGTACAAATGGTCAAATTCAACCAAATAATATTAAATTGATTTGAAACACCGAAGTACAAATTGCGTTTTAAGAAAACATGCAAGAACGTGTGAAATTCGAGTTAACTGAAAAGCACAAATTTTCTCCGTGAAATTGTTCTCTCAGGATTCTTTATGGCACAAATCAACCATAAACAATTGCCTCGTGTCTGCTACACATGCTTCACACCTGTCCGTCATATGTAGTAAATCAATCGGATACATCAAAGTTATGACCGCAGTTAATCAAGCAAGCAAATATTTTGGTTATATGAAAATTGGAAATTGCTGGCCATGCAACAAGTCTATGCAAATATTTCCCCATTGTCTTCGTCACCTACTGAACTATGCAGCGCAAATAAACATAATATTTTAAGCAATACCAAATTGTACTATAAACTCAGCATTATTTGTGCATGTTCATATCACCCATCGAAATGGCATAAACATTTCAACAAGGTGTTTCAAAATACTTCAATATAAATATACTACAGTCCCATATGAGTATGGTTGAATGCGCAATTGTTTGTTGTCGGTATGTATCCGACACATGTGTGCAGACCAACATTCTGCATGCATGAGGCAGCAAATGCAACTTTATTGTTCAAAAAGATCTTACACATGCATTGTGTGGCGATAGTAAGTAATTCGTTACCACTGGTGGACCCAATACAACAAAATACACGACTATAACCATTTTGTTCGGCGGAAAATATGAAAAGTATGAAAATTCCATGCCAATTTTATAACCATGGATTGCTGTGGAGCTTGTTCGAGTCTTACATTTGGATGCCAGCGAAATACAAATTTCCATGCGTTTACCAACATACGATTTATTGTAAATATTTCAGTTAATCTATTCAACTTAAATTAATCTTTCACAAAATTAAATTGTAATTGATTAAAACAATTCTTTGAATTCAAAAAGGATAAAGTGTGTGTGTGTGAAATACAGTGCAGAATACTGCGCTGAATCTTTGCGCTTGGATAAACATTTCCACGGAGAAAGATAGAAGTGCACAAAAGCAATTCATAACCAAAGTTCATTTTGAAATCGAGCCTTGGAATATTGCGTCTTTATATTTCAAATTTTCACTCAGTTAAATTACAAAGTCAAAGACATGTGTATCTAAATATTTAGATAAATGTCCGATTGGCGCCAGAAAGTAAAAGATTGGTGAAACGTTGAAGTTAAACAGCATTTCTATTACAATCTTAGAACCCAAAGCGGACGTGGAGTTTTCATTCGAGTCGTTATATTTCATAATAAATTATTATTCCAAACAAATTAATATTAATTAAAAAACATTATTTTGGAATGTTTAAAAAGAATAAATTCCCAAACAAAATAAAACAGCAAAAATCCAAACAAATACAACTTATGAGCGAATAAGGAAATTTTCTTCATGTTATTTCTGGTAATTGTTTTAAATTTTTTATTATTATTATTATTATTATTATTAATATTATTGTTATTATTACTATCATTGTTATTCAGACCGAGGTCGTCATCCTGACCAGGAAGCGGATCCCTCGTGTTATGCCGGTTCGGGTGGGAGAAATGATCATCGAGTCGAAGGAAGCAATACAATACCTTGGCTTGATGATTGACTCGAAGATGAGCCTCCTCGAGCAGGTTCGAACGTCAGCGGATAAGGCTTCTGCGGGAAAATCGGCTCTCAGTCGCTTATGGCCAACACTGATGAGTGCAATGGAAACAGTGTTCTTGTACGGCTCGGAAGTCTGGGCTAATGCTCTTAGCAAAAAGTCGCACCGAAGACGTCTGGCACAGGTGCAGAGACAAGGAGCTCTGCGGATATCCGCTGCATATCGCACTAGCTCCAAACCTGTCAAAAAACCCTAACTTTTTGGCAGCAATCATGGGTGACCGAAACACGAGGCAGGTGGACCGATTGGATCATTAGTGACTTGGGCCGTGGTTCTACAGAATGTATGGCGAGACTGACTATTTCCGGCACAATTTCTCTGTGAGTACGGGTATTTTCAGTCTTACCTGTACAAGAAAGGAAAGTCACCATCTCCAGCCTGCTTGTTCTGCCCAGGGATGACAGATGACGACTTCAAAGGGGAACTCGACGCAAGTTTAAATTAATCGAATTGTATGTGCTTCGCAACTTTTACATTCTTCCAAAAGTCCTCAATGCTCGGCAATCCCACAAATAATTTGAGGTATTTAACACGGAGATTGTTGATAACAAATAACCAAAGAGATACTGATGATTTTTTCCCATTCCGGTTAAAAATGAACGTCACAGGTTGGATTTAAACCAACGGAGTAGGCACCAAAAGTGATTTTTACCATTTACTTTGATTACCACAAGGAATGTCCACTTTTCTTTGATGGCAAACCTTATCCAATGGCTCCTAATGTCAAGAATCTAACTAATGGTCAAAGTTGTCAAATTTGTCAAAAGTGGAAAGGCTGACATTGAGAAAGTGATTCCCACAATTACACACCGAAACAACATGGAAGGACTCAAAATGCCAGCCATAAAAAGATTAAAAAAACTTGAAAAGACTTCTTTTGATTTGCTTCAATGACATTTATTGGCGATTTCAGGACAACAAACATGCGACATCGACTTTGCTGAAATTAGTTCAGTTCTTGGAGAAATCGTTAAGGCGGAAGCTTCCAATTTTCTCAAGTTAATTCTGAACAACCAATCCATTCATCGATTCAATGAAGCATTTCAATACGACGTCATATAGAAATGGTGTCTTCTTTGTTGTTTTTTAAAACACGAGAACTTGTGTCTCATGTGAAATTGTGCGGTATTGATGGTATACCTAACATAGTACTACAACGTTTGCCTGAGATTGCTATTAAGTATTATAGCATATTGAAAAACAATATGTTGAACAATTCATATTGCCCGACCAAATGGAAGAACGGCAAAGTGTTCTCGATCTTGAAAAAAGGAATGACGCTTTATAAGCGAAAAGCTATCATTCAAGCAATTCCCTAACTAATACCAGCTGGTTGTTCGATGGGCAAATTTTTAAACTCCTCCGTAATCAATTTACCCGACACCCATCATCCAACACGCTATATGGAAAGTCATTCGTAGTGACAGATGGGAATCTGATGACAATGCGCAATTTTAAGGTCGTTAATGGTCTACAACAGGAAACGGTGACTACACCAATACTTTTCTCTATTTTCATTCGCAATCTTTTTGACTGACAATGTGACATTTGAATGACAATGTGGTTTCAAAATTTCACTTGCTAATTTAAAGACAAAACAGAAAAGTTTCAATTGATCAAAAGAATCTTCCAGGAATGCTCAACGATGTTGAGCTTCACACGAACAAATGACGTACTATTTACTATATATACTACTATTACTTTTAACATAGTACTATATACAAGTACTATAACTTGCGTACTATTCTACGTGTAAATAATGAAGATCTAAACCACAATTTGGGAGGTTTCCTTATTATTGTTGGTGACGGCAAGCGAGCTTCGCAAAAACTGGGTTTTCATCTGGATCAGCTTCTTAAGTGAAATTAACACGTCGAAATAATAAGACACACAAGTCTCTTCAAAATCAGTCAAAATCAGACACAATTAGTTCACTCGTCTCTTCAAAACCTGTTCGACTCCAGAAACGCTAATCAGAAAGCCAAGATAATCCGTTACTCTGGTTCGACCAGCTCTGACATATGGTTGTCAGGTCTGATATGACCAGAGTTATGCTTTATTAGTATGATAAAAGAGCTACCAGATTCCAAAAGGAAATAGCTTCATGCGTGCACTCACATCAACAGAAAGTCTGAAATAGATTTAGAACATAAAATTTGTTCTTTTAGAGGTATAAAAATTTAATTTGGCAACACTTTTGAATGTTGCCTATGGTGTGACAGCTGGCATAGAGCCATGATAAATAACATCCGCGGAAGCTTTAGTTTCAATGGAATCGCGCCGACACACTACACAGTGAGAGCGACCATCAACTTGTTAAAAGAAGTACTCGTATTTGATGAGCGTAGTTTCTCATTTTGAACCAGTATACTGGCTTGCAAGATCTTGTGATTCAACACCGCTGGACTATTTCTTATACGTCAAATCACTCGTCTACACCGACAAACCAGAGACGCTTGACCATTTGAAAGATAACATTCATCGCGTTATCGACACGGTACGACCCCAATTATTCACTAGATTAGTCAAAAATTGAACCTTTACTTTCAGAACTCTTCCAGCGATCCAAACATAGGCTAGTTACACTGGGGCAAGTTTGGATTTTATTAAAATTTGTTCCGGAGTTTTCCAGTTTTTCCAGAGTTTTCTTGTTCAACAACTTAAATTCAGACTAATGTGTGAAATTATACGTTATCATGCCGATTGAAGTATGTTACTGATCGTCTTCCTCCGTGTTTTGCTGACAGAAGTATTCCCGCATGAGTTCTGAAGATCATCAATTGGCCAACAGACCATTCAGTGTTCAGCTCTATAGATGCACTCCCTGAATTTCGTCTACTCTTTTTGTGATTTCAAAGTTTTCATTGCAAGTCAGAAGAACCCTGGTCCGAAAGAGTTCCAAAAAATCTTCCTCTCTTTTTCACTTTCATTCAAAAGTTGCACGTCTAGCACATACAAGGTGAGCATTGTTAGAATTTATACTGCCGATACTTTCTATGTTTTGAAAGTATTTCCGTAAAATAGTTAAGACGGTATACTGTGATGAGTTGGCTTTTTGAAGCGTCGAAATAGTGCCCTGTTGATGTATATCGTAGAACACTGTTGATGACGTTTCATTTCCATCCTTTTTCAACCAATATGGAATTATTCAACCCAAACTACTTGGTAACCACTAGCAATCACAAGAGCCATCAGGAAGACAGAGACACGAGTACCCCATGTAGCAACCAAAGGAAAGAAATGCAAGATTTGGTTTAACTCCATTAGATTTTGAATATGCTCGATGTGTTCCCATTGTTTTGTGCTTACTTTATGAGTGCACTAATGTGTAGCAACATAAAGCGTTAACACTCTCGGGCGACTTCAATCAGACAGAGATAGAGTATGCACAAAGTACACTTATACCTGTATTGCGATTTCACTCAATAGGTTTGCGGGGGCTAAACTTGTTTTAAGTGAAAATGAGAGAAAATTCACGTATCTAAATACAATTCCACATATTCAAGTCAAATACTGTTGCATCGGAAGTTTTTCTAAAGTGTTTTCACTTTTTTCTGCTTACACTATGGCCCTACATGGCCCTTGGTTCTTATTCAGAGTAGTTTCATGAAGCTGTGCATGAAAAATGCACTTATTAACATGCGTCATAGCGAAGAGTGGCACTCCTCGTTGGCTCATCCACTGCTATGTTACAACACTGTGTGCATCCTAAATTTAAGGGCTCTTACTTGCCATTTTCTGAAATCCTGTACTAAGCGTAGCTGGGTGAAGTTTAAATCGACAAAATTCCAGTGTTCATCTGAATGAACTAACCCTATATTCCCAAGTAAATTTTGCGTCCGAATAACGTGACGTTTACACCACAATAAATGCAGCATATATCCTTTTTCTGATCACTTAAAATGCAAAAAACAACGCAGCATAAATACGTTCGACTAAACATTTTTTCTACCAAACATTATTCTAAAATAATCTTCGCTGAGTTTACGTTTCACCCAAAGACGTCTAGATAATGATAAAGAGGAGACAATTGAAGAGCGTCCTGTCATAGGATGGATCCCGATCCTGGTTTGCACTTGATGCTACTAATTTCCCTGAAGGCACCTATCAGAGCCAGGTGGGTAGATATTCCGTCAACTGAAACACAAATTCAAATATCACTGTCTCCAGTGACAGTCGACTCCGGCATCTGCTGCACAGAGGGTGAGTTTCCTAGCTACGACATCTATCTAGAGCAATTGTAGCTTTGTCCTTAATAAGCGACATTTTATATTAATAAGCGATTCTGAAAGTGTATCAAAAACTGACTAGATAATGTCCAATCCACTGAAGGAAGAGATAGAGCCACGAGCATAATTAAATGGCGATATTTCTTTTCAAAAGGAATAGTTACCACGGTTCCAGGCTAGGTTCTCTGTTTGGCAGTGGAGGTGTTTAGTAGATTATACAGAAGGTTTGCGCGTCTGGGAGTCCCACACTCAGGGCGTAAACAGCCTTCATCTCACTACTTCGCTACTCCCTTAAAAGGCGTAGTTTCTCAAGCGAATACGAGTTCTCGCTCTTCATTATTTAATATACATATTATACATAGTTTTTAGTATTTATTTAGTATAATAGTTTTAATATAGTTTATAGTATTTATTATAAATAGTGTAATTAAAAAAGCTAAATGTCTCGACTTGTCCTGGAGACCATCAAGTTGATTGCTGAAGAATTTAACCTTCGCTCCTTTTGGTTATCATCATTCTTATGTCAAAGGACTAACCCTTCATTACGAACCTTAGTGGGGTTCGGTTCTTACTCAAGTCTGATTCGATTGTGGTCTCAACTCGTAAAACTTAATAAGTTTATCAAACTTTCTCCAAAAATTCCGGATAGTTAATCTGATACCATGTTAACAAATTACAATAATAAATCAGCTTGAAATTAACGAGCCACCTCCACTCACAGTGTGAAGTCAAAGTCGACCATATCATGATCTTCGATCCAAATTTAACTTCTGACAGGAATCACTCTTTCAACACGTTCGTGATTCGTGCTAGCCGCTAGTTAAGCTGTTCCATTATCAAGTTCGAATAAATTCCTGGTTAAATGTCTAATGAGGGACACGTTTCTTTTCCTTCTCCTTCTCCTTTTCTCGATTTACAAATTACTTACAGAAAGACTCTTTAGTGACCTCGATAATGGATAGACGTTAGCTGTAATCGAAATATAGCCTTACTATCGAAAAGGGGATCTCATTTTTGTACAGCCCGCATAGGAAATTATTTCGGCTGACAATGCAGGATTTGCTACACATACGACTCGCAACGCTCCTGTTCGTTCCATTCATTATTGTTAACTGCGTACACATCAGCGTAGCTGAACACCGCACACAACTAAAGTGTATGGCTCACATTTCCTTCAGTTACTGCATGGAATAGTTTTATTATGATAATGAAAAAATATTGTATATTGTATCCTTGCAACAGCAAGTATACGGTCGCGACGCTATGAAGTAAGCAAACGAATGATATAGCGACCATTGTAATAAATTTTGTGCTCTGTAATCGGCTTTTTAGTAAACTATTAATTATTGGCGTTTTCATGGTCTTATCACTGGAAAATTCAGGAATACTTGATAGGATCTGCGGAAAGCCAAGCAAGGAAACAAAACCATTTACAAATGACTCTTAATTGCTGTGAAAGAGCCAAAGACATTGGAGAAGCAATTATAGAAATCTCGGTGGTATACGAAGGTATAGTTTGCATTACAATAATTTATCAAAGGGAGGATGTAGCATGTTCATGTGTGCTATTCATGTATGTGATTCTACGTAAAAGCAAATATTCAGAAGTCGTACCAAGCAAACATACAACTTCCCCGACATTATGTTTATTCATCAGCCCAAATTAATTTATTTATGGTTAAAGTTAGAAAGGATTCAACAAAATATCAATACATACTCGAATTATATTAACTATAACTAAGCTTCTGGGCTTAAGTAATTATGGATACTAATATTAGAAGCCATAAAGCTATTGGAATAGTTTAGTTTTGAAAATTCTAACGTAATCAAAGTTAAATATAAAGGTTAAGTTCGAATATCCTTTGCTTCTAGACAAACATTAAATTTTATTTTTAAGCTATTGCTGCCCTACTAAGAGTTAAAAGTAATTTTTTTGGCAGGAAAGTGAAAGCTTTTTACGGACTCCCAGATGCCTCATTCATCTAAAGGAGCACTCTATTCACCAAGTTCTCAGATTTCTGGATCCAAACGACAGAATCCTACCGGTGGCTTCATATTACTGGTATCCCTTCTCTAACGGAAAAAGAAGGAATAAAGGAGAATGCTAAAAAAGAGATCACTCCTTCCCTCAGCTAGAATAAGGCTTTATTTAACTTTTAGGACCGTCCAGGCATAATATAGAGGGTGATAATATAGAGGCATAATATAGAGGGTGATTCCATTTGTTAATTGTTATAAATAAATCTCCGGCCAAAAATTTCCCGATAGAGTTCTCCAATTTCACCTCAGAGTTCACCACGTAAAAATTGGGTAAACATCATTTAGATCCTTTCTGTAAAACATGCAATAGACGGACCGCGACCCAGCAATCTTGTACAGCTAAAACTGGAAGTATCCATGAGGAAACGTTGATGACCACTCTAGGGATCACTCAATTTAGTCTTGCCAAGGACTCCATTGAGCAACGGCTTCAGACGTAGGATCGGACATTCAATCTACCTTCAATTTGTAGCACGTTCCCTGGACTCTTTGAGCGATTTCTTTCTACTCTGGTGCCCTCTTCTCTATTGTCTTCTATTCTACGTCAGCCAGTGTTTACACGCTCTCTAGGAAGGAGGGCTATGAGTATCATCTCTGGAATCACGTACACCTCCGTCGTGGGGATCATTTTATATCCGGATGGAATTAGCCATACTCTTTACTACCGCACCTATATCAGCTGCTTTTGGCGTGACTTATTGCTTAGCGCATCACCCAATAGTTTTGCCCTAGAGTACATGACAGAATGTTTAGCGCTGATGAGCACTGACTTCCTTGATGCGATGGATCGTCCTATGTTAACTGTCAATCGTGTTAATCGATTAAATTTCGCAACTTGCACTACCGCGTTGTCATCTGTCACCTTGATTTGCTCGGGAAATTTCGTCATTGAGTCTTTCAACATGCTCAGGTATTTCACTGTTTGCTTTGAATCAACCAGCGCTTCCTGAATACTGTTAAGCTACATTCTAAGTCACTCCTATCACACGATGCCATCTTCGGGGTTTTCTGAGGTCCTTACCGCATAACCGATCAAGCATGCCTTAGCCGAATGCTCAAGCCTAAGTAGTCCATCAAAAGCGATATACCATCCGTTCACACCGAGTACGAAACCCTGCGTGACAACTGATTATTTGTCCTCAAAACGTTTCGTCGTTCCCTGTCACTTGCTTCGTTTCGTCCAAAGATGCGTTTCGGCGTTATGCCCTCTTCAGTGTGTGACAAGACAAGAGTAAATAAACTAAGGGACGTTCTGAGGACAAAAAAATAGCACCAACCCTATCGGAGGAAAACAATGCAGTGATGAAACTTACATCCTACGACTACTTTCCCTATTGCCATAAGCTGCAGTCCTTCACAAAGTCGTTCAGAACGCACATCATTTTTTCTGCATTTTTTCTGTTTTTCTGAAAATGACTCTCATGTGCCTGCAGAATACTTCAGAAAACTTGCTCATATAGTGCCCTTAAATTCACTTTTGAGTAGTTTGACATCCAACCTGGACGGGTTGTCTAACTTCTTTTGTGGCAGTATGCAGAGATATACTACTGTATGCCTCTGAACAGTGGACTACCTCTTACCGAGCGACCACCTCTTACTGAGTTTCATCGATGGTGGAGTAACCTGCTTCGAAGCTATACTGGCGTAAAGATATATCCTAAGCTGCATGAATCGCGTCATGTCGTCCAGTCGTCCTTAGAGAAGTTTTTTTCGACCAAATTTGGCATGCATTGTGGACAGTACGTAGATTTGAACTCAGCATTCCCCTTCACGTTGCTAACTAGGTGGATTACGCTACCTTACAACACTCTGGGCATACCGCGTTACGTATGCATGCTCTAAATTTGCTGAGGAGGGGATGACAGCAAAAGTCAAAAACCATCCATCATTTAATGAAGGAGCATGTCCTCAGATACCGCAGAATTATTCCTTTTAGAAAAGTCAATTTCAACTGTCAGTTTGACACTGAAATTCCTCGTGATTAGTATGTTTTAACTGAAATGTCTATCATTTTCGATCCGATTGATCGAACCGGGACGAAATCAATCTTCGTAGGAACGATACAGTTTTAACAGAGTACAGAAACAAAAATAATTGCAGATTTGGCTACAATCGGTCAAAATTCCTAGCGCTCGGCTTCCTCCACGTCAAAACACTGGCACCAGCGTTCGTTTCAAGCGCAATACGCACGCATTGAGTGGGACCTCCTTCAAGCTCCTCGTCGAAGCCTTTTTGATTAAATTGATAATCCCATATTGGCCCTGTGGTGACCCTTGCTAATACCTTTGGTAAATATAAATTCTATAGTGACCCTTGAGATGTCTTCTGATGCTAAGGAATAAGCGAAAGTCTGGGGGTCAATTTCGGCCTGTACGTTACTATCGTTGACCCACGGAGCTCACCCAGGTAGTCAGCAATAATTAAGGCCCTGTACCACGGGTCCTTTTTAAGGGTGGTAGTGACTGAACACAGTGATATCCTTTCTGGCGCTTTTCACGCTACTTTTCAGTCTAGTAAGGTCTTCCTCTAAAAATTGACTTTTGATGTGATGAGTAAACGTCAAACATTTATTGTACATCGTACAACATTTGTGGTACATCGTGGCCGTAAGACGTAGAAAATCTGCTGTCAGATTTCAATAGAGGAACTAAGAAATGATCACGTGTGCTGTACAACATCAGACTGGTACCGATATCGTTTGCTTTGCCAGACTCCCGTCAATAAATCCTGCCGCTTATCAAGCTTCGGTAGCAGCTTGTTATGAAGGACAGAGGTCATTCAATTTTATTTTCGGACCAATTATATGGTAAGAAACTATATTTTAAAAAATATCTCACCTCTAAGCAGTAACAATAAATGGAGGACTTGAAAAACTTATTAAATTCATCGTATTTTCATTCGCCCTTTGAACAATAGCTGTTCCAATCATTCCCATTCCATGTTCCAATCAAAATCAACATACTGCGAGGAAATTTCATACTTATTTTATTTGATTTCTGACTTTCAACATCACCATAGGACTATTACTTAACTTTGTTATGAATAATCAAATAGAATTTGCATTCGAGGGCTTAATACCGTGGCGGAGGGAGCATCGGGAAATGTTAAGGGGGATCCCTTCAAGATAACTGAAGAGCAGACTGATGACTCGAATGTCCTTTTACTTTTCTATCAAAGGCAAGAGAGAAATTCGAAGGACCTTAACGATCCTAATCACGAAGGAAGCCGCTAAGTCAGCTCGAAATAAAGTCTCATGAAGGTTAAGGGATAGTCGATATAGTCGGATAGGGATATGAAAGAGATCCTCCCAAGATGAATCGAGGACAAAATTATATCATGAAAAATCTTTTTAAGTTTCTTAAAGACAAATGAGAAATGCATCCTTTGGTTAAGCAACGGATGCTAATAAAATTGTTAACGAGAGACAGGGTTAAGCAAACTGAAATTCGAGATTGGTTGAAGCTCCGTTTGGAGAGATACTCTTTCACCAGTTATAGAAAAACGGATTGGACATATGCAAAGCCTTTTTTAGACAAAGAATTTATCGGTTGCGACAGGAGAGAGGATGAAATAGTTCTTCATGAAAAAGTAACCAATATTCGACAACTACAAAGTAACGGACTAGCGACCTCTCCGTTTAAGGTTCTTTATGCCTATGCCCCTGGAATGCCAAGAAGCGCCGTCAACAGAATGGGCTCAGCCACTTAGATTTTTACACCTTTTCAGGTATACTGGAAGGACCCTTTTCCCTCTGAGAAGCGCAATCTATACCGAGACTAACCTTCCTCATGTGTAGAACGTATGGCAGGTGTAAACTGAGGTCCCAGTGCAAGACAAGCAATGAAAATGAGACAGTAAGTTTCCCATATTTTGCAGATGAAACTGAAAATATTCCTGCCCGCTGAACAGTTACATCAGGTAATCACCAGTCCTAACATGCTTTTAAAACATGGCCACAGGACTCTATATACCTATTACCTACCTCGCAACAAAGAAGGTCCTTCTTCTTTCCTCTAGGCTAACTTCTCTCTTCGACTCCCCACACGTAGACTGGCCTTCGCTCTGCAGCAAGTAGCGCTAGGAGGACCGCCCTCAGGATAACCAGTACCGACGGCTAAGAGACAAAACGGTAGGCAGCTGCAAACTACAAAGCAGCTTGCTTTTGTGCCTGTGGGAGACGTCCTCAGTACGACTTATTATTAAGAGTTTCAGCTCGAGCTCCGCAAACATGGAAGAGCACTTACTAAGTCGCTTTCTTAAGTAGGTGCCTTCCACTCGAGGTTGATCCTGCGGTGTAGGCCATAACGCGACCAAGACATAGCACACTCGAGGCAGCTTTGTCCGTTAACGCTCGGTCTCGATCAAAGTGCTCATCTCCAAGGTGAATAACAATAAAAATAATGGAATGGAAAATAAAAGAGCTCCCAGGAATATGAAATGTGCTGTTTTAGGAGTATCCTGAATTCGTTGTTTTTTTTCTAGTTATTTATTTTTTTATCAAAAGGCATTTTATCTCAAAGAGTAATTGAATTCATTGTTTTCCTATTATGTGCCTATCCTCAGTAAAATCATTTCTAGTTGACGTGATTACTTTCAAAAATTCCTACTGTCGCTTCGAATGTATTTAAATTGAATTGACAAGCATTCATACCATAGACAAGGACTAAATCTACGGAAAGATTACTCAGCAAAATAATGTCACTAATTAAATCCGTATACAAAGCACATTTTCCACTCTAATTATAATGCCCTGAATACCAACACACAAAGCACTAAATTTTCTAGTTGAACCAAATGTTTTCGTAATGAATAGTTCACCGTGTTAATAGTATGCAAAAAGTTCGAAGGACAATCCAAACATCACTCATAACCAATTGGGAAAATACAATGGGATCGGAGGTTCACAAAAAACAAGACTTTGTCAGAATTACTTCAAAAATATTTCTAGAAAATTGTCCTTAATTATCAAGCCAACGCTTATCATCAAATTTTCCTTTCATCATTATCTGAAAATTTTGCTGGTGGGAAAAGAACATAAGTCGGTCCAATAACAATATGCTATACCATTATGAATAGATATTATAAATTATTAATGGATCCTCAAATCGAAAAAGAATACTTTTGTTGTATCTGTAAAATTGCAAATGGTCAATTGTAGCGAAAACCTTTCAATTCAATAGAATATAATTTAATTCCTTCGAAATTCTCAATCTCATTTTCAGACAAAACAAATAAACATCTAAACATAAACCCTACGCAAAAGCTCAAACCCAAAACGGCTAACGTTTCATTCATGTCCTTTTTAGTTGACATTTCTTTATAACTTTCTTCAACCCCGACCACAAGCAAAATGAAAGAATTTTTTTATAAATACAGCAACGTTTCGGTGCAAGGAAAACACACAAATACTTATTAGTCAATTCATCTCAACACACTCAGCTGTCATCTGAACTTGTACTCCGAAAATAAGATAAACACCCCATGCAGATTTTTTTTTTTTGTTTTTGTTATTCCGTCCAACCCTCATATCCACGGATCCTTCGAGCAAAACCTTGTGCTAAACAAATGCAAGCAGATCGTAGTCTTCTTTTTGAATAAACGATTTTATATGAAATCGTGAAATCCGGCGTCAGGACTCTAAAATATTCCGAGTGACACGGCACTTCACATTTTATAACGTGTGTATTAACAACCAATTTTGAAAATAATTTTCTAATGTTGCTATAAAGGAAAGTGAAATTCTTTAAACGTTTATGCACGATATTTATGTGATTAAAAGATTTTTTATCATCCCTTTATGTAGTGTTCATTCTGTTTTTAGAAATTTTGAATAATCATATATGGATCCACATATGAACATACGTATGTATTGAGGTGACCAGAAAATAATGTCGCTGCTCACATTAATTTCAAACGAATAAACTTTGAATAAGATTTATTTTTTCCGACAAGTATGGTGGGTGAGGCGGTACCTCCAACCCTAATTTATTAATTTTTTCAAGTGTTTGTCCTGCCCAGTGTGGTCTTTCATTGTTATGTTGAAGAATGACGTCCTTTTTTAACAATCGAATAGTTTTTGGTTAAAGATTGCTTCATTCGAACTGATTTTTTACTATAAAAGTCTGCCATGGTTTCACCAACGCAAAATGAACGTTTCCGCAAATACTCCACCAATCAGAAAAAAACGCCGTTTTGGGGCGAACACCCGGCTTGGCAGTACTTCTGAGTACTGATTTAGGGAGAACCACTGACTTGTGTATTTTGTATTATTATAAAGGACCCATTTTTTGGAATAATTTTTCGGACCCAATTTTTCCAGAAAAATATTGACATCAGTTTTTCAGGACACAAAGAGGATTTTTGATTTAGTACCTCGATTATTTCAAAACGATGAGCTTAGTCTTGTTTTGTTATCTTTTAAGGTCAGATGGATACCCAAATTAACAAGAACAGTTCAGAAAAAACGTAAAAATCCATTAAGACAACGAAACCTCTTTATAAAGATAACGTACCCTTTATAGCAGCATACAATCCATTGCGAAAATCAGGGACTTAAATTGCCAACTATAGCAAAAGCCAACCCACAGAGCTGCCGTGGGAACATTGTTGGCAGACGGAGCTAGGAGATGATAGCGTTAACTTTTGAGAAGATTACAGGGAATTCAGAGAGCATTGAAGAATTTATTGGAGTTCAGGGAGATACTGTTGTAATGTATTGAAAAGTTTATGAACAAACTTCCAATTTAAGAAAATTTGGCGCCAATTTTCCATTTATATTGGTATTTTTAAGCAAAACTTATTCAAAATAGCACATAAAAAAGAAGATTGGGAAGAATGCGCACTATCATTCTCTTGAATTTTCCTCTACTACACAATGATTCATAAATATTATTAGACAGCAAAATTTATTCTCACATACATTTAACTTCGGAGAGCCAGCCATTATATTCCTTACACTTCCCTGATTCGTTTAATTTCTCTCGTTTAAGCTATCTGTCTTGGAAAGCTCTCTTTATTGCAAAGCTTTCTTCATTGTAAAGCTCACTTGATTCTTGTAGAAAAAGTAGAATAGTTCATTAGACAAACTCTTCGAATGGCTGACAGCTTTAGGACACCTAAAAATCCTAGATGGCAAAGGGTCACAAAAGACATCCCAGAGAAAGACGGATCGCTATTCCGGGCAAAGCAGAAAACCAAAATCGGCTGGATGGTGTGAAGAATTCGCCGGAAAGAAGTCTTGGCTCGTGGCTATCAGTGCTTTAGCATAACAAATAAAACGTATACATTTCCCTGAACTGCTAGGGGTCTGCTCCCAGCTCGGATTTGCACCAGTTGGGTTAGTTTTTGTGCTGATCCGACGAGCTGATTTGACGTTTCGAAGCGTCTTTCTCACCCCGAATGGGCCAATTTCATCCTTTCAAAGCACGCTCAATGAACAAAGAAAGCTATCCCGAGCACGGAATCCTTATTTTTGGATGCTTCCAGGAGGAAAATAAACTCTAGAAATGGCGGCTTGGAAGAACTCTTTAAGCTTTCGACCGAGAGATTGCTTGGGAACCTTTCTGAACGTGATTCGAAGTCCTTAGCGCCAATCATAAACAAACGAAGGGTACTTAAGGACTACTTATCAAATGATCACCAGTACACTGCACGTGAAATTGGGAAGCGTTCTGCTCAACACACAGCAACCCGACCTTCAGCTTTAAGTAGGATCAATGCTTAAATGGACGTCGAAGCGTTCGCCGAAGTGCAAATGGGCGGTGAAACCATGACGAGGGCTAGGTAAATCTCAGTCAAGAACGTAATAGACTCCACCATGTGTCTCATGATGTCCATATATGACTTCCACGACATGATAAACATGCTATGCTCTGCTGGTTAGCAGAAATCGCGGAAAAGTAAAGAAAATGTCACAGAGCTCACCGCAAAACCCAACGTTCAAGGGATCTAAATGAGTCTCAAAGCCCAACGCTGTTAAACAGGTCGACCAGAAAATGATCAACGAAAGCAAGGCTTACTGCAGGCAAAACCTCATGGAGGACACCAACAGAGCTCGGATTGTAAGCTTGTCATGTTGAAGCATGTGAGCTTGAGGCGGAGAAAGGAGACAAGGTTGATTCTCTGCCCTCCACGTCTGTTCGAATGCTTCATATTAGGAATGTCCTGTCGTTGGCATAGACGCAAATAAAGTATAAAAAGAAAGACCTCAACCTGCATTCGCTCGGGCTGATACTCTTGACCAAAAATTGAAAAGAATGTAGTAGTTCAACTTCTTTTTTCATATGTATACAACTAAAATACATCTAAAAGGATATAATTTTTGGGACTTTTCCGCGATTTCTTTTCGCGATAATTGATCACTTGAAATTGTGTTGAATGTCGAATAAGGACTTATGGGCAATTATATGTAGCAATCATAAAGTATCTACTTACATGTATCCATTTCCAAGTTTATCATAATCGACCAGCAAATATTGTAGTCGAGACTCAGCAGTTGCAATCGAGGACAAGTCGATGGTCTTGATCAGTTTTCCAGTTTGGATATTGAATGCTAAAATTTTTGGTGGGCATCGTCTAATTGGCTGTTCCAATGTATTAACAAGACCGACATCAAGAACCCAAAGGATATTCTGGAGAGCAAAGAATAAAAATTCCGAATTATCAATCAATTGAGCTCAAAGGATTAAAATCCTTATTCATACGTTTATCTGCTTATCGCGCAACAGTAACACAAAAAACTACTTACATTTGCATCAATCACCAAATCCACAACATTTTGCATAGCGTCACACATTCCTTCTTCCTGAATCGACCAACAAGGATATGGTGCAACCGATACGAAACATTCTCCACGCTTCAAAGACACTCGACCCAATGTGAAAGGTACGCCTGGTCGGTAGCGTGGCAAGGCAACGAACGCGTCATCATTATAAATTTGTCCACGAGTAATGATTATATTTCGTGGAATGTAGCGTCCTGCATTCGTATAGATATTTTTGGTCGATTGGCATGGCCACAGCAAATTATTTCCACCTAGTCGGAATGTGAGTTCGGGAATCAGGGCCTTGTCACAATCATTAGCACGCACTGCGAGAGCCATCAAGCCCACGGAAAGGATTAACCGAAGCATTGTGATCGGGGACTGATCGAAACTTATACAAAAAGGACACGTGATATGACCTGAAAATACAAAGGACGTGATAAGCCATTTAATCTCCTGATACATTTTTTAAGAATTAAAAGGAATTCTTCGACATGTTCGCAATGGGTTTCAAGGTCAATAGAAGTTCCAAAAAATAGCTTGCAAAGGGCACAAACCAAGAACGGCCGGCATTGTAAATAAAAGCTTGAATTTACAGCCAGGATAATGTTGATTACGCGCTCAAAAAGCACCAGCATCCATTATGGAATGCATTATCTACTTATTTACATTTACTTTATGGCGATTTCTCAGTAAATCTTTATATAGCAAACAGGCTGTTACCTTTTCTCTTGCGTAATGGCCTCCCGTCAGATAGCAGAAAAAGCAAGGACCACCTGTAGAGCTTAACACGCTATAAGGTCGCGTCTTGAAATTAACCTCTTGTCTACTTAATGGCCTGTCCTAATTATACCTTTATACTGGTCATGAATTTAAGAATAGATCCGTCTTAAATAGCTTCTGATGTCTCGGCAGCGTTTATCTAATCTTCCATTTTATGAACTATTTGTATTCAATTTCGGAATGAGTGTTTAACTACGAAATGTTTAACAAATTTCCATGCAGTTTATGTAGCAACAGCGTATTGTTATGCATCCGACCCTGAAAGAAAATTGCTTCGGTTGTTTATAGAAAGAATCTCAAGTTCAAAGATATTTTTCGCTGGTTCTCAAATTCACGGACAAACGTGTGGCGAAATTCCAACGTGAGGAAAACATGATGAAAACAGCAAAATTATGGTTTCCAATTTACACAGACGCATACAATCGCAATTTTCATTTAACGCTAAGACATAGTACAGCAGATATGCTTATTTGGGTTAATGTGGCGAGACAATGTGAACCAAGAACTATTTGATTAATGTTCCAAGAATAACTTATCTATTAACCGCTTATCTATTAACCGAATCAAATTTCTAGCCCTATATTGGCCTTGTGCCAACATTTTACAAGCAGTTCTATCAGCTTCCTTGGAATTCCTTTGGAATGTATGCTATTCCTTTGGAATGTCCCAACAAGGTTCAACTGGCTTAATATCTTAATTATGTAGATTATTCTAGGATTCAGAATAGTACAAGTTGGACGCCAATAGATATCATCAGCGGACTCCCTAAATGATGTTTGCGTTGAGTTTTTCATTCTCGTTGGCAAAAACTATCTTAAATAAAAGCAGGACTATCTTTTTACTCATTTCATTTGAGATATGTTAATTAATTTCGTAGGAAATTGTTGATTAGAAACAACAGCTATTAAATTAAACTAGTACTTATGCATGAAATTCTGCGCACATTTTTTATACAGGGAAAATTCACTCAGATATGATAGTTTCCGCCAGTTGGGCTCAAACTGACTTTCATTCCTTCCGACCATCTCCCGTCTATAAGCCTATGGGTCTTTCTTCATGGGCGGTAGTATCTTGGCTCGTGTTTGGTTTATTGTCCTACTGAACTTTGCTCCTTGTCGCGTAAATATGTATATATATGTGCCGGGTCCTTCTCACGACGCAGAGCACTGAGAGAAGCGCCTAAGTCGAACTGAAATGCCACGGAAAGAGGTAGATTTCATCATTTTCAAAATGGAAATTTAATTGAAATTTGATAGAAGAAATCCAAAAATATCAAATAAAAATATTAATATGGGATTTGTTCATTCTAATTGTAGTTGACATTATACTTTTCTTTAAGAACTAAAATATGATTTCGGTGATCAATGTTGAAGTATGATTGTGGTTGTTTGAACATCCTCTACAGAATTTGAAATTAATTCCCACCAGGACCGAAAACCTAAAACAAAATTATCAAATATATTAAAAATCAAAGAGGTTTTTCGACAAAAAAAATTTCGACATTGTCTCTCAGCCTTGAACGGTCCTATAACTATATTACGTATAACTTATACTAATATAAATCTACAGCTTTAGATATCAGGAATCATTTCTTAAAGAAGCACCACCAGGACCATCTGATTATAACCTACAAATAAGTAATCACATCATCTCCTAATGGGACTGTGCTATAATTCCATATAAATGGAGAAGATAACCTCTTTGTATAGAATTCTACCTGTTAAGACACAACGATCCCATGCAAGGTTTACATACCAACTTAGGAAAATTGAATAACAACGGTACAGGACGGTACAGGAAGGTACAGGACGGTACAGGACGGTAAATGCATGAAGGGAGCGTTGTCAAAATTGCAACTGTGACTTCTTTCACTGCCACAGATTCCAAGTTGGAAGTATTTGTGATAACAAAAACGACAACAAAAACCCGTAATGGACGAATAATAAATTCGTGGACAGTAAGTCAGCACTGACCAAGCTTGTCTCTAACCAGGTAATTTCACAACTAAGACAGTACAGTGGGCAGACCTTGAAAGCCACGACAACCTAATTTAATGTTAAACTAATTTGGGACTTTGAAGACGGCGTTGTAGGGGAAATGGAAAGCGAATAATCTAGGAAGAGCTGAATCAGCTGACTGTATCGCTCTATAATAGAAGCAATCAAAGTGCTACTAGCAACATGAAAAACGGAACTAGCAAAACCTCCTAGACAGTGGTAAAGACGGCTTGAAATAACGGTAGGATATTCCGAAACCTCTGGTCTTACCCTAGCAAAAAACAAAAAATTTCTAGATAAAAACATAAACGCCATCAGAACATTTGTGCTGAAACTAGCATGCCACAATTTTCAAGGTTCACACGCCAAACAAACAGGTAGGTTAACAGAATAAATACAAAAATCCATACGGATGACATCAACTGACATTGTGGCTTAGAAGAAGAACAGAGCATAAAACACTTCCTTGAAGACTTTCCAAGCCTAGCCCACAAACTCTACACTTTGCGAAGGAGAACTAACGTTACGGAACTGAAACACTTGATGACCACAGAGCCACGGTAATTCTTAGGGCTTTGTAGGAGGACAGGATGCTCCATTTTGAAAAAAAATCACCATACGCGAGAAGATCTACGTCGGTACTTGCCCATGCTTTTTCCAACAGTCAGGTGTTGAAGATATAAATAATGAAACAGGCACACTTGTCACGTATTCAAAATATTCCTAAGTTAATACTCGAGATTGGCTGAGAAAAGTCTAAAAAGTTCTAAAAAGTCTAAAACTTTAATCGGAAGAATGTACTGCAAAAATTGTCCCTCCAGGAAACGTTCGAAAAGTTAAATGATTCGTAAAGTTGAGAAGTTAAAAGGTTAGAAACTAAACTAAAATCTACTCCGAAAATTTCGCTTCCATCTATTGTGAAAGGGTAATAAGATTTTAAGAACATTTCTCCTCTGAAAATTTCCCCAAAATACAGAACAGCGTAAAGTTGAATGGTTTGTTAAATTTAAAAGTTCGAAATATTGGAAAGTTTAACCCAGGAAAATCTACTCCGAAAATTTCCCCTAAACATTAGTTGAAAGGCTTAATGAACATTTCCCCTTCACAAAAGAGAACACAGTACCCGTAGAAAATTAAAGAATTTAACGAAGCCTAACGAAACTTATTCCGACAAAATTTGTTCCGAAAAAAGTACCCGGAAAATTTCCCCTCCAGGAAATTCGGCTGATTTTTTAAGTAGAATGGTTCAAAATTTTGGAAGGTTTTAAAAGTTGTACTCAGGAAACATACCTAAACTAAACGAAAATCTACTCCGAAAATTGTCCCTCAATAACGATTGAAAGGTTTCATAAACATTTACCCTTTGAAAAGCCCCAAATACAGAACGCAGTACTCATAGAATATTAGTGAACTTAACGAAGCCTTACACGAAACTTAGTCCGAAAAATTTACTCCTAAATATTTCATTCCAGGAAAGACCAAACGGCCGGAAATTCGTATGATTCCTTAAGTCGAAAATTTTGAGAAGTTCAAAATATTGAACTCAGGAAGCATAACGAACCTTTACGAAAATCTACTCCGTCGCGGAAAATGTTGAAAATGTATCCCCATTTCTATGAAAGAAAATCTAATAAGTGAATAATAGCCAGTAGTCCCGCAAGGGCTACAATTGCTCTGAACTCAAATTTAATTATGAGATTTATTCATATGTGCATGTTAATCATCAGAGCGCAATTTGATAAACATGTCCTGCAAAGCCATTGTAAATGGCAATTCTAACAGCAATATTACAAGCAAAATCCTTGTCGATTGCCGAAATTACATTAATGTAGACTTTCCATCCCAGACCCCATCGAAGTGACTTTGGTCGAATCACGGGAGCTTATCAGGTACAAAACGACGTATCTAAACACATGTGATACGAACATGCTTTACTATTCCAAACAACTTTTCAATCAATAGCTTTGATTTTGGACACCCCACCGGACCATTTCGAAATCTCTAATCCGAATTGAAAGCGAATCGAGTGTTCCAGGTAATCATATTCGAACGCACAGTTGAGACGTTCATGAGTAATCAAAATTCACTGACAGATAATAGTTCAATGCTCAATTCCTAGAAGTGGGAGGATCCTTCGTCTGAATATCTCTCACAAGGACATCTCACAATTACTTGTTGTTCGGCACGGTGATGGATATGAATGGTCAATACAATTCCTATTGTTTACTTCAACGACAATTTATGGAACCTTCAGAAACTGAAATTTTAAGATGTCCTGGGTAGTAAACAGAGTTCAATCGGTTCAATCCAATCCGGTTGAAGTCGCGCAAAATTTGGGGAATAGGAATCCATCTGATGCATGTTTGAAAAAATCCCAACCATCTACAGCCACAACCCCTTGTGCAAGTTGATTCTACGATAACGGATACTTCACCCTAACTTTTTCCCAAATTAAGTAAATAAATCCATCCACTTGTACAAGACATTTGATAGTTCGCTCACGTAAGAAGCACCCGTGCCAAAGCGTTGGGTGGATAGACAAAATCCTTGATAATATCGAGAATATTGGGGTAAACATTGTTATTATATAAACAATTTCGACCTCAGAATAGTTGTTCATCGATGTGTATTTGTGTGGGGATGCATAAATGTGCGGCCATAAAGTAGAAAGCGGAGGGTGCGAGAACGAACTAATTCTGGGAAATCTTCAATCATTTCCAACATGCTTGATTTCAAATTAATTTAGGCGGGAATGGAAATAATGTTAAACAAGATAAAACTCAACGACGGCGGGTCCTTCTTCTTTTATACATAAAGAAGAGTTTTGCAGAAAAAGCGAAATTTGATTTTGATATTCAATTTAAGCAGCTGCGATGTTTTTATCGGCTCAACGCAAACGTTGTTTTCCATTTGGTCCTGATTGCCAAGCATTGATATCGCGGTACTTGCTTTGAAATTGCGTTGATGGAGCATTTATTTTTTGAAAAGGATTTTATCGGTTCACTTGGCTTTTGAATGAACGCAAAAAATTCTTACGTTGCTGGCCGTTTTTGAACATCATTCAAATCGTAACAGCGGTTAACCTAAAAGCATAGCATTTGCCGTATTTTGCTTTTGTATTCAAATGAACGATTTTTCACGTCAAGAGCTCCAGTGACTCCTTATCAATTCGAATTTTCTTTCAATGCGACTTCTCAAACTCCATTCTATAACTAATACTTTCAGTCGTTTCACATTATTATTCGAAATCCGTTTTTCATTTAACTTATGCTGAATTGTTTGATATATTTCGGGGTTATTTCTTGCAATTTTTTTACTGAAAAAGTCACTGAATCAGGAATTTTATTGTTACAGTGATGACCAGCTTCTGTGCTAACTATATTTGATAAAGGCTTTTCAAAGTTTCTGGCTTTGAAAGATGTTTAGAATTTTAGAAAGATTTTTTAAGGGCTTTCGCAAATCCATGCAGCCTAATTTTTGGTTTTTTGGGCACCGTCCTATAGCTGTTGACGTCAGTTGTTTTTGTCATTTTATTCATTCACCCATCATTTATTGTTCTCATTTCACTTTTACTATTGAGCATTTCCTCACTAATTCGAAAATCTCACACATTTTTCCGGTCCATTTTTCAATAAATGTAAGCGCGGATTTGATTATTACATTTTGAATTGTTGTTAATTTATTAATCCAACCCACAACGATCCATCCATGCAATTACATAAATTGATAGAACTCGACTCCTCGTATTACGTGAACCAATCGATACGAAAATTCCTTTGAATTGAAATTCCTTCGAAGTTGAATGAAAATTACGAATCAGTTGGAAATAAATTTGGACTATTTCGACTACTCTCGACAAAATCAAATGGCATTCAATCAAGGATGGTCAAATTATATTTTTATTGGTACATATTTTCTCATTGTATTATTATTATTTCTTGTCTCCAAGGGAAACAATCTCCAAACGTTTGACCAAAAAGACAATCCACCAATGAACCACACAATCAACTAACTTATATGGTTGTTATCACTTCCTCCATCTCTTTCACTGAGTCATCCCCCGAGAGTGTTACCACTGCTTTGTTACTTTGCAGAGCCCCGAAATGCCGGATTGAAATCCAGCCCGGCTATTAGTTTGTTTGGTTAATTCAAATTCATCAAGATAATAGACACCCTATTTAAACAATACCCAAGAAATTGGTCGTGACCGAAGGGTTCAGGATTAACATCCGTAAATAGGAGACGCACTGTTCACGGATGCGACATACCAATAGTGATATTTAAAAAATTTATAGGAATTTTCAATTAAGGCGGGTCAATGTCAAAATGGAAGTTCTACACTAGTGTGCGAACTATTAACGATTTTTGTTTTATGTTTATTTTGATGGCCTATATATGCTTTTATACATGGGATAACAGTGGGTTCTCATGGTTGCGCATATCCAAGTGGGTCAATTTTCAAGGAATCTACCACATAAATCTGCCTGTCAGTTGGCATAGATTGGCTTTAAGGACATCGATAGAGTGCAGTGAATGGGCATAGAGCTGTTTCTTTCTGGAAACCCTATAGGAAAAAGTCTAGCTGGGTGAAATCACGCGATCTTGGTGGGCAATTAATTTCACCCCTTAGAAGGAAAACCACAACCTTGAATTGTTCATGCAGATTTTTGACCAAGGCTATCATCCACCTCATTAATGTATAATTTGGACCAAAGAAATCAATTATGTTATTTCTGTAAGCTCGTCAGTGACGAAGACCACCACCATCATTTTGGAAAAACTACGGACTGATCATGCTTAATTATGAACCGAGCAGTAACTTTTTGTGAATACTGAGCTTTCGACGCAGCATTTGCCAAACTGAAATCTATGAAATGACAATTTCTCGTGCACAGCCAGGAGTTGACTGCCTCGTTGAGTTGACTTTTGACTTTGAGGAGTTGACTGCCTCCTACACAATTTCACAGACCACAACAATGGTTTCCCTTCCCACCAACCAGTATTTCTTTGATGTAAAGATGTTCACCCAACCGATTGTAACAAATTTGGCTACCAAGCGTTCAAGAGTTGACTTTTAAGAACCATTGCGTCTGCCATAACGTTGGTGCAATTAGGGCGCAGCGTTTCGTTCGGCGTTTTTATAGCCCAATTTCAAAATTTAGACGTGCGGCTCATTCTTCTATTCGTTGTCATCAGTCACGTATTAGTGACTGAAAATAACCAACTGATGAAATAAAGACCAACACAACACGCCTCCTGTCACAGGTGACCAACAACGACTCATCGCAATTGAAAAACCCTTTAGTTTCTCGTAAGTACCTCTGCGCTATCCCTTCAAACCATATCACCACCACTAACATGCGATAAAACTTCAAATAAACTTCCAAACTAACGATATTCGACTTCCATTTCCCAGAACGTTAGTGTCTGTGACCAACAATTTTTGGAGAAAGATTAAAAAAACGGTGATGCGCATCGACATTGTTTCAAATTTTGGATTTCATTCACAACAACTCTCACATTATATTCCACCGGAAAACTTATTCTCAAATACATTTAAGCACAGAAGTCCTCCACTTATTTATGTCGTTTGATTTCGAAGCTCTCTATTTATCAAAGCTCACTAAATTGCAACATGAGCTTTTCGCAACACTTTGTGTTTTTGATCGTTCGCGCTATAGTTTGACAGACTCCGAAATAGGTGTTATATTGGAATTGGTGAATTTTCTATCATTTTTACGTAAAGAAGATTATTTCTCTCAAAGTTGTCAGCGAATAACATCATAGTTTTAGCTTCAACACTCATAGGAGAAGTGCAACCATCGCTAACATTTCTAACAAACTCCCGATTTAGTGGTATTTAACCAAAAAAAATAGTTCTATCTGACTTAAAGAGAATTAACTTAACTTAATAGTAACTAACTAATCAATAACTGACTTAAAATGCAGTAAATTTTCTCTATTTTGACGCATAAAAGACGTGCTTCTCTTTCAAAGCTTTTGTGTTCAATTGAAATCCAAAAATAAATTTATTTGCTTATTCTTTCTCTGACTAGGAGATGTCACCCAAGAGTCTTAGCACAATATGTAAATATTGTGTACCGTTAGTTTATGTCGAAGATTTGAAAAGAAGACGTCAATTTTACCGTCTCAATCATTGCTGTCTGAATATTATGAGGAAAGCTCCTTAATTTTGTTTAATACAATGACAATTATGATCTCTTTTTTCATTTCTTCTTCATTGGTTTGGATTCCAATTGAGTGGTCTGTTTTAAGGAAAACTAATTAAGTTAAACTTATGAAATCGTATTGGAACTATTTGATATGACTTTGCACTTTTTTGGTCCCAAGTTTTAAGTTTACTAGTTTTAAAGGATGCTGAGAAAAAAGAAACAATGAAAAGTGATTGGAAAGAATCTTTTGAATAATAAAAATAAGTTTGGTTGAATGTAATCTACCATGAAATATGAAGCAAGAAAATAAACAATTAAAAAAAGTTTTTCTTAGAGCAGTTCATTTTCCACCGTAAAAGCCTGACGGAAAACTATCTTGAACTCTGTACAACGGCTCAATACTAGTATACTACTGAAAATATGGATTCATTAGTTCAACCTCAATCAGTAGAATTCTCATAGAAAAAAGAAGCTAGAGCTTAAATGTGATGAAGAAAAAAGAAAATTTTAGTGAGTCCAAAGGAAATTAAAGCTTATTCCTGATTGGTCAAACTCTAAATGGACACTTCCAACAATGAAAGCAGATTAAAGGCGATCTTTATCGTCTCCTTAGCTCTCAAAAATCAATCCTTATTTTTCATTGTATGTGAGTCCTACAGGATTTGCATCGCTGGTCAAAACAAATGAAAATTCAGTTTTCTGCTTGTTTTTGTTACGTTTTTTCAATTTCATCTTCTTCGGTACATAGTCATTACTAATATTAGCTCATTCGCAACTGAATATTCTTTAAATGATGTACAAACTTTCTTTCTTATTAAAAGCAGACATAATAAGTTTTCAACTTTGACCTTTTTTTTATTCCCCAATCAGTCCTCTCTTCGTTTCGCTCCCTATTCCTTATAAGACTAAGGGGGGTGGACATCAACCGTTCCCAGGACAATATCGACTAGTTTGACGCGGCTGAACCCAGTGAGTCACTTCAAAAATGACCGCCTTAAAAACCTATGCGACGGCCGTAATTCCCACAACAGTATCATAGCGAGAAGCATAAATCAGCGCAAGTACTTCGATTCAACCCAAAAAATAGAAATTTTACTTAGATTAGTGAATATTCTCTCACTATTGCGTACAGAACACTCCTCTCAAAGTTGTCGTGTCAATATGCAATACAATTAAAATACGGCTTGTGCTTTTTGTATCTCTTTCTACAAGACATCACCAGGTAGTGTTCTTGCTGTTTAAGCTTACGCTACAACAGGACTATAAAATTATCGTACATGTAATTTTTATCGATGAGGAAGGGCTGCTATTTTCCTCTAAAAGCCTAACCTTGGGTAAAAATTCAAGCTATGTATAAGCTTCCCATTTTTAACATGCTCTGGAATGAAGAAAACATCTTGTAGTTATAAGTTCAGTCTTGTTAGACTTGAGATTGCCATTGTAACATTTTACCAAGCAAGTATATTTCTTCGTCTAAGAATCATGAACATAATTTAGTTTCCTTTGACGAAACTGGTTTGCCTACTGCTTTAATCTCTGAAATTCATTATTAAGGCCACAGCGTAAATGCTAGCCGGCGCTAACACTTCAAATAAACTCCCGATCTAATGATGTGAAGCCAAAATAAGGAGAACCCTTTTTGGATTGATAAATTTTCTCTCAGCCTTGCACAAAGTACGAATGTCTCTCGAAGTTTTTTTATTTGTAGTAGTATTGAATTTGTATTGTCTCGTAAAAACACAATGAAAATATAAATCTACTTGTCATTTTTCTATCTCTTTTTGCAAGAAGTCATTCGGGAGTGTTCTTGCTAATTGTACTTAGCCTCTTACATTTGGCAGCTTTTTCTTAAGTGTTTGCATTTGCTTCTGGATCCTTATTATTCTTATATGCTGTTGTATTTTCTATTACTCCTGGATCCTTCTTATTCTGATAAGCTCATTGGAAGACGTTTCTCTAGATAACAATAGTTGTAATCAAGACTTTATACTTTATTTTGCTTTTATTGCTGCGATTACCTTATCGAAAGATGGTAGTAGTCATTATCTGAATCGTCTGGAATGCTAAAGTCAATGTGAGGTTTTCTCTCAAAAGGATGAGAATGCATGAGAAAACTGAAGAAAGATTACTTATTAGGTACTTTTCATATGGTTCTTGGCTTATCAAATTCTTTTATTGTTTAATTTGTTCTGTCTCTTGCGAATTCTTTTATTTACGAACTTATTATGATATTTTTATTTCCTGACCAGGAAGCATCTTTAAATGTAAAGATTATCTGCATATCTTTACAATTCAACATACAATCAGAAACAAAAACATATAATTATAAATCAGCATATAATCTCTGGGGATAGAGCTAGATTCAATTACCAGGATAGATTCTATACCAGCTTTTGATTCTATACTAGGTCCTCAAACTCGGTGTTTGGCGTTTCTATGGTCCTTATTGACTTTCCGGTCCATGTTGACGTTTGAAATTACTCGGTCTTCATTGATTCTCTGCAAAACTATACTTTTCGTTTGCAGTTTTTGTCGATCTTGAAAGAAACTTACCATTTAATGTTTCATTGATTCTATTTCCAGCAATAACTTACGTGTGGCTATTGATTGTTTGACGCATCTCGGCGACGCTTCTTCATAAATTTGCAGTCTAATTACCTGTACAGGAGAATTTTTTGGACTAATGGACTTGTCATAACGTGAAAGATTCAACTGAGGTTCTGTCTGTCTTATTTTCATCATTTTTGAGGCAAGGTCCAAAAGAATTTCAGTCTATGGACAAACACACCTGCGCCTTCATGGATGGATCACTTGTAGTTACAAATTCTTGAGCACGTGCCTTTGTCTCTATGTAGGGCTGTCTATGCCCATCCCAGGTTTGTTCATTTGCTACTTGTTCTGGTTTTCCCCTCATTGGTACTTTTAGCAACTTGGCCACTTTTTTTGAAGAACGATTATCCTTCCCACTCTCCTAATTATGGTGCGTGTGTCCGCGAAAGAATCATCACTATATTGTGTTTTATATCCGCCGAGCCATGATACGCTTTTGGTGCAGTCACGATTTAGCTATTTGTAGCCATTAGCATAGCGTAAACACAAACAGCGCTCACACTCCGAACAAACGACCGATCTAACGGTATTTGAAAAATTCTGGAGAACTGCATTGGTGTTCGTAAAAATTTTTATTTTTCTCTATTTTGTCTATATGTTTACATTGTACTTGTAAACAAAACGAGCAAAAAATTAATATTTTTACTAACACTCATACAATTCTGCAAAATCCGTTAGATTGGTCTATGGTCGGAGTGTTATCGCTGTTTGTTCTTACGCTATGCCATTAGCAAATTGTTTTCTTTTATTTTTATAATTAGAAAGGGAAATTCTTAGTCTTTTAACAGCCTGTTTTCCCTGGGGTTGCAAATGATGCCTATTAAATCTCCGTCTAATTTGAATATTGCGTCAGGCATTGTTTAAATATTATGGAAAGAATAGACGAGCTTTGGAAAGAAAGAGACGAGCTTGGAAAGAATAGACGAGCTTTCTACAAAAGCTTGGTGGAATAGAAGCTTATATTATATAAATGTCAAAAGTGACTTTGTATCAAACTACATTTGAGCGGTTCTTTTTATAAAGACGAGAAAGACAGCTCCCTTCTTATAAAGAAGGGAGCTCACTGTTTCAGTGGTCATCTTTGGTGAGAGAGGAAGAGGTCAAACTCGAAGGTGCAACTAGATGAGACTATAGCAGCCTATTCCGCAGTTATTTGGCAAACTGCTCCATGTGGGGTTCTCGGTGAACTACCGACTAAATTCAGGGAGGTCGTTCACCGAGGAGTTCTCCTTGAAGGAGGTGTTAAGTCCATAGTTCAGCTGTTTTGGGTCATTGGCAAATCGGAACCCAAAAACCTTAAATCGCTGTTACCTCCCCACCAACAAAATATTTGATGAGAACAATATAAAGAGTAGGTATCAAAAAATCCTTCTTTTGTTTTTTATTTTCTGAAAACATGGAAACGTTATCATTTTGGAAACTACCTTAATTATATAACCATGCGAAAATTGCGAAAAGCGCGATGTTATTATAACAACTTGGAATAGCCGAAATAGATCTGTAGGCGATGGAATGAAGTATCTGCACGGTTTTGCTTTTAATCAAGGTCTAATTTGATATGTGATTCATAACTTTTCGGCACCACTGTAAAACAATATAAAACATTTGCATCCGCGGATTCAGAATTGTTTTATATCTTTTTATTTATCTAGTAGACATTCCCCTTGAACCATTTACGACTTTAATCAATATGTAGTTTAGATTTTTAATTGAAATTGTGTTAGAAATCTGAATGCGAAGATAAGAATAACTCTTGAATAGGAAAAGCGATGAGTGTGATTTTTTCCTCGACTTGAGTTTCTGGTGCCTAACAAATTTTCGAAATAAATCCCCGCATTAATTTGTATTTTTCGTTTGTTTTGGGAGTTACTGCTCTTGAATGTTTATGCACAAAAAATTATTAACATTAATCGAACAAGCGATGGAAGGAAGCTTCGTAATTAAAACGTAATATTTTGAGTGTATAAAAGACTGTACCGGGACAAAGTCAGTTTGAAGTTAAGAAATATTTCGAGTACAAGAAAAGCGAACGTAACTGCCAGGGGACCAAAATGCTGAAGAGTTGCATCCTTTTCATTGGAATTCTTTCTGTAAGTGTTTCTTTGATGTCCGTCTTGTGAAATGAGTTTCAAGTAATTTCAAAGCATTTTTCATTGACTTTTTGGAGAATTATTCAGCATAAAAATTGCATTAGCATAAGGACAACAGGATTTTATGATAAATTTTCAATTTCACAACATTGAAATGCTTTGGTAACTGTAAAAGTTTAAATTGGGTTCTGTTTTTAATGTTGCTAGAATTTTACTTCATGTTTGAAATGATTTTGAACGAAACTCGTGAAGGATTTTCATTGGTTGAAATAAATTTGAGATCCCTTTAATTTCCAGATGATTTCCATGTCGAAGGCTAATGTCTGTCGTGAACGTGCAAGGTGGGGGAACGTCTGTAAGTCGTGTTCCGAGCGAGTTTACTGCATACAACATGCTGATGAATGGAAAGAAATCAATCTGGGAACCTGCGATGAAGGATTTATTTGCGACGATAGATCAGGAACTTGTATCCAATCAAACGAAACATGCTACTCACCGGCAACTAACAAAGAATTTGAATGTAGAGTTGAAGGAATTTTTCCTGACCCAATGAACTGCAAATTGTTCTATGTTTGCTTTGCGGTACAAACGGAAACTGATGTAACTCACACATTGGGTACCTTAAGATTAGAATGTCCACAAGGAAAAATATATTCAGCCAAGACCCAAAGCTGTTCCTTGCAGGATGAGAGAGCCAAATGCACAACAGCATACTGCACTAGGCCTGGACAACAAGCCGCTTGGCATGACGATGATGAAATTTTCTACATTTGTAGCCCAGTTGGTGATGTCACGAAGAAGGCATTGTATCCTATCATGCTTCGATGTTCTGCAGGAGAAAGGTTCGATGGTAACCGCTGTGTTCGAGGAGGTAGATTGGCAATTTCAAAGGCAAACATAAAATCTGCAAATTCTGAAATTTTCCAGAGACTATCACTACCTCTATACTAAATACTACTGTCAAGACTACCCAAGATTTAGGGACGGTACCGGCAACTACCACCAACGGAGTACCGGTCTGTACGGAAAAAGGATTGAGGGCACATTCAACTGATTGTAATAAATATTTCTATTGTGATGGCAATTTGAACGCTAAAGTTTACAATTGTCCAAAGCAACAAATATTCAGTACGAAATTGCGTTCGTGTATTAAAGGACATTGTTGAAAATGTCAGTCGATTGTGTGATATGTACTTAAACCAGGCGATTTTGACTCGCCTTTCAGTTCAGAAATATTTTATTAGTAGCAATTGAAATGTTCATGAAACTCGTAGTAAATGCCGCTTAAGTAGCTTAAAATTTCGAAATTTACACAACAACTAATTAAAGACTATTGAAAATCAAGACTACCTAAAATTTCACGAAAATATCTTGCTGTTTTCAAACAAACAACATTGCCCGCTTTTGTCCAAAACAAAAAACGAAAAACTCAAAAAGAAATTATATCAAGTTTATATTTCAGAGGAAATCTTGCAAACATATAATATAAAAATGTCTTTTTTAATAAAACGTAAAAACATCTAACAATGATATAAACAATTTTTCAACATATATTGATAAACCAGAGTCTTCCAAAATACCGGAAAAGTTTGAATTTTACCGCCAAAGGTGCAGCACTTTATCGACTATGCAAACATACTTTACCAGTTGAAACTTAAAATTCAAAATGAAGCTCTATACGTTCAACAACGTGTTTCGCATATTGAGAAAAAACTAATTCATAGCGTAGCTACCTACAGCATTAACATTCTTGGGTAATTTCTCCTAGACAGAGATAGAAAAAGCACAAGCAGATTTGTATTAATTAGATATGACGGTTTCACGTGCAGGCATTGGGAGGAGTCTACTTGCTTTGTACATAAATATGAGGAAATTTACCAACCCAAATAAAATTCCACTTATTTCTTATCTACTTCTTATCGAATCCCAATTTGTTTGATATTTGAATCCCTCTACCGCTTGTCACTTGCGCACGTTTAACCAAATAATGGCCGATTCCGGGTTGTAGCCTCCAAAAGTAAATTCGTAATATCGGAGAGCTTGAGAAGTTTTCACACTAGAAACTGCCAACGTCTGTCAAACCGAGAGCGATTTGTCCGCAACATTCTCGGCTGCTTTGGGTTTCCACTTTTTTCAAGATTTAACACACGTCTGCCTTCTTTGTCGGCTGCATGCGCTAATTTAATGATCACCGCAAGCGGTTTTATGGCAATACTGTTTTGTTTGCAATACAGACTACAATACCAGATAATAATACCGTAATACCCGAAATAATATCGTAGTCAACATGGGGCACTGCATGCAACCTAGATACCGCGGAGGATGGCAATAAGATCTTAACATTTTTCGACCAGGAAGCTTTGTTTCCTAGGGTTCAGTTTTGAACCCTAGGAAACAGCAGAAAGATTGAGCAGTTCAGAAAGTGCCCAAATTAGACGTCATTGGGAACAAAGGGATATTGTATATACCCGAAATTAGGGGAGTAGACCAAAAACTTGCAACATATGGAGTAAACAGGGAGATGTCCTCTTCAGCGAAGTTCGGGACACAGTTAATCATCCAAATTGATTCGTTGAGGATCAATCCTTTTAAATCGTATTGTTAGTAAATACGATAAATTATTAAAAATAACGTGTTATTGTTTTTTTGCGCCGAAAATTTTGCGCGTCTTCTTTACTCTCTATTGAGTCAAGACCGTCGAATTTACGCGTTCCTTAATTGCCCAACAAGTCTGTCGACAAAATATAGTTTTTTCCAAAATGTTCATAGAGCCAAGGATATTGTAGTTGAAATTTTAGTTTGAATTTGTTACTATAGGTTACTTTGAAGTTGGAAGGTTTGATGACATTTCCGATGTAACAGAATTTTATGCTTGACATTTATGAAATGCTTGAAATGCAAATGTCACTTTTCGCTTGAACATAGTTGCGAAATATTAAAAACATATTTTCAAAGTGATGAGTCTTCTACTCAAAATGTGAGAAATTTACGAAATAAAAAAATTGATAAAAATAATTCTCCGAAAAAGCAGTTTGTGGATCAACTTGTTAAGTGAGTTGGATAAAATAATCCGTTGACGTACTCGTCCAGGACGCTCAACCGAAAAAATAACAGCTGTTGCTCAGAGTGTGCGTGAGCAAGCATCAACATCAACCCGCTATCTTGCGCAAGAATTGAACATTTCACTCACTTCTTCGAGGAGAATATTTGCATAAAGATCTAGGTATGAATGTGAACAAAGTGTAACCAGTGCAAGAGCTAACGCCGCATGATCATCCCATGTATTTTCGGTTTGCTCAGTGGGCTGAAGACCACTGAAGACAGTGGGCTGAAGATTACCAATAGATCATTTCCATCTTAGAGGATACGTCAATAAGCAAAATTGTCATATCTTGGCTCAAAAAAACCACACGTTAGTGTGGAGAAACGAATGCATTCAAAATGATTGAATGCCTAGAGGATTTTTGTGTGGCAGCATAATTGGGCCATTTTTCTTCGGAAATGAGCAAAATGAGATCCACGTTACAATGAATGGCGGTGCCTATTGCGCTAAGCTAAGCGATTTATCCTTTCTCAAAATCGAAAAGAATGACAAAGACGGCATTTGGTTTCAAAAGGACGGGGCAACAGCCAACGAAACAATCGATCTTTAGCGAACTGTTGTCAAAGATCGGATAATTAGCTTTAACGCTGAAGAGAACAGACCACTTCGAAGTTGCGATTTGACTCTGTTGGCCTTTTTTATAGGACCCACTGACGATATTACTAACCAAGAATGTTACGCTAAAAATCTAGAGACGATCGACGACTTGAAATATGAAATTGAAGGTGTCATTGACGAAATAGACGGAGAAACATCCGAAAATGTGCTGAAAAATTGGAGGGAAAAAGGGCTATCGGTGATTGTCATTTGAGTGATATTGTCTTTTATTCCCAAATGGAAAGGTTCAATCTTTCAAATAAACTCTAAACTTTGGAAAATCATTCATAAGTTTCTTTAAAAGCCGATTCAAAGTAGAATTTAAATGGCTCACTCTATAAGTAGCATAATTTCCTATTTCGAGGATCAAACCACCCTTCGAAACCATATGAACACGTAGGATTCCTAATGAGTGTAAAGGTCTGCAAATAATCTAAGCAAATATACACAAACCCCTTCCTTCATTGAAGGAAATATGATGTTTGTTAATAAAATTTATGCAAAGCACTGATTGAAAAATTGTACACTCTGTTGGGCAGCACCAACTAAATTATAAAGGACATTACCCACCATGATGTTTTTATATAACTTTGTATCATATGACTTCAGAACAACAGTTCAGAATTTCATTTTTAAGACTCACGGTTTCTGGCAAAATGTACCCTTGTATGCGTCTTCGTCCAAATATAAAATTGGCTTAAAGTAAAAAAATGATGCATATAATTTTACTCTATTTGTATCCTTAGAAATGAATATCTTTTGCCAAGATTCACGAAGCGTTAAATTATGATTCTATTGACGAAAAACTGTCTTTTGTCTGCTTGAATAGCATTTGTAATAGGAACTGTTGTTGTTGTAGTTCATTTTCTAGCTGTTCTATTGCTATTATAAATCAATAGTCTAGGGAACACAAACAAAGAAAATTGTGTCCTTTTGCAGCCTTAACTTAGCATCAAACATCTGTTTGCCGAATAGCTTTTGATTCATGTCAATTCCACATGTGTCCTGAATTCACTGGACCCGAATCATGATAAACCGCAACGACTGCCAGTCTACAAACAGTACTGGAGCAGGCAGTCAAAACCATTCAAGGATTCCCCACTAACAAAATGGTCATCGTTTGAAAGTCCACCACTAGCAAGACTTCTTTTCTCCTAACGCAGATTGTAATTAATTTCATCATCCTTTTATTTTTCTCGACTGGCTTCATTTAATTGAACTTTATTTGCTTCCCGGCAGTGTTGATGACGTTGGCATCCTTGACTCGTGTCTCTTGAGGGCATACTCGAATTAAGATGAAACACGATAAAAATGAGAAAAAATTATCACATACATATTGACACTCTATAAACCTATCGATAAAGAAATGAATTTGTGTCTTTACACGCGCTGCTCTCACTTCCCATTATTTGATCTTTTTTTTTGCTTTCTTTTTGTTTTTCTTTTATGCAAGGACTTGGAAAAAATGTGTGAAACCAAAAAAGTTGACAGCGAAATCAAAAAAGTTGTCCGGGTAATCCATGCTTTGCAAATTTCCAATTGGACCTGGAAGGTATGAGAGAAATGTTGTAATTTCCTGGATGGAAATTCGGTGCTTTATTTATTTACCACCTGCTGCTACTTATTCGTTTCATGCTTTAAAATGGAATTTTCAAATGTGATTGATCAGGACTCGTCTTTTAATGTTTGTACTGATTCAGTTACGCACAAATTATTAAATGAAAAAACATATTTCTTCTGCTTTACGATAAAAAATCGCAAGAAGTAAATTAACAAATGGTAGGTACCTGCTGTTGGGTACGTTTTTTTTCTCGCGTTCGTGGAAAATTCCCATGCTGAACAAGAGACTGCGGGAAATATTGACGTTTCCATAGAAAAATTTAATCGAAGTTTATCGTGAAAACATCCACACAAAATGATTTTGAATTCGTTTTGCTAGGTGAAATATAAATATATTCATCATCATGTACTCTTACTTGATTAGAGAATTTCAATAATGAAAATTTATTCAAAAGGAGTCGAAACAATTGACTGCAGAATGCAAAGTGAAGGAGTATTGTTTTCGTGCACTGAAGGTTGAAGGCTACAATGGAATTAGGTGAGTTTCATTTTTAGGCTCTATTTATGTAAGCAAATTATATTGATCTTGGCTTCCCTTATTTCAAACTATATTATTTCATTTTTGTGAGAAGGGAGAGCGAATGGAGAGCGAATACTGTCGAATGAAAATTTTTTCCAGGAATGCCTTGAACCCGATAATGTAAATAATGCCAAGGAGAAATGTCTACCCACTTATGAGTATTCTATTTAAACTACATTCATAAAATCATTACGATTACTAATGTAACCCTTGACGAAAAAGTCGATTTTCGATGGAAGAAATATAACAACAGGTATTAAAACGCTCAAAGGTAAAACAAATACAAATTGCATTAAATCAAGGATGTTTTTAGTGGTATGAAACTTTAAGTTGGCAATACATAATAATGTCACGTGCGGCGTGACAGTTGTCATATGATTTATGGTTAGTTTGGTTCACCATTTTGGCATCAATAGGTTGACGTCTGAGCAATGTGTGCAAATTGTGCAAATTTAAGAATAATTAATTCAATCAATCATGGATTATCAATCACGTTGATTGTAACATATAATACGCATCCATCCAAAAGTCGTACAGTGCGTAATGAAGAAACTATCATGACTGTATAGCGTAGCATCGATGAAGACACAAGTGAGCCAATTCGACACCGTGCTCGAGAAATGAACTTGTGTCCATGCAGATTATAGAAGATTTTCCGGTAGGGTCTTGGTTTGCGGACTTACAAAATCATACTCGTGCATAATCGAGGCCGACATGGCATAGATTTGGTGTTTGGGCCCAAAAAAAGCGCTGTAAGAAAATTCATAGGGCTTATTTCTGGTTAAATTGCTTAAAGGGAGAGATATTACCCCTTGTAGCAAATAAACCGAAATCATTCCAAATGAATTTTTAAAAAAGTTTTCATTTTATGCCACTGAAAGTCCAAGTCACAGTACATAAATCACCTTAATCTCCCGACCAAAAAATACATACACAATATTTTAACAATCGTATTTGTCAAGACAACAGCAAAATACGCATTTACCAATTATATCATTCCTTTTTTTCACAAATTTATTTTGTTTTGTTCAATAATTTTTATGTAATTAATAAAATTCATAAATTTAAGCCTTGCCTAATTAGCTATCCATTCCTAAAAACCGTAGCCTGTTAAAAATCTATCAAATTAATTGTGCTGTGTTGTAGCCTTAAAATTTGATTCTTGCTGATCCTAAGAACGAGTTCAATTAGATGGTAATAGACAATGTTCCCAATTCTTTTGATGATTTACTAAAAGAAAAGAAATTATTCTAAAATCACCTTTGCCCAACGTAAATTCACTTTGAAATTCATCTTTGAACATTTTCCTCAGGTGCTCATTCACCCTTTTTACTTTCATCGTCTGCCCTTTAAATCTATTCGAAAATATCCTTCTCGGCACAGTTCGTAGGAATTTGTAATCTAAACTTGTTAACATTCCATAATTGGGCAAATAGGACTTATTAAACTTTGAGAGAATAATTTTTGTCTCTTGAAGATGCTTCCTCATGAAATGATCGACCGTATTAAATGTCTTTTAGAGCTATATAAAAGGTTCAATATAAAAGATACTTAACCGGGAAAACTTTCCATTCAATGTTGGCGTAGATACGAAGAGCTTTACGATTACTTTTGTTACCTTAGTTGTGTTGAAACTCCTCGCTACCTTCTGATCTAAGCATGCCTACCTGAAGTTTACACGTAAAAGATATAAATTATTTCTAGGAAAGCTCGTTTGCATATCGTTCTTAAAAATATTGAATGAGATATATCTTGGACAGTGTTGCATATTTCTTTAATGTTTAAATAAATTGAAAGACGTTGAGGACGATACATCAAAGGAACGTTTACTTTTAAAACAATACACGGAATACGTATTTTGCTTATATAGCTCATCCGTTCTGAAACAAATTCGGTCTTTTATGAGTGCTATCGATTTTTCGTTATCTATTGCCAACTCATTTTACATTGCAATCAAATATTGCAAATTATGTTTTACAAGTGTAACTTGTTTATACCGACAATATTCAACTCTCGTAACACTCAAAGTCTGCCCAACAGGAACAGTGAAAAAGCAATCGGACTCATTATCCGACAACTTTATAAGATTTCCTTGTTATTACGGAATAAGAGAAAATTTCCAATAAGTTCATTGGTAGAACAAATACAACTTCAAATACATCTTAAAATTTAGATGGCAAAAATGATGTTGTGATCCTTCAGATATTAGTTTAGTTCCTCATCATTGTACTGTTTTAGGGATAGAACTATGAAGTGTTTAATTACAACGAAACACCCACAAGCTGAGTCCTATTTAAACCCAAATTTAAAAATTTCAACTACCCAAAACTCTAAATCATAAATTTTAAAATTATAATTAATGTCCTTGCAATTTTATTAACACATAATTGAAACAAGCTGACGGATCACATATAAACCCGAAAACCGGATCAAATTGCACTCACACTTGTTAACAAGGTGTTGCACGTAATAAAAGGCCAGGAGGCCTGCGCGCACACTTATAAATCCTTAACCAAATGTGGGCTGGCTCGTACTGGATATTTCCAAGTTCTGGATTTAATACGAGCGAGTTCGTATGACGTTCGAGAAAACTACTGATATCAGTAGACAATCGTCCGTTTGTCACAGAAAAGTAACTGTAGTAGAGAGAAGAACACTTGTCAAAGGTGTATTGTCAAGAATATGAAGTATATAGTTAAAAAGTGAGCGAGCGGCGAGACTATAATAAAAAAATGTAATGATTTGTTTGCATTTCACCTGTGCTCATAAGAAAAACATCAAAATTGCCGCAGAACAATCGAGTTATTACGCAGGTTGATGAGAAGTAAAATCGCCTTTATTTCACCTAAGCCGGGTTGCAAAGAAATAATTGCGAGCTCATAAAAATGTTTTTATTCTTGAAAATACCAAAAGGTGCACTAAATCACACATTCCGGTAATGACATTACCTTGACCACCATATTATACTGTATTATCATATCGTACACTGTAAGTTGGTCCCTATTTCAACTTCCTGGCAGCTTGGAGCTACCAGGCCTATAATATGTTAGGCTCCGACCCCGATCAGTCCATATGTTCCAATTATATCTCACACATAGTATAACATATCTACATACATTCATTTCCATGAATACTTGTCCCTTGGTCGATAAAAATTGTAGATCGGAAAGAGATCCTGTTAATTCGCGGCTACTTGAAGGCTACTCATTGGATATCATTCGGAAAAATTTTTCTCCAACAAACCATATAGACACATTAAAATAATAGTACTTAAGTGGTAGAAGTACCATCCTACCATAGGTAGATACCATCCAGGTAGAAACAAATTTTTGCTGAGGTGGCTGGAAAAAGTACTCAACTGCGTATGGGTCTATATTAACAGTAACTGGGCGGCTTCTTTATTCAGAGCAGAAGTGGATGCCGAACAGCCAAATAAGTGACATTTGGAAAACGATATTGCCTTAGTTATTTTAGTGAATTACATTCTCTTACTAGTTAATGCTTCGTGTCACTCCAGCGCAATGAGCCAAATCAATAATTTGGTTTCTCAACGTAGACGTTAAGATGAAACTTTGTCTTAAGGCCCACATTCAATACTGCGAGATGGCGATGCAAAGGCGCGATGCGAGTCTCGCACGTCGTCGCGCAATGCATTCAATTTACAATGCACGCGATGCGAGCCAGTATAATATTCATATGACAAATGTCAAATTGGTGACGTTTTAATGAACTTTGCTTGTAATTGTTTTTTATTTTTTAAATTTAAAGTTTTGAATTTGGAATTTTCCTTCGTTTGGAAAATAATAGCCAAAGAAGAACGAAATTTCAATACAAAATTCATTCAGAATAACCCTAGTACTTAAAAAGTAATTAAGGTGTTTGAATTTCAAATTTCATTCCAGCGCCATCAAGCATCTGACAAACGTTAACGCATCTCGTTGCGAGGATTTTTCGATTTTCCGAATTTTCTCACCTCGCATTGACGCATCACAATCATTGTACGATGTCGTATACAAATGCATGTTACGAAAACTGCTTGACATTTGGACTCGCGAGACTCTCGTCTCGCATCGCAGTATTGTATTTCGGCCTTCAGCCGTGAAAACGACGGTCAACATTCGTTTGTTAAGCGAAGCTTGCAGGAACCAAACAGCGACGCCAGAGTACCAGTAATGCTGTAGCGGGAGATTAAGCAGATCCCTCGTTTTCTTTGAAACAAAATGTTCAAGCAAGCAGACGTCCCTGTCAACGAGAGTTCTAATTTACTCGAGATTATAAAATATATATTTTGTTACATTTGAAATACACATTATTATCGATAATTTTTCTATTTCTTTACCACGTTTTGTGGCAGCGAGCGAGGCACAGATCATGACGTATTATGTATTGTAAAAAACTTTGAAGATCACTCAAAACACTTGCCCTTTGAAAACGATAGAGCTCGACTTGCTCTAACTGACCTACGTTTCCCGTATTTTTCTCGCTTCAAACTGATATCCCCCCCCCCCTTTAAGGGTTTGTTCAGTGTGAATTTAGTCTTTTCAATTTCTTGTATCCACTTTTCAATGAGAATGAATTTTATTTGCACTGGTAAGTTTTCTCTTTGCTTAAAACAATAATACACTTCTTAGAAATATAAAAAAATAAATATCCTAAGTCTTATTCTATCTCTTTCTGAGAAAAACTTCTTGAGAGTGTTATTGCTTTATGACTCACGCTAAAGTACTGACCAAGTACTCGAGAACGCGATCGGTAGACCTCATACACTCCTCATGGAAATTGCGTTCGCACAGTTGATGGGACAAATTGACAACACTTTTGGGACATTTTGCATTGAATTCTATCGAGGAACCTCGTTTTCTTTGCATTTACGAAATTATTTTGTCTATAAGAATTTCTATGGCAAGCAGAGTAGTTAAAACACTCTTTTATGTGCTGTTGGACTATTCTACTAACATTCCTGTCATTCGTTTAATGAACAACTGGGTTTAACTATAGTTTTTAAAAACTGCATTACCCATGCAGTATCTGCCTTTTTTGATTTTCTTCTTAAACTGTTAAATATCACATATTTCACTACTGGTACTTATTTTTGTTCTAACTGTTACTTCCAATCTGCATAAAAGCAACACCGCTGTCAACACGAAGCTCTACCAACAAAAACCCTCTCCGATTCACGAAAATTTTTTTTTTAACTCCTACGTCAACGCCAGATATGTCAGAGCGGGTTGAAAATGATATCAATCACTCTCATTATAAATGTGAATCTACGAACTGTCAAAAAACTAGAAGGTTTATAATGAATTCAGACCCAGCATTCGGGCATCCAGGGTTTATCGCCAATCTAGTACACCATGAAGTCGATTGACGTTTAAACCACATTCTATCACATATGTCAAACAATTCAGTCGCTAATCGCTGTCTTACGTCTCTACGTCCGTAGAAATTGTTCTATGTCATTGAAAACGGAGGTTTTCGTTGATGGAATTAGTAGACAAAAGACAGGGGAGAGAAAAAAGTGAGAATATAATCAGTGGAAACGAAACTATGTCAACTTTCATTTATTGCTACGTAGAAAAATAACGAAGAAATAACTCGCAACAACACCAAAGTATAAAATAAAGCATTGCTTAATATAAAGATATCCAATGTATCTTCTTCTTGTAAAGCAGTACGTTGATGTGAAACGCGATGGATTTCGAGTGGCAAAGCATTAAATTTCTGCATTGATTATTTCTCAGACTATAATATAAGCAGCCTATACTAAAGAGTCGTATGAAACATAAATTGATGATATTGTTTACACGTCATTTCCTATATTTGCTTGTACAACAAAACGTTGCATACATGGTCAACTTCCACAATTCTCGTACTACTTTCAAAAGGTATACTAGACAGATTTCTAAATTCTGTCTACTTCGTCCACTTGAACTTCTCTTGGAATACATCGAAAATACCTTGTTAATATCTTATCTGTATTGAATTTCTTACGAACCAATTGCACACATCAATCGACCCCACAGGCTGCAATAAAGGCTTCATTAGGATATTTCGTATTCTCTTTTAAGCTATTGGTTCGCAGCATAATCTTATCTTCTCAGTAGGTTTATATTCTATCGAAATGTACATTCCATACACTGCATTCGATCACTGACTAATAATCGGTTCTACGAAAATTAGAAGCTACCAAAATCACATAGATAAGATTCTGGAGAAGCACTTAACGTTCGTCTTTGATAGGCGAAATCATCTTGAATGGACTCTTGTTTGAGACGAAAATTTTCCCATAGTTATTGAAATTTGGGAAAACTTCAGACGGTATTGAAATTTTTATTTGTGTGAAGGCACATATATTTAAAATTATTGCACAAATAATTGGCATGAACTTCATCAATGTACCTTTTTTTTAATATCACTTAACATTTTTAACCTCACTTGAGTCATGAGTGATCAGCGTTTCTATTCCATTCACAATAGACCTCTCAGCGCATTTTTACAAACAATTTTCGGTATCTCAGCATTTCTCTGCATGTCGTGCATAAGAGAATTATTATCTTCTTTTCATTTCATTAAATTATATTAATATATTTTTTATATGTATGTTATATACATTATCAAAAGATCTTTATGTTTCTGAAATTTTTTATACGTTTCAAAAATAGTATAATTAAAACCAGAACTTTTTTCCACAGGTAAAAAAAGAATGCAAACAATTTGTAATGGATTTAACATATCGTTCCTGAATCGTTACAGAAGTCGGCAGGTCGAGTCGTCCTCGCATCGACATTAGGACGTTGTCCTAGAGGCATGGCAACGCACTGTACCCTAAATGGTTCAACCACTCTGAAGTTCACTACGTTGGTGGCTGCTGGTGGACTAGCTTAGTGCGGCGAGGTATGCGGACGTGAACCATTAATGAAAAATTAAGTTCTCTCCTTAATTTTTCTCTCTGTGCAATCCTGTTGGGATTACCACATCTGCCGAGGTGAATTTCATGCACCTCATTTCTCAAGTGTGCAATCTTTTTGGGATTGCCACAGTTGAGAGGTCCATTACAACAAATGTCCAAAAACGTTTGACTTTGAAGACCTGCAAGACCGGCATTTTGAAAATATATTATTCTTTATAGTTAAAGGACGTAAAACATAGTTTAAAAAAAAAAACTAAATTAGCTTCGTTCCATGAGCAGTATATTCTATAAATGAAAACATTTGTGTATTGTTTCCGTCGTTTTCAATGTAACGATTTTGACGTCAGTGCCAAAGAATGCGTAGGACGGCCAGTATAGTTTGACAACGCTAAGTTGAAAGCATTACTGGACCAAGATTCATGCTAAACTCCAGAAGAGCTTGCTGGAACTTCGAGGTTGACAGAACAAGCGATTTCAAATAATCTCAAAGTCATGAGCATGGATCAATAGAACAAAATTGTATTCAACGCAGTATTCATTTGCAAGAATATATTGCGGTGCTTCTGGTGGGATAAACTCGGATTAATCTACTGTGAGCTGCTGCAGCCTATTGTATCTATCACTTCGGAACGTTATCAACAATAATTGATTCAATTGAGTCGATCATTAAATCTTGAATGCCCCCATTATGCGAAAAGACAGGACAAAGTGATCTTTCAGTACCATAACGCTCAACCACATGTGGCATAAAAAAGTCAATCAAACTTTGGAAGCAACAAACTGGGATTTGCCAGACATTGTTTCTTCCGACTACCACTTGTTCCGGTCAAAGGCTCATGACTTAGCTGAGTAGCACTTCACTTCTTATGAAGAAATGAAAAATTGGATCGATTCTTGGAATGTGTCTGAGGAAGAGGGGTATTTTTTTATGCGCAATTCGTATACTGATTGCAAAATGGGCAAAGGTAGTAGCGCCGGGAAATGTTTTGAAAAATACAAATTGTATCAGTTTTTCTCAATATAACTTCAAAATTAAAGAAAAGTTCCGTTAAACTTATCTTCACTCATCTTGTATCCCTAATTATAATTACCTCAAGCTTAAACATTTTTGGTAACCCAGTGGAATTCACGAGGGCCCCAACGAACGTCAGTTCCTCCAACTTCTATTCTTATGCCAAACAAAATAAGAACAAGAGAGGAACACATGTTCCAAAAATCATCCAAACGATCTCAGCCACAAAGGATTTGAATAAAATTATACTGATTGAGTCATTAGAAGCAGACCAATCTCGTATCGCAAAAGACATAAATAATGAGAAAATACGGGGTAGGCCATATAAAATTTTAAATTTAAATTTAATTTTCAAAGGTTGAACATTTATTTGAAAGTTTATTTTATGAAATTTATTTGTGGAAACAATTGCGGACAACCCACCACCATGACTGAGTTTACAGTAGCTCATCCGATCCACCCAATTTTGTAATACTTTCTCGATGGTTTTAGGCCTTATGGCAGCAACAGCAGCTTGAATCTCGTACTTTAGATCTTGAATTGTTTTTCGATGGTCGGCGTAACATTCATCTTTAACAGCTCCTCAAAGAAAATAGTCCAAAGGCGTTAAATCGCAGCTTCTGGGAGGCGAATTTGCATCACCTCTTTTGCTGATTATGCGATTTTCGAAGATAGGGCGCAAAAGATTGAGTGTAGCGTTTCCTGTATGGCACGTAGCGCCATCCTGCTGGAACCAAATGTTGTCCAAGTCTTCCTCTTCAAGTTGCTGAAGAAAAATTCGGATAACATTGTGCGATATCGCTCACCATTGATGGTTACGGCGGCTACTTCTTCATTTTCGAAGAAAAATGGGCCGATCATTCGACCAGACCAAAATCTGCACCATACAGTGACTCGTGCTGGATGCATTGGCTTCTCGACAATTACGTGCGGGTTTTCTGTGTCCCAAATGCGACAATTCCGCTTGTTAACGTAACCACCGAGGTGGAAATGAGCCTCGTCCGAAAAGATGATTTTTCGGTAAAATTGACCATCCTCGGTCAAATGATCTTCCGCCCAATCTGCGAACTGTAGACGGCTCAGATAGTCAAGTGGCTTCAGATGCTGCACCAATTGAACTTTATATGGCTTCATAGCGAGGTTTCGATGCAAAATTCGTCGCAAAGTTGTTCGTGGAATGTTCAATTCTTGCGATCGATGGCGAGTTGAGGTGGATGGATTCTCAGTAACACTTTCAGTCACAGTCGCAATATTTTCGGTGGAACGCGCGGGAAATGAACGTTGACGTTTTGGTTTATCCACCAACGAGCCAATTTCGCGCACACGCTTGACAAACTGTTGCACAAATTGAACTGATGGCACTTTTTTTCTGTCCATTTTTTTTGCCAAATTTCGCACAGTTTGGGTTGAAGACTCACCATTTTGGAAAAAAGTTTTCAATATTTCCCAGTTTTCTTCTAGCGAATAGCCAACCATTTCGTAAATGTTATACTTTTTACTGAATATCTGTCACTTTCCGAATGGTATTTGACGTTTCCAATGTCGAAATATAGATAGTTCAATTTTAAAACGCTAGATGGCCCACCCTGTAATAAAAGCATTTCAGGAACATTGATCAAAGCTTATAATTTTTTGAAAATTGGGAAAAATCTAACGATTTTCTCAAATCTGTAGGAAAAATTTGAGAAACAGACGACGAGATACGAGACATCATATTCCTTGATCATAGATATTTTGTAAAGAAAAACTACCACAAAATAGTTAGGACAGCATGAGGAAACTATCGATCCGAGGTGATGGCTTTTCTGAAATATGTTAAGACGCAAACATTTGAAGGAACTCAAGGAAGTTCAAACTACAAACATCAATCAGTAAAGAAGGTTACAAAAAGACGTGGTAGTCCCAATCTATCTCCACATACGAAATTGCAATAAGAAAGTTAGTTTTATATTTCAATACATGGGAATAAGAATAGAGGTGTGGTATCAAACCAAATCAACTTTAGTCCTAGGCAAAATGGCGTTAAAACGTTGATTCCAATTTTCTAGACATCTAAAATAACGTGCTTTTCTGTTGCTTCAATGCAAACTCTTGATGTCCATGGTAACATTCTGCCATATTTACTTAGACAACAATACTTTATATTTTCTTAAAAATTCCGAACACATCCTTTTTTTTTGTTTCTTATGTATCATCACCCGTGCACTCCACACATAATTTCTTATAAATCATTTGATACAATATCTACGATGCTTAGCAATTGCAGACAATCTTCTTTATTTCGCGTCAACTTCCTTTATTTGTTCTATTTATCGAAAATAAAGTCCGTATTCTGTCTATTGTAAGTCTTCTACAATACAATGATATCATCCTTGAAAATTCATTTATCATTGATGAATGCGTTTTTCGTTGCCTGCGACACGAGCATCATTAGCTATGGTGCTGTCGCCTGGTTGCGTGGTTTTAACAAATGAAAGGAAATTTGGTTTTCGGAATCCTTACGTGCACATTTACTGTTCTTTTGGCAAAAAAAGAAACTTTTCAATTGAATTTATTCTTCAAAAATGTTCAGTGCCAGCGTGGCAAGTCTGCGTGGTAAAGTTCTATAGGAATCCTTTATTGCATCGTTCATGTTCGTTTGATATGCCATTAAATTTTATTACTTTAATCACGAACGAATTATTTCCATTGTAGATAAATAGATGTTCTATGATTCTAGTCCACGAGACCTCTTTGTATCTGAAGGACTTCCCACAATATAAATTTCGTACAGAAGATTACAAGCGTGTGGTTTCCAGATTTCCAAAATTTTATAGCATGAACGAAACGTGGTCTAACTATTTTAATGGCAAGTTTTCAGCAATACGTGGACACACCGGAAGAGTGAAATATAATAAAGGAAAGAGGATAACGCGTGCAGATACACTTTTAATAGAGAAATTGCGATGCTTACCTTTCGAGCTGCGATGGTAAAACAATAACGATCTATCGATCTATGATTGTAGAGTCAAGGAAACATACACCTGTGTACAAGGAGCTAGGAAAGAAATAGTAGAAACAGGAGTATAAAGGAGTAAATAGGTTTTCATAATAAACCTCATACCCCTTGGAGCTACTTCATACCTTACAGGCTTTTTTTAATGTTTTTAAACAAAAAAATGCTCCACTTTGAAAGAGGGAAAATTCGAAAAATCCTGAAATAATCCTGCAAGTTTAGGTGTTGTGTGAAACCTAAACTATTCGCAAGTAATATGCATACCTTATTGCAGCGAGAAAACTTTCCAGATATTTTTTTGATAGTAATCTGGATTGGTAAGGTCCTCATTATGACAAAAAGTGTAAGTCAATGAAGATAACATCAGAAAAAAATTGAATTTACTTGCAATATTTATTTATTTTTTTGAGTTCTGCGGACAGACACCTCAAAATCTTCATAACCGACCTGTAGATATTATTAGCACATGTACAACCTGAAGAAACATGCCGGGTTATCACTTATGTTTAACAAGTACCAGAGTCACATTACATGCATGTAATTCATTCTTGCACAAAGAAGTGGTTCAAGATCAACGGCAAAATGATAACAATAGCAAATGCATGCACGTAGAATGAATACCGCGAAGATACTCAAATGAATCATCTTGAATTCAAGAACACCATAATAGTAAATAAATAAATATTTTCGAGATACCACACAGGTGGAATTCTGGTCGAAATTCAACAATATCGAAACAAACGCGATATTGTTACAAACTACATCAAACCATAAAGTATATAAAGAAATGAAAAGTCAAAACTATTAAGACATTTTCTGATCGAATTCGATCTAATTCGTAACTGGTGGGATTACGTGAGCAAGTCTTGGGCTATTGGGAATCGAATGAGATTATAGGACCAGCTCATGCTAGTAGTGCAACAAAAAAATCGTATCACGTCCCTGATGTGGCTTCTAATAGCATTCCTTGCGACGTGTTGTTCAGTTCCTGCCCTTGCTGAGTTCAGACCTACTGGATATGGAAATTTGCCAACCGATGGACATTTGCCCCACCCTCCGCAAGTTCAATGGACCGGAGGATACTTTCACTGGCCATGCAAGTCAACTAGAGCACTCTATAAGAATTCCGGGAAATATATTGCGAAAAATGTAATTGCAACGCGTGGTCAGATCTACAAGGATGAAGTTTTTCTGGCCCTGCCCCGCTATAAGAGTGGCGTCCCAGCAACTTTGGCACGTACATCCTTAAAGCCTGGAACATGTCAAACAACACTTTCTCCATTCCCGTGCTGGGACTTGCAAGAGGAAGGCAACTGCCGAGCTTTGCAATCTGTCGTCGACATCGTCCTGGATGCCAACGATATTCTTTGGGTGTTGGATGTGGGAGTTGTTAACACTTTGGAAACACCAATACGTCACTGTCCACCGAAAGTTGTCGCGTTTAGCGTGAAAACAGGCAAAATTCTAAGAACCATTTCCTTGGAAGGGTTGGCTGTAAAGAATTCTCGGCTGCAGTATCTTGTTGTCGACTACGATACAAAGACAGGACAAGTTTATATTTATGTGAGTGACGCAGCTAACCGTGCAATTATTGTTTACAACGTGCAAGCAGGAAAAGGACGAAGAGTAATTTTACCAAAAGCTATTACACATGGTTGTAATAGTCGTGATGTGTTGTATATTGCTTTGGCACACAAAAATTGTGAAACAAGTTCATTGTTTTTCACTTACTTGAGTTCAAGGAAAATGTTTTCAATCAGAACTGATTTCTTGAGGACTGGATGCGCCGAGGGACGTGTTACAGGTGAGACAATTTTCAATGAATTTTGTAGACTGTAGCATTGCATATATCTGACATACATCAATTTTCGCCTTTGACCTTGACATAATCCTTGAATAATTCACATTTCAGATGTTGGAACTAAGCCAAAACGATTGGTCATAATTGGAACGGATAATGGCTCAGCCATTTTCTTCCGATATGAAGGCGAGTCGGAGGTGTATCGATGGGACACAACACAATGTTTCAAAGAACCTAATTTCCGCGTTCTCTATCGTTGTCAAACATGTCAACTTGCCACTCATGCACTCGCCGATTACAAGCGGAATACGATGCGTGTCCTGGAAAGTAATTTCCCTGATTACATGCAAAATACAGTGGGCTGTGGTGCAGTACAACAAATAACAACAATGCGAGGATGCTGGTAAAGACTGAGTTACAACGATACAACATAATATTTGCAAACGTGAACATGGACCAATGCTATAGATGATTCGATGAATGATTTAATTTATTTAATTATTTATTATAAGACACTACTCACTTATTTATTTAGCGGCTAGTTTTAGTTCGAAAGAATACAATTTTGTATGTGATATAACAATTAAGATAAAGAATGAATGTCCTTTCAAATAATAGATGCTAAAAAATCAAAGTAGTTATTCTCAATCACGAGCTGTTTATCATATCCACACATAGATGTCGTGTGCCGTTTTACTATATCTTAAGATAAAATATGAAGCCAAAGATAACCAAAAGAATACAAAGCCATCCATATATGTCAATGGTCATGTGAAAACCCAACTGTGATAGCTTCTTGAATTAGATTTTTGTTTTTTTTTGGTGATCATTAAAACTCCAAAAGTCAATTTTTTTATAGCTATCAAGCAGTACTCAAAAAAACCATCAATTAAAGTTGATTTGCTGAGTACTCAAACATTTGCGAGACTCTTCTAGAAAGACACACCCAGATACAAACACGACCATGTACACGCAGTCAACGCGAAACTTGTAATCAGCTCCTGGGTAATCATACCTATAGTTGATTCCATTTTCTCCAACAAACAGAAATCACCTAAACTGAACACAGATAAGCAACAGAAAACATAAAAAGCCTAGAACCCTACTATATCCCATGATGCTTCATTTGACCCAAAGGGTTCCATCATACCTCCGGTATTTACCTTTCATTTATAAAAAAAATGTTTACTGTCAAACTTCAGAACGATTGAATATGATTTGAAAAAAAAAACTGAAACATGACTCAAAACATTCAATCAAGCAGGACCAAGCGGAATTAGAAGACTTCAGAACGAGTGCAAGGTGATTCGAAAAAGCGAAACATGATTCAAAATATGAAAATAAAGTTGACACCCAGTGGAATCAGAAGACTCTCTAGCCTGTGTCAAGTGAAGTCTCTGACGTAAGAAGTTAAATATAATGAAAAGCGTAGCGAAAAACAATGGCTACCGGGACATTCCCTCCTAGACAATATTAACAAAACCTTGTAAACATCTTACCTCCATAAAATAAGAAGAATATATCAAGAAACATAGCCTGCATCCTTACAAATTAATCTAGAATTCTTCTCCTAGAAATTCTATTCCATTTTGGAAATTCTAAATAGAAAAAGTCAAAACAAGTATAAACATAAAAATTTATATAAATATTACACACAAACACATACGACTTGTACGTGCATATACGATCATTATAAACAAATAAAAATACAATTTTGAAAACTGGAACACGACTACTTTGATATTAAAATTTGATTAGCTTTGCAAATGCTCATCAAAAAATCAAATACTTAAAGAAATCAGAAGATTCGAAGTTTTTCGCCATGTATTTGTTTGACAAAATATTTAAGAAATGATCCCGCTATTGGTAATACAATTTTCTATCCTTTGAACAAAATTTTTTGAAACTTCTGTTGAAGTTCTTCTGAGATTTTTGGCGATCGCTGGTGAATATTTTTCTTCGACTCGTTCATGAATATTGTTTTGTTGAGAAACCAATAAGTAGAAAGTAGCAACAAAGATACAAGACATTGATGTATCTGATTGCATCAGCGGATTTGAAAAATGACAGCGGGAAAAGAGTTTTTTCGGTGACTAGATGAAAGAAAGGAAAGGCAACATCACAATAATAAAGGGAGCCAACATCATTGGGCAGATGATTCATGCTCTCACCGTATCATAAAAGAATAAAAACCCAAAAATTATCCACTAACCTGCTGCACACCAGACATCTACATCTACAACTTTGCATAGAATTATGGGACTTCCCCAGAACCTCTAAGAATTTGACATGATACATACATTATAAGGCTGCTTTGCTTCATTACCAGCAATGTGGATGAGCGCTTAATTGCCCAACTTTAGCGTAAGCAAAGCCTAATTACATATAGCACTAATACTCTCGGGCGGCTACTCTCAGACAGAGATAGAAAAACCTCAAACAGATTTATATTTGTATTATGATTTCATCCAAAAGTATTGAGAAGAGTTTGTTTGTTTCACGCTAAAATGAGTGAAAATTTACCAATCCAAATAAAATCCTTTTTTTGGCAAATACCGTTAGATCGGGAGTTTGTTTAAAGTTTAAGTGCTATACCGAAAATGAGATACAAATACTACAGGTATGTAGCCAAGCCCATCGTACATAGATTTTTGACGACGTTCCCGATAAAGCAAAGAAATTGCGTTTTACAAAAAAAGTGTTCGTAAATTAAACGACGTTGGTAATTCCAAAGATCGTGATAACCAGTATTGCAGTATTGCTGAGCTTAAATAAATAATAGAAATATTCTCCCGGTATAATTGTATCTGGAACTCAATCTTTATGGTTCGAAAAAATGTTAATACGTATCACACGTCATCTTAGTCTTTCTGTCCAAGCTCCAGCTAGTTTTCATTGCAAACATCAATAATTCAACAACATTTAAGTAATCTCCCTTGATCTGAACCCCGACCGGGGTTAGTAATCGCGCTGTTTCGCCGGTTTAAGTTGCTTCAGGATCAGCACTTTTGACAGATTAAATGACCATTCAGTCAAATGACAAGAGAAGTTGGACTCCCTTGATGTTCTCAGGTGTATGAAGAGTCTGAACGTAATCCGAAGGCATGTTCAGACCCACCGTTTATACACGCAACTAGTCTTATTGAAATTTTCAATCCATGCTTAAGCAGTTTTTACAGGAAATTTTACAAATCTTACAAGTTTTCATTTCGTTACCTGACGGCGTCAACATATCAAATCTGTGGAGAGAAGAGGTATGCGAGGAGAAGGGGTAAGATCTGTTGCGACTTCAGTTGCTATGGAGTGTTCTTCAGGAATGGACCGTGGGACTGTAGTGCGTGGAAGATTGTGCACTATTCGAGATTTTCGTCAATTGATGCGTCAATGATGCGTCAAAAATTCTCTCATTCAACAACGGTCAACGCTAAAGAATGTGAATTAGGGCGGCCAAAATCATCAATAACGGTAGAAAAAGTGAAGAGTGTAAACCAATAAACACGTTCATTTGAGAGAGAACTTAAAAGTTCTCTTCACTTCAAAGAGTATAAAACGCGATAACATTCTGCTTCCCTCTGACAGAGATTGAAGGAGTACAACTAGATTTGTATTTACATTACGCATCCTCGCCACAACTTTGGGAGGGGTATTCTTGCTTCTTATTTAAAAAAAAATATTTACCAACCTAAATACAATTCTTCTTCTAGATCGGCAGTTTTTTCGAAGTATTAGCGCTGGATAGTAGCTACGCTGTGGTAATAATGAAGTCTTTCCTAATTGATTTTTTAACTAATTTAACAATACCTGACCTTCAGGGGGATTAGTTACCTTTTGTCGTTATTTTATTTATATTTTTCATTTCATATTTATATTTTTTTTTTAATAAAATGGCAATTTCTACCCAACTGAAATATTTTGTGAAAGCTACAGGCTGTCTTTCTTTGCTAGAACTCTTTTAGTACTAGCCTATACGTGGGATGTAAATTATACTGCGATGTGCCCTTATAGCTCCCTCATATTCAAAATGAGTCTTTTTATTCATAATGGCGATATACTAATCAAACCCTTTTCAATGTCAAATTCCTAATTTCAGAGTGAATAAAATAATTTGGGTTTGTAAATTTTATAAATAGATAATTGTTAATTTTAATATTATGTAGCTATGAATATTTTGATAATAGCTAAACTGTTGTAAACACATATCATAGTTTTATCCTTGCAGGAATTTAAATTACACCAGGAATGGCCCAATAATTTGCCTTATATATTTTATACTAGTATTAAGATGTCATTGGCATCCTTATTACTGTAATATTAAATTTATGATCCACAACAGGAGGCATTGACCACCGCACAGTAATAAAACGGACAATCACACTTAAGGGAACATGAAATTTCCGGCGACAACAGCTTGCTCTGCTTCCAAATTGGTAAAAGGACACAATTAAGAACTAAACTATCAAGTTGTTCATAAATGAGTCCTTGGAAGCAACCCATTCATCAATATGTATCTGCTCTATTCAAGCTCTGACAAGTTATGTTTAATATAAATGCTTACATCTAATAAACATAACTTTTTCTAAACGTTTTTATTTATTTCCTTATTCCACAAGCATGCCAGGATACGATTCAAAATATTCTGTTCTCACATTAATCAACAAAATTTAACTTTGTTAGATAGTGATCGGAATTATGAGAGAAGGAAATTTTGAAAGTATGTAAATTCATGGTGACGACATTCATTATTAAAAGCCGCAGCAATCCCTTCCCGGACAAATCTGTGTCAAAGTCAAAGAACTCTAACTTGTGCCTGCGGTTATAACTTGTCATGTCACATAACTGCCAGGAGCAATAAGGGCGCACTTTCTAGTTTCCAATATAATGCGGATAGAGTAATTGATGGTTAATCACTAGTCGTAAGCAGGAAACCAATTAATACATCCATGTGAAATCAACAGCACTTCAATTGATCCAATTAGGTTTAGACTACGATTAAAGGATCTTTGACAAGATACCCCAGACTAGGATGTGGCTTAGTTATTGACGAAAATCAATGATCAAAACTGATGCTTGTGTGCTAGTCATATGAATACGGGTATTCAATATATACAAATATAATAATAACACAGGATAATTACAACTATCCTTGCCAGATTGGATGCAATTTATTTGCTAACTTTGTATCACTACGAGAGTGGACTACAGAGACTGCGTTTTTTGACGAGGGTTTCATTTAACAGGGCAATTAAAATCAATTTAAATACAATTTTTTTGAAAAAGAAAGTAAAGAAAAAAAGTTATACTTTTATTTTTCAAAAGTATTCTGCGAAGACCAAACCAACTACGCCCTTTTTTTTTTGTTTGTAAGTATACCAATACGAATTTCTACAAATTTATAGTAAAATTTACCTTTTTATGGTTGAGGATGAAGTGCAATCCAATGTCCAGATGAAGGACTTTTGGTTTGCTGTTTGGGAGGAGGTAAGATCGTAAAATGAATTGTTATTATTTTGAAGTTTTCACCTCTTATGCAACCATTTCGATTCCTCTTTGTTACTGAACCTTTTATAAGATGTCTTCCATCTTCGCATCGATAATTTCTTCGGAAGCCTAAAAAATTTGTCATACTATTCGGATCTTGTACCAAAAATTATTATCGTTTTTTTTTATCGATATCCAACCAAAGTCGGATAGTTACCTCCGACAACAATCAGGGTCTTAAAAATTGGCACAGCAACCTCTCCAACATCAAACAGTTCAATTTTGACGGAACCGGATATTGGAACTGATCGAGAAGTGGGCAGAGGACTTGAAAAGTAAGGACAACTACACTTCGAGGAAATTATTCTTATATAATAAATTATATGATATTATAATATAAATTATATTATAATTACAATATATTGGGTCTATAACTTAATTCGTGTGGTTTTTTTTCAAAATTTGAACGTTTATTTAAGAAAAAAATGTACAATAGTATTATTCAAAGTATTGCCCATCTGAAGCTATGACCTATTCCCATCTTTCCGGCAATTTGTGGATCCCATCCCACAAGAACTGCGCCGGCTTGGCAGCCAAGAATGAATCAAGCTAATTTTTGATATCCTGCTCTGATGTGAACCGTATTCCAATGAGGGCGTTCTGCATCGATCGGAACAAATGGTAGTCAGAAGGGGCAAGGTCTGGGCTATAAGGCGGGTGGGGTAAAACTTCCCATCCACTGTTTTCCAAATAGTTCTTAACCGGAAAAGCAACGTGAGGCCGAGCGTTGTCATGATGGAAAATTATTGCCTCGTGTCTGGTCGCATATTCCGGGCGTTTTTCGGCTACTGCTCTCTTCAAATGGATTAATTGTGTTCGGTAGCGTGCTCCATTGATGGTTTCACCCGGTTTTAGCAGCTCATAATACAGCACACCCTTCTGATCCCACCAAATACAGCGCATTACCTTCGCGCCATGGTTATTCGGCTTTGCCGTTGATTTGGCTGGTTGGCCGGATTTCACATATGATTTTTTGCGCTTGAGGTTGTCGTAATGGATCCACTTTTCATCACCAGTAACTATACGATGCAAAAATGACTTCCTTTTGTGGCGTTCCAGCAGCATTTTGGACATGCAAACCGCCTTTCGACGTCTCTCAGCTTGAGTTCATGTGGAACCCAATTTCCTTGCTTTTGAATATATTCAGCTGCTTTTAAACGTTTTGAAATGGCTGCTTGCGTGACACCCAAAGATTCTGCGAGCTCTCCTTGTGTTTGGCAACAATCTTCATCGAGTAATGCTTCCAGTTCTTCATCTTAAAACTTTTTTGGCTGCCCAGGACGTTCATCGTCTTCCAAGCTAAAATTACCACTTTTAAATCGTGAAAACCACTTTTGGCAGGTTCTTTCAGCTAGAGCATGTTCACCATAAACTACCACCAAAATACGACGACTTTCGGCAGCAGTTTTCTCCATATTAAATTAATGAAGAAGAACTCCCCGCAAAAAGCATCCCCAGCTAGAGCATCTTCACCATAAACTACAACCAAAATACAATGACTTTCGGCAGCAGTTTTCTCCATATTAAATTAATGAAGAAGAACTCCCCGCAAAAACACATTTTCAGGAACAAAGTTCGACATATTTGAGTGAAAAAAATTATTGTTGTTAACGCTTCAAATGAATGACATACACTGAAAAGACGTACAATGACAGTAGCTTTCCAACGCAGGTTCGGAATATTGGAACGATGTAATATTATACAAGTTACGCCATCTCTTAGCAAACCGCACGAATTAAGTTATAGACCCAATAATATAAAAGTGTTTCATAATTGAAAATACAGAAAAAAACATGTATTTCCCCATTTTATAGAAGTTTTGATTGAAATTGAGTTCTGTGTCTTCATAATTGTTGCTGCATGGCAAAAAAATAATCTATCTAGGTTTAAAGACCATCTTTATCTATGTCGCCTATCTTTGTAGACCTGAAAGAAAAAATTTCATCGTGATTATAAAAACAGTCCCTCCCTATCAATATGAGCCATTATACTGTGTGTATTATCCCGTGTTTAGCTCTTCCAAAATATTCTCTTTATTTTTTTTCCTTTTCCATTCCAAAATGCTATATTTTGTTGTTATTTTTAAAGATATATATTTCGGGAGTAACTTACCCCCTTCTTCAGCGTCAATTATTGCCTGATCTTAGAAGGCCTTTTCAGGGCTATTTATACTAAGCTAACAACTAAGCTAACAAGTTCTAATTGCGTAAGGTCTAAATACTATTGCATTTTATATATTTAATTTACTTATTCTTATTTAAGGTCCAATTGATATCTTTTTTTTATATTACCTGCGAACATATCTAAGTTTTAACCCATTTTTTTTTATTTTGTTTTTTTTTTTTGAAAAAAGAGAACAGACAATAGCGTTATTACACTATATCCAGGAGACCAGAGTGTCCATTTCCCAGGTCCTCATTCAGCCTCGTTTTGGTTGGCTGCCTCATGATCTTGAATGGTTCGTACAGGTCTAGTTATCGTATGTTTCTTACTTCCTTTACTACCGTGAGATCGTTCCATTCTATTTTATGTTCTTCGCGAATGTGTTTCGCTACTGAAGATTTGACGTTTCCTCGTCTTAACTGTGCCTCCTTTGTGTGCTCCTCGAATCTTCTCGAATTTTAACCGTTCGTCTTGTTTGTGCTATATACGAATCATCACAGTGTTTGCATTTAATTTTGTAGATACCGCCCTCCTCTTCTTTCTTCTTGCTATCGTTTGTGTTTGTGAGCCTACACTTAAGTTGAAACTGGACACAGCTTGGGATTAGCTGAATGTCGACTCCTTAAACAGATTACGTAAAGAAGTCAACAATTCTATCCGCGTCCATGAGCCGCGCATGTTCATAAGAGCTGAATGCTACGATTTTCAACAATGTCTTCTCTCCTTCGTTGAATAGTGACATCAAAATTTGGATCCCCGATCCAATGACTTCCTATCAAACGATCAACTATTACTTAGAGCTTTTTATTATGACACTCTTTGCCCTGTTAATCTTTCTTTAGCAATGTACGAACAATTATGCACTTTTCACATACTCCTACACTTCTACACATAGAGCCGACCATTGCTTACAAGAAACTTCGTTTGCTTGCGGCTTTAGATATTTGACCACTCTGAATTGCAATACTCGTCCCGTGGTAAAGCGTTCGTTGATATTAAATGATAAAATCAGGATTTCTCCAAATACTTCATTATTTCCTTAATTTTACCGGCATATATTTAACGTCTTCACAGGCACAGCCTCCTTATTTCCTTAAGCAGTTTGGCATCTTTGGTAATCCTTTGTTTTTATGCCTCTCCATTTATTCCATGTTGGCTTTTTAAGTAGAAATTAACTCAAGGAAGTTGGTAGATTCATCGAAAATTATTAATTTTTACTTTTATTGAAATTTAATGTCATAACCATCAACAAGGAGAACCAATTCAAACATTTGCGCTGCACTCGAGGGAAACGCATTATAAGCATAAAAAGTTTGTGTACTTCCCATTATTTATTAAATCGAACAAATTTATGGTTCAATCATTACCTTTACAGGAAATATTTATTTTAAATGACCGACCTCGAATCCCACTTTAAGTAATATATCTACATCGAAATATCTTTATCACATGTTCAATACTTTACTACATTTGCTAACTCAAAAAAAAGTAAGATGAAACTCCCCAGCAAACATTTCGTCGGTATTTCGCTTAGGCGAACAAAATTCGGATCGCCTATTCTTCGCCAGAACGAACTAAAGTCGGAAAATAGCATATGCCGCACATAAAGCTATGGAAAAATCGTCTTTTCTTCGCCAGAGCGAACAAAAGTCGGAAAATAATATATGGTGCGCGTAAAGCAATGGATAGAGCGAACAAGAAAACAATTCTTTTTCCTATTTTCTGGATCCAATTTTATTTTTATGGGTTGTTGATCAGTTTGCTCTTGTCAGTCTTCTAAGTGACATTTTTGTTCATCATTTGTTCGTCAGTTCTGAGTGACATTTTTGGTTATCCGTTTTCGGACTCATACTCTCGTTTTAAATTACTAATTTGCATCGCAAAATTTTCGATTATTTTCTTGATCATGCATTACCTTGTGCAGCATTTTCACAATAGGTGATGTACACGATCAAAAATAATCATTTGTGCGTTCTTTTTGATTAGTTTTATACGCAACCAAGGTTTATCCCTTATTAATAATAAGCATTACAGCTGGTTTTGTTGTGTGACATATATATCATTGAGATCTCACACATTCACTAATATTGGCAGCACCGCAAGAAAATGGCGACCGTTTAAAGTGACGATCACGTTGGCGCTATCCATTGGTGGACTACTTATCATCAAAGTCCCTCTGACAGAAACGTTGGGCTGTGTACTCGACTGATTTATATCCTACTTAGAAGAAGTCATCTTTTTTGTCTTGTTTTCAGTATTTCAAGATTGGAGCATCCGCAGTTACTGAGAAAACATGAGAAACAAGTGGACAGACAGGAAGCCGTACTGACGGATAGGCAGGTTGCCAAACTAGTAAAATTATCCGAACAATTATCCGAACTTGACTGTCTCCCAATTTTATTGATAAGCTGCAGATTTTTAGGGCTCGTTAGTTTTCCTTTTCCTGTTCTTATTAAGACGTACAAGACATGATTTGTTTTCCATAAGCTTGATTCTCCATGTTTTGATGGTTTACAGATTCCCTGTAACTTTATATAAACAGAATTAATTCTACAATTCAATTGCTTTCATGAAGAAAAGACTCACTTTACAGCCTGCTTGTATTCCTATTTTGTTAACGTGGAGTCTGTAAGAATCTTATAGATTCCTATTTAAAAACAATAATCTAATCTAGTACTTATGAAAGCTCGAGACGATAATAATTATGTGTAATCAATTATTTTTCTCTAAAATGTGTTCAAATCAAAAATGTTTCTTATTTAGTTCAAGTACAATTCACCACGGAAGCCAGTTCGTATTGATGACAATGTCACGAAAAACAGTTCAAAATGAAGCTTTAATTATTTGACGATTGACTTCAGGTCCACTCCTCAAACTCCTTCCGATTCGACATTCTGTAATAGTTATGCCGACATTACGTACGATAACGGTTCATATATATAAAAGTTGTAAAAATTTAAGTTAGGGACTGAATAATATAATATATATTTCAGTCCCTTCAACTTATTTTTTTACCGTTCAAAGTAATGTCGATAGTAGAATTAAAAATAATATTGGTTCCGAATCGGCAAAGTGAGCTGCAAAATATTTAGTAAATAAAACCACACTGAATGAAGTGTTAAAATTTCTATGGCACTGCATTTAAGACGTTCCAAGGGACTCACGTAGTTTAAATAGCACTCCCATTTATCGCATCACATCACATTATATTACGTTTAAATTCAACTACATAAATATCCTATCACACTCAAATCCTACAACCGACTTTAAATGCGACTTTACTTTAAAAACAAAATCGCCTTTAAGTGCCCTAAGTATGATAAAACTACTTTTAAAGAATAAATGTCAAATTTGATTTCCCAAATTTACTTACGATTGATTTTTAAGTTGTTACAAACAAAGTTACATAACAGAGAAACTGAATTGAAACTGATTTCGCAAAATTTACATCATCAGTTTTGTGTCATTTTCAAGTCATTTTTTTTTTGTTTTTCTGAATATTTTTTTATTTAATGGGTTTTTTAGGCAATATTAACTTTCAGGAAATAACCTGGAAAACTTTTATTTCAGAACATACAGCAAACAAAACGATTGCCGACGATGTGAATTTGTATCGCCATTTCGAATCATTTGAACAGCGATCTGAAGTACTGCGGAACATCGAAAACAGTTCACTAATAAATCGCCATGGCGATACGCCGCGGCGATTCATTTGCGAAGTGACATATTGTTCGCAGACGATTCGAATTCGGATCGCTGGCGGATTCGCCGGCGAACTCATTTTCCGACACGGCGAAACGAATTCGTATCGACGGCGATTCGTTTTGTCTGCTGGGTCGTAATGTGTAGATACGGGACGAGAAATATTCGGTAAATTGAAATATTTTCGTACGTTGAAGCTTTGAAATACAGTTGTGGAAAAAAGGTTTCACATACAACTATTCGCTGAACAAAGCAGGCATTAAAGCAAAGTCAAAAATAAAAAAAAATGTATAGTAAAATAATTTTGCAAGAAGAGTGTAAAATTATTTTGAATTTATTGAATCATAATAAATATTATGCTGAAAATGTAAATATGATGGGTAGAAATCGATGTATAGTATAAAGTATTGTAAAACGTTGCAAAAACAACAAAGATTTTCAAACTTCACCGTGAAGAAAACTATGATAGATAACGTAATTTCAAAACACCTTCCTTGACTTATAAATCCTATTAATAAGATACAATTAAAAAATATACGTGAAATGTGAAATATACGTATCGAGACGAAATCATCAGAGGTTGTAGCTCAAATATGACATTTCTTGTACAGAGTTCACCCAAATACCATAAGTAGAGTCCAGCATCACAATGGATATATGCAAAGTTCCCAAACGAAAACCTTTTATCAGTAAAACTAGTAAAATAAGAGGCTGCAGATCCCTAACTTCACTAATAAGCCTGAAGAGTTCTGGAGTAATAATTCCCTCTCCGGCTTATATTTTCATCTGATGGCGTATACTCCAAAGTATGGAGAAAACCGAACACTGAGATAAATGAGAGAATATCATCAGTACTGTTGAACACAATGGTGGATAAAAGATGATATGGGGCCGTCTGGTTGCTTCAGGTGTTGGTGAAGTTGTCTTCATTGAGCAAATTATAAAATAAATTTCCAATTGTTGGTTCGGATGTTTGCAACCTTCTAAAAAATTAAAAAAATTCTTGTTAGATTCCATTTTTAGGTTGATATTTTTATTTTTATTTTGCAACAGACAGCTGTTTCGAGGCCGATATGGTCCCTTCTTCAGTGTTATGTCTATTAAAGTACAAGTGGGCGAATTATCTTTTTTAAACCTACAACATTTATCATACAATAAGTTTCCCTTCATTATCCTCAAATATTTTTCTATCATATTTATGGCCTCAAATTGTAAAGATTATGTTTAAACCTACTAATTGTGATTATTTATGGTGTTTAGCTTAAATGTCTACCCTAATTGCTTTTTTTGTTTTTTTGATGTGTTTTTGATGCGGCTAGCCTAATCAGTTTGGTGTCACAATTTCCTGTGTCTGTGTTTAGCCGATTTTGTTCCTTTGTTGTCAGGATGAAAATCGTTTCGTATGCATCCAATTTTTTATTTGTCGTGGCTTTTTTAACGTTCCATTGCACGTTATGCTGGCATTCTACTATGTGTTTTGCAACCACAGACTTATATGCGCTGATTTTTTGGCGTTTCTTTCTGATTTCAGCTTCTCGTAGATGCTCCTGAACTCTCGTTGTGACCAGCCTCTTTGTTTGTCCTATGTAGGTTTTTGGGCAGTCTTTGCATGCAATCTCATATATGCCGCTTTTTTCGTTTTCCGTTTTTTTGTCCTTTGATGTTCCCAGTCTTGAACTCAGCTTTGTGTTGCTGCTAGTTGACGCTATTGATATGTCCCACGGTTTGAGGATTTGTCCAATTTTTCTGTCCAATTTTGTGTGGGTAACGGCTAGCCATTTCTTCTCTCGGTGGATGATTTCTCTATTCTGTTTGAAGAGCGTTGTTAGGTTGTCATTTGCCAATTGTTTTTTCTTTTTATTCATGACGTTTAGGATTTCCCTTTCCGTGTATCCGTTCTTCTTTGCTGTGTCTAGGATGTACTGCTCTTCTTTGTTGAAGTTGTCTTCACTAAGTTGAAGGGTGAGTAGCCTGTGTATCCATGAGTTGAATATTGCCATTTTTTGTGGCCAGCTGTGGTTGGAACATGCAGGAATTGTTCGTTGCGTTTGTGTTGGCTTCCTGTATATTTCGTATTGTAAAGTTTTCGCTTCTCTTAGGATCTTGATATCTAAAAAGCTTAATTGTCCGTTTTGTTCTTCTTCTTTTTTAAATACAATTTTTGGGTGAATATTATTTATACTGTTAAAAACAACGTCTACTTGGTCTTTTTTAACTATCGCCAAGATATCATCTACATATCTTACCCAAAAGCTTGGAAGGAGTCCCCGTTTTTTCAGATCATCTTCTAATGTGTCCATGAAGAGGTCACTAAGAAGAGGGGATAAAGGATTGCCCATTGCTGCTCCTGACATTACTTTGAAGAATTTCCCCCTGAAAGTAAAGTACGTTTCGGTCATGCATAGTCTAGCTAGTTTAGTATATAGTTTAGCTTTTCTTCGCCATTCTGGTGAATCTTCATATCCTGCAATCCATTCTTCAAATATATGTAGCGCTTCTTTGATTGGGATGCTTGGGAATAGTGATTCTACGTCGAATGAAACCAATATTTCGTCCTCCTTGATTTGCCCTTGTTTATTTAGGCGTTCTACTACCTCAGAAGTGTTTTTTACTGTATGTGTCCCTCTTTTTAGTCCAAGTCTTCCTATTTCCTTTAGAATCCAGTTGGCAATGTTTTGCGTTGGTCCATTAACAGCTGCGATGATTTCTCGCATTTCTTGTCCTTCTTTGTGGATTTTTGGGAGGCACTTAATCCTCGGTAGAGAAGGGTCTGGCATCCTCATATTTTTAGCATACGCGTTTTTTTTAGCATACTCATTAGCATACGCAACTCACCTAAAAATAGGAAACTCCACTCAGGGACTAAAAGGGAATATTGTAGATATATGTGAAAAAACCAATTGGGCCCTTACCTGTGAAAAACTAAGGAAACGAAAGATATTGGACAAAAAACTAAAAAATTTAATTGAAAAGTCCAAACGAAAGGAGGAAAAAAGACCCATAATAGAAATGATACCAAACCTAGTGATAAATAAATCCTCAGAAACTTTTTCTGAAGAACAAATAAAATTATTAAACATGGGGTTAAACTATGCCGTTAATAGGACCCTACCAATTGAAGAGCTGGTCATAGATATCGAATCAGGAATAAAATACCTGAGCGCTGATGCGAAAGAACAAATAAGGGGGGAAACGAAAAAACTTTTAACTAAAAAACCACTAACTCTAACAAATAATAATCAAGAAAAACTTGTTAAAGAACTTAAGCAGAAAAAAGTTTACTATTTTAAAGCGGATAAGGGAAACTCAGTAGTTATCATGGACAAGGAAGTCTATGACGATCAAGTCAATAATAAACTCAAAAATGGAAATTTTCTAGAACTACGTAACGATCCACTACCTAGCTCTCTAAAAAGGATAGAGAAAACAATGAAAGAGTGTGAATTAATAATTAAACATAAGACGGATATGAGGATGCCAGACCCTTCTCTACCGAGGATTAAGTGCCTCCCAAAAATCCACAAAGAAGGACAAGAAATGCGAGAAATCATCGCAGCTGTTAATGGACCAACGCAAAACATTGCCAACTGGATTCTAAAGGAAATAGGAAGACTTGGACTAAAAAGAGGGACACATACAGTAAAAAACACTTCTGAGGTAGTAGAACGCCTAAATAAACAAGGGCAAATCAAGGAGGACGAAATATTGGTTTCATTCGACGTAGAATCACTATTCCCAAGCATCCCAATCAAAGAAGCGCTACATATATTTGAAGAATGGATTGCAGGATATGAAGATTCACCAGAATGGCGAAGAAAAGCTAAACTATATACTAAACTAGCTAGACTATGCATGACCGAAACGTACTTTACTTTCAGGGGGAAATTCTTCAAAGTAATGTCAGGAGCAGCAATGGGCAATCCTTTATCCCCTCTTCTTAGTGACCTCTTCATGGACACATTAGAAGATGATCTGAAAAAACGGGGACTCCTTCCAAGCTTTTGGGTAAGATATGTAGATGATATCTTGGCGATAGTTAAAAAAGACCAAGTAGACGTTGTTTTTAACAGTATAAATAATATTCACCCAAAAATTGTATTTAAAAAAGAAGAAGAACAAAACGGACAATTAAGCTTTTTAGATATCAAGATCCTAAGAGAAGCGAAAACTTTACAATACGAAATATACAGGAAGCCAACACAAACGCAACGAACAATTCCTGCATGTTCCAACCACAGCTGGCCACAAAAAATGGCAATATTCAACTCATGGATACACAGGCTACTCACCCTTCAACTTAGTGAAGACAACTTCAACAAAGAAGAGCAGTACATCCTAGACACAGCAAAGAAGAACGGATACACGGAAAGGGAAATCCTAAACGTCATGAATAAAAAGAAAAAACAATTGGCAAATGACAACCTAACAACGCTCTTCAAACAGAATAGAGAAATCATCCACCGAGAGAAGAAATGGCTAGCCGTTACCCACACAAAATTGGACAGAAAAATTGGACAAATCCTCAAACCGTGGGACATATCAATAGCGTCAACTAGCAGCAACACAAAGCTGAGTTCAAGACTGGGAACATCAAAGGACAAAAAAACGGAAAACGAAAAAAGCGGCATATATGAGATTGCATGCAAAGACTGCCCAAAAACCTACATAGGACAAACAAAGAGGCTGGTCACAACGAGAGTTCAGGAGCATCTACGAGAAGCTGAAATCAGAAAGAAACGCCAAAAAATCAGCGCATATAAGTCTGTGGTTGCAAAACACATAGTAGAATGCCAGCATAACGTGCAATGGAACGTTAAAAAAGCCACGACAAATAAAAAATTGGATGCATACGAAACGATTTTCATCCTGACAACAAAGGAACAAAATCGGCTAAACACAGACACAGGAAATTGTGACACCAAACTGATTAGGCTAGCCGCATCAAAAACACATCAAAAAAACAAAAAAAGCAATTAGGGTAGACATTTAAGCTAAACACCATAAATAATCACAATTAGTAGGTTTAAACATAATCTTTACAATTTGAGGCCATAAATATGATAGAAAAATATTTGAGGATAATGAAGGGAAACTTATTGTATGATAAATGTTGTAGGTTTAAAAAAGATAATTCGCCCACTTGTACTTTAATAGACATAACACTGAAGAAGGGACCATATCGGCCTCGAAACAGCTGTCTGTTGCAAAATAAAAATAAAAATATCAACCTAAAAATGGAATCTAACAAGAATTTTTTTAATATAAAATAAAGTTTTGCGCACAAATTCTTGGCGAAATTTTCAAAGATAGTGCCAGAAATTTGGGTTTCATTGATTACTTTTATTCCCAGCATGACAATGTTTCGAAACATACGGCTCGTAATGTCAAACTGTGGGCCGCTTATAATATTGCTCATAAATTACCGTGCCCCCAATATTCAGTGGACCTCAATTCAATTGAGCATGGATGAGAAGCATTAGAGTGATGCTTGTGGAAACATACAATTTTAAAAATTTATAGGAAGCTATGCAGCTAGAATGGCAAAAACTGGCTGCAGATTAAATAAAAAAAAATTTTGCAGTCGATGTCTAGGACATTAAAAGAGGTTGTCAAGCAATAAGAATTTGCGACGAAATATTCATCTACAAAAATTGATTCTAGTAAACTCAACACTACAAAATGTGTGAATGCCCTTGCCTGAACAAAAAAGCTTGATTAAAATTATTTGATCTTTTCCAGAATACGATTTGTTTTATTAATCTTAATATTGTGATATTTAATAGTTTAAGGTTGATTATTGTTTTTTTTTTTTTCCTAGAAGGATGCAATAAATGTTTTCTTTGGATTTTGTTTAAGTTATAGTTTTATTCAGGGAACGGCTGCATGTGAAAACTTTTGTCCATCACTGTAAGTTGTTTGAAACAGGAAGCATACACAATTTGACGTTTGAAGTAAGAAAATGGTCGAGCTATCTTTGCATGCGTTGTTAATTAAGAGGTTCGCATCGCCGTATTGCAGTATTGTATCTTTTTTTTTTGTTCGGGAGGTGAAGGCAATTTACGCCCTGAGTGTCGGACTCCCCCGCTACTGGACTACCGACTAAACATCTCCCCTGTCACACCGAGAACCTAGCCTGGAACTGTTTGTCACATTACTTCGGACTAGGCCTCATTAATCATCGCTTAGCGATGTCTTCAGGTTAAGGGAAATCTCTCTTCACGGATGGATAGGAAGGAATTGCGATTAGTAACTATAATATTGCGTTACAGAGATGTTCCCTCCCTCGCCAAGCGATCCATTATGTCCTTCTTTATAATGAGTAATGTCCGTACGTAATGCGACACACAGTTCCAATTGTCCTTTGATTTCATCATTTTTCCCGTTAAATTTTCTGGGGAAATTACGCCAATTTTCTCTGAGAGATGCGAACGGAATCTTGTGAATCTATTACACGTAAAGAACGTGTGGCATGCGTCATCCGTCAACCCCGGGCAGATATTGTATCTTGGCCTTTATATATAACTTTCCAATTTTATGAAGAAACCATATTCTTAAGAGAGCATATTCTTAAGTTTCAAGGAATGAGAAATAAGTAAATAAAATCGATTTGTTACTTACAAAGTGTAACTTAGTTTAAAGTGTAACTTTAAATTAAGTTTCTGCAAATAGAACTCTCTCAAAGAATCCTTACGAACTTACTCTTCAACTCATGACATCTGAAATAACAGATACATATTTTGAAAGATCATTCAAGAATTGTTTGACTCTTGAATGCAAGGAAAAAAAATTTCTTTGCGCTGATTAATTATTTCTGTTGTTTGCTATGATGTCAAACATCTGTAATAACAATCTTTGATTATCTCTCGCTCCGCCACATTTCTTTTTTCAACAACAAAAAACATTTGCGAAGTAGTCGATCAGAAACTTGTAATACGAGTTTGTCAAGGATAACGCTGCATAATATGAGGCCCAAATTGGATTTCTGCCACCTACGCTCAGTCTGGAGAGCTACGTACTTTTCATCCCAACTTATTTTCCTTGAAATTCCAGAAGCAAAACATATATTGCAAATTTAAATGAGCAAAAAAGGAGCGGAGCAGGACTATTGAACACAGCTACCTTAAAATAACAAAGCACTTACTTCCCCCGAGAAAACAAACAACCACGCATGCAGTCAATAAAAATTTGCTTTCAGAATTTGTTTTTGCGCTACTCGAGTAGGTATCTAAAAGAATGAATAATTAATGGTTTTCCCATGTCTATCTTCTCTAACCCCAAGAGGTACCATCGGCGAAAGAGTAAAAAAAATCCTGTTTACCGCTCGTGCTTCACATGATTTACATAGTTCACATCGTTCCTAGATCCTCCGTATATACACATTTCCTCTGTTTTTATATGAAAATTAATAAAATCTCGAATCGTTTCGTGCAAGTCTACCTTAAAGATGAGGGGTGGGCCCGGCAACTTATATTATCCTTTACCAATTAAGAGATTAGAACAGCTTAATCATAAGCGATTAGAGCTTAATGCTGTTTCTTGCTTTCGTTCGTCTAACTGTAAGTAAGAGGAATTAAGTCGCATTATCATTATATGAGTCCTAATTTTCAGAAAACACTTTGCCATTCAGGAGTTTGATTTAATAATGTTCGGTGCCTTCTTGCAGGGATTCGAAAGGGTGGTGGGAATAGGAAAGCTAATTATCAAGAATAATCCATGGAAATGGATGGCAAATTAAATAACGCGCAATCGTTACGTGTTATTGCAACTACCATAGTGATTCCAATGGCCCAATATTGGCCACAATGCTATTAAATCCGAAACGAATCACACGACCATAGTCAGCCGATTTCTACATTATTCACTTAAATCAGCAAAAACATTAACAGTATGCCGAAAGCCAAAAAAATTGTTTATAAACAATAATTCTCTCGGTGTGTCTGCTGCTTCGCAGAAAATGAAAAGCATGCATAAATGTAATTTATCAGTAGGTCAAAACCCTGCCGAATGATAACAACAACGGCGTCCACTTCACAACTACCAACAATAATGGTAATGAGAACACGCCATTTCTCTATTCTATGTTTATTACATACTATATATGGGTCATAGTATGTGGCAAATTATGATACAAGCCGGGACACAATGTGGTGCTCGTCTGATTGGGAAAAACGGAAAAGCTACCAACTGCCCAACGTATTTTCATTTCTTTACGCTGGCAATATGAATCTCTATCAACACATATAACATAAAAATGTGTCCTTTAGCTAAGGTCGTTTTTAGCGCTAAGCTTTGATGGCCCAGTGAAAATGTATCTCTCATTTTTCCAGATTGAAATGCTTCCAAACACGCAAACTAAATTTTTTATTACTGTACGGAAAAAGGACGTTGACAAACAATTGTTGAAATTGGTAGTTTGTTGACCTACAGTTAATTGGTCAACAGGCGGAACACTTAAATTTGAAACTTAATGAAAGGAAGTGCATTCAAAGGACATGAGAATTTTAATTATTGGTCTAGCAAATGGTGAACGCATGGGAGTTATTTCACATTAAATTCATCATACATGGGCCTATGAGAATTATAAGAAGAAGAAGATAGCCCTATAAGAAGGGGTCAGTGCCGATCCCAAAATCGATATCAGAGTTGACTTGGGCGAATGCACTTCGTTATTTTGCTATTTTTTCATATTGACGATTAGGTGAAAATAAAAATGTCAAAGGACTGTGACGACTTGCGAAGGCCAGGTGTTAGAAGTGGAAATTTGAAATAATTGCTTGTCTCTAGAGAGTCGGGTTCGACATTTTGACTAGAGAAGATGGTTTTCCAATCACAAATACAGAAAGTTCTAAGCTATGGTGCAGAAACGATGCCAAGACTATGCGATCGCAGTTTGGGCCAAAATTAAATCGAAATCAAATAACTACCGCCTCATAGGAATATTTGTTTCATCAACAATGGAATTCGATGAAAACGTCTGAGGGAAAATCAATCGCAAGACTCTGTGCGGAAATGTCTACCGTCATTCAGCAACTTGAAATAAGTAACGCTGCACAAGTTGCAAAATTAACCATCGATATTCCACGTGAATCGCACTACACACAAAAAGCTTCGGGCTTAACATTGAAAGTTGACTTGCAAAAATTGTTGCTATTCTGACATGTTCAAATAATGCCACTCGTCACTGTAGTCGCCCAAAATGCAATTTGTAAACAAGTATCAATAACAAATACATGGATCATTTTCAAAGGGGAAATAGCCATGACGTAAACACATTCCGTGCATTGAGTACGACAATGCATGTGCAAATGACTAAACGCGTAACTCAAGAATGATCCACGTAGATTCCGGATTGGTTGAATCGTGTATATAAGCGACTACAGCTGGCGGTCAGGGAGAAGTCTTTGAATTGAGTCTATTTGAAACAACACTGATATTCAGGTGAAGAGTTTCTATCAAGAAAAGTTCATATAACTAATACCAAATTAAAAAGATACCAAAATAATTGTAACAAAGTGGGACATTTCAAACAGGACTTTCACAAATATAAACGAGATCAGGCAAAAACCCACAGAATGCAGAGTTGCTGTAAGCAGAGTTGCATCATGAAAATATTGTTCAATAGTAAGGTGATTTATCCGTCTGTAAAGGAACCGATTTCTGGATTGGAAACAGCAGTATATCGTATTGCATGACCTAACAACGAAACGTTCTTAAAACATTCGAAAAAATTTAGGAAAATTGACTCCAATTACTGTAGGAAGCCACAAAGTAGTGTATGCTTATGGTTGTGGAAACGTCGAAATGAAATCCGCGTCCTAGTTACAATGTTACTTTGATTGATGTTCTGTACGTAGCAGAGCTTGGCCGCAATTTGCTCTCTCTTGGAATGGAAAGTACAAGACAAGTAAATATCAAGTTGACATTGAACTAAAACGACATCTTCAAAAACTGTCAAAGATTGGTACCGTCAGGTCACAGAGAGCCCCAAGAAACAAGCTGGATAAGCGTCAAAATTGTGACTATGCCATTGTGTTATGTGGACCTCCTGTTTGGAACAAACAAAACACAAAATTTTACGTCAAAAACCTGCAACGCATTCATATTCGCCACAAACAAATTACATATACCCGATATACTTTACGCAACTATCCTACGAGTGCGGTCAGCACTTTTTCGAGAAAACATTGCGATATCTCGAGAATATCCCGAAATTTTTCTGACACTAGGCCATATAAAATCCTGAACTTACTCCTGAACCTGAAATTATTTCCTTGCCGAGTCAGCCTACTTATAAGCATGCTTCTGAATGCGAGCGGAGACTTCCAGGCCAGTCATACAAGTCCACAAATTTTAACTCTTGTATTCCCCTTTGGAATTTGAATGCTGATCTTAGGGTATTTTGGTCCGTTGATTTCGAATATAAACTTGGAATTTTCTTATCAATCTCATTTTTTTGTTATTGAAAATTCGCTTTGTGTGGATTGTGAGTTTCATATGACAATTAAAAGCAATCATATGACTTTGAAACATTTAAAATATCTTTCAGGGGCAGTTATACAAAAAGTGAAATTATCAAATAATATTGTGGTATCGCGCTTTTTTACCGAAGTTCCGATTGTGAGATATTCGCATGAAATTCCAACCTGGAACATCTTCATACTTAGCAACCAGCAATATTCTGCCATCATTATTTAACTCTACTTTCCTTGAGGGTGACGTTCAATGTTTTTTCATGTCCTGGTGCTACTTTTCGGCTTACACTTCACTTACGGCTCCCGAATTTTCGGAAAAGCAGTCCAAATGCAAATTAAGGAAATGAAGTTTAATGCTCATCGAAGATCCTAATTTTAGAAATTTTTCTAATCATTTTCTGCCTGATTTCTTTTCACCAAAAATGTCTCACTAATTCCGTTAAAGATTTCCAGGCTTCTAATTCGATTTCACTAAATTTTTCGTTTTCTTTTATCGGTATCTTTCATCAAATTTCGTATGTCCGAACCAACAAAGGTGACTTTTTCAGTTTAGCTTTAAACATGAATGGATAACTTCTGATAAATTTGTAAAACTTTCTCCTTTTTTTCAGCATTTTCAATCGTTTCATCATCCGCAGTTTTATTTGTAAAGGAGGTAGCCAAACATTTCATTGGGGCGACTAAATTTTTTTCCCACGACGCTTTTGGATCCAGAGACTAGTTCGATCCTCCATGACCACTATTGCTTTGTCCATTATTATACTCTCCTTCGACTATTATGCTCACTGAGAAAACAAGATTACTTCGTATAGCCACCTTGTAGGCTGAGCAGCATACTCAAAACTTTCGGATTTCAGACCATTCACAGCCAGGTCACATGTAGTGACGTCTTTAGTGTCAATTTTGTCATAAAATCATAATATTTTTATTAAAATGAAAATAAATAATAATGACGAATTTTCTAATTACTTTTCGCACAAAAAGGACCCCAAAATATATCCGAATCAATCATCAAAACCGAGAGGGGAAAACCATTGCAGATTTGCATAACTGCATACGACCCCGCCTTCAGGCACAGTGTAAGTACAAAACAGCATGAACAACTCAAATATCACTTGATCTACTGGTATGCAACCCAAAAACAAGTGTATTTCGTTTAGAGAGGTAAATTTTCTGACCGCTCTCTTAGATTTTAAATAAAAAAACAATCCAAATGAGTACAAACATAAGAAGGCTTCTTCAATTTACTGCGGAAAATTGCCCGAGAGTATTCTCACTGTTTATAATTACGCTATGATACAGCGTAGCTGTATACAGCGCCAACACTCTCCAAAAAAACGTCATCACTGACAACCGACAATACTTTACTACTGACAATACTTCAAACAAACTTCAAATCTAGCGGTATTCGGCTCCAATTTCCAGAAATTGGCATTTATAAGCAAAAGTTGTCGGAGATAGGATATCAAGACGACGTTGCAGAGAGATGCGCTTTAGCATTCTCTGAAATTTTGCATTCATAGACAATGACTCGCATATACGTTTACAACAAAAGAGTCATTTTCATATGAAAGCTAGCCACCGCGATCCCTATACTCAACCACATCGTTCGATTTTCAAGCTCTCTTTCTTACAAAACTCACTTTATTTGCTACATGGGATGATCGTTTTTCTTCTTTGTTTGTTTCTTGTGATGATCTCCGGCTTGTTAGCGCTTTTAAGATCGTTATGTTATGAACAGGATCTTTCAAATTCTAAGCGTTTCCGCGTTGCTCCCAGACTCGTTCACAATGTTTTCTATTTGTTGCGATATTTTACTTTATAACATTAAATTGACAGCACAATAACAGCACAATCAGTAGCAAAACTTTATTTCTCTTTACATTAAGTAATTAATAACGATTTCCACTGAAATCAACTTTCAATAACAACGGATCCTTGAAATAGTAAAGCACGCATACAAATTTAACTCCACTTTACGAACCCTTCTTCATTTCAACACCAGGGAAAGGAGCACTTTTGAAAGTCAAAGGAGCAATTGAGGACAGTTAAAATAAATTCAAATTATAAATGGAATTGTTTCCTTTCCACTGGAAAAAATTTAAATATTCCAATCAACATTTTTCAACGAGGATCGCGTGATTCAAATATCCCAGAAATAAATCTTGGTTACATTAAGGCAAACACTGAATATTTTTCCGCTGAATTTTCAACTTTGCCACCAATACCCAATATCCTTGCCGATTGTGCAACTGAAATAATATATAAGTGACTACTTCAATTAACGTCTCCTATTTCTATAAGATCCTGGCAAAACAACCCGCTTGCTAATAGCTTTATTCCAACTAACTTCTTGCAAATAGAATGTAGAGGTATCCGGTTACAGCAAAATCACCCAACCCAGTACCCTTTCAACTTGCCACACTTTTACTCAATGAAAAGGGTTTTTGGTCATTTTCCGTTTTTTTCTCTCTCCTTGTGATATGACCATCTAAAATTTGGTCCGGAAACTAATTACGCCATTTGGGTTTTGGAGTCAATGTAATCCAATTTTGTTTTGTCGCAAGCAATGTTGAATCAAACGAGATGGAGAGTTGATTTAACTGCGAAAATAACATAGCAGGACACGTCTGTAATCGTTGACCGAATGAATAGTAGGTGAAATGACGCACAGGACAATTTGACCGATAGGTCAAAGATGATAATGGGGAAAAAGGTCTAAGGAAAATTACTGAGAATTTATGGGAGGTGCAAACAGATGCTTGTAGAAAAATTGAAGGTTTGAAAATTGTACCGAGAACATTACGAAGAAATTTATTGTTACAATAGAGAAGTTTCAGGTAATTAATTTTGATTGAATAACTTTGTGATCAATTGCATGGAATATTTTGTTGGACGTACTTATTTTAGCAGTTCGCTTCATTGATTTCATAGAAGTATCAACTTCTTGGCAGAGTTAACATTCCAAGCCGTTCAGCCACCTGGGCATGCCCTCAACGTTTATTTTGAACACGAATTAGTCAGAAAGCAATAAATACAGTTGATCCAACTGAAATGAACATTTAGGAGTAGCAACAAATACAATACCCCATACAGGTATTGGTGTGGCTTTTATTTATGTTTGTTAAGTGAAATACAAAATTCAATAACCAACCACTTTAATTTTTCTCAGTTTAATTCACTTCTTGCAGCCTGCCCAAATCGTCTTTTAGGCAAACACGTTAACGTTATTTAACTGTAATACAAATCCCACTTCGCGGCTTTGTGCCCGCTAACTTGTCTTTACTACGCTGTGATTCTGTTTAAATACTTGTTCGACAACCGACTAACTTCCGAATTATCCATTCGAGATTATAACCTTAACCTAAAATGAACAATTGATTGTTAAGTTTGATTTCTTTGCTTATGAAAATCTATGTGTTCGTCCACAAGAAATAACCGTAACATTAGAATAGGCTTGAATTCAATACACACCATCACTGTTCGCATCTATTGTTTATTTGTTCATGAGATGGCAACCTTGAACTTTCATTATGATCGCTCTTTATGCTGCGCATCTATCAAAGTTTCTACCTCAGCGGATCGAAACATTTTCTTTTGGAGTACTTCACAGTGTACATTTAACTCACTTTTAAATGGTATTTATGATCTGATTATGATCAGAATGATGATATATTATGATATAAACGCTTCTAAACATTTCGAATAACGAATAGTTATTTCTTAGTTTACAATTCAGTACAAATCCTAATTTGACCTTAAGTCTACATAATTATAGCGTTGCATATAAAATTTTCTCCCTAGGAATAAGATAGGATTCTGAAGGACAAAGTAGAAACAACTTTACTTCATCTTAATACTACCTTTAAATACTTTAAAATATCTTGAATCTGATGATATTAATTTGGATCATGCTGTCGGCTTAAAAAAGCATGAAAGCTACGTATAATTATTATTTAGGATCTTTAAAATAAATGTTTGCTTAAGGAATCGGCATTATTCATCATTTTATTCTTTCGGATAATATGTTTCGCAATATTAAACGTTCCAGGAAGTTGATGCAAGTTTTAATTTTAGAAATAAACGGGTTTAACAAGTACCATTTTAAGGCATTGGTCTTGTCAGATTTGAAGTTCAGATTCAAGGTACTCTGTCTGTAACCCCTTTGCAGGATACGCTATTACGAATTATGGGAATAATTACCGTTACAATATTAAGGATCTTATTCCTTGAGTAGAATTAGTGCCAGCCAGTGCCAAGCCGGAGGAAATTTAAGTTATCACACCTCTTGTGCTATTTGCAAAGCCTTGGATTGATCATTTTTTCAAAGTCCTTACGTTCGAAACTAGCCTGCAGGCAACACAATTTGAAAATCACTACCCAACTCTCATTCATCAAAAAATACAGGGCATTGAACAAGATTTAAGGTAACATAAGAATTGTAGATAAGAAAATGGGGTAGGGAATATGATATAGGATAGGCTACAGGAATTCACCTAGGAAATCGATTCATCTTCTCATTTCTCGGCGTGTGCCATTGAAAAGATCTCTACGACACCAGATCTGATCCAAATGATATCAAAACGTATCCGCCGGAAAAAGGATGGGTTATGATAAACTTTACAAAGTTTGTCCACTTTTTGAACGAATTGCTTTTGATGAAAACATGGTGGAATGAAAGTGGTAGGAGTGATTTAAAACAGAAAACATTGGAAAAACAAGTCAGAGGTGGGTATAAGATATGTTTCATCTACGTCATATATCTGTTAACCTTTTCAGAAAAACGGATATTGCTTGTGATTTGAACTTTAAACTGAAAAGAAAGGCAATGAAGTTGAGATGTGAAGGAGAGATTTGATTTGGGAGATTTGAAATTTGAAGGGATGCGAAAAAGTGAGGCATATTTCTAAAGATCATGCTACAAAATACCATAGCGTATTTTTCGTTTATTTGGGGTTTAACAGTTGACCGTGGATGACATTGAACGAAAAATACTTTTTAGTTTTTGCCAAAGCTAATGATTGACAAGGATATAATTAGGCGATAGTAAGACAAAATCGCATTATATACACAAATCCGAGATATTTAGATGGACAGGCAAAATATCAGTGCTTAACTTGTCCGATTTTTACGATCCAATATATGGAAAGAACAATTGGTAGAGAACGTAGTTAGCAAAAACCGGAAATGGCTTGCCCAAAAGCAGCAATGAACTCTTCTTCTTCTTGTTAGCACTACAACCCCTCTCGGGCTTTCTCTTCCCGCAACTGTGCTTGATCCATTGATCGCGTCCTCCAATTTTTCAACCCAAACACCGATGAACAGTCTTCGTCAACAAAGTCAGACTAGCGCTTCTCGGTTTCCCCACAGGTCTCTGCCCTATAATTCTCGCAATGAATACCTTTTTGGGATCCGTTGTTAGTCGATACGCTGCATATGGCCAGCTATCAATCGTTTAGATCTCCGGCTCGTCGAAAATTTCATACAACACATGGTTGAATCCAATTCGCTATTGGTCCTCGTCTAGCTTCGATCCAATTATCCGCCTTAGGACCCGTCGCTCAAAGGGGTTCAACATATTTGCGGATGCTTAGGTAAGGGTCAATTTTTCACACCCATGCCATAGCACTGGTCTTACCACCGATTTGAATACTTGGAGCTTTGCTTGTTTGTGTTTGCAGCTGATCTTCATATCGTCAAAACTGAATAACACGTTTCATTTGCGACCTACCTAAATATTCTAAATTGTAGTATTCACTTAGTCCTAAATTCAAACCTAAGTTCGAACCATACTATTCTAGACTCTAACCAGCATAAAAGTTTCGTCGCTAAATTTTTCCAGCTGAAAACTTATTATTAATTTGGAATAAAGGTTCATAAATGGTATTATCGGACCTTTTCCATATTCAAGATGGTAGCTTTGTTAACACAGGCTTAATTTCTAACTATCTTTGTTTCACATATGAACACAAAACATATCAAAACAAAACAACACAAAAAATGTCAAAAACCCCCTATTTTCAGCAATAGTCTACGAACCATTGTTGTATGTGCTCCATATCCATTTATCCACACATCCTTATATAATCATCCTTATATAAATAAAACAAAAGATCCAAACAAAACTGCTTGGAAAATAACCCCCCCGTCAACAGCATATGTCAACTAGTTTCATAAAACAAGTAGAACAGTAGTGCCTACATTTTTAAAATACATCATATGTCAAGTTCTGCGTTATTTATGAAAGGTAATGAATGTTTCCAAGATTTTGACAAGAAATAAAAGCCTTGCTGTGCGTTTAAATCCTTCTATAAATAAAAACTTATTGATTAGTCGTAGTGGTTTCGGTTGTCGAAATATATTTCTCTAAGCGTATTCAGTCTCAGATTATTTTAACTTGCTTTCTTCCAAAGTTTTTGATTTATTTGTGATTCCCAGCAACAGAGTACCTGCAAAACTCTCCTCTGTCACCCTGGGACCATAGGTTGGAACTATTTGTCACATTACATCGGGCTTTTCCTCACTCAACCTTTGGTTACAGGAGTCTTTTTTTAAGTCTAAACGAGCAAAGCGTTTAGAGGTTACTCTGGAAGCTACATCTTTTCTCTCTACATCAACCAATGGTTCAAGAAAGAAGAAGAAGGTTCTGCTTAAAATAAATCACACGAGCGTAATATGCTAAAAAGTTTCATCTGTCAATTTTTGATATTACTACTTCCACTAGACACTCCAGAGAGAGTTCACCCATTTTCTCGCAAAGAAGACGTTAGGCCTTCTAAATATGCAAAGTTTAAATACACACAGTCTAAAGAGTAAAGAGTGACATTTTACAATCCCAACTTGAAAAAACATTGCGCATACAAAAAGGTGTCTATAACAATCTAAATTAAAAGACTCGTTTAACTCACTTATTAAATATGATATACTAAGAATATCATGCTTGTCAAATTTTATTTTAAATGATGTTTCACTACGAAGTAAATACGCAGGTAACAGTGCACTAATTACATGTTCTAAGCCGTATCTCTTCTCCTTGTTCTACCTTCTACTTCAATTTAATATATATAACGTACGCAGCTCAACTAGGACGTCTTGTAGTAAGGTGCCTGTGATTTATAAGTTATATCCTAAACAACAATAAATTGTTCTCAGTTCAGCTGAGGCTTAACTCATTTTCGGCCTTAATAAAGGACTGTCAACGTCTTTCGGGTCCTTTCTTCGATTACCTAACATTTATTGGAATGGCGAGGTTGCAATCTGAATGCGAATACCTTTATTTATCACTTCATAATTAATTCAACGGGATGGAAAGAGGTTATTTTATTATATGCTTCGACACGACAATTTTTAAATTCACGCCCCTGATTCGATATTATTTAAATTATTATATTTAATGTCAATTAAATAAACTTTCCGTTCCACTTGCACCGCGTCGGTAACTTTCCTTAAATCCTTTCCTTCTCATCGCTAGTGTCCTGGTGACATTTCCAACATGTTCATTATTATGTGAATACAGCCGGCTCCACGGTAACAGAGAACAATGTCGCTTCTACAAACAACGTTCATTTATTTATATAAATACATTTATCCCACATCTTCTGCTCCATATTCGAGGGTGTCTTACCAAAGACATCATTGCCTAGCAAGGCCTCTACAGCAGTAATGCCATATACTGTTAAGATAAAGTAATTGAGAAAATTGTTATCAGTTTTGATGTACCATTACGTTAACGAAGTTAAGCGTTTGGTCTTTTGTTCTCCTTTCTGTTCGCTTTTGAATTCAGTTCCAAGCCATATCAGTAGAATGAAGAGTGAGAATCACCGTGGATCCTTAGTAAATCCCAGACGAAACCAGACCCCCGCCGAAGTAGAATGATATTCGCTAGAGTGTGTGTAAGCTTATTGATGTGTTTGTGATACGTGTAACGATAAAATGAAAATATTATTCAAAATTTATTCAAAGTAGGGAAATTTGTTCGCAAATTTGAACATATTTTTATTAAATAGAAATGTTCCAGGAATAATCCCAAATGAAGATAGCGAAAACAAAAGGAATCATGCTCTTGCTAAGGATATCGCCATCATTGCTTCGAAGCAAAATTGAAAGAAACGAAATTGGAGGTATCTCTAATCATTAGGAACGGGACAGTATGTATTTTTTATAATACAAAGCACTTTTGCTCAATTTAACTCTGATATTTACTTACACATTTTTTATTCAGAGAAAGGAAAATTGTATTATGCTTTAAATGATTCAATCAATTTCAACAAATTAAAAACCATTTTCTGCTAGCTTAAGGTCCTGAATAACCTTTGAAACAAACGATTCATTTCATTCAAACTGATTATAATAAATAATCATTACCTGTCGACCGCGAGGATGACACAGAGAGGCTTGTCCAACCCAAGTCAAAAACCAGTATCAAAAACTCATAGTAATGATACGCAGAAACGTTGTATAAAGTAGCCTTATTATGCCACATCTGAACGAAGTTGAAACCACTTTCTTTTACTGAAGAAGAGCTAGCAACCACTAAAAATCCTGCCAGGAACAAGAGGAAATTTCGGCTTAACTGTATATCACCTGCAACAAAGAAAATGTCTCTTTAAAAGGGTCAAAACTACTCATCTTCGTCAACATCGGCGGTCTGTAGTCCATCATCGCCCTTGATCTTTTGATACTTCAATCTCAGAATTCGAACAACTTCACACTATCTTAATCGACCAGATTCAGCCAGCACATTTCTACGTTTCCCAGTTGTCCTTTGGTCTTCCTGTTTTCAGAATACAATGACTGTCCATGCGCTGAAAGTAATCATCCCACTAGAGTGTCGGAAGCTTTGTTACTTTGAATACTTCTGTCTCGCCAAAAATGTCGTAAAACTCAAAGCTGTAGCTGACTCTCCACTGATCTTCATCTGGTTCTACTACAATAATTCTTCTGGGGACTGTCTTTCCAAAGGCGTTTGGCATTTATTTAGAAGCTTGCGTTAAGACACATGCTTCGTAACCAAAGAATAATCTACATAATACAGAATGGGGCATCTAACGTTTGGAATTAACGCTTTAGGAGGAGGAAGTTCAATATAACAGAATGTTAGTTTTATGTTTGACATCTATTAAATGGGTCGCTTTTTGCTTGAACAAAGTTCTAGAGTATTTAAAACTTATTTCCAAAGTGGCGAATCCGCTACTCAAACTGTATGAAATTCAGAAAAAAAAATTGACAAAACGAATATGCAAAAACGCAATGTCAGGATCAATTTATAAAGCTCGTCGAAGGAATCAATAAAAAACAATGGCTTGAAAAAAAACCTAATCTGTAGTCCCCACCAGGTGAGACTAATGAGGCCTAGTTGGAGGTCATGTGACAAACAGTTCCAGGCTACGTTCTGAGTGTTTGGTCGGTAGTCTGGTTTTCATGGGAAGTTTGACATTCAGGGCGTTGAAAGCCGTCACCCCCAATCAAAAATGAAAAATTCGCTGTGCAGATTTAAATGACACATTAAAGTCATCTGCATAGGATACTATTAGAATGGCCTAGTAAACTGTGTGCCTCTGATGTGAAATAGTAGCTTTCTGCTGGAGTGCTCAAGTGTAAAATTAAATTTGAAAGCCATAGCCTGTCTTCCTTCTTCAGTCTGACTTTTGTTTCAAACACTTTTATATATATTGTTGCTAATTCGCTTTAGAAATAATATATAGTATACTCTGATAATTCTCATAATACTCCAGGAACCCGATTTCCAACACAATTAATAACGGTACATATCGCTGATTTTTACCATCGTATGCTTGCTTACACTTCCATTTCTCCAGCAATTGATTAACCGTAAATAACCAGTCAAATGTTGTGCATCCAGCACAACAGTTCTTGATGAAATTCAAGATCGCCTTGAATTTCATCGATCGAATTGTCTTAATACAGTCCAATCTCCTTTTACTTCCTAGCAAAACAACCCTTCTCGAGCCTGCACTTCCACTGACAGTGTTTCCAGCCATTGACTGCGACCTCTTATTTCGAAACTCCGAGCAGCGATGAACTGTCTTCGTCGACAGAACTGGACTAGCGTTTTCTAAGACCATTCAGCGATCCACCTCCCTTGGCTTCTCCCTATGAGTACGTTGTTAGATACCCGTTGTTTATTCATACGATTCTCATAGCCAGCCCAATTCAGGTTTTCATACAGCTCATAGTCATGTCGAATTCACCATTAAGGCCCAGATACAATACTGCGTGACGGCGAGCGATTCTCGCTCATCGTCGCGCAAGAATAATGTGCATATGACAAATATCAAATTGGTGACGTTTCATATGAAATTTGATTGAAATTATTTTTGATTTGTCAAATATTTGATCTTGGAATTTTCCTTCGTTTGGCAAATAATAGCCTCAACAAGGATGCACGAAATTTTCATTCAAAATTCATACCCAATAACCCTCCTACTTAAAAAGTAATTAAAGCGTTTGAATTTCATTTACGCACCATAGTACATCTAACAAACGTCACGCCCCTCGTTGCAAGTAATTTTCGTTTTTCTGAATATTTCTCGTCTCGCATCAACGCATCGCAATCATTGTACGATGTCGTATACAAACGCATGTTACGAAAACTGCTTGACATTTGGTGCGAGACTCTCGTCGCGTTCTCGCATCGTCGTCACGCAGTATTATATTTCGGCCTTTAGTCCACCTCTCGTTTCATTCCAGTTATGCACTACAGAACCCGGCGGTCATAGGCATTAAATATGCATGCGGTTGCCTGGGCAAAGGTCTAAGTTTGACTTTAATCTCATGTAAAATACTTTCGTATAACAAACCAACTAGTGATCTACCTCCACAGTTTTCCCAATAAAACTTATCGCTCTCTTTCATGATGAGGCAGTGTACTGTATTTGGTAACTCTTGCGGCAAGATCTCAACTAACCAGAGGACGAAGTTTTTAACCATTCAATTTTTTGTTTTATGAGTTCCGCTGGGATACCATCGATGCCCTGGGATTTTTTAAATGTTTTTTCAACATTATTTTTAATCTTTTACATTGTCTGTGTGCTGAGCGCATCATCAAATTCTATATCGATTCAGTTTTTTTTTGCTTCAGGCCACACACCCAACGTCTTTTTCAGCTACCGACTTAGTTCCTCCATTCAGTTCATTCTTGATATCGCTTATAGGTATTCAAGGCATTTCCTTCTTTCAGTTTTTTCCAGGTACCTCCTCTAGATCTGTCTAAAGTTTATTAAGCCATAGCGTTTTCAAGAGCTCTTCCAGCCTGGCTCTGTATACATACGGAGGTTTTACATTACGAACGTTCAATAAATAAATTTAATTTCATTAAATATGTCTTTGACGTTCGTTATCTATAGAAAAACTTACCAATTAATGATTGGAATTGCAGTTCACTACACAGTGAAATCATACATTGAGAATTCTTCAGGACCAACTCGTCATGATCCTTACGTGATCGATTTGATTCAACGTGTTACCGTCTAGAGAGGCCCATGTCCTTTTGTCGATGTGGCCATCTGACAAGAGCATCGACAATAGGACATGAGGATAGTGAATGAATGAATCAACGCAAGACAAGGTATAAGCCTGCCTAGGTCTGTGGCCTGAGTTGATTAAAAACGAATTGACAAATCTACTGGAAACCATGTCGACGAATTTTCATTGCAGCTACCTCATTGTTTCTGAAGAAACAATTGTTGTGTATAATTGTAATACTTTTTATACGCGTTTGAGCAACAACAAACACATAGGAACGCGTGAGCAAAAAAAACACAACGCCTATAAGCTCTAAGTTGAAAATACGAAGAAGTTTTCAAATCTTTAATAAATCATTCTAAATTCATCTTGAAATAATTAACTTATAATAATTCTAGAAGCTTTTGGTAGATCAATTTATCCATTTTCACTTAGAACTTATAAGTGATTTATACCCTTGCTAGCTAACTCAGACTTATTTGTGCGGAAGTTCTGATTAAATTTTTCGAATACCTCGAGAGTGAATTGAATATTTACAAAGAAAGGTGGAAAGAGCTGGAGCTGGTTTCGAACACGCGTCCCTGCCGCTTCTCGTCAGGTGCCAACTCACTCACTCATAATATATCCTTTAAGTTTTTGTGATTAATTTTTCTATTTTGATTTTTCTATGAAATCTGCATTATCATTTATTTGGGACATACGCAATAAAACATATAATTTATCGTCCAATGTATTCCATAATCCTTCTCTATCACGTGCTTGAATTCATGACCTCTGGTTGTCAACTAACAAAGATATGACAGTTACTTGGTGACAATGTTTGATTCAATGTTCAAATTTAACAAAGAACGATGATAAATTTCCACGCAAAACTTGGCAAAAATGCATTCAAAACTCCAATTTGGTCCGATAAGTGGACGGCGATGATTGCTCAATCAAATCAAATGGATTCCTATCGCATAAACGTTTCTTGGAAAGTAGAAACATGCTGGGAGGATGACAAACACACAGGGTGGCGAAACTCAGTTCGAAGAGATACTGGCATGTATTACCTAGAAGTTTTAAGGCGATTGCTGACTAGAATCCATCGCATTCAACTCGAATTTTGCAATCGAAGCAGTTGGTGTCAACTGTACAATACTGCACATCACACATCAATCATCGCACGTCAGTTTTTAGCTCAGAATCAATACTGTATGCTCAATCATCCGTCATATTCACCTGACTTAATACCGTGCGAAATGACCTTATTGCGAAAATTGTAGTTAAATTTAAAAGGATGTGATTTGAAATTATTTTGCCCATTGAATCAGTATCCATACGGGTATTGAACATGATGCAACAAATTGAGCAAAGAATTCATTTAATTCATTGCCAAATGGGAGTAACAAATATATTGAATCGAGAATATTTCGAATAATCAAACCAAAAAGGATTCAGACATCTTCATTTAATCATGTTATTAATGACTGGTCATAAAATCGTTTTTCACGCTGTATATATGTGTATTTCCATCCGAAAACAAATAAGAGAATACTCGATGCGCTAAACATGGAAATTATTCAAAATATTGTCACAATAAAATCGACCTAGTTCGCGATCCTTATTCTTCTTTTAAACGGCACGGTCACTGCAACTCATCATTAAATTCTTTACATTATTTCATAAACTTGTCTTACGAAAATATCCTTTCTCTAAAATTTTACAAATAAGCGCATTTGTATGCTCCCAAAGGAATATATCTTTAGGTATCGATAGTCTACATGGCCTATATATTTACTCTCTGCAAAGCTGTCGGCTGTATATACTCCCGATGAAAGCTCTCAACTTATTTATCCTTCTTGATCTACTGACTAAAACTAATACAAATGAAACGACATACGTACCTTTGGAATTTTCCGGTGTAAATATTAAAAATGTATGGAGTATGTCGACAGCTCCTATGAAGCACATCTTACCTGTTCCTTGATTGGCTTACACCTAACACTATTCCATATGTGGCTCCAGGAAGTGTGAAAATTCTCACATTGTTGATTCACTACCGAAACCATCAATTTTTGTGTTCGCTCAGTTATCGTAAACCCAACACCATAAATACATTCTATTTCAAACGTGTGTTTACCATTTCCTATTCCTTGCACGTTTCCTTTGCTCCTCCGATCTTCAATTGCCTAGAATAATATTGTGAAGCATATTTAGGTTGGGCTTAGTGAAATACTTCGTTTATCCTTTGTATATAGTGATTGACAAATCTACGATAGAATTCAGTATGTGAAAAAGTAAAAGTGATTTTCGGATCACGTTCACATGTGGACGTCTAGTTCTTTAGGGGTTTGTCTCCCTTACTTTCGTCCTTTCTTCGTATGAAACGAAAAGGGTTACTTATTGACATGCGATAATAAATGTGTATACGAAAGAAAGGATTATGTTTATGTACTGCGAATGATAGATTGTTGATTTTGAAATGTGAACATGCTTAGAGTTTTACTCTATTTACTTTCAACTTTTGCACTTAGGCGTTTGGGAATAGAAGAGAGAGAAACAAGAGAAAATACCTTGCAAAGGTTACTGCTACTCTATTATCATTGAAGTAGGAGGAATATTATATGAAGTCCTTACAAGCTTCGATTAATATCCATAAAAAACATCTCCAACATGCTGTATTTTATCAATTTGGAAGAAATAGTATCTAGACGTGTATATTATACTACTGTCCGAACGTACTTTTCAGATTATTTAAGAAGCATCACATAATAGTTTAAAAAAAATTGACATTGAAAACAGATAATCGAATTAACAAAAACTTTCCGGTTTCGGGAACGCTTCCGGATCATAGCGTAGTAACAAAACAGCGGTAACACTCTCAAAGGAATCACCAAGAAAGAGATAGTGTAAGCAATTGTAAAATTATTACTCCTGTAGTTTTCTGTAATTGTAGTTGCATTGTGTTTTGCCCAATCGTTGAGTGAGTCTCATTCATATCAAAAAGCAATAATGACAATCGATGAGATTATATTTACTACTCCAAATACAGTAAGAAGCTGCTCGATGTAAGCTATTCTCCAACACAGATCAAGTATTTCAGTCGCGATTCGTAATCTTAAGATGCACTCGCAGGCCTGTGAAAACCATTCATGGATTTTCCAGGAATTGATGTTGTTATAATTCATTGCATTTAAACTATAACTATAATAACTAACTATAACTAACTAACTAACTATAACTAACTAAATTCAAATATATTGAATTGCGAACCAGCTATTTGGGGTGAATATTCGGGGAAAGTGTTGTGGGGAAAAAGGTGAAAAAGAATGACAGGTGAGAGGCATAGATTAAACTGAAATAAATGATCAAGCAATTACATAAACATCCGTACATTGCTACGTAGCAAAAATAACGAAGTAGCGAGGATTGAATGTTCAGAAAAGTAGTTATTCAGTCAACTGATATTTCTAATATCCCAGAAGATATTCCTCAATTTTCTTCGTAGAGCAAAAGTTGTGAATTCGAAAGTATAACAGCATTCATTTGATGTCATCCGACTCGGTCGAACAAATAAAAACCAAATCGAGCAGAGACGTACCGGAGAAGGACTTTTCAGACTTTTTGAGAATCGGAAGAAAGTTTGACACAAGTGTATTGTATCGAGATGAGATAATTGTGAAGTTGACGAAATAAATGTGGAAGAATCGATAACAATTTCCACCAAAAATTTAACTTAGTTTTCCGACACGGTAATATATTGCAAACGCAAAATCAGTTGGCTATCATGTGGCATGCCACATTAATTTCTTGTTGGTTGCGTACACAAATACTTTTATGGAAGAACTTTCGGCAGGTCCCTTCCCGAATTTTTTGAAATTGTTTTAACCAATTTACGAAGTTCTTCTCCAAATTGCTATCAAAAGTGCAGAGGCGTTATTGCGACTATGGGGCCGAGCCTTTGATTCTAAGAAACTTTACCGAAGTTGGGTAGGCTGTTGCAGGTTACTTTGCAAACGTAGATCCTAATGTTATCATTCTCTTAGCCTACTCAAACTTAATAAACAAATTCCATCTTGTTTTATCCAAAATATTCAGCAAAAAAAATACCAAACGTGTCTATCTCACACGTGAATCTGACTCAAATCGAAGTTCCTTCATTCATGTTAATGTAGAGCCTATTTCGTAAACCAGAAGTAATTACCAGAATACAAAAAGAATCAAACCATTAAACGCCCTCATATTTAACCATCTAAACATGTATTCCGTTCGTCGAACTCGTCCGTTTTCAGGAAACACAATATTTCATTAATCCACAGCCGATCTGAACGAATGATTGGAATCCCGAATACGACCTGATTTGAGATAAAATCTTTGATTGGTAATTATTTTCTTTCTATATTTCAACCACATAATGTTTATTGGGGCAATAAACCTTATCGCACATATCCTCAGCGATTAAATTTCTATCACCTGATGTCCACAATGTGTTTTCCTGCTTCCCAGAATCGGTCTTTGTGTTTGTGTGTGTGTGTGCATACCGTGAGTAAGATTTTTTCAAGGCTTGGTCACGTTTCAACCACATGTTTATTGGTAAATTAGATTAAGTTCGTTTCCATCAATTTCATTCAAGTGATTTCTCTTCATTTATGATTATTTTCCTTCATCCTCAACGCTTCAAACCTATTTGCCAACACAATATCCTAGCTTAATCAATTTTCTTCAGTGGCAGACCCAACAAGTGCTCAAAGTCAAACGGCTTTGTTATGTGTATTTTATTGTCAAGGATGATGGATTTGTATAATTCACCCCGAATAGCATTGTCTAGCGAATGCTAATAGTCGTTTAAATTAAATCCCTCTTGGGAAGTCACCTACCCGGCCCCGCTTTTCAATCAACAAGATGAATGAACATTGGTAAAGTTACTTGGAATTGACGATTGAATGTTATTTATGTTACCTTCATAAAAATGAAAATAATAAATAATTTTTTCAATAGTGTGTCGGCAATAAAATATCAATAAATATTTTTGAAATAAGGTGTGTCTGCTTCAGAAATAGTGTTGGCTCGGAAACGGCAAAAGTCGACCCATTTTTGTAAAGACAACTTTATTGTTACACGATAAATACGATCTACGAATAATACGAGCGAAATGTAATGGGAATCTAATATTGACTTTGGCGCTAACAAGAACTCGGCATGGTAAGGCTGTACGGTAAGTCACGGCCTTCAGATTGCACATTCTGCATGAAGAATGACGTCTGTCATAATATCATGCGCTAATCTTGCATTAGAGTTGAGTTGCGCTCCGTCCGGGTGAATGTAAATAATTTTTCAGACACAAATAGGACCAGGTTTTACATTAGGCTTGAAGGATCCTTACAACGAAAAAATGCATACTTGATCGGCTGGTAGCTTCCAGCCACGTAGTTGAGAACGAAAACGTGGCATGGCTCCGTGGACATAAAAAATATTTTAATACAGTAGAACCTCGATAAGCTAAAGTCCAAGGGAAACACAAAATATTTTAAGTTATAGAGGTTTAAAGTTATCAAGGGTCTATGTTAGGGATAGGTTAATATAGTGGTAGGTATGTACATATGTATGTATGTATGTATCCTTGTTCCCATTTTTACTCGAATGCGTCAGAAGGATTGGTTCAATAAAATACAGAACTTCAAATAATCATTTATTTATTTATTCACATTGCATACGTTACATAAAAATAAAACAACAATTAAAGGTTTAGTCTAATTAAAAAAGTCTGTGATTTTCTTTTGTTTTAAACAATTCACAGTTTCTAAATCGATTTGATTTTCAATGACAAATAGAGAAGAGAATACATTAGCTTTTATGTTGCTACACTGCTCTACAAATGATCGTACAGTTGTTAAAGCTCTTTTTGCTTCGTTGATTGATACGCTCGATGATGAAGTTTGTGGCTTGTCATTAAAATCATCGTCTTTATCACTTTCAATGCAGTTGTTTAATCAAGAAGAAAGAAAAGTAACGTACGAAATATGGAGTATCATCAACCAAAACCCGGAGAGAATGTTTACTTTCATATGGACCCCACGACACGTGGGCATCGAACCTCTAGAAATAGCAGATCGCCAAGCAAAAGAAGGTCTAATGAGCCACAGATACACGGAAGTCCAATACGAACTCGATGAAATAGTGGCTCTAATTAGGGAAGAAATTGAAGAACAATGGAGAGTCAGAATGAGGGAGAAAAGTTCAAGTTTTGCCCCATGCATCTGGAAAGATGCACACCATCTTAATAGTGGTGGAAAACCTTGGTTCCGCAACAGTGACATATCCCCTAAACACATAAAAACTATTAACAGAATCCTAACGAATAGAGCATACAATAAACTCCGCCTCTACCAAATCAAAAAAAGCACAACAGACTTGTGCACACTATGTAACACAACGGACACAATAGATCACCAACTGTTTCAATGCACTAAGTTTGAAGGGATAAGGGTGAATTACAATTTCTTTCAATCCCACAATAATATTAAGAGCTTAATCCTCAAAAATGATCGCAACTTACTTACCAACTTCGGTGGCTTCCTAGCGGAAGCAAATCTTAAATTATAACACTCCCTATACTTACACATAAACCCAAACTAAACAAAACTGAAGTTAATACACAAACTGACATGTAACAAGAACTAGTGACTACAAACACAAGATCGAAAACGCTGGCTGGTGCCATAGTTGCCAGGGCCAATCACACACTGGTATACGACCAGAGCGAACCTAAAAAAAAGCTTCTTTTTTAATGATGATTGATAATGTACTCTCATGTATGCCAAACTGAGCCGCAACTTCTTTCCTTTTCAATCCATTTTTCACTGCTTCTATAGCTTTTAATTTGTCAGCGTATGTGAGTGTTGTTAGTTTTCTTTTTGAACTCATTTTAAGCCAGTTTTATCACACAGTAGGTAAAGCGATGTTTCCAGGACAATGCTCAAAAACTTATGATCCAAGTAAGCCGTTGTCTTAAGGCTAACCGCCGCAAAGCTTTAAAGAATTTCGAAGAAGCAAACAATAGCCGCCATATGTCTTGTTTACGTTAACAATTTAACTAGTGAACACGTGCAAGCAATAAATACCGAAAAATTTTGTTTTGCACACTCTTTCAAAATGACTCATTGACAAACAATTTTATGTTATAGAGGTTGTGGAAACATTTCTTTAAGTAACTGAGGGTCAATACAGAAATTACTTATTTAAGTTATAGAGGTTGCGTATTTTAAGTTATTGAGGTTTTGGGTTCTGATGGGAAGGGAACATAATATTTTTTGAAGTTATAGAGGTTTTTAAGTTACCGAGGTTCAAGTTATCAAGTTTCTACTGTATTATGTTTAACATGTGGGACATGACTCTCTGACTCTCTGGACATGACTTTTATCTCTTATTACTGTCAATTTTTGGCCTTAAATTCGATTGATGAGAATGTTAACAACACTCCAAAGTCAGGTTAAATTATTTATTTTGCCAATCTAAGTAAGACTGCGATTTTGTTCCTCGATGGTTAAGCAAATTGCTAACAGCACGCTCCAGTAATATTTACATTTTTACAAATGTAAAACTTTGAAATAGCAAAAGGATGAAGCACGGGATAGCAAAAAGGAGGATACCGTAAAGCTAAAGGATAAAGCAGACTAAGATCGACAACGTCATTGTGCTAAAAACTAAATAGCATAGTACTCGAATTACGTGACACGCAATCGCTTTAGATATTCAAACTTTTTGAAATTTTTACTATAAACTTCCGTAGATGATCGTCGATACTATGTTATTTGGAAGGTTATTTTTCAAAGCTGCTGCAAATTAAAATCATTGTTGAAGGTTCGTGGAGAAGTCATTTGTGTAGCTTTTAGATTGGTTGGCTTTGGTTGCTGTCGACGGTTGTTGACTCATTTGTTTCATTCTCTGGTGGCTGAGTAGGAGTTTTCGCAGGAACAAAACTAGTTTCAAGTGATGCTTCGGTAGATGGATGCTTCTTTACCGTTTCGTGGTGCAACGCTATAATTTTTCTGCTTTTTAAAGAAGTCGATCGTCCTTTTCCCTCAGTTTACGGTTTTCTTGCTCTTACTGATAGATATTCTGATGATATGAAGCTGTATTCAGCATCTTAGTCCACGTCGGAAACGGGATCTTGTTGTATCTCACAGTCATTGCAAGGAAACTACCAATTGAAGATGAGATAGCAGTGCAGCTTTTTCCGTTTTGAAATTTTTTTCCGCCTTTGCTAAGAACGCTGACACTATACTCACTTCGGCGGTTAAAATACAGAATATTGTTTATGCACTCTGAATTTCACCTTTGTGGACGTTGAATTTCCACTTGAGACTCACAATGCTAGTTTTCCAGCTTGAGTTTTGTCATCTTAAACGACTTCCATATCGGTTACTAGGTTATTTTCATTTGTCTGTCTTTTACGCACAAAAAAGTATCACCACCCTGACTTGAAAGTCTGAGCTTCATGTTCTCTTTCGTATCCTGTAAGTATGGATTTTGAGTCAGTAAAAACAAACAGCAAGGACATCGATTGTGTCATTAGAGGATCAACATGTGAGTGCTACTCATCTACCAGTTATATGCATAAGATATTGACAATTTTGTTAAGAAATGGCGCCAGCGAAGAGTACACAGCGTATCAGTTTAACAAATACACCATTTTGATTGTCTGACATTTAGCTTCAAACACACACAAGTAGAGTCCACAAAACTAGCGTCTTTGTCATATCGTGTTCATCAATCATATTGAATTTTGTGCCTGAAAAAGACCATTTGTGGGATACATTGCTTTTCTTGTTCAACTGAAAGAGAAAGGCAGTTGAAAGTCATCGTTTGCTGGTAAAAACATATGGTTGACACGCTCCATCAACTCAGACATGTGACTTGAAGCCATGCGAAACCGATTATACATGACACTATAATCACAAAATGGTGAATTTTAACCGCGCATTAATCTGAAAATGACCGGAATTGACCAGAATACAAGGCAAAGTTATACATGGCATGTTACACGACAACGCACCGTCGTTCACTGAAAAATCAGTGAAAGGCGAGGCTTGGATGGCACATCCTTCTACACGTACTCCCCAGACTTAGTGCAATCTGACTATCACCTCTTCGCATCAATGGGGCACGTGCTAGCAGTACAGCACTAAAACGATTTCGAGAAAGTTGGAAAGTGGCTCAACGAATGGTTTGCCACAAAAGAAAAGCAATTTTTCTGGCATGGTATTCATATATTACTTGGAAAATAGGCAAAGTTTGTAGAAGCGAATAGCCGGTATTTTGAATAAAAAATTTTTTCCTCAAGAAAAGTACCTATTTTTTATCAAAAACCCGGAAAAAACTTATGGATACACCTGGTAAATACTAGTCCGATCGTCTTAAGATACACGGTCATTGCTGCTTTATATGTTTTTACTGGTTATGTGCTTACGTTTGTTTTAGATTATTTTGTGAAAAATGGCTGAAAATAGTAAAGCCCGCTGTTCTGCTACGAATCGGCAATCTCAAAGTTCACTTAAGTGAGCGAAAGCAACAATACAAGTAAACGCTCCATCATATGAAGAAGGGGTGATTATTTGGCCGCGGTCGCAGATCAGTTGAATGACGAGGAGGATATTGAACAGTTTTGGATATGTAATTCGAGCGTTATATGATGTGTATAACTTTTAGTTTTATAATGTTTTTGTCTAATCTTGCAGGGGATCCGATGGCACGGAACTGTCAGCAGAAGAAAACAAAAATCCTAACCCCAACTCATCGTGTCCTACGACGGAGGAGACCGATCCAAAGCAGCAAACGTGGCAACGAAAGTTCGATGAACTATCAAAAAGGAAGCTCACATACGTGGGGATAGGAAAAAATAAAAGGGAAATAACAAGAGAATTTCTATCCAATAAAGCGCGAGAAGTTCAGTATACATTAATTGGCTTTACAATAAATATAACCACATGTCCCTACGTCCAAAAGAAGAATAGAGTCGTAATACTCCATATATCCTCCATGCGTCATAATGTCCACGATTTAGCTATGTCGCTCCTAAAACCTCATATGCAGAGACGAGGAATCAACTCGAAATTGCTCGGTTTTCAGGTAATGATATGGACAAAGAAATGGAACAACATGTAATCAATGAAGCAGCGAGAAGAGCAAGCTGAATTCGCCCCGCAAAGAAGCATAAACTGATTTCACACGTAGCTTTGTGTCACTACATATGAATTGATTGCAATATTAGGAATTTCAGACTGTGTTTTAAGCAATCCATTCGTAAATTTTACGCAAATTATCTTTCTCAGTTTAAAGGTAAAAATCAACTTTATATACGATATATTGTCAGCTATACAAAATGTACACATAAAAATAGTAATTCGAAATTCGAAGGATTAAACATCGTGAAAAAGGCTCGCACACACGCTTTCACTCCATTTTAAAGTCCATGACATTTTTAGTGAAATCAATTCGATCTTTCGCGGATTCGATGCTTCCTATTTTACGATCGAGATAATCTTTTTGATATTTGACGATAAACTTGTTGCATTGCATGATTGTGGCTCCTATGTATAAAATACAGAATTTTGCTCGGTGCTCGCCAATCTGTAAATTTCGGAACATTACGAAACTCTAATCCATGAAAATGTTGCTACAAACTTACAGCAGTTAATAGAGGAAGAATGCTAGTTAAAAACCGATGCGGACCATGTCGACATCGAATAATTGTAATTTTGGTCTTCTCATTGCAATACTTGACTCGAAAACCAACTTCAATGGCACCCGCGCCAAAATCCCCATAGAACTTTTGAACACTATTTCGGACGGTTCTTGTTATCGCCGCTTCGGTAAAATGAGACGAGGATGACTTTTCAGGGATGATTTTCGTAACAATATAGCTGGAAAGTATGTTATTATTGATACATCATAGAAGAGATTATGTGGCCAATACTCCTACCGGTTTTTGGATCGCACCATTCCACCGAATTAGATGATCAGAATTCAACAATTTCCACTGCACTAGGCCGGTCAAAGTAAACAAATCTATCAACATTAACAGCTGATGACGTTTGTACGTCATCCTATTTTATCTATTTGCTTAGTAATGGCGCAAACCCTCGGTAAATGTAACTTGGCAAAATGTCATTCAGTGGAAAGCTTTTTGCAACCACCTACCAAATGAGCGGCAAAATCTGATAAAATGGAGCAAATCACTAAAGCACACAATCCGATTCTCGGAAAACCTGACGTAACATTCCCACTGGCTTTGGCACGTGTCCTGCTGTATACATTTCCTTAACTATTTGAGTTTGAGAGCTCGCAATTCCCATTGTATACACAATGTTTGTTTTCATCTATATCGCTCAAATGTTAAATCAACTTCATAAAAATGCTAATCTATTCTTGTCCAGATAACGCTCGATTTATTCAATTTACAACCATGCAATAATAGTACGTCTGTCAGTTATGAATCCGAGGTCAAGCGAGCCGACCCTAAATCTAGTTATCAAATTTGTGTCGCTTTCAGTGAATGCCCAAGCTCTACTTCTGCGGAGCGCCGTGTAGTATTGATTTAAATTTTCCCGATTTCATGTTGCATTTGAATTTTAAGTAGAAAAAAAAACGAAACAAAACAAGATGCCAGCATTATATTTCGTGGGTGTTGATGTGGGAACTTCGAGTGCACGTGCAGGACTCATCGACTCCAAGGGGAAGGTGCTAGCATCGCATACGTGTGATATCAAAACCTGGAATCCACAGCCAGATCACTATGAACAGTCTTCTGACGATATCTGGCAGGCGGTGTGTGCGTGTGTCAAGGTGAGTTTCGATGGTCAAGAGAATTCAGTCGAGGTCATGGTTGCATGTCTTATCTTTCACTCGCAAGGCCAAGTTTATGAGTGTGTTTGGTCTGTAATATTGCATTTATAATTTTTTTCACCAGTGTTTAGTAATTCGGTAATTCTATAAGCAGTGCATGCCCGTTAAAATTGTAAGTTTTCCACAAATTAACACTGCCAATAGATCTACGGGAGTTTAGGACTTTCTGCAAGGAAGATGAATGCTCTAACCACTGCACCACTCGAATAAAATGTTTCTTTTTTCAATAAAACTACAATTTTTATAATTTTAAATTTGCCAGGACGAATCATGAGTATTCTAAGCAATTATGAATTTGATTATATTTATTATTTATAACATAATATGAAAAAATCATAATTTTAAAACATTGGTCAGCATATAAATAAAGAATTTAAGATGTTACATCTAGTTCTGGCAAGAAAAGTAACGACGTTTTTCGTGTTTTTTTTCAACATCATATCAGTATTTATTACAAAACTATCAATAACATCAGTTGGTACTTGTCTGCATGCCTAAATGCATGCTCCATTTTTTCCACTTAAAAAATAATCATACATAACGGGACTGAAGCTTTCTAACAGAAGGCCTATTTTTTTGCAGTGGACATAATAGCTTGTGACCGACTAATCTGATATCAATCATGAGAAAGGCTTTGTCTATACGTTTCATTGTCTAGAGCCTGAAAGAAGCGTTCGATGAAATTCCAATTAAAAAAAATGCCGACAATTTTAACGAAATGTTACATTTTCAAGGTGCAAAGTTTTTTTTTTTCTTTTTGAGCCAAAAATATTTTTTTGTTAACGAAATCGAACAAGCCTCAAAACTCTCTTTCGGCTGCGCACGCGCGTTTCTGGGCAAGTGTCACGAGCGCATCGTCCTCGCGAGCGACGTAAGTGCGGATGTTAAGACCATGTGGTGCTCTGAGTGACTCAAAATTTTTGAGCAGAACTATGTTACCTTCGTTGTACATGCAAGCAAACGCGTGTGCTGCAAATTGGACGCGTACTGCGATTTTCCAGATAACCTGATTTTAACCTTCGTTATTGGTCTGGGCAAATCATCTCATGCATCTTATAAGCATCTGTCTCTTCAACAAATCGCTTTCAGGACATCTGCCGGAAGAGCTGCATAAATGTTTTTGGAAGATATGCAGTCATCCTTATTATCTTTGGGTAACGCGACTTAATATGTCTGCCACTCGAAACATGACTCATCTCTATGCGTCCATTTTTCCTGTTGTGGATTCGCATCTGTTGAGTTGTAGCGTAGCCCAGATAGCCTTTTTCAATATCTGCAACAGTAGTCGAAATGGCCTCTTCCATGTCTCCAGCAGAATCACAATTTCTACGAATTGCCAAACTGTCAGTTTGTCGATAATTTTTCTGGTCAATTTCCCCTTTCCTTCAAAGTTATTACATTTTTTGTTTTTTTTTTTTTTTGTTTGCAATCGCAAAACGATTGATCATTCGTCTTGGCACATGCCCAATGCATTCCTTTACAATATAATTGATTTTTTTTTTTAACAAGAACACTGTATGTTTTAGAATCGCTGTCAACAATATTCTTGAGATATCTGATTGTAATTCTGAATATAATTGAGATATCTGATCACATATCATTCTTGTTTCCGCTCAAACATTTTTTTCATGGCATCAACCTACATCTTAGCAGATGATCCAGAGCAATGCTAGAAATTCAGGCTCATGATGAATCTTCCATTTTTCATACTCAGCTTTATCTAATTCTTTTAAATATATTACACACAATTTTACAGCATGCAATTTTGATTATAGTATCTACAATTTTACTAGTGAAGGAGGTAATCAAGGAAGAAACTCCGAAGCGAAGTGAATTCACCTTCTTTCCATGTTCCATAACCTGAAACTATTAAATCATTCCAACTGTCAATCAATTGATTAAAGGTCGAAATACAATACTGCGTGACGGCGATACGTGAGCGCGATGCGATTCTCCCTCGTCGGCACGCAACGCATTCAATTTACAATGCACGCGATGCGGGGGACATTAATGTTCATATGACAAATGTCAAATTGGTGACGTTTCAATTGAAATTATTTTTGATTTTTTAAAACTATTGAATTTGGAATGTTCCTTCTTTTAGCAAATAAAAGCCTTAACTAGGATGCATGAAATTTCCATTCAAAATTCATTTGAAATAACCATAGTACTTAAAAAGTAATTAAGGCGTTTGAATTTCAAATTTCATTTAAGCGCCATATTGCATTTGACAAACGTCACGCACCTCGTTCCGAAGAATTTTCGTTTTTCCGAATATTTCCCGCCTCGCATTGACGCATCGCAATCATTGTATGATGTCGCATACAAACGCATGTTGCGAAAACTGCTTGACATTTGTTGCGATACTGTCGTCCCACTCTCGTATCGCAGTCTCGCTCGATTGTATAGTATAATAGAGGTAGATAGACGTGCCGAGCCGTGCGGTGCGGTATCCTACTGGGGATGGCTTGACGGCAGACACGCGCCGTCTTTATTGTTTTAGGAAGCGCACTTATTAGAAGCTTACCTATTATTTCGTACCTAATCCTCGAATCGTTATGAAATTCGGTGAAAGATAAACTTGACTACTATATTGAGTAAAGTTTTTCCAAGAGCAAGGGAAAAAATTGAATTTTTCCGACTCCAAAAACTAGATATAAGCCCTTAAAGTATAACAATAGTCAACGGCTATTCTTGTCCGAATACAAGCAAGAGGTCCGAATTAAAGTAAGTAAATAGTCAATGGATACATTTGTCTGAAAACTTTTTGATCTTAGACTGAGAACTTGAGATCTTAGGTTAACACAACTTGCAACTTATCGCCACTGTTCGAGATGGTGAAAATCGCAATCGAATTTTGGGGTTTTTTTTTTTTGGTGGTCTGCTTATAAACACGGTATATAATCGGCACACCGTCAGTATTAGAAAACATAACAATCTTTGTTCAAATACGCAACTGTTTTGGGAGGTATAAAGCCAACGATGAGACAAGTCGCAATGAAACCTGTCTGTATAGTTGAATAGTAGCGAAACGCAGGGATTCTCGAGCAAGAGAATTGAAAGTAGTAAAAAAGTGAAAGTATTCGCAATTTGACTCCAAATCAGCTTCAATATGAAAATATCGACCCTCGTCACTTTATCAATTCTGTAAAGTTTTTGTTTTGTTATGTCATGTTTCTTTCCGTCTGAGGTTTTCCCTACATATAAGTACATGCGCTTAAGCCCTTTTTTTCTCTGTTTATACCTAATCTGACATCCGTACGTCATGACTGATCGCGACGAAGTCAACTAGCGGATAATTTTGAACTTTTGATCAGTGTATCTAAAACGAAATTACCAGAAACTGAAGGCATCATTTTCCGTTCATCATTTAATATGTCCATTATTGTTTGTTTTCCAAACGAAATTCTATCGTTCCCCGTCAACTTCTTTATAACGTTCACCATCTTCGGTGTATGGTTTCATTCTAAGTATGTCAGTCTTAGCTGTCCTTATTTAAAGATCAGTTGTATACAAAGGCAGTTAGCAATCCTTTTATTCAGCAAGGAGTCCTTTTATAAAGGTAAGAAAAAGTCCCTAATTGTTAGGGAGATCAATGATTTGATCACGAGCTCCATTGTGCGGTATTCCCTTTGTTTTTTGTAAAGATGTTTAAAGGCTTGAAGATGTTGCCCGAATCAGAATTTGTCTCTTGGTTTATGTGGTATTTTAAAGGTTCAAAATATCACGATTTATAGAATGAATAGGAAGGATTTATTTGAGTATGAAAAGAACTAGTTAGAACTAATTCGGTAATCGTGGTGTCCGTTCAGTTGGGCTGTCTAATCTGATCCGATCTTGATCTTCGACCGTATCAAATCGCAAGCAGCGCCCCACTGCTCGACGCTCTGCCCACACATACATACTAAAATACACAATAGGTTATGGTTCGACTGGCTGTCTGAATGTTTTTTGTTTTTATATTTGCGAATTTTCGAGTACGTTCGAGCCCCGTCCTTTATGGTGTACGTGGCTTACTTTCACTGCTTTCTGAATGTGGCATGATGTATATTTGTTGTTAATTGTGTAGTCAGAAAAGTTATATTCAACTATCGCGTCTTTTTTTAGTTAGTTTTTTAGTTTGTTCTAATCTTTTATTTATTCACGACGTCTTGTTCTTATTTTACGTCTTGATTGACAGTTGATTCTAGTACAGATGCAGAACAGCAAGGTATCTTACACATAATTTATACTAAACCCGGTCAGAACTTCCTTCGATCGCCATTATGTGGAAATCTTTTTGGTTGGCAATTCGACATCAACACATATTCCTGGATCTGAACGTAATGAGGGGCTTGATTGAGTATAGCATAGAATATATTGTTCATCTTAGGCATCAAACTAGGAAGTAACTCTTGAGGCATGAAACGCCTTTCCGTTTCTTTAAGATCGGGAACACAAGGTAGTAATTGAGATCCTTAAAAGTTTCCTTCGCGGCCGCGAAATTCTCATACTAAAACTTAGATCGGGACCACCAAACAATTTACATATCGAGTCAATATTTCACTGCAGGATGGTTTCAGCACGAAAGCTTCGGGCATTACCTGGATTCCTACTTCTAGAGTCTATAATGGTTACTTTTAATTAACGTCTCAAGATTGAAATTTGTCGCCATGTTCGACTTTTAGGCCGGCTAATGCCTAGGCTTCGAAATTGAAGAAACAAAACTTAGAGATCGTTGGTAAACACAAAATTATAAAAAAAAGCGAAATAGGTAGGACAAAAATGCGTTTTTAGACGAATTTGACAAGCCATAGAGTTTTGGGGCTATTGAGCTCAAATTTATCAGTCGAAATTAGTTGTTTCCTGAAAAAAATAGATATATTTAATGGTAGTAGGGAATTTTATTTGTGGGTCCTTTTTCAAAGTTTAAAGTTTCTCTTTTTCTATTAAATCAAAGATTTCCTGTTGACAATCGTGGTTTTCAATCATGACAGTACAGTTGCCTTTGTTTTTGTAACAATCAAATTTTTGTTTTTAGTTCTATGTCAGATTTATTTGATGTTATAGATCATACGTTTACGTTTTTATAAGGATTCCGGATTTCTGGTTAGTTACAAAATGCTATTAGTCTCCGGAAAAGGGTTTATGTTATTTTTTTTGTTTTGCTTCAAGGACTTTACTTTGGGCTTTTGCTACGAAAATTCTGTTTGAAGATTCAAAGGATCTCTCATGGAAAAATTAGTCAGTGACAAGTTAATGAAATGTTTAAAAAAAATTCTGTTCTACGGAGGGAGGGTGTGGCTACTTTTTTGTGGGTTCCTTTATTTCGTCAATTTTTGTTTCTATAATTTAATAATTTAACTAATTTTAAATCTAACACGACTATCTTACACGTTAAATTCAGTCAGATGGAGTTTGAATGTAAGCCCTGGATTTATAATTTCAACTAGAATCTGGAATTTGTCCTTTTCTTTCGTTCCCATTCTATGTAAGAGTATCGTATCAAAAAAACGTGTAGATGAGAAAAACAAATAGCTGATAAGGACCAAATAATAACGGCCGGATCTCACATTTTTAAAATTCTCCTTTTTGTTTCTAGCAAGTCGTACGCAACATTCATCCTGAAGACGTGGCAGGCATTGCATTTGACGCTACATGTTCCCTCGTAATTTTACAAGAAAACGGAGAACCTTTAAGCGTCAGCACAACAGGTCGCAACGAGCAAAATATCATTCTTTGGATGGACCATCGAGCCGTGCAAGAAGCTGCAAATATAAACAAAACCCAGCATGAGTTGTTGAAATTCGTAGGCGGACAAGTATCGTTGGAAATGGAAATACCGAAATTATTATGGTTGAAAAACAATATGTATATCTCCTGCTGGTCGAAAATTTGGCGAGCATTTGATTTGCCCGATTTTTTGACTTGGAAGAGTACAAACTGTGATACACGATCGTTATGCTCGACCGTTTGTAAATGGAACTACGACGCTTTGAATGATTGCTGGTCTGAAAACTATTTAAATATGATTGGCTTGTCGGAGCTGTGTCGCAATGAATTCGAGGTGATCGGGAAGAATGTCGTGCCACCAGGAACGCCTATTGGCAACGGACTAACAAAAGACGCTGCAATGAGTTTAGGTTTGTTACCTAACACTCCTGTTGGTGCATCAATAATTGATGCGCATGCGGGAACCTTGGGCCTGCTGGGCTGTACTGCTCCGGCAAGTGAATCATTTGGGGTCCTAGATAAAATGGGTATTTAATTATTAATTGCTTTTTGTTTTATCACGAAATACCACTAATTATAGCCTTGATTTGTGGAACATCAACATGCCATATGAGCTTGACGGAAAAACCCTGTTGGGCACAAGGCATTTGGGGCCCCTATAAAAGCGCTGTAATTCCAAACTACTTTTTGAATGAAGGAGGCCAAAGCTGTACCGGAGCGCTAATTGATTTTGTTTTAAAGACACACCACTGCTATCCAACAATTATTTCGAAGCTGCGTGGTAACCAGTAAGTTGCAGTTGTTGACTTTCAAAAAACTTTTAAACTTCTAATATTAATATTATTTTTTCAGAAACATTTACTCCTACTTAAATGGCATCCTGCAAAAGCTTGCTGAGGAGCGAAATTTATCGGATTGTTGTTACCTTACGCAAGATATTCATGTTTGGCCGGACTTTCACGGCAATAGGTCACCACTCGCCGATCCGTCTTTAAAAGGAATGGTACGGCCACAGAAATTGTCTCACCAACAAAACAAACTCACATACTCAATTCCGTTCTAGATTTCAGGACTGAATTTAAAAGCAGATGAAGAATCTTTGGCTGTGATCTATTTGGCATTTATACAAGCTCTGGCGGTAAGCATGTTTAATTTTTGCTTCCATTTAATCCAGAACTTACCTTTTTAGTATGGCACACGCCACATTATTCAAAAACTTTACACATGTGGTCGTCAACCATTCAAATGTTTACTTATATGTGGTGGATTGAGTAAAAATCCACTATATGTTCAAACGCATGCGAATGCATGCAATATGCAAGTTATTTTCCCAGATGAACAAGAAAAAGTTCTTGTTGGTGCAGCTGTTCTTGGTGCGGCAGCAGCAAAAGTTTACCCATCCCTAGAGGTACGCGAATTTTTAAATTAAATAAAAATAATGCGCTCCGTTTGTGTCTGATTTAGGCAGCGGCTGAGGAAATGGGCGGATCTGGCAGTTTAGTATTGCCCAACGAGGATGGTGTTAATTATCATGAAAAGAAATACAAAGTGTTTTTAAGAATGCTTGACGATCAGCTAAGCTACAAAAAAATAATGGAATAGGATAAGAAACGACAACTTTAAAAATTTATTTGTACATATATTAGAAGACTACATTGAATGGGTGTTTTATAACTTGAAAAATACATTTATACATTGAAACATAAAACGCCAGAGACTTGTGGATTTCAAATCACTCGAATTAATTACTGGAAATATTAGAAGACTAAATGATCAAGGAATTTGAAGAACAAATCAGAAACGGATTCCTACACTCATATGTTGTGATAGTCTTTCTTTATCGGACGGAGATGAAGGTCACTTGGTTTCTTGAATACATAATGGCATTATTTTTTAATTTTTCGGAAAGGGAACGAAAGCACTCGAGGCTCTTCAGAATTTAGGTTTCATGTTGCTATAATTAAAAATAAGTTGAACAGTTGCAGTATTGAAAATTTTAAAGTTATCTACATCCAATGGTAACTGGTCTCTAAAACATTCGAGTACAACAAATTAGCAATCTTTTGGAACTTTGCGCTGCCACTAATCAATTATCATTTAGATTTCGATCTTCTAAAGAACACTTTCTTATTGGTCCGAGATGTGGTTTCTCCTCATCATTTACTTGCTAATGACAATTATTCTTGAACAAAGTCATTATAACTAAAGTTCAAAATGAACGTCAATTACTTTATACTATTCAATTCGCGTGTTTACTCGACAGACTGTACCGATCCATTGTTTACTTAAAACCAATTGGTTAAAAACCATCTCCAACATCTTGCTCGTTTATCTTGTCTTAAATGTTACCGTTATTCGTTGAAATGAAAAAAAAAAGAGAAAAATGTTCCTTACTAAACATGTTTTTATCCAATCCACATACGTGTTTTGGGAGTTACTCCTTTCTTGTGTGCTTTTGTTATGTTGTTTTCAGGAAGTAAAAGCACTGAAGAGGGGAGTAACTGGGGTGTCGCGTCATTTTCAGGAAACAAAAGTTCATAGAAAAGGAGTAAATGACTCTCGAAATGTGCATATGCATTGAAAAAAAGTGCAGTAAGGAGCAACAATTTCTTTTACAAGAATTTGAATCCTGTCCGTTGTTTTATAATACGATCTATGTAATTTATGTGAAAGAAACAATTTTTCCTTAAAATTTTTTTATTATTTAAGTTCGGATGAAATAATAAAAAATTCGCGTATTTCAGTCATTGCTTTTGTTTCGAAACAAAAAGCACTGATGAAGGGAGTAAGAAGCTCCCGGAATGCGCATATGCACAGTGGTGGACAAAACTGGATACAAAACTAAACATTTTTCGTAAATTTGTTATAACATTTTTTTTATCACTGCTATCAAAGTAATTGCTTTTGTTTCGAATTTTCTAAGCCCTTATCTTCGATTAGTTTACACACAAAACTAAAAAAAAATACACAAAATAGAAAATCCGCTCTAATATATTCTAGAACTGCATGTATCCAGTTTTGTCCACATTGAATTCCCTTGAATGCAGGTCGATTTGCAGCTGCATTTGGTATATGTGCCGCTTGTTATAGTATTTCCAACAGTTCCACACTGTTAGCATTCAAGTGAAACTTAGTTAGTTGTGAAATATTTGTGTAAATTTGAGTGTGAGATATTATTGATAACTAAACCAAAATGAAAAGAGTATCTCGTGAAATCGATAAATGAAATAATATTTTTAAGTCGGAATGGATATTCTTGTCGGAAAATAGCGGCAAAACTTAAAATATGTCACCGAACAGTAAGTTGTATTCGAAAACGCCGAAATTTTATAGACTCCAGAAATCTTGGTGGTCGACCAAGGCTGTTATCTGATGGCGATGCTCGCTTCGTGCAACGGTTAATGGTTACAAAGGGTGTAAGAACACCTAAACTTGCTGCAGAGGCACTGAATGAAAATGTAAGCGATCGTACAGTAAGGAGAGCCTTGCACAGAATAGGTTTAGTGTCCGCAGTAAAGTAAAAGAAACCTGCGTTATCGGAAAAAAATATAAAAGCAAGGTTAAAGTTTTGCAAAGAGCATAGACTCTGGACTCTAGAAGACTGGAAACGCGTTATTTGGTCCGATGAAACTAAAATCAATCGTTTTCAGTCAGATGGGAAGGAGTATTATTGGCACCGACCCAATGAGAGGATTCAAAAGTACCAAGTCAAACAAACAGTAAAGCACGGTGGTGGACATTTGATGGTGTGGGGCTGCTTTACATGGTGGAACCTTGGCCCATTAGTGAAGATCAACGGAATTATGAAAAAGGAAGACTACCTGAGCATTTTGCATGAAAATTTACCCGATGTCGTTAGAGAATGCGCCTACCCAGCAGATGAGATAGTTTTCCAACAGGACGGAGACCCTAAGAACACTGCAATTATTGTCAAAAAATGGCTTGCTGAGCAACTTAATTATTTAAATCCTATTGAAAGTTTATGGTTGATTGTGAAAAGGATGCTGTCACATTACGGACGTGCTCCCACAACATTGGCCGAACTCTGGGAAAGAGTACAGATTGAATGGACCAAAATTCCTGATCAAACGATTCAGAACCTGGTAGAGAGTATGCAAAAACGGATCGAAAGTGATTTGGCAAATAAAGGACTTTGGACTAAGTACTAATTTATCAAAACAATCAATTCAAAACTGGATACATGCTATTTATGAAGACATTTGAAATTTTCTTAAGTTTTTTATATGAATATTGTTAGTTTTTATTTATGTAAATATAAAAAGATAAAACAAAGTATTAGATGTAAAAACAATTTTTAAGTTACCTGCAATAAAAGAAAATTTAAATCAAATTTACTTAGAATTTTGATTTATGTATCCAGTTTTGTCCACCACTGTATGTAAAGAAACGGCAATTCTTAAATTCAAATTTACCGCGCGTCGCCCGTAAAATTTGACTAGTAGTGATTCGGATTGTGGCCGCTTGATGGACCAGTGATCGACTGATCGGTTGAAAGAAAGAGATAGAGATTGAGCACATGGAAAAAGGACAAAGATAAAACTTTTGGTTGATAAAAATTAATAGTTTGGTAATTGTAATTTAGTAAGGAAGAATTGTTTCTTCCACAAAATATATTTAAAAAATCTGACTTCACATCTAAATTGACTAACATAAATCTAACAATTTTCGCGTACAGAGCCCGGCTTACGTCAATAAATGGATATCGAATAAATACTTTGGAAGATGACATGCAGCTGGCCTAATTCGAATTTGTTTAAAAACAAATAAATAAGGGAATTGGAATGCAACTGCTTGGATTCATTAAATAAAATTTTTTTAATTCCATCCAAAAACCGATCTTTTTTTGTAAATTAAATGGATCGCGGACTGGGTCGCGTACGCGTGATAAGGAGGAGTAATAATTCATCCTGAAATCGCGGGCCTAGGTTATCAACAAGTTGAGCACAACAAAAGAGAAAAATATAGAACTTTCAGGAGATTCTCATAATTCTTCAGCTCAAGGCTATATTGGAAGAAAGATTTGTACGAAAGATGTGTTAGAAAGCTGTATGCACAGGCAAACAAAGCTCCAAATTTAAAAATCTGTGATAAGACCTGTGTTATGGTATGGGTGTGAAACATGGACCCAATCCCAAGCATCCGTAAATATATATTGAACGCCTTTGAGCGACGAGTTCCCAGGCGGATTATTGGATCGCAGCTAGACGACGGCCAATGGCGAATTCAATACAAAAATAAGGTGTATGAAATTGTTGACGAACTGGAGATCTCAACGACTGTAAGAGTGCGGAAGCTGCAATGGGCTGGCCTTGTTAAGCGCAAGGACGAACAACGGATATCAAAAGAGGTATTCGTTGGAGGAACTGAAGGAGAAAAGACCAGCGGGGAAGCCAAGGAAATGCTGCTCTGACTCTGCTGATGAAGACAGTTCGTCATAGCTCGAATTTGAAAATTGGAGGACGCAGTCGACCAGGCGCAATGGACCGAGACAGTTGCGGGCGCTTGATGCAGGAAGCGAAAGCCCAACAGGGGCTGTAGTGCTACGAAGAAGAATAGTATAGGTCAGTGAATCACTTTGATCTTCATCTCTTTTGAGAGGAGTGTAGTCCTCAGATATGGCGATGTAGTTGTTATTTTGAGTTTTAAACTAAATTATTTTAAAATAAATTATTATACAGGTGAATCGATTCATACTTGTAAACAAAATAACATTAAAATGTTATAACATATAAAATAACTTTATATATAATATAAAATTATACATAAATTATATAAAATAACGCGGTAGGGACGCGTGTTCGAAACCAGCTTGAGCTCTTTCCACCTTTCTCAATATATAAAATAACATTAAAACAGATTTAAGGAGAGAGGAACCACATTAAGATGAATAAAAAATCGACATTATCTATTGTTATCTATTGTCTAAATTACTTTACAATATCCTTTTAACATTTCAATCCAAGTTCATACTTATTTGGATTTTATGAGCATAGATCCGGGCGCTCAACGAGAAGATGTTACCGGCTTGATTGTACAGCCGGTCGGGCGGAGCAACATATGAAAAAGTTCCTTTATCTACTTGCGTGGACTCATAATGGAACAGTGATTCCTTTCTAATAATGGCATAGCATGTACTTGAAGCATTGACAAAAGAGAGACTGACACTTAGTAAGGTATATCGACGCTCGCTCTACCTTTGTGCCAATTTTGATTTAGCTGTCTACAAGTTCGTTCAAAATCGCGAGTGAGAAATGTCATCCTGCCCAAAAGGCGATCATGAGCATTCCAAACCCCGCTGCTAGCCGCATTCCATGGAGACTAACATGACAAAAAAATGATAATAATAAAGACCAGAGTGCAAGTGTGAAAAAACGGAAGATCTTCAAGTGAATATTTGGCCGTGAATCCATTACACTTTTATCGAATTCGCCATGTTTATTGCATTATTGGAAATGCTAATTTTGTCGAAATCGAAAAGACGATGTTATGTTTGAAGAAACGGGCGTTCGAGCATTGGGTTCCAAAGTTATTGTGGGGTGTACCTTTGGATCTAGAAATATCAATTTAAGTTCTCTCATAAATACTGGACTCGAGTTAAACCACAGATGAGTGTTTTTATGCGCCTTTTAGGCGTTGGTAGACATATTTTGAATTTATTCTGCAATATATGGACAACCCCAGCGGCATAGCTGAAGAATCGAACTTTCAGTCACAGCCACGTTGCTACGAAGACTGTTTTGGATTATTGTAGCAAAAAGATTTTCGAACAGGAAAAAAGAATGAAAAATAGAAAAATGACTTATTTTGAATTTATTTGAATTTTGGAAAAAGGGATTCAAATATTTTTTGGAGTCACAAATCTATTGTATGAAGGATGCCGAGTCGTAATGATTCAGAGACGATGGTTACCTTCTAAAAAATATATTGAAGTTTGATTGAAACGCAACTTCATCTGATTAGTGTGCGATTTAAAACTCTTCCCGATGCTGTCACGATTTCATAGTTGACTTCGCCAATTCTTTTGGTCACTTCAGCCGGTGTCCATTTCTACGAATCGTTGTACCGGTGGAGCTGGTAGAAGACGTTGGCACTGACTTGGAATTTCTTCCATTTGGCTCCATGGTTGACTTGAACTTGGCGGCGCGTTGTAGGCTTAAGCAAGTCCAATTTTGTTTTCATGCTACAGCCTAATCGTAGCTCGCATGGAGCTTTGCCGGCCACGTTGTAAGACGAAGTTGTGTGATATCGGAAGAGGAACTTTCGGATCGATTGTTCTAGTTGCTTTTAAAAGTCCGGTCTTGAGCAAATCGACAAATCTCGCCGCCTGTCCATTCGATTGCGGATGGTATAGTGCCGTTCGGATGTGCTCGATTCCTTCGGCCTCGCAAAAGCTGATGAACTCTACGGATGCAAATTGCGGTCCATTATCCGACGTGATGGTGTCGCACAGTCCGTGGGAAGTGAACGCATCTCTGTCCATCTTGATTGTTCTTGATGTGGTCGTCGTGCTTATCTTAATGACTTCCGGGTACTTGCTGGGTCCAGCTGGGTTTCCATCGATGGGTCCAGCATAGTCCAGGTGAATACGCGGCATTGGCTTTTCTGGAGCTGGCCATGGCTTCAACGTGCATTTGATCAGAGGCTTGGCTGATGTTGCGCATTTTTCGCAGCTCTTGACGGCTCGTTCGATGTCGGCATTACATTTAAGCCAGAAGACTGCGACGTGCAAGCGTCTTCATGCGGACCATTCCCGGATGGCCCTGATGGAGCTCCTCAAGCAGTTTTTGGCGGAACTTTGTTCTGTCACCGAAAAGCAACCCTCTATCAATGAAACTGAGTGAATATCGCTGATCCCAGAACGCTGCGACTTCCGGATTGCGAATCTGATTACGTGTTTGAGACCAGCCGTTTTGAACATAATCTGCGACCTATGAAAGCGCTGACGATTGCATGTTGGCTTCTTGAATAACCGTGAACTTGACTGGAAGTTGCTGGACAGAATTAATCGCAAAACATCGCAGCTCATCTTCGAATTCTTGGTGAATTCGTGCGATTACAACTTCCTCGTCGTGCTTTTCTTGTTTTTGAATGAGTCGAGAGATCATGTCGGCGTAGACAAAGCTATCTGTGATGATATACTTGACGTTGAAATCGTAGGCCAACAGAGCAAGCGCATGTAGTTGCAAAGGCTTGCATTAATCGCAGCGATCATATCATTGTCGCCAGTGAAGGATACCAAGTCGTGATGATTCAAAGACGATGGAATTGCATGTCGTGATGATTCAAAGATGATGGAATCGAATGGAATTGCATGTCGTGAAAAGCGGGAATTGGAATGGTGACATTGATTCGAAGACGTTCACAGCAATTCTCTATTTGAATCCTTATGGTGATGATCATCAAGTTTTAAAGGCGAATGTATTGGTCACGTCCAAAAGAAATGGGAACTAAAGTAAAGCTAAGTGGTAAAGGCGAATTGTTTTTCATTGATGAAAAACTCAGCACTTCTCGAGCAAACTCTTTATTATAAGAATTTCAAATGAACGTCAATTACTTAACACAGTTCTATTCGCATGTATCCTCGACAGAATGTATCGACTCGTTGTTTACTTTTTTATCCGTCGCGAACATCTTGTTCGTTTTGCATATCTTACATGAAATTCAATTTCTTGCCAGAGAAATAATTGTTCTTTGCTATATATCTTTATTCAATGCGTATTTAAGGAGTTACTCCCTGCTTCGGTGCTTTTGTTTTGTAGTTTTCCAGGAAAAAGTACTGAGAAAAGGAGCAGGTAGTTCCCGAAGTGCTTTAAGTGGATTTATTCAATTAGCCAAATACCCGAGTTTTGTGCTTCCTCCTATTGTAATTTAAAATACGATTCTGAACGATGAACAAAGCCCCAACTGCACATTTTATCTTTCCGTTCGCTACTTGCAAACCAAAATTGAAGGAGTTCAGTATCTGTAGTAGTTATAGGAATTGAAGTTTATTGGAACTGACAGAATTCATTTACATATGCGACACAGATTTGGTTACTTAATTCGGGTGCAATCACGAATGTTTTGAAAAGTAGAAAATGAAAAGTAGATATTTTGAAGGCAGAATTGCATAACAATGGTATATTATCTGATCACACACACAGGAGAAATTCTATTTACAAGAACATTATGTTAAAATCGTTTTAAGATATTCTAAAGAATACTATATGATATATTTATTGCTAACAAAACTTTCAGGACTCAAACAAAACATTCCGCCATCTCGACTCCATCTTTTGGTTTGCATTATTGCCGCGATTGATAATCATTTTAACTAAGCTCTTACTTTATGATATGAACGCCGCCGCTTTGGAATCTATTCGTGTTCGGCACACTGGACAATTCAGCTGAATTTTCTCCGAGCAATCTTCACAAAGGCATACATGACCACATGGCAAAACAATAACCTATTTCATAATTTAAAATACACATCAAATCGCCGATTTAGTTTGTAACCAGAAAATACCTCTTTGGGATTTGTCACGCAGACAACGCACAGTTGCTCTTCATTCAAATTTTGCGGCCGAGCACGAGATCGACGCTCACGTCGAGCTTTCTCCAAGGTTTCCTTCAACCGCCGCTCGCTACGTTCTTGCTTCTTTTTAAGATAAAATTTACGGGCTATTATTGTTATGAGTATCACAGATATAGTACCACAAAAGAACATTTTAACTCTGAAAAAATGATTTGGTTCTTGTAATTACGAGGCCGCTGGGAATGTGAAACTCGACTTACAGAGTTGACGATTTGGCTTCTTCGAATTTCTTAATTAGTGTTCCCTTTGTTGCTGTTGTCAAGAACATTGGTCCAACTGAAGAGGGTTGCATGCGAAGTATCTTTCCATCGAGCTCAATCTCGCCAATCGCTGTGATAAAACTTCCATCCCTTAGCACTTCTTCCGTCGTTTGAAAGCCTTTTTGTCGCACTCCCGAGAAAAACCCGAACACATGATCGAAAAATGATAAGGATGCTGGTTCGTAGCTGTCGTATACTAGATCTAAGTCGATCACAGAAGCAGAAAGGCCGTCCACGATTTCCACACTTTCTTGACCATTTGTAACCATAAACGGAACTTCATTCGATGAAATATGAATAAGTTTGCGCTGATCAGACCAGAAGCCGGCAAACCCTCTCGCGACACGGTGTTCGCTTTGGACCAAGTAGAACTATATATTGGGTTTCGACCAAATTTTTGATGGCTCACCTGAGTTTGATAATCTGCAAGACGCCGGTCACTGATGGTGACATAACACTTTTCAAAGGTGCTCCAATTGGAGTCACTGTCCCCCGAATTACGGCATATGGAATTTTTTTATCCTTTTCCTTTGCAACAGCATCAGCCAACCCTGACCCCAAATTAAGTTGGGGAGCCGTCTAGACAGACAAGCGAATGAAAAATTATTTCATTGCATATTTCACATTCTCTATTACCTTAAGTGAGTTTATGGACCGTTTGTAGTTGACATACTCTTTAAAGCACAACCCGAGTATCAGCAAGTCAACGCCCAAGGCGATTCCTTCGTTTATGCATTCCATGACTGGAAATTGGGTTATATTTTGGATCCTTTATTACTGCCAGCCCATCGGTAATCAAAAAGCACACAACAAATTTGGAAGGACTGTCATGAAATGCGATTTTGACGTCTGTCAATTGTCAGACACTGTTGATAAGATAATTGAAGGGTGTATAGAAAGCTTCTTGCGGTATTCTTACCTAATAAATTTTCAAAAAGGATTAAGCTACTTGAACAGCTTAATTTTGGGACTGTAAGAAATAAATTAATTAATCGCGCCCATACATTCCAATTGAAGTCCCCAATAAGTTTTTGACAACTAACACTTTACCGACCGAACGCCTATTAACTGGCATTTGGTTGCCGCCGCTTACCAACCGATAACCTATTAATCGGCTTTATATCGCGAATGCGCCAACGCCAAAAATTACAAAGTTCGGAATGCTTGTAACAATCCGGTGTGAAGCTACCACAGGATACATATGCAATTTTCACATGTATGCTGCTGATGACAAAAAAATTGGAAGAGACGTTTTCAACAATATAAAAACATATGACACCACACATATAAAGATAATTATTATAACAGCGCCAAAATGTCTAAAATTCTACTGCGAAATAAAGTGCGAGGGTGCAGAACCATTGGAAAAATAGAGGTCTTCCTCCACTACTACAAGTATTACGACTTTCAAAGGGAAGCACGAATTCTGTTGGAATCGCCTTTTTTTTCCAACCACCCAACAAATCGAAAAATGGCTACGTTAGAACACTTGATCCATCTTGGATTAACGTACCCTTTAAAATCAACACACAAAGCAAAAGGATAATAGAAATATCAGAAAATTACAACAAATCACAGCCTGTAAAGTAATTCCAATAAACGAAGCAAAAATCTACAAAATTAACTGACAACGTGGTGAAAACACAAAAAAAAAATTGTAAACAATGTACAAATCAAAATGATGAGTATATCGATGTAAAATTGAAGAAAAGATGTTCGTATCCATCAGTGGAGCCAAAATGGAAACAAAGGAGATCCAAAGTACCCGCTGAAAAAATAAAAAGCGAATGGAATGTCCAACATGTCCTGAAAGCAATCAAGTGTATTTAATGGGATGAGCCAAAATGTCAATCGACGTAAGACTTAAGGAACACCTTGATGAAGCAAAGAATCACCTCAGGAAATCAAATCACCGATAGTGGGCCATATGGTGAAAAGATGCCCTTAAAATCAATAGAGGAATCATCGCACTAATGGAGAGGGTCAACAAACAAATTAAATTGGATTGGAATCACCAATGAGGAATTGTTTTTCATTGTTTAACATGTGTGCTCGGCCCGATTAGATTTGTATTTGATATTTGGGCCGAAGTATCAGCTTGAAGACTGAACTTCCGACACAACGCCGACAAATATTGTTATGATTCAAGAAACAACATGTCAGAAAATATCCATAACAGAATATTGAAAATGCTTATCGAGGCGCTAGAACAAAGCAAGGACGAAGATACTGACAGCGGAAGAAAGCCTCTGCATCATTTGGTGCAAAAGGAAGGTACTTCTCATAAAATTGGAGATACTGCACCCAAGTTATATAAAAGATTTCTCCAAGATGAGGTACAAAGAGGGAAAAGAATTCAATAGAAAAAAGTTAGCACCGTTTACCTTGTTCTAATAAACTAAATAAACTTTTTAGATTAAATTAGGCTTTTTCTCAAGTATTTCTTAGTTTAAGATACGCCCATACATATTTTATTCGCTTCATACCCACGAAATTCCTTGCCCATGATTTTTTCGCTATTAAATCTATGATTGATTTCGAAGTATGACAGAGTGCTTTGTCTAGCATAAATGTATAAGTGAACCTGGTATATGGGAAGGACTTTATGTGTAGTAACAAATGTTAAAAAGTATTTGTTTATATAATGAGGGTTCTACGGATCCAGGACCCCCCACTGCTTATGCAATTCCATAACATCACCAGTGGTCAACCGCCACCGCCGGTCGCTGTATTTTTCTTTCGGTTCCCCTCTCGCAATTTTGCGTGTTTCTGACGCGGCTTCCAAACAGTCATTTCCCCTAGACATATCAGCTTGAATCATGTTTGAATCTGCTTAAACTATGACATCAAAGCTAGCTTCAAGGTTTCTTGACGGTAAGGTGTTGATGATTCTGCACCCAAGTGTACCGTTTTTTTCATTCCTTCTGCCAATTTAACAGAAAGATTATTAACAGAATGCGTGCATTTTAACGGGCCTTCCAATAACCTCCTTCGTAGTGTCACCATCGATATATGAACACGTTCATCATCAACTGAAGTCTAATTGAAGCATAACTTTACTTTCACTGTCTTCCTTGTTTTCCGCTTTCTGCTGCAATTCTTACGTTTCCTCAATTCGAAATTCATTTCAGAGTTCGAGCCACTCTGTCAACTGTAGAAGTTGATACATTCTGTTGACGAGCTATTTAACGATTTGTTAATATTCCACTTTATCATTAGTGTCATTGAATCGACCCATGTTAAAAAATAAGTTGCCTTCAATATACTACTGTGATCAAAAAGTAAGGTGAAATTGTTTATAAAATGTAAATGCTTTATTTATTCTTCCAAATCAATTTCTTCTCCTTCAAAGTAATCCCCGTCCGATAAAACGCGTTGAGAAAAGTCAACGCTTTTTCCAGTCCTCGAAGCAGTCGGAATAGTCCTTTTCCGGTATAACCTTCAAGACCTTCTTCAATTATGTTTTTATCTCCTCAATCGTGTCAAAACGGAGTCCCCGCATTGGTCTTTTGAGTTTGCTGAATAGTGAACGCGGTGATTGCGGAACTATATTAGTCGAGTTTTTCCGCAAAAAAGTCGCGAAGAACCAATGCAGTATGACATGGTGCATTATCGTGAAGATCGAACCAAGAGTTGTTCGCTCATAATTTCGGCCGTTTCAGACGAATAGCTACACGCAAACAACGCATAACGCTCAAATAATATTTTTTGTTGACAGTTTGGCCCGGCGGAAGGAATTCATAGTGCACCACACCACGATAATCAAAGAAAACTGCCAACATTACCTTGATTTTTGATTGACTTCGCCGTGGTATTTTCGGTCTTGCTTCACCTTTTTCACGATATTTCCTGGATTGTTTGGTGGTTTCAGGGTCGTATGCGTAAATCCAAGTCTCGTCTCCAGTAATGATGCATTTTAAGTGGCCCTGATAGTCAGACAGCAAAGTTTCACACACGTAAACGCGACGCTGTTTTTCCAAAAACTTGAGCGATTTTGGCACCAATCGAGACTTGACGCGTTGAGACACAAAACATCTTTCAAAATAGTTTGGGCTGGGCCAAACGATATTCCAACACCATCAGCGAGGTCTCGAATTATCAATCGACGATTTTCAAGACCAAATCTTTGATTTTTTGAACATGGCCTTCGTCGGTAGACGTTGATGTTCGTCCAGGGCGCAGTTCGTCTTCAACGCGTTCTCAGCCCGCTTTGAACTCGTTGTACCACTCATAAACGTTTTTTTGTTCCATAGTTTGATCACCAAAGGCCTGCCGCAACATTTTCAACCTGTCCGCACAAGAATATTCGTTCCACAAACAAAATTTGATGCAATTTTTTTGCTCAACAACATCAATTTGGTTATTTACAGTAACAAAAACTCGGAGATAATTAAACCTTTTGACAAACAGACGCTTGGCAAATGACGTAGACAGTCCTACCAACGTAGGAAAACCAACCTTTACCTGGCTTCCTAGTGCCCGGGTCAGTGTCATTTTAAATGACAATTTCACCTTACTTTTTGATCACAGTAGTATCTCAATAAGTGATATAGCAAATAATATTTAAAACTTCGTTTTTTATTAGTGTTATTGAACATTGTTCTCTATGTTTAGATTCGTTTTACATTGCCGATAAGGAGCACTCACACATGCAATAAGATTTAACATTAATAGATACCATAAGTCTCTATAGATCTATGTAGAGTAATAAACAGCGCTAATGTGTAACATTGTGAAATTCGTTAGAAAACTTAGTTTATAGATGCTGTATGTAGCTGCATTTGCATAGTTCCTCATCATTTAAAAAAATTCCCTGGAAGAAGAAGTTTCCCTAGAAGTTGATTCATATACTCGTCGAAGAAAGGCTCTAGACCTCAACAGGTTAGTTCATAGTTCCCATAGTGATCTTAAAAGCCGATTAAGTTATTTGTATGGAGAATAGAACTTGTACGGAGAATAGAATTTATAAAAATCGATTCATAATTTTTTTGTTTTTATCGATAAGAATAACCTTTTCCACAGACTTCACTGTACTATAAAACGTTCTTTGACCAAACTTTACTCAGGGCTTCAAAATATTCCAGCTGATGTTATTAATGTTATAAACAAATCTGTTATTTAAAACTATTAGTAAGATCATTTCTACATCCATCTCTATATACGAATAATAAAGTAATGTTATTGGTACCTCTTTCTCTTAAGGTTGAGCACTTCTCAATCTTTTTTGTAACCTGTCCGACAGACTGTGAATTATTTCTCGAAAAAGCGGATTGAACAATAAATGCCAGATAATACAACGCTCGGAATTGGTATCTGTTTGAGCGTTTGAAACTTTAGCAATATTTAGCTGTGTCCATAGTCATCATAGACCAAAGCAACCTATTATTCAGCTCGTATGCATCAATCGTAGTCGATAGCGAATATTCTTCATTTGTAGCATTGTTTTTTACATACATTACACATTCATTTTCACATTCTCCAAATCAAGAATCTTGCAGCAAATTGATTACGAAAACTAATTATAAGCTTTTATTGAGAGGTAATTAACTTACACTAGTTTTAAGCGACACAATTGAGGAGCACCTAAACAAAGAAATGAATGTACACACATATAACTAACACAATTTCAGTTTAGACATCAAGCAGATATCGACGGTCCCTTGGTTTGCCCGCAAGCAATTGTCTACATTTGTAATACATATCCCTAAATGTAAGATTCTTATGTTTCTTGCTATATACATTTAAGTAGATTCCTATTACAACTATGAGTCCCGACCAAAAATACCTGAAAGTTGAATGGGTTTTGAATTGTTTTACAAATAGACTAAGACAACTTACTGCATTATGAACGGTTTACTGAAGAAAACAAAAGATATTGCAATTGTCACCGCCTTTCGGGCAGTGGTTACTGTTGCTGCTAATGGGGCTCCACACGTTCGAACTAATGTTAACACAAATTGAATACCCAAATAGCCTGACAGACTAAACAGGAATGCATAGCCATACGTTTCTACTGGATACTGAAAGTTAGATACAACATAAATATATTTCAATGAATATTCACTCTCGATGTTGCTATAAAATTTGTCTTCGTACCTTTGCACAAAATTCCAATCCGGAAAATAAATTTCCTGTCAAGAGCATGGCAATCAGCAAGTAGACAAATCCAATTCCGTATGAGTACAAAACTACTTCATTACTCGGCGCTTTGTTCTCACGCATTGCCTTTTCTTGAACGTTTCCTATTGCGGCATCACAAAGCAGAGCACATGAAATCATTGCCACCCCCACTGTATTGAAATTCGGCGACACTTGCGAATCGGCCAAAGTGAATAGAGTTAGACCAATGCACATCGCCACAGCTGCCAGGAAGTCCAACGGTCCGTGTTTCTTCTTTTGAATGAGAATACTTCCAATCAACACCGGCACTAGTTTACAACATTTAAAAATAACTTGCGTAGGATAGTTCAAATATCCCAAACTGGAATTAGAAAGTCCCATTGTCCCCAACGTGAGAAACGCAAGAAGTCCATACGTTCTCAGAGGTATCCGCCGTATTTGGTTCATGTTCTCTATGCGACGTTCAATCAAGGCAAATATGATGTAGTAACCGAACTGTATCTGCGTCAGGAACCATCCGTACGGCTTGAATCCATCTAGAGTGAAAATCAGCTCCTGCAGGTATCCGTACATTAGATACAGGACGAACACACCAGCGCAGCATAGTAAGAACTGAGTTGTTCCATTATAGTACGTGAGATCAAAGCATAGGATTTTAATTGTAGGAGGTTCCTGTTCATCATCACTTTTCTTTGAGGATTCCGGAATTACAATGATGTCCTGCCTCGACGATTCTCCCATTGTATACAGTTTATAGCCTTAGAAAAAATTATTCGAATGCATCAAGGGCATTCAGTCGTCAAGCTTTTAGGTGTAGAACTATCACATTGTTGGTGGAAGTCGGAAGTGAATAAGATCCTGCTGATAAGTCTGTAGGTCACTCGAAGCCGGTCAATCTTTTATCACAGTTGGCCAAAAATGACATTTTATCAATCGTTTGACAATACGCTGATTACTGATTGCCAACGTCAAATGGTTGTCACGAGATAGTCTGTTGCATAGACCATTCTTGGTTTTAAATAGAATACTTAGTGTTCGTAATTGGTTTCATCTTCACAAAATACTTCTGTATAATTTTCCATTAATTTCCATTAATCTCAAGTGTTATTTTTTTCCGTAACAGATTTTCGACTGTTTATGCTCCATCTTCTTTAGCGATTAAGGAAAACCAATCCATTAGGAAGACCGAACGATAACGGTCGAAAGTAATGTTGATAAGCTGAAATGATCATTTTCACTTATGTACTTGAAAATTATTGACTTTGTTTCTCAAGTGTTTTTTCCGGACAAGTTGTGAATGGAACATATTTTACCCATTTTTCAACCCCAGGATCGAATAATATTTGTTCATATGATAAAATTAAAGACGCAAAAAGACCAGTACAGAGATGAGAATCTTGATGGGAAAATTTGCAGGAATGTGGTTTTTGAGTAGATCTTTCATTCAAATAAATTAAAAAAAAAAAAACAAAAATTTTATTTTTTGTGTTAACGTTACCTGAATTTCGCTATTTTCACATTAGAATACGGAAGAGCAAACCTCGGCGTTTTAGAAGCATACTGTTCTTTCCATTAGTGCAACTGATGAGTAGTTAGTAGTACGCTTTTTATATTGCACTGATCAAGGACGTGCATTGCTTCCGAAAAAACCGCTATGTCTCGTAGTCCGCGGAATAAAGGTAACACCCAAAAAGCATTTGCGATTACGTTAGAATAAAGTAATCTGCCTTCGTTTTTGGATTGTTTTATAAATATGTTTGCGTCATAAATACCATTATCAGTGCATAAGAAAATTAGTTCATTATCAGAGTTGGAATAAAGTCCAGTTTGTAATTAAATTGATTTCGAAATTTAAAAAGGAGTCTCAGGTTTAGAATGACTTTGATGGCTGGGCGATACAATAAAATTCGGAATAAAATCATCTTAGATTGTAAGTGATTGAATTATAAAGCTTTATAGAAGATGTTAATAGCACAATTAACCAGTAAATCATCGCTAAAGATCTATTTTGAATAGAAATTATCTGGAAACTGATGTCGAGAATAAACGATCATTATTGTGTACTGATGCAACAAAATCTGCAACCAACTTCGCGTAATATGTTTCGAACGAACCGGAGATAAAGATGGCGTTTGTACGTTGACGTTCCACTGCTCAGACGGGATTTTAGAAGTTCGGACAAATTCTGTGTTTAATATTAAGTTCAGCATTAGATAATAGTTAAATATATGAAGTATTATACGACATTGCAAGATAATGGACCTGCCTAATCCACCGCGAGGTAAGCTGAAGTGTAATTTTACATAATCCAATTTGTGTTCGGCTGACAGAAATGTCGGAAGAAATCGATAGCAAAAGCGCAAAATGAATGTGATTTGACGGAATTTTTAGGTTAAGAAATACATTGCAAGTGATGTATGACAAATATTACTTTTGATGTTCTATTTACAGATAACAGCCTCCGTAATATTATTGATAAATTGGCGGAGTTTGTGGCACGCAATGGCCCCGAATTCGAAGCTATTACAAAAGCCAAACAAGAAGGAAATCCAAAGTTCGAATTCTTATACGGCGGTGAATTTTACAATTACTACCAATATCGGGTGGCGTCGGAGCAATCCTGTAAGATTTAATGCTTAGTGTTGAAATATTGTGTATAGATTTCGTGTAGAATGTGTCGCTTTTGGCGAAAATGACTTTAGCTGATGAGTCGCAAATGTCGCGATTAGAAATCATTTTGAAGTGATATCTCTCAGTCTCAGAGCATTCCGACCGTAAAATGCTGGCTAATGTGCACAGCACCGAAGCTAATACCAGCTACTAGTCGGTAGGATTAAAATAAGTGATTAAAATAAGTAAAGTAACTTCCAATTGTTGAGTGAAAAATGTATAAAAGCGTTTAGCATTGCAACTGAAGGCAGAATTTCTTCCGCTAATTGGATAAATCCTTGGACTTGTTTTGCGCTTTGTCTAACTTATATACTATATATAAATAGTGTACGCACTGCATGGATGCAATTTAAATTTGAATTTCATCGACTTTATGCAGATGCACTACAATGTGCATACATTTTCTTCAATTAAATTTGATCTAGCGAATAAATTGTTCCGTTCAATTAGGAGGTTTCTAAATGTGTCATTTACCTTTAACATGAAGCTAATCATGTTTACGGAAATAACTGAGCCAGGTGGAGATAAAAAACATCTCTTAAAGCAATCTCATCGATGACCATGGCGGAATGATGTCCATTGGAACTTCATTCGTGTTTAAAGCAGTCGCCATAGTCGATGCATAAATATCGAAGATAACTTTAATTTTGCTCGCTCTTGTTTCGGTGAGGACGCCAGAAGCTCACTTTTTTCTGAATTTTGTTTGGGGAGCACCAAAATTTTATATAGGTTGAATAAAGTTATATCCTGGCAAATTTAGAGAAAAATTACATTTTTTTCGGAGCCATCGGCTTAAGCTTGCTCAAAAGACTCTTTTTCATGGATATTTCTCTGTTCTCGAGTTTCTGCTGACTGCGCTTAACCTAAAATCTAATTCAAAATTTGTGGGAAATCTAATTGATTAGGCCTTCCAGAAACTAGATGTCTGCTATGGCTCTCATTGACATCGAAGGGTTTTAGTCGATGATTGGCTGGACTCACTGAATTAATTTCGTAGTTCGGGATGTCGCCGAATATTTCTTTGTTTTTCAAACTTTGCAACAGTATCTTTGCAATGTCAGTGTCAATGTACATACGGTCGTGACGTGCTCAATTTAGAATATTAGATATTTCGAAATCAGCGTGCTTTTCCCATAAAGCGACGATAAGTGAACATTTTTCTTTTTATTGCGTTAGGTTATACTTCTTCATTGCTCGTCTACTATGAAACCAAACGAGCAAATAATACACTGAGAATTTAACGCCAATGTACGCAATTTTTTCGAATCCCAAAAGCACGCTGTAGTTAAAAGTAAACAATTAATTCTGGTTATTTATGAATGGCACACTATTAAAAAAAAATAGTTTAACACCTGTTAAATGAAGATCTGGAAACCGCCAGCGGTTTCCGACAGCGGTTGACCAAATGTGTATTATCGTTAGTACATGATGTAGAATCAGTATGAATATGAGTATAATAAAAGAAAGAAAACGAGCAGCCTCTCCTTCTACAATAATGTTTATTTTTCGCATATACGCGTATTTCGGGAGCGACTTACTCCCGTCTTCAGTACTTAGCTACTACTACTAGCGAAATATCGCTCGTCAATCTTCCGAGGTTTATTGTGCGACCGATTACCCATTATCTAGTGCACTTCCACCACATAAACCTTGACAAGAAATTAAAACGATCTGCATCGGCTTCATTCGTTCCGATTCCTTTTCGGACAAAAAATTCGGAGTAGCCTGCCAGGTTGTCTATTCTTCCGCGGGACATTGCTTCGCAGTATGCTAGAAGATGCAATGGTGTTTTTGACTTGAAATCGATAAACTGGCACTTCGGCATCCAACGTCTAATGCCCCATGAAGATTCCAGTGAGGATCCTATGTTTCCTCTGAATCTTCTCGTTCAACATTCATTTCTAGGGGTAAATGTTGTTTTTAGATATGCATTTGACAAATATGAACACGCTGAGATCAAAAATGCACCAAAATTTGAACAAGCTATTCACAGCTGGCTGGTGCGGGATGTCAAATATATTTGGTATGCGTATCCATAGGTATTTTTTGTCCTTTTTTACCTGAACACTTAATTCGAATTAAAATACTTTTATTTCTCTTATTTAAGTTATTTTATTAAGTCATATAAAGCTAGACTTTGCTTAAATTTAAAAAAATGATTATAATTGAATTGAAATTAACTTTGTTTGCTGAAAATCATAACAAAAGAATTTGTTCTTCTTCAAACAAAGTGTGACCTCGCACTTCTTGCTAATAATGTAGGATTTTTTGTCACATCCATTACTTTGACTCCGGTTGGCTTTTTTGGATCTGAGAAATTTGGGAAGGTGCAGGATCTTGTCTGTTGTCACCATTTCCTATGGGTTGGTTTGATGCACTTTTTTTTCTAACCGGTGAGGGAAGCACAAATAATCGCTTCAATCAATCTTCAATGTACATTGAAGAATACGCTGAGGCTGTTGGACGATCACGGTGGCGCTTTGGTGATTCACTTTCATCGCGTGCGTTGATTATCCCTTAGATGAGGAGATTGCTCACATCCCGAATTCAAAATACGCTTGCTGGGTAAAGAGCTCTATATGAAGTCATTTCTATACTCCATCCAAGCGGTAATGATAGCCAGATCGAAAGAATGCGTGAGTCCACAGTCCATTTAATCGCTCGTGTATTGATTCGATAGTACAGAATCATTTGATCGAATAATTCGACCTCGTACATACTTTTGTTGCATAAAAGATCTACCGCAGAACGTTTGGCTTCACTGTATCCTAGCGGCTGTTTGTCCCATTGCTGTGCTCTGTTTTCGACGTCGGCTACAACGACATTATAATATCATCATAATCTCGTTGTCAAACCAACGAGTAAAAATGACTTTTCCGTCAGAACTGAAGCACTTTTCGCTGGTGCCGGGTTCATGGGCAGCCTTCGTTTTCACGTCTGGGAGAGGTGGATTGACGAATCAATTGACCCGAATAGCAACTGGAAAGCTACCTTAATTTGTCGGTTTCTTAAAATTTCTCATAATTAGAACGGCAGCAAATATTTTTCGGAAAACAAAATGTGCCCGATTTTCTTTCGCATTTTTTTTGCCCATTTCGGAACGATTTTGCCACTGCTGATAGTTTTCACCAGGTTTTGTTGAGACTTGGTAGACAAGAAAATCATACAGCATTCCACATTTTACGCAAAGGCAATACACTTTGATTCTCCAGGTGCGTGGCTTCCCTTTGACCTATTTCTTCGCAACGAACTTTCCTTTGAAGGAAATGATCTGTTCATCAACAACGAGGTTCTCCTCAAGATCTAACTCAGACAGTCGGCCTCGAATTAGACCTATGATTGGGCGAACTCTATAAAACCTATCTTTGAATGTCGGATCCCGAGAATTGTTGACAAGCAGCGTTGACGCAGAGCGAAGAATCGATTGGCTGCCATGTTTTTAATCAAAAATTAATACATTAGAAAGTAGAAAAGAAAACATTCTTACTCGCGGACATTTGTATGCACAAAAATTTGCAGAGCGAACAAAGTTCTGACCTCATAAGTCTTGCATGGTGTGAATTTATTGGCGCCTATAGAGTTGGTCAGACAATAGAGCTTATAACAATGTAAGGCAAAATGAACATTTTGAACGAATCTTGCTGAACAGCATACCAGCCGGCGTAGAAAGTTTTTTTAGCATAAAATTCGTCATCGAGAACGCGACTTATATATGCAAAGCGAGTGACGACGCTTGTGCTCGTAATCCTCGTCAACACCAACGTAAGCACTTCCGTCAGGTTACATGAGGTCGCTCACGCCACTTGATGACTTCCTTTTCTGGGCAATAGATTTTAGACTCTGCTTGCGGTGAGAATATGTCTAGAATCTCATTCAAACCGACGCCAAATTTTCCAAATTGAATTTCTTTTCGCGAGCTTATTTTCAAATAAGTCGTTGGCATGGCCATGTTCGTGAGCTGCTCGATCCGAGTGATTGCTCGTTATCCTGATTATTGCCTGCGCAATCGCTTTCGCCGTCGACGAAAAATAGGCTCTCGGGCTCACTAAGAATTTCTTCTTCGCTGAGGGCTCTTCCGTGGCTCATTTTGACTTAGAAAGAGTTGAAAACAGTGCCGTTTCAGGTTGAAGGTTATTTCCACACTACAGGCTGACAGGGCACATCCAGTTTACTTTTTCCGGGATCTGAATTTGCTTCCAGTAGAGCCAGAGGCAGTGAAATTACTACTAGGCTACTGGATCCCGTGTCAATCCTACTGGGTAACATACTCATGGCTATTTCGCGATCGTTGGTCACGCATGTCGAATATATTGAACAGGAATTTGCGAGAGCGAAGCAGTGAATGTAATATTTAACTTGTTTTTTATGTCCTCAAATTTATTATTATAAAATTAAGAAGCCAAACGTTCAACGTTTACGAAACTTTTAGTTCTCGAATGACGGTGTCCTGCACACGAATGTACGTTCTCGTATCAATTTTTGATGCTCGTACGTGCTCAAATGTTAAGGCTGCAAAGCGTAATTGATAACATAAGTATATTCCAGTTGATATAGAAATAGCAGATTAAAAAGGAAGGGGAAGATCAATGTCCGATATATTGGACATCGTGGACTACATTTGGCCAGTTCTTATCCTAAGCAACTTTCAACGAACTCTACGTTCATCCTCTCACTTCGTGTGTATTTCTTCTGGTTGGCAGTGAATCTCCAGGCTCAGCTGCCTGAAGTGACGAGAGAATCTTCCCAAGCGACCAGGATCGAACATCTCCAGCATCGCATCTTTATAATTTGGACATCGCCCATCACTAAACTATTATTTTTCAGAGAATGTTAATTTTGTGAATAAAATTTCATAAAAGGTTATTAAGGTACCACTTCGCGTTTGATTAGCAATTGAAATCACCCATTCATAATTATTTCTGCTTTACGCAAGCAAATACTTCGCTAGTTGGTGAAGGATAAATGTTTGTTTTTCCTTGTCAAACCTGTTTTGACAGCCGATTTTGATTGAACGACTAAGCGAATGAATCTTTCCTATGTGGAACGTGTTAGTGGAAGGACGTATTCAGATCAGTGAAGTGAAGGGTTTTCCCCGAGCATCTATTGTTTTTCTCAGAATCCTACGAACGCCATATCTTGGTTCCTGGCATAATAACGATCTTTGGACTTTGACTGACATACTGGAATACTTTCACAAAGGAAAAGAATAGTGAGTACCCTTTTACTTTCTTAAGTGAAGTGAACAATTGGCGAGCATAATATAGCATACATCTAGCACCTTAATATTTCATTCTGTGAACTGCGACATGGAAGAAAACTATGAGGATAGACCCCCAGACCCAGGGGACCCAAACACCAAAACTCTCAAAAAAAGAAGACTAGTTGAAAACAACGGAAATACAAAAAGCAAGGGAGAGTTGAAAAGCTTTGTACCAAATAACACATCCTTGTACTCAAACCCCTCTGAAGACATACCACGTGCCACATCATCTCAAGCCCCGCTAGCCAACATGAAAGTCAATAAATATCAACCCGATGCGAAAGGTAAATCCTTTGCAATCCTCATCGATAGTGTTGATACAAATGGTGACAGGGTTAGACTAACCCCAATGAAGATGTTCATATACAACAAAAGCTTAAACATACAAGGCATTAAAGATGTTAAGCAAGCTGGGTTCAATAGGCTAAGGGTAATCTTTGAAACTGCTACAGAAGCAAACAATGCTGTCGACAACACCAAGTTGAAAGAATACAACCTCAGAGCCTTTATCCCCGGCAATTTCGTTTACAGATATGGAGTAATCAGAGACATCCCGCACGAAATTAACACAGATGAGATAGTAAACTCAGCTAAGCCTTGCAATAGAATGGGAATTCTATTAGAAAATATAAAGATTCTACAAGCACAAAGGCTGAATACCAGAGATAGAAACGACCCTAACAAATTTATACCAACCACAACACTGAAGATAACCTTCGCAGGAACTGACCTCCCGGACTCTCTGAAATTCGAATACATAATAAGCAAAGTTAGCTATTTTAAATTTCGACCAAGGCAATGTACAAACTGCGGCCTCCTAGGTCACTCGGCGCAGTTTTGCAAAAACAAAAAGAAAACCTGCCTTAAATGTGGTGCGGACGATTGCGACAACAAATGCACAAAGATCATGTGTGTATTATGTAAGAGCGATGAGCACGAAGCAACACATCAAAGATGCCCCAAATGGGTAGCATATAAACAAGAAATAGATGTTAGCTCTATCCTGAACATCACAAACAGAGAAGCAAGAGTTATTATCAACAGAAACAAATTTGCGGGTATAGATGTAGTGGACCTTAATGAAGCCAACTTCCCCAGTCTAACGAACGCGGAAAGACACAATACCAGAAACCCCCAACAGGACACGCAAAAGGTACTATTCAAAAGCTCCTTTGCCCAAATCGCTGGCATAAACAATAAACCCAACACATCAAGAAACATCGTTAAAAATAGTTTCCCCTCTACTGAAACTCTCACCATACCAAACAAACCCATTACATGTAACCCACACAAAACCACTGAATTGGAAAAACTCCTAGGAAAGATGGTAGAGGAAATTAACAGAAACATCGGAGACAACAAAGAAAACGAGGACTTACTTATAACTAGTGTACAAACATGGGTAAAAACACTACAGAAATACCTCGCCAACTCTGGTAATGAGAAAAGTAACACAAGAAAGAGTAACAACAACATTATCATCTAACACATGAACATTTTACAACTAAACATCCAAAGTATCAACAAGCACAAGGACAATCTAGAATACTACTTATACAAGAATAACATAGCCTTCGCACTCCTACAAGAAATACTCAGTAATTTCAATATTAATATGAAGTTTACCAACTACAATATAATCTTCAAAACCAGAGACAACAACATAGGAGGAGGAGTTGCAATATTAATCAGAAAGGACATTAAGTTTAGACAGATCCACACGAACAGTCGTATAGAAAATGTAGTAATCCAGACCCTAAACCTTAAACACAACATAATTTTAGCATCCCTATATGCTCCCCCCTCGATCAATACCCAATTTTTCAAAGAAGAATTAGACAAGCTTACCAACATCTTAGACTACACCAAAGACATACTCATCGGAGGAGATCTAAACGCAAGAAACAAAGCATGGGGAGATCATCTTAACAATGCCAAAGGCAGAATTCTGAAAAGTTGGATGACGGAACACAACCTCAAAACATTGAACACTGGCATATACACTTATAAAACAACAAACAAGAACGGAAAAATTCTACAGTCAGCGCCGGATATAACTCTTAGTAACATGAATAGGAACAATATCCTCTGGATGGAAGACAAAGAACACATCAGCAACAGTAATCATATAACAATTAAAATCTGCTTGCCCAGTACACCCATTTCAAACACCAAGAAAATCAAATATAGGAACATCGCTCAAGAAATAAATAAAACCCCTTTTTCACCAAACCTCAATAATATATACGATAAACTAAGCCACCTAATAGACCTAAACTCAAACACGATAAGATACAAACACACACCCAAACACTGGTGGTCCAAGGATTTAGCAAGGCTCTGGAAAATAAAAAATAAGGCACTACTAAATTACAACAGACTCAAATCTAATGCCAACTGGGCAATTCTCCACGAGGCAAAAACAAACTGGAGGCAAAGATCCAAAGAGGCCAAGCAGAGAAGCTGGACAGACAAACTAGATGAAATCAGAGGCAGCGGAAACATAAATAACTTCTGGAGATTTATCAACAGTATCAGGAATAATAAAGAACCCCCCTCAAGATACAACCTTGATGAGGACCAGACCCAAACCTACCTCAACATGATTAAATCAAAGCACCACCCTGATAACACCTTAAACATGATGCCACACAATCCACTGGAACACCCACCAGACTTCGAACAGGAAGAACTCAAACGTAAATCCACAACCCCTGGTCTTGATAACATTAATTACAATCTAATTATAACCTTACTCACACATAACCCGAATAATCTTTTACAGGCTATTAATGATGCAGTCAATAGATGTGACATACCCACATCAGGAAGGCATATCAGAATCGTTCCCGTTCCCAAACCCAATAGAAATCTAAAAGACCTCAGCAACTATAGACCCATATCCCTCCTCAGTGTTCCCATTAAAATCATAAATAAACTTATAAAACAAAGAATCGAAACACACCTAATAAACACAAATCCACTACCAACTCTTACTTTTGCTTACACAAAAAACAAATCCTCGACAACATGCTTTAACACCCTTTTACAAAAACTTGAAAACAAATCCACTTTCCCCTTCAAAACTGCCTGTGTTATAGATTTTTCAAATGCATATGAGAAAGTCGACCTACAGATCCTGAACAAACTTCTTTCAGACCTCAACATCCCAAAAACCTACACCTCATGGATCATAAATCTATATAAAGAAAGAATACTCCACCTCAACCAACAACACACGACAATCTCCAATGGTCTGCCACAAGGTGACGTCTTGAGCCCACTTCTTTTCAATATATACACTTCCAAACTGCACAATATCTCTGACAGCAACACAACTCCTCTACAATATGCTGATGACTTCCTCATTCTAACTGAGGGAACCAATTTAAAGCACACGATTAACCTACTTCAACTCAAACTAAATCTCTTCTCCACAATGAGTGACAACCTCAAGCTACCCTTCAACCCGGACAAAATACAAGCCATTAATTTCCACCATAGTAGGAACACAGATATAATTCTCAAACACAATAACACCCAAATAAAATGGAGCAACAGCATAAAATACCTAGGCATCAATCTAAATAAAAATCTAACCTTTAGAACACAGGAAGAACACATCCAAACCTTTAACAACATAGGCAACATAATAAAATATCTGAACAGACCCACAAATCCCTTTAGCCCCACCTTGGCTCTAAACCTTTTCAAATCATTAGTCAGGCCCAAAATAGAATACGGACTAACTACAATGGCACATGCACCAGCATACTTATTCAATACCATGGACAGGCTCAAAGCTAAGATTCTCAAGCAATGCCTAGGTTTACCCCCTAGCACACCCAACCTCTATGCTTTTAACATGGCAGCCGAACATCAATCCATAGATAGAGCAGCTCTACTAACGGCGAAAGAATTAGGTAAACAAATTGTCAACAACACTTTCAGACCAACATGGACTGAACAGGATCCAGTCCACAAAAGCAGCTACAATTACATCCTCCACAAATTTAATCACCACCTGAGAAAGCTCAACCCAACTCACCGGACTAAAAGACCAGCTAACCTGTTCACCACACCTTTCTCAACAACGTCCTCCTTCCTCCATACCCACAACCAAACAAAACCCAACCTTACCTTCAAGAAGTATACAGATAACCTTAAAAAACAAAATGCCCTGATACTGGTGACCGATGCAGCCAAAAATCTCTTTGGCACAGGGATAGGATTCCTGAACCTTAACAACAACACCACCTACAATTCTAGCCTCCGCAATAGCGTAACAACAACAGCAGCAGAACTACACGCCATCCTGTCGGCCCTAAATAGGAACAACATACAGAATCACCATAAGATTTTTGTCTTCACTGATTCCAATAATGCTATCAAAAGTCTAAAGGAAAATCAAGAATACAGAAAGACCACACAAGATATATGGAAATTCATTGAAAATTACCCAGAGAAGATCTTCAATTTCATCTGGATCCCGGGACACGCGGGCATCATGCCGTTAGAAACAGCCGAAAAACAAGCCAAAATAGGTGTTTTAAGCCATAGTATCATGGACACACAATATGAACTGGACGAAATAATAAACTTAATAAAAGAAGAAATAGACGATGAATGGAAGGACAGAATTAGAGCTCAAACCACCAACTACGCACCCTGCATATGGAAAGAGGCACACCATCTCAACAACAAAGGAAAACCATGGTTTCTTAAAAGCAACATCACCCCCAAACATATCAAAACCATCAACAGAATCCTCACAAACAGAGCCTACAACAAACTTCGTCTCTTTCAAATTAAAAAAAGCACTACCGATTTATGCATACAATGCAACAAAACTGACACAATAGATCACCAATTGTTTCACTGCACTAAATACGAAAGGATCAGGTTAAAATAACAATCTTTTTCTTAATTACAATAATATTAAAGACCTAATTCTCAAAAACGACAGTAACTTACTCGACAGCTTTGGAGCGTTCTTAGCAGAAGCGAACCCTAACATATAACACCCAACGACATATCACTCATACCCACACAATCAAAATATAACTAAGCCACAGACTAACTATGAACAAGTAATAATGATATAATTCACAGGATCGACAACGCTGGCCAGTGCCATAGCAGCCCGGGCCAATTTTAAGCTGGTATCCTCCCAGTGTGAACATAAAAAAAAAAAAATAAAGCGAATGAATCCACTGGCAATCTTCTAAATATATTTTCCTGAGTTGTACTTATGTTTTGGAAGCTCGAATTTTGATATTCTTTGTCACACACCGTTACAATATCGTCTGATGGAGCAAATTCAATGAAAATTTTGATACGCGAAAAATCTACGATAGTTTTGAAATAATTTTTGGTGATAAAATTATTAATACGGTCTATTAATAAAGCATTAATAAAGCATAATACGGTCGAATTGAGTAAAACTACAAAGTTTATCTATCAAAGTTAAAGTCTATCTATCTATCTTGCGTTTTTTTTTAAAAGGATTAGTGCATATTTTGCAACTGTATTTCTGGTGATTTCTATAAAAAAATTAGGTATCGCAGCTACCTAACTATAAATTGTGAAAAGTGAGGCTACTATTCAGTGCTTCCGTGTAAAACTCGCTGACGATATACGATGACGATGTGGAGAAACAATATTATCCATGACAATTAGGTTAAGATGAAATTGGACAAAAGTGCTTGTGTTTGTTTGGTGTACCAATAAAATTAATCGGTTCAAGTTTAAGCAAAGTTAAGCGAACGTGTGCAGTTTAATTATGGTCATCAGTTAAGGAAAATTTTGAACAGGAACTGCTCACTGGAGGATTAAGTGAAGGAAATCGTCCAACGATCGCAACGGACATACTTTGTGTAATTTGTTATGTGTGTACGCTACAAAAATTAAAATAATTTTTTTATTACATTTAATAAATTACCAATGGTTTGATAATAAATGAAAATCTGGAAGAAATCTAGCGAACTGTTTTAAATTTTTGACACCTTTGTACTATAATTATCCTAAAGTGTATTTGAAAAACATATAGAAACAATAAAAGGAAAGCTTGAGTTTGACATTCAAAAGTTTTCCATGTTCAATTATGTACAAGGTTTCAAAAATCGGTTTTCTTTTCATATGCTTTATCATGTAATATGATTTTGAATATAAAATAATATACGAGTTTACTTACAGTTTTGAAACAACAAGCCTCAATCTCACAGGCTCAACATCTCAACCAAAATGCACTTCCACATGGAATGGGTGGTGCAGCTAGTGCAGCACCGCAAATGCCAGGATATCATCAACCAAATATCGCAATGAGCACACCGCAGGCGCAACCACAGCAACCACTTTGGCACGCTAGTTCAAGTACGAATATGACGGCCAGTAGTCTTCAATCTCAGATTGAAGGGATTAATATGCAACAAAGTACGCTCCGCGAGCAAATCCTGCAATCCGAACACAACTTATCTGCACAGCACGGGGTAATTGTTCATTGTTTTCATAAAAATTCATTTTATATATTGTTAATTCTTACACGCGACGTACTGGTTCTTGTTTTTGAGGCATTCACCGTCTCTGATCGTAGAGTCGAAATATTTTCTGTTCCAGTTGATCCTCCGCTGATCCGATTTATGCTCTACAAGGTCTTCTGTGATCATTGTGTATTCAGATTATTCATTTTTTATACAGCGAGATTTGAGAGAGGCTTAAAATTGCTTATTGCCTTGCAGAAGATTTTTAAATTCGATATATTTTAAAACTCCACGATAAAATATTTAAACATATTTCATTTTTGTACTTCAACGGCTTCGATGGACATTTCAATCGCATATAAATCGTGTGCCATTCATAAACAGAATCCCAACTTTTCCATCGTCTGATTTTATTCCTATGTCCCACAACGGTTAGTAAGTATTGAGTCCAGTATTATGGGTTTGCATAATGTATATTATTGTTTGGTTTTCTCAAAGAACCAACTTGTTCTTATCTTTCTCAAAATCCTAAACGTAGGACTATGTCTGTGTTTGTCACTAATCTCATTCTTTAAAGCCTTTTACACGCCGTTTGGCGGAACATTTTCCATCCAATTTCGTTCTCCAGCAATCAAGTCGGATCACTTTAATATAATGGGGGGATAAATCAATTAAATCATAAACATATAAAAAAAAAATATTTTGCTTGACAATGGTTTTCTGTTCACAGTAAACATTTATTTTTCGTCTTTGTGTTCTCGATGAAATTTATTTAGGTTTTGCTCCAGCAACAACAAAAACAAATTGATGAAGCTATTAATAAAGCTCAAAATGATGCAATACACAAACAAGCTGAAGATTATAATGTGTATTTGGCGGAATTCGATGAAATTTTACAACCTATTATTGAATCGTGTACCAAGGATAGTATATCGACAGGTAAATATTGAGCAAATAGATGATTGAAATCTATTTTGAAATAATATTTTATTAAATAGAATGTATAGAGTCTAGCTTAATCGAGATAATTTGTGTTGGAAATTTACTAATAAGGTTACTAATAAGCATCAGGACATCGTTATACCCGAGTAAATTCAAATAGATTCAACCCCATAGTCCATGTTAAATAAATTTCACACCATATCGACTGGCTACAGAATTTAATCGACTTCAAAAGCGAAGTTGATTCTTTGCTATTTCACGATTGTTGCAGTGTCTTTTGGATTCTGAATTTCATATTTTTCGGAGTCGTCTTTCTCCTTTCTTTCGCGATCCTTATCATGTATTTTATAGCTATATTTACTATAGGTTTGAACTCAGTTGAGCAGCTTCGCGGCACAATGACAAAGGCAAAAATCAGAGAAAACTTCTACTGTTTCAGCGATACAAAGTGTGAACTCACCTAAGCTGGTTCGTGACACAATGAAAGGGGAAAATCACGAACACTAAAAATTTGAAAGAAATTTTTCAATAAATAGAAACTGAGAACAGATGAGACTGTTCCAAGAGGCGAAGATGAATAGCTATTGAAAAGCGAAACTGCTCTTAACGTGAATTCTTAGTCTTCAACTTTCATGACGGTGAATTGATTTTTGGGATTGACTGTCGAAACGAACAACTGAGAGCATATCTAAAAATAACGTGAAAATTACAATTTCTTTACAATTCCACATTAAAATTAACTAAACCAAGGCAAGGATCAAAACGTTAAATACAGCACTAAAACAGTTGTGTGTGTGACAACTCTAGTTCCATAAATGACATTTGCAGAGCCAGAAGTATACTTTGCGTCTTCATTGCATCTGATTTTGAATCTATGATCATATTCGAACGTACTTTGTAATAATTGTAATTGACGTTGTTTATTTCCCAGAAGATACTATTAATTCCTAGTAGGTGTGCATACGTGGGTGTCTTAACAAATAGATTCCGGCGTTGAAATAATGAATTCAAATTTCACTGTCGCCAGTAAGATTTGAACCCCAATCCTGCTGCGAATTCGGAGTTTGGACTGATCATTACACTATACAGTTAGAATTTTTGATTACTCCATTTTTGCAAAGTGTACTTCATGTCAAATGAAATATATTTGGATTAGCTATAAGAGGGCGTTTCACCGAATGGAGGGTAAGAAGGGGGAATTAAATGTTGTTTTGTTCTTTTTCAATGTATTAACCCGCTCCTCGAATACATTTTTCAAATCTTTCGATTAGCTTATGTATACTGTCATAAAAAACGGTCTGTCTTTGACCGAAAAATCTGAAAAATTATCCTTCACTTCATGGAATCTTCTTCCAATGAAGTTGTTTTTAAACTTTGGGCAAACATCATGCCAACGCAACATGTCAGTAGTGAACGAGGACGCTGTCGCGTAGAAGGAAAATACCTTTAGTCGATTTTCTCTTTCTTTTTTCTTTGATGCATTCTTCAAAAGCTCTATGCTAAGACTTCTGTATTCTCCGATTATGCAGACTCTGTTATCTTTGTAATCTATCAACAGGATTCTTCCTGAGTCCCAAAAGACTGTCGCCATGATTACTAGCGAACGGTGACACTTTAAACCTTCTTGAGTCGTGATGTGCCATTGCCCAAAATTCGGTTTCGTCTCAGGTTCATCATGATGATTCCGAGTATCGTCTCCAGTAATAGTTTTGATTTAATAGTTCATCCTTATCTTCAAGACAGTGAAGACAGTCAAAACGGCGTGGGAGCATACTACGAGGTATTGTTTGTAAGGCGGCGTGAGCAGTCTTTGCACCCATCTTGCGCTGCGCTGGTCTTGGTTAAGATGTCCGTGAAGATATATAAAGCTGTTTTTTCTTGAGTCTAGCATATTAATTTTTTAAAACAATAAACAAAACAATATTAATTTTTATAAATCATTTCCACAGTAGTCACTTCGATCTGCCGTCCGGGTCGTGGATCGTCTTCAAGTGAGTCTCTGCCTTGTTTAAGGAGACTGTGGCACTTGTAAACCATGGTTTCACTCGGACAAGCGTCTTTGCAAACGGATGCCATCTCTTCCGGTATGGTGTCAACCGATTTTCCTTGTTTGCTGCATTCGCAACAACCATCACGGTCAATCGTTCCCTGGCGGCTTTAGAACCTGGAAAAGTTTCCTCTTCAGAAATGAATTAATGACGCTTGATTTCAAAGATTGATATTCTTTCATAACTTCTATAATTTTTCAGCGGTGACCTTTTCTAGCGGTTCAAACTGTTCAACTGTTGACAACACATAAGTTTTCGTGTTTGCTTCAAAGTCCTTTGATAATATTCAGTCCGCGCTCCAAAGAAAGTGATTTTCTTTTCCGGGCAAGTTCAAATGAATATTTTTTTGTTCATCATTTCACATCATTTGGATTATCAATAAAACACACCGCGTCCGGCAAAAAATTCCACATGGATCACGTTCGAACCTGTCGTTAATGGTCGGTCATCAAAATGAAAAACTGTGTTTCTCCGAATTCGCGTAAAATCGGGTAATGTCCGTGGAAGTAAAAGTAAAGTTACTCTAAACAAAATCAATGCTGCAAACATATGTCATTTTCGTTAAAACCGCCGAATTAAGAACCTGTAAACGTTTGTCCATTCTAGAAGGTGTTATTTTAAGTATTTTGTTGTTTTTCAGGAATCAATGTTTTATTTCATTTTTGAGACATTTAAGTTGGTATCTCAAAAAATTCCTGGTTTCATGACGGATAGTTTCATAGAAGAATCTGAAACAGAAACCGCAAACGGTATTTTAAAGAGGAATGTTTCTTACGTAGAGATTTACCACAATATTTGAAGAAATTATTTAAAAAAAATTTCAGCTATTTGAAACAATTTGTCGAAAAATTGTTTTCTCTTAGTTTGTTTTGCTAGCCGTATTTTTTTTCGTATTGATTTTTGGCCTATATTGAGTAAGTATATTACATCAGACACTTGAATAAATAATCATAATTCTAGCCAAATTTAACCGAAATCGGTTCGGTCAATCCAGGAAATTAACCACTAACATTATCCGCCATAGCCAAATAATAGGCCTTTTAGAAAAACGCGTTTAAAGTTTTTTCTTCGGTGTATTTATTGAATATTATTTAAAAAATCGTATTCTATTTCTTACATTTGTTCAGTCTGTTATTACAGGCCCAAATAAATGCACTTCAGTGACCTGATGAGCCAATTGTTTTTTTAATTGAACTGTTTGATTGGCCAATCGCAATTCTTTTGACGGTACTGTGCGTGGTTTTTTTAGACTAATTCGTAAGAAGTAATCCGATCTTCGTCGTTTTTACAGCATTTGTGTAAACAACAGTCTTGGCGTTACCTCACAATACTTGTGCTCACTCACAGTACTTGTCATTTCCAAAAGCGTCATTCGCCCTTCGTTGAAAAATGCTTATGAAATGTGAACCGTCAATTTCGTTAGTTCCCTCTCTACAAAGTTATGTTTAGGAATGATCGTCCAGAGTATTTACTGCGCATTTACCCCGAGCAACGTTTTAACAATTTCTCGTCGATTAGTTTCTCAAAAACAAGTCTGAACATGTTTCTGTATTTCTTCACTAAGAGCTGGTTTGTTTTGGGTTAGTGTAATAATTTGATTGAGCCTTAAGACGATTGAGAACAGACGGGGTAGTTGGGAGAACAAAAAAAAAACTGCATAGGAATTACTTTCATTGTTATTATATCCATTTTTGTGTTACCTTTCTGACGTGAATATTTTACCCAGTTACAGTTTTATCACTATTTGAACGATATACCAAATGTCCGTGCTAATATACGAGAGCGGTTCAATAAGTACTCGTGTTAGAAGTGAAGACAACATTTTTTTTTTAAAATTGTTTTTTATGTTTTAACGTAGTCCCCTTTTAGAAATATACATTCCTCTCAACGTTCCTGCCATTTTTGAACCCCTCCAAAAAGGAGGATTTGTCGAACTCTCCAAAATACGGCTCTGTCTCGGCGTTGACTTCCTCGTTTGAAATACTTTTTATTCCCGCTAGCGATTTCTTCATGTTAGGGAACAAGAAAATGTCGCAGGGAGCCGGATCGGGTGAATACGGCGGGTGCGGCAGCAATTCGTGACGCAATCCAAAGTTTGATGGCCACAACTGCGGATGAATGTGCTGGTGCGATATCATGGTGAAGCAGCACCTTTTTCACCAAATGCGGCCATGTCTCCTTCAATTTTCTTTGGCGAAGTGATGCAATAACTCACTGCCCTGGATGACGTCGTTTGCATCACAAAAAATCGTCGCCATGACCTTTCCGGCCGATGGGACCGTCTTCGCCTTATTTGGGGCAGATTCACCGGCAGAAATCCGTTGATTTGATGGTTGCTTAGTTTCTGGTGTGCAATGATGAATCCAGGATCCATAAACCGTGACAAATCGACTCGCTTAAATTGCTCCATTGCTGCTTCGAAGCTAACAACCACATCCGCTTGTTGTCCACCGTGAGCAATCGCGGTACCCATCGGGCCGACAATTTTTTCATTGCCAACTGGTAATGTAAGTATTAATTGCCGTTCCGGTCGACACACCTACGCCCTCTGCTACTTCGCGCACTTTCGTTCGTCGATCAGCGAGAATAGTGTCGTAGACTTTTTGTATGATTTCCTCGGTAACCACATCTGCCGGGTGTCCTGGTTGCTCCTCAACACAAACGGATGTTCCCCACATTTTAATTTGTTGAACTAATATCTAACTGTGGTCATAGATAGCAAAGCACCCAACTTTGCTTTTATCTCCTCGCTTTTTTTATCCAAAAACAAAGAGCGAATTACCGGACGATACTGCTCTCTTTCCATCCTAGCAAATATCACGAATCGAGATACGTCTTACTCGAATGGCTCCCAAATCCACACCAACCTCTCAATCAATCTGAAATTTGTTTTGTAGTCGTTTGATAGATGGAAGCACACGATGATAATATCAACTTCCTTCAGAAACGCCTTCTGTCGTCAAACACAGAAACCTGTTGAAGCGCCCTCGTATTTCATATGAGTTTTACATGCAGTGCTGTTTCGTCTTCAGTATTTTGCAGTCCACTATGATTCAAAAAGATGAAAAAGAAAGACATTCATTCTTTTTAAAGTTTAAAAGACAATTAACTTCAACCCTTTTATTAAGTTAAAGGGTCATCCATGGTATATTTTGTGTGTTCTGCACTAGGACATTCAATGGGAGTTTCTGCTGGCACCCATTTAGTTCCAATCTCATTATTCAGGACTCATTATATGTTTGCTAATAATGCTGAAGGAGACCTGGCTTTTCCGAATCGTTGTATCGCTCTCGTTAACTGCTTACAAACACTTTAGTTTTCGCGAAAATAATGTCGATCTACTCGTATACATCAAGTCAAGTACAAGTGACTCTTTGTTTGATTTATTCCGAAGAAGTTTTCAAATTAATCTTAAAGAAAAACAACTGAACATAAAATTAGTTCGTCCTTGTACATGGCTATTGTAGAACAGAACTGTTTCCAACACAAATTAAACTCTAAACTTGAATATGTATCTTTGTCCATTATTTCCAATTATATAAATTTCACTTTTTTTGTCATTTGCCTTTGAAGCCAATTAAGCATTTTTTGTAATTGCAATTTTAGGAAAAAACTGGATTTTACAGCATACATCAGACACAGCAAAATGCAATGTTGTATTACAATATCTCTTAAAGAAGTACGCGGACTGGTTTTTATTGTAAACTTGATCTAATTTTTTCTTTCGAAAATACATTTTCGAATATTTATCGGTTAACAAAAAAAAAAAAATTAAAGTTTAGTAGGGGATCGATCGATGCTTAAAAAAAAAAAAAATAGTTGAGCCTTGGGTGTAAAAATGATCGAATAAAATGCTAACCGTAATTTCCTATCGAACTGACTTGTCGGGACTTGAAGCGATAGAGGTCACATTTGTTTATTTGTTCCTTGCGGCTCTTTAGCCTCGTGCAAATCTACTCTCTTGTATAAATCAAAAATTTCCGTTAATTTATTTTTAGGGCTTTGGTTAGTGGAGCTTCGTTTACGCAAAAATTACATCTTATCTACTTAGTTAATGATGTTCTCCATCACTGGTAAGTTTCATTCTATTTTTCTTCTCATGTCTCAAATTTCAAGTTTAACTAATATTTTATTTTTCTCGCCCTTAATTCTGATTTTTTTCCAAACAAAAACCAAATGAACACAAACGATGATTTGGCTTTCTATTGATTTACACCTTTTGTCGCACGGCGGAAATATTAATTCCATTTTGAACATTATAGCGTGCGGAAAAATGCGAATGATCTTAAATCGTGCTTAGAGAATGTCGTAATTCCAATGTTTTGTAGCGCGGAAATTAGTAAGTGTATTAAAAAAGAAATTTATTGAAAGTTGATGATGAAACCGTGCACGCACGCTCTCAGCCATTTATGTTGATCTTTATATTCATTTAATTTATCAAAGTACATAAACGTGCTTTTCTCTATTCTGTGTTTACATTTTCACCGATATTTTCTGCAAATGAAAGTTTCCTTTGAATTGGAATAATTGTAGATAGGTAGACTGAACTAAATCTTTGTTATGTATAGTTTGTGCAGCCTTGTTCCAAAAAAGTTCTATTTGAAACCTTTCAATAAATTTTGTTTAATATTCGCTGTTCGGATTGTTAGAAGCCAAATCACAAAAATCAATTGAACAAAATTTTTAGTTGCGAATGATGAACAGAAAGCAAAGTTGTGTAAGTTGCTTTCGTTATGGGAATCAAAAGCAAAGTTTTTCGATGCGTGTGTGATTTCAAAGCTCAGATCTCCTGAGTCGTCGATGCAAGAATACAAGACGAATTTGATGAATACGCATCATAATATAATAGCAACGTACACTCAATCTACAAAAGCCGCGCTCGACAGGTAAGGTTGACCAATGCATGTCATTAGCGTTTCCTCCGATGCAGCTGTGCTAATATGGACAACTATTTGTAGCTACCAGCAACAGCATCAAATATTTATACAACATGCAGCACAGCAGATTGCCGTGCTTGAGCAACAAAAGCAGGCATTGGAACAACAAGTTCTGGTACATGTGCAAGAAGCCTACAATCTCACAACCCCGAATATAATACCGCCGTTGATTGATCCGCAGACATTAAAGAGTCCCACTATCAATTCGAGCAGTATGCTTTCGACTTTAAGCCAGCAACAAAGTTCCTCTAATCAGATGAATAGCAGTTTGCCCATCCCTAGCAGCACACAGCAAACGCCTGCCGCTCCGCCACCACTCATGGCGCAAAAGATTCCAATGCCGATAGAATTACAGGGAAAGTATGGTTCTGCTTCACCAACACATGACTCGCTGAGCAACCAATCCAGTAGTAGCCAGGTGTCGTACAATAACATAACAAACGGCTCGAACGATGCCCCACAATATTCGTCTCAATTACCACCAACCCATCCGTACGCACAATTATTTGCGAACGTAACTTCAGACAATTCCAACAGTCGATTCGGATCACCACCACCGGCTCCTAGTTTCCAGATTCCAGATCTGTCCAAGCCTCCTCCGGGATTCAATCAAGAACAGCAACCGCCCGAAGCTCCTCCCATCCCCGAGGAGGACACAAAGCCTAATGTCCCCTACTATGAACTGCCAGCTGGCTTAATGGTACCCTTAATTCGCCTTGAAGACTATAAGTACAAGCCGCTAGATCCAGATGAAGTCCGACTACCTCCGCCAGCGCCTCAAAGTGAAAGGCTATCGAGTGCGATTGTTGCATTCTACTCTCTGCCAAGTCACGACCGCCCTCGGGATGTGTGAGTAGTGAAATACGTTTCTTTATTCTAAATCCTACAAAAAAATTTATAGTTATGATCTAAAATTTAAAGTCATCCCACTTTAATTTCGAGAATTAAAACATGTTTCAAAGATGACCTATTTAGACAAATTTATAATAATGCACATCTTTATAATTACTTTTACTTACTTCCCACTTTTGCAGGGACGGTTGGGAGAAGCTTGGTTTATACGAATATTATAAAGTTAAAAATGCAGCACGTAAGCAAAAGGAAGAGGAGATACAAAGCGGAGTTCGGGAGAAATCGCGATCTCCATCACCGGTGTCAATTGAACCTGCGAAAACAAAGAAGCCCAACAAAAGAGTCTATCGTTCAAAAAGTCGTAGTCGAAGTCGGAGCAAGTCACGATCAGCTTCGCCGAAATCTAGAACACGTTCACCAACATTGGAACGAGTTAAAAATTCAAATCGATATTCGACTACACGCAGATCACCTCGACGCAGTCCACCTCGCGAACGCGAGCGGGATCGTGATCGAGAGCGCAACGATCGTGATAGGGAACGTGATCGTGATCGTCAACGCGATCGAGACCGTGAACGTTCGGATCGAGATCGAGATCGTTCAATCTCCCCACCCAGTTTCTTGTGAGTATTGAATGATCGCTTAAGAATCACAACAGACAACCGATGTATGTTAAACAAGATCATAAAACGTAAATCATTATCGAATAGGGCTTACACAGCCTCGAAAACAATTATTTTATCCAATATTAACGTTCCAAATATTCGTTCACTTTGTACAAATATTACTCAGCGATTTCATTTTTCAGTGGAGGAAACTATCCGAAATCGAATGAATTCATTGAGGAAACCAACAAGGGCCACCAAATGTTGATGAAAATGGGGTGGGCGGGGTCAGGTACAGGCTTAGGGTCCAAAGGACAAGGCATCGATTCGCCCATTGCAGGTGGTGATGTACGAGATCGCAAGGATTTGTATAAAGTAAATTTGATAATTTAGCCCTAGCCTTAGTTGCTGATTTTGACTGATATTTCAGGGAGTAGGAATAAATTTAAACGATCCATACGAGAACTTCCGCAAGAATAAAGGTGCTGCATTTATCCATCGCATGCGTTCAAGGGCCGAAGAAAAAAGTTAAGATCGGCAGATTCTAATCTCCTAATCGAACCGGACGCTGCCGACCCCATTACTCTACAGGTCCGCATGGAATGAGAATTGATGGGACATGAAGTTAGAAAATATGTAGCTGTAATTTCTCTCGTCATTTCTGTTGCTATTGGAATAGCACGTTTAACATTTACTTATTACTTCATGTTTATTACTTTTTAAAGGATGAACTCGTCATAATTTTGTAGACTACACAGCAGTGTAACAAACATTGTATAATGAGATGTAATTATTAAAAAAAATATTCCGTGAATATAATGTACGAATTTTAATGAGAGTTTTTGTGTCGTCCTATGCATGTTTAGCTGGATCTCGTTGCGTAAAATATTTGGCAGAGAGCTAGTGACATGTGGACCTTAAATGAAAATCAGAAGAGAGAATATAATAGGTTTTGGACTAATCTTTCAGGGCTTGAAAAGCTCCAGCTCTTCCTTGTCGTCTACGAAGAGTGAATGACAGAAAGCTAAGGATCCTCACTTGGATCGCCACGAGGCATTGCACACTCAGCATCTCAACGAAATGGACATAATTAAAATCAATAAACCAAAGAACTGTTTTGATTGAAGTCGAAGTGTAATAGAGACTTGCTTGTCATTTTCGACAAATTGCTTGGAACGAGATCTTCCTTTAACATCAAGCAATGTGAAGTTATTTACTACATGGTAGATTTTTTGATTTTATCTCGCGGCAAAGAAATTTGTATACATTTTGTTTATTTTTATTTGGGGTTTTTATGAGCATAAATATTCTACAACATTTTTAGTGTTGTACACTCCCAGAACCCCTCCTACTGTTAAGCACAAAGGGTGTAGCCGGATAAGTATAGCGATTCGGCCCACAGAAAGGAACCTTTATCGAAACCTATGTTTTAATATTTAATTGGTGTACAAACGTGATTTGTGTACGTTTCGCGTTCGGCTTCGGTTTTTACCTTGAGATATAGGAACAAATAACCGTACGCATAACAATTATTCAAAAAAATATATCTCAAAAACTAATTAAGCTAGAGACGTGACACGAACGCGAGGCTCTAGGTAACTTTACAGTGAATATTATAAATTTTTTTTAGATTTTTAAGAATAATTTTCCATAAAAATACAGTAAAAAAGCAAATAAATAATTTTTTTTATGTTCTCTTCGAACACTTCGAAAAAAAAACAATAAAATGTGATTCGCGCCTTGTCATGTACAGGCATGCACGTGACTACTTTTATCTATACGTGGGTGTTCCGTCTCGTAACATGCATTCATAGAACGAGAGAGTATCCTCCACCCATCTATTTATTTATTTTGTAACTTTACTACTTCGTTGTAATTAATTTAATTAAAACCTCGGCCGACATTCCAAGAACTCAAAAGTGCAAAATAATTAGTGATTGTTATAAACTTTTCTGAATGGTTTAGAAAATTCGTAACAGTTAAGCCAAATTGTTATTAGTAATGTCGGACAAGTGTTAAAAACTGTAACAAGTCCCTTCGTGAAATTAGTGGTTATAAACAAGTTATAAGAACTGAATTAATTACAACTGGAACACTTTGAGTCGCAAATAACTTAGTATCTCAGCAGCACGCAAGATTCGGGATAGATACAGTCCATATGACAAATATTAAATAATAGCTGCTACATGCGAACATCCGAACAAATTGTTACCGTCGGAAATATAATGCATGCATATGGGATGGATTTTAGTATTTATATGTCTTGATTTCACTTCTGCTTAAATGATACTAGGTGCTGATTTTACATTTTGAAACAAAGATTATTTTGATCATCCATTATTTTGGCCAAGTAAGATAGAGCTTGTGAAAATTGGTACGAGCCTGTGAGTAAAATCTTGAGCTGATCTTCAATCAAAGGTGGAAAATCAAGAAGTTCAAATGATATTAAACGTTTAAGGTTTTCTTTCGGTGCCAATGCTAATTTTGTACTTCTTGGCACAAAGTATTTCCTACGTCTATTCTAGTTTTCATATATTGTACTATAATGCCGTTTCCCCCTCATTATTAGCCGCCTTGACGTGGCGAGGGGGCCTACTAACTCCAATGAACCCAGCGGCTACACTGCAGGAGACCTTCGGATCCAACGTAGCAGGTAGGCAAAGGGCGAAAAGTGAAGCGAAGGGGTAACCAAATTTGAAAATATGGAAGTACAAGAAGAAGAAGTACCCTCAGTACCTAGCATACGAGGGGGAGAAATCTCCGGGGACCGGACAACTGGCGTGACGGCACCAAGCACCAGTTGTCCAGAGCTATTGGGCCAGAAATGTACGCTGAGGGAGCAGGGCGTGCATTTGATGAGTGACTGCAACAAAACAAGCGCAATGGCAGCAACCACATCCACTGGGAAGACGGGAGCATCAGCCAGAATGTTAAGAAGAAAGGCACAAAGGAAACTGAAGCGACAAAACACAATCGGGGAGAAGAGCTTCCCAACGAACCCTGGCACCAGCCAAAAAGCGGCAGCCAACCAAGGGAAACCCAGGAAATTGGCTTCTGCTGCCAAAAAAGCTGTACTACCAACCGTAAAGGAAAAGGGTAAAGCCGGACCTAAGCGGATGAGATTGGACAACACCAACCAAGGCACTGGTAAAAAGGAACGGAGAGTAAGCCCCGAACACAAAACTCTGGCGAAGAAGTCCTATCGGGACGCCACAACTGATGCACTAACGGTAGCGGTGATAGACTACCTCAATGAGACTGGTAAGATCCAAGAGGATCAATTCGCGAAGCTGCAAACCGCCCTGAAGAAGGACCTCTTCGAGCACTTACGCAGCAAACCAGAAAAAAATCCAACATTCAGAGGAATGTAATCGACAGCACGCCATCTGACTGTAACCTGTAGCGACGAGCAGTCTCTAGAATATCTAAAGACTGCAGTTGCCAAGGTAAACACCACCCGTAACGAGGAGTTTAGAGTCGTCCCCATAAAGGAGGTACCGCGATTATGCACCGTCAAGGTATTTATACCCGTCAAGGTATTTATACCCGAAACGGAGCAGACACCGCAGAAAGCCTTCGAGACTTAAACTATAAAATACGGGATATGAAACGGAAAGGTGACATCTCTTTGCGGAGAAAGAAGTCGCCAACAAAGGCATGGTCCTGGTACTGGGCATGCGAAAAGAAGACGTCAGCACTCTAGGTGCTGAGTTTGGCTTCACCCAAGTGACTGCCAGAGCTAAGGCGACCGAATTCTTGGAGCAAAAGCGAAAAACCAATGCGGGTGACCCAAGCAAATCTGCAGCACAGTAGGGCGGCATCAGCCAACCTGCTTAAGCATCTAGCAGATGGGAACACCGACATAGCACTGATACAAGAGCCTTACTAACTTAATGGAAAGATACTTGGAATCAGTGCAAAACAATTTAAAATCTTTGCCACAAGCGGGGTAAATAAAATCCGTAGCTGCATTATATGTCGGAAGGAAATTAATTTAAGTTTTCTACCGCAGTTCAGCAGCATGGACCTTACATCAGCAGTGTTCAACGGAATGGCCGGGCATGTAACGCTGGCCTCGGCATACCTACCGTTTCACGCTCCGATCCCGACCACCGAATTCCGCACCCTATCGGAGCATATACGGGGGAAGCGGGCCATCATCGGATGCGATGCGAACGCGCAACACGAACTCTGGGGAAGCACCAAGTGCAACGAAAGAGGTGAGCAGTGAGTCAATTACTTAATAACTACTAACCTCAACTTAGCAAATAAGGGTAATCGACCTTTATAACGAAAAATAGAGCGGAAGTGATTGACGTCACTCTAATCACAACATTGGAGGACCTGCACGGCTGGAGAGTATGTGACTCACCTAGCCTGTCCGACCACCAATGGATCACCTTTCAAGTGAGAAGTGGCGAGAAGACCCCATTGGTCTACTGCAATCCTAGAAAAGCGGATTGGGACGGCTACACCAACGCTACTAAAAGATATATAGGTTCACACCAGGCGAATCCATTGAGAAGTCGAAAGGACATCGACAATGAAGTGAGATACATCACAAGTATACTGGTCGATAGTTTCAGTGAAATGTGTCCAACCACTACCGTCAAACAAAAAAAGGTAAGCTGGTGGAACAAAGAACTGGAAAAGATCAGGAAAAATACTCAAAGATTATTCAGAATTGCTCGCCTCACAAACCAAGATACGGATTGGGAGGACTATAAGCGAAATCTGAAAATTTTTAGAACAGCTGTAAGAAGAGAGAAAAGGAAATCCTGGAATATTCTTTGCAGTAATATTGAGAGAAAACGAGACATCTAGAATAAGCAGGGCTCTGAAAAGAGAACCACATGTGGACGCGATGGTTCAAAAGGAGGACGGATCGTGGACAACAAATAGCATAGAACGTCTCAAGCTCCTACTACACCAACACTTTCCGGGCTCAACGGGTGAAGAGACAGAACAAGTAAACAACGTGACTCCTTACCATGGCTCCCCCCAAAAGAAATAGTAAGCGAAGAAAAGGTCCTTTGGGCCATTAATATCTTCAAACCTTACAAATCACCAGAAACCGTCAAAGTGTATCCGATCATGCTTATGAAAGCGGATATCACAATAATACGGATTTCGGTGAAAATATATAGAGCCTCCACATCCAAAGGCTATATTCCTTTGGACTGGACAGAAGCTAAAGTAGTTTTTATACCCAAGCAGGCAAAAGCCAGCCACTACAAAGCAACGGATTACCGACCTATCAGCTCAACGTCTTTCATGCTGAAAACCCTGGAACGCCTGGTGGATGGGTACATAAAAAGCATCGTGAACATAACGGAGCTTTGCCTCAACCAACACGCATACCTCCCAGGGCGCTCAACAGAGACGGCACTACGTGAAGTCGTAAGCAGAATAGAGAGGAACCTTGCCATCAAAGATTACACGAATGGATGACGGAACTACTAGCTAAAAGGAAGATTACAGCCGAAGAAAACGGCATAACCTTAAATAAATGGACTAACAGGGGACCGCTTGCCTGGGTACTCACAGTTAACCAAATAGTGGAAGACCTCAACGGGAAGGGTTTCAAAGCGATAGCGTACGCTGACGATTTCGTTATACTGATAAGTGGAGAGTTCCCGGAAACCATGTCGAAATTGATGCAGACCGCACTCTCACATGTTTTTGAGTGGGCGAAGCTAAACGGACTGCCCATCAATGCCGACAAAACGGAGCTTATGCTTTACACAAAGCGCCGTAAACCGGAGTCATTTTCACCCCCGACCATTGACGGAAAACATATCAGTTTAGTAAACAAATTGAAATACTTAGGAGTAACCTTGGATAGTAAGCTAATTTGGACTCCACACATAGGAGCAGTCAGACGGAGAGCTACAGCGGCACTCTTCACAATGAAAAGACTAGTGGGGACAACCTGAGGAAAAAACCCGAAGGATCTACACAACAGTAGTGAGGCCAATAACCACTTACGGAGCATTGGTTTGGTGGCAGGCATTACAAAAGAAAACTATTGCAAAAGAGCTAGAGAAGATCCAGCGAATGGCCTGCCTTGGCATCACAGGTGCCATTAGGACTACGCCAACTGCTGCAATGGAGATAATGCTTAATCTCATGCCACTCAACAAATTCATCTTCAGAGAGGCATCACTTGCAAGCATCAGATTAAAATCCACATATGGGTTATCTAACCACACTTAAACGGGGCACGTATGCATTTTGGAAAAAAATGGAGAGAATGGCCCCATCAAGTAAAAGGGAGCTGGATAGAATTCAGCCAATATTGGACACAACAATTCCATACAAGATCAGCATTCTGACCAGAGAAGCGTGGAAAAGGGTGCAGGATTTCACATCTGGAAGTGAGATTATAATATACACCGATGGTTCCAAAACGGATGGGGGAAGCGGCGCCGGAATCTTTTTCTCAGATCACCCGCAACTCAACCGAAGTTATAAACTGGAGAGCCACACCACAGTTTTCCAGTCGGATGTGTTTGCAATAAAACCGGCTATAGAAGCGGCAACAAACAACCTCAATGGAAGAATACAAATACTCTCGGACAGTAAGTCGGCACTGCAGGCGCTTGCCTCTAACCGCGTAGTTTCACAACTGGTGCAGGATTGTAGGCAGGCTCCCAAAACCGCAACAACCCGAGTAAATGTGAAACTGACAAGGGTCCCTGGACACAGCGGTGTAGAGAGAAACGAAAGAGCGGATGAGCTAGTGAGAGCTGGATCACCCGACTAAAATGCCACTAGAATAGACACAATTAAAGTGCCATTAGCAACGGTAAAAAGGGAATTAGACGAAATCCTCTGGAAAGAGACAGATTCGGCTTGGAATGACAGGAACGACTGCAAGATAAGCCGAGCTCTTCGGCCTCACCCTAATCAAATGAGGACAAAACAACTGCTAGGAAAAAACAGGAATGGCGTTAGAACATTGGTGGCAGTATTAACGGGCGATAATCTTCTAGGTCAACACGCCAAACGAATAAGAATCCAAACGGATGACACCCGCCGAGCTTGCGGCGAGGAGGAAGAAAGTACAGAACACTTCCTCCTAGATTGCCCGAGTCTGGCCAACAAACGCCTTACTTGGCTGAGGTGTACTGGCGTAACAGAATTGGAACACTTGGCGACCACAGAACTGGGGGAACTCTTTGGCTTTTGTAGGACGAAAGGATGGACCATCTGTAAACAATAGTACTACACATGGGGAGCTAAGGGCCGATTTCTGGCCTATGCTAATTTCCAGCAAGTGGACCCCAGTACAATAATAATAATGCTGTTTAATTCACTATCCGAACCAAGCCTTTTAGCATAAGTTGTGTGCATAAAATCAATTATTTTACATAGCGTTTTTATTTTACATCCAACTTTGGCAACATTTTGTTATAGAGAGAATGATGTAGAAGTTTGTATTTTTGGGCAATGGTTACCGTGAACAGCTTCTACCACCCACCTGATTTTCGTGCAAAGCCATAAATTTGTTGTACATATTGTGAAAGGTTTACATAGATGAGTCCTTTGTTGTCCTGAGTATGATCTCATCTGATAATAATTATTTTTACTTTTTTGGTGTCGCATAAGCGCTCCCTCTACGATCAATACAAGCTGATGTTCATCAACATTTAGTAATTTTCTTGCAGTATTGCTGGTGTTCGCTATAAGTTGTTGTCGACAAATAGCGTTGAATCCCAAACAGCTCGGTAAAATATCTTTTTCAAAGCTTTTAATTATTTGTGTGAAATATTCGGTGACTTTTTGGCCGTAAGGTAAACAAAAATTACTAGCTTTTGTTTGGTGTGAGTTTCCGACTCGTCATACTTATCCGGTCTTATAAACCCTTTGGGAAGTGCATAAATGACAACATGAAAAACCTCAAAAAAGGTAAGTTTTTGCCTAATAAATAGTGAATTTAATTGAATTACTAGTAATGTCAACAGCTTCGGGAATTATAAGCAATTAACACTAAGAATTACATTTGTGATTGTTCAGAAGTATAATTTTTAAGTGGAAAATTCCTTTCCACTTTTCAATGTGTTACCGCCAATTGGGAAATGCATTTTGCAATCCGCTAAGAACAATCAATTCGCATTAAATATCCCTGCATAGTTTGCATGCAAGGTCGCTGTGTAGAAAGAAAATAAAACATCGCATCTAATTTTAAAGTAACTATTTATTAAATATAGTATAAAGTAATTAATTGTGAATAACTAAAATTTCGCTTTGGTTTCGGGTTAATCAGATTAAACAAAATCCTATGATCATTTAATAATACACTCTTATAAATGTAATGTACACCCCCATCATTACATTATACTTAACTTCTAACGATGTCTCAATCCGTAATACATTTACTTTGAAACTAAAACAAAATAAAAAAATTTTTAAATGAATAAATATTGATGTATAAAACCTATTCAAATTCCATTTAAATATACACGAAATAATCATTTGAAACCTCATTTTCATCGTGCGTTTATTTCCTCCTATTATTTTCCATCAGTTTTAGTTTTCTAACGACCGTTTCTTCTTCCTGTTCGGGCCAGATAAATTAGCAATTCATTTGCGTGTAAATTTGTTATATATATATATATATATGTGTTTTTTTTGTTCTCTAGCTGTAACTAGATACGAGTTTGTTTGTAGTTACTTTAAATATCGAATTCGTACGTTGTCGAGTTTAGAATAATTAGAAGATATTAATACAAATAGATTTTCTTCGCGTGGATTGAAACTATACATATCAATTTTATTTGTACACATGAAAAAACTGAAACAAATTGAAAGGGTTGCGTGGAAGAGAAGAAGAAGAATTATTTTTAATTGATTTTAGAATTTAATTTCGTCTTTATGAAAAGTTACAAAAATACTAAACAGTTTACACTTAAAAAAATTTACACGGCCATAGTCTACATTCATATTTTTTCGGATTTTCTTTCGTCGAAATATCTATAGAGCTAAGTCTTTCTGAACACAAGTTAAAAGAAAGCATTTTGTTTTTGTTTTTTTTTTCGATGGAGACATTTGTAGAATAAAAAACATTAACCTGTTGATCGTTATTCTTGAAAGTACTTCCGATTTTTTTTTGTTGTTACTTTGATTGTGTAATATTTTGTTGTCGGTTTTTAATTTTTATAATTACAATTTGCTTGGAATTAAAAAATACAAAACGGGTAGGAAATTATGTCTATTTTCTTTACTTTATTAAAATGCATTCATTGTGATTGTTTTCCTGTTTATTTTGTGACATAAGACATTTCAATTGGAAGTTGATCCATTTTCTTTTTTCTTTTCAGTTTTCAAAATCCATTTGGGCTTTATCATTTGCTTTGAATTTTTAGTTGATTCGTTTCTTATCGACAATATATTGCTAAATTGTACACTACGGGAATTTTAAAGGAATTGATGATACATTTTTGAACATGTTGATGCGAAACATGGTTACAGAATAAAAAAAAAATACTCTTGGAAAGAGTCGTTCAGTAAAGAGTAAAGAAGAAAATCATTAAATAGTTGTTGAAAAATGATTGTCTAGTGAAATAAATAAGTTGCTGATTGGTTCCATAACAAAAAAAAATGTTACTTCCGAATAAGCCAGGGATTTTGTAATAATTCTGATGAATGGATGATGGGGAATGATGATAATTTATTTAAAATTCAGCTAAATTTATCGAGTAGCGAATGACATCGGTTGATAAAGTTAGTAAACGGTTTTGGGTTGGGTTTGGTAAATGGTTTGGAAGAGTTCAGACAAGCTGGACAATAAAACTTCGAGTGTGGGGATCCATGAAAATCAATAATTTTATTGGAGAAAGTTAATACGTTCAACTAAACTTAAAAGTCATAAGTAAATTCGGTTCAAAAATGTTAACGAATGCATGCGGCTCGTGGTTGAAGGTACAGTGAAGATCATAATCACGCCTACGAATTATCATATAAACTTTCGCTTCGAAAAAGCGATTCTTCAAGTTTAAGAACGATTCTTCTTCTTTTTTTAAACAGTTTGTCGACGTTACATTTCCCGATTTACTTTATAAGCCCGCAAATAAATATCACAGGTTAGTGTCAAATCATGAATTCAAAAATACAATACTAAATGGCAGTTCGAACTGAGAAAATTTGGTAAGATTTTTAACTTTGAGCTTTTTATGCATTTCATTATTCATCCTATTTACGAAGATTGTTATCTATATTATTATTATTAACAAAAAAATTGCTACCATTATTCAAGCAATGCGATGAGGGTATGAAAAACTTTTGGTACTACTTTTATGCGGAAGATGAAGATGTAATTGAGAGTATGCAAGAAAGTTAAATGATATTTGAACAAATTAAAATGAAATTATTGGTTTTTGCTTGTTTTTTTCTATTGGTCACAGGCAAAAATGTAGAAACTTTCGCCTACAGCAACAATAAAACGAACCAAATCGACATTAGATCCAAGTCAGATGTCAGATGAAATCGGAATTCGAATGTTTATCGCCGATGTTCGTTCGATATCAGTCCAACAATGCATTTTCAATTTAGTAGAGTTAGATGTGTATGTGATACAAATTTGATTTTTGATGAAACATTATATTGAGCTGATCTAACTTTTCAAAAGTCCACTCTGAGTACCAGTTAATATGCATTTATTATTTCAAGACCATGAAAGTACCTTGCAACATAATTAATTTAGTATAACAGAGAGCTATGACAACAATCAAAATCATATAAAGTCGTAACTAGTTTGGCGTCATCGAGGATTCCTGACGATATACGAAGGTTGTATGCCTTGACTAGGTCGATGAATGAAAATCCTCTGGAATGACCTCTTGACTAGGTTTGACTTGACTATATTTTAATAGTGTAAATTTCCGTAAATATAATCATTTTAAACTCTACAACTCATTTATTTAAAACTCTATCCAATTGTCGAGCCCTGTGTAGTTTAATTTGTGACTAGCACAATGGGACACAAATTGGATTTTAGGCAGTGGTTATTTAATATTAAAATATAGACATGAAAATTAATAGTCAAATAAAAACAGAATCAGAATAAATTAATCCAGACACTGCGCATGCTATGTCAACTACAAACATTTGGACAACAGAACGAAAGCGCAGACGTTTAAGCATTTTTGTTGAACATCATCCAAGACTCTCGAATGATGTTTTCTTTTAATGATTGAGGAACTCCATGAAATGACAAACAGTCGAAGAGGAAAAAAGCATCAAATTACTGACACCTAAGGTAATTTAATTGCAAATTCACTTTGACTGACCCAAAAAAAAAAAACAAAAACATATGTTAGCTTCCAGCCAAGATGTTGACAATGTTAAAGCAAAGTTGGATGGAATTTTGACATTATTTGGAAGCTACAGGTATAGACTCTATATAGATTGATACTCTTTATATATTGATATAGCACGAACCTATCATAGTAAATCGGAGACAAGGTAAAACTCAAAACAACTGCAGGAAATCAAAGCAAGTCGACAAAGATAGTCCAGTCTACGATATTTTGTGATTTATGCAGCGTAATTCATGTGGATTCCATTTAAAAAAGGAAAACCTATAAATGAGGTTTTCGCTCCACCAACTTATTTGACCATACTGGGAAAAATTAAAATCAACAGCTGGTAAAGAAAGTCATTTATCGAATAAATGAAAAAAAAATTCAATTAAGAAATGCATCAAAAGTTTCATTTAACAGAACAATGCAGGTAGGGGTCCGTTGTTATTGCAAAATCCCATGTGTTACGAAACGAATTGCATCGTCATCCACTACTTTCGCTGGATTTAGCACCAAGCGTTTATCTTGTATTGCCGAATTCGAAACAACATCTAGATTAGATTTCATCGTCACAATATAGAATTATAAAATAAAAATCTATAATTTGCCAAGTGCCACCAATGTGTTTGTTAAAGGACTTGATGTTAGATTTATTTAAAAAGGTAGAAGGGGAGGGGGGGGGGTGAGATGCATAGCACAGAAAACATTTGGCTTCGAGATACGAGAAGCTTGTGTAGAAAAATAAAATATTTTATACAGAAAAAACATTGTTTGCCGAGAGCTGTACTCCTCATTCATCATCTTTAAACTCGAAAGGATGTGTTAACATGAAAATCCAAGCCTAAATATCGATTTTGAAAAATGGAAGTGTCTCGGAACTTGTCACGATCAATCATTTTGACCTGTTACAATTGCGATTCGTGACAAAATATACAGCTTTAATTGTTTGTTAATACTTTATTAACAAAGTTTTTTAATATGAAAGCATCCCTCGATTTTTTGAGAGCATTAAACAGCAGTAAATGGTAATGGCTCCCAAGCGTAATAGATCGAAGCAGAGAAGAGGATGATGGCATTCAACACGCGAAGGCTCGTTGCGTCTTATATTAAATTTCCAACGCAATATCGATAGGACAATGAAAAGAAATTCCTTTTTTTATATTGACACCGGTTCGATACTAGTGAGTTATTAGCTCAGGCTGCAATGGCACTGACCAGCGTTTTCGATCCTGTGTTTGGTATTTATTGGCATATAGACTAACCTAAGACAAGGGTTAGTCTGTGACAAAGAGAACAGGAAAAAGGAAACAATTGGCAATAACATTTCGGAAACATCAGATGCATGATAAAGTTATAAAAATCACGGTACCCAAATAATAAGTTGACAGACCTCAAAATAAAAGCAATATAGTAGTGAAGTAGCCGAATAGACTATATCGTCTATATTTGTACAGACCTGTATACAGACCTGTTCGAAAGATGAGAAGACTTCTAGTTCGCTTTGAAAGAGTTCGGGAACAATAGTGAAGGATGTTAAAGCAGGATAGTATTATGAGGAAAAATGATAAAAATGTAATAAAATATGCGACGAATTTAGCAGAACGGGACATATCGATTTTAATGCGTGAAGTGCGCTTACTTATTCGCATTTTTGCAAATTTTTATTATTAAAAATCGTGTCGTGTTCTAACACTATATATATAGTAGAAGTTGGCGCTTAGGTGTTGATCAAAAATTAGCGATTAAATAATTTGAACCAGATTTTATCAGAGGAATTCTCTAATTGTTGCAAAACCAATGGTCCGATTCTAAAGGATCAGTAAGCGGAGCCGAATCAGTTAGGAAAGCCACGCAGAATCGTAACAATATAATCTTGTTAGTTGGAAATAATGACTCTTCACCCAGAATTTTGTCTTTTAGAATAATTTTGGCTCTGCAATTTTCACTTAGCCGTTATCAGTGTATTTTATGCTTATATTTGAAATACACACACCAAGGAAAGTCTGAAAAACGGAAGGTGACAAGAGCTCGTCGATCAAAGTTTACCCCCGGAAAAGGTAAGGACAATGTAGATAAGTGGAAAGAAAGTACAAATTGTCACTTTTATATGGAAATATAAAATATATCTGGAATGGATTGGGATGGTATGTAATAATGTTTAACCTAATTAAGACTAATTGGAATGCAGGGATTGGTCTCTGAATTTTATGTATTGTCTTTAATCCTAGGGCCCTTCTGTGAAATTTTGTACCAGCCAATATTGCCGGGCTTGTAATTTCTAAACTGTTGGGGCTAGAGGGGGGGGCCCTTTTTTGCATTAGGAGGGGATACTTTAAAGAAAAGATCGGCACCTCAAGAACCTTTACATCTATCGTAGAAGTAAAGCTGTGAGCATTTCAAGAAAAATAAAAAACTCGGGATAGCGTAACCCCACTAGCTTCGTTGTTTGTTGTGATTGTAAGGATATTTATTTCCGTGATTTTTTTTTCAACATTTACCACTAGTAATCGATGTATTACGAGCAAAATAACAAAATTAAATCAGTTTTTATATCATTATGAACTTTTTTTCATGACCATGAAAAAATTGAAACGAAATTGCGGACCGGGCAGGCAGCTGAAATTGGTTATATGTTGGAAACTTAAAATGGGGATGAAGAAGTAGTCACTGATGAATCAGTAGAAGATGTTTATTATACCAGAATCCTGAATCGGATAATTAAAAGGAATTCGAATGCTCAGATGAGGATTCTTAAGATGCTCAAATTGTGGATAGCGTAAATAGTGATAAATTAATGGTTCAAGCAAGCCAACAAACTAGTAGTGATGCCGAATGACAGACAGTGGAAACAAAACGGCGCCAGACATCACGAGTAGACTCTAGCAGAGAGAAACAAATTGTGATGGGAAAAACTGCACTTCGGTAGCTCAATGCAACACCAGGGATATGGATGCACAGTCTGGGGGCATCAATGCTGGCACCAGTATTCTGAGCGAAGAGCAAGCCATCTGATGAGATCTTGCAGAAAACAGTTCAGTATATGAGCCCCAAAAAAAGGGGCAAAGCGATATATTTATGCCACAAGATTTGGACTCTTTTTCGATCTCAAAGGATTAATTCGACCATTATATTTTTCTGGCTTTCTAGGTTCGAATTGCCGTAATCTTCGAACATTGAACAGAAAATTAATTTAAGCGATTTTTTCTTCAACGATATCTTGTGCTAGATTTGAATTTTTTGTGCTCTGTGATTCGTTTTGACGACAAACGTTCTGTTTATGGCTTTAGTTAATTTTTCGAAATCAGAGGGTTTATGTAACCCTAGTGGTGGATAATTATTATGCCAATATAGTGTAGGGTCCTAGGGTTAAGTAGAGTGCGAAGTCATATTATCATTTAACTTGTTAGTGGCGAATTTTTTATGTAAGTAATATTAAGTATATATTTATTTAAAATTTAGTTGGATTTGAAGATTCTACTGGAAGAATTTTGCATCTTGTTATAAACTTATTTAATTGAAGTGACGGAAAAGTTTACCTTACGCGAGAGTGACTTCAACATAACAAAACTGCTTAAGCTGTTTAGATTTGAATTGCCTGATAAGTATTTCTCAAGGCTTGCAGACTGAATTTAAATTTGGAAAAGAATTTCAGCATTTTCTTAAGCCAATTTGTGTGAGCTGAATGGTTGAATAAATATGAAATCACTTATTATTTCGCCAATTTGACTACTTAACAAACAACGCTTTTCCTTTCGTTGTCATTGGATTAATGAAACTCATTTTTCAAGAGTTTCAATTACAAAAAAAGAAGCTGTTAGTTTTTTTATTTTTGTTTTAGCTACTGTACGTACTTTCGCAGTATGAAGTTCTTGTAATTGTACAACAAAGTTACACAGTGTCCTAATAATGAGTTATCGAGTTTTCGGTAATTTGCTGTTTATGTTCTCCTGTGAGTCTTCCAGTCGTGGTTTCATGAACTCCTAGTTTTTCAATGCAACACAATTGCGCTAATTAAATTTAATTATTTCGGCGTAAGAATATAAAATTTCTAAAGTACTCACTTCGGTGGAAGACATTTTAGAAATGAAATAATGAGCAAAAAATTACTAAAAACTTTCCCTTTCTGTGTACGATACGTTGATGAGTTCAAGAAAATTACTATCGCAGATGAAAAATATAAACGAAAGGAAAGGCAGATTTTATGAATTATGAGAAATTGTTAAAATACTTCCAAGAAGATCTTAAAAGTATACAAAACATCATTTTCAGTCAGTATTAAATTTATACTAACATAAGTTGATGATAATTCATAGTATACAATATAAATAAACTCTTTTCGAAAATGATTACAGTCCATTTAAGCATTGATTTCAAAAATGCAACATCAATTCAACGTTTGAATCGCTCTACTAACGACCTTGTTAATATTTCATATTTACAGAATTGCTATTTGAATGTGTATGTTTTAGTATGAATGTTTTTATTTTCCGCTTTGTTTTGTGTCCTTCGCATTTATTAAATATAAGTACAAATGGTTTTATTTATGCAATTATACGGCATTTTGGCGTGGATTTTGCCATTTACATACTTTATCTATATTAATTTTTAGATAGAAAAATCTCTTAAATATTACGTGATGTCATTTTAAATACGCGCATCTTCAACTGGACTTGGAGTTTGTTATTTTATAATCATCAAATTCATTTTCTAACTTGATTTCGTGAATAGTCAATGTATTTTGTTGGTTTACATGATCCGAGTACGTAATGTGTTTGTTTTTCAATCTTCTGTGTTTCGTGTTGTCCCTCTTTTACGCGAATATATCTTTTATGCGCGTGATTTTTTTTTAAATATCTATATATAAACTTCCCAGGAACTAATTAACAAATGATTGTTTCGTTTATTTCATTTTCCATTTTGCTTTGTTAGTTGCTTGTTATAAATGTTACTTATTCATTTGGCTTACATTGTAACTTGTTCTTTTCTTTATTTTTTTTCGATTAATTTCACAACAGTTAACAATAAGTGTTCAGGAAAGGTTGAATGAAATGGCAATGTCAATTAAATGGATGCGAATAGGCAGAATGATATGACACATGAAAGCACCTCAATTTAAGAGTTCAAACATGATGACTACAGATATTGGCTTAATAATAAACATATGTTCAAGAAAAACTCAGAAGTAGGAAAGAAGTGTGTAAGAATTTAATTCTTTATCATATTTTAGGTCATAGATTCGCTAGAAACCAAAAGTTCAACGTAAACAACTCAGCACCCCAATTGATCATCCTGCCTGGTTCAATTTCATGTTTAGCATTTGGGCAAAAAATCAAGTTGTATACTTCGTTTGGGGAACTATTTCTATTTATACTTGTCACAAACAAAGATCATCATACACATGTATATTGGTACAATAAAATGTTAACTGAAATGCTTCTATTGGAAATGAATTAAAATATTATGAAATCGAATTATATTACCTATGTCTATATTTATATAGTAAAAATACTCGTTTCTCTTATAATCACTTAAACATATTCAATCCAGTACAAACAAACCTCATTTTGCTTAAATCTTATTCAAAGAGAATGGTTCCCTTAATCCTGAACTTCTCGATACGGCACTTCCGACGTCACGGAAAACGATTCAAAGTAGTGGTTTAAAAATTCAAATGTTGGTCGCTTTTCTGGCACGGCGTCCCAACACTGTAGTACCAGCTGGTAGATGTTATCGGGGAAATAGTGATTGGTTGGCTTAGGCATCCGATAGCCTCTTTCAACTTGTTCGATTACTTCACGACTATGCATACCAGGATAAGGTACTTGTCCATATGTTAAAAGTTCCATTATAAATATACCAAAAGACCATACGTCCGATTTTATCGAAAACTTGCCGTAAATTATTGCTTCGGGTGCTGTCCATTTGACGGGAAAACGTGATCCCTGCTTCGGACAGTATTCATCGTCGGCTATGACACGAGCCAAACCAAAATCACATATTTTTGCAACATTATTCTCCCCAATCAAAACATTACGTGCTGCCAAATCCCGATGGATTAGTTGCTTCGATTCTAAATACTCCATACCCGACGCAACTTGCGTAGCAATGTAGGTGAGATCTTCGAAATGGAGAAATCGACCGTCGCCTTCACGTAGAAAGTCCAGTAGGCTTCCTTTTGACATGTATTCCTGAACTATATAGATTGGTTCCTCCTTGAATAAGAAATGAATTCATAACAAAATTTATTTATTTCTTATTTAAATTTTATTGCAAAAACTGTGCGAATATTAAATCTACAGAAAAGATAAAATGTAATATTTTTAGCTTTGCAGCCCTTTTAATAAAATATCGAAGGATATTTGCCGCCATATGCGGGCGAATTAGCTTCGTTCTTTGTACGCGGATTAGGACAAGAATGGTGCTAACGAATTTTAGCCCGTTATAGGTTTACATTTCAGTCCGTTATAGGTTTACAAGAATTGCAAATCAAGATGATTTCTTCGAATTTTAAGGAACTAAGCTGTGTTCAGCAAATGATCAAATCGTGTATGTGAGAGCTGGGAAGTTCCAAGTCAGTAAGAACTTTATGCAGAGTCAGACTAACACTTGCAAACAGGGTTCAAAGTTGTATTAATCAATGTCAGTTGTAAGCCTATTTATCGTCTAATTGAAAGTTCTGCAAGTCTTACCTGAGAGCACACAGCATACAAAGCCACCAATCTGTTATGGCGAAATTTCTTCATGATTGCCGCCTCTTGGAGGAACGCTTGCGTTGACATGGTACCTTCTCGTAAAGTTTTAACCGCAACATCAATATTATTCCGCCATTTGCCATAATACACTTCTCCAAAATTGCCACGACCTAATTTTCGTATCAGTTGAATTTCGGCACGTGGAATTTCGTATTTGTCTCGCAACTCCGGTCCTAGATCCCACATTTGGGGTTGTGGTTTTGGACATGGTCGCGATAATATATGACACAACCCAAGGGCATTTTCTGTAATAAGTTGATGAAAGATGTATCAATTATTCTGTTTCATATGCATATCATATTGATTCGTTCATTTTATGTTTACGTTGGGGGTGTTGTAGAGTGTTGTTTAGTATGGTACACTATGAGCAAATGTGATGGGCAAACTAATTTACACAGTGTGGTTATGGCTTAGGGAACATGCAAATTATATCAATTTCCGAACAATTTTCGAAATTTATACGTCGAAATATTAGGGGATCATTTTGCATTATCGATCTTTGCTTATTATTTGTATTGCAACGCAGAACAGTAATGCAGATTACTTTTACCCATCGTATTAATTGAAATTTGAATTTTTATCTCAATACTTCAATTCAAAATGCACACTTCAGACACAATAAATGTTTGTCAAATTATTTGATATTACTCACTACTATATGCCATAACAAGTGCTTGCAGCGATGGAAACGTTTGATTTGTCGCTATGTAGTAGCCACCATTGTCCAACGGTTTGATACGATAATGCTTCACATGGTAACCGCGACCATCCTCCCAGTCTTTTACGGATAATGAATAACCATTCGGATTATGTTCGGACGGTCGAACCAAAAATGTTCCACGTGGATTTTCTTCGGCCAGTAGAAGTTTATCGGCTTCCTTCCTTAAAACGTTTTCGAAGAACCAACTGAAACATTAAAATGCAATAAGAGACGTTTGCAATGGACTTTCTAGTTTACAATTCACTTACTCTTCACTATTAACACTACGTTCTTCAGCTACAAAGTTTAATGGTATTAACCCTTCTTGTCGGGTACTTAAATTTATCACTCGCCACCAGTCTGATTCGGTATCATCGATAACTTCCATACGATCGCCTTTCATAAAACTAAGATCAGACTCATCTCGGGATTTGTAGTCGTAGAGTGCCACAACTACACGACGTTTTTGAACTCCACCTTGAGCGCCTATAATGAAACAATATTTTATAATATTTTTTTTTAGTTTTTTTTTAGATTTATTTAAATTTTTTTTGACGCGGCACACAAAGGATCACGTAGTTCTAAAGGTTAAACGAAATTCTGAAGTCTGTTTCATAACAATTTGTTCCAACCAAAAATTTTGTGATTTAGAACAAATTATTCCTGTTTTCAGAATAAGTAGCTTTCATAGATGGGTTTGAGACAATGAATGGAAAAAACCCCTTTGGAAAAAGCTAAAATTTGTTATAATTACAAAAAAATACAATTTTCTAATAAATTTAAATTCAAGCTATGTTGTCAGAATTAGCAACTTCGATATCCTCCCACTGCGCTACTTATGATGGTATTTAATCCTCTCGCCACTAGGGGAGTTGATGCCTCATATTTTTTGGTTTTCTGAAATGTGAAACGAGTAAGAGGAGCTTCATTTGTGAAAGAAGCTACCAAATTCTTGAATCCTAGCAAGCAACCCTGTCCAAGCATTCTAGAAGTGACACAAAGGAACCCGAAGGAATGCGGGCACATAATCATCAATGGCGTAAAAGCTGGGAGCCAGATTTTGACGTATGGAGTTCTTATGAATGTATTGCGTTCAATTTGGTATAATGTTCCGCAAGCAGGATTTCCTCATTTTAATTCTTTGATTTGAGTTCTTCACATGAAAGGACATCTTATTATTTTCCATTTGAAATATTCATCTGACGAGCGTTCATTCGCTGACCATCAAAATCAAGCAATGAAATCTAGGTTAAAGCAAAATTGCAAAAAATAAATTTATATTGATGTGAATCATGATCATAACTATCAGACTCTAAGTTACAATAAAGGTATTCAAAACGATCAAATAAGAAACAAAAATAAAGCACATGTACTAGAGATTCAAGAAGCATTTGAATTAAAAAATTCGTTAAAATTAGTTGCGAAATTCTAATGAATTTAGCATCCATTACAACAATTGACACGAATTAACTGACTACAACAGTTAAAAGTTCATAAAATTGACATATTCAAAAATAACAGGTTGTCTTTAATTTCGCAGGTTTGGGGAGACCGCTCTTCTCAATATTTTTTTTTTATTTTGGTCTACATGCCCCCGATGGATGATAAATGCTGTATTCACAGATTCCTTTGTCTGTTACAGTCGTTAAGTATAGACGTACTTTTATTACTTCGGCGATCTTTGTTTGTTAGAAAATGGATCAAAGAATTTGTATCAAATTTGGTAGGAAAAATGAAATGAAGTGCATCAAATTATGTGAAATGTGCACAATGACCTACAATAAATCGATTTAAAATTAAATAAGAGTTTACGTCTTGGAAAAGAATTTTCAAATGACGTTAAAGCTGACGAACGCCCTGGACGTTCCACCGCATCAACAAGCGATGAAAACGTTGAAAAGGCGAAAGAAAAGGTTCCGAACGAATCGTACACTGAGAAGGCGCTGATAATATTGGCATATGTCATGGATTTTTTTCGAACGTTATGGAAAGGAAATGTGGGGTAGTAAAATTTCTTCCAAAATTGATGAATATTATAATTTTGCTTGTAAAAACAAATGGAAGTTGCGTAGAACTTAGGGTTAAAACAGGTGACGAAAGATGCGTTCAGCGTGAAGGTGATGCTCACATTCAAATCCGTTGAAAATCCCGAATTTTAGGCAAAAAAATAGGTTTTTCACCACGATACCTGAACCAGATTAAGGTGCACCACCTTCTCACATTTCATTGCTTCTTCGTGACTTTATTGACAAAAACACTACTCCTCATACATCAACAATGTCTCAGGCTCCATATTCGTAAGACATGAATCCGTGTGACTTTTCCCTACTTCCTAAAATAGAGAGAACCTAAACTGAAAAACGAACCTAAACTAATAACTAAAAAAGGGCCGTTATCAATGATATTAAAGACATAGATGACTTAAAAAGCGCATTGCGAAAAGCGCTGAATAGTATTCTAAACACCGAGTTTGAGAAGTGTTTCGATAATCGGAAGAAGCGATGACAGAAGTACATAATATTTAATGGGAGCTACTTTGAAGGCGACAATATTAATGTAGATGCATATATAATTTGCTTTAACAAAGTACGAGTTTTCATGCCATTTCGGTACACACCTCGTACTTAGATATTATTGAAAATAAATCACACAATATATATGACCGCCACCAAAATATATACACAAGTTTGAATTCTCTTGGACAAGGCATTGATTCCTTCGCGAACAGTGAAGAGTGACATTTCTCATGCATTCATTCCTTCATGATACTCTCTTTTAAACCAGTGGTATGTCGACGTGCAGAAGTAACCTCCCGAAGATCATCGATAGGCTGTGGGATACAAATCTGGGCTGTCAGGGGTCCATTCGTTTGAGGAGCTAAAATCGAAAACATGCCCTGATAACTACCGTAGGATTTTTGGTCTTTTGGATTCGGCGCAAGCACGCCGAATCTTGTCAAAAGCACCACTTCCGTCCAGCGAATAAGATATTGTTTAAGGGTTCAATTGTCTCATCCATCATGTTTTGTAATATGGTTTGACGCCAGGCCCAAAGATGTGAATATTAGTAGCTCCATAATACATTTAACTACACCGGACCTTTACGTTACTAGGATGGTGTCGTGAATCCTTTCAGAAGTTCAGTACATATCGAGATAATCACATTTCTCTCAATCAGGGAGTCAATAAATAACTAACACATCGCCTGTACGCGCCGAAATAAAGATCTTCATGTAAAACACCACCGGTAGTACGAGTAGAAACGACCATTGCAGCTGTCAGTCGCTTCTTACAACGTGCGCCGAATGCGTTCACGAACTGCGTGCACAACATTCGAACGACATACAATTATTTATATATTTATGCAACTAACTGTATAAACTTGTTACTGTCAGCCCCCCACACGGTGAAGAGCCTAGCCTTGGCTGAAACGTAGTGGTTGTGGTTTCGAAAGGAAGAATGTACGGTAAGCATCAGTTGTGTTCGGGAATCTAGATAGCTTAAATAAAATTGCGATCGAAATAGAATTGCGAAAATGTGATAAAAATTGAGTTCGATTAAATTGGAAGCGAAGTATGGCCAGAAATGGCTCGTTTTAACAAGGGTTTAAAATCTTTTTAAGAAAATATGCAATCAACCAATAATTTTGATCTTGACAATAAAAGTTAATTGTCCTCATCGCCAGTTGCTGAAACTTGTAATGCATTTACATCCGCAACACGCAAATATGCACGATCATATAAAGAAAAATAACTGAAATACAATTGAAGACTTTCTTGTATTTGAACTTATCCGTTGCGAGCTTCAATGTCCAGCAATTCTCTTACAAAAAGATGGAATACAATAAAGATTACGCTACCAATGAGACGCTAACAAATGTATGTAATATATGACAAACAATTGTCTGATAATGATAGCGTTACAGAACAAATGTGAAAAAAGAAAATCAGTTACCACTCAATGCTATTCATTCTTTGAAAAGGAAAACTTGAAAACAAAAGACTAAAGGTTATCTTTTCGAGTCAATAAGAAACCAATCATTAACAGCTAGGGTTATTGTTTATTAGATACCATGTATTTTTTCCACATGTCTCCCGCTGTTGATAAGGATGTGAGATGCATTTTGAATGATTGGTAATAATTCACTGAAAGACAGCAGACATTATGGTTCCCAAATGGAATTATTGCTATATTTGCATGATAAAATTCACTTACATTTTTAATGCATTGTTAGACTTTGGGATTTTTTAATGTTTTTTTTTCGCTCCTCTAATACATCATTTTAAAATCGGCGTTTAAGACGTTTTTCTTAGGGAATACTTTCGCAAAAAAGCTGTTCATTAGACAAGTCATGGGATTTTTTTGTACACAGAAATACATTTTTGTTAAGTTTGAGATTATCGGAATGATTATCAGAACCATTTGATATTTATTGGCATTTATTGGGGTTTATGTGGTTGTTATATACGGTTTCATTTTTTAATTCGACAGTCAAAAAGTAATTTACTATAAATTTCGCTATGAAAGATTTTGTAACTTCTGCATTATGTCTAAGCAATAAAGACAGGTATAGTGATGATTTATCGAAAGAGCAATAAAATAGTAGATAAGTTCTTCTTTGTACTTACATTGAGTTGTTCGGGGACGTATAATGTCGACGCCCCCTTTTGTAGCAATTTTAACTTGACCGCGATTGGGGTCTGGAGTATATCGTGAGTCCAACGAGCCTCCATTATTATGTTTCTGTCCACTGCTCACTGTGGTTTGACTGAAATTGTAGTCATTTTTCTTGTATCCTGTCGGATAGGCGAGGGCTAGCTCTTGATCCTGACGTTTGCTGCAGCATTTATTGCCCATGGCGTTCTATGCGTTAAATACTTAATTTTGTCGAACGTTGTAAATGATCCTTCGACAATTCTTACTCTTTCACAAAACTAGTTTTATTTTCGTCGAAAAAATCCTCCCTGGCATAAATCTTTTATACAACTATCAAGATTTATATGCCCAGTGTTAGAATTGAAGACTTTTCCCAATAAAAAGAAAAATTAGTATATTTGGCATGCGTAGACAGTGCGAGATCATTTATTAATCACTTATGGGGTTGCTTGTTCCTTACTTAAAATTTTCGATTAAAGACTAATCAGTCGATGAGATCCAAAGCAAAAAGTTAAGTGGAAATGTGTGTGTCTTTTAAAAGGATAAACAAGTAATAGTAGAACGTGACGGATCAATGACTGCCAAGTGACTTTGTTGATTTTATTGGCAGCTAAAATTCTGTTGTGCCAGGCTACATATGTCTGTCTTTACGACTATAAATGCGATTTCTGAAGAATGCTAAGTTTATAAAACTCATAAATCGGTCCTTTTTTGTCTCTTCAGAAAGATATTTGGCAAATCCAGTTAAAACGTTTGGAATGTTCCTCAACCGAGTTTGTGTAAAGCCACGATGTTACGATAGGCTTACATCGCTATTGATTCTGATAGAACTAATGCTATAATGCTTTGGCGATGTCATTTTTAATAGCTTTGGCTGATTTACAATTTTTCCGATGTGTTTCGCAATACTTCTCCCTCAGATACTTAGCGTGGATCAATCAAGGTAAATTATTCTGCAACGAAAGGAAATAAAAAATGTTATTAGCATCAGATAACAATCGAATAATGGTTTATTATTATCGACGTTACGCTGGTTGCACTTCTTAATTATCTTTTATTACGAAAGATAGTTTTGAATTGTATGAATTTACAAAATCAATACATATGAGTTTTGGAAAATTTACAGCAATTAAAATTATTATAAATCTTTTTGTGGTTTTAATAGTTTCTCTCTTTGTAAAATATTATGTAACGCTTTCCGCACATTGCGCAAAAAAGCACAAAGTTATCTTGCATAAAATGAAAATTGTTTAAAACAATATTTTTGGATTTTGATATTAGTTGACCATTTATATCTTCAATCAAATATGTCATCAGTAATAAAATAATGCATTAGTTTTTTGTTTTTCATTTTTATAATCTACATAATTATTTTTTTCAAACTAACGCCGTTTTTTGTGAATTATTACAATCATTGTTGTTTTAAGGGGGGAACAACACTGTAGGATTTTCAAAAAAAAAAACAAAAAAAATGTTCTCTAAAGTATACTTTATCATCATAGAAATTAGGTAGCAAAGTTTCAAAAAGTCACAAAATCTCTAAGTGTTCGAAATTTTCAAACAGCGCGGCGCCTCTCACTGCTCTCTCGGTGCGAAATTCGCGTTTATATCCGCGCGCTGTTGGTATTCAAATTTAGAACATCTCTTGCCAGGCGGTAGTAAGGATATCTGTTTCTTACTAGCATTCTTGGTGATCATTGATGCCAATTTTAAATATAAATGTTGCAATACTGTAAAAGCGATTTGTTGAACGTTAGAAGAGAACCCAGAAGTATGTATTTTTCATCGTTTGTATACAAATGTCAAATAAAGGCGCCCGATGATATGAATGTCAGTGCATCAGCTAAGAAACTTAAACTTTCGAAAGATCTTTATGACGTGGAAGTTGACGCATAATTTGTCTATCACATAATAGATTTCATGCCTCTTTTTTTCTGCGATTTCGAAGTATGTTGTATGTAAGGCTTGCTATTCCGAAATTGAATTTACTGAACGTTCTATACGAAGCCCGGGAGCTGATATCCTGGGAAAACAGCGATTAAAAAGAAATACCAAGTTCTATTTATTATACATGCAACATGAAAGTTCGGAGTTGGTTTAAACGGGATAGAAATTTTTTATGAAATGAGTCAATCAATTCATTGATGTTGGCATTGGCTGCAAAATCTGTTAGTGGCGCCACTAAATATAAATATAGCAACCAAAATCGCTCTATGTATTTATAATTATGGTTTTGCATCATAAATGCATATATTAAGTACGATGGACTTGAAAATTGGCCAAAATTTGTACAATATGTGCCAGGAGATCGATGCCGCACGCATGGCTAAGGCAGAGAAATCCATTACTGATGAGGCATAACAGGCGCGAAATTATGCGCAATCGAGTAGAAAAGAATGACAAGAGGAAGAAGAAAATCTGGAAGGCCAAATATGTGTTACAGGCATTGCAGACTAAAGGTATACCAAATTTATCCATGATTTTTAGATAAGTAAAACTTGAAATGCGAAATCCGAAATCTCGGAACAACGTTTCCAAAATCAGCCCGACTCCTATCTCAAACAAATTTTATTCGATTTATTTGAAATTTTTACATTTTTCAAAACTTGTGTCTGCTAGGAAGAACGTAGGATTCTATTACGTTGCATATTTCAATTGTTATCAAAAATTTTTGAGCATGTTTTCAGTTTTTTCAACATTTTTTTTTCAAAATGCCGCCATATTGTCAGAAATCAATTTTAAAAAAATCCTACGTACTTTTCTGGCTGTTATTATGTTTTATCGACATTTTTTGTTTGGTGATCATAACCTTGAAATTTCCGAAAAAATTGCCCGGCCGCAAAGCCAAGAAAAAAGGGCGTTTCTGGAAAAATTCCGGCGAGCTGCCATTTTGTTTTTAAAAATTCTGAAAAAATTAAAAGCGAATTCAGAAATTCAGAAAAAAGTTTTTGTAAATTTGTCTGTCTAGTAAAAAAAAATGAATGATGAACAAATATTGAAGTGGCTCGAGCATAGTGGTGACGAATTCCTAGAAGACGTATCGGAGGATGATTAATGGGGGCCAGATATTGAAGAACAAAAGGATTTATAAGTTGATGAACAAGAAAACGATGACAAAATTTCTGTTCTAAATGAACAGGCTGTATCAACAGACTTTTTTACTGGTAAACATGGGGTCACAAAATTGAGTAAAAATGTATTAGCATCCACTTCGCGGGTTCCAAGTATTCAGAAGAATTTTCAGAAATCTGGACCGAAAGGTAATAGAAAAAACGTAAATACTTACCTGCTATGTTTATAATGCATGATTGATATGAATATTGTTCAATGTATAACTAAGTAATATTAAGTTGTTTGGACTGCTTTGCTATGGTTGGTTTCGATAGTTATTGAAAAATACGCAATTTTCCTTTAAGAATAAATTCTATGGTTTAAAGGAAAATTGCGTATTTTTCATATAACTAAGTATACAAATATTTATATAAAATAAAAATTAAATTTTCTCGTGAGCGCGATGCTAAACACACAGATGAGTGTGAATTTCGATATTTGATTGGTATCTTATTGTTAGCTGGGACACTAAAATCAGGTAGATTGAATATTCTTGATATGCGGCACAATAGTAGAGGGACCGGAATTGATACAATTAATGTTACGATGAGTCAGCAAAGATTTCGGTTTCTAATGTGCTGCCTACGGTTTGATGATATCAGAGATGGAGAGGTTTGTAAGGCACTTGGTAAAATAGCTCCTATACGGGAATTGTTTGAAAAGTTATTCGAAAACTGTCAAAAAGCTACTCAGCAAATGACTTTTTACAATCGACGATCAGTTGATTGCTTTTCGAAGAAGGTGCTCTTTCAAACAGTATATTCCTTCAAAACCATTTTTGCGCCAGTTGGTGCTATTAATATGTTTACTCATAACCTTGAAGGGTACTTGTACTGAAGGAACGCAAACTAAGTAAGTAATCACAAACTAAGTAATAAACTAGAAGATGTAGTATTGAGATTAGTGAAGCCAGTTGAGGGAATGAATATAATGAAAGCTGGTTTAGTTCAATTTCTTTGGTACTAGCTTGGAACTGTTTGACTCTTTACTTCGGGCAAATTATCGGGGCCCTATCTCTAGTAGGAAGGAAGGGGGGCGAGAAGTGATTGCTATATAAGAAATCCCTTCATCCCCAGCGCCTCCTGACTCTCCAATACATGTTTTTTAACTGTCAGAACTACCCGAGTGATTCCACACGATTCCAATTGTCTCGACTCCGTACCAACAAAATGCTCCCTATAATTAAACGTTACCACTGCCATGTTTTACGGTGTTTTTTTTTGAATATTTTTTCAGAAAATTTTTGCTTCTTTAAAAGCATCTCCACCGGTCCAATTACTGGGGCTTTTTGCGAATCCCAACATAATTATGAAGTTATCTTTTCTTTAAAGAGGGGCGTTTTTGGCAGCTCTTCTATGCAAATTACTTGCGTGTAAACTTTGCCGAATCTCGCATGCGCTTATTTCTAAATTTAGTTTTTTTGAGTTTCATTTAAAGACTTAACATGTTCAGGCTTCGTAGGATTGACAATGCGTCAATCCATTTTTGAGATGGTTTTCCTCTATCTTTTACGATTTCCTTTATTTATTGAAGGTTTAAGAACATCCTGCACCACCTTACTGGAACACCTTACCATCTCAGCTGCCTGTAAATGCATATTTATTCTTTCGCTAGATAGATATAGTGCATTCCGCGACCAATTTAGTACTAAATTCTCTGATAAACGAATATGTCTAAACCGGCTTTTGTAAATAAATGGCAATTTTATCTCTGATTGAACTTAAAAAACTATGAGCTCTTGGCATTTTAGAACGTTAAACACTTCCGCAGCTTATAGTTCTATTATTATGTCCAGTCTAAATTCCCACTGCCAAAAAAATCAGCGTAACTGGTGAAGAACAGAATGACCTCTCGCTGTTGTTCCCTCCATTTTACATTTTTTATATATTTCTGAAGTTTCACATCAGATTAAGCACATCTGAACTTTGACATATGAACTCTGTTCATATTTAGAAGTCAAGGTGGCGCTTTTTTTAGACCACCACTGTATGAATACATATATATATAGGGGGTATGATGCTCAGATACCCTTCCTCAGAGCCAATTTTTGTAAAAAATGAAATCAACAATGAGGAGTGCAACTTACTCCCGAAAGATATCCAGTGGCGGACAAAAGCATTCATGCAACTGCAGATAAAAAGAACATACAGTGGGTAACGTTAATGTTAGTTTAAACTTTACTGAGGGGTTCGATAGTTAGAAACATAATTAATAAATGCAAATAAAAATTATGTTTTTTTTATACACCTATTATGTTGATTGTAATAGGTATGAAAACTTTGCATTACGAGTGCTTTACACTTTTAAAGTACTGGTGAGAAGAGTATTTGGTTTTTCCGGAAACTATTTCTGTGCAAGCTGTGAACATCGTTTTCGTTGACAGCATTATCTATTGTGTATTCCCGAATGTGACAGTGAATGCAAAAGTAAATTGTGTAAATTTTTCTGAATTTTGGGTAGTTCGGAACAAGTTGCCGGAAAATGAGAAGTGAAGGAAAACATTATAGATAGGAACATGGAAAATTAGGGATTTTTCATTCTAAGAAAAGTAAAACAAATAGAAATGATGAGATGATTAGAAAAATTTTCCAATTTAACATTTCGTTACTCTTCTATGATCATGTTTACGTAACACAAACGTCATACGACAATTTTGGACATTCGGATCAAAACCAGAAGTTAAGCATCACGGTTTGAGGTGGGTCGGCCCGCGGTGTAGGCTCATGGCCGCTCTTCTCTGCTTTTTTGGACCGTGGTATCAAGGTGATAGCCAATGTTTTCCGCAAATGAGTTCTGGAAGGTGCTCTACAGCCATGGTCATCATAACATTTCGCTACGAGGAAGTTCAATGTTCATCAGGACTCTGCATAGTCGCGGTCACCTGGGATGGCTGCGTGAAAATGTTCCATTTTTCATTTGAGCCGCACAATGGCTTCAAAGGTCGCCTGCATTTTTGCGCATTTTGCAGGCGAAGATCGGAGCGAAAAAATATCGCAGTATTGATGCTCTTAAGACACGGCTTCTCCGTGAATGGGTCAAAATTTCGGCCGGTTGCATTCGTACAGAGTCTTTCTTCGAACGTTAGAGAGTCATAGCCCAGGCCAAGGGCGACCAGATCGAAAGCATGAACTGATTTACCCATGGACAGATGCAGGTCAATTCGTCCACCCTGTAAAGCGGTAGTATCGTATGTAATTTCTGAAACGAGGAAAGTCTGGCACCATGGATACCAAAGAAAAACGAGAACTTGATCATAAATTATAGAAATAAAGATCATTTAACTCTTCAAGACATTGATCGTAAATTAAACCTGGGAAAGGGAGCAGTTTACAAAGTTTTTAAAAGAAGCCAAACTGTTCCTGCTCCAAAGAAAACAAGAACATCGCAGAAAACAAAGGAATTTTCGCAATTTAATTTTTCATTATCCTGAGGGAGAAAATTGTCCTCTCCATGTTGCTCCGGATATTAAAATAGCGGCAGCAGCAGAAAATTTTAGTACTCGGACTGTTCGGAGACGTTTGCGAGCGCTAGGACTTCCGGCAAGAAGAGCTATACGAAAACCATACATCAAGGCAATAAATAATAGAAAAAAATTGGAATTCGCACAGACATACATTAGGTGGACTGCAGAACTTGGAGAAATGCAGAATACGATACGTTCGACATCTTAGCACTTCCCCATATAATCCAAAATACCCAGTAACAACTATTACATACCATGATGGGAATATTATGTTTTGTGGTGCATTAGCATACGCAGCAGAAGGTCACTAATTTTGAATAAAGGGAAATGTGGATCAAGAAGTTTTAAAAAAAAATTTTCAAAAGCATTAGGTTGCCATGTGCTGAACAGAAAATGCCATCATCGTGGATATTTCATAATGATAAAGACTTTTCCCCACAGTAAGGTCAGTTTAACAGTGTCTATCTAACAATAATATTTATTAATAGTTTTGGATTGGCCATCGCGAATCGATTGGCCTGAATCCTATCAAGCATTAGTGGAAATAGGTGGAGCGTCCAATGAAAAGAAAAAAATAAGAGCAAGGAAAAACTTTTTGAAAATGTAAAATACAATTGGATCAACATACCAATACAGAAAGCGAGGAATTTTGTTGAATCTATGCCAGCTGTTAGCGATGTCAAACGAGCAGACACAAATTATTAATTTAAGGAATTTAATGTGTAAGGAAAAATTACTGAACAATATGATTTACTACTCTGTAAGTACTCGTTTATAATATTTGTCAGAATTGTTTGCACATTTCTGACATTCATTATTTTGCGATGCCCCTTTTCATTGCGTTGATGAAAATCCCTACGGATACCGAAGACGTTTTTCCTAGAAAGATTTTAAATTCAAAAAATGCGGGCATTTCAACGGCTTCGTCAAAAAATTTTCTAGAAGTTTTCTTGCTATTGTACATAATCTGTCACATTTTTCAAAAGTTAAACATGAAGCTAAAGTTTGATACAGTTCAATATTTTTTTTCTGGTTGGGAGGTGAAGACTGTTCACGCCCTGAGTGAGGGGCTCCCAGCAGCGAAAGGATATTAGACTACCCTCCAAACACATTCCCTGTCACACTGAGAACCCAGCCACATTATGTGTTTGTCACATTACTTCGGGCTAGGCCTCTATTTCCTCGCCAATTGGCGCCTTTGGTTAGAGGAGTCCCTTTTTCAGCCCTAGGGAACGGAACGGGTAGAGGTTAGTGTAAAAGTTATCCCTCTTCCCTCTGCGTCAGCCAGCGGTCCAAGATGGCTTTCTTCGTCAGAAGAACCGCCCGAGCGTAATATGCCAGACAGTTCCATTTGTCAATTGATGATATCAACACATCCACCAAACTTTCTGGAAAGAGTTCACCTATTCTCTGGGAAAGGAAAGAGCGCTCGGTGGGGTACGGTGTGACCACTGATCCAGTTGAATATTGGCTGTTGTTATATTTACATTTAAGTGAGTTAAACATTATGCTGTAAAATAATGTCTAAACAATAGAAAATAGAAATTAAAAACTATAAAATTCTTTTTTAAATAATATAAAAAATAATTCTTCAAAAATTAAAAAAAATATATGAGATATGAAAAAATAACGAGATAACTATGAAAATTTTAACATTAAAAATGGACACAAGTGGGGTTCAATTCAAGCTGTTTAGCATAATATTGGAAAGAAGTTTATGAAAAACATGCACAATTACCGGAAAATCAATAATATATTAATAGCGAGTATAAGTATGCTTTCAATAAAGTTACTCTTCAATGTGCAGTAACATCGTATTCATTAAAATTTTAGTTGGCTAATTAATGCACTTAAAAGTTTTCCCAAAAAGGTTTCCCACTTATTTCAGATATGCATCTGCTGCCAATCACCTCTAATTAAAAATTATCTAGTGCAGACCACTCCTATCCAAACAATGCAATGAATTAAAAACTGTTCCAGAGTATGTATCCTTCTTTTCATACTCTCTGACGATGTCGATAAATTGTCGAATGGGAGATCGCGGCCAACAGCAATTATTCAGAGCATTCTAATTTCTCGACAAAGTGAGTTTGTGATTTGTTTCCATGCAGCGATCAAATGAAAATTATACGAGGAAATGCAAAACATTTTCCACGCATCGATGTATTTGTTCTTTCCATATCTGGCTACTAGGTTGCTAGTTAAGAGCTTTGAATACACACATGAGTCTAAATATTTATATGCATTTCTAAACGAGGATATGAAGGGATAGAATGAAATGCTTCCACATCGGTACCATAAAACAGTGTTCGTGTTTCCATGATGTGGGTCTCATGCATAGTAACAAATATTCAAAAGTACTTTTACTAGACATCAACGAATAAGAAGGAATACCCGAAATAGCGAGCGAATGCTAGGAGGCATTTTGTTGTTGGGAAACCCAAATAGAAGTTCTTGAGTGACTTTTCCTCCCGATAGGAATATATTTGGGAAATGATTTCCGGCTACTTCATTTCGGAATTAAGAAAAGAAAGAGGAAGTTCCAAAGAGCTCGAACTAATGTACATTTGTACACGTATAGCCTAAAAGGCCGTGGGATGGCAAATCAACCTACGCAACGAAATCAATTCTAATGGAATTAAAGCGCAGGAGGAGTAACTACACTCGATAAATTGGCTTTTGGGTCGTAATTCATTTCGAGTACGAAATTGGAGTTTAAGCCATATAGGTCATCGATTATCATAAATTATTAACCGGTACGTACACTGCTTAAATAGGAAACATAACCAGAAATTGAAGATTGAGTGATTTATGCAATTTGAGTATTAGTTTACATTGTTATTCTTTGAAGAAAATACAATTTACAACAAATCACATGAAGCATTGGGATATTTTCTGTAATGTAAATCAGTCTATCCGAAAAATTGTGCAAATTATTCGACAGAAAGAGCTGAATGCACAAAATGTTTAACTATAATATCAGCATGAAATAAAGAGGTGAACAAAGGTTGGACAAGAAATCAAAAGAAAGATTTTTTCAGTGCTACTATTAAATATTTTCATTAAATTTTACTTAGCGTCTAAAATACAAAAGGGCAATTGTGCAGTATGACAAAGCTCCGTTCTCTCTCATTTTTGCCATCCAGGACACAAAGTAAATCTATTTGCAAAATTGAAATGCAATTTCGAAAAACTCGTTAAAAATAATATCTAGACAATTTTTCGGTGTAACATTTATTTTGTTACTATGAATACTCTTTAAATAAGGGTACGAAAAACTGAAAAAAAAAGTAAAAACACGAAATAGTTGTTATATCCCGCCCCATAATTAAATATTAAACAGAAATTCTGTGAAAAATTATCAACTCAATACAATACTTGATATGTTTTAATTCAAAATAGTAAATTTTGCTTTATTTTTTATGGCATCTAATGATCGAGTCGGTGTATAAATAAAATTTATTTATTTATACACTGTCGGATACCTCAGTCCACGCTACAATAGTTCTTTGTTTCAGCTCTCCAACATTAACTATATATGCTTGCTCCTGGACGTAGACCTTCCTGACTGAAATCGCCTCCCAAAAAATTATTTCTTTAAGTTTTGCCATAGTTCTTCAAGTGAATAATTCTTTGTTTTTCAAGGTCCCTTCAACGTTTGCTTTTTCCTCGCGTCATTTAAGAATAAACATCTTTCTCAAAATTTCTACAAAACCATACTTTATTCAAAATTTCTATTAAAACACATTTCCAAATCTTGGGCGTATTAATATTCTATATAAAAACTTCAAATCTACCACACAAAATGTCTTAGTGAACTCCAAACTGTAGCAGAGTTTATAATTATTCACAGCTGCAAAATTCGTTTTCAGCTATTTTCAACCTTGAACTTAGTTGTGGTTGTAAGAACGAGACAGGTAGATAATCAAAACGGTTTTCTAAGATAACCCAAACAACATGTTGTGTGATTTTTATGTTAAAATGATTCAATACCGAATACTCAATTCACTCGTGCGAAAATAGGAAGAAAGATTCATCAACTCTTAGTTCCCCAGTTTACATTTTCTCATTGTTTGTTCCCCAGTTTGCTAGTCCACATGACACTGGAGTTCCTTTTTTTCGTGAAGCTAAACAGAATCTGAAGATAACAGCAATTTTTGATTTTCAAAAGTTGGAATCGCAAAAACTAAAGTAGTGTGCGATTTGTGAAGCCTTTAAATAAGAAAATCTGAACCAAAATTGAAGTTGCAATTTAATTTTGTATATCTTTTTACCTCTATTTGCTCCTTATTTGAAAATGAAATTTTCCGGAAAGTAAAGGGAATCCTAAATAGACATTATTTTTCTACTTTCATAAAATGGACTCGAAAAGGTGAATACAGCATTTGGGATCGATCCTTATTATAGCCTTTTTGAGTAGAGTTTAAACCAGCTATGTAAGTTGCAAAATTCGTTGCAAACGAAAGTTCATCAGGTTTATTCTATTAAATACAGCAACTTTCTATTAAATACAGCACGACCGAATAACTGAGTATTATTATCAACAGATATTAAAAAAGAAGTCCGTTTTTGCTGGTAAGGCACTTATTATACTTGCATATAGCTATTTGACGTCTCAAAACATTTTTTTTGCAAGGCAAGTTTTTTCTGTTCCCTGGTTGAAAAAATTTACCCGATGAAATCTCAAATTTCATTCCATTCGACAATGTTTTTTGTAATACTTTTCATTGGTTTCTTCCTCAGCAAATCGTGGGATTGCTGCGAAGTTATTTTAATGCTTTGACCAACTCAAAAAAGGTGTCTAGGTGGCTTCCAAAAACGCCCAAAGGCTTGTCAAAGGCTGTCAAAAGTACGTAGAAGCTTGTCAAAGGCTTTAAGGTGCCTAAAGTTTGCATCGTTGCAAATGCACTGTCAATTTTCGCAACTTTTTTAGTAGACGATTCAACTGAAATGAAAAACTTTTCGAAAAACATAAAAATGCAATACTGAGGTTGCATTTAAAGGGAAACAGTCAGCTAAGTGAGCTAAATTATAGTTTTTTGTTCAAGAAAACGGAAAATGAGGTTATAGGTTGCTTTTATCACTAGACATATCTAGCTCTGATGTATATCTATCTCTACCAATTGGTCAACATGACCGGGATGTCTTTTGAAATAAGCAATGTACTACCCAGTTTCTTTGAGTTTTTTATAAACATGTCAATCAGAGTTCATTTGTTATTACATTATATTAATAAATTCAAAGATAGGAATTTAATTTTAAGCTTAGTTTAGTGCAATTTATACAAAATAAAAGTTTTTAGATGTCCGTCTCCTATAAAATTAGTTTTTGTAAACGACACAATTATTTGATATTATATGTGTTTTTTTTCATTTATTATTCAATAATTATAGAATCTTCATTTTCATTTATCATCTATGTTTCATCCAGGTTTTCTGTTTCGAATGAATTATGATGCCTTGAAAATTCTTCTGCGAAGTCAAATATAAAAAGCCTTTTCTGGTAATGTTTGTTTTTGTGAGATATCAAAATTTTTGATTCCATGTCAAGGCTATAAAAAGATACTTGAAAAGCCATCTCAGAGATCTTGGTGCACCACATTTGGTCCTCCAAAAGCTAACAAAAAAAAAATAGTGTTTGAAGTTTGCATCGTTGCAAGCGTTGACTATTTGGCTTTAGTACATTATTAAACTTATATGAACATCCAATAGAATGCGCAAACTTCAAAATGACTCATCAAAAAAAAAAAAAAAAAAAACATTCAAAAAGTGAAAAATTAGGGATCGTTGGAGATCTAAAAATTTAGGAAAAAATATGGAAACCGATAATTTCATCTTTTTTAACAGAGAAATGTGTGAACGTAAATGATGTTATTTAGCCGCTGAAGAAGACCGAAAGATTACGGTCGAAAATCGACTTCGAAAATTCGATTACGATCGAAATTCGAATTCGAAAATTCGAAAATAAAAACGCAAAATTAAAAGGAAAATTTTCTTTTTACAGTTTTAGGTTAAATATATTTTGCGAAGATAGATTCAATCACAAATGTTATTTAAGATATATGGAATTGATTACCTTACGCATTTTCCGAATGATAGTTCATTTTGTAATGAATAAATTTATTTTTCGTTTGACTTCTCTGTTACGTGGGCCGAAAATTCAAAAGCGAATTTTGAATAAATATAATTTCAACTGTTAAAGGTTATATTCAATCGTGCATTATTTTTCCCTTTCATATCAACATCTTGTTTGTTCAAGATACCATTTGTTGAGAATTAATGATTCTTTTTTCTGTACAAAACACATTTCAAAAAGAAGACCAGCATAATAAATGGACTTGTTGACAGTATTTCGTCTTCAATGATTGTTAATGGCCTAAAATGTATTAGATACATCTTTATATTTACAACAAACTGAAGAATCGACTGTGTACCGATTAGTTATATCCCTACTGTTTATATGATTGAATATTTCTGCTTCGTGTTTATGCAATAATCACAGAAAAGATTGAATCTTCAAATTAAATCCAAGTAGTTTTAGAATCATATCCTAACGAATTCACTTCAAATATTGATTTGATTCGTTCCCTTGGTAAGAAAATCACTCGGAAAGCATTTTCTTCCAGCACAAATTCATATCTTAACATATTTATTGCTTCGGAGCCAGCTAACATGAAGTAGATTTTGAAAAGAAAATGCATATCCTTTTGTTTCGTTGTGTGTGCATTGCATCCGTATCATTCCATATTGAATATATTTAGAACATTGTGGAGCTTTTCGCACAGTTGTCTCGTCCTCGAATTATAAGAGATGAGGATATATGAAATAGCAAAAATTTCAAACGAAACAACAACGAAAAAACGAAAATGTGTGTTCCTCGAAACTGTTGAAACCGCACGAAAATGTAGAAAAGAGAACATTACAGAGGGTACATACATAAGTCATAGTTTCCGAAGTCATAAGTGACACATTATTGTGAACAGGATGCAGTACACTTTCGATCCTTCACATTTCTTTTTTATTTGACTCCTCACAGCATGTTACACATTTATGAGGTCAAAAATTGTACACATTTTGTGTTTGATATGTTGAAATACGAGTATAGAACCCAGTAGGCACTGAATTATTTTATAAACAAATATGGATTTTCAGGACATATACAAATTATGCTATCTTTTGTTTGGTAAAGAGGAAAAGTAGAAATTAGGATGATGAAAAAGGCAAAACGCATGCTTCGAGAGGCAAACCAATAAATTTTATTTTCCCTCGCACGATTTTCCTTATGAGAATTTATAAAATGGCTTTGTCTGACTATTTTACACAGGATTTTGATCCCACAGCAATATTGTGCAGGGTAAGGATGGATGTCAAGAGTTTTCTGGCGCCCGTATATTATTAATTATTTTAGAAGAAAACAAACAAAAAGGGTGGTGTCTGTTGATACTCGAAATAACTGGAATGAATCTTGTATTGGCGAACATCAAGGAACGAAGCAAATTAATAAATTAATACATAAATTCACTTGTGCATGCTAAGAAAGCTACATCGGTCTGTCAGGGCATAAAATAAGAACAAGGTTTCGTGGACACTTCAGGCATTCCAAAACGGAGCCCAAATTTGCAAATCACATGAAGAAAAACGTGAGTGTCCTCCAAGTGAAGCATAAAGGACGACGTTCGAATTAACTCGGGCACATGTAAATTTACAAGCAGAAAACATTGGACAGCAGCATAAGGACTACTTTAATGGCTTTATCAAAACCATAGGAATTCCACACGACATCAGGAGATAATGAAACAAGAGACCAAAGCATGAGAACTCCTCATATTAATAAGTAACAGCCTTTTCCCTAACTGCGTCAAAGGACCTTTACCTACTTGTAGAAGCGAGACACCAAGAAAAGGGGACACTTAAAATTGACAAACGTAGAATGAAAAACCTAGAATGAAATTGGCACACCGTCGCAACGCATATGTGCTCCGAATTCAGTTTTCTTCCGAGACGGAGAAGGAGAACAACCCACTTCAAACATTGATAATGTAATATGTCAAAATTCATATCCCATTTAAATGAAGACTTCATTGAGATCAACAATGTAAATTTAACCAAAACGTAAATCAAAAATAAACTCACCAAAACCGTATTAGATACCATTGATTATTGTCAAATATCCAGAACAAAAGTATAGAACTGTAATTAATGAAAAGATAATTGTTAGATATTAAATGTAATCAATTTGAATTAGAAATTTTTAATAACAACAAAGATTTGCTGGTTAATGCAGCCCATCAGAGAATTGCATTCGCCTTGAATATTGCGTTAACGTGCTTTGAACTCAAATTCAGAATGTTGTGTGATGTAGGATTTGATTTTTTTCTAATCCTACTATCTCTCACTATATCTCTTTCGAACCCACTACACAACTCAGGAATTTTTTTTGAAAATATTTTGCGTACGCAAAAAAGGAAAATATTTGTTAAATTTTACAGTTTTAATGATCAACTTTAATTTTGACGATATAGTTGATATCCTAAAATTAATACAAAATATGTTTTATAGAAAATATATAATTATGGTTATTAAATTAGAGACATCTTATTGTTGATCACGAAAGCGTTTAATACGAGGAAAATTCCTAAAGCCATGTGGAACGCCATCTCGTATTTAAATACCATATAACATCTGCTGTCAAAAAAAGACGGCTGAACTCCATTTGCGTTTCTTTGTCTTAATAGGGGTCAAAGCATTTAGTGAAAGTTAGTTTTATTTTGGTCATTAAAATAAAGATAGCTCAAATCAGTATTTTAGCCTTGTCTAATGAGGGAAAATCACTTCGGGAAATTCCTGCAATTGTCAAGTGTTCAAAGGATTGAAAATGTCACTAACGATTTGAAATAGCCGAGGTCAGTTAAGTAAAATCAAAACATTTTGTGTTTCGTAGTTATTTTGTAGTTAGGTTTGTAGTAATTTTCTTGGTAGAATTGCAAGGAAAATGCTATTAAATACTAACAAAACAGTAAAACCAATTGATATTCTCTTTAATTTAAGGGCTTGGCTTTTTTGAACGATTTTTAGTTCGTCTCTACCGTCAATGTTCATGATTGAACATTGGCATCATACAATGAATTAAAACAATAAAAGAGTTATTCAAAATAATTAAAATAAACAGAATTTTTGTAGTCTGTTTGGAACACAGATGGTCGAAAGTTCCATGTAATTGAGAATCACAGTCTAAACCAATCCTTGAGATCTGTTTCGAAATGTGCCAAATTCTAGCTGTGCATTTTTTCAAGGTAATCATACCCATGTTTCGACGTAAATGTATTTCGTTGATGTATTACAAAATTTACTCCAACATAGACTGAGTTTTCGCCCACTTGTTGACGTATAGCTTAGAACTTAAGACCTATGTATATTCAATGATCTAGATTTTCGTTATATTTTTGGCTCTTCTGACTGCAGACAAATGACTTCCAACGTTTAATATATCTGAATAAAATGTTTCAAAATGATATCTAAAATAAATTCAAATCAAATTATCAGCAGAGAATTCCGTTACGCACCGAAAATTCAAAAAAGACAAGTGTCAAATTTATTTCCTGTCATAACCATCCTCGAAAAGTTACATTTATGAGAGTTTCGGAAAATTTATAGCAGACGCAGGATGGCTCGTATCAGGCTTTTCAAATGGAATAATAGAAACCAACTTGTTCTATTCCAGTCATAAATTTTTTATTAAAAATTAATTAATGGTCATGGGGATTATTTGTTTCGTCTGTTCTTGAAGTTGCGCGTAGAATCGGACGTCATTTCTTTATAATGGAAATTTTGTGGACTCAGACGTCTGTGCCAAGTTTATAAACAAATTTTCCTTGGATTATCTATGGTAGTAAATACCAGTTATAAAATAAAACAAAATTACTGCTTGGTTGTCTTGTACGATTCTCGTCCTTTCGAGAACACTTCAATAGCTTACACGCCTGGATAATGCAACATCACGACTGAACAATATAAACGAACTATCAACCTACTGCGCCCCTATGCTCGTGATAATTTCAAACGGTTTATTTAATGTGTTTTTTCCTTTCCTAACGAAATTTCACCGTTTTCTCTTGTTTGACATCATCGTTGTGTGGTTTCGTTCTCTTTTTTAAGGTATTAATACGGTCTAGAAATATCAAAATATAATTCTTTTTTTTTAATTTTTCGATTTTATAAAGTATGAAGAATCATCTCTTATAATTTTATAGAGAAATTCGAAAGAGCAAAAATAATTCCAGCGTTATATAACTGACTTCGTTTACACACCTTGCATCGACTGTCAAAACTTTACACGTTTTTCTCGAAATGTCATTTTTTAACTAGCCGCAAGCTTATTTTCCGGATCTGCTGGGCCCATTTGAATAAAGTTTGATGCATTTTGTTTATTAGGATATCCTGTTTGAAAAGTTGTCAGGGTTTTAGAATAAAAACACAAAAAAAATAAAAAAAAAAGGCAAACGAGTGGAGAAAAGAAAAGAAAAACTTATTTTTTGCACTTCTAGACCGTACTAGTACTTTAAATATTCAAATTTAAAATCATGCCATGCTGGGGTACCGCATTAAAACATATAATTTTAGTAGTATATTTATAACCTAAATCAAACTCCTTTAACTTTATAAATCTAGAGATCAAGAATTTTGACATATTTTGATAACTAACGTCTAGAAAAGTTTTGTGTAAAAGACGTTCCTGATTTTCTCCAGATTAATAGTCCCTCAAAACTTCTGTAGTTAGCGTCATGTATTGAAAAAGTAATCAACATCATTCATTATATTTTTTTCAAATTTAGCTGAATTATTAAAAATACATTTCAGAATAAAACGTGGATATGACATGCTCTTTCATCATTGATCAAATTGTAGAAAATTTAAACATTTAACAAACATAAAACGAATAAACGAAACGATATTGGTATGATACAGAAGTAATATCTAAATTGTAGCCATCATTTAGAATCGGAGCAAATCCTTGAATACCCACGTAAAAGTATCGCAACAAACAATCCGAAGGGTGGGAAATCAAACAGGCAACCAATTCCGGAAGGATGTAACTTACACATGAAAAGACTCTCCTAGCGTGGCTGTGTATTAACTGGAAGAGCAATTGAAACATTTCATTCATTTGATAACGAATGTACTTTTCTCATAAGCTTCCCTTATTTCAATGTACTTTTCATGGGACACGTTGGGAAATTGTTCCTAAATTAGATTGATTTTCATATAACGAGTGGAGGAGACGATTGTGGAGCTGCTGGTGCAAGTGGTGCTTAATTACGGTGAGTGGAAAATGTTAACTGATGCGTATAGATATTCTATTTTAAGGACTGTCAGCCACAAGAAACAATTGCGGAGTTATTCTGTATAGTTGGCACAAAGGAAGTGTACTAGTTGGTAATTACTTTTGTCGCCTATCACTCAACTGTAGGAGTTCTGAATTTATTTCTTCTGGAAATAAATAAGGCTATGTTTAATTACCACTATAAATAAATAAGGATATTGAAACAATTTTAACACTGAAATCGAAAAAATTCATAAAATTTTTATCTAAGAGTAAAATCCCAAATACTGGAATCTGCATTCTAATTAAACTCTTTGGTGCAACAGTGGCACAAAGACTCGTATTTATTTTTGTTCCGTGATTACAAGGATCAAGTAACGTGAATAGGAACCATTCTCTATTCTAGAATGACTGTTTTCTTTATGCATGCGGCGCCTTCTTCTTTGAATTTCTCCTTTTGCAGACTGTCGGATAGAATCGTCGTCGTCACTGAAACCTCTGGTTATGAGTTATTTATCACAGACAAATTTCGACCGAGAAATGAACGAGGATATAAGAATGATATAAGAAATGCGAGTCTGCATGTGCTTTAGGATAATTTCTTTCCTTATTGTATGGTAATGGTACTTTTTTTTGGTGCTGAAAGTTCACTTCCAACATTATTGCTTGTTTCCATCATGTGCATGAAACAAAATGATAGCAGAAAATAATTATTTTTGGGTTGGCGTCGTAGTTTAATTTTAGACGATAAAGTTTCATGTATGATGTAGCTTAAGAAGAAAGCATGCATTTATATTTTTAGGTACCAACATATTCTTCATTGCAAAGCAAGCAGTGAACTGGAATAGGTTTGTAATTAATTGGGGTAAAGGCATAATGAACAGAAACTATTGTTTCCACATATTAAGGACGAATAAAATATACAAATAAATGTTCAATAGAGTATACAACAAAATGATAAAATCCTGAAAATACTCATTTCAATTCAAATGTGGGATAGAGGTCTTAACATTGCCTTAAGAATGGGCCTATTTGTTATTGTGAAAATAAAAAATTATGAAAAATAAAGAAAATGCCACCGAGGATTCCTAGTTATTTATGTCAGGAAGAAGTATACCAAATTTTAAAAGAATCGCTGAAGAAGCTTCAGCACACCGGCTTAAAAAGTGACATGTGTCAGAAAATCGGTTGAATGTCTTGTAAACCAGAAAATCCAATATCAAACACGAAAGATTTCTGTGTACGTCGATTACTGGTCCTTATAATGCAGCAATGTCAGCATACTAGGATACTTCGAGAATCTGTTTCTCTGTGTAATGTTCTTTGGTGTCATTTGCAGCTTGTTGCTCTGCTCCGCTGAGCCGATGACTATCATCTGTACGCGCCCATTTAAATAATAAAAGCAAATTTTGCCAACTCTCTTTGGAGAGCTCACCTTTACCCTCCAAACAAGGAATCCGAATCTTTTCTGTCGGCTACATGAGAATAATGCAGACGCTACCTGTAGTCCCCGGGAATAAAACGATAAGTGACTTTTCTTTTCCGATAAAAATCTGATATCTGCAGAGCGTCTGCGTTAGATAATAATCATTCTCATCGTACTCTTAAATAAACCACATCACTGATGAAAAGTGAAAACCATCAGCTTTGGACTTCATTTACACATGACAAAAGCGTGGGTACTTTTCTGCTCTCGACTTTTATCCTTTCTTTCTATCAAGCTCTTTCTCATAAAAGTAGCTTCTCTCTCGCTCTTCAACAAGGAGTATTAAAAGGACCTGCATCATACTTACTAGCGCATAGACCGTAGGAAATGAAGCCGTAGTTGCATTAGTCCTGTCTGGTACAAGTTTCCAGTAGGAACCTCACTCCGAAACTCGCGGTTTAACTCATTTAGTAAGGAATGTGGTTTGCACTTACTGAGTTCTTACAGTGATGACCATGAAGAATTGAGAGCCGAAACTCCCACAACGGTCTTGTCCGCCGACGCCCTGATTTGGTAGAAACAGTTCATCTTCAACGCAATACCATTTCTAGTTTGAAATGCGTTTATTTGACAAAGAGTCCGGCAAGTTATGCCATTACGCCATCCGAAGTGACGTTCAAACACTGCTCTTCTAGTATCAGCAGCCGTAACAGATCGTCATACAAGGCATTCCAGAAGTCTGAGAACTATACGTTTGATGCCAATCCTTAGCCGACCCCCTAATGTGCTGTAAATATGTCAATAGAAGCTGAGGCAGTCCCTTAATTTAGGTATCAGAAGCTTAAATCGATAGAAACGCTACGGTCTTCAGTTTTTCTTCTTCTTATGAATAATTTGACGTAAAATTTTGGTAAATTTTATTCGCATATTTGAATATTTTGCACTCTAATTGGTTTTCATTTCATTTTGATCATCTACTTAAACGAACTAGTGAAAGAATTTGACAGCATTGCGTTCGCAACGATGCAAACTTCAATGTTCACAAACAAAGCTTTGGCGTCCGACCTACGCATTGCCATTTATTTGTGTCAAAGTTGATTTGTGTATAATATTGTTGTTTTTAAGGCGAACAACGTATTTCGACCTTATTTTTAACTACAGTGGTTCCAAAAAGTATTCGCTCACCTATGTATTTTCCAAAATTTACTGCCACATAATCCAAACTACTACAACTAGATTACTTTACTTTGAGATTAGAATAAAATCACTCGCGAATATTCCTATGGGAGCGACAAGACTTGTGTATAAATTTGCCTAAAAACCAGATTTGGGCTTCTTAATTTGAAATGCAAAAGGAAACAGAATTTTACCATTGAAATATACTTGCATGAATTTTTAGAGTGAAAAGTACCCAAGTTGGTTGATAGGCTTGATGTCTCTTTTTTTCAAGTTTTGACGTAATGCTATGTATATAAAGAAAAGGTGCATAAGCGGTATTTAAATTAGATTAAAAATATTTTCTCCTAAGGATTTTATGTGCTCCATTTCCATTTAATTATTTTATTTGATTGAAATTAATTGAACGAATATATATTACGGACTTTGTGGATATGCTAAATATGTATAGTTTCTATTGATCGGTTTCAAAACAATTGTACGAACTTACACTGTTCAAAAATGATTACAAATTGAAGTAATATAGACAAGAACAAATTTATCAAAAGACTTTCAGATGTAAATTACAGCGTCTTTATCAACACTTTAAATTTGCATGATGTCTCTTTGAAAGGACACCCTATTTTCATGTTTTTTCAGTTTTAACTTCACTCTAAATGCGCAGCAAATTTAGAGATGATTTCTAATTGTTAAAACAAACACTGATGTCTTTTTTTTGTTTGATGAAATAAAAAGGATTTTCTTTCTCTTATATACTATGCTATGGCAGAACATGTCATTGTTATGAAGGACAAAGAGATTTATTTAACATGGTAATTAACTTGACAAAATATTCATGCAAATCGCCGAATCATTAACTTTCCAAAGCGTGTTCACTTGTTGTATTCTGACGATTGTGTTCAATTTTACAGCTGACCCCATTTCATCGCTCCGCCCACAATTCATTGATATTAACTAACATCCGGGTAAAAGACTTCAGATTATCAATTCCGTCGCCCGCATGAAAGACTTCATCAACTTTAAATGTTCCCGAATAAATAAATAGAAAAATTAGTCTGTCATTAGATCCAGAATCAAGAGAAATGGTAACTGAGTTTCATTAGCAAGTCAAAATAGGGTGGGAACGGCGAGTGTTGAACACGGTTCATTTTAATTTAGATTACCGTCATCATCATCACCACAATCTTTATATTGCTATCCTAGCATCATTACAACCGTCTATGTGCATACTATCTAATCTATCTTAATTTATCGAATTAGGGAAGGTTTTGTGTCTAATGCGGAAACCATCAGAAGAAAGTTTTGAATAGGGCGGTGGGGTTATTTTGACTGATTCCCTTTACATTGGTATGTCACTTTTCCTGTGGTGGTTGGAGTATGATAGGATTTTTTAATGAAAGTTTTATACTAATTACAATAATCGATATTAATTCTTGGAAAGCTGAGGAGTTAACAAAAGGTTTTTTTTGAGGTTATTTTTTATATCGGACTCAAACCTGAGAAAAATTGCAATGTGATGTTTTCTCATTGTTTTACTTATTGAGATCGACAATAATAACCTAAGCTAATATCGACATAAATTTTTTGAATATTGATTTAAGTATTTTTGCAAAGTATTGGAAGCCATAATGTTTGTGGCGTTAAAGGGAGTTAAATTCAAGAATGCAGGAATTAATCTACAAGTTCAATGAGAAAAACTGTTTTCGCACTGGTCGTCCTTTAAAAATCATATAATTTTGACTGGTCTTTTCTGGCCAATTGTTCACTTTTTGAATGCTTTTTTGGATAATTTGAATTGTTTATTATAATTAACATAATTGAATTATTTGCACTCTACGAGGTTTTCATTTCAGTTTAACCATCTACTTGAAAGGAATAATCAAAAAATTTAACAGCTTTGCGTTTGCAACGATGCCATCTTCATACACCTTAAATTTGGACCTTATCATCATCGAGTGGTATATGATACCTCCCCAGATTGCAAAAGGTTCAACATGAACTATTCCACCATTGCAAAACGGCCAAAAATGCAATATATCGGTATGCCCTGAGTTTTTCAAGCGCACCTAATCTGACATTCGTTAAAATCATTGCAGAAGATAATTTGGGGGAACAAGATATCGATTGAAGACGATCGTTGTTGCCGTTCAGAAGAGGATGGTTTTGCATTGCGACACCAAAAAAAAACTCCGCTCTTTTCTGAAAACGAAAGAACCATTCTTCGATTCGGAGAATGGACAATTCGCTTTACTCACCAGATCCTGTATCGTCGGTTCGACATATTTTCGGTCTCTTCAGAATGGATCAGAATCTGATCAATAGTTTTACGCTAGTTTTGAAGTGTAAGGTCGAAAAATGTTGTCCGGGAAAAAAATTTGCAGCGATGTGGAAAAATTGGTAGTTCAATATAGAAAAGACAATGAGTCGTATGGTGAAATAGCGAAACTATTGAAGTTAAAACGAAGTTCAGTGCAAACCATAATAAAAAACTTTGAAAACACCGGTTCCATTAAGAAAAAACCACGAACTGGTCGACTGAAAAATTTTCGCGGAGAGACCTCAGTGCTGCAAATTTAGCGGACCATATCGTTACGGTGAGTAAAAAGATTGTCCATCCAAGGACTATTAGGATGGTTTTTGAAACAGAACCCCCCGTAAAAAACTATTAATATCAGTTGAAAACCGACTTCTACATCTAGAATTCGCAAAGGCTCATATTAACAAGGGCATGGATTTTTGGAAGCAAGTCCTTTTTACTGATGAGTCCTAATTTAACATTTTTCGATGTGATGGTCGCGCCATCTGGAGGAAGGACAATAATGCCTTAGATCCCAAAAACAGTCAAGCATGGTGGGGGCAAAGTCATGGTTTGAGGAGCCATAGCAGCGTCTCGAGTCGGAAGATAATCATTTATTGAATCCACCATGGATCGCTTTGTACATAAAAGCCTGCTGGAACAACATTTACAGCCATCCGTGGAGAAGTTGTGCCTTGGAAGGATTTGGATTTTTCAACAAGCTAACGATCCAAAGCACATAGCTCATATTGTTAGGGATTTGTTGTTATATTACGCTCCCAGACAGCTTAATCATCTCTATGTATGTATGGGATTTTCTTGAGCAAAATTCGGAAGTACTCCATAAAAAACAAGGATTCGCTGAAGGCTGCACTCCTAGCAGAATGGGAGAAAATAACGCCAGAGGTAACCAGTAACTTAGTCGCCTCTAGGCCCTGAAGACTGCAAGCAGTACTTGATGCTCAAGGGGACCCAACAAAATACTAAAACAAATAATATTTAGAGAAATTATGCTAACATTTGGACAAACAAATTTACTGTACGTAGACTTTTGTCACGTAATTTTTTTCGTTTTAATGAATTTACTTTAAAGTTTTTTATGAAAAGTTGTTGTTTTGTTTTTAAAAATATATCATTTCGGTAATGAAAAAACTGCATGAATGGTTTTTTGATTAAAGCTTCCTATCACTCAGAAACTCAGTATAAGGTGCTGCATGTAAACTTTTGACCGCCACTGTACATCGGAAATTGGTACGGACATGTATAAATATGTATAAGTAATGTATAAATAACCAAAACGTTGCACACAAATTCAGTGAAAAAACTGTAACGTTTGATTAAATTTTTACTTACTAAGCTTTTAAGAGCTTACCTCTTCCTGGGAAAATTTGGAGACACAATGAGATGAGATTTTCAAATTATCCTTCTACTAAATCTCATTTCATTAAATTCTTAGAATATTTTCTAAATCCCACTTAAACCTGCGTTCGATCTTCGCTTCACAACCACTTATCAAAAGTTTCCTGTTTAACAGGAAATATGTAGATACATGCCAGCAAACGATTATATTACCTGGTTGGGGAACACTACAACTATGTTTCTTGTAAAATTTAATTGAAAAAAAAAATAAGCGAACGAAACTAACGCAAAACCCTGTACATATTATCCGAGCTATCTTATCTAAATAAATGCATATACATATGCGTACTATGCATGGTAAATTTTGATCGTCGTTGCAAAGAGATTTCCTTTTTTATCCTTTCATCAATTCCGTTTGCATCAAACGAATCTACCCGAAATGAAAATAGAACATCGACTTCTGCCATTTTATAAACAGTTAGGGTTGTGCAGCTATTTATAAAGGAAATGCCACAAATGAAGGATTGCTTTGGTATCAACCTTCCTTTACAGCCACATCTGCGGCACATGGAAAAAGGAAATGAATATGACCTCAAAAATGTGATAAAAGGAGTAGGGCGACAATGCGACCCTTCGAAACTTATCGAATAAAAAGTGAAGGAGAGTTGAGTGTTAGCAGTGTAAAATGGCCCAAAATTGTGTATCCTTGTGAGATATTTTATGCTTCAATGAAATGGGTTAAATGTTCTTATGTTTTGGGAGTTTTTTTTTAATTCAACGACCAAGTTACTAGAGATAATTTTAAATTTTTAAGCATTTGGGTACATTGATGATGATAAAACCGTAATTTTGAATTTAGTGTTAAAATACTTTCAGCATTTACTGTTTTCCACGTCCAATTGAATTTCATGAAATTATGGTATTCAATGCCGTGTAGATTTATTGCATTCCTGATTCTGTCAGATAATGAAGGGTGCGAAAATACGCCTATAGAGAAAGTTTGATTTAAAATTTTATCAACCAGCGCCCTTTGGTTGGATTTAGCTGATAATTGAATTTGTAAGAGAAAAGGAAGCAGATATTCAAAAAGATAAATCTTTCTTATGTTTACTTACAAATTGCAGATGCAACTTTATCATTGTGTTGAATTTAATTGTGTCACATTGAAAAAGAAAGAATCTTGTAGTTTCGATTTCAAGTTATATCCCAATCTGTACAGTATGGTTTATTTTGCATTTTTTTCTATTGAAATTATTTCCGGCAAAGCCGCATTTCCGGAAATAGTCCTTTCTCTCTATCGATGGATCATACTCGATTTGCACATATAATTTTAAATAATTCGTACATATTTATTAATGTTGGAGTGATGGTCGTGTAAAATGTCATCGATTAGATACATGCTCAATTATTTTCTTATGTAGAAGCATTGATCCATCATTGATCCAAGGAGCCAATTTTGACCATATGCATAGCTATGACGTTACATCGGGTCAAAACTTTGGGTGGTTAAAAGTTGCATGAAAGAAATTTCTATTAAATCAAAGATTTCGATGTGATTATGGAGATCCGACATTTTTTGGGTCAAAAAATCGATTTTCTTTTATTTATTATTTGTGAAAGCATAACTCTCTTGGTCATTTAGAGCAAACCTCATGTAATTCTGAGAAGAAGAAGTGTGCCAATAAATTTTTTTTGCAGTTAGTGATATGATCAACCTCAAGCGTTTTTGAAAGGAATTCTGATGTACTATACAAGTTTACTCGCCTTTTACACAATGAATTAGTATATACAGTGAAACCTGGTTAAGTGGGACCTGAATAAGTGAGAAACCTCTATTACTGAGAGTTGCAATGAGGTTCCGGTACTTTTTCATCGCTCCTCTGTTAATAGGACTTTTCGAAACTGGTTAAATGAATTTTGAATTCTAAGATTTTATCGGTGTTTACCTCTATACAAACCTCTAAATAAACAATAAACTCTAAATAAACAATACCTCTAAATGAGACAAATTAATCAGATCGGCACAGATTTTGACACGTTTGTTTACAAACAATTGAATTTCTGAAAAATTTCAACTTCTATCAGATTTTGATTGTGGAAAGTGATGACGCGTGATGAACTGTGTAGGGAGAATAATATACCAAAGTCAACCCTTTGTAGAATTATTAAAAACAACGAGAAAATTCGGTCTCAGTGTATTGATGGAAATATACCTCAAACGAATACGATCAGCAGACTATCCTAAAGTTGAAAAGTGTTTCTCTGCATGGATAAAGCAGGTACGGAATAATAACATTCCAATGAACGGTCCAAAGATTAAAGAGAAAGCTCAAGAATTTGCAAGTAAGCTTCATATTGATAATTTTTCTGGCAGTAATGGGTGGTTCGAGGGCTTTAAGAAAAAAAAATTACATTCAAAAATGTTTGTGGTGTGAGCAATTCAGTGAGTAATAACGAATGTAATGAGTGGATTAAAAACCGTGCAGTTTTATTACATAGTTATTCCCCGGATGACGTATTCAACACCGATGAAGCGGGCTTATTCTACAAGTGTCTGCCGGATAAAACATTTATGTTCAAAGGTCAGCCTTGCCATGATGGTGAATTGAGCAAAGATCGGGTCACTATACTTGTGAGTACGAAAATGTCCGGAACTGAAAAACTGCCTTATCTCTTAATTGGAAAATCTAAGAGCCCAAGATGCTTCAAGGGTATTAAAACGTTGCCTGTCAATTATCAAAACAATAAAAAGGCATGGATGACTTCTGATTTATTTCCAGATAGGTTGAAAAAAGTGAACGCCGATATTCGGGCCCAAAAACGAAAAAATCATTATGTTTGTCGACAACTGCACAGCTCACAACAATATGCCCAAATTAGACTATGTTAAATTATTGCACTTACCCGCCAATACCACAAGTAAATTGCAGCCCATGGATCAGGGTATTATCAACAACTTTAAGATTTACTATAGGAAGGAAGTTGTACAGTAGGTTCTTAAATCTATAGAAGAGGATAAAAGCCTAGGAATCAACATCCTCCAGGCCATGAGATTTGCGAGAAAAGCTTGCTTTTCTGTTAGCAAAACCACAATTAGTAATTGCTTCAAAAAAGCTGGATTCAAAGTGACGAATGTATCTGAACTTGAGAGCCTACAAGAGAAGCTAGAGATCTGTGCAGCGTTTCCAGAGTGGGATGGAATATTTACCACATGTAGGAACGACTTAAAGGAGCAGCAGCCGACTTTTCAGGATTTCGTTTCTATGGATGATAATGTACTCATTTCAGAGGAGCTCAATGATGATGACATCGTTGCTAAGTATTTTTCTTTGGACAGAGAAGAAGTAGAAGAAGACTGCGAAGAGACTCCAGTGAAAATTTGAAATCGTGAGGCAGAAGCTTTAGAAACTTTACATAAGTATTTCAAAATGTCAAATATTGATAATTCTAATATTTTTGATCAAATTTATTATATCGAGAAACAGATTTCAGCAACTAGCAATCAAGTGCAAACAACATAACCGATTACTTTATGTCATACATTTTACCGCATTTTATTGTTTTTTTTTCGACGTAATACATTATGGATGTACGCTCATACCAACATTAAATTCATAAAATACGCATTTTTATTAACATTTCCTCCTCTGAAAATCGAATAACGGTACATTTCGACCTCCATAAGCGAGGGCCTCTGTAAATGAGACAAACCTGCTGCTTGATATAAATCTGCTTAATTGGAAAATTGAATTAATGGAAACCCTCAATAATTGGTGCATAATTCTTGGTTCCTTGAGGTCCCAATCAACCAGGTTTCACTGTCATAGAAGTGGTGATTGCACAGCGTAAAATGCACTTAGTTGTCACTCACTTTTGTTGACAAAAGTTGACAAAAGATAATTGACACTCACATTCTCATCATCACATTACACTCACTTTCGAATTCGTGAACCTCCAGGTGGTGGGGGGATAAATATAAATAATAAAAAATAAAATAAAAAAATTAAAAAAATAATAAAAAAAAAAATTAAAACAAAATAATAAAAAAATAATAAATCCGAATAAAAAAAAATTTCCGAATGAAAAAAGGAAAATTGAAGGGAAAAATCTATGTGTATATAGATAAAAAATTAATCATTACTTCCTTCTGGCTTCAGGTCAGGGGTTCCGTCCAAAATTGATGTAAACTGGCAAGACAGACACTCCAATTTCACCTCTGCAAACAAGCCAACAGGCTTAGCAACTGACAAGTTGATCTCTCCGCCCCAATTCACGCAACGACCGATATTTCTCAAGTATTCGTTCACACATTGCACATTTATTATATTCATCAAATTGTTCATACTCCATCATACGACCACTCAATTTCGAATGGAAGAAGATCTAGAGGTTGATGAAATCGATGAAGCTCGAGAGAGGTTTGGCTCATCAGTCTCGCTAGACACCTCTTCAATCCGCTCCGGTGTATGACCAGAGATGGGTTTTGAACTTTTGGCCCTTTTTCTTTTTTGTAAACCCTTAATGTTGATCGGGGCATTTGATAAAAAACAAAACAAAAAAATAATGGGACACGAAAAAAGTTGGAAGAACTGATGAGTCAAAGTTGGAAGAACAGTCCTCGTAAGTTAAAAAAGATCGATATTATTTAAATGATTTAGGATCGATAGTTTATTCGATCGGTACCATAGTAACGGGGAATTCATTCCAAATTCAAACTTTCTCAGAAAATCGTCTCTCCTGAACTGTTGTGTTTTTCACTAGTTAATGTACCTTTTCTCAAAATCTCCTGATCGGTCTGATTTTTTTTCAGTCGTCATGTATCTTCAAATGAAGAACACCTTGAGCCATTTTCCGATACGTTGGTTTAGACCTGAAAGAAGGCAATGTGAAATTTAAAAAAGCGATCAAAACTTTTCTACAATTTCAAAGAAATTTCACAAATTACTGAAACCGAATATCAAAAAAATGGCTCGAAGGAAACTTTATAATACTTTATAAAACTTTATAAAACTTAAAGAAACTTTATAAAACTTAATGTATACAAAGAAATTTAATCGGAAATCGAACATATGTATGCTGAGAAAAGGTACATAGAAAATATTACTTTTCTAGATCCGGATTTTGTCAATGTCAAAACTTTTCTAGTATGAATATCTTTATCAACCATGTATAGAAATGTCCAAAATAGCCTCCCAAACAAAATAAAAACAAAATCATCCAAAAATCTTAAGAACTTTTGAAACAAAGTTAGTTTGAAGTTATGAAAGTCGACTAGGAACGCCCGATCACATCCGATCCCCTTAACAAAGTCTACACAACTAAGCCCAGTGTTGTTCACCCGGTTCCCAGTTCTGATCACATTTGAATGTTAAAATAGTTTACGCGAAATAAGCTAAAATTTAGATCCCTAAAATTAATCGAAAACACAGAAAAACACTTTACAGATGGAGAAGAACTTACTTTGAATATTGATAATTTTCATACCCAATAATGTGATTCAATACACTTTTTTCGAATAAATGGATGATTTTTGTTGTAGAACCTATCATGGATCCCATGATATTATTTTGAAATCGATTCTAGAGCTGTATATATTCTGGAAAAGTAGGGTGATTTGTGATGTTTCACGGCTTTATATCGTTGTACAAAAAAAATTAATTAAATTTTTGTTTGAAAGTTAAATATTGAATAATGTTCCGCAGTATTTCCGGTAGGCTGCAGGCAATGAATTTTCAAAATATTGCATAGTTGAAGACGCAATAGTCCTGAGTTTACTTTTGGATAATTGGACATTTTCTGTAAATTTTTTTATCGTAATTTGGATTTTTTTTGCATTCGACTGGAATTTTATTTCAATCCTATCATGCACAGAGAAGAAAACAATGTAAAAAAATCGGACCGCTGCAAAATTCATATTCAAAAACGTACACCTTTAAAAGGATATAGAAGCTTTTTAGTTTTACTCCAAAAACCAGCAAAAATATTGGCGTTATATAAATAATTAATTTCACTGGTCAACAGTGGTTTTGGTGCCAAGAAGATGTAATATTTTTTTTAATTTAGTATCCTATACTAATTACGCTTATAGCAAAAATATTGATTTTCTACGTGTAGTTTTCTAGATTTTTACTTGAACAGAAAAGAAAATATTTACACCAAAAACTACATTTATTAAATACTTATGTACATAAAAACATTGTCACGCAAATCACGTTGCATCCCCCAGCAGCAGTATGCCATCATATCCTGATCCCATCATTCTTGGTACCTCGCCTTAATAGTTTTTAGGTCTTTGTGGAACCGCTCCCCTTTTTCTTCACTATAGGAACCAAGATTCTCCGGAAACTGATGATGATGACTGTGGGGATAATGCAATTTGATGGACATGTTACATCCTCCAGCATTTTGTTAACAATTTCAGCGTCGTTACTTGACCTGTGATTTCCCAAAAAGTTTTCAGTAACTTCAATAAACGATTTTCACGCAAGTTGTTCTAAAATGGTCATTGAACTTTGGAAATTGGTATAATTTATCAATATTCTTATCTGTGGGCTATCAAAAATACCCGCTTTTATCTTTTGTATGCTTAAACTAAGGAGTTTTCTCATTATATATAGAAAACATTGCCCATTTTTATCGACCCCCTTTGCAAATTGTTTCATTAAACCTAGTTTTATGTGCAAAGGGGGCAATATAAAAATCTTTTCTTACCAAAGGTGGGTTTATTACATTCTGCTTTCCCTCTTCCAACATCTCACGTACAGGCCAATCTCTTCTTGTCTAGTGTTGATGCTTGGTACGACTATCCCACAGACAATAGAAATATGGGTATTTGGTGAATCGACTTTGTCGTCCTAACCAGAAGTTAACCATCTTGAAATCTACACAAATGCTCCATTTGTGTTCGTTATATTTGATTTTATATGAATATTTTGATATTCTTCCTTTAATTTGGTTGAATGAGCAACGGGGACTAAACCATATTGGTTGCCATTGTGCAAAAGAACACACTTAAGGCTTCGTTTAGAGCTGTCCATGAAGAGACGCCATTCATTTGATTAGTATTCTGAAATACCCATTCTGAGAAGGGGCCTTACACAAAAAACAAGATCATTCCCCGATTTAAAAAAAAATGGTAGCAAGTCTTTCTCTCTTGTACGATAGAAAGTCACTTTTGTACCTGATGCCAACAATTTTTGAGGTCATTGAGACAACTTATTCGCGCTGAAGACATGATATCAAAATCGATTTGTTTATAGAAAGGTACTAATAAGACTTAAAACCGTGTATCCGAAAGTACTGATTACAGCAAATTTAAAAAACAGAGGGTAGACCCAAAACTACACGTAGGAAAAAAAAGTAAAAAAATATTTTTAAGTGCTGCCAATGCATACCTAATACAAAACCAATAACGAAATCTCGGCACCAAAAATTTTTTTTTCATTTGTTGACCTGTGTTTTCTTTTAAACAAATACTGTCTGCAATGGGACCACAGTATGTTGAAGGTCCGAAGGCTCGATTTGTTACTTGCGATAAAAGTAGGTTTTCAAAATTAACCTTAAACCAAAGACATCTTTGTGTTCGAAGAACCTACATATTTTTTGATTTAATAAACGTTTTTTCTCTCAACAAATTTGTTTCAAAACATTTCTTAATGCAATTCCTTGAATTTATCAAGCGCATAGTGAACAGAATAAGCTGAAGCGTTGTCTTTGTGAAACAAGATTTTTTATTATTAAATGAGGTCATTTAGATTCGAATTCGTTGTCCAATCGAAACAACAATACACGATAATATTGCTTATTGTTATTAGTATATTGTTATATTGTACTTATGTTGTTGATATTTTTCCATCTTGAAGATAATTAAAAACGGTCTTCGGCCGCTACCTACGGTTTTCGCGAGCCAATTACCATTTCGTCGACCGGCGATTGAACTTAGGCGTGTAGTGATTAATCCATATTTCATCTAATGTCCCAAATGTCAAAAATATTTTTTATTGCGGCGACATAGTTCCAAATTCTGTTCTAAAGGACGAACATCGTCTGCTTTCTAGTCAATTATTAGAAAACCCATCGCGTGCACAACTTTCGCATTTGAAAATATTCATGACTGATTTGACGTTGTTGATCATTTCCGATGATTTTACTGTCTCGTTTTGCCTTTCCGATCGCTAGGGGCATCAATGACGCTCATACGGTCACGATTAAATATGGTGCCATCCTTTTGTTTGAACGGATTTTCCCCATCAAAAACCAATGTTTTATCAAAACACGAAATTCACCTTTTTCTTTGTCCTTAAAAAAATTCAAAGGTTGCACCACTTCGAATGCCACTTCATAATGAGTAAATCAAAAGGTGTGTAATGTTTGCATCGTTGTAAATGCAACGGTCTCAATATTTTACACTTTTTGACTTCCGGCGATGATTGAAATGCAACCAAAAATTTGTTTCGATGCAAATAATTCAAGTTACCATGTATAATTAACAAAAATTTCAGTCAAATTATTTAAAAGAAAATTAAGAATGTGAACGAATGATAGACCGTTGCATTTGCAACGATGCAATCTTCACACACCTTAAATCAAATGGCTTGAAATGTTGACGGTTAAGGTTGGTAGCATGAATTGGACAACGAGCATATGGAATTTCAGTTTGTGTCGCCATCTTTATGTCAGGCCGAATACTTTCTAACAAATGAAGTAAAAACGAACGAATTGAAACATTTAAAAAAAGAATTTTGATAAGATTAAATGTGTTGAAATGATTAGTACGTGCTTGTTCAAAATTAAGGGTTAGAAAGCTGTTAAAACAATCAATTCTGGCATGAGAAAAGTTAGTCAGCGTTAGTGTATTCTCACTTCCGCCAATTTAAGTTTGAGCTTCCATTAGATAATAAATATTCTACCGACAAGCTGCAGGCAAAGTCTACAATTGGACATTGGACATGTGACAGTTTCCATTATCGAAATGCATTAGACCTAAGAACTTATAGGGCAGCCAAAAGTAGCGAACGACCATTAATGCATATTCTGCACTAATTTCCACTTGGTAGTAAAATCAATGAAACGTTAATGTGCTTTTTGAACCAAAAAAATAACTTTAATAATGAATCTTTACGATGCAATGAACTTTCCCATAGATTCAAACGAACTGTGCTTAGAGATTACATAGCATTCATTATAGTATCTCATATGGTCTCTATCATGGTTTAAATATTATCTACGAAGAAAGCATATGGTGCATCAAGTTTATTGTTCCAATTTTCGTAGTTTGATTACGATTGGCCCGAATCGTTTTGGTATTTTCAGGTTGATATTGAACTAACATGCTTTATGAATAAGTTTGTCTTATCAGTGACGCACTGTTCAAAACACTAACAAAGATGTCGTTTGTTACATTCATGTGTTGATTTGCTGTTATTCTGGAAGGCATTTATGATTTCGAGTATCAATGCTTTGTTTATATCATAGTAGAATATTTTTTGTTCATATGTAAACTCTACAAAGGATTGCCATTCGCATTTTAGGGACTTGATGATGAAATCATAAAATGCACGCAAACTGTTGAAACCGACCAAGTCCTTATGTTTAAATTACTCCAGAATCGATTCGGAAATGCCTTGAGATCCAAATCTGTATAGTTATGAGAAGATTTCAGACATCATGACTAATATCAATTAATTAATTACTAATATTAATAAATATAGACTTTATTCGTGCGTATTTCCTATCTAGTAACATCGTTTCGAATATTTCGTATAAAAAATCATGAAAGATAGACGCATATCATCATTGAAAACCTCAATCAAAAACTCCACAGCTTGGAATCAATTTTGCTTATTGTATAATACTCCGCAGATTAAAATCTACACATGAAAAAAAAAAACCTACAAAAATCTTTCATTAAAAGATTGCACGTTTTCCTTCAACTCTGACATTATACATCCTTCAAATCAGCAAAATGGAAATATTTTTTTTAAATTTGCATTGTATTCGATCGATAGACAGATAGAAGCTTACTACCTACGTATCATCAATTTCGGTGAATCCTATATACAATTTTCCCTCCTGACATTTATCTTATAACGTTTATCGCACAAACATCACTCGAAGGACATGGTTAAGTCTACGATTGAATTGATTTCCATATGCTTCATAGAACGACACGTAAACGTATTTATATATATTCGAAACATAGATCGATAGATAGCATTCACTTCGAATTTGTATTCGAAAACGTGAAGGGTGTATCCTTTGGACGTTTTTTTTTTCAAGTTTAGCACGAATTCACACACTTGCATCTTTTGTGCTTGATTAAGAAAGTAAATCAATAAATTACTAATGTTTACAAAGCTTGGATATCAAACCAACTATTTAATATATTAGGGGCGAAAGTCAGACGTTAATTTAAACATTTTCAAACTTACAATCAATAGAAATTTAAGAATATTCATTTGATATAAAAGCATCGAAGACAAATCAAACAATAAATATTTTTAGCTATAGCAAAAGGATATCAAAGATTAGCATAAGGATCCCCTATTGTACTCTCAAATGAGCAACCCCGATCTAGCTGCGCGGTTTACCTACACCTCTTTCGTGATAAATATTGAAACAACCTTTAATGATTAGTATTAGATCACAAGGCAAAACCATGAAAGCTTGATATGAATTTATGATGCGTTAGTCAATATCCTGGAGAAGTATAGAAGCTTCAGACAGAAGGCAGGGATTATATTTATGATCATAATAATTTAAACGAATTATAAATGACAAATCGTGTAAGGTCTTTTGAGATATTTCTAAAACAACTCCCACGTTAAGCATTCATGATATAATCCTTTTAATACTCGTCTAATCGAATTCTGATTGGGATTTTCGATATCGGATCTAATGCCTGCGATAGTCGACGATCTTTGAACTAGTTCCTGATGCCACGTTTGTTTTTTGTGTCTTAGTTAAATATGATTAACACGAGTTGGATCCAAGTGATAAAAAAAAGCTTTTAATTGTTTTTAACTCTCTCAAGTTCAGAATATATTTGAATCGGCTTATAAGCTAGTTCTGCATATTGCCGCGTAACTACTCAAAAACGCTGACAATTCGAAGGGGTGCTCCGAAGGAAAAGGTACAAATATCCCATTAAGCAAAAAAGCGAGCTTTGCTAGATAGAGAGCTTGTAAATTATACAACGTAGGTGAACGGAGACATCCCGATGAATACTAGTGTTACAAAGTATATGTGAGTCATCATTTATGAATGCCAAATTTAAGAGAGCGTTAGTTCTCAATATTTCAATATCAATAAATATTGATATTAAAATCAAAATGGAAATGAAATAGAAAATGGGAGTCAAATACCGTGGGAGTTTTAGGCTGTCCAATCCAATTCTAGTATTAGACTGTTTTCCATTTGCAACAAATGCATTTTTTTTAATGTTCGACAATGTGATCTTAGAAAGTATTAATGATAAATAATTTGTTTAGCAATTCAAGAGTGTGTTAATAAATACCATTTGTTCATAAATCATTTCTGAATAGCATAGTAAATTCAACGCCACATGTATCCTTTTGTATTCAGTACCTTCCTTCAGTTATTTAGTACCTTCAGGTTTAATCAACATCGATTTTTGCTTATGACGGTACATAATGTTTCAATATTCAATATCAATAAGGAAAAGTCTAATTAAGAAAGCTTGAAATAATCTTAGTAGATGGAACAAACAAATACGAATATTGATCAAAACCTAAACATATTGTCCGTATTTGTTGACCGTAACAATTGGCATAACTAAGTAAGCAAATTGAAAGTATTCCTCTCGTCATCTCTGATTAAATCTAAGATAAGGATATGTAGTACAATGGCATGCTGGTTCTGCCCGAATATATGATATAGATATGCGACAGTGCTAGATAAATAAGGAATAGTAAGTTGCTATTAAGGACAAACGACAGAGTTATAGAGTTAAGATTCTGCGGAAATGCTTGAGTTGAACAGTACATCAGACGGCAAATAGTATACGGACCACTGTATGTTCCCTTTGTAAAATTGAAAAGAAAATTCATAATGGAATCGTAATCCTTTTTTAAAACTTAGATTTATCAATTCTACAAGGCTTCTGAGATGTATCAAATTATTCAGTGCAACTTTTCGCACATCATTTTCTAAATTAGAGTCTACAATTTTTCAGACTTTTAGTTAAAATAGTCCAAAAAAAAAGGTGAAAACTTGACTTTTCAGAGGTGTCTGAAGTTTGCATTGCTTCAAACGCAACGCTGTCAAATTTTTTCACGATTCTGTTAAAAGAAAATTGAACCGAAATGAAAAACTAGTCAAGTGCAAATTACAATATGCGATTGAAATCTACAAAAATTTTATGAAAACTTTACCGATGCAAAATTCAGTCACATCATTTTGGTCCAATTTTCAACAACTTTCAAAAATCGATAAAATTCTAGACTGTCGCGTGTGCAATGATGCCAACTTTACGGCTCATAAGCAGCTCCTTCTACATAAATATATTTTTAAATACATTCATATTCATATAGCGCCATATATGACCCCCTTTCAGCTTCCTATGAAAGGTTTTTTGAATTTTTTTTGTCCTCGGAACGCTCCCTCGTTTGTTTTTAATGGTTGCCACCTCAGATTTCTTAGTTAAAACAGCTGCAATATGTTGGTTGTAAAAAGAAGCCTCAACCACCCCGTGATTGTTGACAAATTTGATATCACGTTTTCGGATTTAGATATGAAAAGAATTCGACGGGGTTTAATCTGGTGTCAGCCAGTCAGTCAGTTGTTATGTGTCAGTCACAAAATAATTCCAGCATCAACTTAATTTTTACGATTATTATCTGGATTATCGTATACTCGATTTCTTCAACATTTGCTTGGTAGGAAATCGAAAAATTATTCGGATGTCATATTTTTTGATTGATAGGAAAAAGAGACAAATGAATTATAGGTATTTTTAAAATTTTTTTTTGCTGATAATCTTCATGCATAAGTCTCAAAAATATAACAGACCTTAACAGAACACACAATAATATTAGCTTCAGAATTGAGGAATAGAAAGGAGAGCTTCTCTTTCTGGACACTTCATTTTCGAGAGCTTATGACAGCCTTAGCATCGAAGTTTCTACGGGTTGGGTATCAACACATACATAGAGCAAGACTCCAAACTCTTCGTACCGCCAGTAGCAAATTTATTTATCATCACATCGGGCAATGATGAACTGTATGCTAAAAACACAACTAAGCGAGGCTGGAGCAAATTCGGTGTATTCTGCAGACGGCCAGATAAAAGGGTTCCAACCCATCAAAAATAAGGAGTCAAGAGGAAAAATTTGAAAATGCGAAGGGATGAAGAAACTAATCCATCTAAGCCAAAAATCGACTTTGTTAAGTACCAATTAAAAATCCACAGTCCACAGGTCGGCTGTCACAAATCCTGAAATCTACACAGGACATGTGACAGCCGCATGAAAGATCGAGACTCTACTGGTCTTAATGCTCGATATGTCAAGAAGTCTATATCGGACAAACAAGACGACTAATCAATACTGGAATATGGAAGCATCAAAGTGAGGCAGCAACAGCAAAAAGGACAAGAGAGCTGAACAATATTAGATCAGCCAATTTAGCCTCAACCGATTTCGCGAAGATGAACTCTATCACAAAAAATTATGGCTTTTACTGCCTTAGATTTTTAAAGCTATTGACTTGTATCACGGTAAAGATTTTGAAATTTTTTAAAAGAATAGCGTGATTTGTTTTCGGAATATTGTACTGAAGTAAACTAAGTTCCATTTTTGAACTCGAATGGAAATAATTGTCTAAAGTTTGCATCGTTGCAAAAACAATCATCTTCAACTTCTTCAGTTTTTGAATGTTTTTTTTTTTTGTTGGATAAATTGACGTAAAATTTTGGTAAATTCAAATTTGAATATGTTGCACTTTGCCAGGTTTTCATTTCAGTTTAGCCATCTACTAAACAGAAATACTGAAATAATTTAACAGAGTATGCAACCTTCTGACACATAACGAAACATACCTAGCATTTCATTGACGATTTTCATTAAATTGCTATCGTGCGATTGGCAAACATGAAAATTTCCAGTAAGAACCTCAAAAAGTTTTGAATAAACCGAAAACAGAATCTTTTTCGAGCAATAAGCTCTACAGTTCGTAATTGGCAGTTGAATTTATCAATTAGCCAAAAGCAAATCAAAGAGTTTAGAATTTGCATTGAGATATGATTCGTGCTGGACGTTGAATGATGAATAAATTTCAGCTGAACTTTCACGTGCCACACTGTACATCAACCACTTAAGCGTGAAGGATTCAGGGAGTCAAGATAGTTGAACTATTTTAACTCAATTTCCTTATGCCACTTGTTTCCGCGAGCACCAGCCATACCGGCTGTCCGTGGGGAGTAAACACTTTCTAGGGGCGTTTTATCCATGCGAAAAAATGCACACTCGTCTCGCTGGCGCCGTTTATCATGAAAAGTTTTGTACGCTGGGAATTTCAACCATTCACCTTGTCTTTCGCTTTCACAATTTATACCCTCTATCACAGACAGGCTCTTCAGCTCACCAGTTTACAGGGTTCAACATCGTTTACTCCAGGCTTCAATTAGCAATTTGAATAATTAGCCGGCTACATTCACGACTCCTTCTCTCTTGATATTTCATCCGTCTGAACTATCCTTTTTTCCGGGCGAATTCGTACATTGCTTCCTGTGTATCTATTTATCTGTATGCCATGTCAGTAGCGTATCGCGGATTAAGGCCTCGATGCCTTTAAATTCATGGAAATGTCGAAAATGACAAATATACATAGTATGGTGATGAAAATCGCTGTGGGTGTTGCTGTTTCGTTTTAAATGTTTTTAATTTCTGCCTCTGCAAGGACATTCAGTTGAATGGAGTTGTGAATACAAAAGCTTATTTCAGAATCGTTAACTTGGGTGGAAGCAAATTGCGAAAGAAATTGTTAATCAATTATTTTCGAATCATATTTAGTTAGGGCGGGAGGGCGAAATTCCGATAATTTATAACTTTAATTGCACGTTCATCGTCATCTTCAAATAGAATATTTCTAATCTAATGATGTGTAAGTTTTTAATACACATAACAAGATACGGCCGCAGAAAAATCGGTTTTTAACCTTTAATTATTCAAACTGAAAGTATGGTTTAACTCGAATCACAACCTTCATCGGGAATTCAGAAAATAATTAATATTTTCCATATTTATTCTTGGAGATGTATATTTACTAAGTGGTACGGATGCCCCTCAGCAAATAAACTATCGATTTTTGCAATAACACAATTAAATGTTGGGAGGAGATCGCGAATTGTGGGCGGAATTGATCTATATGAATAATATGTTACGTATGTTGCATAAAAGTATTTTCAGATAAATAGAATTATCTATCGCTCAGGGTTTCTCTATCGATAAAGTACCGAAAGGGTTTCACGTTTGTCATCCTAGAATTTATTTCTTCGAATAACTGGTGCGCAATATGGTGCGGCGGGCCTAGTTGCTGGAAGCAAATATTAACAAAAAAAAAATGAATTTTTATGGCGAAAATATCTTTTAATATACTCAAATTCGACTGAGATATATTAGTCAATATTATTGGTACATTGCATAAATAAAGTGCCGGCCGTATCAACCAGCACTATCCGAAATGATTAATAAATTCCAAAAACTTAAACTGAAGCTATAATTGAAAAGATAAGACTAAGGCAATCTGTTTAAGGTTTAACAAGGTATTCTTCGTATCTTTCATGTAAGCAATTTTTGCAATTTGATACACATTCTCTGGTTTATAACTTCAATGTTGTTTCTGTGATTCAATGAATTTGGTCGACTAGCTTCCTCTGTTATCAATAAACGAACGATCCGATGGATAAATAATAGCATGGAAAAATAATCATTCGAAACGAATGTATGTACGTTTGCCAGTTTTTCAATGCGTTATTGACAACTTTAGTATCAGAAATAATGAGAGAATAGCTTACTAGGAAATCTACGTCTGTTGCATCAATGTCATGTCGAGGTTTGAGAACGTTTTGAGAGAATTGGAAACCACAAGACTGGAGAATATCAGTAGCAGTTTGAAAAATTTTTTTATTATGTATGAGTACTTGAATTAATAAATTGAACTCTGTATATCAAATATTCTATGTTCACATGGCTTTCGTATCGATTTCATGTGAAGAGAAGATTTGTTTGATTTTACGTTGTTGTTTTTATTAGTCGCTTTAAATTTTATTGACAGACGCAAATCAATTTAAAATTGCGAAGAAACTCTCTCATTTTCGAATCTATAGTGAGCTTTTAATTAAAAAAAAAACGTTGAATTTCCAAAACATGGAAAACCGGATGCAAGTACCTACGAGAATAAAAAGGACGATACTCGATTTCTTTGCTTAATCAGGCAGAAACTGAGGAAGCCGGCAAGTAGCAAAAACCAATAAAAAATATGAATTTAAAACATTTATTATCTTTTATATATTATTTAAGATGAATATTAGAAATAATTATCGGTCCAAATTTACAGGCATAAATCATCACCATCTATTTTTCTCGTAGGACTACTGCAATCACTAAACAACAAAAGACATTTTAAACATTTTATCGGTTTTATTTCTGTGCAATTTAACATGTACTCCGAGTTCATCTAGTTCCGCGTTTCATCAGTTAAGACAATGTGGTGATATTGAAATAATGAAATTAATCAACGTCAAAAATAACTTTAGATCCTGAAATAAAATTTTTTGACTAACAATACAAAATCCAGCTCGTGATTAGTCACATTTTGATTATTAATAAAAATCTTAGATTTGTTTGATAGATGTTAGAATTATGATTACAAGACTCTCGTGGCTTGTAAGACAAGTAACTACAGTGGTGAACAAAATTATGGGCACACTCAAAACAGTCTAGTCAAGCTAGTTGTGTGACTTGACTTGTCAAGCTTTTGTGCGGCAGAATACATAAAACGGGGAAGTCCTCTGATGTGACATGATATTTTCGTGCACGCAAGCTTCTTTTGGCCGACAGCGAAACGAAACCAGTGAAGCAGAAAGAAAAGTAATTTTACAACGGCTAAAATCATGGAGATCATGGGAAGAAATCGGAGACTATTCGGAGTGTTATTAAACGTTTCAACAGTGAAAGTTTAAAAAGTCGTACACAAAAAAGCAGACTCCGTAAGCTGAGTGCAAGAGACAGCATAGGAAAGGACAGCAAAGGACAGCATAGCACAGTGGCGGAGGACATGGTATAGGTGGGACTGCATGGCTACAACTGGAGAAGGTGTACTACTCTTCTTAGAAAAAACCATGGACAAAACAGTTTACCTAAATATTTTGAAAAATAATTTGTATAAGTTGGGTTGGGAAGCAGTTCCTATTTTCAGCACGAAAACAACACCAAACATATTGCTGTTGACGTGGGTTGTTAAATATTTTAGAATTAAATATTTTATATTTACTTACTTTCATTTGGTTATTTCTATTTATTTATTTATGTTGTCTAATATTAAAGAGGAAGCTCTTTCTGTGTTGGTGTGTTGTATGTGACATAGAAGGATCAGGGCTTAAATAATGTCATATAACCTCCTCGCCCGCGCGGTGATTCGTTTAAAAGTAACTTTCTTCGGCCGCCATTATGCGGCCTTTGTATTCTCAAATAACCCTGTCTATTATATTAGGAATAAGGTTATCCTTTTTTTTATCGTTGCAGGTGCGAACTATCGGTTGCGAAAATTATATCATTATTAATTATTTTTTATATTAAAAATACATCACATGTTTTATGGCTATTTTACAACATTCCCCACATCTTGGCATATCCCTCAGAATCACCCGACCTTAATCCGATCGAGAATTTGTGAGAAGAATTGCAAAGACGTATTAAATTTCATCTAAAAATCAACTCAAAGCAGTTGTTTCAGAGTAAATTAGGAAATAATAATAGAAGTAAAAATATAAATAAAAAATTATGAATAAATATGAATATATATTAATATAGAATACAAATAAAAAATTATAAAAAAAAACCTTTATTATCGATGAAACGAAGGAATTAAGCACAGACAAAGTGATTTATGCAAGAAATGCAATTGAGTAAGTCAACAATAGCTAACAATATGGTAACATCGTGAAACGGGATCGAGAACAGGACTTTGGATTCCAAGAAATTAACGGAGTCCAAACATGGTCAAGGCTGGATTAAGGACTTGTACAAAGGCGGTCCGATGAATACTTAGCTCCACGGTACCACTGTCCGAAGAGAACGCAAGAGATTCTCCTTTTTTTAAATATCAGACGAATCGGACTCGTATTTTTTTTATACTGCTGAAAGGAGGTGTGTTCGTGCATTTCAGAAAAATGGAGAAAGAGCAATATCGGTTGGTGATTTGATTCTTGTTTTTGGAAGGGAAATAACGAAATTATAGAGCGCTTTTATGCTGTGTATCATGACTCTGCTCCTGTTATGCCGATTGTAAAAACCCGTTCATGAATTTAAACATGATCGCTGTCGGCTTTTGACGAGCCACGCCCAGATGCCCCGAAACGGCTACCATAGAGGATAATATGTCAAAAATTTACGATCTTGTATTTCCAGACTGCTGAGACCGCATGGGTTATATTCTGTTAGAAACATTAGAATGAGAAAGCAATGGTGCAGTTTGTGTCGCGTTTGGTTAATCCGGACAACTAGCGAAACTGTGAGACCACTTCAGAGTAGTGTTTGTAGCTGCTAAAGTGCAAACCAGAGAAGTTTCTGCGTAATTTCGTGACTGCCGACAATATCTGGGTCCACTGGTATACATCACATGCCCTGATGAGACCAAGAAACAGTCGAAAAAGTGGTCTTCCCTCCGTGAATGTGCTCCGAAGCAGGCGGAGACTGCTTTATCGGCCGGAAAGATGATGGCCTCCGTTTTCTGGGATTTACAAGGTGTAACTTGCTTCGATCACCTACCTCGAGAACGACAAAACGGTCACAGGGCCAAACTATGCCAAATTATTTGGCCGATTCGATGCCGAACTGCAGAAAAAAATGCGTCATTTGGCGAAGAAATTGCTCTTCCACTATGACGACGCACTGGCTCACACCTCTGCCACGGCCGAACTGGTGTCCCACCCCTGTATCCTTGAGATTTCGCCTCTTACGATTTTTTCTTGTCTCCAAACTTGAAAAATTCAGTCACGGGGCAGAAATTTGATTCGAATGTGGAAGTCTTCGTTACTACGAAGGCCTACTTTGCAGACCTTGAAAATGTTTTTTTTTTCAGACAAATCAAAGAAGTTGAAACGAATAAAGCGAGGTCAAGTGTATCGATTAGAAGAGACTATTTTGACTTTTCCAAAATATTCACTTTTCTTTTGTAGTCTAATTACTAATCGGACCGCCCTCGTAAAATTGATTTTGGAAACGGCAAAATCCGAAAGTCATTCTAAGAGGTGCTGTGTTAAAATCGAAAGTGAAATGGTTCATAGAAATCTTGAAGACGCTTGGAAGAGATGTCTGCAGTTTGCATCGATGCAAATGCAACGGTCTTAATATTTTTACTATATTGTTTTTTTTTGATACCTTGAATGGAAGTTTGCCATATCTTTCGTAATGTTGACTACTGACGCCCCACTTCTTTCTCAAATGTTGTTCATGTTTGTCAAATCGTAGACAAACTTCAAAAAATGACACAATTCGAGACTGTTGCGATTGCAACGGTGCAAACTTCAAACGCCTCTTGGAAGTGGAATACCTTGAATTTAATTGAATTTAAACTGCTCAATAGTATTGTTTTTGGATAATTAATCGAAGAAGAATGTAGTTGGTTACGCTTAAGGTAAATTGTTGAGGTTGCGACATTTTCAACGCAGGTGGATTGAATGGAAAGTTTTCAACAGAGCTTCAAAGATAGGAATCTACTCATGGACCATCGACCACAGTCTGAGTGACGGTTGATATTTGTGTGAAGGATCTTATAAACATCGAACAGGCAACCGAAGAGCAAATTTTGTCAAGTGTGAGGAAGACGGTGAAGATCTCGAATATTATCGAATATCTCGAGAATATTATAATAAGATACATTCAGTTCGGCTAATTATCGATGTAATTCAAAAGATAGATTCGCGATTTCTCGCAACTTCGAAACACATCAATCGACGTTTTTCATATTTTTGCGCGAATTAAGTCGCACACAAATGAATCATATCTGACTTCTAGAAAAAAGGAGTCGACAATTTCCAATTTTTTTCTTAATATACATACTTGCATTATGTAAATGCGTATGAATATTAATATGACTTTGTTTGAAATTATCTTTTGATTTCGTAATAGCTCTTTTATTTTTGGATCTTTTGATGAAATACCACAAACGAATATCAATTACGAATGTTATATGTATTTCCCTTATAGGTTCCTTTGATAACGAATCCAATCTGCCGGTCCCCTGAGGTTCGTTATGTGCGGACTCTGATGTATCCAAATATAGCAAGTTCGGTAAGATTTCTTAAATAAGAGTGTATCAAGGAGTATGTTAACACTATTATGGAAGACTGAACGTAAGCACAGATGACAGCGGTTATGATGTCTATCATTATTTCTCTGTATTTTTTCATAACCTTTTACGGGAGCTACACTTGCGTTGAGGATACTGACCGCATTTCATTGCGAAAGTGAACTGTCAAGTGGCAGGGTATAGCATATATATCGTAAGTACAGACACAAGAATGCTTGATAAGAATATTATAATGGTGATATAAATTAAATGCTCGTATAAAATACAATGAAAGATCCCTCAAAATGGAAGTGAAGAGGCAAAAATTTTCACAATAAATACGATGGACTTCTAAGAAGCTGTGAGCTGTTACCCATAAACACCACAGCATTATCAGAATATGATTATTGTAATTTATTCGAACGTTGTCGTTCTGTTTGTAACTTCGGGACTATTATTTCAGAAAATCAAAAGGCAAAATCTAAGGCTCAACTAGGGTTGACACTCCCGAGTAGTATGGCGTAGAAAGAGAAACCAATATCACAACTGTCAAACACAGTGAATTCATGCATAGTACAGAACGTGAAATTTAAACAACGCCAATTTGTGGAGATACTTGCTAGGTTTATAACTTTGACCGTATTGAAAGCGTGAATTTAGTCACCTGTGCTATTTACATTTCGTTGGTAAAGGATGCAAATTTTAAAAGAGTAGTATGTATTGATGAGTATCTTCTCGAATCTCCGTTTTCAAGTTGTATACGTTTATTAAAACGTGATATTATCAGGATTTCTTTCTTAAATTGACAAGCCGATTTTGTTTGAAAATAGAAATGCATCTGGGGGACAGCATCTTCTAAATGGATGGTTGTTACGCTATGACAAAACAATTGACAAACGAATATAGCATTGTCAAACAAGGAGAAGATAATTTGATTTCGATACAAAATACAGGGGTTAATTGTTTGCGATGAGCGGGTTATTATTTTTATTGATTATTTTCAGACGGAAGATATATGCAAACTTCTTGTATTTATCGTTGAAATGCTGATTTTTTGTTTTGAGTGTTGGCCATAGTGCATGTCTTTTATGATTTTTTCTCTCACATATGTAATTTTTTTTAAATAATCATAACCTGTATGCTGTATTTTCGTGAAAATCAACGATTAACATAAACATTAACTGTGTGAATTAGGGAAGCTTATGCCTGACAAACTGGACGCCATTTGAACTAGTTCTGTACATTATAATGCTGTCAATGTCCGAAGAAATTTGATGTCATTATGACGTTAAGAACCGGTTCAAACAGTGTCGCCTTTGCGAGGCATAAGGTGTTAACTCATTTCATTATGTTAACAATGGACGCTAAGGTGCTTCCATGGCAGGACATCGAATTCCATGTAGTGATTTACCTAAACATCAAAAGTTGAAGGAAGGCAGTAATATTATACTGGTAGCAATTTATATTTCTTTTATTTTTAGGGATTTATGAAGCATGATAAAGTTGTGGACTCTTCAATAGAAAAAGAAAACCCGGTTAATAATTCTTAATAAATAAGTTGATTGTATTTCCGTCATTTCTAATAAACATTATTTTACAAAAAAGAAAAAAAACTCGTAATACGCGGTATTCAATTTAAAATTGAAGAGTCCGATTTTTAATAATTTGGTTTTCTTGCATATTTTGAGCCATGTCTTAAATAAATTTGTTGCATCCACTTTAAGTAATCATTCATGTAAAATGGATATTTCTTCAATGTCACTTTATCTCTGCCAAGCAACTCAAATATCTTCAGTGATGCTTCCCACTTATGAGGCAGAATAAAAATTAAAAATATATATAAACGTATGTATAAATATGTGTTTGAGCGGATTCAACATACTGAACGAAGTGCTATTCGTTCACCATATACGGTGACGGTACACAGGTTGCGTTTAAAACGTGACTGGATTATAAACAAGCTGGACCGACATATGTGTACCTATACACGATAAGGTTTTGAATATGAATATCATATTGATGAAAATCCATACGAGCATTCCTTTTCAATTATACCGAATCCACAACTATACGTATGCGTTGAAACAGCTGAATTTCAAATGGATGCTTGCACTGGCATTGCGCCCAATGCATTTGCGTTCACAATGTATTCCTTGGTTGACATGTGGATGTGCCATAAACGAAACGAAGAGTGAAAGTTTAAAATTGTCTCGTATGGTCGTGAAAAGATATGCGTAAAATTTATTACATTAGATGGGCAATATGATATGATTTATTATTTTTTCCTTATTTCGTAAAGATAGGCTTGTGATTGATGATTTATGATATCGCGAGGAATACCAATTAGTGATATACCTCTAGACCTTTACCTCTGTACCTTCAAAATATTTTGAAACAGATACATCGTGTCCTTTTTGCCAATAAAAATTCTCAACTATGCAAAATTACAACTTGGTAAAATATAACATGGATGAAAACATTCGATTTGCGAAATGTTTTTGAAATTATCCTTCGTTTGTCGCATTTAAAGCGATTATATCAATACGTTAGCCTGTGAGCGATACACTGACAAATTATTAACCTTATGCATAAACATTAATTATATACGTGATTTCTTGAAAGCCCGAAAAGAGCTTGTCTGAAAAGATTAAGCTGCATTTAGCTCAAAAAACAGTGACATTGAGAAAGATAGCATTCACGAGGATTGATCGAAAAGTTTCCGGAACGAGCAACATATTGCGCACTTATCAAAAAAGTGGTTTTGCTGTTTGGCAACACCAGCTCATTTCGTAAAGCTGTCAAATTTTCTGACAGATGCTTCGTAGTTTTTGTTTATCACGGAATTTGGACATTATTGCATGAATGGATAAAATCAGACCCAGCAGTTGTCGAAACAGTGGACTTTTCCACGTGAATCTGCTCCAAAGAGGGCAGATACAGTATTAATAGCCGGGAAGATATGGCTACAGTTTTTTTGAAATTAGCATAATCTGATCCACAGCGACTTTTTGCAGAAGGGAAGAATGACCAAGCAGCAATACAACACTCATTTATTGATGCCATATTCAAGGTGCTAAGGCCTCGTTTGCAGCGACGACTTCCACCGCGACAATATTCGGCCCATTTTTCCCGAATCACCTGGGCTAAATTAGTTGAATAGGTAGTGGCCCAATGCCCGTACCTTCTAGACCTGGTCCCCTGAGACTTCTTTTTGTTCACAAACATAAAGGCCTGACAGAGGGGCTCGTGTTGCACTTCAAAAAGAAGTCATCGCATAATGCATAGATACAAAAGAATGCATAGTTACAGATTCCCGCAAATCGTGTTGATTCAAGGGGTTAAAAATAGGACCGCTGAAAAAAAGGACCGTTAAAAAAGAGGACCACTGGGAAAAGTGTATTAACTGTTCGACTGCTGCGTATTCTGGTTCATTTCAGATAATCTTCAATCTACCGTCGTAAAAGTGTTCATTTTTTCGATTGAATTGAAATTTGACGTATAGGAACTTCATTGAACTACAAAATGAGACCGCAATCACGATGCCTACATAAATTACGTGATGCAGGTTGATGCAGAGGTGTGCACTTAGGGTCGCTAGACGATCAGATGATCTATCATCTAGATCACCTCATGATAACGTCGATGTCAGATATCCTCACCCCTAGATTAGCTAAGCGATTTTGAATAATGTTCGTTTTTTCAGCTATTCGCGCCGTCAGAAATAATGACACGAAGGAACAACGACTTGCTGAGAAATTATTGGGAGTGTCGATAAATAATGTCGATTTAGATAACAGATGGCGCAACTTTTACATATAGTTTGTGTTTATAATAACTTATATGGTATTTTGGGGGGTAAATATCTGTCATTTATTTCACTTAGTCATTGAACGAAATAGCTTAAACAACAAAGTTTTTTTTGCTTCGAAAATGCAAAAAAAGGTGTTTTAAGTTTGATCGATTGTTGTTAGAAGATGGTTGATGGATGATGGATGGTTGGTAGATTTATCGATTGTTGGTAGAAGCTTAGGATGAACATGCTTCAACTCAAAAAACTTGTGAACGATGATTGGCACGCTTTCGAAGTGGCGATTTTGATTGGAAGACCCCGTACTCTCCAGACATTGCTACTTCTGACTAACATTTGTTCCGAAAGATGCAGATCAGTTTGGCCGATGAATGGGTTGCCTCGAAAAATGAGGACATCTTCAAACGTGGAATCTACAAACTTCCCTAAAGATGGGAGGTCATAGCTAACAAAGGGCAATATAATGGTTAATGTACTCATTCATTTAGTTATTAGAATAAATTATTTTTTCAAGCCAGAAAATCGACATTATTAACTGACACTCCCAATATGCGTATTCAAGTGACATGTTGTTGAGGACGCGTTTCGGCTCTATGCAGCCACCTTTAGCTCGTGATGATGGCGATGTGCATTTTTTATAATGTTGTTTATTTTTATGTATAAGTCAGTGCGGAAAGACGGGTGGGGTTAGTTACCCTTTAATGAGGGGTATTATGTTTGGGTCTTTTCGGGTTTGTGTGATTATCATTGTCCGGTTCGTCACGTTTCCTTTGTTTTGATAAGGATTGGGTCGAGCATTGAGAATATTGTGTCTGAGTTCGCCACTAGTTGTTCTTTGATTATTTTTCCGTGTGTTTATGGTTTTCTAGTTTTGCTAATATGTCTAGCTGTGGTGCTTTCTTTTGTTTGTTAAAAGCGTCATTGAATTTTCCATTGTATCGGGTTCGTGCGTGTGATTCTGTTGGTGTGTTGCGTAGTTAGAGGCTGTTTTATTGTTTTTAAACAAACGCAGATGTTCCTCGTATCTGCTTGATAGTTTTCGTGTCATTTTTCTTGTGTGTACCATGTCGCAGTCCCTGCATGTCAGTTTGTAGTTGAAATATGCCAGACATGTACTTAGTGGGCAACTTATAATTACTGTTGAGGTTAACATAAAACCATGTTCTATTTTTAGTATTAAGTGCTGTTGTTAATTCAAAAGTATGCCTGAAAAGTTTATGATTATTCTTTGTAACTAAAAATCCCATGAATTATCCTAGCCTTACAAGAAACTGATCAAGATTGTATTCAATTTTATTATTAAAAATCATTTCTTTTGGTCTATATTTTTTGAGATCAATTAATTCCATGGAAAACCACAAATACATTTACATCTATAGTTTTCGGGAGTTGTGAAGTTGCAAACGCAATGGTCTCGATTATTTTTCTTTTCACTTTTTGACATTCGTCGATGATTGGACTTGAGCGAAATACCAGTCAAGCGTAAATGCTTCCAAAGAGCAAAATTATTTTATAATAAATTCAATTCAATTATTCGGAAAAAATTGAAAAGTGAAAAAATTCAGGAAAACAAAAAAAAAACTTTAAGTAACAATTTTAATTTAAAAATACAAGAAATAATCCTAATTACAATTTTTGTTCCACATTATCAAACAAACAAAAATATTCAGCTGATTTACGGGTTTCCTTAAATTTAAAAAAATCAAGGACATTTCTCTACTTTCGTATGTTCAGGGAATATTGAGCTTTTAAATCAAAAGTATGGTAAGAAGCGAAACCGTAAAATATCTTTCCACTTCTTCATTTGCATCTGTGGTTTTCAATTCAACCCCCCACCCTCATCTTTCTTTTCATTCACCATTTCTCTAATTCTTATCCGTCAAATTCATCACAAAAACAAAAACATCTCTGCATAGTAACATAACAGTTTCGAATTTTTTTCTTTCAAATTTATACCTCATTAAATAAGTCCTTCGGGGAATACTACTCTGGTTTGTTCGCATCTAGATACGAACGCTTTAATCTTCACTTCAATTAAAAAAAAAGTCTAAAATTTACCATTAAAATAATTACAATTGGGGTTTGGCATGGGTGCAAACCATCATTTCTGCACTGGAATTGTGCTACTTAGTTTTGCCATCTTTATTACGACATTTGTGAGACCTGCTTTCGATTCATGTGTCTGGAGAATCAAGTCAAGTCCACGGAAAATGTTCCTCTTGAAGTTCTGTTCTTGTTTTACATATTCTTTGCATTTTTCCTTTTTCCAAGTTGGTTTTTACGCCATTCTCCTTACAGTGAAATAACAGTGGTACCAGGATGGAAACCATAAAGTTTGCTTTTAAGGAATTCATCACAAAGAAAAGCAGGGACGAAAGGATCTAAGCATTGTTAGTAGTGCTAGCGATGACTATTCAATACTGTGTTACACTCCTAGATAGTTCCTTTGCCTGCTTGTGCAGTGGGTAGGGACATACGTACATTGCGACAAAACAAGCCGGCGAAGGTGAATGTGGAACTCCTGAATATGGATAAAGTGGTATTCTGCTTTAACCCCAAATCGGAGCTTGCTATGGACAGTGTAAGTTGGAGTCAGGTTTGTGAAATTTGTAACGTGCCAAACGCAACGACCTCATTTTTTTACCTTTTGAATTATGTAAGATAATTGGATTGAGTTTTGAGTTTTACACTCTGTTAGTTTTCATTTCACTCCAGTCAATATACAAAAAATCAAAATTTAGGAGAGCCAATACGTGTACCAATTCGTTGGAGTGAATCAATTGGTTTTCGCATGTAAAAAAGGATTTTTTAATGCACTCTTCCCTTGATAATTCATGAGTACCAATTTAGTGGAAATATGAAAATTTTTAAGTGTAATATCAAAAGGGTTAAGAAATTTACAAAACGAGTCCCCACAGGAACCACTAAGGCTAGTCTATTCAGGTAACAACAAGCTGATATATGAAAATATAGTCTGGAGCGTTTGATGTTTTCAGCGAATTATTGCGTTCACAGGCTAGACTGCAACGGAAGCATGTCCTCGTCTTGGTTTTAGACATAGTCACTACCGACATGATGGTGCCAACTCATATGCATGTATATTTTATCCTGGTGCTCTAAGATAAAGGGATTCATATTGCCGCAGGCACACTATGAGGACAGAATGCGAGTTTGTTTCTAAGCCTTTCTTGTATCATAATTCTTGATACTTATCACTTACACGCGCCCGCATGTGTCCTGAACAAAAACAAGAAAACATTGAGGATCAAGCGAGAGCTATAGCAAATAATACGCGCTAAGTGCATGATAATGTTCAAAACTTTCCCTTTATCTCCATATGAAATTTTTGAAGCAGGCTCTTAATGCTATCTATGTATTGGTAGTATCATTGGTTGTTTTTTATTTAAATGACGGTAACACTTGCTCCTTAGTCTTATAAACTCACATGTTTTCAGTGTAAATATTTAAGTGTAAAAAAAGGTGTTCACTTTAATCTTGAGTTCTTTGCAATTATTTTCTCCCTGCAGTATGAGTACTATTTCTTTGTACGTATAAGCGACGTATGTGATAAAAAATTATTTTTCGTTGCACATTTCTCCTTCTCCATCAGACGATTTCCAGGGAAGTTTGACAACAGAACCTGGTTGCATCGCAGACACTTATGGCAATGACATGGTATAAATCGATGGCCAGACTACACATGCCTTATGGAATGTAAATACCAAGTGTAAATTGAAGATGATTTGGTTGTACCATTTGCAAATAGGATTTCACAAACAATTGTATCTGATTCTATAGTTTTGTGACAAAGGAGTGAGTTTTGCATGAATGAATACATTTGATATTATTTGTGGGTAGTTGACATTTCCAATCATTTTATTCCTTATTCCAAAGTTCTATTACTTTCAAGGATATTGCGGTGTTTTCAATAATTGGAATTGAGAAGAGCTAGGACGTTCAACTTTATTTGCGATAAGGAAGACAATAAACTCAATTTTTGTAGATGATTAGACGATGGACTTCTGCGACGATGTCACATTTGTAAATTGAAATAAGTTACGTTTACGTAGTTGAGAACGAAGTACTGCATACAAATATGAATGTAATAAACGTTATGACTGCTTTCATCATCCTTTAAGTTTCATTGTGTGACGCCTATGTTACATCTGTGCTTATTTGGAGCAAACTGCTTTTATATAGGCTTAAAGTTTGAATGTATTTCACTTTTTCAATTTTTTAGGATAATTGGAGTGACGTTTAGTAATTTTTCTATCGTAATTAGGAGTATCTTGCGAGACCATTGCGTTTGTAACGATGCGAACCTTTGTATATTAGGGAAATTCATCGAAAAAAAACTCTAAAACCATAGTGCTGCTGTTTGTAACAGCTCGGCTAGTGTCAGTTGTATTTCGTCTAGAACTATCTACATATTCTAGATGACAGATAAGAGTGTTCAGCACAAAACAGCATATGATATTCTTGAATATTTTCAGACGCCTTTTTGCTGAGACAGGGTGGTATTCTCGTCGGGAATATTTTGGAAATTTATGGTTCTTGATTACTGCATCCACGAAATCCTACAGATTAGATAAATGAAATAAGGTCGAATCAACAAGCCCTGCGAGAATTCTAGATAAGGTGCACGTAATGTCAAATATGTCTTTACTAGTAAACATCGTGATTGATAAGACGATTGATTTTCAAAAACATTCATATTTACCTTTATCGTTAACTAGATCAATCATTTTTGCTTGTTCTGTCCGGATGATGTGCTTGTTAGAGTACTCACCTTCTGTACAACAGGCACTAGGTTCGAATCCAACTGGTGGCCGTTATGTTTGAATTCAGCCACATAGCTGTAATTTGTAGCTTCAGTGAAATTATTATGGTCTAAAGTGATTCTGACCAGATCGCTTCTAATATACTTTTGGTCTAGAAATGAGGAGCCAAGTTCTGTAGTGAACTGTTGTGCCTCAGAAACAATCTTTGTTTCTTTAGAGAAAAATGGATGAATTGAGTTTGAACAGTGAATAAAACTTAATATTTAAAAGACTTGAAACAGAAACGAGTCTAAACTAAGTTAGATGAAGTTCAGAATACACAATACAATACAGTATTGATACAATACTAACGACTACTTAGATACAGATAAAGGAGTTCAGACGTAGTTCTACATTGACAATTGATCCATGAGGTTTGGGATGATTAGCTAAATAATGATTATTAAAATCCAAAAATCAATAGAAAATTTAGGAAAATAACGTGATATCCTTGATTTCAGGTAGATTTTAGCTAGTGTTAAAACATAAATATTTTGAGGATGTTGTCAAGATGATTTATAGTAGGAGATTGCTGGATTGAATCTTTATTTTAGTTATACTCGCACGAACACGGGCGCTTTATACGTAAACTCGTAGACATACGCAGCTCTGCAAGACTCCGCTCTCCTGACTCACCTCAGTCATTGGACTCAATATCTACAAGCAAATGTTTGAGTGATACACGGAACCAGGATATTATTGACGAGGAAGTATTGATGGAAATATTGAATTTTTAAGGAAAATGCTCACCGCATACACTTAACTAACCGATATTTTGAATATTTGTAACACTTTGAATTTCCTAGCAAAATCATCATCATCAGACCGCATTTCGGACATCATCAGCGTTTCTTAATCTTTTTCAATAAAAACAAATCGATAAGTTTCTAAACTAAAAAGCTAAAAAAGCAGAAGTTTGTTGAAAACCAACATACTGATGAAGTTAACATCGATTATATTAAAAATCGGTCAAAAACTGAAACACTCAAAAGATGCCTTATTTGACGTGAACTGTGAAAACTTATCGAGTTATCGCCTTCTAAATTCATGCTGTTTTTTTTACTAATGCAACAATATGTGAAGTGCAAAATTTATAATGGTAAGGTAACATTCCGTCTATTAGGACTAGGTGGACTTAGTTTTATCAGCATTTTGGCATAACTGTCAAAATAAGCTATCGATAAAGGAAAGTTTTTGATTGTCCAAAATGGAAGATCGTAAAATAAATTACGCGTTTCGGGCGTTTTTTAATTGTATATTGAAAGATTCAAATGTTGCTTGATGTTTCTCCGTACGGAGAGGTGTTCAATGGTACAAAATGGTATTTTGTATGAAAAAGGGGACCCAGAAAAAAGGGACACCGAAAAACAGGCGAAGAAGAAAAAAGTCAGAGAAAAACGAAAGCGCCACCTGAACCAAATCAGGTTCCAGCTATAAAAAACTGCAGCTAAGAAGAATAATATGGTAAAAGATTTGACAACCGATTATAGCTTACCTATTTTACGTCAATAAAAATTCAGTAAAAGATATACGTGAAGCAATCTGGGTAACCTATTTTCATACGTACTCTACAGTTGCCGATTGTTGGTGGCAGTATCGACAGATTAAAGAATAAAGATTAAAAATATCCTCCTGTTCTCTCTGCAGAAGTCCAAGTAATTGTAAACCCAAAGCATGAAGATTTGACTGAGGACGACTTATCAGAAAGATGCTTAGATGGTCTCACGAAAAATAACCAAAGTTTAAGTATTTGCGCGTGGCAAATAGCTCTTAAGGATATAGGCAATGGTAGAAAATGGCAGCTCGCCTTTTAACGAAGGATTTAGACCAATTTTGTAAATAATGGACACATTAGGTCCCATCCAATAGTCCCATAACTATTGAAAACGCCCGCAACGTGACAACCTTCGCATATGTAATGCATCCCATCACAGCTTTGAAGCTTCTAAGGACAGCAGGATGAAGCGGAGGGATGATAGAATGCATGAGAACGAGCTTTGGGAGAAAATGAAAGGGATTTGTATGGATCTAGCAGTGCTTAATAGGTACTCTTTTCTTATACTTTTTCAACAAGAAAATACATTCCGAGACAATGATTTCTTCGAAACTACGGAACGGATTTCCTTCAAATTGTTACCACTTATTGTACGCATGTTTAGTTATCGTGCGATACCCGGGCATATCAAAGTATTCAGTTTTTTTTTTCTACTGTTGTAAACCCAATATTCACAAAAAAAAACCAAGAATTTAAGAAAATTATATTTGAGCAAATATATACAACTTGATTATTTTGGTTCACAGGATAGCCCGTGACCTACTAAATAAACCCTTTTTTTAATCTTTTGTTTCAGATCGTTTGCTTCTTAATTATTGTCACCGTTTTACGTGAACTTGTTAAGATGGCTATGTGTAAGCCGCCATGTTGGGAAATATAATTATAATTCAATAGAAAACTATTTCGTGTATTTTGATTATTTTTTTAACAAACCCAAAAAAGAATTACACTGACCAGGACCAGGACTCTTGAAATAAATTCTCAAATATAGGTCAACATTTTGGGTGCATAAAGTATATACACCCCTCAATTCGATCGGAGATATACCAATTAAGGTTTTCCGACACTCTAATTTTAACAATGAAGTCGGGTGTAGATATCTTGAAACAAGAATAATTTCGACGATTGCTTATGTATAAAAAAGGACCTCCAGTTATTTCTGAAGGGTAGGTCGCACATCTTAAATGCTTCATGAGATAATAGTAAATCATACAGAGAATCAAAAGACGAATCCTAAGAATCTCAGCGTTTGACTGTTGTTGAAAAGGGAAACAGAAAGGAGAATGATTGCAATTAAGGCGCTGTCTGTAGATAAGAAGAAGTGTTATGAGAAGGGCTACTGTCAGAGGCATTTTGATGTAATTAAATTACACAACAAGAAACAATGCTACGTATTCTTAGAATTGCTGCTGACACATTCTGAGAAAAAATTGAAGCATGCACGAGCAGTCACAAATTTGGTTCGAAAATCGGATAGGAAAGATTATAAATAGCCATTAAATAGGTCTTCGGAAATAGCATTACGTAGTTTGACGATTGATAAACGTCGCTACTAAAAGACCGGTAGCCGCTTTGAATGCTTAAATCCATCCACGACAAGAAGTCAGATCCTGTTGGAAATATTAAGTGATAACAAAATAAGAAATATTATCAACATTATAAACACGTCGTCTATTCAATGCAAGACGCTTTCAAAATTTCCATTCAGACTACACCATTTGAACGATTTCACTTTATCGATTCATTCTACTTCAAAAACTTTCCTGCCACGCACCGCAGGAATAAAGACGTTCCGTCAATCATTGTCTGCTGCCAACAATCTTTAGTTATTCTTAACATTACATTTGTCAGGCATTGTTACAAACAATAACTTATCAATGCTCATAACGACATCCATAACTCGTGTAGTATATCTTACATTTTATGTACTACTACACCTTTTTGTAGGAAAATACATTTAGATACGAATCTATACATGAAATTCTCCATTTCGAAATATTGCTTACACTGTCGTCTTCGTCGATGTCTTACGAAGTGTAAGAATAGAAGCAGGAATCATGGCTTCCACCATGTCAAATATAGCTCTGGTTCAGCAAAGGTAGGCGGCGTTCATGATGAACGAAGCATGCTACAATGCGATAGACCAAGTTTGGAGCCGAAACTCGCATGAGGAAGATGGTTCAATAATGGTAGAAACAAAATTGTGCTATTGATGCCACATTCTGCTCACGACTTGCAAGGACGTTTACCTACGTGACATCCGTGATGGGCTGAATAGGAATACTGTCATTGAAGTTTTTCTAATTGGGAACTGAAGTATTGCCTAGCATGAAGACTATCTTTACTTTTGTACACAGAATATTACGAAAAGATGTCGGAGATTATCTGGAGTAGACTATTCAATCCACTGCTTTCAATCTTTCACGAAAGGAAATAAGAACTTATGGATTCCAAATAAAAATTGATAGATTGGTACATAATTAGTTGCGCAAGTACCCGAAATTCAAAATATCGTATTTACTCACTGAGAGATTCAAATATATTCAGTTACATTCAAATAAATCTCCGTATCACTTACAACTTCGATTTATTTCTGTAATAAAAGTGCAAGTAAGAAACAAAGAACAATCGCATAATATGAGCTACGACGAGAATCATATTGAAGAAAACTGAAAACTCTTTTGCGAATTGAGAAAATATTAATAATTGATTGATCCGCCTGTAGCTTAAATGACAGCCTTTACTCACTTTGTTATGTTGTCATACAAATTTGTGTAACAATTTTTCATCGATTTGTTTTTTCAAAGTTTTTGTTTTGAAACCTTTTAAATTTTATATAGACGTCAGCTCGCTTTTGCTTATTTTGATCGTATAAGCCAACGAAGGTTTTCTATGGGATAAAGTCAGGACTGTTTCCTGGCAACAGCAGTGGCCCTATCTCAAGCTGCTCTTTAAATCATGTGACTTAGAAAAGAGATACCAATAGAGACTTTAAAAATAGTCAAGTTTTTCAGTTTTCATTTCTAGTATGCCCATAGGAAGTGCAGAAAATTCGGCAAAAATCGGCTTAGTATTTTTTACAATTATTTATTTATTTTTAATTTTTTTGCAATTATTCTGATTATTTGTGGAAAATGACTTCATTCAAATGGAGGCGTGGCTGGCGCTGGCATACTTTATTCGATTGGTCAAATTTCAAAGGGCATTTTGGAATGTTCGCGGAACGATTTAGGCAACGGCTGCTTCACCGTTGGCTTGCAAATGGTAAATTATTTGCGGATTGTCCGCATAACACTTGTCCTTCTCGGTATCCCACAAAGAAACATCCAAAGTTACCACTTCGTCTAATAATACATTTATAATGCGGTCATAAAATTTTTGATTCACTTCGGCTACGTTCGATGTGCGGCATGGCGCAATATCTTGCTGGAACCAAATGTTCCTCATATGGCCACCAAAATGAAGTGGACATCTAGCGGTGGTTGTAGCGATCATTTTCGAAGAAATATGGCCGAATAATTGAGACATGGCGATCTGAACGAAACAGTAACACGCACTGAAGGCACTGGTTCCTCTAGATGGTTTTATAAGTTTTCCGTACCCAAAACGCGAGATTTTGGCTTGTTAACGTACCCGCGGAAGGGGAAATGCGCCTCGTTTGCAAAAATGATTTTTTTTAGGAATTCATTAACTTCAAATTTGTGCATGCCCATACAGCGAATCGGGATCGAAGCGGGTCATTGAGCTTTAGTTGCTGGACCAATTAAACTTTCTAGGTTGCATGGAAGAGCGATTCATGTTCAATTCCAATGCAAGATGTCGAATCGTTGTACTCGGCCGTTGGCGTACATTTTCAGCCCTCGTGGCCTAATTTACGGTTAAACGAACGCGATGAGTAGCCGTACTATACTAGGCAGCCCGTTTTATACACTTTTGCAGAAATCACTTGACACCGGTTGATTTAAGCGCAGATTATCCACCATGTTTTATACTACATTTTCTTGCGACATCGTCGCCACTTAACTTTATTGTAGAAATAATTTTCCAACATTTCCCATTTTTGCTAAAGCGTTAAGCGACTCATTTCGTCAATTAGTATTAATATACTGAATTTCTGTGATAGAAAGAGTGACATTAGTGTTGCCAGAGCTAAAATAACCGTTTGGTCGAATCTGAACCGTTTATTGGGACACTATACTTAATAACTAATGCAGCGATCTCGATTAGAAGAGCCCGAACCGTATTGAATAAGATAACTCAATACATATGACAGTAGATTCATGATTTCTGGAGTTTAGTTTTTCTCGACACTTCCATTGTATATCGTAACAGTCTCAGATCTTTAAAGAATAATAGACCATACGCGCTTACATAGAATAAATCTCCAAACCATCGCATAGGGGGGAATACCTATCGCTCGATTGGATACATTCATCTGATCATTGTTCACCGGTTCCTAGTCGTAATCGCAAAGTTTATATATGGTCCAATAAGAGTGAAGTTTGCTTCACTCGAGAAAGTGATTCGTTTTGAATCCGCCTTTCATATCTCTCGTTAATTGCACTATGCAACACGAGCTTACAACTCACAAGACTTACATAGCGGGTTTCGAAAACTTTGTTCTTAGTTTTGACGCTGATTCGAATGGATTTGTGGGTACCAGGAACTTCAAATGGCCTTCATCTCTTTGCGTAGCACCTCGTGTTCTTCCAAGGCCTCTAATTTTTAGTTTTTTTTTTCAAAGTCAACTTACTAATTGTTCCCTCTTTACGTGCTGCGCAGCATCCTATTTCGATTTACAACATTTGAAAGAAGCTCAAACTCGACCGTTTGTTCTTTTGCCTGAAATTCACGTATTGGGACATATCTGTGACTACTTTTTTCCAACTTGAATGATCAAACTAATACAGAAGTTCCACATTTTTAGTTTATAAAGGATCCCTAGTTTCTGTCTGGAAAATTCATTCGCATCTGGATAAGCTTATTTTGTAGATTTTATAGTTTTATGACACATCCCTGATTAGGACATTTTTTGTCACCGTATGTAGATAAAATGCACATCGTAAGCAAAATTGTATTACGTTCGTTTTGCCATTCGTTTTCGCATTATATATATGAAATATTAAACCCAAAAATCTTCCCATTATCAATCTTGCAAACTTGCAAAACTTCCTGTGAGTTTTTGCACCGTTGAAATGCAACGAACTCAACCCGTTTTCAATTCTCCTTTAGTTTATACTTCTTTCATTATCTCTGATGGAATTAAACATAAGCAAACATTCCTTCTTCGGATTTAACTAGTATATGATGCAAGGATAAATTTTTGCTACGTTCCAACGATGCAAGCGTTAGATAACTAATTTCGGATAGATATTATGTGCATCCTTCAAAAAAAGTGTTGCTAGGGTGTAAATGTTGAAACTCTGAGGCTTATGAGGCGTTTTCTTATTATATTTTGCTCTAATTATAAGCAAAATTTGCTGAAAATCCTTCTTAAGTATGTTCCAGCGAAGGGACACATTTTAGGATTAATCTTAGTTCAAGTTGCTTTTGGAAAACGAGATTTTGTACGTGATAAGCCTTAATTATTTGTGCTAATTAATATGTTCTAGGCAGCTCCATTACGACTTAACTTGTGATCGAAGGAACAGGTCATTGAATTCCGAGTAGCATTTAAATATATAATTAAGATGTCTGCATGGATAAAACCATTGGAAACCTGTCTCAGTTTTATGTATATGGAAAGAGCTTAAGAATTTGGTCTGTCTAATAACCAGGACAACGTTTTTTTTCTCATTGGAATGTATGGTCAATGAGTCTCCGCCCAGAAGCTGATATAAAATAAAATAAAATAAAACTCTATCGTAAACTCATCCCTTCATACGTCAAAACGAGATTGGCGATACGTTGGACACGATTGACGTTTCTCTTTACATCGAATTTTTCTGTTGGGCTTTGAACGGAACATCTTGGAAAATTTATTTTACACCCTTTCACCGAAAAATGATTCGGTATATATCTAAGCTTAAGCAAATAAGAAGATTCAATAGATTATAAATATTGTTATAGTATTCCGAGTACTGTTCTTGTTTTTTTGTATACAGGGTGGGCCATCTAACGTTCGGAATTGGAACTTAAGATTATTTTGAGGATAGAAGGTTCCGGTGTGACAGCAAGTTAGTTTTCCGTTTGACATTTTTTGAATGGGCCACTTTTCGTTTGAACAAAGTTGGGAAATATTAAAAACTTATTTCCAAAGTGGTGTCTTTTAATCAAACTGTAAGAAATCAACGAAAAAACAATTGACCAACAGCACGTGCAGTTTGTGGATCAAATTGTGAAACGAGTTCGTGAAACTGGGACGTTGTTGGATAAAACCATCCGCGTACGTAGACGGCCAGTACGCTCAACCGAAAACATCGCTACTCATGTTCAAAATGTGCGTGATATCAACAAGAACTTGTCATCCGTCTCGAGAATTGAACATTTCAGGTACTTCTTTGAAATTGATTTTGCATATAGAACTCTGATAACTAGTCATTTTGCATATTGAACTGGACTTGCATGACCATACGATGCGTTTTCGGTTTGCTCAATGGGCCGAAGACGGCTTGATCTAAAATGAACATTTTTAACTAAAAATCATCTCTTCAGATGAGGCTCATTTCCACCTTGAATGATATGTCAATGAGAAAAATTGTCGTATCTAAGGCTCCATCAAATCCAAACGTTATCGCGGAGAAACCAACATATCCAACTTATAGGAAGTTTGCGAAGTATGTTTTTGGTTGACGTTTCTTCAATGACTGTAAATGCATAATTTAACATAGCCGGAGGATAAAAATGCAAAACTACACTATCCGATAGCTAAACAGCCTTAAATGCTCTTCTATAACTCCCGTGGATTACACCGTGAATGGTACTAAGATTGTGGTAATACAAGCAGCAACTTCAGTACGGACAATATGTTAACCTTTTTGGATTGCAAGGGAACGAAGCTATTTAGGCTATTGAGGTGGATCAATTGGTGAGAAAAGGAGTTCGATAGCACCCACAGGACCTGAACCCTTTAGTGGAAGTGAAAAGTATTCCATTTTAAAGGGTTGCTGTTTATACTTCTAATCTAATGCAATACTAAAGTGAACAAATGTGACGTAATGCAAGCTATTGTCATTTTCGTACAGTTTGACATTTTTTGACATATGCGTACTCAGAAAATTTTACGTACGAGCGCTATTCGGTTTGTTTATAGAGATTTGGAAAATGTATATCGACCAACAAATGGAATTGAATCGTGGACATTTGCGTGCGAAGATTTACTACGACTTTGGATGTACATTGTCGATTCAAGAGTGTATCGATCAATTGAAATTGACATTTGTCGATGAAACTCAATCCTTAAGCACTGTAAAAAACGGTATAATGAATTCAGCCGTGGTCGCCGTTGGCTCACCGATAAGTTTTGTAATGAAAGATCGTCATGTGAAGTACCGTGAGATTAAGGCATCCTTGTGCTTTAGTCATATCAGGGTTCATATGATATTATATACTCATTTGGTTGTGAAATACATTTGTTCATTTTATAATTCTCAAAAACGCTCAAAACAACGCTCGTGTCGATTACTGTAAGGAAACGTTCAAAAAATTTAACTGCGATGCTTCAGAAGACTTTTACAATGTTGCGATAGTTGAAGAATCATGGATTTATACTTTGGAGCCTGTAACAAAACAGTAGTTGACTCTGTAGGGCAGTCACGAAGAGCCAACCCCGATAAATGTTGTTTGTGCAACAAGCACTGCGAAGCAAATTTTGTTTTTTTGGCCTGTTTTTTCGGGTAACTAGCCGTGTTGGAAGAGTTCCACTATAAAAATGTAGAATAGTCAATTCTGAATGGTTAACAACTATTTGCGTTTCGGGACTGGTTAGTGAAATGAAAAAAAACCGCTTAGAAATGTTCTTCACCATGATCATGCGAGTTCTCACACCATCTCGTCAAACAACTGATTTTTTGATCGATCAGACATCGAATTCTTGAGCCACCGGCCGTACACTCCTAATTTGACACCCAGCGACTTCTGCTTTACTCACATCAAAAAATATACTGGTCAACGATTTTCGATACGCGTAGTAGAATCTGTTGAAGCGTTCAAAAAGCATGTTTTGGAGGTTTCTCAACGGTAGTGGAAATAAGGTTTTGACAATTAAACGCATGCAACGCATGCATGTGGGGTCGATGTACATGCATGCATGTACATCGACCCCACTTTGAAATCACTTTGAAAGACAAAAAAGTGGTTTCATTGATAATTTATTGTCTTTTCATTTGTGGGTCAAACATATAAACAGTATGAGGTCATAAGCATATAAGACTCCAAAGAAAAATACGGAGAGAATGCAATAAGCTTTGGAGTTGATTTTCAGGGCTTTAAATTTCGAAGTCGTTCCTCAACTTTCATGACCAGAATAACTTACGAGCGCGTTTCGGGACGAAATCGAAAACGGTTAAGGATTCTCACATAACTCTTTACGGAAGACTCGTAATTTCGAAGGATATCGCTAAACGATTCTAAAACGAATGGTGAGTGCAGATTCTACAATTCATCTGAGACATCAGTGCATCTAGTGGCACATTGCGAAGCACTGTCCCGCTGGCGTAGAAACAATTTAGGCATCTTCTTATTTGTCGTAAATAAATAAGAAAAATTGGGACGATCGAAGCCAAAGCAGAACACTAACTCTTTCTGAGAGACCGGCCTGCTGGAGACGCTTTACGAGCTACGGGAAAGGGGGCATAACAAATCTTTAAAGTTTGACGTGCACTACTTCAATATATAATCAATTAATCAAAATTTTAACGTTTTCTTTTTCTTCTGTACATAAAAGGTCTCTAAATTTTGCATCATTTTAAACGTATTATTTTCGAATTTTTCCACTTTTTGAAGATTTTTCGATAGTTGGACTGACATGTTTTAAAATTTTTTTTCGGATTTTTGGCTTTATTTCACGACTTTTGCAAAAATCTTCAGGTATCTAATATAATAATGTTGAAAATTTTGCCTTTTAGTTTATAGTTTCCATTCTCACCTACAATTTGTAATTGAAATTTTTTGAATTGGCTGCAAAGCGAAGCATTAGTAGGACCAAAGGTGGACAGAATTCAAGTTGATTTGGCACATTCGTCGCAGGTACCAGCTATTTGGTGGAGCCGCACCGACCCAGGCTCGTAATATCAATCAACGCATCCCGAAGAATGAGTAGGTTTTCGGATCGAGTCGGTATGGACACATGTCCTATTCTTTTGCACTTTTCTTCCTAAATAATATGCAAGAAATTTCGCCTATTTTAGTTGAGTAGCCTTTTTTGATAAGAGACTCCTTATGCTGACACTCTCTTTGGTGTTTTTTAAACAAAAATCGAATTTGATTTGATATCTGATTTGATATTGCTTTTTGGTATACTCATTGGATAATTTTTGTATTATTTGAAAGCAAGAAAAGTGAAAGTGTAATACGAAGACATTTTCGGAATCATTTGAATTATCGTCGATTTTTATTTCGTGGCCGACTATACATTCGAAAACGAACTAATTGGATAAAATATCGAAACGACATTTTGCGAAATGACAACTTGATAAATTTTGATTATTAGTTGTTATAATTAATTTTAATTATTTTCAATTGAAATATGTGAAGTTAAACTTGCCCCGTTGCTGTTCGCGCGACTCAGGGAAGATATAATATCATAATTTGGTTTCTTGAGTATTGTTTATGAGTGATGAGGAAATATTTGAATTCCAAATTTGGGGTGCAAGAATTTTGCATCGTTGCGGTGTCGATTTTTACATATAAAAAAATTTTTTTTTTTTTGATAATTGGGGTGGGGTTATTATCAGTTCTTTCCCAAATATTCACTAATTTGCACTCTATTAGTTTTCTCGACATAAACAAAAGAGTGAAAAAATTCGGGCCCGTTGGCTTTGCATCGATTCACACAAAATAAAATAAATAAAATATTTGTCTTACTTTTAAGGAAACATTTATTTGACTTCAAATAACTCCGGAGTAATCTCAGTACAAGAAAAGTCACATACTTTTTAATTTTTTTAAGATAATATCTTGCAATTATCAGTAGATTTTATTTCGATTAATTTATTCTTCGCAACTAGGCCGCTATTCTCTTTGTTTCATCGAAGCACTCTCTCTACCAAATAGTAATCATTTGAAATCACACATGGACTGTTTTATCAATTATTGTTACTCGGTCAAACGCTTGCAAACCGGATCCATAAAATTAGATAAAATTGAAATACAACCGATCTTTCTTTTCGAAATCTGCATAATCAAAGTTTGTGTTACCTTTCTTCGTGTACTTCGACTAACATCAACCGCAACACAGACATGATCATTTTGCAAAATATTTTAACTAAACTTTTTCTTTGCTTACAACAGCAAAAGTGAAGCGGCAAAAGATACTTGAAATAAGTTTCATGCCATGCTTATTAGACTCTTCGCTCTCAACAATACTGCACTTAATGGTGTTAAGAAAACCGCTCAATCATAAGTGAGTTAGACGTATGATGCCCAAAGTTTGAATGAAAATTTTAAGATGCTCCACGTTACTGTTCAAGTGGATGTTTCTTAAAGAGAAAACAGGTACACAGGTAAATAAATATCCATGCACTTTTTGGCGAATCTATCGGTTCAATGACTGCAGAATAGTGGAATTCGGCTGGTATAAAAAGTTGAGGAAATTGTGTTTGTAGGTTTAGATAAATGCCAAGAAAGTGTTCTTCGGGCTGTTTCCAAGTAGGAACTTTGGATGAAAATCGCGCTCACTGTTTACTAGATCTGTACATGTTTGATATTGATCATGTAAATTTTCCTCTCCCATCTGTGATATAATCAAAATGTCTTCTATGATGTCTGCGCTACGTACTAGAAAGTATCCGACGTCGAAAATAGTCCAACTCAATTCGTTGCGCCAAAGGAGTGAAAAGTAAATCGAAAGGTGGATTTTGTCGTATCTACTTAAGCTGATTATGAAATAGGCAATTCGTATTATGGCCACAAAGGCCCCGCGGTGGTATTTCATGAAACTAGTCCACATATATAATTTAACTTGCTTTCTACCTGTCCAAAGTTTAAGCACTGTAAAAGTTACAGAAAGTATCTAGATAGATTACAGCAGCCGCGTGTAACGTAGCGTCGAAAATTGTATGAAATGCTTCATCTATATTTAGATATTGGCAGGTTTGCTGAATGCTGCCTGTGTTGCGTAGTAGACGACTTCAATTGCTCCTTATATCACTCAGAATTTCTTTTTAGGGGTTTGATTCCGTCGGGATGATAAGCTGATAAATTATTTGCGGATGTTGAGTGCAGAGCTTGCAAAATGATGGCAATTTCAGGAAATTTGAACGCTACAATTTCCGATTTCTATTTTGTTCTGCTCGTGGATGATTGCAAAAATCATGGGAATGGATTTTGTATGTTTGCAAATATTCTATAGGCAAAACTTCAAGTTTATTGAATTTATTTTACACTTTCATAAGTAAGATATTTTTTCTTTGCTTGAAATTTGAACGCAATGATTTATGAATAAGTTTTTAAGTATTTTAGGTTACACACATTTCTACACTTGACTTTAGTTATTGATTAATCTTTACAAAATCAACAAATTAACAAGAAGGTTTACAATTGAAGTTTCGATTGTTCATAGCATCCAAATGTTGGTTGCTATTAATGGTACTTTAGTTCATCAAATAACATGAAATATACTTTTTGCATTTAGGAGAGCCTTTTTAATCCTCATGCGAGGGAGGTCTGATAAGTCCTTACCCTCACCACTTGACGACGCCACTGTCGCAAGAGAAATTCGCTATCGTGTAGTAACTTCTCGTAGACGGATACTTCCGCAATTTCACTCAAAATAACTCAGAAACAACGCTGGGAACACTCGGATGCTGTGTACGGTGTTTCTGCTTCATGTGGTTACACCTGAACGTGATTACATGTCGGCTTTTGTGGAGCCACGCCCAGGTACACTGAAAAGGTTGCCACGGAAGGTAATGTGAAAAAATCTACGATATTGAAGGTGTGCGAGACAGCTGGTATCTCAAAAGACCGCTTGGGTTACATCCTGCATAAAATTTTGGGTCTGAGGACTGTCGGCACAATGGGTGCTGCGTTTGCCCATTCCAGACAACAAGTGCAATCGCAAGCCTACTTCAGAGCAGTGTTTTACGCTGTTTAAGCGCAATCTGAAGAAATTTGTGCGAGATTTCGTGATCCTGGACAGAACATGGGTCCAATAGTGGACTTCGCCCGGCAAACGTGCTCCGAAAAAGGCGAAGACTGTCATATCGGCCGGAAGAGTAATAGCCAACATTTCTGCAATTCACAAGGTGTGATCTGCATAGACTACCTGGAGAACTGCAAAACGGTCACAGGGCTCTAATGTGCAGAATCATTGGACCGATTTGGTGCGGAATTGCAAAAAGATTGTCTCATTTGGCGAAGAAGCAAGTGGTCGTATACTATGCGTCCACGACCGTCACGACTATAAAATTGGTCAAAATGGACTATGAACTGCTACCTCATCCACAGTGTTCTTCAGACTTGGTCCGGTACGACGTTTTTTTGTTTTTCAAACTAGAAAAAGTCAGTAGCCGGGCTGAAATTTGAGTTGAATGAGGAGGTTTTTATTGAGTTTTATTTTAGGAGGCTATTGCCGCCACGGAGGCCTTTGAGAAAACGAATTTTCAGACGGGCTGAAGAAGTCTGAGCATCGCTGGGTCAAGTTTAACGAGTTAAGAAAAGACGATGTTGAGAAATGAATCGCCATATTTCCGAAATTTTCGTTTTTCTTTTGTAGGCTAAGTACTCTTTGGACCTCCCATGTAAATTCTCGATTGATAAGGTCTGTGTACGTTTCTAAAATTTAATCAAAGGGCCGAGGAACGTGAAAATCAGGCCATTTATTTTACTTGATTTGACTGATGTGCTGATATAAACAATGAAACCGGGTTTGAGTTCCCACGACTACATAACATTTGCAAGTATGAAGCGAATGTATTTCCTTAAAAATTTTCTCAACTTTCGTGTAAACTTTCAATTGAAATGGCATTATTTTTACGGTGGCATCTGTAGTCTGAAATTTTGAAAAATTCAATTTACAAATTTTACCGGCTTTTAGCTCTATATACATTCAAAATTAGTGAGAAACAGTTTATTCACGTCACTTACCGTGAGCAAGAATCCATATTCCCGCTGTTTTCGATACATACAGCTGTTGGTAAAGCCAATAGCACCGTGGTGCGCTTTTTTCTTAAATTCAAATTCTTATTACTTTTTTTTCCGCTTGTAAACATTGAACTCGTTTGTGTTGTGTTTCTCAGATATCATATCGATGTAACGGTAAAATAAATCCTCAAATAACTCTCCACCGAAACGAAAGAATTCCCGTTTTACTTATTGATAACGTCTATGTGCTGTGTAAAAAAAATAGCACAGCGTCATTCTACAGACAGTTTTGCTGGTGTAGTGTTGTGTTTCAAAATATTTTTCATATTTGAATATTAGAAGGTGATAGATTAAGATATCTAAAACGGTAGATTTGATTTTATTCAAACCGCTTGTTTAACGTGACGTATTTATCAGCTGAAGGGAGACGCGGTAGGCACTGTAATAAAGAAATGCGCTTGGTTGTAATCAAATCTTATTTCTCAGAACAGTACTTTCAAGGTGATGAGTAAAACGATTTCAAATCCTGAAAAGCGGACTGAAAAGAGGTACAAAATAGGTAATAAAGCAAAGTCTACCCCAATCGATGAAAGTTACACTATAAGATTAGCTAAGAAAAACCACTTTATAACTTCTGCCAAAAAAAGCAGAAGAGCACAATTTAAGCGTAGACATGTCAACAATTAGAAACTATCCAATCAAAACCAAAATATTTCATGAAGTCTTAGGAAAGCGCAAATGTTTGAAAAGGTTCACTTAGAAAAACTGAAGAGTTTCGCAGAAGATCATTTGAATTCGCCGGCATCTTAATGGTGTAATGTACTCGTACTATAGACGGACGAGTCAAACGTTTTTTTTATTTGGCACTCTTGGAAGCAGAACATACGTTCGAAAGCCAAAGAATCAGAAATTTAGAAATTGAAATATACACTGAGGGCCATTAGACAAGGCAGCGCAAATATAAATGTATGGTCAAGCGTCTAGTGTTTGACGCTTGATCGTTTGGATACAACATTTGCTGCGTTATTGGCGAGAAAGCGGCTAAAGCGGCTCTTTTTCAATATTTACTGAATTAATCACATAAAACATTCACTTTATATAACAGCGCAAGCACTCAATTCCGCTTGTTCAAAGTAACTTCTTATAACTTATAATATAATTATAAGTTCTTCTTCTTATAACGTATAGTTTATAGTAACTTCTCCTAATTTATAACTTATGAGCAACACAGACGCACCCCTTTTACTGGCCAAAGATATTCATTGAAGTGGAAACAGATTGTAAAAATTCTGAAGTTCAAAGCAGGAAGATAGTTTAAGACATACAACTAAAACCACTAGTTAAATTCTTTCTTTTCTGTTTTTGCCACCTCAGCGTCCCCATTATTGAAGAAAACCAACTTTATCATTGAATTGTTCTAAATCGCTGAAAACAAAGACTAACTTGTCCCTTGGCCAAGATTAAATTGAAGGTCTCGCAATGGACTCAAAGATTCACTACAATCAATAAATTTCATTGAAATTTATAGATCGTAGGGTTTCTTTCATTGACAAATACCAAAAAGAAAACCTGAAGTCGATTAAAAAGTGGGTAAGCTGCAAACAATTCGTTCTTGGTCATTGAAACTGAATTGAGACTATAATCACTTAAGTTAATAAAATTTGTTGCTGTAAACTAATTCAAGGATAAGGCATTCATTCACGAATCTTTGAGGTGCAATACTAGTTTTAGTGAATATTATTAGAAGTAGGCGCATTTGATTAATTATACGAATAATTTTTTAACTTTTATGTACATGCAAACAAGAATTACAGGCAACAATCTCGTAAAATTAAAAAGGAACCTTTGCTGCTTCATTGTTGGCCTTTAAAGCAAAGGCAGTGTCACTAATCGCCCACTTAAGCATTACAATCTCATTCAAATAAACACTGAAGAGCAATAGGAAATGATACAGTTTATGAATGAAACGCAGATTTTCAATACCGCGGACAAACAAGTTAACAATAAAAGGTTTCGGTCCCATTTCAACTCTCTCCACTACTTGACACATTCCTCTTCCTTTTCACCGTATTAAAAGTGTTCCAACCCTTTCGCTCTCGAACGCTTGTCAGGATTTTACTTCATTGAATTCAATGCACTAACAGTGCCGAATAGGGCGATCGAGTTGTGGCCGTAATCCTGTCAGGAAATTCGAAACGCTTTTTGTCGCAGTTCGCTCTTAAGACAACTGACTTGCTAACTATACCTCTACGAATATATCAAATAAGTCTATGTGTCTTATGTATAACTACAGTGAAGTTTAGTTAGTAATAAGTCTTTTCCTTGTGAAGAACAAATTCTAAGCTGTGTATGCTATAATTGTAACGGCAGACTACCACAGTTCATGTGCATGAGTATAGCCAGTACTTCATATCACAGCGAGGGTCCTTGATGAACAAAAACGGGATGGCTGTATGTTGAGTTGCAGGCCAAAAACAAGAAGCTTATAATTGTAATACAAGTTGTATGTGGCAATATCGTTGAGTAGATTTAACGAGACTTTTCGAGTTTTTTAATAGAATTCCAAATGTTAAGATGTGATTCGATGGCGTTATTGTCGGAGGATGCAGGATGTATAAAGAAGCAAATAAATTGCCTTTTATGTTGACATTAAAGCATTGGAAATAGTGGAAAACAAATCAACCAATGATGATAGACTTACAGCGTAGATAGAAGACAAAGATTTTCCAAATAGGAAAGCAATCTAGGATGAATTTGACAGTTACACTTTCATGCAGTGCAAATCCCCGAATAAATCTGTATTGTGAAGTCAATATAATTCAATGATTGCAGGCCACGAAGACAGTAATTCATATCGTTTAAAATAAATCCAAAACTGAAAACATTACTTGGGGGTTGCGCGAACTTGACAGTTGCCGAACTTAGCTGTCAAACTATTGGCAACCGGCTGCGACAATTTCTAACGTGGAAATCACTGAAACTCATCAAAATCTGGTCTCAAATAAGCCAGGACAAAGAAAAGGGCTGGGCTCTCGCAGAACAATTGATTTATTCGCTTGAAGTAACCTCTTAAATGTAGATATATAGCTGCAGAAGCCTGATCTATAATATTTTGGTCTGACACGTGTGAATTTAGATGTCAAAAAGTTTAACCGTTACAAAGGCATTGGTTTTGGATTTTCCTTTACATTTTCAATTTTTTAGATGATTGGACTGAGTTATGTGTGAACTGATATTCATGTGTTTTCGCAATTTTGATTTGTTTGCACTTTAGAAGTTTTTTATTTCAAGGCATTAATATTAAAAACGTAAAAATCGGGAAAATTGCGTTTGCAACGATGCAAATCTCAAATCTGAGTAAGAGGGCTTTTAGGTTACGATTAAAAAAAATATTTTTTACTTTTGCTTTTTTTGGATAAGAAACATATCGTTTTGAAATTTTGCATATATTTATTAATATTAGAGATAGTGTCAGTATTTTGAAGCATTTTTAGAATTTTTAAGCTGTTTTTCGAATTTTAAGAATTTTCAAAAAAAAAATGCCCGAAATTGATGACGGACGCCATATCTCGAGTTTGGAGTATCTGAGCATCAAAAAAAACCGGAAATTAATCATTGTTTGAGTAGCTAAGATAATTTTTTCTGCTACAAAATAATAAAATGGCGACCATTTAAAAAATATCGGGTTTTGATGTTAGAAAATTAGCTGAAAATTGGAAAATTTATTTCCGATCAACATGCATCCAGTTTAAGCGATAGCTGGGCATGACATCAACTACATTTTTAAAAATTCGGGGTGTTGGGCCCTTCTATTATTTTTTAAATTTTAAAAGTCCGCAAACTCAAAAAACGTGATTTCGGGAAATTGACGTTAAAGTTCGCTATTTTTGAGTTTCCGCACTTTTTCTTAAGTTCAATTATAAATTGATTCAGACGTTTCAAAACTAGTGAGCCGAGAACTGTGAATATCGCTCGAGTTGAAAAATGCGCGTTTTAAAATTTTTATATCGCTCTAAAACTTTTTGCATCGTATTTTTGATTGTATTAAGAACCAAAATCAGTATAACAAATATATTGACCATTTGAAAATTTGAAACTCAAAGGATCCCTTAAGTAATAAATATGCTTTAATCTTAGTAAGTGATTCTGTCATTGTAATAATTCTAATATTACTATCCTTTATTTTTTGGTTTTTCTTTCCGAAATGTTTGTTTTTGTTTTGATTTTGACAGATATAGTATTCGGGAGTGAGTAGCTTCCTTATTTGAATATAATTGACACTGAAGAAGAGAGCAACTTACTCCCGTAATATATATCTGTCAACACTTAAAAAAACATTGCATTTTGGAATGGGAAATCGAAAAATAAGGGATAATTCGCAAGTGCTAAACAGGGGAAAAGACACACAGTTAATATTAAATTTAATTCAAGAATAAACGATCGATAAAACCCATTTATTTTCAGTGTTTAGATATTTTGTACACCAGATGGCGCTCATGTGAACTGAAAAACGGATAAAAAGTAAGAACCCAGTCTGCATCTTACAGAAAGCGAAGCATCTGTATTATTGGAGTATTACAATAAAGCTTGGTGTAGGATCTTGAACGGTCCGCTGTGCACGCATTACAAAAAATAAATTGAAATGCTTCAAACGACCATAGCCCCATCAATTTCACTAATTTTAGACGATACAAGACCCGATGATGTGAAATTCCAGCAAAATAAAGCCAGATTCCGTGACTCATACCGTGCAATGAGTTAAATGTCAAAAATAGGGATAGAACCACTGGACTAGCCACCACATGCATCACATCTCTACCGCATTGGGATTTGTCTTGGAAGGTTCGACTTTTCGAAGAAATTGGTGTCCTGCAGGTTTAAGTTGTCTAGATTTATTTTCCGTGATATGTAAAGTTTGATATAGAAAGCCCGGATGGCGATCGAAGTCACATATTGTAATATTTAGAATTGAACAATTGAGGAATGAAGTCTCAACTGTAACTTTGGAATAGGCTGCGTAATAATGATGGGCTCTTTTTTATAATTTGAAACAGTAGTGAGTCATATTTGAACAAAGGAACAGGCATATATCGAAATTATCTTACAGAATCTTGCAGAAAATGGGTAAATAACACTTATCAAACAAAATCAATCTTTCAAAAACAGCAAAAACCGCAAATCAAAGGCTTAACTTAACTCATGCATTTTGGATCTGCTTAAAAACAGCTCCTTTGAATCCATCATCCCTATTTATTGGTCATTTTGGATGGGGATTTTCAAATTTATATTTGCTGCTAAAAGTTTGTTTAAGGAAAATGCAGTAGCAATGAAAAAAACAATATTTTGAAGTTCTGATATCACTACTTTATATGCAGTAGAGACGTAGCAGTATGGCAAAACCTTTTCAATTATATTAAATATTTGGTCCTTTTCTCACGATTTTAGAGTTTCTATGTTGATAAGCAAGTGTATTAACTCAAAATGGAAGCGTTCAAATTAGGTCGGTATTATTTTGATATTTTATGTGGTTAACTGGCATGTCATCTCGTCACACTCAGTCAATCATCATGTACAATCAATACGCTGGAAACTACTTAACCTAATACCGTCAAAACATACCAAACATCAGCACTAAACATAGAATATGCGAGAGAACAATAACTTCAAGACATTGTTCTGAATATTTAAAGACTTAATTTTCTGTTGGTGACAGAGTTAAAAGTTTCCGCTTCTAGTTTCACTTTCCCGCTCTGTATTTCACGGCAAGCAGTAAAACGTAGCATTTATATTACGTTTCACAATGCAACGTCAAACATTTCGAAAGCACGTCCCTTGGAAAATACAAAGATAGTGCACAAATCCCATTTACATAAGAACGTTTCCATGTCAAGTACTTATTGTAACCAAGCACTTTATCATTATTCGTCAGTCTACCCCAGTTTCTTAGCCTATCCCAGTTTACCCATCACATCGAGCATTCTCTTCAAATTTTCATCCCCAAAAGAATTTTACACTGAAGAAAATTTTTTTTTTCTTCCTTTTAGTTTTTGCATTCTTGTTTTATTTTCCGTGCAATATCAGGAGAGTAGCACTTCTATGTTTGCTCTGGTTATGCAATAGAATGACAGAAATAAATATGACTGAATCGATAAAGTGAAAGGACGATTCAGGAAGATGAAAAAACTGAAGACGAAAAACAAATAAACGCAAAAGCAAAAAGAGATAAGGTATCCTTCAGTTACAGACATTTTGCCTAGTATAGCGCAGTAAGAAGATAGTATTAGTTTACGTTACTGTTTTAGTTCAAAACAGGGAGAGAGGTATTCGAAAAAAAAACTAATTTAGGATATTCTATTCATCGGATTACTCTTTTGAATAAATCATTATAAGTTTAACGTTCAAGGTGTGTATCTAGTCAATACATTTAGTTTTTAGTAAAATGATGGCAGTAACAGTCGGGGAATTAATCTGGAAGTTAAACGTTGCAATATCTTAAAGACATCAACGATACACAAATGGATTTGGCCAGAAGCGCGATTTACGTTATTATTTTTAATGTTTCTGTGATCTACTGTAGTGGTAAGTGGTCCTCTTTTCCTGGAAAACAGGAGGATCCCTAGGGTAAGAACAATCAGTGTCGGGGTAGTAGTACATTAGCAGAGTCGAATCTATCGGTTAAGTATCTAGGCTTTCTGAAAGACTCTGAGTTGAGTTTCTCGGAGCAAAACAGGGCAACAGCAGGTAAGCCCGCGACGGACCACGTTTGACTAATGGCCAACGATGGGTACCAACTCCAACAAAAAGACGAATCTTGATGAGTGCCGTGCAGTGTACGTTCTCAATAGGGGAAGTAGTGGGTCAGTGTTTTTGGTAATCGGAGGACTGATACCTATCACCCTTCTTGCCAGAAAACGTAAAAGAATAGGTATTTGAAGTTTGCACCGTTGAAAATACAACGGGCTCCTATTTTTTCACTTGTTGACTGGTTTGTTTTGACAATTTGACGTAAAATGTTGGTCAATTTTATTTGCATATTTGCATATTTTGAACTCGTATAGCTTTACATGTCAATTTGACAAATTACTAAAAGGATATACTGGAATAATTTGACAGTGTTGCGTTTGCAACGATAAAGACTTCTGACACGTAAAAGAATATACTTCCGAAAGTAAGGCAAAGGCAAGGCAAAGGGTAGATCGGCCCTCAGTGATGGAAGACCACGCTCTCTCGAGGAGTGCAACATTCTTGAAAACTCGAGCTCACAGCAAGACGGATCGCGCAGCCCATCAACAATTAAAGATCGTGGCTCAGTCGAAACTAAGCTGAGACAGATTTCCTCTTGATCCACCTATTTAGCGGAAATGATTGTTTTCAATCTTACCTGCATAAGGTTGGCAAGTCACGGTCACCAGACTGCATATTCTAAATTGTTGAGAAAGAGGACACACGGCATTCTTTTTTTTCAGACAGAAGGTGGAACAGATTACATAGTGATCCTGCCGAAAAAGTGGAAGAACCTCGTCCAGATCACCAAATCGAAGAAATGCTAAAATCGAATGACAAATGGAACCAGATTACGCCCGGGCAATCCTAAGAATAAAAAAGACATATTGAGTTGGCAGGAGGCGCCCAGGTTTGAAGGACCAGTTCTCTCGCAACCCTCCTCCTTTCACTCAAGCGCTAGATGAGGAGTATCCATAACTTGATGTTGCCATAAGGCGTAGAATATGGATTATTCGAGTGAAATAGACAAATCGTTATGAATACGGCAGACATTATTTATTCTTCATGTTTTTTAAGGAACAAGTGTGCTTACATTTCGGCCAAATAAATTTTACCCAATATTTTTATGTGAAGATGAAGCTGAAGTCAAAGTTAGGTGAAGTTAAGGTTTGCCTCGTTGCAAGCGTAACGGTCACCAATTTTTGCACTTTTTTAATGTTTTTTTGAATAATTTGACTTAAAATTTTGTTTAATTTTAATTGTATGTTGGGATCTCTTACATTCTAATAGATTTTCATTACAGTTTATACGTTCACTGAAAAGCAAAAGTGAAAAAATTTGACAGCGTTGCGTTTGTAACGGTGCACAGTTAATTCATCTTGATTTATCTTTGTAGTAGAGTCAAGTAGAGTCATCAAACCAAAAAATGCTTTCAAAAAAGTACACAAACTTTATCGTTGGCTTCTCAATAAATTGAAATGTCTTAGCATCAAATTCTGACGAAAATTCAAATTTTCATGAAAAGTAATTATTGTTATTTTTCACTCAATAGCAGCGTCTTTAGTAATGTAGCAATGAAATGAAAGTTTACTTTTAAATCTTATTGAACCCTTCAACTTCACATTCTTCCATTTTTCAATGAAACAACGGAGAAGAAAAGCGTAAGAAAATGGAATTATTCGCTCGACGATTCTTAGGTTCCATGAATTTCAAACAGTTTCAGTAAATTATGTTGTCTTTTACAGCGAAGGCAGAGAGTAGCATTTTAAAGAGCGTAAAGATAGAAAATTGGATGAAATGCATTGATAAAGGAAGCGCGTATTAATTTCAAAAATCAGAAGTCTGCTTTGTAAGATACTTTTCTAAACGTCTCCATAAATTCATATAATATAATGCGACATGTAATCAAATGAATGGTAATGAAAAATCAACTCTTTAAACAATAAAACAATTAAAATTCGATGATAAGTCAATAATATATCATCTTACTTCAAATGAAATGAAGTATTGAAGTATATCTGCGTCATCTACTTCCAGCAGGAACACGAAAAGAAGATAGAATGGGGAGCAAGATGTCACAATTCATTCAACGTTTTTCAAACATCTTTTCGCAAAACCATTTGTCTGCAGCTCTTCTTGTACAAAAAAGTTGTTCATCGCAGATTGTTCGTTCACTGAATGCTTTACTTGAAACAGAAGATGTTTCCGCTAAAATAAGATGCAAAAAACAAAACGAGTCCAACAGCCAAAGTAGTGGGAGACACAGCAAGCAAATAAAATCTGTATACCATCCCTGAATGAGGCAACGAAGTCATTCAGCAGTCAACCACCCCACCTTTTTCTTTTTGCGAAAATCTTTAGACAGATATTTCCACGTACACATACAAAGTGCAAAGAAAAAATGGCATCATACTCATATCTACAACCAAACTACAATCCTTATACAATATTCCGTCCTTAACGGCGAGGCTCTTTTGTATAAAGCTCTGAGCAATCTATTCGGGACATTGAGTAGAAGAGTATAAATTTATTACCAAGGTTTTCATGAAGGGATTATTCTTGCAGTTGTTGCCACTTCTACTGCAGCAATTTATTCCTATCGCTATAGCCACGGTTTTAGTCACTCGAGGCTCAGGTATTGCTGTTTTCAAGGTTATGTGAAAAGAAAAAGAAAATCAGCTCCGCGACGACCAACGACCAGAGGGATGGTTGGCTTAAAATGGTATCATGGTCAGCCAGCAAGGGCTTGTTCTTTGTGATAGGTACGTAGCAAATTATTTCCTTCGTAGCGGAAGGTACTTTATATGTGTTAATAATGTGACTGCGAAGGATGATGTAACTGGGAACGATGTTTGAAAGCAACGAACCGGTCTATTTTAACCGGCTCCAAGAATTTTAACTTCGACTTAGGTATGAACAAAACCATGACGGAAGGATTGCAGAACATTTTCGACTTTAACGAGAATCCTTAATTTCGTAGGGATACTCAATTTATAATTGTTCCGAAGTGATACACACAGTATGACTCAAAAATAAAATCACATTTCATTCAATTTAAAACTTCCCGTTTTCTGTCTTTATTCAATTCCTGTATCTAAGGTATGAAAGTATTTGTAAAGTCAGTATTTATCCGACGTTTTGCGATGTTTTTTTTCGTTATTTTACAATTTTACATGTTTAACAAAAAGAAATTCTGCAATCCTACATAACTGAAGGAAAACTTAAGGAAATAACTTACTTAACTAAGGGAATAACTGAAGGAAAAATATGCTTATTTCGCTTTTAATGCATGTGTGCCTAAAGTGACAGCTGTCAAAATATCATAAGGTGTATGTAAAAAATATGGAGGCATAATTCATGTGAAATTCACTTTTAGATTTCTTTTTAATGTGTTAACATTATGTTATAAATTTTTGTTTAAACAAAGAAGGGAAATACTTTATTCCGCATAATTCTTTGGTCTGGTTCCTTGGATAAGATTCGGTTCATAATTATTTGGTCATGCAATTGGATGTATTATAACGTTGAAACAATTTATTTTTATTTTTATATAATGACACTTATTCAAGTAGTAACGACGTAAGTGAGTGAATTCAAAGCGCTGTGAACAAGGCTAGGGATCTACATTGGTTCAAGCGATACAGAAAATGAAGAAGGGAAAAGCTGATTATAATAGTATGTCATTAAAAGGGCTGTGACTAATTTCATCATTGCTTAGTACTTTCAATGACAACCTGCGTTAGCATTTGGTTAAGAAAGGATAAAAAGGAAAAAAGGAAACTTCTGCAAATCAAAGTTAATGTTCGCTAAACGTTGATGGCAAAATGCTCGAGAAGTTTATAATAAAGAGTTTTGCGAGACTATTTAAGTTGCAGGAATTCTATCTAGGGCGACGATCTTCTTCTGGTTCTTCTTGATGAGGCGATCTACCATCAGCGCAAATACGAAACTAGTGTCCTCGGTCTAACGGGCTCAAGCACATAGTCCCGACACAACCCTTGTTATACAACTTCTAGGGGTCGACTTTAGCAACATCTCCGATTTAATTCCACGATATGAGTGAGCTACAAGTTTTCGATGGTGTCGATGTATCTAATGAGGACTGCAAGATAATACCTCAAGGACCGAAAGTTCAGCTACGACATACGAGGATAGCTGGCGAAGAATATATGTTGATGTCTCATCTATAACACAAGGTTCAATTGCTGATCTACTTCTCTGGAATGGCTGATATCGCGAGGTTTTGTGGCTGCTGCTATTGGATGAGTCGTATTTGATCGGTTGAACAGATGACAAACTGGCTTTATTCGCTGCACGCACCCGTCGAACAAACATACCTCTATAATAGGTGTGTGAAGTTTATTTCGTTATAAATACAACAGTCTTGAATTTTGTAGATAATTGGACTAAAATTTTTGAAAATTTTTCTATATTGACTATTTGATTTTTTCTTCTTCTATTTTGACAACCTGAAAGTTCTAAGTATCGAAAGTTTACTTCGTTGCAATCGAAAGGGTCTCGAATTTTTCACTTTATGAATTCTTTTGAAAGGGTCTCGACTTTTTCATTTTATGAATTCTTTAGAACAATTAACCTGAAAGTTGAAACGTTCAATGTTTTTCCTCTAAGAGATTTTCAATTTCTGTCAAATTTTCTACATAGATTAAAATTCGAAAAAATTCTGTGGCTGTTGCGTTTGCAACGATTCAAACTTCTGCTACCTTTTAAAATACAAGTCTGAAGCTTGCTCCATTCCAAACGGATCAGCTTCGAATTTTTTCACATTTTGATTTTTGTCGATGTTTGAATTTTTTTTTCCATTGAAATGGATGAAAAACCTGGAGGCCGTAAAAATGCTAAAACTGCAACTACAATATGATTGAATAAATATATGTCCAATTATCCAAAGGAAACTCAAAAAGTAAAGGAATTGGACACTGCTGCGTTTACAAAGATGCAAACTTCAAAAATCCTTGTGTCAAATAATACGTTAGAGCATTTAAATTTCAGCAGGAAAATTTTGGCTACGGTCCTTAAGAATAAAAATAGAGAATATAGAATAGAAAGGGCCCTTAAATTTACTTATTAGCAAATCGGAAGCTAGAAACACGTCGAGAATTGTTTGGGATAAGCTGCATACTTTCTTAATGTTCTTTTTTTGTCGAATACTGACTGAATTGATGGCGTTTCACAAGAAATTTATGGCATTTGACCCTTTTTTTCACTCTCCAAAAAGGTGTCTGCATTGATGAAAACTGCAGACATCTCCCCAAAAACAAGTTTCTTAGTGTTCCTTTTGAAACGAAAAATAATGATTATGAAACTTAAACATTTCCTTATTTTGTCCACCCCCAATCCCAACTTCGTAATCTTATATAAATTTTAAAACCTACCCCAAGCGAACATTCAAATGATTAATGATGATTACGATGCCTAATTTACATACAATATGTTTGCTAGTATATTGCTGGCTTGAATTTCATATTGTTGTTCATGCTCACTATGGTCGAGGGAGACGTTAAATAGGTCGACATGGAATGGTGGAAGGACACGAATTGCAAAAGCTTTGGCATTTTTATATTTACATATGAAACGCCTAGTTTCTGATTATAGCGTAGCAAATTGTGAAAAGTGGAGTCAAAAAAAAAAAACACTCGATAACGCTGTAATGTGGCAAGAATGCCGAATGTGAGTCAGAAGGACAAACATTTTCGACAAATAACTAATTAATAGCGTGACCGCATATTACAAGGAAGGAAATTCAGGTTGCTTAGTGTGCATGGTGGCTCATATCTCACCGTGATGTGACCAAAAATCCAATTCAGGATTCAGTGAAATATTTAAAGCAAGCCTCAATTATTCATATTCCTATTTGATACGAAAGTTAATGCGGGATGAGAGTTTCCACTCGGTCAATTTTTCTAAGGGTTTTGTTACACGAAATAATGATTTTTGAAAGCTGGTTTTATCAAGCAGTTTTCATTAAACCTAAGTGCAATTATAGTTGGTAATTGTTAAAGAATTTGGTAATAAGCTCCCAATCAGATGTACACACTGCGGATCCCTTTAGGATAAAATTATTTTTGTTATAAGTCTATGAACAGTATATTGTTGGCACGTTATAGTTTGGAGTGAATGAAAGCTTCCAAGAAGGTTATCCTATCTGAGAATCTCGTTTCGGAATGCGTTAATATTTAACATAATGTCAGACTCTGTTCGTTTATATTTGAAATCAAATCCAATGTTCTACTTATTTTTGCAGATCATGGTGCTTCATCCTATTCCTCATACTATTGTTGCAGATTTACTACATTATTAAAAATGCCATGGAGCGCTTGTTTAATATGCCATACACGTCTGTCATATTTTGAGCTTGCATCCAATTGTCTTTAACATCTCAACTAGTACTTTCCGAGAAACGTCCATCGATGGCTGTCTGTCTATTTGCTGGTCTCGTTGGAAAAAAATGTAATCAACGACATCGTCAACGACAAATCCAACAATAAAATGGACATGCTTGTATGATAATTGAATTTTAAAGACACATAATAGAAGCGAATTCCTCGCAAATTCTCGCAACCATACACAACTGGCGACACGTCTAACTTAACAAGTCACACTTTTATTAAATCTTTTCATTATTTATTGATTTATTTACATCCGTTGATTTCCCTTGATGACTATTCAATAGTCATCAGCTCAAGCTGACGCTGTGTTAGTGGGAGGGACACGACAAAAAAAAAAATCAAGGACAGTCTCAATTTTATCTTTCTTCCCATTTGTTCTGAAAAGAGCGACGAAAGAGCTATTGGCTTTAGTGTCGCCGGAATACGATTAGCGGATGAAATTTTTAATCCGCATCGACACACAGTGATGGCTCGTCCTTACAGAGACTATCGATCCCGATGCCAGGTTCATGAATGAAGGACTGATGTTCTGCGACTGACTGGCTTCTACTTGTCCATTCGGTGACCAGAAGTTTATCAGCAAAGCGTAACTACTATCTAGTGCTAACACTTAGACAGAGCAAACCGGCAACTCGATGCATCATCGACACTCTAAATGGTGCAATAGTATTTGCAAAGTAAGCTGGATAACGAGGCGACATAGGGACGACGGTGTGACCAGTGAGGAAAGTTGTTGCTGGCGATACATTCCAATTCGTCCATTTGGCCCCTGTCTATCTTGCATGTGTTCGTATCCCTTTCTTCATAATGTCCTCGGAGATTATTAGCCTTTTCTAGTAATTTTGCCATCTTACTGGCTTGAAAGTGAAACTTCATCGAATAATTCTGCAGAATCAGGCTGATGTGGTGGTTCATTCATCGTCCAGGACAACCCTGATTTAGCTTTGGTGTTTTAGGGATGAGAATCCACGACTTTCATTCTATAATTAGAAGTTCCTATGCGGATCAAATAAAAAGTTGAAAGAAAAGTCAGGCACATTTCGTCCGACTTACCAAATTATGATTAAATTCACTTTATTCAAAAAAATATTCATTCAATAAAATTATGAAAACTAAATCATTTCTTGTTTGTCCCTCTTTGGATATTTCATCTATGGTATAAGGGGTCGTACGCTTCGCTAAAATCCGAGTCAATCTTGCCTTGTTTGATTTCATTCAGCTCATAAAAACTCATTGCAGAAATTTAATTTAGCCCGTCAGTTAATTTCTTCAATGCTGTCTTCCCCCTTCACTACCTATTGCATTCATAATTATTTTTAAAAGTGGCGACAAATGCACTCGACCGAAATGCACCATTGCCGTCATGAAGTTCATTGGATTTTGCAGTGGGAACTCACAATAGCAATGATACAACATTTAATTTGCTAAACAGTGCATGGCAAATGTTTTTGCACGGCTTCGATTTCAGAATGTCAATTTGATTCGCACATTTGACGTTACTATGAATGAAAATTTTTTATGGTAGGAGGGTGAAGTCTATTGACGCCGTGAGTGCGAACTGGACTACCCACTAAACACCTCCCCTGTCAACTAGAGAATCTAGCCTGAAACCGTTTGACACATTACTTCGGGCTAGGCCACGTGTTCATACGCCTAGAGGAGCCTTCCGATTTCGGAAATCCCTCATCTTGTGGGAAGGAAGGAAGGCTCCATCCCCAATGCTTCCCAACGCTCCAGTATGCCTTTTTTTAAAAATCAATATCGACAAAGCTGAACTAATGAAAAAATATTAAGGATGTCCTAATTGCATTTGAATCTTGGAAATCTTGGTGGGATGTCGAAATGTTTCTTTGAATTGTTTTTCGTAAAAAAAGGAAAGGAATAGGTTTCTATCATTTAAACAGATCTATAGCCGACTTGTAAGGCAGTTCTTGTTGCTTCAAAGGAACTATTCATTTCAATTTAAGGGTTCTTTTTCCGCCCTGAGTGTGTGACTTACGGCTCTGTAATGATTCCACTACATACTAAACACGTCCCCTGCCAACGAGAGAACCTTATATTTGACAGTTTGACACACTTCGCGCTAGTCCTCGTATTCCTCTGCCCACAGGCGTCTTCGTCTTATGGGCACCCTTCACTAGCGACAAGAAATGGAGGGGGAGGGAGAGCAAACAAATAGTTCTTCCATCCAGTGTACTAACTCTCTCCTGTAAGCTTTTAACCTGTCAGGACTGCCAAAGCATGATATGCCACGTGCTTCTGTTTGTCAACAGTTATAATCTTTAATCTCACTACACCATTTTCAACGGTGCAAAGTTCAGACACCTTTTTTTTCTGTATATGCTGTGAATAATTGTAATTTTTTTAAAATTTTCATCGATTAACTTGTTAGAAAAGTTGAGCAGAAGCTATAGTATGCTTTCGAGCCTACATTCGGAAGGATTATCAGCCAGGAAGATATGTTTACACTATGAATAGCCGTCGTAAGTCGGGCCCGTTCACTATGACACACTTTACCGGCCGAAACTGATGATCAGATATGTTGTCCACCGAAACAACACTAGACATCCCATGTCTCTAATGATTCCCGAGCCAAAATGTAGAGGACATTGAAAAGAAGATTTTGCGTATCCACAGTAAAGTCCGGAGCAGGAGGTGCCGTCAAGCGATTTTCACTTCATAGATTTAACTCCTTCTATCTTGTCCTATCTTGTACCTCCTAAAGTAACTCCTCCTATCTTGTTGGGGATTTACCGAAAAAAGTCTTCTAAAGCGAGCATTTTTACCTGTGTAAATTTCCTTACAAAAGATGTCTGGAAAATGTGGATGCGGGGTTGCTTGCTAATAGCATGAAGATTTTCTGCCTTTTTATTTATACAGTAGACCAACTAAAACCCTTCAATATCGGGAAAAATTAAAGGTTTTAATTTCACTGACAGAAATGGCTATGTCACACGGGATATTGTCATGAAGAATCATCCACTGGTCTATCGGGTCTGTTCTGACACAAATCGGTGAACAGTTAACGGTTAACCTTTCACTCAGCATCATTAGGAGTAAACGACGGTCTGATCACACAAGCGCCCTTATACTTTCAACGTTTCTAACAGTTTCTGAATTTGAATGCCCACTTAACCGAGGTTGATGTTCAACGTGTTCTCTGCATTCCAAAAATCGTTTGTGCGAAAGGAAAGCTTGTGGTCTTGATCAGCAGTGTAGCTCATAGGCCTGTTTCAACTTCCACAAATATTACAAGCGCGGATTCAATAAGTTTAGCACAAAACTTGATTGCATAATGTTTATATAATATCCGATGTGTCTTTTTTGTAACAAACAACAATAACACAAGTTCACAGATAGTGCTGTCAAAAATAATGTTACCTCTACGGAATGGAAATTCGTAGTGAGAAAGTGAAGCGATAAACAAACCGGTCTAGCACAGGCCGGGGATAACGTTGCCAGATTGCTCGCAGTGTTGACAATCTCATTACTTTTCTCACACCTCGTCAGTCATCCAAACAGAAAATGTCAATTCCGTTCAACGTGAAGCTACACAAGGAAGGAAAGTAAGCAAGTTTGAGATGGAATTTTGAACGAAATCTTATGGTACACATGATGAATGGGATTGATAATTCGTAATAATTTACTTATGAAACCAGACGAATTATCCTTTGGCGAGAATTTCTTTTCAAAGATTAAGAAAAGTGGACAGAGTGTTGGAAACGCAAAAGTTTTTTTTTTTTTTTTCAATTTAATTGTTATGTTTTCGTTAATTGGATAGCAATTTTTGTGAAAATTTGTTATATTTTATTATTTGGATAGCAATTTTTAAGAAAATTTGCTGTGATTTTGATTCTTCTGACCCTCTTCTGGTATTTCATCTTATACAAACCATCGACAAAAATGAAAAAGTGCATAAAATTGAAACCGTTGAGTTTGCAAAGATGCTCATTTCAGAAACATACAAAAATGCATATTCGAAAATATAATTTTTCGATTAAAATTCTAATAAATATTGGAATGCGTTCAAGATGGAGTTTAAGTACTAGTTTAGGATTTTGATGTAGGATTGTTTTGATGTTTTAGGATTTTAGAGCGAGGTTTTTTGACATTTTTGCGCAAAAATGAAACCTTATGGATCCGCTGACAATATATTGTGACCAACGGCCTGCCACCCGTTAAGAATCATTACTCACAAGTTTCTCATGTCCCATCGCATCGCAAAACAAAACGAGTAATCTCGTCTCCCGCGTTTTAGCATAAAAAGGGATATAACGAGATGCCTTTCCACAAAGAAAGTGTTAACATTGAGTTTGTATGCTAAGAGATAGATTTCAAGCTCCTTTTTGTTCGACAAAACTGTGGAAAACCAACTTTTATTATTTAGATTCAAAAGATAAGGCATCTTCACACGAAACTATCGTCTAAAAAATTATTGGAGCTACAGTGCATATCCACACCAGCTCTGTAACATCAATGTCTTTTTTTCTTGGCAGCAGTGCAAATACAACTTGCTTCCTGAGTTCAATGCCATCATCAATTAGTTGCTCCATTGGACCATTTTGCTCGTGGCGCGCGACGTGTTCGGGACTATATGAAACCACCTCACTAACATGTACATGAAAAGCCCAAAGTCATTCACATAGCGCACAGATTATTGTCCATTCCTCTCTTGACCACTTCCTTCCCTTTATAGTACCATTTTCCAGTCAGCCGAGTGGTAATAAATACATAAATTCAGCTCTAGCAATACCCGCCACCCTCATGCACCACACCCTATCACACCGTCAGGCCTTTTGATTTGAGCCTCTTAAAATAAATGACAAAGGCTCAACCCGACGGGTGGTACTGAAGACACACAATCAGTTCAAGTACGAGCTCATCATCCTTGCCAAGGAAGCATGATGATGATACAGTCGGATCGGTATGTTTGCAGCATTTAATGCGATGACGAGGAAAACAACGGCGACATCGAGGACATCTTTGCCACCTCTCTCCCGCAAGCCGGATGACTGCTGTTGTGCTGCAATCTTGAATATTTGGATGCGTGTTTGCTGTTTGTAGACCTCCTTTGATCCGGATGATGACGGAAATATGGATCGGTATCGGCATGAATATTTGGAAAAATGAAAATTAAATCTTTGCATCCGAACAGATGTCTGACAGTGTTTCAGTTTTGCTGCTGGTGTCGCTTCCTTTGTGAATGCGCATCCCGCGGAGATGATAGCCTGAACCGTGATGATGATAATGAAGGACGGGCCTCGGTAACGAAGTGCTCCAGAAAGGCGGAGATGGCAAAGGGCAGAAGATAATTGTGTCGGTGCGATGAAAATAACCAAATAACGAAAGTTTTATTCTATTCATGAACAATTTTCGAGGACTCTTGTCGACTTGTGCAGTACTATGAATCGGGACCCGGATTTGATTGCCAAGCAGCTGCTAAAAATATATTAACAATTTCTTGTATTATTGTTATTTGTGCTTCCTCAATTAGACTGCAGATGTTTTGTGAAAAGACGAAGCAGTCTATGGGGCAACGTTTGCATCCTGAATTATTTATTAATTACATTCCATTAAACTCGATTTTAATTCAATAATACCATCGTTATATGTCTCGAAGTTAGCAGTTATTGGGGACAATCCCATAAATTCTGCATGATGGTAAATAACCTTTGTTCAAATCTCACCATAGTTTATGGCTATCTTGTCCACTTCATTCCGACATAGCATTTGGAAGTAGGCATTCTTCCTTGAGGTGCTGAAATGAGCATCGTAATCGAGCAAACGCAACGGTCTCCAATTTTATCAAATTTTTTAATTTTTTAAAATATTTTTTAAGATGAAATTTTTTTTATGTATATTTTCGAAATTTTAATAAATCAGTCCGATCTTCGACAGAATTCGAAAAAATTCTAGACCGTATCGTTCGCGACCATGCAAACTTCAGGCACATCCTTCCTTGACCTTTTTTTCACATACATTCTAAAAATGCTTAAAAAAAGGATTAAAATAGTTTTAAAAAATTTTCCTAAACAAGGTGTGTGAAAAAGTATCGGAATTTTAAAATTTCGCAGCCAAATTTATTATTCAACCAAATCAATACGATTGTCTTGGCAGATAACTACTGATGAAAACGTGAAAAAGCTGATGATGTTTATTATTCATCTGTCTCACATTTTGCAGGAATTCTTATGTCAAAAGTGCAGAATTCCTAACAAAAACAGCGGCGAATGGAATTTGTTCACGAATTGTTTATAGGTATCGCGAAATAAAGTCACCAACGAGGCTGAACTATTAAAATATGTCAAAACCGAAGATGAATGAGGTTATAGGCATGATGTTAAAACTAAGGTTCAATATTTCTGAAGCTGGCATTCTGGTAAAAAGGTTGCCAAATCCGGTCAAATATGAATGTTAGGCTCACTGCGCTCTTAGATTCTAATGACATGAGTCGTGACTCATAATGAATCCTTGCAACAAGGTCGAACGATCAAGGCGGAATTATGCCTACAAGTTACCTACTGTTTCTGTCAAGTATTCTGAAGAAAATGCTGGGATTCCCTGAAACGATGCATACTTCAGGCACACTTCAGGATGTTAAACTATTAATTGCTTTTGTAACATGAAACGAAACTTGTTCGAAACAAATACAATGCAAGGATGCAACTTTACGTTCGCCATTTGTTGTGTCTTGGGAAAAAAGGGTCGCGAAAGACCCCTCATCCTTTGACAAGAATAGATTAGATTAAAAGTGTCCGTTGAAAAAGCTCGAAACTATTCTGAATATAGATGTCTGTTTGCGTCAGCTTTGGTCTGGAATTTTTTTACCATTTTTTCATTTGCCGAGCATTTGACTCAAGTGAACAACTAGGACAGTGCCAGTAGAGGTCGAATTACGAAATGAAATTTAAAAAAAATTTAATTCAAATTATGAAAAAAAAATCTAAAAAGCAGAAAAGCAACGAGGCCGTTGCGTTTGCACCGATGAAAACTTCAGACACCTCTGAATATCTAGTTCCAGGGGTATTTTGGGGATTTGGGAAGCGTCATCGTAAGGAGTCTGAGGGCTACGAAAATGTCTGGTACGTTTCTCCGGTAACAAGCCCCATAAATTGCAATTCTTGTTCCTTTCGGTTACACTGGATACCGATACGAATTCGAAATTAATACTGGAGCAGGTGATAACCTAGTACCAGATGATATACGAGGTCTCGGCGCCTCATCATATATTGTTATCAAATTATACCATACAAAATTATATACAAAATACCTAATTTCGTCACACCCCTCCCTTTTTTTCGACAACTTTGCGAAATTAGACTTGGCGCTTTGTTCACATATTTGAATTATTTGCACTCTACTAGGTTTTCATTTCAGTTGAATCATTTACTAAGAACAAATACTGATAAAAATTGACAACATTGCGTTTGCAACGATGCAATCTTTAGACATCTGAGTTCAGAGTTGAGTTCTTATAATCTGACATTTTTTATTGAAAATAATCTCAAGATCCAAATACAAATTGTCACGTATTCCGTTGTGTAGGCGATAAAATAAAAACAAAAAAAATTTTCAATAAAAAAAGTATCAGAAAAAAATTTTCAGTAGAAAAAAAATAATTCTTGGAACGCTATCGAGAAAAATTTTCATTCAATATGATTCACTTGTTTGTTGTGAACATGTAGCTATAAGATGGAAAGTAAAATATTGAGTAGGAGAGAAATTGTGAATTAAGTATTGAGGATAATAATCGTGTAGCAAGTTTTGAGGATAATAATCCAATATCAAGTTTTGAGGACAATAATCTAGTATCAAGTATTGAAGATAAGGACCCAGAATTCTAAAGTATTGTGGATAATAAAAAGAATTAAGAAGTATTAGCAGCTGTGTGAAGTGCTTAGCCCCAGACGTCCTCGAGTTACATAATCTTTGAATAACAAAGCCCAAGAGAACATTTTGATTAATATCGATGCCAAGAAGATAGTAAGCAGGCAGAAGAGGTGGTCAGGATACAGCGCAGCGGAATTTCATTGAAGTCCCAAGATCGAGTAGAGGTGGACAGAATCAGCGCAGCAGAATTCATACGCTCAAGTGAAATCCCGAAATGAACCAGAGGTGGTCAGTATCAGTGCAGCAGAAGCAAGTAACGTCTCGAAATCAAGCAGAGGTGGAGATTCGTGTTTGACGCAACGCAGCAGAAACGATACACTCAAGTGAAGTTCCGAAATCAAGCAGAGGTGGTCAGAATCAGCGCAGCAGAATTCATGTAAATTGAATATTTTATTTTCACTTACTTTCATTTGATTATTTCTGTTTTTTATTTTAAATTATTTTGTCTAATATGATAGAGTAAGCTCTTTCTGTGTGTGTGACGTGGAAGGATCAGGGTTTTCATAATATCCTAAAACCCCAACGCCCGCGCGGTGAGCTAGTCGGTGAAAAGTAACTTCCTTCGGACGCCATTATGCGGCTTTTGTATTTTCAAATAACCATGTCTATTTAACCTTGTTCCTTTTTTTCGTTGCAGGTGCGACCTATCGGTTGCCCCGACAATTACACAATTATTAATTATTTTTTTGAAAATACATCACAAAATCTAATAATATTAATATTTTTTGATGCTTTTTACATGCGTAATTCGTATCAGTATTTACCATAAGTCAATTTATGGTAATCATTTCACAGCTAGGTGAGCTAACGAGGCGTTTAACCTCCCTCTTTCTTCCCATAAACGAAGTCACGTATTATTATATCATATAATTGGGAATGAGTTTAACTTTGTTCCGTCGTAGAGTATACTGATACGGTATTACTTTTTATCACTTTTCCTGCTTTTGAATAATCAGCATTTCCAGTGAATATTTCTTTCGAAGATCTGTAGCTTTTCGGTGACAGTAGGAGAGATCGGTAACCAAACCGGGAATCATTGTACTGATGCTGAGGGATCTGTTGGAGAATATCTGTGCCCGCACTACAGAGGCTGTGGTTGCTTTCGAAATAGTCGCGCGGATATGCTGGTAAAATTTTAGACGATGATGGAATAGCACCTATAAATATTTTCTAGTGTTTATAGCAAACAGAGTCTTGTCAACATATACGATGAGCTCTTTACTCTCACTGTGCCAATCGGTTGGCTTTCCCGGAAGCATTTCGAAATCGAATCTCTCAGCGTTAACGGACAGCACACATTTAGTAATGCAGTTCTGGAGAGATTGTATTCGCGGTGTAACGATCCTCCAGCCAATTTGGAGGAAGACTGGGTGGTCAGTTCGATGATGTCGTCTGCGTAAAGAATTGCGGGGAGTGGGGCGCATGCTGCGTGGGATGATATGAAATAATTGCTGGCTGGATTATTAGGATACCGTGGAGAAAGAAGCTGAAGAGATGCGGCCCAAGAATAGATTCCTGAAGAACTCCCGAATTCACACTGACGAGGTTGGTATATTTGTTCGCTATATTTGCTGAATAGAGCCTTTCTTCTCTGCGCGATTTTCCAGGCTCGATGCAAGTACTCTTAACTTATGCAGTGGTTTATAGTAAGGTGAGGCGTGACGTTTGCTGTCTGAATTATGACGGAGGAAGATTTTTTTGGCACATAGTTTGAGATTTCATCTGCAATCTGTCGAAAATGATATGATCAACATTTCTAATTTATTTCAACTAATGCCGTCTACTTGAAAACCTTATCTTCAAAACACCGCGAAACAGTTGCGATTGCAGCGATGCAAACTTCAGATGCCTTTTTTACATTCCTACAAACAACGTTCTAGAACTATTTTCGCTTTTGGGCTGAAATTTTTGTATTTTTTCGCAAATTTGTTTAATTCGCTTCCTAGCAGTTTTTCATTCAACATTTCAGATCAACAAACACCAAAAATTGTACGATTTTCGAGATCGTTGCGCATGCAACAATTGTACAATCTCCAAACTTGAACATTGCTGAGATCCTCTTCGATTGCGGCAAGAATAAATTTTAAACATTGTTTTTTTTTTAAATTATATATATATATATATATATATATATTAATATAGAAGTCACTAATTCATAATTTTATTTTATTTTTTCCTTGAGATCGGTTAAAAACAACCGATGATATTGGCCCTGTCACTGTAGCACTGGCCAGCGTTTATCGTTCTTTGTATGGTTATAGTTGATGTTGAATGTTATTTTCGTGCTTGGTATATCTGCATTTGCTATTTATTTAATGTATTTTAAGTTACAGGAAGTTTGTTGAAAGAGCGATTAAATTATAGGAATTTGGGGGTTTCAGATGATGATGTTCGTTTCTGATAGGAAGGCATCCAGTTCCCCCAAGAGGTTTATGTTATTTGTGGTTAATTGGTTGTGGATTTTGTTGTAATGTTTGAAAAGCTTATATTTTGCTCTGATTTCCTTATATCTGGTGCAGTTAAAAATGCGGTGGTCTATATCATCAACCTGCATGCAGTAGGTGCATAGGTTCGAAGTTGTTTGCTTGGTTTTGTAGAGTCTCTGTTGTAGGCTCTGTCCGTAAGAAGCCTGTAAATCGTTTTGATTGATCTTCCTGACAAATTTTGGTCATTGAACCATGGTTTGCCGCCTTCACCTCGCCTGTTTCCAAGCGCTTTGTTGGCAGTATTTCATAATTTTAAGAAAGGTATTATTATGTCTGTTAAGTGCTCACGGTCAACAAAATCACGCAAAAACTGCATTCAGACGCAACGCAATCACAGAAGGCATGCAAAACTACAACGGACATCGTGGTCGAATGATAAAACTGCGACGATTGCAACCTAAAATCCCGCCCATTGCAAAAAAAAACCATTTTTCAAATTTTCCGTACATAATTATCCCGCGCCGTGAGATTTCCCCTTTGTGCTGCAATTTTTTGTTAAACTGAAGGCGTTTGAAGTTTGCACCATTGCAATCGCAACAGTCTCGAATTGTGTCATTTTTTGAAGTTTATCGACGATTTGTCAAGCATGAACAACATTTGAAAAAGTAGTGGAGTGTCAGTAGTCAAAATTACGAAAGATATGGCAGACTTCCATTCAAGCTATCATAAAAAAAAACACCGATATAGTAAAAATACAAAGACCGTTGCATTTGCAACGATGCAAACTTCAGACATCTTTAAACTGATATGACGTGGGTCTTATTATGGTCCTATCTCAGGACCACACTGGCGATCAACTACGTTTCATCTGATCTTTTCTTTATTGATTGAAGTAATTTATCATAACGTAGGAAAATGTTTATTAACAAGAATAAAATTAAAATCATTTTGAAAGTACGTTTCAGGATGTACAGGGAAAGGAAACCCAAGGAGGCAATGGAAAATGGAATTGGATTTAATTCCTAATTGGATTTAAGAGTTGAATTCTTAGTGAATTTTTTCTGCAATATTCAATATTATGGGAAGAGTGGAGCAAGGACGTTTCAATACTTTTAAGAAGCATTTTAGGATGCTTTGTTTGAATATCTTCCTATTCAAATTCTATTATTTGAGTTCATGCTCATGTGGATCATTCATTTATTCTATCTCGACAACACTATTCTGTTCGAAGTGTTCCTTCGCCGACTTGTCGGGTCTTGTGAGGTTTTCCCTAATATTAAAAGAATGTATTCGCTGGGGCCTCGATAGAAGCCTAGCGTGTCGAACTATGACCAAATGGCTCTGTTTCCTGATCACCTCATGCGTGTGAGTGTGCAGAAAGGATGTCCAACGAATCATGCAAATCAATAAATCTTGCAAATCGTGTACGAAGGCTCAGCTGGGGGAACCGTACACTACAGCGATAGCAGAAGGACTTACATTCCCGACAGGGAGAATCTCATTAGTCCCTCTCTATGGATAATTCATTGCTGGAGGTTTGAATGACGTTCCCACAGGCAATTCGATCTACTTACCATCAATCGACGCTAATTCCTCTCTAATCCAATTTCTGGGGTGCTGGTTTTCAGGTTTGTTGATATAGCTCACAGCCACCAATTCACATAACTACCACGCACAAGGCGACACTTCTTTTGTTAGCCGTCCAAGAACAGTCCACCACTCGTTAATTAGCCATTAACCAGGAGCACCACAAAACATCACCAAAAAACACCACACCAGATCCAGCTGCACTCAACCACAAAAGACAATAACACCTTGAAAGTGACACCGGGGGTTGCTGGAGGAAACGACTGCGACGACAACGACTGGAAAAAACCGCCCCACTTCAGCCACCTATTTTTCGAGATTTTCCGCACCGAATACTCTCGCGCCGCAGAGTCCTTGCGATCGTCCACAACGCTTCCGCTGCGTATTCTATTTTCTAAAAAGCCACGCAATTCCGTGCCTGTGAACTTCCAATCGGACCAACAATAACCGACCCGCATCGAAATCCTCTCATTCATGTATTCAGCTACGGGCCAACATCAAATTTCCAATTTTTCACCGTTTTCTCACAGAAACCAATTCAATTTGTTGATGGTCGCAACTAGTCATGAACGCCGACAACTGGATTTCGCCTTTTTGAATATTTTTATGGAGCCAGCACAGAGCTACAGATGAAAATTCAGAAAAGTTTGCGGAATACCGACCCGACAGACGTCAAAACCTCGCACAAACTCACGGCCATTTTGTGTTTTGATTTTCCCTTTCAGTCGGAGTTTTCCTCGTTTTGTTGTCTTCTGTGCGTCGCTCGGCACAGTCGTTGGTGTTGTTTTGATGGATTTTTCGTGGTCGGAACTGATGTGAAGTGGGTTGCGCTAGCGTTGGTGAATTGAACTGCAGGGTCAACAGCTGATGGCTTGAATATTTGGGTAAAGACTAACGGATCCGGCAGTATTTGAAAAGTGAAGAAGTAAATTTCGTTGCAAGAAAAATTTTTGTGTGCAATGAAAATTGTTTGCAAATAACTGATAATAATTTCAGAAATACTGATTGCATGAAATTCAAAAAAAAGGAAAGATCAGCTGCCATGTAGGGCAAAATTTCCGCTATAACTCTGATGAATATTAAAGTTACAGTGCCCGCAAGAAAGACGGCACACCTGAACAATTTCTAATTACTTCCTAAATTTTGGCAGGTACCTGAATAAAATGTTCTACAAATTAGAGACTTCGAATAAAATAGACATTACTGCCTGAAAATATTTAAGGTTTTCTCAAAATTTTAGATTTTATGTTAAATGAAACGACTTTGGTACGTGAAAAAGAAAATACACATGTAAAAAAGGGGTAAGGTTTGTTATTTAAGCTATTTTTTAAACCTTAATTATTATTTTTAGGAAAGCAAGGTAGTATTATATTTATCAATTTAAGTTATATTATCTAAGCACTAACACTTGGTGCTTTTATTGGCTGAAATATTCTCTTTGGAAAGCTTTTGATTAATTTTTAATGTTTTTTTTTTTGAAAATTTCGCCCTTACATTCAATTTTTGCAGTTTTCATCTCATACAATTTTGCATATGGCTGTCAATTGGCGTAAATTAGTCCAAGGAGCTGGCCCATGCAATTTTCTTTTATGTTGAGGTCTGGTGATCATGCCAGCCAATCGAGCAGTTCGATTTTGTTTCGCTGAAATGTTGTCCTCTGATGTGGATGGAATTTTTTTTTGTCCTCGGAACTTTCCGTCGCTCACCGTCACTTTCTTTGTATCGTCCACTGACGCGTTTCGGCGATGTGACGTCTTCAGTGTGATGTTCCGTTGCGAAGGACAAGATTCCGAGGACAAAAAATAAGTCAGATTTGCTTTACGAAAGATTCCACGTTTCCGTGCAAAGCACAATATCCTGTTGAAAAATAAAGATGATTCATTCTCATTGTTGAGATGTAACTGATTTTCTTAGAAAATTTTTCATAAAATAACATTCTGTGAAAATATTTTCGACACCAACGCATTGTTGTATTTTACATTGATTGATATAAAAAAACTGCCACAGTTAATGAGTGGTTTGTTTACGAGTATGGTTTTGGAACGAATTATCCTGATGAAGCGACATTAAATTGTATTACGAAGACAATTACCTTGAAATATATTTAAAAACAAAATCGATATCGTTCTTATCGTAATTTTACTGACACTAACTAAAATCGACAATAAGAATAACAGTAGATGTTATGGTAGTAAGGACTTTGCATTGTATATTGAATAAAATCCATTTACAGCACACCTGAAAGGAACAATATGTAATACTGTAATAATGGACTGTTCAACAACTAAATAATCGGGCCAACAATGACGAAAATTAGTCAGATACATCTTTGTTAGAAGGGTTGTCTTTACTATAAGTTACCGTAACTCTAAGCAAAATATTCCACCAGTAAAGCAATGTTAATGAAAATACGAACGATCAAAGACAATATAACGCAGAATGACATAAAATATAAAAATAATTTAGAACCCAGGCCTTAAGCAGAGGCTAAGATCGGTGGACCAATTACTACTTACTTATATAAAATTATATATATTGACAGAATATTATCGATTATATGCATTCTTGGAAATTTCAAGACAAATGAGTTCGGATTTCAAGGTATTGATCAGTTTCCTCGTATTCGGTAAAGAATTATCTTTGATTTCTGAGATGCTGAGAAACATAATTTTAATTGTATTCTTTCTTGAAGGATAGTTTCAAAATGTTAAAACTTTATTTAGTAGGGCACATATGTTTTCTTTATTTATGTATCGCGAAACCGCATTAATAGCTTTCAATTTCCATTTTGCCTTAGCTAAAAGGATTACGATTATAGTTTTAACTTGAATTTAAATTTAGTTTTTTCATTGGGCTTTGCATTCTTCCCCAAATATTTGAGTTTCAAAAAGACCTGCTCATTTTTGTAAAGTTACTCCATCAGTTTATAGTTGACATGAGTCCCGCCAACGTAAACAGCCTTCTCTCAGTGCTTTGATTAGTCATTTTTTAAACTTTTGCAGAAGACATATGCAAGAACTTCATTGTAACGTTTTATCGGTTCCTTTTGTTGAAATTATTGTTCTATGAAAGTAAAAGGTACCGTTTTGTTTCTTAGAAGTCCCCTTAAAGCTAATTTATTCACACAGTTGGAACTGAATTTAACGTGTTTTAATTGAACGGTTTGGAATGGCAGGAACAACTGCAGGATAAACCGAACTGGTGGCAATACGAATGGTCTGCAATCCTTAGATCAACTCACCAAACAAATAGGAATCGAAACGGGTGACACTTGGCAAGCTCACATTAGAACACTTCCTTCTACATTGTCCAGGTCTGTCAATGAATTCCTCACATGTTTGAGGAGTACTTACATAATAAAAATAGAATAATTGGTGACCACAGAGTTCGAAAACCTGCTTCGTTTCTGTAGAAAGAGAGAAGGACCCACCTGCAAACAAAAGCACCATTCGTGAGGAGCAAAGGGACAATGCTGGCCCTTGATTTTTTACAACAATGGAACCCAAGTAAATAATAATATTATTATATTGTCTAGCATCATCACCCTCACAGACTATTCCGATAAGTTTCCAGAAAAGTTCTTTTTCTAATGATAATCATTAAGTTCAACGATGCCTTACCTAAAATAATTTAATTTTTTTTCGTTTTTGTTCAGGCTCATTTCCGTTGGCTAGTCCTGTTGATTTTTGAATATTAATGACAAACATTGTGTATAAAATCAAATATTTTTGTTCAAAATAGTTAAGGTTAGTTGGTTACGGGTTAGTAAATAATAACAAGTACATTTATTCATAAAGTACCATCGCTGGTGAGAAAGCCAGGAAAGTGAGCAATGCTCGGAATTGGTTAATTCTCATTTTCACGCTTTACTTTTAGTGTGTGGTCAACAAATTGAACATTAAATTGAAGTTTAATGTATATTGAATATTAGGATTCATCCAACAATAGTTTGCTTGGTAATAAATATTATTAAATTTTAACGCCTTTTTAAACTCAGCACATCTGTTATATGTAAAAGCGAATCAGACATTGGGAAAAGCGTTCGTAAAGTGTAAAAGCCTGCAATGCGTACATTGGTTCTTGATTTGCTATACGAACTTCATTACTCATGAAGTTTAGTTAAGCTAAGCCAGGAAAGGAAAAAAGCGCGCATTGGGCCTGACCGTTTTTTCTAATCATAAAATAAAACGACGAACTACGCGTGTGTTACTAGGTACCACTATAATCTGTCTTTTAAGTGAAAAAAGACTAGCACCCGATTATCGAACTCTCCCTAACGAATAAATCAAGAAAGAATTAATTCATCGAAACAACCACCAGATCCATTAGCTGCATTTATTTATATGCGCACTAAAGAAGAAACCATAGTAAAATCTTTCTTCAAGCAAAAGCTCTATGGTTGCAATAGCTTATAAGAATTTTTCGTAGAAACCTAAACCGTATAACCACCGAATACGTTTCGTAATGAGCCCAAATTAATTGTGTAAATACGTTTGCCAGCGTAAAACTATGGCAAGAGCGCAACACTCATTTTAAACATCACCTCTTGGCCATGATACCTGGCAAAAGGTTTGTAACGAAATTAATAAGCTCAAGGGAAGCCTTTGCTCTTCCTACGACCTGAATTCGGACTCTTTCAGATACGGGGGCTAAATACATTTATAGAATCATGCACAAGATTCTATAGCTTGCTCTATAGTAACATATTCTCGAAGGGTGAAGCCACAAATGAGCTGATTCATAAAAAGACCGAACTATTCGGATGCAGAGGGGTCCTGCTTGACTATCTTTTTCACATCTATCCAGTTTTTAAACCCAGTCTTTCGAGAACATAATAATTTTTCATTCACATGAAGAAATATGAAGAAATCCTACGGATCCAACGGGATTTCCAACTTTGTGCTACAGAAATGCACTATAGCGAAAAGTGCTCTACGGAGAATAAGGCAGTAATAAGTTGAATTTTGTAAGTCCGAAAACCAAAATCTTTCCGTAAAATCTTCCGTGTCCATCAATGCGGATGGGCACAGGTTTAATTATTAAGAATAATGTCGAATATGTAAATATGGCACTTGTTTAGCACAATGTCGAATATATGATGGAAAATTTCGTCTTCGTTGATAGTACATTCTACAGGTGCTATGGTTTCTTCATTATGCACTTTACCATGTCTGGATGGACTCGAATTGTCAAAGCTAGTAAGCGTGATGCGACAACGTTTCATTGTTAATCGAAATATTTGTTATGATGTACGATTATGTCGGCCATAAAACTGACGTAGTTCGTCGTAAATAAAACTGCACAATTTACTGACGATGCTCAGGCGTATTTCTATTTATGATAGAATCAAAAGCAGAACTAATCGTAAGCGCATGACAGTTGTCACACCTTACGAAGCATTACAAGTGTTTCCAACTGAAACTTATATACCTCTTAAAAAACACCCGTTAGAATCGTCAAAGAAGAGTATTCGTGATGTATTCACTAGAAAAGCATAACTGCCATAATATCTTATTTTTAATACATGAATCGTAAATTTAACCTTCTGTTTACATTTTTTTTTTATTCTGTCAAAGCATGGCAAGTACATGTAGTATCAAATTTAAATTCAAGTGAGCTAAGTGAAACTAAATTAAAACTTGGACACGTGCTCATTTGGTTCACGAAAATTTATCCGAAGTCGAATAAAGTAAAATGTATAACATATTTCAGGATGTAAGAACTACAAGAGCAAATGGTGAAATATTTATTTAAAAATTATAAGCTTTTCAAACGTATTTCGAATTGGATACGTTATTTTTAAGGCATCATTGTAACACACATTTCACTGAACGGAAGAAGGTTCATCAAAGACTTGTCAGTCGATCTGAGTTTAGCATTAATTTTTTCTCTTTCCTCACAAGACGCTCGATTTCTCTTTAAAATCAGATTTCGAGAGAGGCGAAAAACAAATTGCTTTCTTCCTGTCGAGTTTTATATACAATCTCAATAATTTGCCTCACAACTGTTTTCCATGAAGCGTGTAGAGTTCTCTCCATGTGTCAACAGCTCTCTAAACCTCCGCGAGAACGTGGAGTACGTGCAATTTTGATAGGAACATGAAGTCTCCACACAACACTCAATGCGTTTGTTGTTCTACAGTTCGCCGTTTCTCCTCCGCTGGCAGTCGTTGTCGTCGGCACTTGGCCGAGCCGAAAGTTTATTTATTTCCACACATTTGATAGATTTTCGCGCGTTTCGCGTCGACAGAATAAAAGTTTATCGGGACGAAATAACGATTGAATTGAGTGGCAAACAATTCGAGGACAGTGTCTTCCAGATAAAAATCTAAAATGCAAGCACACAGCAAGAAGCGAGTCTGCTATTACTACGATAGTAAGTATGGGATTGAATGCGAGGCGGTTCGATGCAAAATTCGGAAATTTTGTATTAAAATCAAGTGCATTTTCAGATACGATTGTTTGTAGATGCTATTTATACTTTCAGTGATGGGTTTTAATGGGATTGTGAAAATTGTTTGAAACGAATACTAAATTTTCCTTTTTGAAAAATATATGGCAACTGTCGCTGATTACACTTGTACGGGTGTATGTCAAAATGTGAGCTTGCTTGCGGCATGGCAGATTGCGTGCGTCGACCATTTGTATGGTTGTGGGACGACTCGCATAAGTGTAATGCGACGACACTTGCCTATAAATTTATTGAAACGGAAAAGCCGCCGAATATGAAATGCTCATTTGTCTATTTGATTCCTTCAGGTGATATTGGGAATTACTACTATGGACAAGGACATCCAATGAAGCCGCATCGCATACGAATGACACACAATTTGTTGTTGAATTATGGAATCTATCGCAAGATGGAAATTTATGTAAGTTTTGATGAACAAAAATTGAGTTAAGTTGAATATAAGGAAATTAATTGTATCAATAGTAAATACAAACGCAGATAGGAACTCTTACTAGGACTATTCAGGTACATGAATTTCATATATGATACGTTTTTGTTACGTCGGACTGCAACACATTTGTGCGCCGACTATCTGATGGAGTGTCCCGGGCGCAATAATTGACTTGTACTGATCAGAAAAAGGATATTAATTCGAAATTCGTTATAAGAACTTTGCTTAGAACAATCCGCGTTGCCCTAACCTGTTAATACGAAGTGGTGGATTTAGAATCTCTGGAACAATTGAAGTGCATCGAGGCTCCGGATGACAAACGGAGTAGTGTGGTTGGAGTGTCCTAGCTACCACAGGGGTTTGAAAGAGTTTATAAGCAGTCCTTCCGATGCCGACGTTCACCGGTTATTTGTGAGAGAAAGTTATCCGAGATCACCTTGTTCAGCCTGTGCATAAAAGCAAAGTTCATGGTTGATCAGCAGGCGTTAGTAATGGTGGCAGACTGGAAGGGTGCATCGTCCATTTCATAATACATTTTCAGACAGCCTGTCATGTACTTTTAAGTGGATTTGCTTTTTTGTTAGGACTCGCATATTTTGAACATATTCTTTAAAAAGGTAAACTTTAAAAATAGTAAACTAGGAACGAAAGCGATTGGTAATCAAACCTCGGACGAGGATTTTGAACATTAGAAGATAAGTGTTTGGTTTGCTTGAATTGGAGGTGCCAATGTGGTAACCGGATCCGCGATATAAATTCGATCCTTCGGCGATCAGATCCTGATCTAAATTTTTTACGGACAAAAAACGTTTACGGGCTGTCTGTACAATTCTTTGGGCTATGCGAGTCATTGTTCTCCTTTTCCCGACTTTTGCAGAAGTTTGCTTAAGTTGACACCCCATCAGTCTCCGCTGAGTTAGCTTAGCGAGGGTATAAATAACTTAAAATGTTCTAAGTGAAAATGGAAAAATTGATCTACCAGAAAACTTCGGAAATTGATAAAGCCAGATCAAAGCAAATTTGGAAAATAGGACAAGTTCAAGCTGAGAGCAATATTCATAACTAGTAAAAATAACCAGTCGACATCCACGTAAGCTGGTAGTGGCAATCGATGCGTGCCGGCTTGTGAGTTGGCACCTGACGAGAAGCGGCAGGAACGAGTGTTCGAAACCAGCTTGAGCTCTTTCCACCTTTCTCAATATTAAAAAGAAGTTTGCTTAAGTTGAGACAATTTGAAAAGGATGTTTCAATGTTAAATTCCGAAAAATATGTTTTTGATGCAATCTGAACGTGCACAGCATAATTAAAGCTAACAAAACTACTTTATGGTCTGCCTGTAGAAATAAGATATGTATGTTTGCTTTTTTCCGTTTAATTACCTGGTTAATAAAATTTAAGGGCATGCAATTGCAATTGATATTGACGCAATTGGTTTCATTGCATTTATGAGGGGATCCGATAAGTACTTAGCCTGCAAATAAAAGCGAAAATTTTGGGAAAGAGGCGATTTATTTCTCAAAATAGTCTCTTCTTAGCTCGAATGCACTTGATCCATAGATTCTCCGACTTCTGTAGCCCGACTGGAAAATACGTTTTCTCGAAGTCTGCAGAGTAGGCTTCCATGGTGACGAAAACCTCCTCATTCGACTGAAAATGCTGGCCAGGTGAATGACTTTTTAAGTTAGGAAACAAAAACAATGGCGGGGATAGCAGTTCGCAGCCCATTCCGACCAATTTGGCTGTGGTGATGGTGTAGGTGTGAGCTGGTGTACTATCGCTTTTTTCATTGCCAAACGAGGCTTCTATTTGCATTTCGACGTCGAATCGGCCCAATTATCCTTTACAGCTGAGCCCTGCGAGCGTTTTTCCTTTATCGGCATATCCGGTGATGCAGGTCATACGTTGTAAATACCAGAAAATATTGACCATCACATTCCCGGCAGATAGTACAGTCATCGCCTTCCTCCAAACACGTTTGCCCGGTGAAGTGCGCTGTTGCGACTGTTCCTTGGTCTCTAGTGTGCACCAGCGGACACATTTTCATCGACTTTCACGAAACAACGCAGAAACTCCTTCGTATCGCACTTAACTAGCGACAAACATTGCTTGGAAGTACTTTCTTTGCGCTTGTGCTCTGGAGGTAGCAAACACTACACCTATCGTGCCGACAGCTTGCTCATACCCAGAAATACATGCAGAATAAAATTCACGCGGTTTTCAGATGCTCACTGTTTCATCTATCTTGCGCACCTTCAATCGGTGGTCTGCCAATATTAGATCGTGGATTTTTGTCACGTTATTCTTCGTTGTAGCCGTTTTCGGGGCACCTGAGCGTGGCTCGTCATAAACCAACGTGCTACCACGTTAAAATTCTTGCAACAGATTTGTTAAGATCGTTATGACAGGAACTGTGCCACCGTATAAAGCATCCTTAACGCGGCCGCGTTATTTCTCTTCCAAAAACAAGAATCGGATCACCGATCGATATGGCTCTTTCTCCATTTTCGAAATCCCGCGGACACACCCGCTTCCACACGTGGTCGAAACAAAACTACTCGGCTGAAATTTTGACAGTGACTGTCTCCGAGAATGTACTTGACGATAGTTGATCTTGGGATAGTGGTGCGATCGGGCGGCGAGTCTAAGTACTTATCGAAACGTCCTTATATTGATATAGATGATGAATGTGTAAAGAAAGCTCTTTGAATCATGGAATTGTATGCTGCATGTGTATGGTTAAAATGAATAAGGAAATCCACTGGAGTTTTCGCATTTGTTAAACTTTCTTTTCTGAAGATATTGCATGAGAAAGTATTATTGTTATTTCTTGTGTTTGTTAGGTCAAGAAAGTTTAACGCCTTATCAGCCTCTAGTTCCACAGCGAATTGAATCTTTTTGGGTGTATGTTATACAAAAAGTGTAGATACTGGTCTACTTGTTAAGGAGCCTACTAAAACGTCATCCACGTACCGATACGAGAAAGCAATATGTTTAGACGTCAGGTGGTCGCTGAAAATTGCTTTCTCCAAGTTATTCATAAAAATAACAGCTTACAACAGACTCAGTAGTGAGCCTGATGTTTGTCTATAGAACTTTCCTCGATACTGAAAGTAATTCTGTGTTAAACATGTTTTTGACAGATTACAAAATTCTGAAGAAACTGAAACGAACGCTAATGTCATTGGTAAACATTTTCTCAACTAAACGTTTTGATTCATCTATTGGAATGTTCGGAAGTATATTCTTAACTAGTTTCAAATTATTTGTTGTTTTACCTTTTGCAAGTTTTTGAATCAATTCAATTGAATTTAAAATTTCATTTATTGGCTGAAAGTTTGTTAATCCCAGGAGTTTACAATCTAAAAACATCACCAGTATACATAATGGAGCATGAACGTACGATACCATAAGCCTTGTGGATTTTTCTTCTGAGCATTCATTGGAATGAGTTCCCATTCGTTCCCATTCTTTCACGAGAAGTATTTGCAGGATATTCTTTGACTATAATTTTATCGGCTTTGATCAATAGCAAGTCTTTTTCCTCTATTTCCTTCGAAGTATTCTGAAGTGTTATCTTGGGGAATGTTCAGAGTTTTTTTATAATAGGATAAAAAACTAGGATAAGTTCTGGTGGGACACCAAACATTTCTTTCTGTTCTTTAACTCTTTTTAGTGCTGAGGTAAGTTTCGCATATATTGCATAAATTGCGTAAGGATTTTTGAAAAAAAAACCTTATTAAATGTGCACAGAATCTTGATTATTTCCCTCAAATGTAGATGGATTTGCGTTATTCTTTCTGTTATGTATAAATGGCATATCAAACTACTCAAATAAAATACATTTTCTAGTATAACTGTATTTATTAATAAAACAAATCATTGGCAAAAATGTTTCTCCACACAAACCCCATGGACTTTTATTTTTACAGCGCACACAAACTAGTGAAGATCGAGTCACACCTTTTCCTCCTTTATTACTACACACCACACAACGGCGAAGCATCGTCCCTGGTAACTTTTCCAATCCAAAATTTTGTTTGGATCTGGTTGGTATTTCTGAAATATTTTTTGCCTCTAGCCACTCTTTCTCAATACTTTCGATTATTTGACCAGTAAATTGTAGTCGAGATATTTTTTTTTATTTTGTATTATGCGAATACAAAATGTACGAAGTTAGAACCATTTTCCGGAAGACTTTGAACGTTACTTTTTTCCAAAATTTTACGGTCTTCCGTTCATCCAAATATACGTAGAGCATTTTATCCGACTCGTCGACACCACCCATAAACTTGTTATAATTGTGAATCATGCTAGGCTTGGTTTTTTCTACTTCAATTGTTCCTTTTTTCTTTTTCGTGATTATGGGCCTTGTGGTCGCATTTGTAGAAACAAGTAAAACCGGGAGCTTTTTGGATATTTTGTCCCTGAACGAACATAGGAGGACTCTTTATTTTTAAAGTACCAAAGTACTTTGGTACTCCAACATCCGCAGTTTTTGCCTCTTTTGGTAAGTTTTTCCTATTTCTTCTAATTGTGCCTGTTATGTAGGTGCATTTCTCCAACAAAGCTTGAGCAAACTTCAAGCTGGTGTAGAAGTTGTCTGTGAATAAGTGGTACCCTTTGTTGAAATAATCTCCAATGCTTAGTAATTTTTGTACCACAATATATCCCAGACCATGCTCATTTATTTCATTTCGTTCACCCGTTACCTTTGCTCCCTTGTAGCAAAAGAAAACCTAAGCAATAATTAGTGGTGGAATCGCACAGCACCCAAAATTTTATTCCCCACCTGTTTTATTCGGTAGGTATTGCTTCATTACCGAGTTGCATTTGGTACCAACTAATGACTCGTCAATTGACAATTCTTGGTGAGGCTGGAAATAGTGTCTGAAGATTATATTGGCGTGGTCAACAATCGGGGAAAATCTGGCAAATGGATCATAGTCAGGATGGCCTGGACGAGCTATTTTTTCGATATTCACCATGTGAAAAAATTTAAGGATCAACTGGAAACGATCTCTTGAAAACATATTTTTGAACCACGGAATACTTCTGGAGTTATTAGACCAATAAGAATATTGTATAGTTGGTCTTTTGGTTATACCCATCTCCAATAGAACTGCAATAAATGCCTTAATTTCTAATTCTGTAACTGGCTTCCATTTCTTAACTCGTGATCTCGGTTTTATTTCTCTTCCCGAGTGTAAAAATTGTTGGGCGTATCGATTAGTTTCTTGTACTATAGTTTTGATGAGTAGGGAAGTAAAAAACAATTCAAAATATTCAATAGGCTTTCCAATATCGGCAGGTAAATGTTTTGGTCCGGCAATTTCGAAAAAAGTATTAGATTTTTCGTTGGAAAAATCTATATCAGAAGGAAGTTGCACAAATGTATCAGTGTCAAGGTTATCCAAAAGAGGTGACTCATTCTCAGAAGATTCGCTACTTTCGCTATATGTACGCATTCTGCGATTTGTAGACATTGTAGTTTCATCCTCACTGTCACTATTATTATCAAGAGAAACGTTTTCACTCGAAGTGTTTTCATCATCACTACTCGACATTTTCAAAGTTTAAAAAATTTGTTTAAAAAATATTATATTCACTTTAAAATAATTTGAAATGGATAATAACTCGTTGAAAACGTTATAATGTACATGCGCGTGCTAAGACACGTCCGTACAGGTCAATATCTATAAATAGACTGTGCAATAGTAATAGCGTTGCAATACCGACGCTCCGCGCTTTATGCACATTCATGTAGCGACGATATATCGACGGTTAGCACTGTAAGGGTTAATGTTCTGATTAGCAGGGGTAAATTTTGGCCCTTTGTTAAGCAAATTTATTCCATCCTCGTCGAATTCGGATGTGGGTATATTGATGAATCTTGGGTTGAAAAGAGACATATGATTCTAATTTGTATACTGATGTTGTCTCCTTTGGTTTTGGCCATCGTTGTGTCATTTTCTAGCATCGCTAGTTTCTGGACTAGTGACTTATATTTCCTTTCCGCTGCACAGGGCAAAATCCCGAAGAATAATTCGTTCTAAACATATTGAGATAAAGTTCGAAGTTGTCACTCGCCTTATATCATATTTTGATCCCTTCTTTGGTCCACAATTTAATGTTGAAATTTGTTCGGAGCTTCGTTTGACACACTGAATTTAAACTGAATATAATTTAACATCACCTTGTTTTTAAGGCATTCTTTATTGGATATCAAATTTAAGACATTTTGCTGTATTTTGAACGAAGTCTGTGGTAATAGTTCATCAATGTAAGATATTGACTTATCTATTTTATGAAATTTTATGTAAATATAATTATGTTATAATGAATTTCCATTAAAACGAGATGTCATCAATATCTTCCTCAGTATCAACTCGATGCAGGATATTTACATCACATTCCTCTTCCAATATTCTAACGCTCATGCGACGATTTAAATTGTGCATGTCGCTCACTTTCTGTGCCTCTTCGTAGTTATCGATGAATGGCACTGGTCCAGGTTGGTTTTCGTAATCAGCTTCCCTACTGCACTTTTGGAATATTTTTTGCTAGCGATAAATCATGTTTTGAGACCTGGTTTATTGTTGAATACCTCCTTTAACATAACAACAGTCACGCTTTTCGTTTTGTTGAGTAAAATGTAAAATTTTAATGACTGATGGTGCTCTAAGAAATGAACAAACAAAACACTCGTCAAAACAATTGGTCAAAACGATGGACCTGATCATCATTTGGATGGAAAACTATTGGGAGTTATGGATAGGTGATGTTACGAAATAAAAGACTTTAAAATATTTGAAAGTTTGTTCTTTATTTGAAAGAACTACAACCGGAGAGAAGTCGTTATATCCGTTTCAAGAACCGTCTTGCAACTAACCACTTATTCTAAGTAGAAAGAATTTCAAGCCATAAAATCCTAGACCCTTCTTCTAAAGGTTTGAATAAATTAACAGATGGCCTAATAAATTCTTAACAAATGAACACATGTAAAACTTATAACAATAGAAAAATAAACTCTTTGCATGATCCAAGTGTTTTGGTCATAAACTAGGATTAGAATCCTTTCCTTGTAAATGTTGTCTGTTCAAAACCAGATGTTGATTTTAAACAGACATCTAAAAGTAAACACCATATTTTGAAACCCAATAAACATTAAATAAACATTGACGTATTCATTTTTGTATGAAGAATTCAACACGCCCCCTCAAAAATGAATCCCTTACAAAATAGATTTAAGTACTATCTAAATAACAATATCTTATTAAGCTTAGTGTAAAATATTAAACAATGTAAACATTGTTCACAATACTAGTTTATTATAAAATTAAAAACGGTAACGACCCCTCTCCAATGCAATTCTATCAATCTATATAACTCTATCTGATCCAACATTTGTTGCTTATGGGTTAAGGGAAAACCCAACATCGTATGGGAAAACCTTACCAGATCAGTCTCAATTTTGATACAAAATAAACTTAAAACTATTTCAAACCCATTTGCATTCTAAATTCCACAAATTTCATTCTAGGCAGTGATTTTGTCAATGTATCTGCTATTTGTTTATCTGTAAATAAATAAATCAGTTTAATTAGTCCATTTTCTACTTTGTCGCGAGTATAATGGTATTTAATATCAATATTCTTTGATCGTTTGTGACTTGATGGATTGTTTGCAATACTTATGCAACCGTTATTGTCCTCATATATAATTATTGGACCCGATATACATATTTTAAGGCTTTCTGCTAATGATCGTAACCACATAGCTTCTCGTGCAGCCTCATACAAAGCCATATATTCAGCTTCTGATGTTGAACCTGCTACGGATGCCTGTCGTTTTGTAGCCCAACAAATAGTACAACTTTCATACAATTTATATAGATAACCAGTTGTGCTTTTTCTATCAATTTTATCATCAGCACAATCAGCATCAACATACCCACTTATTATATTTCTATAATTACTTTGAGTATATACTAATTTTACATTACTAGTACCCTTCAAATATCTTAAAATTCTTTTCAAATACTGCCATAGTGCAATATTATTCTTATTCATATATCTACTAACAATATTAACTGCAAAACTCAAATCTGGACGCGTGCAAATCATCAAATACATTAAGCAACCAACAACACTTCTACATGGCTTATTACAATTTTCGTCTGAATTTAAAGCCTCATAATTAATTTTAGATTCTAACGGTGTATCTACTGGATTGCAATCTTGCATTTTAAATTTACTTAAAACTGATTTTACATATGTATTTTGATCTAATGTTATAGTAGAATCTTCTCTAGTAACTCGAATGCTCAAAAATAATTTTATCTCTTTTAAATCTATCATCTGAAATTTACACATTACATGCTCTTTAAAATTATTCATAGCATTTATATTATGGGTTGCAATAACAAGATCATCAACATATAACACGACATAAATATTCTTTGAAATATCACCCAAATCTAAAATATAAATACATCGATCTACTGGAGAATTTTGAAAATTGATTGCTTTTAAAGTTAATTCAAATGCCTCAAACCAGCACCTAGCTGCTTGTTTTAAACCATACAAGGCTTTGTTCAATTTACAGACCTGACCCTTTTTACATTGATCTCCATCAGGTACCCTCATAAAAATTTCTTCCTTCAGTCCTTTATTATTTACATCCATATGATGTAATAATAAATTATTCTGGTTAGCAAATGCTACAATGAATCTAAAGCTAGCTATTCTAGCTACAGGAGCAAAAGTTTCATCGTAATCTACTATATACTCCTGACTAAAGCCCCTAGCTACTAAACGAGCTTTATATTTATATGGATTTCTTAACTCATCATTTTTGATTGTAAATATCCATTTGCAATCAACAATATTTTTATCATCGGGTTTTGATACTAATGTCCAAGTTTTATTAACATTAAGTGAATCAAGTTCACTTTTTATTGCCTGTTCCCATTTAATTCTATCTTTTCTATTTTTAATTTCATCAAAAGATTTAGGAATATCGTTTATTATTTGGGCAGAAAACATGCATTCTTCTGAACTACTTGTTTCATCATAAGATATTTTTGGAAGACCCTTGATCCTTACACTCCTCCGACAATTGGTTTTAACTTTACTTTCATTTTTCAATCTTGGAATTTTATGACTGGGGTTATAATTCACATCTGATTTCTCATTATCAGATTTATCATCACTGTCTGTTTCATTATTACCAGACTTACTTAACCCATCTGATTTTTCAACATCAGATTTATCAAAACTATCTGGTTTATCATTACTAAATTTATCAAAACTATCTGATTTCTCAATATCAGATTTATCAAAACTATCTGGTTTAGCATTACCAGATTTATAAACAATATCAGTCGATAATGTCTCCAAGCCATTTTCATCAAACACTAATTCTTTAGAAGAATCAGTTTCTTGTATGGAATCATCAGGGTCCTTACCTGGCCGAGACATCATATAATTTGTCTCGTCCACAATAACATCTCTTGCAATGGCATACTTGTTCAATTCTGTGTTCCATACTCTATAACCATTTGGTTCAAAACCAACCAGTATACCCTTCCAAGATTTATTATCAAATTTAGTTTTATTTATTTTATCATGAATATATACAGTTGAACCAAAAACTTTTAAATATTGAAATGAAGGCTTCTTGTTATGCCATAATTCATAAGGAGCTTTCATTACTTTTAATGCTCTACTAGGAATAATATTAATCAAATATGTTGCTGTTAAAACTGCATCACCCCAGAAAATTTTATTTAAACAAGACCCAGCTAAAATTGATCGAGCTTTTTCTGTAATAGTCCTAATCATGCGTTCAGCAACACCATTTAATTGAGGAGTTCGCGGAACTGTCAAATGATATGTAATTCCCTTATTTTCACAATAACTTTTCATTTCGTTAGATAAATATTCTCTACCATTATCTATATATAAATAAACTAATTTAAGATTAAAATGAGCTTCACTTTTAGCTACAAAATCTTTAAATACTGAAAACACCTCTGATTCATGTTGAAGCAAATATACTACACAGTAATGTGTATAATGATCTAAAAACAGAACAAAATAATTTTTATCATTTAAAGCCATCGGAGTGATTGGACCACATACATCTGAATGTACAATAAATAATGGTCTCCTTACATGCTCTCGATTTTTAACTTTTTTAAATGGTAATCGAGTTTGTTTACCTTTAATGCATGCTTCACAAATTTTATCATTAGGATTGACTCCTATTATTTCACCTATATCTTCTATCATATTATAATTCTTCAATTGAATGAATATATCTTTACTAATATGCCCTAATCTTTCATGCCAAATATCATAATTTGTTTTCTCATTATCAACTATTTTAACAACAGAGTTTATTTCAAAATTATCAATTATGAATTCTATTTGTGTCAAATTATTTAATGGCTTACCTTGCATGATGATTTTACCGTTCTTACTTATTTGTACTCCATGCTGATCAAATAAAATAACCATACCAGATTGTTGAAGTTTGGAAACTGATAACAAATTGTATGGTATTTCTGGGCTGTATAAAACTTCTTTAATTGTTCCATTTATTCCTTTGTTGGTTGTCACATTGATGTCACCTCGTTTGACTGCTGAAATAGACTCTCCACTTTTAGCTACAGATATTTTTATAGGTGTTTCAAGGGGCTCAACATTTCTTGCAATATCACTTCTATTTGTGATATGGTCTGATGCTCCAGAGTCCAACAGAAAGATAATCATATGTTTATCTGTTTCAACTAATTTATTTCCACCAGCCATAAATGTTATTCTAGGTTGAATGTTTGATTCTGTCACTTGAACAATTTGAGCAGTTTTACTCTGTTTTCTTTCATTGTACTGCTGATTTCTTTTAAAATAAATACAATTCCTTCTTAAGTGTCCTTCACGACCACACTGATAACATTTCACTTTTAATCTACCCTTAAATGAATTTTTAAAATTCTTGAATGATTTGAAATTATTTTTAAATCTTGATTTCTCATTGTGATAATTCTTTCGGAACGGAACTTTATTTTTATAGGTCTTATCACTATTTTCTGCAACTAACATTTTTGAACTGGTATCACGATTTTGCCCTTTTATTTTAATTTCGTGATTTAATAAACGTGTCTTAACAAAATCTAAATTCAGTTGATCCTCAGCCAATGTTTCAATTGCAGTTATAACTCCTTCATATGATGATGGGAGTGTATTTAATAAATGAAGAACTTTATCAGCTTCATCTAATTTAGATCCACATCCTATAAGATCATTGACGTGTGTGTCAAAGATGGAAAAATGTTCCATAAGCGACATGTCAGTTCCTAATTTTAATTCCGAAAGTCTTTTTCTCATAGTCATCTGAGTCGGAAGACTTTTTCTATCATAAATGAAATCCAACTTATTCAATACGTTTTTAGCATAAGTAACATCCGTAAAATGAAGCAGTGAATCCGCCAAATGTGAACCAATAATGCTGTGTGCCACATTGTTTTTCTTCAACCACTTACGGTCTGGATTGGCGGGAATTTCTATATCAATAACTTTGAGCAAATTAAGCTCTTTTAACAACAGACGCACTCTCTTTTTCCACATACCGTAATTAAGTCCATTAAAAGGAATAATTCCTCTTTGTGGCTTTAATGTTTCCATTTTTAGAAAAATAGTATAAATACACACGCACAAAATTAATAAAATATACTATAAATACTTATCCAAGAAAATAAGAGATAGATATACTTATCCAAGATACTTATCCAAGTTTTTTTTTTTAACGCAACAATATCTCTGCCTTAACAGTATGTAATTGAGAATCATTCACCAATGCCACTTTTAAAGTTTTAATTCTTTCACAAATTAAACTTTTTACTCTTAACTATTTAATCACTACGCGTTACCTGGGCCCATAACCTATTGGGAGTTATGGATAGGTGATGTTACGAAATAAAAGACTTTAAAATATTTGAAAGTTTGTTCTTTATTTGAAAGAACTACAACCGGAGAGAAGTCGTTATATCCGTTTCAAGAACCGTCTTGCAACTAACCACTTATTCTAAGTAGAAAGAATTTCAAGCCATAAAATCCTAGACCCTTCTTCTAAAGGTTTGAATAAATTAACAGATGGCCTAATAAATTCTTAACAAATGAACACATGTAAAACTTATAACAATAGAAAAATAAACTCTTTGCATGATCCAAGTGTTTTGGTCATAAACTAGGATTAGAATCCTTTCCTTGTAAATGTTGTCTGTTCAAAACCAGATGTTGATTTTAAACAGACATCTAAAAGTAAACACCATATTTTGAAACCCAATAAACATTAAATAAACATTGACGTATTCATTTTTGTATGAAGAATTCAACAAAAACTCTATAAGAACATGAACGTGACACAAAAGCAACTGCTAAGGGCAACACCGTACATGCTACAGGGTGGGAAATAAAGTTTCAAAACTGATTTTTCCCTGAGTAGCGGGGATCGATTCCATCGCCTGTGCGAGGTGGTCGGACCTGTTGGCTGAGCAACCCAAGTATCGGCAATCGTCCGCCAGACGCTCTAGTGAGAGCATCAGAGAATTCGCGGCGTTTAAATTATAGTGCCTTTTGGAGCAATGTGTTCGATTAAATTTTTTGCCAACTGAACCAAAGCGGCACGGAAATGTTCAAAATGACTCAAGCGGTCCGAAGTCGAAGAAAGCAAGCATGCACAAGTCATATGTGATCAACACACTTATTGCGTCCTTGGAAGCAAGAGTTTAGTCAAGACACTCTCCGACTACAAAGAGTTTCTGCCTGCCAGATAGATTGTCAATGGTCAGCGTTTGGCTGGAGTCGATCGAGTCCTCCTGGAGAGTCCTCCTGGAGAAGAGATGCGACCGCCATGTCTATGCGACCGCTCACCGCTGCTTATTTGTCTCTGAAGTTTTGACTCGGCTCAATGTCACAAGGTTTCCTCGATCCCAGTAACTCTTTCCTCCCGGTGAAGGCCGACTTTACAGATTTTTAGAATTCTATTGTGCTCGTGCTCGGTGACTTCATTTCTTCTGAGACCAGTCTCGAAACTTCACTTACGTACCCTGTATTTACGCTCTGAGTGTCCCACCCTTGATGTTTAGTTCCCAGTAACCAAATTTGCTCTGCTAACATCTAATCACCTCTCTTGTCAACAAGGGAATTTAAATTGGAATCGGTGTGACACATTACATCGAGCTATTGATCTCCATATTCTACGCCTTATAGTGTGCGAATTATATCTTCAGCGCGAAAAGACCTGTATCCAATTCTGCACGAAAAGACAGTAAGTAAGTGTACGGACTGACGAAGGACTGAAGAAAGTACTGGGACTGACGCTTCGTAACTTTTTCTCCAACAATTAAAAGTTTCTTGCAATCAATTACATTTTTATTTCGGTCCAATCATCCAAAAAAGTCAAAAACTGAAGAAAAAAAAATCGAGACCGTTACGTTTGCAACGATGTAAACTTCAATGACAATGACATGATCTTGAAACATTGTTTTCATTGATCCTGCGAACATTGGCTTTGAACTTTGACTTTGAACTATTATATTAATGGTTGCATTAACATCGTTCGTTTTAGCGCATTCAAAGTGGCCTGGAGCATTTGTGGCTGGTATAAAACTTTATGAAAAAAAAATTAATTCTCTCTGATGATCATGCAAATGCTTTGTGGTCTTCCCAGCAAAATACTTCCTGAACTTCAGTGAAATCTCCTGTGGTCTCTCGGTTTTTTCGCTTTTCTGTTTTTTCTTATTTCGTAATTTGACCTTTTCCGTATCACGTTGCGATGATCATTATTTATTCCCTCTAAAATTTCTACGCAACGAGAAGTACATGATCGTGCAAGTAAGCGCACGGATGTCCTGCTGACCGTTGTTTGATATTTCTATCTTTAGTGTTTGTCTGTAGCAGCGTGTTTCTCGATCACTAGAAAAATTCGGGCTCTAGACATTGACAAATCTAGTTAAAAATTTAGTACATCCTTATCTATGCATTAAATTTAAAATTAGGGGTAAACGTGTAATAAGTTTTTTCTTCTTCTTCCTTTAGCGTCCCCACAAGGCAACAGCTGACGAGATGACCAAATTTCATTCGGACGAATATATCCGCTTTTTGCGGTCAATCCGTCCGGACAATATGACTGAATACAACAAACAAATGCAACGGTTCAATGTTGGAGAAGATTGTCCTGTTTTCGATGGTCTCTATGAGTTCTGTCAATTATCTGCCGGTGGATCAGTAGCAGCGGCTGTGAAACTCAACAAACAGGCATCCGAGATCTGCATTAACTGGGGTGGAGGCCTACATCATGCTAAAAAATCGGAAGCCTCTGGCTTTTGTTATGTAAACGACATTGTATTGGGCATCCTAGAACTCCTTAAGTACCACCAGCGTGTTTTGTATATTGACATCGACGTTCATCATGGTGATGGCGTGGAGGAAGCATTCTACACAACTGATAGGGTTATGACCGTCAGCTTTCACAAATATGGAGAATATTTTCCTGGTACCGGCGATCTTCGGGATATCGGTGCCGGAAAGGGAAAGTACTATGCTGTGAATATTCCATTGCGAGACGGAATGGATGATGAATCGTATGAGTCCATCTTTGTGCCTATTATTTCAAAAGTGATGGAAACATTTCAACCATCAGCGGTGGTCCTTCAGTGCGGTGCCGATTCATTAACAGGCGATCGATTGGGCTGTTTCAATTTGACGGTGAAAGGACATGGAAAATGTGTGGAATTTGTGAAGAAGTACAATCTGCCATTCTTAATGGTTGGTGGTGGGGGCTATACAATACGTAACGTGTCACGTTGTTGGACTTACGAGACGTCTGTAGCGCTCGGGGTGGAGATAGCCAATGAACTCCCGTATAACGATTATTTCGAGTATTTCGGACCTGATTTCAAACTGCATATCAGCCCAAGTAATATGTCCAATCAGAATACAAGCGAATATCTGGAAAAGATCAAAAACAGGTGAATATCTCCAATTTGATTTTAGCTCAGCTGTTTCATGTTAATTGTTTGCTACATTATATACCAGCTTGCCAAATGGCTCTTATTTTGTTTTAATTTAGTCATCGAGTTTTAATTGACATTAAGCCAACAATAACAATCTTTTAGACTGTTCGAAAACCTTCGAATGTTGCCGCATGCTCCTGGTGTTCAAGTTCAAGCTATTCCAGAAGATGCCGTCAATGATGAGTCGGAGGATGAAGATAAGATCGATAAAGATGAGAGGCTACCGCAAAGCGATAAGGACAAACGAATTGTTCCTGATAATGAATTTTCCGATTCTGAGGACGAGGGTGAAGGCGGTCGACGCGATAATCGCTCATACAAAGGACAGAGAAAACGCCCACGATTAGACAAGGATTCTAAGACAGAAAATGCTGACACAAAAGAAGAAAAAGATAACAAAAGTATGCATTCTAACTGATAATTGTTGGAACTTTTCAGTAAATTATCTTTTCGTTCATTTATCTAATTGCAGTGGATACAGCCGAGACCGACGATAACAAAATAGATGACGCAAAGAAAGAGACGTCGGCAATGACGTGATAGAATAAGTATCCTTAGTATCTGTATTTCGGTATTCACTTTTATTATTTTATGTCTCGCTATTAAGTAATTTTCAAATTTGAATGCTGGAAAGATAATTTTTCATATTCCACGTCGGGATGACATTAATCTGATGACTAGAATTTCGAAATGATTAAAAAAACATTAAACTATATGCAATGACAACCCCTGAACGATCACAAGAAATCAAAAACAAAACAAACAATTGCTTGTGGTGAATTCAACGGCAAGAATAATTTTATTGTCAAATTGATGTTATAGTTTTAAATCTACTTTCGAAAATTCTTTCCATTAGAAGCTCTTTTTCTCTGAATTTTCTATGCATAGTGTAATGTAACTTGTGTCGTTAACTTTTTAAGTTTCGATCTCATTTTCACTTTTTTACGATTCAAACTTAAAAATATCCATTTAAAAGTTATTTTAAATGTTAATACCTTACGTCCTCCAATAATTGCACAGCAAATGTTTTGTTATACATTTCGAATTATTGATGCGACAAAGAAAATAAATACAAAAGGAACAGATATTTTTATTCGCAAGACTTCTATGATTCAATATATTCGTATCATATTGTAATTAAAAGAATGAAAAAAGAAATGTTTTAGAACTATTTGCACTTGTTCTTTTATTCTGTTCACGTCTCTGAAGTTTTATCATGCGGTTAGTATCGAGTCAAATGCTAGGCAATATTGAATATGAGTAGCCTTTTCATTCGATGTGTGTTAGATATAAGAATTACATAAATAAGAATCATAAAAACGTAAATAAATTGTGCATTGGCTCGCTATACCAATCAGAAGCCTGATGAAGAAATTATAAATATTAAATAATTTATTTTCGAATGAAATTCGCGTTTTCTTTTCAACTGCATTGTCGTATTGACACTAATCTGAATGTTGATGTTTTTTTTTTGTGAACAAGTTGATCGCAAATCGTAATCGAAAAAGGTTATAACACTATACAGCTAAACTTATTTCTAAGAGTGATTTCCAACCTCTAGTACCTTTTTCTAAAATTCTTTCCTTCGTATTTTGTCTAAACTTTTAACTTATTTCTTTTATATTGTTAAATACGTGAATTAGTGTTTAATTACGTTGAATAAGTGCTAATTAATTAATTAAATTCATTAAAGTGATTAGTGATTTTATTAAATTAATTGTAAAGTGTAGAAGAAACTTAATAAAATTTTAAGAATTAATTTTAAAATAGTTCGCGAGTGTTTTATTTCACTATTAGCAATATTTGCGAATAGCAAACAGGTCGCGCACCTGCTCAACGCGCAACACTGATGTCAGAAGTGGTCAACGTAATTAAACACTAATTCACTTATTTAACACTTTTCTCACTTTTCTTATTTCGAACTTTTCTGGCGCGCACTGTCGCGTACTATCGCGTTTTTCATTCACAACTGCTTGTCTCGTCGCTCGCCGTAGTCGCTTATATACCACTACCAACCATCCCAGAACCTTCCATACAGATTGTTCTCGCGTGTACGCGTCGAGTCGCTTGCACCGGGATCTGTTGTACTTGATGCGCGTGACGTGTTTATGCTTGCGCACACGAGAACAATCGATGTGTTGGTAGCAGATAGTCGCAAACATGTTTACGACTTTTTGTTTACGCCGACTACAGTTCGCGTGACCTGAACACGTCACAATATCATATCGATACCTTTTCACTTCCTAGCTTCCTAGCTTGTCAGTTTTAAACCTTTGTGTTGAATTATGATATCGTGCTGAAATTATATCATGACCAATGCTTAGAGGTGGAACTGAAGCCAACGATGCTCTAATTAAATCCATCAGAAAAATGTGTTTTCTCGAGTTCTGCAATGTAGGTCTTGGTGTCGGCGATGACCTACTAATTCGAGTCAAATTTCTGCCCGGCGAATGACATTTATAAGTTTCATTATCCAAGCATTGTTTGATTACGCTACGCGACCTCGCTTCCAGAGACAGGAATTAAATCACCGACTAATATTGCTCCTTCCTCATTTTTTTTTTAAATCCGCGGACACGCCCGCTTTCACATGCGGTTAAAACAAAACATCGACTCAGATACGGCCGTGAATTTGTCTTGCGACATCGAGTGGTGATGCTTAGCATTTATCGGACCGCCCTCGTATGTGAGAACAGGAGGGCAGAAAGGACACAACCTTGTGGAATCCCGGATGAGTTTCAAAAGCAGGGAAAGGTAAAATGTGAGCGTATTGGTGAATTAAATGGGTTTCCGACAACTCAGTAGATACTGGAATGAGTGTGTGACCATACGCTATGAATGTAAAACGTGTTCGCCGCGAGTTAGCTTTATTAATTGAAGACTTGGTTTGGTTTAGAGTGTGGCACAAATTTTCCGAAGTTCTGGAGGACCAAACGAGGTGTTGGATGGGTTTTTTTTTCTCGAAAAATCAGTCACATATTTCTGAAATCCCTTTTTGAATGGAGATAGTGAGATTATCAATGCGTTCTTTGCCAGAATCACTGCTAAAATAGGACTTTTATTAGTGATTCTGGTCCAAATTATCTTGAGGTATAGATTTGGTCATGAAACACGATGGGGTTTAGAAACAGAAACCACTTCAATCGTAGCTCATTCAAATTTGAACAAATCGGAAGAACGAATTTCGTGAAAAGTGTTCTATCAACGAGATGCCGAGTTTGAGCTGAAATCATGGATAGAGTAGCATTCTTCAGTTATTGAAAAATACGCAATTTTCCTTTAAACCATAGAATTTAATTGTTAATTAATTTAATTTAATTGTAAAAATTGCGTATTTTTCAATAACTATCGAAACCAACCATAGCAAAGCAGTCCAAACAACTTAATATTAGCATTCTACGTCTAGTATTCGTAGCGTTCAGACGTGTTTTATTTCGCTCAATCTTAAATTAACTTAAAAATCTTACCAACGTAATTTGAATGGAACAATTATATGTTCGGAAAAGTTTTGGCTTGACACTGAAACTTCTATTTTATTTTATTAAGAAAAGGTAACGAATAAAAACGGAAGTACGACCCGACTCCGCTGTGAAAGCGTGGAAGAAAACCGCGACGACATCCACATAGCATGGGACGGAACTGGCTAATCAAATAGTTACATCGGAGAGAGACGTTTTGAAAGCGAAACGAAGAATGATGATCTGGTAAATCTTATTTTAATGAAAAATGATGAGTTTAAACGAAGATGAGGGACTTTGACTGCGTTACGGAGATGACGGAGGTGGAAGAGTGCCCGGAAAGGGTTTTATCCGAATTAAGTGGGCTCAAATCACGACTAACTCCTGAAAAGAATAGAGGGCAGCGCATGGCTATAGCCAACTTAACCGAGAAACAAGCCGAGCAACTCCTCTACATGGGCAAAATAAAAATAGGTTGGGTGGTCTGCAGGATACTGCGAAGAGCAGTTCCTCTCCGTTGTTTCACATGCCTAAGCTACGGTCATACAGCACAAGGCTGCAAAGGGCCTGATAGGAGCTCGTTGTGTTATAAGTGCGGCAACGCAGGACATAAAAGAACAGAATGCACGGGAGAGGCGCATTGTATCCTCTGCGAGAACGCTGACCCCAGACCTGATGACCTGAGATATATTCCAAGGACAGGGAAGTGCCGGGTATTCAAAGAAGCCCTAACCAAAGCCAAAGCAGCTCTGCAATGACCCGTGTCTTGCAGATATACTTACATCGGAGCTCAAACGCCCAAGATCTGCTTGACCAGTTTGCGAGGGATATGAAAGCCGATCTATTGCTGCTTAGCGAACAACACCGAGATAAAAATCCATCAGCATGGTACCCTGATGAATCTGGTACTGGTGCCATATGGGTTCGAAACGGCACCCAACTTTGAGTTCAGGGCCGTGGGCGAAAAGATGGGATCGTGTGGATCCGGTGCCCAGGAATAACATTTTTTATTGTGTACTTGACACCGAACGAACTAATAACTTCTTTCCAGGCAAAGCTCAACTCTTTGGAGGATGCCGTCTTGAGCACAGAGGGTCATGTTGATAGACAGAAGACATTAACGCCAAGGCTTTTGAATGGGACATGCCTTAATCAGATCCTAGGGGGATCCAATTCTGGAGATTGCAGTCAAAGTAGGGCTAGCCATGATGAACACTGGTAACACTCCCATTTTCCGCCGCTTGGGCTACGTGGGTACCATTCCGGACGTGACATTCGCCTCGAATCCCTCTCCTCTATGACACACAATTGGAGATTTCTAGAGGACTATTCGACCAGTGATCATCAGTACACAGCATTCGAGATCCGCGACAATGTTCCTAAAATCCCAGACACTCAGCACTCCGCATTCTGTGGAATACTGAGAGGATGGAAGTAGGGAAGTTTGTCGACACGCTCATGAGTTGCTCACCACCGTTTGGGTCATCGCCGAGGACCAGAGGACTGACTGCTGAAGACATGGTGAACTCCACAATGAGTACCATGAACTCTGCTTGTAATTCATCTATGCCTCGCCGGAGACCTAGACACGGAAAGCCTCTGGTATATTGGTGGTCTACTGAAATAGCTGAACAACGAAGTGCGTGTCACAAATTCCGGCGAGAAGCTCAAGGAACGCGAAGCCAGGACGAGGCATGCGCTAGAATGGCAGTGTATCGGTCGGCCAGGAAATGGCTTCGCTGGCAGAACCTCGTCGATGACGTGAACAGGGACCCGTGTGGTATGGGCTATAAACTAGTTATGTGGAAGCTCGGTGTTCTACGGGCGCCCTGTGTACTTGAAGCGGACATGATGGACGAGATAGTACGGGCGCTTTTTTCGCAACATCCCGTCCGTATTGATACATCCCGCCCACAGGGAAACAACATCAGACTGTCCACTCTTCACGAGGAACGAGCTGGAGCTAGCAGTTATTTCAATGAAGACGAAGAAGGCTCCGGGACCAGACGGTATTCCAGCCGAGGTACTGAAACTGGTCTATTACTCTTGCCCCGACTTGCCTGCTTGCGGGAAGGCGGTTTCCCTGAGCGTTGAAAGACGTAAAGACTCGTGCTGATCAGCAAGCAGAAGGGAAATACCGAGTCGCCGTCAGCATACCGACCGTTATGCATGCTAGACCCGGCCGGGAATGTGCTCGAGAAACTGATAAAGAGAAGACTCACTGACGTTATCCACGCCGCTGGGGATCTTTCTCCAAGGCAGGATGGTTTCAGAACGAGACGTTATACCATAGATGCAGTCACGGAGGTGGTGAGTGCGGTCAAACATGCGGAGGCACGCAGTCGATCCAACCGTCGGGTAGTCCTTCTAGTGACGCTGGACATAAGGAATGATTTCAACTCCGCTAGATGGACGGATATTCTGGAAGCCCTGGAAGCTCATTCCAAATAGCAGAATATCTGATGCAGATAGTTTGAAATTACCTGAAGGATCGCAGCCTGATCTACGACACGGCGCAAGGTCTTCGGAGGATGCTAGCCACATCAGGTGTGGCCCAAGGCTCCATCCTCGGTCCGAACTTGTTGAACGTCTCCTACGACGGACTATTCAGACTTGAACTGCCGGAAGAGTCGCGACTGATTGGCTATGCAGATGATGTTGCGGTACTAGTGGTTGGGCGCACAGTCGATCAAGCACGATTAAGGCTAAATGTACAAATGCGCCAGGTAGGGAGCTGGATGACCACTCACAGGCTTAACTTAGCGTTAGAGAAAACCGAAGTGGTCATCCTGACCAAGAAGAGGATCCCCAGAGTAAGAATGGTCCGAGTCAGCGACACATTAGTAGAGTCGAAACTATCAGTTAAATATCTGAGCTTGCTGATATACTCTAAGTTGAGTTTCTCGGAGTAAATCAAGGCGACGACAAACAAAGCCGCAGCAGAGGTCTCAGCAATTAATCGACTAATGGCCAATGATGAGGGAACAAGTTGAACAAAAAGGCGACTGCTGATGAGTGTCGTGCAATTTACGCTTCGATATGGAGCAGAGTATGGAGTGAAGCTCTCAACAAGGAACTGCACAGAGAACGGCTGGCACGGTTGCAGAGACGAGGAGCACTGCGGATTGCATCAGCATACCGTACAGTCTCTGAGTTAGCGGTGTTGGTAATTGCAGGGGTGATACTCATCGCTCTCCTTGCTAGAGAGCGTAAAACAATCTACCTCCGAAGGCACGAGGATAATAAAGAAAAAGTTACTTGCGATGAAAGACGATGCACACTCGACGAATGCCAACAATCATGGGAACGTGAGCTAAAAGTTAGATGGACTGCGCGGCCCATCAACGACTTGAGACCGTGTCGAGATCGCTCAGTTGAACGCATGGTGAGACTGACTTCTACCTTCTACCAGTTGTTTTCAGTCTTACCTGCACAAGATTGGTAAGTCACGGTCTCCAGATTGCATATTCTGCATTGGTGTGAAGGATGACGCCTGTCATACTTTCGTTTCATGCAGATGATGGGACAAACAGCGCGGTGATCTTGCCGAAAAAGTGGGAGAGCTCCATCCAGATAGATTAATGGAAGAGATGCTAAAATCAGTTGACAAATGGAATGAATTGGCACATTACGTTCGGGCAATTCTAGCCATGAAAAAAGGCATACTTAATCGGATGGACGCGTCCAGGGTGGAGGGTATCCTTCTCTAGCAATCCTCCACCTTTTTCCTTCCCCGCTGGGAAAGGAATCCCTGTAACCCGAAGGCGCCATAAAGACATAAAATTGGGAGGCCTAGCCCGAAGTAATGTGTCAAACAGTTCCAGCCTAGGTGTTCTGGTTGACAGGGGAGGTGTTTAGTCGGTAGTCCAGTAAGTCCGTTGGTCGACTGCGAATCCGACACTCAGAGCGTAAATAGTTTTCACCTCCCTACCCAAAAAAACCAAGATTAAATAAAGGAAAAAAAGAGGTATAAAAGCTGCTGAAGAAAATGAAGAGCACAAGCAACGATTTTTTTGGATGGTATTTTTAGAGCAGGATTCCTTGAAAAATAAATACAAATCAATCAAACCGAAGATTTGACGAAGATGGGTTCTTTTTCTAAAAATAAGATAAATATTAAAAAATAAAAATGAATAAAAAAAATTGAATAAAAAAAATTTTAGGGAATTTTTTTAAATTCAAAACATTGGTCATCGGCTTCTACACATTTCACCCATCGTTCAGATCATTTATGAATACCATGCTAGAAAAACTGCTTGAAATCTTTGGGGGAAAATTATTTGTCGAGCCACTTTCCAACTTTCTTGAAATCGCTAAAGCTCCTGCTCTGTGCCCCATTGATGCGAAGAGGTGATAGTCAGAAGTCAGGAGTACGGTGGGTGCAGAAGAATGTCCGATCCAAGCCATTTCACTGTTTCTTTAACTGGTTTTGCTCCGTGCGACGGCGCGTTGCCGTGTAATAAATTCCTATAGTTTTTGGATCAATGCGCGGTTTAGACTTATAATTCGTCGACGATAGTGTTCTGCTTTAACGATTTTGCCGGGCTTCAAGAGTTCATAATACACAAAACCACTCTGGTCCCACCACACGCAGAGCATGGTGTTCTTAAAAGGACCGGCTTCGGAAGGTAAAACACACAATTTTTTCCGCTTCGGGTTTCCAAAATACGTCAATTTTTTCGTCACCCGTCACAATTCGATGCCAAAATGGTTTTGTTTGGTAGCGCAGAACCAGCATTTTGACTGCGATTTTCCGTTTGACGTTCATTCAAATCGTGTGGGACAGTCGAGTTTATTGATCTTCTTACTTACCTAATGCTCGTAAACGTCTGCTGATTGTTTCCTGTGACACATTTAATGCTTTTGCTAATTGCCGTTTAGTTTGAGTTGGGTAATTCTGGCATCTTAATTTTAGGCCCATCTCACTTCTAAGCATTCCTATAGAAAAAATTAACAGAATAATACAGAACAGAAGATGTAAGCTCTTACACGACAAGAATATATTTTATTTCCTTGCTTCACTTAAACAAAGAGCTTGAAAATTGGCCAACAGGTCTACAAAACCCTTCAAAGCAGTTTTCTTCAGTATCTTCAGTTTCCAGTATCCTGCAATTAGCAGACGACTTTCAGATACTTTCAGATACTAAGAAATCTATCTAATCACTACCGTTTAATATGATACAACATAAAGTAGATTAATTAGCTCAAATGGGTAGATCTGAAGCTGCCCTCATTAACTGGAGTAAGAACAACAACTATCTAGGCAGAGAAATTAATCGAACTGTTTGCTTCAAAGAACTGGAAGCTCATATGGAAGAAAGCACATTAAATCACATCTTCTCTTAAAATTGCTACTGAACCTATAGCAGTTGAGAGTAGAATGCTTAACTGCAAAGGAGGTAGGCAACAGACAGAGAGAGAAAAATCAAGACCAACAATAGCTATATCTTTTTGAAATTCAATAACCACTTATCCAGGCTAAATCCCACATACAACGGTAAGTAACAACCCAACTTTGTTGTCGCCTTTTCACCTTCTTTGGGTTAATACCAAAGCAGCCACGACCGAGGACCTAAATAGAATCTTCCTGTCATATGCGAACAACCTAATAGATCTAAGAACACTAGTACTCGTTGCGAATGCTGCGAAAAATCAGTTTGGTAGTTGTATCGGACATTGCAACCAAAACATGACGCCTTTAGCCTTCGTAGTGCGGTCACCACTATGATCATTAACACTAGAACTACCGATGTTAAATATATACCTAGTTTTACCGCACCCGTCAAATTGACGGATTTTTGATTATGGCTTTCATTGTAACTTTTGACTTAGTTTAAGTAAATAAAAGAATACAATTTAGCAATAACAACATTTAATATAATAATTCATTAATTATTAATAAAAAAAACAAACAAAAACAGTTTCTATTTGAGTTTATATTATAGCAAATTTGACATGTATGAAATAATAGAAAATAACTATGAGGCACATATTTTACATGTACATGTTATCTTAGATGAACACTTGCCACAAACATATTTGTTGCATGAATTGCAAGTATAAATCGCTCTGTTTTTGTTGCACAATCGAATTTGGCAAGATTTGCGTTCATAAGGACTATATTTTGAGTTTTCTGGAGTACAATCCATTGCCTGTTTTTGTTTTTGGGAGGACGCTTCTTTTCTGCAACGACTATATTCACTGGCGAATTCTTCGGATAATTGAAACAAAATGTGTTTTCTAGTTATGTTTTCATCACAAGTCTCTTTATATAAAATCCACGCATTGATTCCTGCCAAGTCCAAAATATTATAAAATACCTGCAAAGGCCATCTACGTTAGCCTGCTTTTACGCTATATTTGCGGGCCATTTGGTCAACTACATCTACTCCAAACTTAGTTTTATTGTAAAAAGATACAGTTTCAGGAATTTGTTTTCGATTAGAAGCAATTTTTACCGATTTATGTTTAGTGCTAAGAAGTAGTACTTTTTTGCGAGACTTACTTTTGTAAATTGTTAGAACAATATCATTTGATTTGTAGAGCTTTGTGGAGAAAAGAGGCATGTTATCTTTTCTAACTTTAGCTATTTTCGGCAATTCTCTTTTGTTTGCCCGCATAGTTCCAACAAGACTTGTTTTTTTGGCCAGTAGCTTCTTTGCAAGTTGTACACTTGTAAAAAAATTGTCTGTTGTTATGTTTCTCCCACAATTTACATAGTTGTCCACAAGATTCAAAACTACAAATTCATTCAAAGGTACTCCTGATGGTCTAATTTCATCTTTGCCTAAGTAGGGAAAGCCATTTATAAGATATTTACTTCGCACGTCTGCAGCTAACCAAAACTTAATTCCGAATTTGTCCGGTTTATTGGGCATATACTGCAGAAATCTGCATCTTGCCTTTGTGGGAAACAGTTGTTCATCTACGCTTATATTCTGATCTGGATTATAACAAGCTTGGCTATGATCAATGAAGGACTTCCACATTTCGGAAACTAATCCAAATTTGTCAGTTCGTAAACGAACACTCCTCTCGCTTTTTTTTGTCGAAACAAATGAATTTCATAATTTCTGAAAATCTGTTTCTACTCATAGATTCGTGAAAGAAAGAAGGTCTCCAGTTTTTGGACCACAAATATGATAACTTCATGTTTCTTGCTTCGTAGGCTCCTCGAGCATATAAAATGGCTATAAAAGCATATAATTCGTCTATAGTAATTTCCCAGTCCTTATGTAAAATGGTTTTGGCCTGTAGCTTAGTGCAAGCTTTTATGTGACTCATCATTCGATTATCAATTATAAGTCGAAATGCACTACTAACATTACCAAGCTTAATTTTTCTCTTCGCATAACCAGTTGGGCCCGAAGTATCCTTGAATACAGTATGTGATGGCAATCTACCAACACAACCATTCCCTAATTCTTCCCATTCAGTACCGTCGGCAGCAATGTCCTTCTGTGGTTTTTTTCGGTTTCTGTTTGGCTATCCGATTCAGTATCTGAACAAATTCTCAATCGCTTTCTGCGTTTCTGGCTCCTTTGAGGAATTTCATCTTCACTCCCTGAAGCTTCACTTTGATATTCATCTTCTTCACTTTGTTCAATATCTTGCGCTTCAATTTCATCTGAAGATTCTTCAGAATCTAAAAAGTCAGTTTTATTTTCCACGCAAGATATGTCCAAACCACTATTACCTGAATTAGTGTCCGAACAGTCCTCATTTATATTAGTCAGTTCTTTGAATTCTTCAAACAACTTTTTGCTTCCTGGAAATCGTTTCATTGTTGCCTAGGGATTACAAAAAAATTAATTTCAATTTTTTATAAAAACATGTTCATACTTTTTCCGAGAATGGGTTTTCCACAGATTACACACAGATTGCGCTTTTCGCCAAGAACTTTATCACATTAGAAGTACAACTGATAATGATTGCGTCCTGCCGGTTTTCCATCGTTTATATACCCCAGGCAAGGTAAGATAGAAAAATTTGGGATTTCCGCGGTTTTCCGGAACTAATTGCACCCATCGTTGTGTAATTAGTTCGAGACGTGCGAAGGATTGTTTATTGCACTTTCGGAACTAATGCACACAGCGTTGCGTCGTTAGTTCGAGATGTGCGAAGGATATTTTATTGCACTTTCGGGGAAAATCGGATTTTGGTTTGTTGTGAAAGGTGATAAGGGTTTTGCCTGGGATAACGACGCGTATTTTTAATTGTTGTTTATGGCCGGTAATTTGTGTAGCGATGCCGCCACATATTCACCAGTTAGAGCGTTCAGTTCTAAACTAACGGCGTTATAACGGCTTCCGAACACTTTGGATCATTCAATACAAATGTCTGGAAGCGATGTAATGAATGTAAATATGTATTGATGTCCATCATTGCATAGATGATACATAAATTATTATAAACTTTGAAACTGTTAAAGCCGTCATTTTGACGGGTCTTGGTATAAATAGGTATAGGTCATACTGATTATAGAAAATTTAAGTCGGTGAGGGGAAATTGAATAGTAATAATTAACTGTTCTTATATTTTATTAAAAGCCGTAATAAAAGTCTAGAACAATTACATAAATTATATCAAAATTTTAAGCATGAAATTTGAAAACCGTCAAAATGACGGTCTTGGTAGTTCTAGTGTTAAAAGATTGTTAACTGACAGATCTTACAACAATCTGCGCCTCTTCAAGAAGGCTCGCTCCGACAAATACAAGCTGTGTGTAAGACTTAAGACTGTGTAAGACTTAATCTTGAAAAAACAACAGTAAACTTTTTGAAGATTTTTTTGCTGTTCTTGAGACAATAAAGATTGTCATCAAGATTTTTCACCATACCCAACACGTACCAACTCTTCCCCCACGACTTATTAAATTCAACACAATAAAAATTGACAGTGATAGCACGGCGTACAGTACGGCTAGAATGATATAGGGTGTGCCAGCTCCAATTTCCGTGGTCCCAGCACATTAAAAATTAAACAAAATTAATAAAAATAAAACAGGACAGGAAATATTAGGTGTGCAACTAAATTCTCGCTGTTTTTCAAGAGACGGCTCCAGTAGTAAGTGCAGGTCGATTGTGACATAACCAAATCGTTATGGCCCAAGCTGAGACATATGGTAAACGAATCGCTTCGACACATAAGTGATTTTGTTTTTCTGTCATATACTTTTGGTTGAGTAAAAATGTCGAATTTTGTGCTAAATAATCGTCATTTGCGGAAAGTGATGCTTTTTTTCTTTCATTCAAAGAAAAAACTGCGGCTGAAGCTCATCGAGAGCTGCAAAAAGTTTATGGATATACTGCTGTATGTGAGACAACGTGCCGTGATTGGTTCGGTCGCTTCAAAGACGGTGATTTTGGTGTTGAAGACCGTTCGCTTGAAGGAAGACTAAAAATCTTCGAAGACGCTGAATTGGAGTAATTGCTCGATGAAGATCCGTGCCAAACGCAACAGGAGCTTGCTTCAGTATTAGGAGTTACCCGCCAAGCAATTACGAAGCGTTTACATGCGCTGGGAATGATTCAGAAACAAGGAACTTGGGTTCCTTATGAATTGACGCCAAGAGACGTTACGTGTCGTTTTTTCGCCTGTGAACAACTGCTCCAGCGGCAAAAAGGGAAGAATTTTCTTCATTGCATCGTTACGGGTGATAAAAAATGGTTTCATTATAGCAACCCAGAGAAGAAAATCATGTGGACTGCCCGATCCTGCTTCTACGTCGTCGGCTCGGCCGAATATTTACGCTGCGCAGGTTTTGCTGTATATTTGGTGGGATCAGGGCGATGTTATTTATTATGAGCTATTGAAACCGAACGAAATCATCACTGGGGAACGGTATCGAACTCAATTGATGCTATTGAGCCGAGCACTGCACGAAAAGCGGCCACAATACGAGCAGAGACACAAAAAAGTCTTCGTACAGCATGACAACGCTCGGCATCATGTTGTCAAAATCGTTACAACTTACTTAGAAACGCTCAAATGGGAAGTCCTACCACACCCGCAATATTCCCCAGATATTGCGCCGTCCGATTATCACTTATTCCGTTCGATAGCACATGGCCTGGCTAATCAGCAGTTCTACTCATATGAAGACATCTCAAAATGGCTTGATTCGTGGATAGTCTCAAAAGACGAACACTTCTACCGTGAAGGTATTCGAGCTCTACCAGAAAAATGGGAAAAAGTTGTCGCTAGTAATGGGCAATATTTTGAATGATTCATTTTTAACCATTTTTTCACAATAAAATGGAAATTTCATTAAAAAAAAACAGCGAAGTTCATTGAAGTTCATCACATTCAGAGCATTGAAGTTCTCATCCAAGTATTGATCGAATCTGTCCAAAAACGTGTTGGTAGGTTATCACCGTTCAATTATCATCAGTTTATTATCAGTTTATTATGATTATTATCAATTATCAATCAGTTAAATGAAAAATTCAGTTGGAATAAGAGGTGTCTTGTATCCAGTTGCCGAGTGCAGAATGGCTCCAGGCCCTGAGGACATAAATGACGCTTTGGCTTTTTATTAGTTGAAGTTTTGGAGAAGATGAGGCCTGTACTGTTTCGAATTTAGCGTTTGGCATGCTTATACATCATCGGAGCCCATATGCCATACAGCAGTCCTCGTGAAAATTATTAACCTACCAATTTATTAAATGATAAAACTAGTTAGGAAATCTGCAGTGTCAAGACTCTCCCATGAATGCAGAGAAGAAGATCGACTATTTAACACGTGACATAAACGGATGGTAGACAGATTAGAGGTTTCCAAAATATTTGAGGAAACCGAACTCGGAGTATTTTCGCCTGGCACTAAATATTTACAACCAATATCCAAAGATATGCAGGTTTTCTTTTTGGTTGATGTATATGACATCGTTGTAAGCTCACAACTCAGCATAGACCGAGGATATAAATACGACACCTGACCTATCTGATAACAAACAGCCTTAAAAAACTAGATTCACCAGTGATTACATCGAGAATGGTTCGAAATTGCTGTAATGCACTCTAAAGGTTGATTGTGAATAATAGGGTCATTCTTTACTGGTTGCCAAGAGAAGCAATCATCGAAGGTTCTGTTTACCCTCAAGTTATAAGTTTGCTGATGGGAGCTTCGACTGTATTTGTCCGACAAGAATCCTTAAATTTAACTGAAACGATAAAAAAGATAAAAAACAATAGGCTCTGAAGCAGTTTTCCATGGCTTTCAATGTTGAAGCGCTTCTTCGACGTCTAAGTTTCGAGCGTGCTCCGAAATTGACATGAGAAAGGTTTGGATTCTTATTGGGATCTTCGTGGTGCTCATAGCCAAACTCGGAGACAAACAAACTCAGAGAATCTGTATTGAAAATGGGCCTCAAAACACGCAAATGGTGAAGGCAGATGCTGTAATCTTGTGGGGATGACACTAATGCATCTATAAAAAAACCGCGGAGCACTTTTTAGAAGAAGAAAGAATCTGGGAAGCTTGTTGGTTTTTAGAAGCGTCAATAGCTTGTATTTCCTTTATGAACCTGAACCCTTTATGAATCCTTTATGATGCCTGAACCCAAAACAGATCCTTAATTTTTTATGATAGATAAATTAACTTAAGGTTCTCTCGATGTACTAAATCAATCAGTTAAGCAATCCATCAAAATTTACGAAGATTGTATACTCGCATTGATAAGCCTTGTGCCTAATAAGGGAAACCATTGAATAACCGTGAAAGAAAAAAGGTGAAAAATCCATTGGAACAACGGAACATTGGAACATTGGAACAAAGTCCCACGTCAAACTCCTTCCGTAGGAGGCAACAAAAATAACTGTTTGGATTTCAGATGTAGGACAAAACAAGCAGAGAGCATACAGTATATCTCTCTGCCTTCTCACAAAAATGGGCTGACACAGGCTGCCATAAACATCAAATCCGGAGAATAACAGATTCTTTCCATGCAGATTAGTTTTGACCCATAAGGCGATGGAGTAAGGCTGGTCACCAGCATGGGGTTCTTGTTACTTGGCTTTTGTATGTATCCAACAACAATGCAGAGCATAGAAGAGATCACACCTAACCATGCACGAGTTAAGGAGATTAGCGCTGTACCTTATTTAGAGAGCTGATAGATTTAGAGGCATGACGCAGCTCAAGTGCACATCGACGTTACACATTGAACAATCTCTCGATGTAACGGTATTCGGCCAAGCTTGTGAAATTTTGTTGGATTTTAAAATTTTCTCATTTTTGCGTAAAATGAAAATACTACTTTTGATGCTTTTGGGTATAAATACATATGTTACAAATATAAGTCTACTTGTGTTTTTTCTATCTCTGTCTAAGAAACGTTATCCGAGAGTATTAGTGCTGTATGTAACTACGCTGTGATCGAGTATCGGTTGAGATTGGGTGAGAACAGATAAGGTGCATGGGAGTTTCTTAGCTTTGATGATTATGCTGATAAGTAAATATTTTTTTTTTCGAAGGAAAACTGTAAAGGCGCCGATTGCATTGAAACAAGTGGTTTTTTAATGTAAAATAATTAATCGCTTTATTATATAAATATATTAGCCTTTAATCTTGCTCTATTCTGGTGACTTTTGTTAGTTACGCAATTAAACTTCCCTTTAATCCTGCATTGGCATTATTTCAAGACTGAAAAAGGAGGAAATTTAAAATCCTAAATCAAAAGGTTGTAGAACTGAAGCTGGAAGTCAGTAAATCTTCGTTTTATCGAATGATTAAATAATATTCTTTAACGCTGTTCTGGAATGCTTATGATTTAATCTATTCTTCACGGAATGAAATTAATAGTCGTTCGCCAGAGCACTAGAACCATGGCGAGAGTCAGAGCGAAGCGAAAAAAAATTAATCACGTTTATTTCATTCTACGCGACCTACGTTACTAGCTCTTCACCATGGATGAAATTGGAAGTAAGTGTGCTTCCGAGTGGTAGAATTAAACTGGATCAAAACACTATCTAGATATCGATTTTATACAACTCATAGTGTTGTTGCCTGATACCACTATATTTAACTCCAGGCATCCTGCTCGCGGACGCAATACAGATGAAGCCGTTGCTATCACTACCCTTACGTTAAGCGCCTCTCGTTTAAATTAACTTTTATAGCTTTGAAAATCTTTCATTCATTCATTGGCAGTTGTTTTTGTGCGAAAGAAACTCGAAAGAAAGATTTCTTATTTCAAATTAATGTAGTATATATCATTTAGTATTAATTATTGCATTGGTTGTCAGTACAAAAGCGTAGTAATTCGTAATAGTATGAGTAATGGTATTTTTTCGAGCCCTCCCGATTTCATAGCTTTTAATTTGAAACGTGTGGTTTGTTTTTGGGTTTTAAGTGTTGGAACAAAGGAATTCATAAAGTTTATAAGAGTAGAAGGAACGTTTTAAGCAACGTGATGAAGTTCTATTTGTTTTTATGGAAAATCATAATTCGGTGCGAATTTGAATTTAAGTGAACATAATTTACTGATAAGGTCATGTTTCTCTTCTAGGCCGGTGACGGTATATTCAGACGCATTATTCAGTAATTGAGGGATCTTTTCATATTTCCCTTGGCTAAGTGAAAGCTCACGTGTTCTTTATCTACCTGAGTTTGTTATTTAATAAATGACTTATGTGGCGATCCACGCTGCCTCGTTATTTTGCTAAGTAACAATGTATAGTGACTTCATTTCTTGCGCTTTTCTATTTTGACCTATTTTATTCGCAATTCTATTTGACCTATTTCTGTCACCTGTCATTTCCTTTTCACCTTTTCCCCACAACTTTTATCTCATCACAAGTTTTATCTCAAATATTCACCTTAAATAGCCGGTATGTTTATATATTTTTCAATTCTGCAACAGAAATACTGAGTAAGACACGACTGAGTCTTCGGGACAGGTATAACCGAAATATCTGTTTGTTTGTTAACAAGAAATTTTTGCCTAGTGTTGTCATCTTCAGTATGAAGCATCACAATAGACGCGTTACTTTGGTTTCCGAGACAAAGTGATGAAGTGTGTGGAGTGTTCACCAAGATCGAGTATCTTGTCTTTAATTTCGCTCAACTGGTCTAGATTCGTTGTTGAAAGGGTAAAATTCATGTGCATTCACTTTGGAAGTCGCCATATTTAAAATGAATTTTCAATTAGTAAAGTAGAGTTTTGATCTCCCAACTCAAAAACTTTTGTAAACTTGCGAAATTTCGAGAACTTCCACGTTAGAGGAAAAACTTTCTATAACGTGATACACATTAATTGCGTATCAGGTTTATGTGCCCTAGATAACGAGTCATCGACACGGGCGTCAGCACTACTGTCACTTTGAATGTCTGTTATGATATCTCGGACAAGACGTGTTTTATAATGTATAACGACTCAACAATTTTGAATTAGACACTATTTGCTAGTTTTAATATCAAAGATAAACAAAAAAATAAATTTTTTAGTTTGACACTATTTATTAATTTTAATCAAGATAGAGCGTTGCGAACTTTATCAGCTCCTGGGTTCGAAGCAATCGTGGGTGTTATTCATCGAACCTTTTTGCTCGGTTCATGTTCTTTAGGGTGATTGGCATCATGTCAAAACGCGTGGTGGTTGGTTTTACTCGAGGGGTTGGCAATGGTACCCGTTGATATCGATGTTACATCAGACATACATGGATTTTTTGACGGAGTTCTTGTATGACAACGGAAGCAGGTATGTACATAATGATAGTTCTGGAAGTCTTCATTCACCCCTAACACTCATGGCAATAAGTGAGCTGTCTACTCGCGAAAATTTGGTTTGTTGTTCAGAGTTTTGGATGGTATCGTGTTGGTCGTGCCCAAGCTATCGCAAGTTTTTTTCAGGGAAAAATTGCAACCGCGTATCGTGCGATGGTCTTTATATTTAATGTCTTTTCATATTGCCCTGACCGGCTCCTGAGCATGATCAACGCACGGCTGCTCGAAGGGGTGCTCCCAGAGGACTAGAAGGTGGCGAGACTTGTGGTGATTAACAAAAAGCTTACCGCCTAATGTGTAGACTATACAAGACTGGAAAAGTTTTCTAAAAACAGATCAGGCGAAGACTCACTAGCGTTATTTGTGCTTCCGGGATCTATCTCCGCGGCAGTATGGCTTCAGAGCAAGGTCGCTCCACTATTGATGCAATCGGAAAAGTGGTGAGCACGGTCCAAAGTGCGGAGGCACACAGCAATTGCGCACAACGAGTCGTCTTGCTGGCGCTGGATATAATGCGATATGGATTCGAAGGAATTATCTGAAAGACCGCACTCTACGACATGAAGAAAGGTAGCCGAAAGACGATACTAACTTCAGGTGTACCTCAGGAGACCATCTTCGTTCCGAACCTGTGGTCATCTCTTATGACGGACTGCTGCGGCATGAGCTGCCGGATGCGTCAGTCAAAGGCCGGACTTGATCAGCTATGCGAATAGGCACGGTGCCTGTCGTTGGCCGCATAGTCGACTATGCGCAACTTAGACTAAATATGCTAATGCGGCGAGTAAGGGATTGAATGACCGCTCACTAGTGTAGGGTGGTCTTGGAAACCGAAAGCTAAAATGATCATCGCAATAAAGAAGAAAATCTCCAGAGTAAGGCTATCATTGTTGGAGAAGTGCTGGTTGAATCGAAATGAGCAGTGAAACATTTGAGCGTGCTAATAGACTCGAAGATGAGTTATCCCCAAAAATCAGGGCAACAACTGCATTCGTTCGATTAATATCCGAAATTGGGGCCCATGAAGGAGACGACTCCTGAAGAGTGTTTTGCAGTCGTTTCTCGTCTAGGGGTCAAAACTATGGAGTGAAGCTCTCAGCTCACGGCACTTTCACGGAAAGTGGTTGGCACAATTGGAGAGGCAACAAGCGCTACGCATTCTGCATATCGAACAGTCTCAGGGACGGCAGTGCTAGTAATCACAGAGGCGGTAGCCATCGCCTCCCTTGCGAGAGTCACCAGGAAGTCACCAGGAGTCACCAGGACCTCAGGTCCTAGGCGAAACGTACAAAGGAAAGGTGGTTTGCAGTGGTTCAAGTAGGCACATGGTTTGATTGATTTCTACTTGGCCCAGCTCTTAAGTCGGGATGGAAGTTTCCGATCTTACCTTGGCAAGATTGACAGGTCACTGTTTTCTATCCGCGTGTTTTGTTTAGAAGAGGTGAATGACGTCTGACACGCATTCTTCTCTTGCAAACCACTTCAACTTAATTTTAGAGCTCTGTCCCGAAATTATGGTCGGAGAAATGTATAGAACTGTTTACAAATGGAATCGCATAGCACAATATTGTTTGAGCAGTCCTGACACTTAAAAGCGCCAGACTGCTAATGTATCGAACAGTTTCTGGCTAGGTTTTCAGATTGACAGGGGGGGGGGTGATTGAAACTAAAGTGTTTTGACTACGTGTCACTCGTAGTCATGAGCGAAACGTCAAAACGGAAAGGAAATACGTAGCATTCAAGTTATAACCCTCTCGTAATTCGTCTTTCCCCGACCAGGGAATGACTTGCGTACGTGTAGCTAGTTCCTAACCTTCATTTCACATTACTCCCCATTAAGTATATTTCACATAGAAACGGAAAAATTGGAGGTTAATGGCTCAGGTTGTGTTTTTTTATTTATAGAAGATCGAAAAGTGCAGAATTTCCCACTCTTCGGTAATGACATTCGCGCAGTGGAGCGTTCATTATGTTATCCGTCACATTTTCTTCCTTGTACTATGAGAAGGCTAACGTTTACTTGCGGCTCCGGAGAAGTTTACGTTAAGAAATTTAATAACTTTATGGAACCCTCAATGTGAGAGCCGGCGTTAAATGCTAACTTAATTAAAATTATGGAATAGAAAGAAGGGTAGCGTCTTGGTTATGAAAAAATGATAGAGAAGCCGTCATGCTACTCAGATTTACCACTCTATTGTCTCTATTGTCTCTACTCATTTCTCAGCTTTATTGATCTCGATCTTTATAGAGTTAGATACCAGCGAAAACATTCAAAGTCCTCTTATTAGTTTATTAAAAGATTCGTTATTTAATCCTTTTGAATTTATTCGCTTTTTATGAAGTAGAACAATTTCCTTTCAGACTGAATTACAAAATTAATTAAGAAATTTAATTTGCCACTTATATCGGCTTGTGGATTGATAGTAAATCTATAGTAAATAGTGGATTTATCAGGATCTTCTTTCCATTTTATATAATGAGAGATTTACTGCAGAATCCTGAATATATTTTCGTTTTATTAAATATCCAAATTTTCCGGGAATTTTTACTACGAGCTAATAAATTTCGATTATATTTGAAAAACGGAGATGAGAAAACAAATTCAACCCTCTTCATCGTTATTAATGTCACCCCTGATATCTTCAGTATTATAACCCCGGTGGCTGCTATCACTGTCATCACGACGATTGTGTAGAGCCAATTTAATGAAAAAGTATGAAAGATCTTAAAAAGTATGGAGTGGCATATCAAAGTGCATTTGGAGCAGACGGCGACCAATTATCCAGTTCATCGATTTCAAATTTATGGCCTCAAAGTTTTTCTTTCCGACACGAAACGAGACATTTATCGAGGACTCGGGCACACGGGGTATAATATCAGCACCGTTTTGACTTTCACCCTTGCGACTCTTCCCTACTCCATTTGCCTTCTATCGTCATCATTTTAAGTTTGCTCGTTTCGTTTCTGATCCTAGTAGCTATGAGTTCAATATCAAAACGCAATCATTCTTTCCTCCTTCCTTCAACTTTTGAGTCCTCATCTCAAGGTTTTTTTTTGCTTGAGAGATATTGAAATGATACAGCAATGGGACTTTCTGGTCTATGGCTGTAGATAAGAACAGGAAGGACTTCAACTAAGCCATGCAGAAAAATGTTCATCATTTTGAAAGGGATTTTGTGCCCGGGATGTTTATGGCAGAACATTAGATACACCTTGGCTGCTTTATGGAATTTTCGGTAAAAACGCAAACTAAATCCTTATAAATTCTTGGGCAAATTGAGATGATAAATGATATGAGTTGGAGAAATGGTAATGCGTGAGCTTCCGTTGTTTTGGTCACTGCCAAATGTGAAATGCTAGAGAGGTAAATTCAGCAAATAATCAGTACTTACCGGTATTTTCCATTTTTCGATTTTCGATTTCGATTCGAAATCAATTTCGAAATTTTTTCCAACTTCAATTCGAGGCAAATAAAAATTCATCAACATTTCTAAGTTTATTAGTAAATCGTTAAGTTCCTAACTTTGACTAAATATCACCATCGGTCAATTAAGAATACATGAGGTCTAATCTAACGACAAAACTGAGTCCACACTATTCCTATTGCGAGGCTCCAATCGAGGTCCTCCTATGTAACTAATTGGGTTTGAGAATTGCCGATGTGCTTCGTCGATAAATGCCGGCGAAACGGCCGTTTTAGGGTTTCGTCGCGTGACAAATTGTGAAATTGGTATTCCGGAAATTTTCAAAATATCTTCGTGGCTTCCGCTAGGACTACTGTCTTTTGTAGGGATTGCTACATCAATACTAGGTGAATGCTCTTCGACTTCCGCTAAACTAGGTTTCGCAGTTTCTGCTGGGACTAGGCTTGTTGATGGTAACGTGCCAAGACTCGGATGTCCGTTGCCATTTTGTAAATATCCTGGCTGATGGTGTTCATCGTTTTCGTTGATAGTTTGGTATAACAACGGCATCTTGCTTTCATAGGTGTCCATATATTCATCCTGAAGATCATCAGTGTTTTCTTTACTATACATTTATTACAATTTGTAGGCGGTGTGTTTATTTTTGAAAGAATGCAGCGTGTTGATAGAGTTACGTGGATGACCTTAATTCTAATCGATCGAAGTTGATGTGAGCGTAATGCAAAAAAATAGAAAACCATTTAGTATTGAACGAACTCCAAACAAAAATCGGTTGCAATACAGAAAATCACTTACTATACATTGAACGTGTTCATTTTTGGTTGATGTGGTTGTTGTGAGGAATTGGCGTACGTCCTAATATGCCTCTACCTACCTATAAAGCACTTTTCTTCGTTTTGGACTGGTAGATGAGTTTACATATATCCTTCACCGTATGTTATAATTAGTATTGGATAAGTTGGTCGTAAGCTTGAGCTTGGGTTGAAAAATGAATTCAAATGTGAGACTTTTAAATGTATAATGTGTCTCTCAAACCGATTGATATATTGCAGCTCATGTTATCCACTGAAGCAAAGAATTATTATTCATTTTTAGTTCCAATGCGATAGTTACAAAAAAAAAATGCGACTAGAACTTACCACCGGGTTCACCGGTCATAACATTCTCCTTGATCAGTGAACATAAAATTTTGATCAGTGAATTCTTTTAGGGTTTAGTCAAACATAAATTAAGCAGGGTATATAGTTCGCCTTCTTAAAGGCCTCAAAACAGCAACGAACCTAGTCTAGATGGATCCCAAATAAAGTGATGAAAAATCTTCCTAGGAAGACTTTTGTTCTGGTGAATCATCTTTTTAATGCTTGTTAATGTGTTCCCTACTATCGTTTCGTTTGAGAAACTGCAGTTTCAACTTCGTTGTGAACGTCTGGAAATAATTCAGAGCTCTGGACAAGCGGGAGACCAATAAGTCTGTTGTCAACTTTGGGCAAAAGTTTCTGAGGTCTACATTAGCAGGAATTTCTGAAATATATCTAACAATTATTTTAGTAGGTAGTAGGGAGTTTCCTATCGAAAAAACCTTTAACAAACTATTACCTAAAATCAATTACTATAGTCTAGGACCGCTATCCTTGCCCAAACGATGTACTAAAGACCTTTAACTTGTGGTTTGTTTCCGATAAATCAAGTTTCAAAAATAAATCTAATGAAGCCTTGCTTCCGCGAGCGAAATTATATTCATGCTGCATTTTTGATGAGGACACGTTTCGGCTAATTGTAGCCTTATCAGCTCCTTCTGATTTGTTTCCCACGGAACAGCATAAGTACATAGAGAACTCCCGATTTAATGACATCCCAAGTACATATCCCCGATCTAATGACATTTGACAAAAACAAATTGAATCATATTTGGGCTGGTAAATTTTCTCTCCTTTTTTGCGTGAAAAAACGTTATAATCACTCAAACCTTTTGCATAAAAACACAATACAAATATAAATTCACTTATGCCTTTTCTATCTCTATCTAAGAGAAGTCGCCCGAGAGTGTTTGTACTTTATATTGTTACACTGCTATTTAGGGTCACATCAAATCGCTATAGAGGGATGAATTGGTTGTTTTAGGCGTTAAGGAGTAGTTATGTTTCGGTTTGTTTGGGTTCATAGAAATTTCAGTGTCGGATTCATCACGTTTTCATTTTCTAGTAAAGACAAGGTCAAGGATATACATTCTTGTATTGAAAATTGTATAAAAAATAAAGTATTAAAATCAACCAGTTTCCAATTATTAATTGTTATTAATAATTCAAATTTATAATTCAATTATTATTTTTCTCTGTTTATCAATTTCTAATCTTTCCAATACATTTCTGCGTTTTTAGTTTGTCTATTTATTTTGTTTGTGTTGTAAAATCATCGAATTCGACGCCGTCTCCAGAAAGTGCATCGAATAACAAGCGCTAACACATGGAAGGAACCCCAATTTAACAGTATTCAACTTCAATTTTCCAGATGCATCAGGCTTGTTGAACTTTTATTCTATATTAAGAAAACTTGACGGAGGTGGAGGGCATAAAGACGAAGGTTCGAAGAGAGGTGCATTATAATTCTCTTAAAATTCGTATTATTATCCAATTACTGGTATACCAAAAAATTACTCTCACACACATTGAAAATCCGGAGCTAGCTATCGCTATTCGAGCACTCAACTATATTTCGGAAATTATTTGATTTCAAAATTATTTCGGAAATCGATTACGAAAAATAATTTTAAGACGCAAAATTAGCGGGCGGGTCTTTCAATTATTTTTTCAATTACGTTGCAAAATTTGAAAGCTCTCTATCCTGCAAAGCTCATTTTATTTGACACATGGAGTTTTCATATCCATTTCTTTGAAAGTGCGAGAGTTTTTTAGTGGATATGCTTTGGCATCGGGTTTTGTGTGTGTGTGTGTGTGTGTGTGTGTGTGTGTGATTCCGTACGTGTGTTGCACAAATTAAATCAGTTTTGTGTTTGTTTTGTATGAATCAACAAAGATGAGCTTTGTAGATGTTAGTATCTGTGTCATTTTTCCATGACACTCATGTCATGGTATCAGTAAATATCAGTTTATATGTGCCGATGTTTTCGTATGTAAACGTACTGTCAAATTTTGCTCTTATTTTTTACTCAATGTTGTCCTTAGTTTCTAGCTTGTGTCTAAAATTTGCCAATTAGCGTGTATCCTTGCCTACGTAAGCAGATGTGATCCATTTTTCATGTTGTGGTCCTCTTCTCTTTTCTCTTTTTGCTCTTCTTATTATCTTTTCTTATACTGTGCAAACTTTATACTACACCCATTACGATTCGTTGCTATTCTGTGTTTTTATAGTGCTGGATGACTGGATAGTACAATTGTTACAATATTCGAGGTTTTTGCCTGGTTTTTTCGGCCCCCGTGAATTTAGTTTATTTCCACAATGATAAACACGAACAACAATCCCTATGCATGTTGGTTTGAGACATAAATGGCTCTGTCTCTCTCTTTATCATTTCATTTAAACACATTTAGTCTAGAAATGCAACAAAATGTATCATGTCATTATTGAGTGAGATGCGATCGTGCAAACATGAGTACCGATAAAGTTCATTTACACCACTGTATTTTGTTTGAATTCTAACAAGGAAGAAATGCTACAGACACGTACCGAAATTAAGTGAAAGTTTTTATTGCAGATGCAGTTTGTAATAAAATGTGCAGAAGATAGTTAGAAAAATTTGAAGCAAGTGATTTCGACCTTAGTGACAAGCCACGTTCAGGACGGCCATCTTTGATCGATAACGACATTATCAAGACTATGATAGATCATGGTCCCTTTTTGACAAAATCGAAGATTGCAGCAAAGCTGAGTTCTAATTAGCAAAGAATTTCCGATCATATTCAGAAGCTTAGTTTGGTCTAGATTTGTCTCAATCCATCAATTACGTGGAAAAATTGAATAATTCTTGTGCTTCCTCTTTACAAGAACGAACTTCTTTGGACCGAATGATAACTGGTGATGAAAAATGGACTACAAACGAAAATATCTTGAGGAAAAGATATTATTGCGAGACAGCCAGCCCCATCCATTTCTAAGACAAGCTTGAAATTGAAGAAGGGAATGATGTATATATGGTGGGACACACAAGGACCAATACATTATGAGGTTTAGAAACTTAATGAAAAGCGGCCGGCGATGTTCAATAGGAAGCAAGTGATACTGCATCATAGTAATGCCAGACCACATGCTGCTTTGGCGAATCGTCAATTCTGGGCTAGCTAATTCGTCAAGCTGGGCTAGGAAATTCTGTCATATCCATCATACTCCCCAGTCCTCGCAACTTCCGATTATCTCTTGTTCCTCAAAATTTGCGGATGTCAACCGCGCACTAGTTACATATAAAAAACATTTCCATGCACCTGCAGAATCGTTTCTAGGAAATGCTAAGAAGCCAGACGCAGGTGTCAGTAATTACGAAACTATAAATTTGCTATGAGGAGTAACCTCTCTCTCAGTTGTCGCGTAGCCCTAAGATACAATACTTGTAAGCGGTATTAAAATAAAGAAATAATAAATTTAAAACAGTTGTTTTTATTTCCGGTGGAAATTTTTATTTATTCGTCCGCTCGACCCTCGACCACGTAATTCACTAGTTGAAAAATATGAAAATTGTTTTATTTTTTTTCAATTCAAAAACGCATAAATCTTACCGGTAGACCTAATAGATTGCTGTTTTCTGGGGAGTTATCGAACGATCTTCATAAATACGCAAAAATTATTGAAAATAAGCTTCGATTATTCTTCCCGAAATGGATCAATTGAATACATTCAATAAATTTATCCTGTATGCGTCCTAATAAGTCGTTGAACTTTGAATATATTCTGCAATATAGCATACACGTAAGATTTATGGGAAAAATCTCAGAAAATCTCTATTTGAGGTTTTTCCGAGGCCGATATGTCGTTATGTCCTACACGCTTACAAAAAATATCATTAATTTCATCCAGAGAAGAAAGTCATTTATTTTTCCCTCACTACCAAACATCTACAAACAAATCCATTTGGTGTCCACCGGAATACTAACTTCTAGCTGGAGTTGCTGATATGTTAGGTACTGGCATTCGTCTTCGGTCCCCCATTTTCCCGAGCTTCTCGTAACCTAATAACATCTTGTACTCAAACGTACATATGCCTCTGCAAGTGTAATATGTGCAGAAAAACGGAGCTCAATTTCGTCGGAATGTCCACAAAAACAGACCCGACAACGCGTAAGGATCTGCTTCAGGATTCTTTGTCTTGTGTGCTATTATTGTTTCTCTTACATCCCCCACCGTGTCTATGATTACATCGTATGCCCAATAAATAAATAAATAAATAAATACAAAGCGCCAGTAAATCGACCCTAATATGTAATTGGCCATTCAGCTTGAGTAAGAATGGCTTCGGAATGAGAGAAAGAGATTTGTTCCACTTCATACGCAGCATACGTTTGCTTGGAATATGGAGCTCCAAATGAAATGTAGGCACACATAAGTAGTTCTTGGAATGGTACTAAAGGAGCAAATCATATATCTTTGTGGTCTTTACCAAGATAGGATTTATGTTCGTCGTTGTGCTAGATGGAAAGCTTAGAATGGTCGTTTCGTTGAAACGAAGGTGAAAAGAGTTGGCTCGCTAGACGGCATGGGAGCCTATTTAAATGGGTGATTTACCTACCACTTCACGCTCGTTTGCTAACGACATCAGCACAATATCCTTTTTCTGTTTGCGTGGGTGTTTAACAATTGGTGGAAAACCACCAGCACATCATCTCATACAAAAGCAGTAATTCAAAGCAATAATCCTAGTACATAAAACAAGGTCATTATGTTGCTTTCCGATTTCGTGGGAGATTTGTTCTCCACGCTCGCTGAGAGCTGGATATTTTAATAGTGTTTTATGAGAGCTGTGAAATTGGATGTGTTGTATTTGTGAGGTTGGTATGACGTTTGGAAAGTCTTGGAAACATGAAAAATTCGAAAACAAATCTTGGTTCTTGATTTTAATTCTTTTAGATAAGACACTTCCCACGCAACGGATTTATTCCAAAAGAGTAGTACATAAGCTGTTAATGTAACTACTGACAAGCACTAATCCTCAGAACAAATCCCCATCTAATCACATTCCACCGATTCATCCTTAAATGAATTGATATTTGTCAGCAAAATGGATTGGAGATTTGCTTTATGCTCGTTCAAGACGAGTTGCAGTGAGATGACATTTTCTGACATCTCATTCTCTCGAAATTTGTATCATTTCAAAAAGGCTCAGAATGACTCGGGAATTGTCTTGCTCTCGCAATACATTCATGTTCCAAAGGGTTATTCACCGCTATGTCTCAACTCACAACTATCGTTTAATTTTCGCGCTCTCTATCATGCCTGAGTTTGCTTTAATTGTTGTTTAGATCACGAAGATATGAATCTTCGTGATATCCCTAAAACTGTAAGCGCATCTAAGTTGTTACCCTATAATGTAATAATAAAACTTCGAACAAACTTCCGATCTAACGGGATCCAACCATAATTTGTAGAATTGTTTTTAAATAGGTTAATATTTTGTCAGGGATCATTATCGCTCATTAGCTACTAGTGATTATTATCTGCTCCCAAAGCTTGAAGGGCTTTCAAAAGCTTTAAAACTTATGTTTGTTTTACAAAAAAATGAGAGGAAGTTTCTTAATCCAAATAAAATTCCACCAAATATAAATACCGTTAGTACCGGCAGTTTGTTGAAAGTGCTAGCGCTGTATGTACTCACACTATAGTTATACTGTCATTAAGTCATTGAGGAAATATTTTAGTCAGAAATTTTGAAGTTTCCTAGAACTCTCGTTCATTTTCGTTATAAAAGTAAACATAAATTAAACAGTTTTCAATTGAAATTCATACTATAAACTTATAGTATGATGTATAGACGGTACCTGTGTTGTAACGATTCGATGTTTCGCCTTCAGCTACTTTCATAAATTTCCCGACCTTTTTTCAAGAAAATACTGACCGTTAACCGGCGTATGTGAGAACAAAACTGCTCAAAAGTATTCGTACCCAGATTTTCTTATGGAATGTAAGACATACTGTTATGGTTTGTTTTTGTTGTATCCCCTCCCGTGATCTCCGCGGAGTCATCACCACGCAAAACGGACGAAGAAGCGCTACCACGATTCAAGCCACGGCGTTGGAAGGAGTAGGGGAAGCAGAATTGTAGGTAAGAAGGATATTTATAAGACCACCTTGTCATTAGTTAAGGTAGCGTTAAGATAGTAATACTAGCATCAGCAAGTAATCTTTCCTGACGCAATTGGGACTGAGTAACATGTCGTAAACAGTTCTTCCAAGAAACTTCTGGCTAAGAATTCCAAACCTAATAAAAAGGATTCAGCTTCTGGCGATAAAACTGATAAAAAGAAAACCGAGAGCATCAAGGAATCAATCTACGCTGATGGACCCAACGACATGTTCTACTGTCATTTGTGCAAGAAGCACATGTGGGATGCACATTCGTTCGAGAACCATATCAAGGGCCGTACCCATTTGATGATGCGCGAGGGAATCGAAGAAAGCTACCGTCTTAAAGCCAACATGATTTGTCAAGAAGCAAGGATTGCTGAACAGTTGAAATTGATTGAACTGGATTGTCTGAAGCGCATGGGCAAGTCTGGTAAGAGCCAACGACTGAGTACTGTACAATATGCGATCTACACTTCCCCGGCCATTTGTCCGCTCCTAGGAAGTCCGGAGGTCACTCGACGCTGAAGAAGTTCTTGCACCCGAAATGCTTGGAATGTAGCGAAGAATTCCCCATCAGGATTGAATTCGATACACATCTTCTGACTCCGGAGCACTTGAAGAAGGCTGCAGAACTCAACACGAAGGTTGGTGAACGCAAGAAGAACAATCAACAATGTGAAACTGTCACCGTCGCGGCGAATGGCGGGTAACGCAGTTCGCGACGAAGAAATTGCGGCGATCTTCGGCGAATCTGCAATTACAGCGGTGACAAAAAAAACTGCGAAAAAGGTGACTGTACTGGAGCGGGAGATACTTGGCCGGGAGAGGGATTGATATATAAGGAAAAAACCAAGTAGCGGTGCTCTCTTTTCTTTCTTTTGGCGAGGGGAGTTGGTCGAGGAAGTCTTTGCGAAGTTTAAAAGGATTAAAAAAAAGGAAAATTGTGAATAAGTGATAAACGTGGTGGACAAATTAAAAATTTCTTTTTTTGGCGAGATGAGTTGGTCGAGGAAGTCTTTGCGAAGTTTTAAAAGGATTAAAAAAGGGAAAATTGTGAATAAGTGATAAACGTGGTGGACAAATTAACAAAAAAAAACAAAAACGAGAGACAAGAAAAAAACAAAGGGCCCGTAGCGTAAGTTAGTTAGTTACGTAAGTTAGGTTAAGTGTTCATTGTTTAAGTGCAAAACATTTTCGGTTCCCTCAAGGAAGAAAAAAAAAAAAAAACAAAAAAAAGAAAGATAAAAGGAACGTGGAATAAATAAAAGTTTTATTGGTGACTGCACCTGTTTTGGTAGTTGTTCGTTTTGTCTTCTTTTTCTTCTTCTTCCAGGTGTTGCGTGGCGACGAGGAGTGGTGCGTGCGAGACGCGGAGAGTGCGCGTAACATTGGTTGGTGGTTCCGCGGAGGAGACGTCGTGGGTAGTTTGGCGTTTCCCGTATTCCTCTGTCGAAAGTGTAAGAAGGGTAATCTGTTAGAAATGTAATCCGGGCGAGCCGCATTCTCGTTTGGCGGCTCTCGTGAGGTCTCTTGGGAAAGCGAGTGGCGCCCACGCCCGTCTTCGGCGAGCTACCGGTACCGTGAGCCTCAACCGGAGGAGGTTTGGCCTTGGTACGCGCGAAGCCCTGGCCTAACGGCTATATGGGGTAATTGTCTAAACTGTTTCCTTCTTAAGGTAACAGTACATTTCTCATATTGACATAGAACATGGATTTATTTCGTATCAATAGAATATAAAAAGCTTAGTCGCAAATTTTCACTCAAAAATATTCATATTATCTACTTCACAGTACAGACTCATCCGAATAGTTTGCGTCTGCGGATTTGATCGAAATTTAGCAATTTTGGTGCCAATTTTGCGGCAACCTGTCTCAAGCTCAATCTATTTGTAAAAAAATGTATAAATCGTAGTGTTTAGGTCCTTAGAATCTTCTATAACGCTGATTCGACGTTTGGACAATACGATGTTTAACTCTGTAACAATTTGTCGTCTGTGGTTGACATACTTTGTCGTCCAGCACGCTGTTCGAAGTTCTAATCTATTCAGCTCTCTCAGGAGATCTTGTACCCCCATATGCCTAGGTAGCCTTACCATATGCATTTACATATACAGTTAACATTTTGAATGCGTGGCCGCACTTAAAGTTGTTTTCTCACAAAATTTGATACAGATTCTTTGATCCATTATTTGACAAATTTATTATTTCTCATAAAATTTGATACATATTCTTTGATCTATAAAGACAAAAATTAAAGACAAGCTAAATCACGTGCAAGCGGGACTGCTGTCAAAAATTAACTGAAGAGTCAAAATGGTCGAACTTGTCAGCATAATTGAGCAACATGAGTGCCCATATAAATTGACAAAAATATAGAAAATAGAATATGCGTAGGCCGCGGTAATTCAAATTTTGCGACACGTTTTGATACAACAGCCTTTGTAATGGGAGGACAATATACGTCAGCACAAATGGTCATAAATAAATTCAGCTCGACAGAATTCAAATCCATACTTCCTTACGGGCGTCCATCAAAGTTGTTCTGCAGTGAAAAACAATATATAGTGCCACTAATAAAAAAAATCATCGGTTGATTACATTCCAAATAGCAACTGAAATCTTTTTCTATGAATTCTTTGATTCCATGAAAAATATGCGTCCGGAAACTGCAAGAAAACACCTTAAAAGGCTAGATAACACGTACGAGTTGCTCGAAAGGAACAGTTTATTTCAGCCGCCAACCGACAAATGCGCATTGCATACGCGAAGAAGCTTATAAATGAGCCAATGGAGATTTGGAAGAATGTAAGATTATCTGATGAATGTAAGTTTTACATTTTTGGCAATTAAAGGACTCAAGTTAGTATGGAAGATCTCTGGAGAGATCCTAACCACTGTAAAACATGGTGGAGGTGGAGTTATGGACTAGTGAGCGCTGACGTTGTGAAGATTAGAGTCTGTTGAATCGAAGATCGATAGATTTGAATATTTCAACATATTGAAAAATTATTTGAGGCAGAGTACCATTATAATTGGCTTAGTTTCAGATTTTCTCTTCCAACATAATTGTGATTCGAGTCAAAATAGCCAAAAAAGCCATAAAAATCAAAATGCCCCAAAATAGCTACATACACCCGCATAACCCCCACATCTATTGCCTATCAATCACTTATTGCATTGGCCAGAGAAGAAAATTTGACAGCATTCAATAATAGTAAGGAGATGTGGAAAACCAGTTGACACAGAGAAGTGGGAGAAAAAATGCTGAGGAGACAGCGGAGCTCATCAATTAGATTGTGAAAAGGCTCCAAGACCTAATAAAGATCCTTTTAAAATATTTGTTGTTTTCATTTTTAAATAAATATTTGTTTGTTATTGATTTTTGAAAGTTACAAACTGAATGATCGTTGGGTCTTGATCTTTCGAACACGATATAGACCAGTTTGCTGACGTTTGTGGATCAGTCAGCATCGCTTGTATCATGCGGATAGTTCTTGCGATCGGTTATGTTTTTGGAGTCGTGAAAATGCTACTAGCGATACAACAGCGCTGCTCAATCAAGTTTTGCGGTAAACTCAAAAAGACTTCTGCAAAAACTCTTGACGTTCCATACGAGGCTGCGGAAATGCGGTTCAATTTAGTACGCAATTCGACCATTGCCACCGAAGACGAATGTCGTTCAGGGAAACTGTCGGAGTCAAAAAGGGACAGCATACGTGAGTCTTTTGACATCTGTCTTCATTAAAGTTTCCGGAAAATCGCTAATTGGTTTAATTTATCGTACGATATTGCGTCAAATATTCTAATACACTAACTGGGCACGCTCAAACTGAGCGTGATTCTGGTCCTAAGAGTATTGACCGCGAAGAAAGCCTAAGAGCAGGAACACTTACTTGACATTTTTACGATTGGTGCTGTCAGTTCAAAAAACCTCCAAAAAAGACACCGAGTATCACGGGAACACGTCGCTTTGCTTCAAAGTGCGCGAAATTTCAAATCAAACATCAAAGCAACGTTCATTGTGTTCTTCGACATCGTTCGAAAAGAACTTGTACCACCCGACGGCACAGCCAATGCGGCTTTTTACAAAGATATCCTGGATCGAATTTGGATCGTTGCTAGTTGTCAGCCAAGGAAGAGCCTGCATCATGATAACAGAGAGACTCACAGGACATTGCTGTTGCCTGTTGCAATGTCATTGCAGTTCTACTCATTTCCTGTCATTTCCAGATTTCTTCTCGTCCCAACTCGCCAAAAAAGAATCAGTAAAAGGAGTTTTGAGTCAATCGAAGTCATAAAAAAAAAAAAAAAACAAAATGCAATCAACGCGCTGAAAGCCCTCCTGGAAAACAAGTTTAGGAAGTGTTGTAAACAGTAGGAAGACTACTACCGCTGGAGTCTTGAGGCTTAAAGTTCCTATGCTGAGGATTATTGAGTGTCCTTGTAGAGATGTTGAATAAAATTATTTTCATAACAAAAGATCGGTTATTTTCTGAATGAATATTGTTTGATCCTTGGTGACTTGCAGCTCTGAAATATGCAGTTAGAAAGCTAGCTTTTTCTCGTACTTAGAGGAGTTTTCAATGTTTTCAAGGAGTTTCGCTTTATTGCTGGTTGTGTCCGTACAGGATGTAACGATATTTACTAATTTTCTGAATGAAATTCTTTCGTTCCTTGTCTGTTTGCATGTGTCGTTCACATACGCATTTTGGCAGTGTATCATCTTCGGTGTGCAGTTTCGTCCTTTCGTTCTCATGTTTAAGATATTGTGTTGTACAATAAGTCCCCTTCGTTTTCACAAATCTAATTTCTAGTTTTGTATACTGACGACCCATCGCTTAGTTTAAGTATCATCCTAAATAAGTTGTCTTTATGCTATACATTTTGTGGATAGTTTTAAAAAATAACTAATAAAATAAATTTTGTAGACATGACATATCACATTACAATTACATCAAATTTTTTAATCCTTCTGTTTATGTTCTGGACTTTTTCTTTCTCATAGATTCTGTTTTAGACAGAAATGAATTAAAAGCGATGCATTGGTATAAGAAAAAAAATCGCCTGCAAATTTTCATATAAATTTATCAAAAACAATCTTTGAGATGAACAAGCGGAGCGCAAACAGGACATGCGTTAAAAAATCTCACCAAACAAATAACTAGCTTTTGCAATAAATTTCAAGTCGCTTGTTTGTGAGCATACATGTGACCGTACAACAAGCATACATACCATATGACAGCATTATATATTTTCACCACAGAGCCACAATATCCTAACACTATGGCACGCACGTACTTTGCAAACTTTGAAAGAAAAGCTTACACCTGTCGATGCAATGCTGAGATGAATACTAACATATGTCTAAATCTTTTCCACCACTGGGAGCAAGACATCAAACTTTTGTTTGGAATAGTTCATATCTTAAATAAAAAAACAAAACCAACGAAAAAACCTCATTTCCAAAATCTCAACTACAATTTTCATCACTGAATCCTTCAACAAATTATCGTCCTTTGGTATTCAAGTATCATCACACTTCAGCTGGTCGATCCGCACGTGCAATATTACTACACTACACAATTTTCACAATTTTTCCACAAAAAAAATTCTTGGAAATAAGTGTTTATGTGTCAGTATGTGATTTGGAAGATATCCCGGGGTTTGTAACAATTTTCTGTCTTTCTCTTTCTTTCATGCTCTCTAAGTCCAATGTAAAAGTAAGGAAAAGGACATGGTTAACCCATAGCGAAAGTATATGCAGCAGTAACACTCTTAACGATATTTGACTCAAATTTTTCGAGACTCAAATTAAAATAAAACTAAAAATTTGTTTTATACTTATAAGCAAAACCTTGTGGGAGATAGGCAATAAAGTCGAAGATGCGTAGATATCCACTTTCCGAACATACTTTCCGAACTTACATTTTAGCTCAGAAAGCTCGATATCACGATGTCTCCAATCGTCTACAACTTTAATTTTCAAGCTCTCTATCTCACAAAGCTCGTTTAATTTGCTGTATGTTACATTCGTATCTCTTTCTTCGTGACGCTACTCCGAAAAGTGAGCGTTTTTTTTTCATAGTAACGATCTGTTGTGAATTTTTATGACTTTTCCAACGAGGATTTGAGTTTTGATACAGGGCTTTAGTATGAAAAACAGCCGGAAGTATGATTGTGTATAGATTTAATGGAGGTGGAGCTGTGTTTTTAAGTGGTTAAAATTTATCGATAAATTTGAGAGCAACTTAGAGAGAAATTCTAATGGAATGAGATGATCATGGAGTGTGGTAAAAATTTATTTGAAGCTTGGGCTGAAGAATTATGAGAAAAAGCAAACATCTGAACGCCCTCCAAAATATTGATCCGTTGTGAACGCTCAGTTTAATGAAATCGAATCAACACAACAGCTCTTTCATAGGGAAATGTTAGAAAATGTAGGGAAATGTTACAAGGCTTAATATGCAATGTTCAAAAATGGGCTACATCCTCAAAAATTCCATGTTTCAATCTTTTTTTTAAAAATTCAAGTCAAGGAAATATTAGAATCATACTGGACTTAACATCACCAAAACTAATCATCGCCGAAAAGAGAAACTTTTGGGACAAAGTCATTTTCAGCGACGAAAAGTAGTTAAATCTTTGTGAGACAGATTGCTCCTAGCACTGCTGGTATGATTTACGGATGGAAAGAATAAGATTCAAGGCAATAAGATTTCAGGGAGGTGGATCCGTTCTAGATTGCGTATCTTTCAAAATACATGCTTGGATTGAACAAGGCTTCGTCAATAATAATTTCAATGCTATCGGCTGTCACAAGTTTCAAGAGGAACATTTACTGTGCTACTAGATGAAGACCATAGCTACCTGGTCTGAAAGGATATAAAAAAGTGTTTCAGGATCAAGGACTTTTTATTTTTTACCATGGCCAGCGTCGAGTCCTTATCTACACACCATAAAAATGTGTCTAAATCTTTGTAAAAAAAATCCATCCATCCATCCATCGAAAATATTGCCGAACTAAACTGTAGCGTTGTAACGGGAAAAATGATGCAATCAAAAGACAATTGGAACTGTGTGTCGCATTACGTACGGATAGTTCTTCTCATACAGAAGGACATGATGGATCGCTTGGTGATGGAGGGGGGATCTCAATTCTCTTCCTTCCTATCCATCCTTGCAGAAAGAGGGATTTTTCTTAACCTGAAGGCACTGCTAAGCCATGATTAATGAGGCCTAGTCCGAAGTTATGTGACAAACAGTTCCAGGCTAGGTTCTCGGCGTGACAGGGGAGGTGTTAAATCGGTAGTCTGGTAGCGGGAGTCTGACACACATGGCGTAAATAGCCATCACCTCCCAAACAAAAAAAAAAAAAAGAAACTGTAGCGTGGCAAGAGATATTATATGGAGTCTTAAATAATGCTTTTAATACTGTTCCGATGGAAAACTATTTTTTATTACATCTAATGAGAGATTGAGTGTTAAATAAAAGTGTGACAAGGATTCCAATTTTTACAGACTTTTAAACGAGGTTTTAATGATTTTTTTAAATTTTATTTTAAATAGGAATATGACCACAATTTTACCTCAACCAACATCCTTAAAGGCATTTTGTTCAAGAAAAGCTAACGATTATTTGAAATAATTTCCTGTTTTCATGGAAAACTTGGGGAACTTTTCATGGGAAACGACATTTCAGGCATGTAATTAGAGCAAGATGGCCTATTTATGGCCTAGCTGAATCAGGTTTAATATGGGAGGTTGAGGATATGGACGAACATATTCCACAGCCTAATCGATTTGGAGTAGGATCAGTAATAGGATATTAAAAGGGCTTAAATCGAGTTTTAATGTTTGCAAAAAATGTTTTTTATAATGTTTCGTAAATGCTAACCGAATTTAAACAGAAAGAAAAACTTTGGAGGAATATTTTTCTCAAAAATGCTCTCGCAGGATAAGGTTATACATAATTTACGGTCACTCAATAAATTTTAAGGTAAAATTAAAAACCATAGCATGCACTTCTGCTTTCCCGGTTCATGTGAAGATAATTAATGTAGGAAGTCTAATATCTTTTGGTATTCAAGGTATACTTTTGAAATTCTTGAATTTTTTGGACATTCAAGCAGTTGATAACGGTAATTTAATTAGAATATAATTAATTTTGAATATGTTCAAATACTATTAATATAAAATTAGAAAATATTATTAAAATAATATTTGAAAATATTCAAAAATTTTCACGTAATTAAGATTTAAATAGTCTCTCGGGTCTCATATATCCTTCAATAATTCAGGAATTTTTCCAGGGAGGAGCGTAAATATAAGCTACTATCGTTGTGAATTATAAACATTAATTGAAGATTCACTCAAAATTTTTTCCGTGGCTTTAAAGTTGTTTTTTATGTTTCTTTCTCTAGTTTTGACGCCTTAATCAATTGTATCCAAAAGTCTTACACATCATTTTATTATTTTAGATCATTTTTTTCCTCTTATCTAAGAGGAAGATTTTTTCTTTTATCACAAATATCATAAAATAGACGAACAGTACATTGTTGTTCCACTTGCAGTATGTGCAACACTATAACACTGATCCCTACACATGCAGTTCCGCCATGATGAAAACTTTTTCTTAACGGACGAGGAATGGACAAGCATATAGCAGAGATTCTATTTCACGGAGAACATGAACATGTATGTATGCAGGGATGCGTGTTACTATGCTATACTATGAATTGACTATCTTCGAGTTATTCTGATGGCGGCCATGGCCATTTGTTTCCTTTCCATCAATTTTAAAGGATAGCCGTCGGGCGTTATTTTGTCCTATTGACGATGGTGGTGGTAGTGGTGGTGATGGTCCCCAGGAAACTTGACGTTGTCGATGTCGCATACTTCCTGATCTCGATGATGGTTCAACTGACTTTGCATTTCCTTTTTGTTGATGCGACGAAATCACAACCTATATTTGATGGGGTAGTACGTAAAGATTGCAATTAAATTTGGGATAGTGAATTTGGTTATGTTGACTTTGTCATGCATGCAGGCTCATGCTAAATATAAGTTGATATGTTTTCTTGTGGGTTTATTATTGATTTGCTCTAGAATATATACTTCATATTTGCATGCTATCCTTCGGGCAATGGTTTCAATGGTTGGAGTTGCTGTTCACATTTCACGGACGAAATCATTCACGTTCGATTCTGTATTTGGTTATATCTTCTAAGGATCATGTGTAAGGATCGGTCACTGGGAGCTCAACTAAATTTAATAAGTGAACTGGTTCGGTTAATTATCCTGTTTTGATACAAAAGCTCGACTTGTTAAAGGGTATTTGTTAGTCTGGTTTTGGTTCACTTGTCGTTTCGAAATTGTCTAGTTTTTGTGTAAAGATTTCAAAACAAATCCAAAGAGTATAAGTAAAATGGTATCTTCTGCACTGTGAAATTCCCGATCTCTTCAAAACCATTTGACTGAGAACCGCTTTGATCCTTTCTATTCGGGGAAATTTTCAACCATAAGCGCGATTTTGAACAGATAATTCTGTTGAGTACCTCTGGTATTGAAATGAGTTGGCGCCAAACCGCTTTATATCCTTCTGTTCTGTAGGAAACCTTTACGAAAAACCAGTAATAAAAAGAACAATTATGCTCCTCCTCTAAAAGTTGGCAGAAGCTTGTTTAACTGAATAAACAATATCGACATGACTAAAAAGATTTTAAATAATAAAAAAATGTTGCATAAGTCTGACGTAACAAAACCATGGAACTATTTCAATAACAACAAAGCTGGCTTTTAACATTGATTTATTTTGGACGCTTCAACAATAGTTTCGATTCTACAAAAAATGAGTGTGGGTAGAGAAACACACGTCCTTTTATTTTCACTGCTCGTTCACAGAACTGCCTCCTGTCTCTTTGAAGATTCTGGAGCATAGCATTAGCGAACTAGGTTTACCAAATTTTTCGATTAAATTTTGGATAAAGAGAATGGCAACCTTTTAGATGCAGTTAAAAACAAGTTAAAAATTTCAGAGAAACAACTTTGAATTTGTGTTGGAAAGCTCAATAATAGCTTGTTGATGAATACATCATACAAGCAATATTACTGCGGGTGCAGGTAATGGAGAAACAAAGATAGAAAATAAATAGGTCCATGATAACCCGAGTGAAAAAGCAAAGCATAAGAAGAGTATACTCTCAATTTTTGCTCTAAATCATGACGAGTGAGGAAAAATGGATTCTGTAGATCAATCCTTGATGTAGAAACGAAACGAACATTACTGCTATGAAAGTGTTGCTTTGATTATGGAAAATTGGTAGGAAAAGTTTCTGTAAAAAGAGCCCAGCCTGACGACTAACACTTCGAACAAACTCCTAAGCTAACGGTATTCAACCGGGACTGTTCATACACCTAATAATCGGCCAGGAATTCTTCACACATATGCATATGGTCAAAAGCAGGCTGACATATCGCGAAAGTTTGCATTATAGTTGGGGATTTTTTATGGTCGCCCCTGGGTTGCTGCCAATAAAATGAGCGAAATCGTCAAGTTATTGGAAGTTTTTCAGGAAAAAGTGTAATAAGTTGGATTTTTATGTGTTGGTAAATTTTCTTTCACTTTTACGATAAAAAAACGCAGTAAGAAAATAAACTTAATTGTGCTTTTTCTATCTCCGACCCGAGAGTGTCATTGCAGTTTTTACATATCCTGTGATAATTTCTAACCAGCACAAACATTGTGCACGAATAGCCAAACTAATGGGACTCGATGGATTTTTTGTGGTTGGAGATTGGACATTAGGACGAAGCTACCTTAAAAGCCTAATGTTTTTTTCTTGATTACACCAAAAAAGTTATTCACTGATGAATTTAGTCTCAGAAAACTTATCATCACGATCTTTCCACTCATCTACATCAATTAGTTTTCAAGCTCTCTTTCTTGCAAAGCTCTCTCAATTTGCTTTGTGGAGTCTTCACAATTCTTCCTTGATGAGATCTCACCAGAGTGTGAGTACTTTTTAGTATTTACGATATAACTGAGCATAATCAAAGTAAGCTGCTTTGGACGCTAAGATGCTTTGGAGAAAAAAGAGGTTGTTGCTGTATCAATAAATATGCAGAACGATATTTTTGCATAACGGAGCTTGTCCACATCGAGCAGAACTAATCTAGAATCATATTTTAGGTTGTCGAGCTGTCTAATGTGTAGCTTGTACTCTAGTTTCTCCCTCTAATTACATCTCATTCATGTCGATATCCTCATTTTTGAAAGACCTACAAATTCATGACATACAGTTTCGTAACCGAAAAATGGCGAAGAACCAGAAGTAAAACTGTAGGGTATTAAATTTTTCATATTTTGTGAAGTATCATATAATAAAAAAAAAAGCTCAACTTCCTTTTCTAAAATTATTCCTTGTCCAAAATTATTATGAGCTTCAAATTAGCTTGACATTTGGACTGTCTTTCTTTGAAATAATGAATTATAATAATTCGATCACTGGATAATTTAGAAATGTACTAAGAAAAATTGGAAAATTGAAAGTGGTGTAGTGATCTAATGAACCCCGACGACAGGACATCTTTAAGGAAACCAATGAGGGCATAGTCATTAGGCAGTATTTTCTGCCTAATGACGATGGTCATTACGTCTTAACAATATTATCTTAGGTCTTATCAGGTCAGGTCTTATCAATAATTCAGCACCAATGGGGAAAGAAGAATCGATTCAGTTTATTTGAGGAAAATCTCACTAGTCGCGTTTACCGATAACCTGAATAAATAGTGAAAAAAGTGAAATTAAATTAAAGAGAAATTAAAATTATATAAACATAAAAAAGGATAAAAACTAACGCAATTTTTCGCAAGGCGATCGTGTTAGAAGGGTTTTCGTGCATAGGCATCATGTTTCTTTTTTAACATGAATGGCTGGATGTTGTACGCGTTCCTTATTTTTCCAGCTTGACAGATGTCGAAGGAAAGGAATTTCCATCTCAGGCAATCAGAAAAATGTATCCGTTATTAATTATTTTATTTCCAAGGACTCGAGACTTTCCACATGAAACAATACATATTAATGAACTGCATTCGATCATATCGATCAAACTCTAGCAAAGGACAAGTAATTTGTTGGTTAATTTGTTTGTCAAACAGGGAAATAGGAACTAGTATTGCATATTTTTCGCAAACTGTCGACACCATTCTCAGTGCAATTTTAAAACAATCTTATTTCTGGTTTGTCACCTTTTTGATAGTCTTACTTGTCATATTGGAAACGTGATACAAGATCAGTGATATTTGACGCTTGGTTATAGCGCAAACACATACAGCGCTAACACTTCGTACAAAATTCCAATTTATCGATATTCAACCAAAATAAGTGGAATTATATTTGGTGCGTCCCTTTTTTACATACCGTGTCAACATATGTCAAACTTCAGGTACGAGTGACAAGGGGTTTTCAATTTTTATTACACAGTAGGTGATCGGTTAGCGAACAAATCAGACAGCGACCACTTTCACGAAAGATTTTTGCGGTCGAACAATGAACATATATTTGGATAACGAACGAAACGAATTCTAACGAACACATCTCGACCCCCACATCATAATGTGGTGATAATATACGTGCAGTGCTAATTTGAAATATTTCGCGCGTTGTCGAATACCGTAGCGTAGCCAGTGCTCGCCGAAAATTTTTCGATTGATGCTAATTGGTTTCTGTTCCTCTAAATGTTCGTATGTGCATTGTGAACCCTTTATAAAAAAAAAACATGAAATCTGACAATATTATCGGTCCCAAAAAGAGAACAGAACTGTTCTCACAATAAAAATCAAGCAAGAGATTAGCGTGAGAAGGTAGGAAGTGGACAGAAGATGGCTGATGTTGCGACAGTATGGCTCGACAGGTCTACAGTATGCTAAATCTTAGCCGAAAAAGATATTATCAAGAAGACTCAAGCGGCTAAAGATTAAACGAAAATCACATGTGCGAAGCAAAGCAGAAAAAATGGAGAGGTATCTTTGATACCATTGACTTGCCATTAAAAGTACTGCTGCTATTGGACAGTGCACCCGGCCACACAAAGGACCTTGAATATAATTTGTTGTCCAGACTTTTTTCTTTTGACAGACTTGAACTGTCAGACCTGGCTACCAGTTTATAGCAAATACGACTTCACTGATTCAGCCGATAGATCAGGAGGTTATTGCAAGTTTTAAGAAATTGTACACTAGGGCGCTGTTTCATCTGTGTTTTGAAGCATGCCAAATTTCCTCAGAAATCACCTTTAAAACGGTTTAGAAAAGCAAGTTGGACATTTCAGAAGCTATTCGTATCATTCAAAAGGCGTGGTCACAAGTCAATCAGCACCAGTTGATTTCTGCTTAGCAAAAGCTGTGTTTATACTTCGTTCAAGGAAATGCAGGTGACCAGGGGGACATCCCTGAAATTATAGATGAAATTTTGACAACTGCTAAAGATCTGAAATGGGACGTGAACGACGACGTGAGCAACAGAAGAACTCCAAGTAATCGTGAATGAAAAACACAGAGAAATTTTGACAACTGCTAAAGATCTCAAATTGGAGGTGATCAAGACTGACAGAGAAGAGCTCAGTTGAATCAACAGCGGAAGAAATCCATGGACGCTTGAATGAAAAATCAGAGAATCACAGTGAACTTTGTCTCCTTCTGAACAAGAGGAAGATGAAAGAGGACCGATGCCAACATCTGCCATAAAAGATCTTTTGGAGAAGTGGGAGGATGTCAGAGCAATGGTTTTAGAATGGAACCCAAATCAAGCTGATGTCAGTAGGGTTAGAGATCTTTACAATGATAATGCTAAGAAACATTTTCCGAAAATTCTGAAAAAAGGGGGAAAGGCAATCGAAATTTGGCATGCTATTTAAGGCCCCATAACCAAAAAGCGAAAGGACCGATTTGTGTGCAAGACTAATGTAAATTTTTTTTTTTCAATAAGCTTATCAAGAAATTATATTTTCTTAGATTTTTTAGGGTCTCCGGAACGAATTAATCGATTTCACTTAAAAACGTTCGAAATTAATGATGGGTTAACGAACAATTCGGGCAGAGAACATAGTCTTCTAACATAATATGTTTGTTAACCGATCACTCCTTGTATTTCAAGGATATTACTACATAATAGATAATCTACAGAATTTCACAGTAATTATTTTAAAAAGCCATACTGGAGCGTTGGGAGGGGTCGGGTTTGGAGGGATATATTTTCTAGATATTCCTTTCCCTCTTTACTATCCCAATGGAGAAGGGATTCTTGTAATCTGAAGGCGCCTCTAGGCATAGGAACACAACGCGTGGCCCGAAGTTATGTACCAAACGGTTCGAGGCGTTCTGGATTCTCCCGGGTCTGGGAGTCCCAAACTTCACCTCCCTACCGTAAAACTTCATTGTATACTGTATTGAATTTCACGATCTGATTTCTGATACTTTTTGATAAAAGTAGAAAACATATTCAGGCTTTGCAACAAAAATTCCCTGTGCAGCCGAAATGCTAGTAAAGGTATTTGTTAAATAGTGCACGAGAAGATATTTTGCTAAATTTGGATTTTTGAATACTATCAAAAATTCATTATACTCAAGTTAGTATGTCGTTCTCTATCATGTACGTTTAAATGCACAAATTAAAGTATGTACACAATACGGTAAAAAAGGATTGAAATCCTGCAAAAAAATTCATATGAATATTTTCTTTTCTATACATATTTATTTTCAATAATTTAAAGTTCCATCCTATCAAAATTTATTATCTCTGTGTTTTATTAATATGAACACATCAAATATTCAAATTCAATATGTAACTATAATTCCAATCATGCTAGAATGCATATAATATTGATAAAAACATATTGATAAAATAAATAATTCACAATACATGCTATGTAGTATACAAACTCAACACATTTAGAGTCGCCGAGGTACGTGGTATAATATTTCGGGAACATTCTATGGGGTCAAATTAACATTTACATATTTGGAATGATTTCCCTGCGTCATGTAAATTGAGTTGTAATAGAGGAAAATCAATAGAAACAGTGAAAGAGGTGAAAGATAGAGGAAAGCGAAGATGCCGAATAAAAGAGTACTACGGAAAAACTGTAAAATATTATGTTTTCCTTTTTATCAAACGAAAAGTTTCCATTTGGAAGTCCCTTTTCACTTGAAGGTTTCTTGATAGCTTTAAAGTTTTAAAGAAATAAAAACCAAAAATTAAATGTATTTTTTGAAAAACTTTGAAGAAATTCATACTAGTATTTTCCATTCAAAGAAAGGAAGAAAAAAAAGCTCAGAGTTACATAAAACAATGAAAGGACGGCGAAACAAATGATTTTTAAATTTAATTATGGACGAATGGAAACAGAAGAAAACGTTTAAAATAAAAAATAAAAAAATAAAAAAAATTGCGCAAAACAATAGACTCTCTGTCATTCTCAGAGTTTTAACACACTTAAGCAGCTTACGAACACCAATGCATTCGAATATTTTTGAATGATAAATTAAATTCCATCCATTCATGCATTGACAACATTTATACATATGCATGATTTAACAATTACTCGCATCGTTCTGCAGGCACGATTGGTAATTTATTTGGTAAATAGTAATTATGTATGTTTATGGTGAAGCGGTCGTGCTTAATGTTTGATGTGTTAAACAAATTCTTCATTTGTTAATTTACAATCGCCTAAATCCATTCGATGCAATGTTACTTCGCTAATCGAGCTCAACGGAGCGTAACGATATAGAGCCATGCTTACCGGATTATCTAAAACACCTTCGTCATCGGACGAGGACGATGAGGAATGCTCGTCGTCAGTGGGAACATTACTATCACCATTGCCGTTGGGACTTGAGCTGGTTTTATTTAAAAGTGGATCCTTTAAATTGGGCAGTGGATCCCACTTCAATTCATGATCCATTAGTTGACTATCTGTAAGAAGGCAGAAAGGATTGTTGTCAGCGAGGACCTTCCGCAAGCTTGACAACGCGCACAAACCTCTAACGCCTGGCATCAATGGTATACTTCTTCGATTTAGTTGTACATTATCCACTTTGTCATATGTCTTCTCTTCCTTTTCCTCTTCTTCGGGCTCTTCGAGGATGCCTGTTGGAAGAGATCCATTTGTTGGATTTTCCAGATTTGTTGGCAAGGGTGTAGCAGGAGCATTTCCGTTCTTTAAAATGCCAATCAAAGGAACTGCTGCTCCTGATGATGGTGTTGTTCCATTTTCGTTGTGTGCAACCTGTTTGAAATTTTATCATGAGGATCGCAGTTACAAAGCATATATTCGTTTATCCTAGCTTGGAAACTGAAGTTGTAAGAAGGAGCCGTCAATAGTGATATGATTTAATTTGTGCTTTGCAAAAATAAATTGATTTGGAGATTTCAAATTCATCAAAAACTTTTCGTGTCTCAAAAAATTCATTTGGGCCTTGGGCCCCTTCAATTCTCATGCCTGCTGGAAAAACCATGTTCAAAATGAGACATTGTACAGTAGTAAAGAAGGGAGGGGGGGCGATGGTCTTGAATGTAAACACAAAGCTTTTTAATTTACCAGATGAATACAAGACATCACTGGACCATAATGTCCAAATTTTATGTAAATCTGGGCAAAAATAACAAAGGAAAATGAATTTCCAATTGAGTTGTCCTCTTGTATAATCCTTTGGTTGCTTACTAGGGGAAACAAAGGCAAAAGTAAAATGAATTTATAAATTTACAAACCTCATGTAAAACATCACACGACTATTGTGTGACTTTTAAAACGTTAAAAGTCTTAAAAGTCGAAGTAAACTTAACAAAAGTATCTCATCATAGGAAAACGTTAACCTGTACCGAACACACAGCGGGATTAGAGAGTACATTGATTTGTCCCTTCCTTATACTCCCTTAATTGCTTACTTTGAAGAAATTCACGCAGTGTGTTAGATGTTTATTACTGTAGCTTAGAGCAACTACAACTCCTAACAACTCCTTATACTTCATAGCGGCACCAGAATGAAAGCAAAACGAATACCATGTGTAGCAAATAATGCAAGCTTTGCAAAATAGAGAGCTTGAAAATTAAATGACACAGGTGAGTGGAGGTTCACGGCAACCAACTTTCTGACCTATAATTGATGTGAATATCATTACTCTGGTGTGATTGCATACATAAATCATTGTTCCGTAGTTTTCCAGTAGTTTTCCGTAGTTGTTCAAAGCGTAGTTTTCCGCTTCTTCATCTGTATCTTCCCAACTTTTCCTTGTAAATGTCAATGCATCTGGAAATTTGAGTGAAATACCCTTCGATTGGGAGTTTGTAGATTGCATAGCATAACTACATATATAACAAACGCTTCACGTAAGCTCCCAATCTAACGGTATTCCACTTCAACAATCCAGATACATAGGTATTTGTAAGTAAATCTTGCTAGACAAATTTGTGTTTGGATGTGCATTGTTGAATATAAGGGATAAAGATAAACGTATGGGAGGATACGCATTAATATTTCATTTTATGCACAATGACTCATAAAACGAGTAAGCTCTCCATTCACCTACGCTATTTTAATCAAAAGCTCTCTAACTCGGAAAGCTCACACAGAAATCACACAAAGAAATAAGATTTTGAAAATATATGGAGAATTTTATTCCTCTACTAATCCCACTTTAGATATATTAAGGGGAACTATTTGTAATATATAGGAAAACATTGAAAAATAAAGGACGTGGTTAATATGTACATCGATTCTATGCCCGCAAGAATAAGAACAGGTACTTAAGCAAAGTGTGGTTTTACAAAATATTTTCATTAAGATATAGGCTGTAATTTAATTTGTTTTTAATATGGTCGCCCAAAATCCAGCTAGAAATGACGCGATCAAAGTGCCAATAACCAAAAAGACTAGAAACAAAAACATTTTCTGGAAAGAGATAGTAAAGCTTGAATGACTACGACTGAAATATTGGGTCGTTGCATTGAAATTGTCGGTATAGGGATTAAACCGCCGACATCCCTTTCAGGTAGGTATACGGATTCCGGGCAAAAGACCTGACGTTCTGGAATAAAGAGGTATACAGACTCATCTGTATCATCTGATAGATACAGAATCATCTGTATCTGTCAGGTCATTTTCCCGGAATCCGTATACCTACCTGAAAAGGGATGTCAGCGACCATTATAAAAGGTCGAGAATGATTCAAATGTATTAAGTCTTTTGGAAAAGATTGGAGTGTAAAGATGGTCAGTGAATTTGTAAAAGTAAAGTGTGCTCTCTGCTACGAGTTTGAATTAGGAACAAATGCAGCAACGGCTGCCCGCAGGATATGTAACGCATTTGGAGACGATATTGAGTCAGAACGTACAGCTCAAAGATTTTGACATATTTTACTATGTCAAAACCCGACGATTTCAATGCAACCACCCAATATAACTTAACTTGGGTCTACGTCCTTGTTTCTTGGGTTTTGGGTCGGGTATTGGGTCGTAAAACGAAAAGGAATCGAAACGGATGTCATCTGGGGAATTTTCGGCTGGAAAAAGGGAAACACGACATAATTTATCCGAGCTAGACTAACTTATTTGGTTGAGGCGAATTGATTTAACCTAATTGTAATACCTAGCGAACTCACATCCTGGAGGACTTTTGGAAGATTTTTTGCGGAAATTGTATGAACCATTTGTAAAGAGTAACCTTAACTCGTAACTGATGTAAAGAGGAAAATGTCAGGCGTGCCAATCTTTCAGAAGTAGTTGGTTGATATCAATCTTCATTTCAACCCTATATATATTTTTTTTCATCAGTTTTAATTAGAATTTTTAGTCTAAAGTTTTTAACGAAGGAAGTCGTTAAGCCAGCTGAAATTTCGGGTCAATTGGGTGCCCAAGTAAGTGCGAACGCATTTTCATGGTTCCAAATAAACGCCCCGTGTGCCATATTTAAAGAAACGCATGAAACAGTGGACGATATGAATAATCTAACGCTCTAGCTAAGGCATGTCTGGCAACGTTGCAGCTCTTCCCGAACTTTTTGAAAGAACCCGTCGCATTACTGCAGACGAAATAAATAAGGAAACGGGAATCAGAGTTGGAAGTGTGGACAACAACATCAGACACCATATTAAATTTTGAAAATTCTCGGCAAAGTGGATTCAACGTCTGCTTACCCAAGAACACAATATAAGAGAGTTGAAGCTTGTCAGAGGCTTCTAGTTCCTTTTGAAGATGGAGGTCAGACTTTTTTGTAAGAAATCATGTGCGAAAAATCATGGGTTCACCACTTTACTTCTGAATCGAAAAGGGCTAGTCTGGAGTCGAGAAGAAAGGGGAGTCAGGATCATCAAAAGTCAAAACACGACTCTACGCCGGGAAGGTTATATCAAAACTTTTTTGGGACCGTCAAGACGTCTTACTCATTTAATTTCCTCAGGATTGTCGTTCAAAAACAGATCTTCAGCCCACCGAGAGAAATTGCTTCTGCGTGAGAAGGCAAGATCGGACAATGCAGCCCTAACAACCCAAAAATTGACTGAAATGCATCAGACTCCGTTTGAACACCGCCCTTTCACCGGCTATTTCCAAATGTTTGGGCCTGTCAAGGGGCTACTTGGGGCAAACAGTTTTCTTAACAATCAAAAGGTTGGATGGTTCGTGCATTATTGGTTGGATACACACCCGAAGCTATCTTTCGAAAACGGAGGCTTAGAGCGTATAGAAAGTCATTTGACGCTTAAAACAAAAATAAAAACCAATAATATTACTTAATGCGGCGTTGGGGAGGGGGACATTATTGTTTGGGAATGTATGGCTACCAGAAAAATTGGAAACTTAGAAATAATTGAAGGAATCAGGGATCGTAGGGTATATATTAGAATTGTCAAGTGCCGAAATATTGGGATTATTATTATAATATTGGGAAATAAGGGATTATTTTCAACAAGATAAATATTTTCGTGACGTATAAAACTCCACACTTGCTTACAACACCACCACAATGTTCTGACCTCAATTCCGTCGATTATATGTGGAACATGCTGAAAAGATAGAATCAGGACTCATCTTTTTCACTAGAGATTTAGGTTGAAAGGGGTTCTCAGCAGAAAAGGGAGAAAATAGACCAAAATTATGCAAGAAACTTGTAGAATCGATGAAAAATCGCCTTAAAGCTGTGGTTCAAAATAAAGGTTACCCAACTAAATATTAACACAAAATTTCACAAAAAGATTTTTCATAAAGTGTTTCATAAGTACACGAAGACATTATTGATAGAGCTCTCAACAGCTATTCAACGAAGACCTTCTTGGTGGACTGTATAAATGCAAATCAATTTCTTTCGAGTCCTGGGCAAGCAGTGCCCAGTGCGGAAAATCTCTAAGATCTTATTTGACAAAATATAAAGACGGCCTCTGACTTCTAAACTAGTAATGTATGTGTTTAACAGTTTTTAACTGGCAGAATTGAATTTATGGTATCCTTTTTTATTGGGACAAAATATAGGAGTATTTATTTGTTGTAAGATATATTGAGTCTTAATTGACGGTGGTGAGTCTCTATCTCTCTAGTCTCTATAACGATTTATTTTTCTCTAGTCTCTAGAAACTAAAGAAAAATAAATGGATAATTACAAGAGCCTAAAACGATTTAAGGGTGGAGAATCCCAACAAGATTCATAGCCGTGAGAGCAATCCTGAATATTAATTACTCGTGAGGCGGATTTCTTTGATGATTTAGCGGGGAAATTCACTTTCGGAGTTTTATTGGCATGAAAAATTGATTTTCATTGGCTGTTGAGGTCACTATTATAAAGATAAATATTAACTTGTACTTTAACATTGGTGTGGAAAGGATAAGGTAGAATATCATTTTAGTGACACATCATTTCTGGTCTATTCTATTCTAATTTTCTTCCAGTTAGCCTACATTGTTTATTAGTAATTTCTAATAAATACTGAAATATCGCGATCAAATTATTCATCAAAGCAAAGCACAAATCTAATCAAATTAGTCACTATTGGACTTAACTAAATCAAAAAAGCACAGATATGAGGGTTGAAAACAAACTTACCTGTCGATATTGAAAATTTTTACCGATTCCTGGCGATTCGTGCAGTTTAGCTGCTTGTTCCTTAGACCGAATAATATCCTCATCGGTTTCACGTTCGATTCGTTTCTTATGTGCTCTATTTGTTCGATACACTTCAATCAGACAACAAATAATAATAACGATAAAAACGGTCGTTAAAATAATAAAGACGACTTGAGTTTTTTCCTCTTTTCGAGATAAATCGAAATGTTGGGCTTTGTATGGGATTTTTGTGGGGGGTTCTTCAACCCAGGATTTATCTGAACCCTGAAAAACGACCAAAAGTAGCTTTAGACTTAATCTACCGAATTAAATTGAATCCTTCCACTGAATTGAACTAAGCTTTTACTTACAATGACGCTAAAGTTTAACGTTGGCTCCGATATTAGCTTTTGTATCACATCAAATTGGGCATTGCATTGTGCACTTCGAACGCCTTGCGAATTAATCACCGTTATATTCTCAGCTCCTGATTTTGTGAAGAGCATATATTCCTCCAACGGCTTCATCGAATAATTATTCACTCTGATAAATATGTCTGAAAAGGTGTTGAAAAACCAAACTTAATCCCTAGTCCAACATCTTAATTAAGAGTAACCAGATATTTTACATCAAGGATAAACATTTCCCTTTCGTTTAGGTATTGCTCGTTTTTGGGAAAGGCGGAATTTAATAGAGATTTCGATACAATCTTAGCCCCAAATCATCCGTCTCAGGCTGTTGCACAACCTTAACGTCCTATCGATATTCATTTCCAGCCACCCCCCCCCTCCCCACGCCACTGAAAAAGAACAACAAAATAGGCTGAACTTAATAGATTCCTCGATGTCTGCCTTGACATTCGTCCCTCTCGGCAGTGGAAAGTTCGAGACGTAATTTTTTCTTGTTCTTCAGTTCGGAAGTTCATAAATTACCAAATGTAACGACCTCTTTCATTAGAGAGAATATTAAAGATGTCCGATGACTTGGGTCGAACGACAGGAGCAAACCGATAAATAATGACTAGGCGTCAAGTTACAAAACGAGGGAAGCAACATTTAGTACACTAAATTTGCTCAAGGGGTTTAAGGCGGTCGGCTGATGGAATTCGTCGAAAAGAGCATGAAGTTGGATTGGCAACCTGAAGGCAGTTAAATGAAGTGTAATGTCTATTGGGATTTTTTTTGTTCAGCAACTTTTGTCTGGTGCATTCCCTTTAATCCCAGCAAATTAGTGGAAGACTTGCAGGAACATGTATTTCTTTGATTTAGACAACGAAGCCATTTCAACAAAAGTTCGTCCTTTGAAAAAGCTAAACTTAGCTACCATGTCTAGTTCACCTGCAGGCATCTTTCATCTCGATGCTTTCGGCGTTCTGGTAGACAACATCCCTGTCAAAAATTCCTTGTTTTATTACCTACCATTTCTGTTACTTACTTGATAAACAGCCACTGTAGCTTTTGAAGACGGCAAATCTTGGATCCGTCGTGTTGATGCCTCCAATTTGTACGCTATTTGCTCCGGGATCAGCCACAGGCGTTAATGTCCTGGCATTGATAGGCACTAATGGTACATCTTGTCGATCAATTAACAAGACAGCCTCCGTCCCATTTCGACTGTAATAGACTGAGTGTCGGGCGTTATTTAGGAAGTTGCGTTCAAGTTTCGCACCGACAGCATCGTTTCCTTCGCGGTCCTCCTCGAACAGCAAATGTCCATCGGGATTTATGCCCACCATCAGATAGTAGCTACGGTCGTTAACTGTTTGTAGCAGGAGCATAACACGACTTGCTCGACGTAGGTCGTAGCCCGAAAAGGCTAATTGCAATTTGACCTGTTCCACTTTTCCGACAAGCTCGAATTTACGTTGCAAGGACGATTCGCCGTTGAAGTCCGCCCCCTTCTCTTCCGTGCAAAATTCACCCAGGAAGCTAGTATGTTCGCAATCACATGTGCTCTCCTGTTTGGCAAAGTTCTCTTTACATATTCCACCATTCTTACACGGTTCTGCATCGCATTTGATTTGACAATGAGGTAGAACGCCATCGGAAACTGTGGAAAAGAGCACACAAATACATTAAGCCGTGAATTATTAAAAAGTTTGTGAAAAGCAAAAGCTAGTCGATTGATTTCAATTCGAATGGATTTGAGGTTTACCATTTCCGTTTGTGAAGATTTTCCCCATTATGTGGCATTTATTTTTGCATGCCCGCTCAACCTGATTTGCTCGATTTCCATGCAGGATTCGATCAAAAATCGATTCTATTAACAATTTGACATATTTGGCAGAAGGAATTAAATGATTGTTCAAGGGAATTTTCGACTTAGCAAATATTAAGAATATTCTTTCCATCCATCAATCACCCTTTACCTGTTCAATGTTCAATTTGCATAGCAATGAGGTTAAGTTCGAAGAGAGAATTGAGTTTTGAGAGAAAGAGCAAAGTTTGTTCGAATATTTTCTTCTGGGCTATGAAAAAATTTGCAAGGGATCATTGATAGAAAACGGCAAGTAGAATCGACGATTCTTATTGCAATCGTTCAATTATATACTCTCCGAACTTCGAGACACACTTTACCATAACGTAATACCTACAGCAATAACACCTTGGGGCGACTTCTTTCAGAAAGAGATAGAAAAAGCGCGAGTAGATTTGTGTTTGTATTGCGTGTGCATAAAAGCTATGATCGGGATGTTTTTGTTTAACTCAAAAATTAGAGAGCTTCTACCAATGCATATAGAATTCAATTTATTTTGGTTAGATACCGTTAGATTGGGAGTTCATTTGCAGTATTACCGTGGTATGCTCTTTTCGCTCCATGCTATACTTATGCCTTGCATTTAGATTGCGAGTTTTTCCATGTGTAAGTACTGATTTTTTTCTGACCATAGACTAACAAGCATTAACATAACGAATAAGCCCCCCAATCTAACGGTATTCGACTCCCCATTACCCACGTGCATTCATATTTGTAAGCAAAAACTTGTCGGAGAAAGACCATCAAAACAAAGTTGCAGACAAATATTCATACACAGGCCTGTGCATATACAATGAGTCGCGTGCATTATTACACAGGGGAAAATTATTCTTAGACACATTTAAGCCCAGAAACCTAGCCGACGTTTGAATTAAAAGCTCTCGATCTCATAAAGCTCACTTTATTTGCTAAATGGGTTGTTTTTTATGTCTGTTTTCCTGATACTCATCCGATGTGTATGCCGTTTTGATTACTTACTTTATGGTTACTCTTTGATTGAATAGAGTTAGAATGCGGATTTGTTTGACTTTCATAGTTAACAGTGAGTAAAATAAATTAGTTTAAAAAGGTTTCAGTGTCTTTTGCGATTATAAGACATTTCAACGTTCAAAACTGCATGTCCTTTATTGGTCAAAGAGATTTAAGATTTAATTGAAAACGTAGCTTTATCTTGAGAAATCATTTCATTGAAATGCTAGATTATTTTATTATGAATTGCAAATTGGATACAATACGGATTTGATAATTGAGTACACAAGGTTGAGCTGGGCATGGAACAGATATTGCTGAATTTCTTCAGTAGATTGCTTTCGCGAATATTGTGGAAAGTATCTTTTTGTCGAAAATGTGCTCAATTATTTTGAATGAAATATTACAACTGGAGAAGAAGATATTAACTTATTTGAGTCTAAAATATATTTGGCGAAGTGATATTTGTATTCGTATTTCTGATATCGAAGTTTCAGCCTGTCCAGCTGTTATCAGCTAGTTAATTAATTGACAGGAAAAGGTATTTTTGGAAAAATTACTCGGGTCGAGAGAGATCCAGGCCAAATCATCACATTCTTGTGTAGTTTTGGTCTTGAAGTAAGGTGGATCTATGGTGTTTCCCGGCCCAAGTTTCATAGTGATCTGTTGTGCCATAGTAACAATTTTCAACTTGAAAAAAAAAAAACATATGAGATTCGTTTTCTGGAAGATTTTTAATATTTTTTTTTGTTTTTTGAAGTTTCCTGTCTAAACATATTATGTAGTTCAATCTGAAAAACGGTTTCCATTATTTATATCATGGCTTGCTTTTCCCCTGAATATCTGCCATTTAAAAAAGAAAGCAAGAGATTTTGGTTTGGTTCGAGGGATATAAAGTAAATAAAGCAAATAAGTCAAAGAGATAACAAAGAAAGGTGGAAAGAGCTCAAGCTGGTTTCGAACACGCGTCCCTGCCGCTTCTCGTCAGGTGCCAACTCACAGGCCGGGACGCATCGATTGGCACTACCAGCTGGGTGAATGTCGTCTGGTTATCAGAACTTGACCAGAACGTTGATCAGAACTTCCGCACCCAAGAGTCTTCGCTTAGTTAGCTAGCAGGGGTATAAATCACTTATAAGTTCTAAGTGAAAATGGATAAATTGATCCACCAAAAACCAAAAATTGATCAAAGAGATAAAACATCTCCTTTTAATTTTAAAACAAAATTTAATGGAAGGGTTTTATCTCCTTGGATTTTGTGAAATGAAAACTATGACAAATAAGGTATATTAGGTTTTAATTAAATGTTTCATTGACTGGATGTGTTCCGACGGGGATGGAATTGTTTTTTTGTAATCGGAATATTCTGTCCTTCTCTGTCACTTCCCTTGATTCGTCCAAAGACGCGTTTTGTCGTTGCGCTATTTTTGGCGAGTAAGTTCACCTCGCTTTTTTCGGTCTAAAGTATCATTATTTATAGGTTTGTCGTTTATACAAGCAAATAGTGATCCTTTTCCGCATGTAGGAGTCCTTTTTTATACCATTAAACTCCGTGATTTGTCTATTTAGAGGGAATCCCTTGTCTTTATCACGCGCTCCTTTGTCTCTGTCAGGGTTCGTCGTGGCCTTTGAATTTTGTAAAGCGACTCGACACGAGGCCTGTGTCCGAATAAGAGTTTGTCTGTTGTCTTGCTTGCTTTATTAAAATTAAACAACGAAACCACAAACCGAAGATGGCACCTTGTGAAACGTGTTAAAAAAGCATGCAAAGAAACAAACGGGGAACGACAGAATAATTTTAATAAAGTCTTAATAAATTTAATTGTAATAAAAAGTGACATCTATTTACGTTGGTTATATCGTAGATGACATATGCCACGAAATTGTTCAAACAACCCCAAAAGTTTTTGTTATGTGTGTAGAAATCTCGCCAACTTTGATATCTCAGCATTGAAATTTCACATCATCGATTGAACAGTGTTGTTTGAATAATTTTAGATTTCCTGTCGGGCATCACGATAAATCTTGGGTTCCATATAAATGTTATGTCACTTGTGAGATGTTCTTGTTAGGTTGTGCTAAATGATTTGGGAGGAATTAAAGGATAGTGCAAGTCATCGTTATGTTTTTTTGACTCAATCAAAAGCTATTAAAATTAAGTCAAAAACACATTATCTAGCATCCTAATTTGTCTTGTGCCTACATACTCATCCTACATAGTGTAGAACTGGCCGTGCAAAAGTGTCCAAACGGATTGGAATGTTACGGAATTTTTTCTACGTTATGATATGTCATCACAAGAGAGTGACCCAAGTTATGAACTGTCAACATCAAAAGAACTGCAATTATTGACATGAAGTGATTTTAACGATTTAGCATGTGATTTGAATCGGTTTTTAAACCAGGCTCAGCCTTTGGGGTCTACATTTAATGACTCCAATTCACTTTCTTCTAATGAAAATTTTTAAAAAATTTAGACAACGTAACAAAGCAGGTGATTATGTTTATTTCAATACCGTTCCAGTTTTGATGAATTTATTAAGTGTGGAATGATCCAAGTCATTAGTAACCGCTCATTGACTTCTCAAAAACACGTTTGAAGTAGTGCTGCTGCATAACGGAAGCAAATTTTCATCGGTTTCGGTACTTTGGTGCTGGTCGCTCGTGGTTCTGATATGAAAGGGACTTTTGAAAATATGAGATTGCTTCTTGAAAAAATTGAATACATTAAACACGTTTTTGGAAAATTTGTGGCGTTTTTAAAGGCATTAAATTATTGCTTGGACTATCGCTTGGCTAGACGAATTGGTTATAATCCTGTTATATGTGCGAATGTAGTGGATGGACAGTAGAGCCATGAAAGTCACTACACACAGAATATGCCAAGCATGGATCACTTATTACAAACCATAAACATTTTTCCTTAGTGAACCCTGATGTCATACTTTAACAACCATTGCACATACTGCTCGGCTTGGTAAGAATTTTTGTAAAAGCTTTCCTTAAAGAGAGCAGCGGATTTTCATATCTGAAAAAGAAAATACCCATACTCAGGGAGGCAATAATTAAAGAGGGAATTATTCTTTTGCGGCAAACACACTTCGCGGCAACTGACAAAGATAAGGGCTTTGAAGGAAAACTGAATGATCAGGAAAAAGTCAGCTGGAGACATTCTTGAAACATTCTTGAAAATATTCTAGTATATTACAGAAAACCATAAAGTGGAAAATTGGAAAGACATAATAAATGAATTTTAATGTCATATAAGGCTTTGGGGTGTAATATGTCCTTAAATACAAAGGGGGCGGTTCCATCAGGACATTTTCTTAATGGAGAAACGCTAGCAAGGAAAATTAAGTTCAGGAATTCTAGTAGATTATTGGCGGCGATTCAGAATGTTAGAACGATAGTTCTAAGTATTTATTGTGCATTGCGCAATAATTTTTCTAAGCGCAGCTGACTTTGTACTTTTTACGAAAATATGTGTTTGATGTCACAAGGAAAACTTATGTGTATATTTTATTTCATGTATGTACGATTGTTTGATGGCCCTAATGCGTTTAAAATTTGATATTGGTTTTCTTGTGATAAAAGAAGTTAAAATTTAATTCACCAGTATTATTACGGAACAGTCGTTAAGTGAAGCATTCTTAAGTCAGGGTCAGGCTAGACTGTATCTCAGCATATAAAGTGGTTGAATCCTCATGCTTTGCGCTTTGCTTTCCAGTTGGGAAGAAATCCAGCGTCCATAATTTTGACAGCCATAAATGATACTGATGATGATGTGGTTTGAATCAAATTGGGCTTTTTTTCAGGTCAGCACAGAGTTGATTCCAATCACGATACGCGTCCTGTAAAACATCGAGAGGGACCTCTTTCCAACCACTCTTCAAAGCTTATTGGACCGCTTCCAATGACCAAAAATGAAAGCAGTTGAGATGCTTTACGATACTGAATATACTAGGAAAAGTGGAGGCCTGGTTTATGCTGTAGGCAGTGTTGCCACACGGCGTTAGCCAAGGGGAAGATGTCTTGAAGATAGTGAAGTCAAGACTTGGCAATTTCCTTCTTTATGCAGTTTATTTTGATTTCAAGTCTTTTGTATACTTCAGGGTCAAATTCTCTATTTACCATTATTCTGGTGCCATGAATGACAATTGAGCCTTTTCGAGTCGAAAAATACTATGTTTATTGACTTGATGTATGATTTGCTCCTTTGCTCTGTTATTGAAGGGTAGTGAAGTGGGCATGTTCTATTCGACACTTTGCTATTTGGACCACAGGTTCGACCTCTCGTCACATCGTTACAAACTCTCAATTACTTTCACAATGCTCCAAAGATTGACGGAAATCCTGGCACGAAAGCTTTCCGGTTGTTGAGGGAGACGTTGGGCATTATTTTTGCAAAGGTCTTGCGAATACCCAGAACTTCAGTGAAATTCGATGCATAATCCTTTTGGGAATATGCACATTTATTATGTACTCCTCAGTCAGCATTTTAACATTCATGTCATGATCTGAGTTCACCACGCCTTCACTTTCTTCACATTTTCAAGGTTATTGACGCATCTTGGGCATCCGTCAAGGTCACAATTTTCAGCGTCTCTTCTCTTCTCCGTGCATGATAATTCAGATTTTGATGCATCGTATCATTGCAAAAAGTCTCATGTAGTGTTAGAGCCTGATTTGTTTAGTAAAATATAAAATTTTATTGCGTAATGCTGCCTCTAAGGAATGAGGCACAAAAAACCACTTCATTAGAGAGCAAAAAATTTATCATGTGAATTGCACAATAGCCCGAAGCCAACTGTCGTGCGTATCCCTCGCTTGGGCAGACATTCGTTAACTCTTCCTACCGCTTAACACGTTTCGATAGCATGTTGCCTTGGGGACAAGAAGTCATTCAACCTTATTTTTGGACAGACTCTGCTATAGGCTGCTAGCCAATAATTTTTCGAGGTTTACAAAGTCTCTTGTCTCAAAAATTAATTGCTTAATTATTGTCTGTACTGATGAACTATGACATGGGATACAAAAATGTTAGTCTACTCACTTATGGAAGGTAATTTTCCAAAGTTTTAAAATATGAACTCATACCGTTCCTGCAAGTGTTTAAAGTGAATATTTTTCACGCATAGTTGATGCCAACTCTCTTATAAACACTTTATAACTTGGCGTATTCGAAATGTCTGATCAGCGTGAATGTGTACGATGGAGGGTCAAAATGATCGACTAAATAATTGTAAGGGTAGTAGCAATACAAACTTAGATCATGCTTAAGTTGTCAAACAATCCAATTAATAAACTGCTCAAATTGTTTAAACTTATTAATAATAGAATAAGAAGGGTTTATCCTTTCCATTACAACTTCCTCTATCGGCGACATTTTAAAGAAGTTCCAAATATCTTTTTGTTTTAATATTCCTGTTTCAACCCAAACTTTCGTCAGGATTCCTCATCAACGATAAACGAATTGAAGGGACATTTGTTGCTGACACAACATATACAAAGAATAGTGATTGGTACTTGTAAACGTAGATGTCGGCTTGAATCGACAATCCTGAATCAAGGAGACTTTATAGCGTCGCTGGATGGAATAAATTTATTGCTTGCCGTAAGTAAGATTATCTCATGGATAATCCCAACACAGTCTTGAAAGATTAGCCGTGATTTGAATAGTAGATTACCATAGAGTAGAAACAATGCACAAAGGATTGCAGAAATATATATTTACTGGGAGGCGGTTAGTCGCCTTTGTTTGAAAGTTCATTTAAAATGCAAAAATCGTTTGGAATTGGCTGCAATATTATGGACTTAATAAACACTTGCATGCAGGAAGTCAACAAATTGTTATTAATTATTATTAGATCATTTGCAAGACACATTAAGGAATAATAGACAATTTCCAAGAAATATTAGCTCTTACCATGTGCAATGTTTTCTTCACTGATTTCAGCCAAATCGATGAGGTTGTCGCCGATTTTCAGACCCCGTACACATCCTATGAATCCTTGCAATTCCGGATAGTCAATTTGAGTTTTCAACAAGTTTGTTTTATCGTATCCACCAATATTGAACTGGAAGTATTCAGTAGGCGGGGCAGGAGGTCGGTGTGGTGAAAGGACTTCTGCAATGGAAATTGAGAAGGATTTCAGTTATAAAAATATCAGACCATGAAGTATCCCCTGCAATATTTCTGTACCTTTTTCGTACATAAAGTGTACGAAGATCCTTGTTAAATCAATTTAACCAAAATAAGTCATATACTTTACCTTTGTCAGGATTTTGCCAAGGCTTGTTGGAATACTCCTCTAAAAGCAATGTACCCCTGTCAACCATCACATTTTTTCCGTTTACGTGCATTGTCGTTGTCATGTCGGTTCTAATTATCGCGACCTGAATACTCTTTCCGCTCTCGACTTCCTCGTCAGTGATTGTTAGGTTGACAATCTCCGTGCCATAGTTGTAGAGGAAGACAACCTCCTTGCCGTTCGCGATGTACAAATGAACAAAGTTATTGAAATGGTCGTTTGCATACAGCACGAGGGAATACGTATCGTACGTACGCAAGTTAATGAGAATATTTTTACGCAGAATGTCCTTGAGCATGTTGCGTTCAGTTTCGCTTGCATTTCGCAAGTAATTTCGTTTCAGGTACGATTCACGGTTGATGAATGTCAATGCTTTTTCGTTAATGTCTGCAAGAGTAAAACTTCAAAAAGGGTATGCCCAAGTTACTAAGTTAAATAAAATACGAGTCGGTAGTGTGAAACAGTGCTCATATGAAAGGACGAAACAGAAAGGAATGTTACATTGTGTGAGAGATGTGTACTACATGTTTACATACTTGTTTCACAGAATTGTCCTAAGTGGGCCCACTGATTATTGCAGACGCATTGGAATGTACTCCAAAGTTCCTTGCATTGCGCTCCATTCTTGCACGGTGATGGAACACAGGATGGCTTGCAGTCTTTTATTATCTCCGAGAGATGTACAGACATGTAGCTGTAAATGTCTAGGATTTCGCCATTCACCACGAGGCCGCGGAAACATCCAATTAGTCCTTGCTTAACAGATTGCTTTTTTAACAGGTCCCTAGAATTTGCATTTGAAAACGGGAACGTGAATGAACGAAGAAACCTTTCAAATTCCAAGACTTCTTCAAATTCGAAGAAGTTTTCAAATTCCAAGATTATTAAATATAATTTAAAGAAACATTACTGCAATAAAACTTAAAATTTATGATAGTGAGTCTTGGCACTTTACAAGTCCTTTGCCAAATTGAGACTGTGCAAAAAAAATTGCAAACTTCACGTTTGAAACTTCGAATTTCTTTGAGTTCTTTTCTTTCTCAAGAATCATTTGACATTCAGTTAGTTCGTTAAGTTTTTGGTTGCATGAAATTCCATGCTAAGGATTTGAAATTAATTGAATGTTTTGCTTGTCAAAATTGTTAATGTCACAGGACGTCTTTCATTAGCAAATTCAAATAATGTTAAGAATTTAAGGGCCATTTTATATTTATTCCAGCCTCGATAAAATGAATTTAACGATAAATTTTACAATAAATAAAAAAAAAACGAGGTGAAAACGTTAGTATCAGTTGACAGTATCAGTATGATTGGTTGTATCAGTTGATTACGTGCGCTGCAGAGTTCCCTCGTCTTGTGCTCGGCTTTGCTTTGTTTTCTTAAAAGAGGTAGAAAATGGGAACTAGAAAATATCGGGGAATTTTTCTTGTAATTAACAATGAAATTGAGCAACGCAACTAGTTCATTTCATATGAATGGGTTGAATATTTCTATCAAAATTTCAAAGTCACGTAACTAACTGCACTTTCCGAACTGCTCAAACGGCAGATCAATGACAACTGAACTTTGCATTTGACAATGATCGTAGTTTCAGCAGCTACCCCAGGAGTTTTGTTGTTGCAGGAGAATATTGCTACATGAATTTGGTCTAGATTTGATAATGAGCTCCAGACACTTTATTCCGCTATTTTGATCTGAACTTGTGAATCATCCGATGCTTGTTCTTGAATTCGATTTAAGTAGCCGGTTTTTTAATCATTTATAAATGTCTAGATAGCTTTGTTAACCGTTTTACGCAAAAAATGGCTTCCATTCCATCATAAGTGGCATCATCGCCATAAATATTTAACCCTCGTTAATGCTCGTGGAATGCAATGGAATGGAATTCCAGGAGTTACTGCAGAGTAATCAGTCTTCGTCCTTGCTCTTAAAAAAACGAGCACAAAACAACTCCTAGCGACAAACAAAAACGAAGGAAGAAACCTGATAGTCAACACGCCAAACGGAAAGAAGTCCAAATAGAGAACACCTGTTAAGCTTGTGGCGATGAAGAAGAAAGTACAGAACATGTTTATCTAGATTGTCTGAGCGCGGCCAAAAAATGCCCCACTTGACTAAGATTACGAAATGGAGCTGGTACATTTGGCGATCAAAAAGCTGTGGGACTTTCTTAGTATCTTTTGGGTTGGATCAGAATGGACATCCAGCAAGGCCCATCATATGCGGAAAGCAATGAGCCGATACTGTCATTGTTTGCTTTTCAAAAGTGGACCTCAGTAATTGATAATAATTATTATAACAAACTTTCATTCAGGTTTTCAATGAAACATACATTCATTTCGGTCGGATCCGAGCCACTTATTAGAATAATACCAAACCCTGCGTGAATATATAAAATAAAACTTCAAACCTCTAAGAAACCTAGATGGAATCGAAAAAAAAATTTTAGATGTCATCCTAACTGAACATTTGACACATTATTCATATTACATCAGTCTTTTGAAGGGTCAATATATGGTTGACAACTGGGAACATTCTTGGGGAGAATACTTTATTGAATCAGTTCTTTCTTCAACATGTTAAGGCGAGTTTGAACTCAAACGAATAGTTTTTAGGCTCACTTATGCTGTTATTATTTTCAGTGGTAAGGACTGCCTCTTATTTTGAACCTAGCTTTTCCGAAAATTCTACAGGATCTGTAGAGTAAGCTATCAGCAGTCTTGAAAAAGGTTCTGATGCTGATAAAGGTTCCAAGCCCGCGTTGCGAACTGCTGCTGTGAACTGAAATCACCATAAGTCTATTTAAGTCAGCACAGAGAAAATAAATCGCGGAAAAGGGAATATAGCAGAAGAAGGAGGCGTGTCGTTAGAAAAATGAATAAGCATGAATACCCCGCCGGGTAACATGGTATCACGTTCTGTTTGGTAACTTAGGGGGCGCGAAAATGATTGCTTATACCATCTATGACAATACGGATTAGAGGCAAGCAGTCGGAAAACATGTTTAACATTTCAGTATCGATATGACTGTATTGTAAAATTTTATTTTTGTAATAATGTAAAGTGTTGATGGACAAAAGGATCCGTGCTGCCAAAACTGCGCTTTTATTATCGAAGAAACATTTGGAACCTGATATCGATACACTGTCGGAAATAAAAGGCTAACAAATGAGTTTGCGGATCATAACAAAGGTTTTAGGAGTAGCTTTGAACAGTAAACTGACCTGGGTTCCTTAAATAGAAAAAATCAAATTAAGAGCACGGGTGGTACTTTACCAATTAAACGCCTAGCAACGAGGGATGTGTGAGTTCAAATAAAGTATATATATAGTTTTCCGTATATTTCTATCACTATAAATATGATTTTGATAAGCAGAAATTCTCGCGTTTAAAACTGGAATGAGAGCGTCTTTGGGCAACGTCTTTGGCTAACTACTCGTCGCTTGATAAATAGTGCAGGCGTGAATTCAAAACTGTAGGTAACCGAAGAACAACCAAACTAATGCGAGCCACCGAGCACAAAAGTGTAGAAGGAAAAAGGGGTTTTACTGTAGTCCTCGGAAATTATATAGGCTTTTCCACAAGGAAACCACATATCAGCGGAAAGCGTCCACATTGCACAGATTCAGGGTATCACAGAAAAATGGTACAAGTGACTCATGCAACAAGTAAAGAGAGCTTTACAAAATCGAGAGCTTATAAATTTAACAACGTAGGTGAAAGGAAAAATGCGATGGCTTTCCCTCAGAGACTAAATATAAGTGCGAACTTTATTCCGTTATAATAGTGTATCCGAGTCGTTGTACATAATACAAAGTATAAGAGAATATTAATGCACCCCTCTCTGGATCTGTCAGTCTGGATTCTGTTCGATTGTGAGTTTGTTCCAAGTGGTAGCGCTCTTTAATGGTTAAAACTTGGCTGAGATATTGTACGAGTGCGGGATCCATTAAAAAATAAAGGACGAAAACCTCTTACGGAAGAACAGAATGAAGTGAAAGAAGTAAAAAGTTTGCTTAAAAAATTTAAAAAAGGCATACGTAGATTTATGTTAGTTTTAACCTCCAATGGTTGGGGTAAAATCTGGCAGCAAGATTAAGACTTCTAGCAGCCATGCAAGTAGAGCCCTCATTGATTTAACAATGTAACAGGATGGACCATTTTCAAAGAATAAAACTGTATGTGGTGAGCTGACGAAGAACTCCAAGCTATACTGAATTTGACAGTGGAGCCCGGAAAGAATAAATAGAAAATTGTTGAAAACCAACTATTTGAAGGAATGCAGTTTTCATTTAAACGGAGTAGACTTTCATTATTATACAGAATAGTGTCAAATTTCCCCAATTTTCCCATCGTCGCTTGAATGCTGAAATGAATTTAGAAGGTTTCTCACGAGGTATGGGGTTGGAAGCGAGCGTGTATTTAAATTAAACTAAGTATTTTAGACTCTATTTCATTGACGCTGAGACAATGAAATATACTCTATTTCATTGACGCTGAGACAATGAAATATACTCTATTTCATTGTTTCACCGGTTCGAATCCTTGATAGAACCTTTTTTAAATGTTTCGTTATCGGCTAAAATATGGACGTCTGAAGAAACAGTAGTCAGGCTATATGATAAATTTAATTAGTAACAAAAGTACCTGCTGGCTTGAAAAGCATTCGAGAGTGTAATTTTCCAAAGTACCTAGACCAAAGATCCTAAGGATACATAACAAATGAACTGTAACTGTCAGTAAATCTAAACGTTTTCAACTATGTTCTAAAACCTTCACTGCTTTGGGACTTCACTGGAGTATTGGAAGCCCTGAAAACTTATGTCACAGTTTAAGTGTATCGACAGCAATTACTCTAACATTTTAGAGTCGGGTTTAAGTGCCGAGAGGAATGCAAATATTAACCTGTGTATGACAGAGGAAAATATGTACAAAACTCGTTACACATATACGTTACCCATCATTTTCTCTATAATCTCTACCGCCAGCAGTGACTTTATTAATTTTGATAAATACAAACCAAAGGCATGTAAAGTCCATATTTACATTGCAAATCCACAATTTCGCCACACACAAGCTATTTCCGCTACAAATAATACGTTTTTAATTAAAGTCATGTCTCTCCTAGCTCCGGAATCCTAGAACTGCAGACTGACTGACGGACATTCGCTACACTTTGATTTAGGCCGACTCGGTCGCATGTTCGATGCACAAACATCGGCATACAAGGATTCACCCGCCCACTCGACTATAAATTTACGGACAATATTAATCCTTTCCGGATAATCCGTACGTCCAAATTGATCCTGGAAAGCTTTCGAACAGTACCACAATGTATGTCAATCAAATTAGTGTCGATATTCCTTCAATATGGATTTGTCGGATCTCCCCTATTGCAGTCCTTCACTTCATCTAACCACTCGGACGGGTGAATGTTGCAGGATGCATGCTGAGATGAATTGCTCGTTGCGTGGTCGGACCAAATTATTTGAGCTCTACATCCATAAATCCGTGGTAGGTGAATCAAGGATTAGTCGGACAAAAAAAAAATTATGGGAAAATGTTGGAAACAGTTGACTTAAAAGTTGAGTGGATGAAGTTTGTTGTAGGGATGAATATTTACAGACCAACTGATTTCTCAGCAACTGACGGTTATTTAGTTTATAGTTTTTATCCTTGTTTTGTGTAATGCACGCGATGGACTTGGAAGGAACAATTCTAACGCATTGCTTTGGAAGGTCCTAAAAGTCATGTTCAATATTTCTGGTAATGCTTAACTGATGTTGGCCATTGCGCATCTTGCCCTATAACAAAGTTATACTCACGCGGTCGCTCCTCCGATGTACATGCTACCCTCGAAAGGACCAAACTCTTCTTCGGGCAGCAAATCGACCATTTGGTAGTCCGTATTAATCATGAAGCGTACGTGATATTCATTATAGTCGATCCATATTTTATGCCATTCACCGCCATTCAGCTTCCGGTTGGAGTTGATGACCAGCTCCCGCGTTGTTCCTGTACTGAGGGTGAAATTAAATGTAAGCTGATAGTCGCCGGTCAGCGCGACCATAAATGATGGGTAGTAAGGACGTATCGGTGGCTGGAAGAGCAGAATCGCCTTCTCTCCAGTCGTCCTGAATGAAAATGCGATGTCACCTTTGCGCCATCCCGGCACCTCGATGTACGATTGCGAGGTGGTGAACGTAACCACATATTTCTGGGTATCTGGCAAAATGAAAATGAAAATGAAAATTGTGCAGTGAAAAAAAGCATGCAATTTCGATAGGTTGTAAAATTTGGAAATCACTATTAAATTTTGATACTGAAATTTATGGCTGAGGCAGATAGCAGCCGAGCTGGTGAATAGTCGCTGAAAGAATAGTCGACGGTAAAATTCTGCGCATTATTCGGAAAAATTCAAGGGAAAATTGAAGCGAATATTCATAATTCTTCATCGAAATGAAATTAATGGGATGAAAAGTAACAAATGGGCGAGATTTAAGGCAGGAAGTCTTAAAAATTTGCTTGATTATAATAAATGAGCCTTGACATAGAACACTTTGAGGCTTGCTCGGAATATTTAAGGTTGTCCTTGAGAGGAAAATTAATTTACAGCCAACCGCGTTACCATTTTCGAAACACCCGAAAATTTGCTAAAGAGTAGTGAAAACTTGTCACCTGACAATAGGAATTACTTGGCCGTAAATTTGGACTTTTCCACATTTCGTATATTTAATTTACGCCTGCTTAATACCTTTGCGAATTCCTGGGTTACTTAAATTCACACATACTTACTGGTTTCAACACATTCCAGGGGGCCCAACGTAATACGTCCCTGCGCATCCTCCTCCAGGTCGTTCTGTTGTATGAAATACATATTTGTAACACCTAAGCTCTGCGTATCCTTGTACGAACCTTCGTCCGTATACCATTTATTTTCCTTTACATCGCAGTTGCATGATTGATTTGGGTCTGTACACGTTTTGTTCACCGAGCAGGGACAGGCTCCTCTGCAAATATAAAACATACCATGAATGAAAGAGAAAGTGGAAACAACGTTAGCAACTGTGACGGGGATGAAGGGGTTGTTTTGCGAGTTGAGTAATTTGTTCGATATTAGGAATTAAGAAGCTTGACTTTTCATTTCATGGTCTGAAAAAATGTAAGAGCAAGTGATAATGGGGAATTTTAGAATGTTTCTTCGGAAACAAAATGTGAAAGGTGTTGAAGAGGGATGGGGCTGATGGTTGCGAATACAAAAGGCCATTTTGCGAAGTAAGTGATAGATTCTTTTCTTCAATAAGTTGTGGTGAGCTTATAGGCAAATAGAACCCAGAAAGTGTTAAGTTGACTTTGTTCCTTATTGTTAAGGATATATTTGCCTATGAGCTATTTAGTTTATGATTTTATTTATCCGTAGAAAAAATGGTATAATTTTAACGAATTTCGGGGAAGGTTACGCAACATCAGATCGAATTAATGTTCGTGTAGTAAGTAGGATACTTACTGGATCTTGCTATGGTCTTGGGCGAATAGCATGATATTCGAGACATTCGTCAGAACTTTTTCTTATCGTCTATGTATGGTCATGTAAAAGGTGTTTGTTTGAGGTAAATAACTTAACGGTAGAACCGCTTTTAAATGCTACATATTTAGTGACAGCTGTCATGCGTTGTATGGCTGGTTTGGTTTCCCATTTCATCATAAATAGGTTGAAGCCTAAGCGACGACTGCGAACTGCGTGGATTTAATTTGAAAAAATGGTAATAATTCTCCATCAAAAGTATTATTCGATTAACCATGCATTGCTTCCGTACCACGTTTACTCTCATTGATAATACGCATCTCTCCGACGAAGTAGAGTGTGTAATGCAGAAGCCACAGTACCTGTAGAGAGTTGTGTGAATGAAGATTCAAGTGAGTCCGTTCGTACGTGCTTAACAAAAAAGGTTGTGCTTATTCACATTATGGAAGATTTTAAAAAGGGATCATGGTTTGCGAGCTAGCCAGTTCCAACTCGTGCAGAAATTGAAGTCAATCGACCCCAATGCACGTCTTAGATTCGGTTCATGAGTTCAAAGACAAATTGCTGTAGATTCCAAATTTAAAGCAAATTTTTTAGCTATATGGTCCATTTCTGGTTGAATGTCTACGTCAACAAACAAAACTTCCGCATTAAAATTGATGAGCAACCTCAGGCGATTGTCTGAACATCATTACATCCGAAGAAAGTGACTGTTTGGATTGTTGTGGCCGATGGAATCATTAGTCCATATGTCTCCAAAAGTGATACTGGGAATAGCATTGCATTTATTGTTGACCACTATTGACCTGTGATCATTGCCTTTCTTGTTCCTGAATTGACTCCTCGTAGTGCAGAGAACCTCTGGTTTCAACAGAATGGTATTGCGTTGCAACATTCGGCAACATTTCTCGTTTTGGACCTGGGAACTGACTTGCAATATCTTCTGATTTAACACCGGTAGATTATTTTCAGTGGGGATATGCCTAGCTTCTAGCTCCATATTTGAATAAAAATGGCAGAGAATTATCTTTACAATAAAATGAACTGTATGGCAATAATTACCTGTATTTTATTTCATTTTAAAATTTTATACCTCTTAAAAAATACCCAACGACTGTATTAATTCTAATTCCATGAGTCCTAGATGAAACTTATCTGTTGCAACCGATATCTCACCTCGTATCTCATTGTTTGGAAACATTTTTTGGGTGTGTGCAAAAGTTTTTTTTTCGATTTTTCAATATGGCTTCGCTTTGAAGAGTAAATCATAGATACTTGTATTAGGCATTGTTTAATATACGAGTTTGATCTTGGACACCATACAGCGGGGTTTCATCGAAATATGAGTAGAATTTATGCTGAGAGAACTGTCCGATGTTGACATTGGTTTCAGTGAGTTCGTATTTGAGAACGATAGTTTGAAGATCGATCATGATCAGTACGGCCGATGCAGGTGACAGATGCTGATCGATGGGAAGTAAAACAGGGAGGTGATAAAATAACAATGACGGAATTATCGGGGAGGTTCTAGGTCTACAGAACCACTACAGAGAAAAGAATTCATTTACTAGAATACGTGGTACAGATTGATGCTTAGTAACCTCACGAATATTCTCTAAGAAACATGGAAGACAGAAAAGCTTGCTGTGTTTCCCAAATTGCTAGTGAATCCGATCGAGGATTTCTTCTTCGGAGAATACTGGAGATGAAAAAAGGGTCCTGTATAGTTACGCGAAACGTCACTAGGCAGTTCACGAAAAAGATGAACCAATATCCGTTTCAAGTTCAGACTTGAATGCACGCAAGAACTTATTGCCCGTTTGATGGGATTCTCGAGGAGCCATTTATTGGGAGCTTCTTTAAGGAAATCAAACGTTGTATGCGGACTTACACTGTCAGCGATTCGGGTGGGTTCAGGAGGACTCATTTAATAGGATCTATTGGCAAAAAACGAAAGTCAAATGCGGACTTCTTTTGCCGGTGATTGGGGTTACTTCAACAAACAATACGTTATAAGCGTCTTACATTGGTCAGTCATCGCGGAGTCATCTTTCAACTGGACAATGTGTCACCACACATAGCTGCAGTTACCCAACACAAATTAACGGAGATTGACTTGGAAGATTACTCCACCCAGCATATTCTACCAATATTACTCCAAAGAATTATCTCTAAATCTAATGTTTTATTCCCTTCCCTGCAAGTAGTTGATCATCCCTGTCAACTACTTGCAGGAAAGGGAATACAAACTTTTTCGAGCACAAGTGGGAAGATTATTACAGAAGAGAGATACAGTCAGAACGTTTTAAACAACAACTCATAGATAATAATGGTAACTATGCGAGGTCCTTTCCAAAAGTATCGCGGATTTTATGTTTTTTCGAAAATTGTTTATTTGTTAATCAACATCTTAAGCTAGCTTTTTGCCAATTCTCTAAACACTTCATAAAATTGTTTTTTGTGATCTTGTTTACCTCCTCGTTTAACTTCGTCTCTATCTCTAGAAATGTGGTGTAGCGTCGTCCTTTCAGGGCCTTCAGACTTAAGTTTCGGGCACAAAACAGTCACAAGGGAACAGGTCTTGCAAATAACGAACACGGACGCTGTAGTATCACTAGTGAGTTGTTTTTCACTAAACAATCACACACAAGCAACGATATGTGAACAGGAGCGTTTATGAACAGCCATTTTTTTCTGTTCCACAAATCCTAGCGTTTCTGGCGGATTGCTTGGCGCGAATCGCACATTACTTTCAGATAATATTCCTTATTTACTCTTTTACCCTATGGCGATAACTTATGATGCACCACGTTCCTGCAATTGACGGAAACTGTATTAGACCGAACTGGGACACTTTTTTTCAGTCCGGCCTCGTGCGGCAGCTGTCATTGGGTTGCTCAAGCTTTGGTTTCTACGTAATAACCAGCAACACATTATTCTTCAAAAAGTTATGACTCTCTTGAACAAATTTAGGGCGTCACGGGTAGATTCCAATAGCTCCTCACCAATGTTAATTCGACGTTTTTATGCAATGCCATGTTTAGTCGAAATTGAAAAATTTTCACACGAATTTCGTGGCGACCCGCCTCAAGCCTAAATTAATTGTAAATATTGAATAGCACGAACCAATCGGCATGTTTAGATCCTCTGTAACTTTTTTAATGGTGATTTGACAATTGGCCAATAAAATTTTCTTCACTTTATCAATGTTTACGTCTGGTTTTGACGTGCATGGGCATCGGGTACGCTTATCGTCGTTCATATCTTCTCGCTCCTCTGACAATATTTTGTCCCTCTGATAGGCATTGCTTTGTTCCAAAGTAGCTTCACAATATGCGATAGTCAACATTTGGAATGCGTCTGTGCTCTTCAAATTATATTTTTTATTATTTTCTATTTCTTATTGTATAATGTTTTTGTCTTTTTAAATTTGTCTTTCACAAAAAGTTTTTACAGCTTCGTTGATCCATTTTTTGGAATAGACGAAAATCGAAGACAAGCGAAAAACGCGTCCAAGCAGAATAGCTGTCAAATATTAACTGTGGAATCAAAATGGCCGAACTTTTCAGTATAAGTGAGAGACATGGGTACCAACATAATACTACAAAAATATCGAAAATGGAATATATGTAGCCCACGGACATTCACAATTCGCGAAAATTTTTGAACAGATCTCGTATATGAGATTTGATTGAAAGAAATTGGTGGTTAAAAAAATCAATTATTTGGTTCGAAATCGATAAAAATATTCCAATCAACGTTCAAATGTAGTTTTCCCCACAATAAATATGAGTCACGCTCATTGAGATCGAAAAGATGACGCTTTTGGTATCGCAAGTGATTTGTCCTTGCAGCAACTGGTACTCGGTAAATATTTGAATAAGTGTGAAGTCCTGTCTTTTTTCGCGTTTTTGGTTCAACTTTTTCGATCGATGTATTTTCAAAAACGTATGGAAATTTGAATCAGGTCGTGCCAAAAGGAGATTAGTTGACAAAAATTACCAAAATAAGTGATTTATTCTAAGCAAAGTATTTATTATATTGAAATAATTGATTTATTCTAAGGGAAGGCATGCAAAGTGCTTGGTTTTCATATACAACGTCTACCTCTTGTTCGGATGTTAATGCAAGGAGGAGCTGAGTCCGTAACAGTAGCCATTTTGGTCAGAAAGCATTCAGGAAGACGGTTGGCTACAGTCATCTGCTCCAGGTGAGTTTTTTTTGCAAGTTTTTAATAACGTATTAAGTGGTTTAACCTCAAATAGTATGTGCAGAGTTCCGAACGGTCTAATACTGGATAAATTACATTCGATAAAATTATAACATTATGGATAGTAATTTAGGCTGAATAACATTAAACTGGTCTACGTCTTCCAAGTTTTTGAAAAATCAAAAGGACCCACTCATCTCAGAAGAACAAGAAAAGGGAAAATGTGGTTTTAGTGTAACGATTTCATCGGAAGGATGAAAGAAAAATGATTTCTTTGGAAGGAATTTTGGTGGGAATAAGTGGATTAAATCCTTTTGAAGTTCATTATGGTGGAAGAAAACACATAAGAAACAGAAAACCAAAAATAAATTCGAAATAAACCTGAAACACTCCCCGCAAACTTGAACTTCATATGTAAGGAGGTATTGGTAATATTTTCTGAGCAAACTAGCTCATATTTACACTTTGCAAACATGTTAACACATAAACTCACCTCTTAACATTACCTAAAAAGTCCACGGTGCTGTTCATATGCGACGATGTAAACCACGTACTCGAGTGCAGCTCCAACGGAGCCTTATAACACTCGTACTTAATGCTTTGTGTACAGTAAAGTGAATGTGAAATCAGTTCTTGCAGCATTTCAGGTGAGAATTCGCGGTATTTAATATTGAAGCTGAAATCCTCGAATTTCGCCATACGTACGTCCACCTGACTAGGCAAGTTGTGTTCCACGATTGTTTTCGTGGCATTCTCCAGACTTTGGAAATCGCATTTCACATGAGCCGGCGGGAAAACTCCATTTCCATCGATATCAATCAAATAGACATCGGACTTGGTATAGCCAAGCAGCGCCAGTTCCTCGCATGTTTTCCGATATTTTGTGAAGTGGCAATTTTTACCAATGTACCCGATATCCTTGCAATCGCACGTTATTCTGTCGTCCTTCACGAAACATTTTCCGCCGTGCTCACATGTGTTGGGTCGCTTGCAAGGATCGATATATTTGCAGTTGTCCAGAGCTATTTCGCCGACCACGCGTTCTGTTTTTACAACGTAACGAGGTTCGATGGCGAATCCATTTATTTCCAAATCACGCATACAACCAACCAGACCGGAAGTGGAAGCTCTTAGGCTACTTCCGATTATCACCTTGTCACCGATTGTAAAGGAGAGCGGGAACTTCTGCGTTTGCGAGTGTCGATAGTCAACAATGAACTTTATTTCGCCGTTTTTGTAGTCGAGCTCGACGGCATGCCAGGACGTGGCGCTCGCGATTTTAATGCTGATGGAATGTGTGACGTTGTTGTCGTTGATATCTGGGATCAAGTCAAAGCTCAGCTTATCGGTACTCATACGAATCTTTTTTTTTCATTTCGAACGTTTTTTGCAGTTGTAATAAGGCACGAGTTGGTTGTGAGTTTCGCAGGAATTCACACATGAAAGGAAAAAAAAATTGTTTCCATTATTGGTTTGAATTAACAAAAAAAAAAATTATTATTTATGTTTATATCAAAACAAATGTCTAGCACCAGCGTCGAAGGGATGACAAAGGAACGTCGGCAAACATGGCACCGTGAGCCTCGACGCTCATATGTGCGAGGGACCTGTATTCCAAGACTAACAATGTCGAAAAGAGCGATGTAGTTATCACCACTGTTCAGTCAACACAACTATGCATACAAAGTGTGGTGAGCTCATAAGGCATGATTCGGACGACTCCTATCCGGACCACAGGTCCTTCAGTGACCGAGTCCTTCCCGACCATAGATACAATTCTGGTACACAGAACGTAGATGCACAAGAGAACAGACGTATTATTTTATATAATCATATCAGAACAAAGGACATAGATCAAAATGTTATTTACTGCTGTTGGCGATGAACAGTGGCTGCATTGTAAAGCACATTACTTACATTGAAAATCGGAAGTTTAAAAACGCAAAAATTAGTTTGTGTGCGAAATGGCTACGAAACAAACGCAACCCACAAGAATTTCAAACTATACATATTTTTGCTCGAGTTTTAATCCAGGATGTTAAATACATCTTAACGAAACCCGAATGAAATGAATTTAATCCGTATCCGAATACCATGGTCATTTATAAAGATGATGTCCTCATTTTAGGATTTGTTCATAGCCCCTCGGGTTATACGAGTTTCTATTTGTCCTTGCTATACATTCATCAAGCTGTCGGCCAGCAACCGGGCGAATTACTTAACGTATGTCGGTTTTCATTGGCTTATTTTTTGCTCTCCAGGTTGAGGGGATATAATTAACTTGAACATCTGAATTCGGATTCAAGGAATTATAAATATTCTCTGCACTGGAACATTCTATTAAAGTGTGGAATGCTATTGGTAACGAACGGTTGAAGCAGAATGGAGCATAGAGCAGTATAAATGCTTTAAGTGGATTGAAGATATTTTTGGTTTTAGTCTTTTTTGAACTGGGAGTTTATGTTAGCAACAATGAAACAACGAATTAAGTTTCTGTGAGAGAGAAATGATGGAATTGATGGAGGTAGGAAAAAATTATTTAACTCGTAATTTTTGACTTGTTTGTTTGAAACTGCCTCCTCCACTTCTTCATCGCCTGAAAACTTCCTCCGATGAAGTTCTTCTTTAAGGTTTGGGAACACATAATAATCACTGGAAACCATGTCAGGACAGTGGGGCGGGTGATCCAAAATATTTAAGCCCACCTGATGCAGAACAGCCAACGCAAACAGTTGTAAACAGGCGCGTTGTCGTGTAGAAGGAGGACACATTTGGTCAATGTTCCCCCCTCTTTTTTCTTTCGCACATTATTTCAATCTCTTTATGATTGATGATATTAGGGAGAAGTCTTTAACTTTGTAATCTGATAACAGAATCTCTGCCGAGTCCCAAAAGACACAGTCCCAGACCAACAGCCAACTGATAAAATCATAGCGACAGTATGGTTTTTTTATCAGCCGACTATGACACCGTAGATTTCTTGGTTGGCTATGTGCCCTTTTTTACTTCTGCATAGAGTCCTGTTGAGAATCAGGTTCACAATAATGAACTCAAGTTTCCTTTCTTGTAACAATTCCCCTCAATAGTCCCGCCTTATCTTCAGTACAGAGGTCCAAAACCACTTGGGATCACTCTACGTGGTATTGTTTCTGGGGTGGTGGTAGCACTCTCGGCACTCATCTAGAACATATATTTGTCTTGACGAGATGGTCGTGACGAATTTAAAAATGTGTTGTATTTGTTACTCCAACGATTTCTACGAGCTGATTTTTCTTCAGTACAGCACCTTCTAATATTATATTTTTCGACTTTTTGAATCATTTCCGGAGTATTCATTTCGGTCAGCCGTCCGGCTCGTGGGGTGTCTTTAAGTGAGTTTTAATCTGACAAAAGTCTCTGTAAACGGACGCCATCTCTCTCTTGCTTGGTACGGTACTTAACGAAGACACGGTACTTAATTTTTTGCATAATTCATTCTGACTTCCAGCGTGTGATGTTTGATCGACGATAGTTCAAGGATTACTGGCCCAATAAAGATAAAGCTTGCTGTTTATACTATAAATGAAGTACTGAACGCGCTGGAACTCAACTTGGAACATTTACTTATGATCTACACCTCGACACCGCGAACTTAAAAACACAGCCTCGAAAAATTGTAGTTTTAACACATCAGATTATTTTGATGTTTGGTTAGATTTTGTCCAAACGGGATGAAATTCTTAGTTGTTCTGCTTCGCTCTGACAGAGAAAGAAAATTGTAACACAGACATAAATCAACTTATGCTTACAAGTTGATTTATGTGTATATTGCAATTTTACGCAAAAGCTTTGAGAGATTTTATTTTGTTTACCCTGAAAATGAAAGAGAGAGAGAGAGAGAGAGGGAGAATTTTACTTATTTCGTCGGTAACCGTAAGATCGGAAGTTTATTGTAAGGGTTATCGCTCTATGTAGTTACGTTATGCTTGGGATTCATTGGTCAAATATTTTGTTTTCAAATATAATGCTCTAAATGAGACATCATCCACAAGAACCGAAGCAGAAATGACTTATTTCTCCTGGTTAATACCCAGCAGTGTAGCAGATGTCTCTTTTGAGTTTGTACGTTTTTTCAGACGTTTTTCAACCGCTTGTTGTTGTTGAAATTATCTGAACAGTTGATTGAATTTTTGTATTAAATTTTATTAGAGATTTGATAAAGCGATCGAATCAAGTTACGTCAAGAGTGGTCAAGTCTTAGGTTGGTAATTTTTTTGTTCGGTTTATCGAATTATGTTTTTCATTATAAGATGAATGTGACATCTTATGCATTTAATCCCTTGAAATTCAATTCAATCCCTCAATTCTAAAAATATCGGAACTGAAGAAACGCTGCGGTATTGAAAGCCCTAATCATTACTATATACTTGATTTGACAAGTTGTTGAAAATTCAAAATTTTCATATACCTCGATTCCCTTCAAAGAGAGCCCCATTTTTGATTGAAATGACTTGTAATTCCCGATTTGCCTGGCAAAAATCTAGAGACGCTGGTATGTCTAAACATTGAGTTTCATTACAGCTGAACACTCTCCATGCCCCTCCCATATGCTCTGGAAAATCTCTGGAAAAAAATGACCTGAAATTTTTTAACACATTACCTCGGGATTGGCATTTGGCATGACTATTGTTACAGGCACCTTCAAATAATAGAAACTTTTTCTCTAGCGAGAAAGAAGAAACGGGAAGGGAGTGAAAGCAACGAAATATTTCGCTCGTCGGATGATTTTGAATTGAATTAAGAATCCCGGGGCATAATGTTCTACGGAACTTTTATAAATCGTTTTTATAAATTGTTGCGAGCATTTCTTCAACTAAGTTTCCGGAAAGATCTCTCAAACTTTGCTGAAGAGATTACCACGTTGTTAGCTCTATTTTTTTCGCATACCAAACTTCTTGACAAACGTCATAAATCTTCTTTTGCCAAAGATTGTTGTTGGAGACGTTAACCGTATCGTATGTGGGTAAGACCGGAAACATTCATGCACGTGGAAGAACTGAGTCAACTAGAAATCACTTTAATGGAAGCAAACCTTAATGGAGGTTTGATAGAACTTTTAAAATTAATGCATCCACGCAATATGTGTTATAGGTATATTTTCGTTGGAAAATTTCGGCCTTCAATGTATTCAAAATAATCAAGATAAGCATCACATTCTTAAATATAATCTACGCCAGTTAGTATCATTCATCACAATCGTGCATGTGTACTTTGGTATATGTTTCTCTTTCTAATTGTTCCTTTCTTGGACTGATAGTGCTAGTTTGTAGTTACGTTAGTGTTTTCAAAATTAAGATAAATTAATGTAGAAAAAGATCTCCACGGTTATTTATCTACCAAATTACTAGGTATCCTTCGATTTTATGATAAAATAAATAAATTGTTAGTACAGTGGACGGGGTATACTTTGTGAGAGTCGTCTTTGGCTGACAAGAATTTTTGCGAGGAGTTCAAGATTCATATCGATGTTTAATATGATTGTTTCTATAATAATTATCAGTGGGACCATCCATTTGCAGGGATTGAGTATTTATATTGTTTAGAGCCATCTCGTTTCATCGTTGAATCAGAAGATGTTGATTATTTGATAGCTTGATCACCGTTTATTTCCGTTGAAATCGATCATAAGCTTGGAATTACCTATTATAGCTTGCAGGATTTGATGTCTTGTAAACGAGTTATAAGTGCAAACGACACTGATACTATTCGTACTTCCATATGTATTAGATCTGTTGCATAGATAATTAAATTAATAAAAGTTTTCACAAAGAATTTGTCCTTTTTTCTCTGTTTAGATGTCACTTAGGCGATGGAATGCCCATGGTTAACCATTGATATGTAGTCTCATTAGTAATACCAATCCTGACGAAGGACGATAACAGGAATTGCTCTGTTTTGTGGCACTAGGAGCAGCAATCTTTATAAATATCTTAAAATTGATATTTCTGTCACTTTTGGTATCTGATTTTGTTAGAATGGCAAAAACGAAGTTATAAAATTGTTGTTCACTACTATTAACAATTTCAATAAAGGAGTAATCGTTATCGAATTTTAGTTGAACTGCTGTAGAAGAGTGAACACTGATATTTGGATAAGGACCCCTTTTCCTTGCTGACCCTACTACCCTACTCATAATCTTCTATTATACAATAAATCGCATTTAAACTGTTTTGCTCCGTGACAGGATACTTCTAGATAGAGGGAGTCGATGCCTCCCGCACGTAGTCTACAATAATTTTCAACAGGAAACAACAAATAGTATGTAGACAGGCAGGACGAATCATTCATGATTATTGCAATGATATAAAATAAGCTTTCAATGAAGTTTGGTCACTGACGTTACTGGGTGAGTTCAGGCAGGCTTACCTACAGGATTTAATTTGCCCGATTCGTTAAATATTTTATTGCACTTGTTGGAAACGTTTGTGGTCATCGTAAATACGATTATTGGGTCGGTAATTTGCACAAGAAGGTTTTGATTACATTATACGAATGCGATAGGGGATAATATGGGACTTGTGTTGTATAACTGATTCATCATTTGAAAATGATAACGATAAAGTAAAATTTGATACAATTCGATTTAAATCGTTAATGCAAGACTGAAGGGTGGATCACGCTCTTCTCTTTGACCATTCCGAATGAAATGTTTATTTAATATTTATGTGATTTGAATTGGAGTCATAAATAAGTTACGCCTTTCATTCAAGCATGATTAAAATGGAATATTACTTTTATGACGCCCCGAATTAGATGATTGCTAGACAATTTTGATTTGTAATAAACAACAAAACATGAACATCAATACTTTGTAAATTATATTACGAAATTTAAATTACACAAAATTCGATTGCGTTTTTGATTGCTTGCAGATTTGGAACGACAACCAATAAAATTGTCATTGGGTTGATATAATGTGGTAATATTAAGGACAAGTTATGTGCGAATTCAGGATGGTTGGCGATTTTCATTCCGGATTGGCAATGGTTTATGAAAAAATTAAGAGGAGTCCACATTTAGAATCAAATAACTTCAAAAAATTATTTTAAACATATTAACAGAATGCCAGGGGTAATCACAAAGAAACTGATGATCACCAATACAGAACCGAAAAACGTAATAAAGGATTATTACATCTTGGTATTAGGATTTGAGCTGAAATAGAACATTGAAAATTCAGACTTCATTGTCTCCTTAGAGTCATGTGGGGTAACCGTACGCAATCGTCACATGATCGAAACGTCATCCATTTAGTTCATATCGATCATTCAAAGATGCACATTGCATCAGTTGGTGTTCACGTGGCATAGTGAACAGTTGCAAACAGTTTTGCACGCTGACTGGTTTTGTTATTTATTAATGTGAATTTCCAAAGCATAGTATAGCTACCCAAAGAGATATACTAATGTAAAAAATTGATCTGGTATTTGTCAAACCTGTTAGCGCTATAAAAAATATATTCGCATTTTTTCTATTACGCGCCATGACACTTAACGTACATATTTCCCATTCTATGTAAATAAGTCAAAACGAAAGATAACCGCATTTGTAGGATTTTCGCTTTGACTTAATTACATAGAATGGGAAAAGTGTACTTGGATGAGAATAAGCGTGATACAATGCTTACATTTTCCCAATTAAGGAAATCATAAAGTGGGCCTTTTCACGGAATTGGTTTCAAGAAAGAAGAACGCCTCGGATATCATCAGAAAACAGCCTGATTCCAAGATATGTGGTCAAAAGAAGAGTGGGCCACCCTGAAAACTTATCGGAGAAGGAGAATTTAAAGCTTTGCAGCTGATATTAAAGGAATCGATGAGAGCACTTTAATAAAGCGCTTAAAACTCAATTCCATAAAAAGCTCGATAGGAACATCGAGGCCTACATTCAAGTGTGAACAAGAAATTTAGAATTACCTTTTTAAATTAAAATGAAAAATTTAAATCTCAAAAAAGATTGACATGAGATTTCATTTCGATTTTATGGTGGAATTTAAAATTTTGTATTTATGATATGCTCTACGACCTCACCTTGAGCCTTTTCAGGAAATCGGTGTACGAACTTCCCGATGTAAATTAAATCGAGCGCTAATTTGACAAAATGACCAAATAAGCTGGAAAAAACTGGGCCTACGAATTTTCTAAGCGACATAACTAGCGCAAAAAAGCGCGTAAGCGCAAATAATCTTGACTACGTAGTTGGAAATCTTGACTAGGTAGTTGGAAAATGGCATTTCAAAAATATTCCACTGTTTACATAATTAGCAGTTTCAATTTGAATAGCAGATACTTGACAAGGCAGGCTTTGAAAGATTCGCCAAAATACATCCCTTTTTGTCCATGCATGAGATGTAAGGATGTCTTTCGCAAGATAACTAGCTATAGCACACATAAAAAAAGTCACAGTTGGTTTTCTGAGATATTCAGCGATAAATAAGCCCTCAAACTTTTTGAATCTTTTTTAAGCTTAAATATCTTTTTTGATATTTTTGAATGATAGGCTGGACCTTTTCCTATAAAATGAGGCCAATATTATTGCATTAAGACGAATGCAAGTAATTTTAAATTGCAATTTCTTTGCAAATTTAAAGGTACACATTTTATCAAAATATTGAAATATTTAAAACCCTTAAATTTCTAAGCGATAATTTACTTCAACTTCAGTAAAAGATTCTTATTTTTAGCCCTAAAGCCCCCTCGAGCTTTCTTTCCTAGCTAAAACTCGGTGGTAGTACTACATGTGTAAACAATTTGAAAGAAAGTTGGAGGAAGTTCTCGGATCTTGGTCGAAATTTCACGGTTTAATCCTTAAGGATGTAATGAAATTTATAATTAAAGGGTTGTTAGTTTGTGAAAAAAGAATAATTAAGTTGACAACACTTTTAATAATTTTAAATGCTTTTTAATGGCAACCTTCGAGTGATGAGCAACAACAAGCGATTGTCCAAATACCGTAACATCCGGAAAAAGTCACTATTTGGTGTGCATTACAGGCCGGTGAATTGTCTTCCGAAAGGGTGCTTGGAATAACATTACAGTCAATGCTCACGACTATTTAGCCATGATAGATGATTTTTCCGTTCCTGAATTAACTCGTCGTAATTCAGGGGACTTCGGCTTTCAACAGGATGGTACGACATGTAATACAGCGCGTGCAACCCTCGACTTATTGAAAAAATCATTTGATGAATGCATAACATAAACTGGCCTGTACGATCTTGTGACTTAATACTGCTGCACTCTTTCTTGTAGGGATACGTCAACTCACTCGTCTATGTCAACAAGCTCGAAACGGTTGGACATTTGGAAAACAACATACGTCACGTGTAGGCGATATAGGTTATACGGCCCCAATAATTGGTTAGAGTTGTTGAAAATTGGTCCTCTCGTTTCGATTTGTTCCGCGCCAACCGTTGAACTTTCATGCCCAAAATCATATTTGAAAGAATTGGCGAGGCAATCAGAATAATTTATCCTTATTTGGTGTCATTTCAAGGTTCTGTAAACTTAATAAAACCCTTTATAAATAGGTTTATTATTTATTGGTGGTCACAAATGCTTATAAAATGCGAAAAAATGTTTCGGTAATTTTCATTGTATAAGCATTTGATTACTTAAAAAGTTGACGAAAACTCCGTATAGTTGGTCCACAGGACTCATTTTTTTCCTGTAACTACTAAAACGCGAGGAGAAAAATCTTTTGGAAATTACTCACACCAAAATTGTCACAAACAACGAGGACGATATACACCAATGTGTACAATTTTCAAACCGGTTTATCTCATTCGGAAACTTTCAAATATGTTTTCCTTGTTTCAGGACAAGACAAAAGAAAGGCATGGGTGTGCTGAGTAGTATTAATATCCTGAAGCCCATTTTGATATTATCACTCGCTAAACCAACAAAATCTCTTAAACTCGGCGTGTAGAAAGTGTGTCTGTTTATCTTATTCCTTTACGCCAAACCCCTACCCCCTCCTAGCCACCCTGACACCATTTTCGCCTTTAACATTGTGATCTCGCGCTAAGCTTCACAACATTCAGTGCCTACTATCATCGCTTTCATCAAATGTATTATCCTGTTGGAATCATATTTTGTTTGCTTTTGTGATATCAAGCTGTTTGGATGTTTAAAGCAGCTTTTACTATACGTTCTTTTTTTCGTCGGGGTTTTCTGTTTTTATTTATATTTTCCCTCGTCAGGCAGGGAGGAAAAATCTTTTGGATTATTGCCAGGAAAACAATTTCACTTTTGATACATTTCCCTCCGATTCTTTGCAACACGAATCTTGTTTGTACAACGATGTTATATTGTATTTTTTTATATTGTTATTGGGGTTTTTTTTTGCGAGTAAAATGTTAACAATGGACAGTGCAACCTTGGCATGAATTTTATTTTTGCGGAATATTATTATGCTTTTTGTTTTTGTTTTAAGGTGTCATTGCAATTTTATTTTGTGTTCGAATTATAGTTATGAAAAATGTTGACTACTAAACAAGGGAAGGATATTTTAAACCATTTCGGCTCGTAGAGGCCACAAATTTTAATAATTAATCATTTGTCTTTTATTTTTGTGCTGCTGGTAACAAGTCCTCCTCGCCATCTTTTCATTCCGACACATAACCTCAATCGTTTCTGTTGTCTACACTTGTTACTCCATGGCAGTTTTTCCGTTTTCAAGAACGGTGGTAATCACATTTTGCTGCGTTCTACACATTTCTCGTACGGCTCATATATAAAGTGGATATAATCACGTCGTGGAACAGACAAGAACAATGTTTTTGTGTGGTATAATAAGATAAAGGTGTAATGCGGAAAAATATACATATTATAAATTTGAAAATTATGGGAAATACCGTCAGAAAATGACACATGTTGAATGGGCTCGTTTTTAAGAGAGGAGGAGGAAAAGGAGCACAGAAAGTTCATGCATAATATAAGCTTTTGTTGCTGAGGGATTTTCATCACGAGTGTAATTCAGTGGGGATCCAATAACAATATAAAATTAATTTAATTGGGAAATACTTTAGGCTGGAATTCACACTCCAGAAGGTGCAATCTATTCATGTTCAAGTTATAACAAAAAGATCAAGTGTTTTTTGTATGATAAGTGCAGATTTATTAATTTTGAAAGGCACCACAGCGTTACTACTAAGTAGCGTTAATACTTTCAAAGATCAACGCGTAAAAGGAGAAAGAATGCCCGATCTGTGTTCGCTATACTGAATTTGCATACAATGCTCATAAAGAGAGAACAACTACAAGTGCCATGTATAATTCGATTTATTTTTCTCGAATATGATAGTATCGTTGGTTCGATCAAGGTTTAGCGTAACAAGTGCTAAAATTAAAGCAGTTTCCAATCTAATGGTATTCGACTGCAATTTTTCAAAGACATTCGGAAGCGGATGTTGTTGGGATAAGGCTAAAAGACGCAGGCGTAGAGAGATCCGCATTAACATTCTCATGAATTTTGTATTCATTCACAATAACTCACATATATTACACTGAAAAATTATCTTTACATTCAATGCACTTCGGGAAGCGAGCTATCACGATTTCTTCTACGTCGTTTACTACTACGTCGTATACGTTTAACTACGTCATTTATGTTGGAAGCTCTCTATCTTATAAAGCTCACTTTATCTCCTACATGAGATGATCGCAGCTCGTTGTTTGTGATGCTCTCACGTAATGTGAGCACTGTTTAGTCGTTACGTTCAAACGTGAATTCTGATTGAACAAGAAATTGCAATGAACAACATTAACCCGAAACTTGGAATGTTTTCGTGAAGATGCTGAGAAAAAGTAAGTAAAGAAGTTAACACACCAGACGCTTATCTCTAACCCCGTAGTCTCAGTGAAAGGAAGTGCAGTCATAGAATTTAGACAAAATAGAGCTTATCCAAAGCTCATTTTATTTGCTACATGAGTAATCACATTCCATTCTTTGTGATAAACTTCCAAAATGCGAGCGCTTTTGTTGTTACGCTATTGTTCGAAGTATTGGTTCTGTATGCTCTTGCGCTCTCCTTTCGTTGTGACTGTTTCTTCGGAAATCAGAACTGAAGCTTATCCTGTGTTAACGAATCTTATCCAAGTTACAATTCTGCCATTAAAGCATGATGATAATATCTATATTATCAACGATTATCTCACCAAAATAAAAACAACCGATACTGAACTTATTGGAACATGACTAGGTCATCGATGCGGCAATATCGGCCGTGATGGCTAAGCCGTCTATCGAATAGTGAAAAAATATAGAAAGCGTACGACAGGAAGTCAAAGAGAGTCTTTCATATTCGGTTTGTGTATCATATAATGTGCAAAGTCTAAAATTGCGACCTGGGTTTTTTCCGCTGCCAAAAATTTGTCTCAAATTTGACTACTTCTACCTTCACAGCCATTTTATAAGGCAAACAATGAATCCAAAACATAAATCTGGAACACCCCCGAAAATTGTTTTCAAATTCAAAATAAAACTTCATTCACTGCTAGGGTTGCAGGTTGGTCTCGAGTATAAATCGGTCCATCCAGTGCTGGTAACCTAAGATAACATGGTAACATGGATTACTAAGGTAACATGGATTAAGTTCTTAGTAACAACCTTGCTAGAGTTCGTTCGTTTAAATCAAAGCGACTATTTAAGGAGAATTGAATAACTCCTCACACTTCTAATGTAACTGTACGTGCTAGTCTTAACTGTTTTTCAGGAAAGTTGCTATCCAGTAGAAGTAACTGAAATGTTCCCCCAGAGTAACTAAAATGGGCCGCAGGAACGAAAACCTTTAATCCTCGCCTTTATGTCCTTTAAATGCCCTTATGTCATTTAAAAGCGCATTGGGGCCCCTACCGGGGACTACAGCTCACGAGAATCAACGATTACTACGACTGGAATCGACTGGAATAGGTATTATCTTTTCAAGTCCTCATGGGCATACTTACATTCTAAATATTTAAGCATAGTGTAAGCTTCATATAAGTCGTAGCGCTGTGGTGAGATATTCATAGCGCTGACACTAAAATATAGGACTATAACCGCTTTAGTCCTGCGGTCGACCTGCCCCAAAAAAGTCGGTGGAAATAGTTCCTAAAGAGCAACTCCAGTCAGGACCCAGTACGGCTTAAATTTTGAAAGAAAATGATCATACGTCTTACCACAAAATTGGCTCTAGATTCGATCTCGTTCCTGTTTTGGTAAGTTTAAATACCGTTAGATTGAAAGCTGGTAACGTAATGCCTAAAGCATGTTGTAACCATAGGATTTTCAACCTACGCAAGATCATGACACTTTAAGGCCAGAACGAATGGGGAAGTCAATCAGACAGATACTGTGGTAAGCCAGCTTGAATGCTGGAGAAATTCAGAGTTCTATAAAATTAATATTTGAAGGATTTCAGTTGGAGTGGGCACAAATAAAAACGGCTGACATCTGAATATGAAGAGGAATTAGGCCGTTCGGGAGCTTTAAATGGAATTCTTCAAGAAGAGACTAGGTCGAACTGACAGATAGAGCAGAATTGAGATATTAATTGCTGTCCCACCATCTCTTGCTCGAATCGTTGAGATTCCCAGATCATCATTTTCAATATTATTTCACAATAGGGCCAGTAGTACTTTATATTTGAGAGATGTTGATGACTAGCTCGCAAATAATAGGAGAAAGAGGCTGGTAAACAATGTTTTATATAGATGAAATATAAAATGGTCATTACAAAGTGTGAAGCAAGTTTTCACGAGGAAAGCCAGTTGAAAACATGAGAAAGCCAGTTGTCAAAGTTTTATAAGTTTTGAACTTTTTTATTCCGTTTAGGCTTATAGAAGTAAAACTTTGAAGCAGGAAGGATTAAGCTCTGGTGAATATTGAAAGATGTCCTCTTAGCTATCCATCTCCAAGCAGTCGAAGAGGAATCATAATCTCATTTGAGTTACTATTGAGAGAATTATATCACGACACCCTGGAGGAGAGAGAACTGCAGCAAGTTTTACGTGGGATGGCTTAATTTACCACGTCATGGTATGTTGACTATATCCTAGTTTTTAATACAATTTAGTTCATTGTTGTCATCAGGAATTCGTCATACCAAGCTTCTTTACCTATTTACATATTGCTAGACATAATACTTCATAGTACTTCATAGTAGAGTAATTATAGTCTAGTAGAAACACAAATATTTCATTTGTTCAGTGGATGACAGGAAAATGTGACATTTCGTAAAGTATTCGGCTATTTACATCTGATGGAAACTTATTGCATCTGATGTATGAAGTGCAGTGGGATACATATCACACTTGTTTCCAAACGAAAAATCTCAAATATGCATTCATATGTGAAAAATCCAGCGTGAAACATATTCAAATTCGTCAAACTAGCCATTCAATTCATTTTGCCATTGTATGTCATTTAATGTTGACGCCATCTACCACACACGAGTTTGCTTTATTCATTACTTAGCGTACTTGCTTCTCTTTCTACGAGTTGCTTCTCCAGTGTGTTTCTGCTAGGTGGAAGTCGAACTATGACCTCTTTTCGACTACATTGCATAGCGGAACCAATTCGGGCAATGCATTTAAATACGTATACTATTGTGTATGATAACAAATTTCAAGAGGAAATCACTATTTATCCAAAAATAGTAAAAATATTGTACTAAATGATTACCCCTAAACTGATTGATTGAAAACGTGTTCCAGGTGTTAGATCCATAGTTTAAAGATTAGGAATTTCGACAAAACAGCCTCAAAGCTGCCTAAAATCTTTGTTCATGATCTTTTTCAAGTCTTCTTCAATTTGAAACGTGCAAAAAATGCAAAGAGGTGGTTCCATGCGCAATTTCTGATACAAAACAGAAAGTTTGTAGAAGTATTTTGTGATATTCCAATGATAAATTATGATAAATTAAGGAGTGTAACAACTTGGAAGACCAATAGATTTGAAACGAAAACCTCTGATAAAAATGTGGGTTTGTGACAAATAATTAATCCTTGTTAACTTCGAAAATGTCTAAAACTAATTGTTTTTGTCAATGCTTCAAAATTTGACGAAAATATGTGACAGCACTATCATTGAATTAATTTCTAGCACAAGAAAACACCTCCTTATTAGGGTGGTGCTTCTGCAATGCAAACGATGCAACAGTTTCCCATGCTTTTAGCATTTCAGAACGGAACATGACAGTGTCATGTTCACACTATGACGGTGTCATGATGACACCGAAGATGGCGGACCACCGAAACTCGTCTGTGGACTAAACAAAGAAAGTGACGGGGAACGATGGCAAAAAACAGCTTTCAGCAGTTTTCTTATTGCGTTAGGAGATTGTTCCTCTGCTAATTTCGCCTCTTCTATTAAAGGGCTCTCGCAAATCTCCCAATTTCTTCCTGTAAAACACCATAAAACTGCATAAGCTCTTCGATGGTTAACTCTTCATTGGGCTCTTTTATAAGCTCTTCAATATAATTGTTGTCCACCTCGGGTCCATTAAGATTGGCCAATGACGAAATCTCCTTACCTGTAGATTCTACAAGTTTTTTCTGTTTCAAAATTACATTCAACAACACTCTCTGGCCAAAGTTCTTGACAAGCAGAAGTGAGATGCCTCTTGATAACCCCTTTCCAAGCTTCGTCAATCATCGTGAGGCGAGCAACGATGTAAAAATGATCTCGTCAAAACTCTCTAAGAGTCAGACTTGTCACTTTTGTAGCTTAAAACAACGCTCGAAGATTGTTTGAGTATAGTAGTTTAGTATAGAGTTTTTTAAAGTTAGAAATAATCCACTGCTCTGTCACGTAGTGGTCTTGGGAGGTAGAAACTGAATATTGATGCAATCAATTTCTTCGTGAATATCATTTTGTAGTTGTGGAGCATAGTTTGGAGCACTTTCTCATAAGCAAGGCATGAGGAGGAAAAATATTTGCATCTCTAGCAAAGATTTTTTCACGGATGCAGCAAATACTTCATTGATCCAATCAGTGCAAATGACATTTGCAAATGTCATTGTCAAAACTGCAGCGGTTTAGTTGTCAAATCGTTGCTTGTATTGGCACAAAAAACCAGCGAAAGACGGTCTTTTATTGGCTTGTGGACTGCCAATGCATTATCTTCTGTTGTTCTATAGGTTTTTTACCATAAATAACCCATCTCGTCGCAGTTGCAAACTTAACCTTCAAGATCTATGGCTTTCTTGAAGTCACTGATGAAATTTTCTGCTACTCTTATGTCAGAACTTGCTACTTCTCCACCGCTTTCAACGCTGTGGATGCTATTTCTTTTCTTAAACCTCTCGGACCATCTATGATTTCACTTCAATTACAGTTATTTTTCGGCAGAAAATGAACCTGACGTTTTCTTAACGACGTGAGAAAAAATAAGTTTCGCCTGCTCACGAATAATGTTTTCGTTAATAGTGTCGCCTTGTAATCGCTTCTCGTTTATCCATATTAGAAGCAACCTCACAACATCATCAAGACGACATACCCATTTCGTAGACATTCTTGACACTCTCTTTGAAGCATCCATCTCTTTAATTTTGTTTTGTTGAATGTTATCCCCGTTAAGTTGATTGTCCTCGCTCGAGAAGATTAGCCAAGCTTAAACCTTGTTCACGTTTTTCAATAATTTACCGTTTCATTTCAACTGTTATATTTCTTCTCTCTTATGATTGTCTGCTTGTAGTTTTTTTTGACATTTTAGCACAGTTTTATGACATTTCAGCACAGGTTACAACACTTTGCACATTGCAAATTCCGAATACTGTCAGAATACAAAATTTTTGAAAACATACGAAAACAATGTGCTAGCAAACCGAGTGCTTAAAGACAGACTTATGCAGTTAGTCATTGCGGCTCCCGCATAAATGTCGGCAAAGAGAGGCTTCCTCTTTCTACGTAACTGGTTATGTGCAATGTCGCTTGTTAAGGGAGCAACGTCACATTTTTTTCTTTCGAATTCGCTCCGTTCGTGATGCGAATTACTCGTTACGAAAGTGCTCGTTATGAGAGGTTGTGCTGTAGTTACAAGCAGAGGATCTGATGTACCACAGAACTTGATCCAACTGAACTGCGCTCTCTATCGATGATATGATATTTATTTAAACAAGGATTCATTAAATTACGAAATTAATTTATTATTATTCGGTTGAATCAGTAGCAAAAATGAATTCATTTCATGAATACAATCAGGACTTCAAAAAGTGCTTGGTGAGGAATGATGCTTGCAGCCAAAGCCACCTTTACGGAAGTATGTAATCGACCTTCTAGAGATTCGAAGGACCCAGCCCAAAGTTCCAAGAATAGATTCTTGAAAATTTACCAAGCATTAAACGATTTTTGTGGTTTGGCATATAATTTTTATGGGTAAAGGTGCAAATATGGGACTAGAAATTTCACTTTTTATGCGCGAAAGACAGATTAAAGTTTTCCCTTAAAAGGATCTTCGGCGCGAAAGAACGTGTTGGTGAGTTGAATTCAAAACTATGACATGATTAGTAGGTTGCGTTGTTCCTCACATTAGCATTTGAATGATGTCATTGGAAATATGTGTGACAAAGGTTAGCAAATAATTAATGCTTGGTGTCATCCATAGCGCAATGTTCTGTAGTAATAAGTGATAATAATGATGTATTATCCTGCCCTAATGTTATATTATAATTAAAGCCATCATTCTCAGCAGCATTATCAACGGACCAGGCCACGTAGTGGTGGCTCTAACGCCACAATATTGAACAATAACTCTCCAGATTAAATTAGCACTCAATCTGTTTTCATAAATTATTCAGGAGCAATTTATAATATGACGCTATGAACCAATAATGCTCCCTCAATTTCCTTTAAAGATGCCTTAAATGATTCTTCCCTACTCGTATGACCTCGAAAATGATGTGTGCCCGTAAATCGCACAGATACGATGAACTGCTCCCGTATAGTCAATATGTATTTGGATGTATTTACAGGGCAGGAAGTTAGGATGTGTCTAAGTACCGATAAATATGTATGTAAGTGAACAAACCTCCCAAAATCCATTTCCGTTCGGGGTTGTTACGTCGCTATAGGCAAGCACAGCTGTTGTGCGACTGGCACGGAAATCGAATTTAATGTTGAGTTCTTCGGCTTGATTTATGGGCCACCAAATATGCGATGTTGCAAAAGGATATGTCATTGGTATGACTTCGACGTTGGCCTCGTAAAATTCTGCTTCCAAGACTCCTGTAAGAGCGAAAGAAAAGTAGGACATTGATATCATGATATTTTTACTTCGAATACAAATTATTATTTTTTCGGTAGAAATTGGACTTGAGTGTTTATAGGTGGGAAATTTGGTATTCTGCTGCATATGGTGACATCGTTTCGTTTATCGTCCGTTGAGATTCAAGCAAGACAAACGATTTCAATAACAATATTAATGCGACAGCAAAGTGGTTCCACGCACTTGTAGAACTTTTCGGAAGCACGACCCAATTGAGTCTTCGATTTTACTTTGGCAGCGTCAGTTCATTTAGTTTTCACGCCATCCTGATGCACACCGTACCAAATTACCAACACTCACATCATCCAATCCTACAAAATCATGATTAAAAGCAGAAGTTACCATGATAGTGAACTTTCGGATTTCCTTTTTTCAACTCGTACAGAATCGATACATCATTGTAGTACACATACTTGAGGCACCCGGCGAAATTGTTATTCGAGGAGAGTCCTTTCTTCTTATTCAATTCAGGTCCACCACCAAAATAAATTTCCGGATCGAAAAGTAAATTTGAACTGGTCGGAATTTCTACTGTTTTCACGATGTCATCGAGCACCACTTTAACGATTTTGTGGTCATGAAAGATGGTCAAATTATGCCAGTAATGACGAGTCAATTCATCCCCTACCACCACCACAATTACATTATCGCCGAAATCCATTTCAACATTCACCGAATGATTTTTAATCGAAGCGGCGATGTATTGGTGTTTTAATGATTCGCCGCTGGCATAAAAGAGTGCCGAGTCATCGTAGTGTGTCTTGAACATCATACTGATTCGCGTCATGGCCGAATGGACGCGGTCCTTCCAATCATAGATCCTGTAGGATACATAGCTGGAGCCGCGCAATGTCAGGATCGTTGCAGCTGTGAACGACATTGAAGAAAGAAAGAATGATTACCTAGTGAAAATGATTTGTAATTACAAAGTATTTATTTTTTTGTGAAATCATAGCACTGTCATTATAGCACAGGATAATTATTATGATTCGTGCTTTCAAGATAGAACCATCAATTTATAAAATAAAGAAATGCTTTGTATGATCTGCGGAATGAATATCCCTATCCATATTTATCAATAATTATTTTCGTCTTTCATTTATTAACTCGTTCAAGGGTTTCACCTCTGATGTTTTAAATTTCAGGATTAAATGAAAAAAATTCAACACATTTAAAATTGCAGCGATGATATTATATTGAAATCCAATCCACTTTACAACGTAGGTGTATACAGCACTAACACTCTCGGTCGAATTCTCTTAGACAGAGATAGAAAAGCACATGTGGCTTCATATTAACATTATCATGTATGTATGTATGTATGTATGTATGTATGTATGTATGTATGTATGTATGTATGTATGTATGTATGTATGTATGTATGTATGTATGTATGTATGTATGTATGTATGTATGTATGTATGTATGTATGTATGTATGTATGTATGTATGTATGTATGTATGTATGTATGTATGTATGTATGTATGTATGTATGTATGTATGTATGTATGTATGTATGTATGTATGTATGTATGTATGTATGTATGTATGTATGTATGTATGTATGTATGTATGCATGTATGTATGTATGTATGCATGTATGTATGTATGTATGTATGTATGCATGTATGTATGTATGTATGTATGTATGTATGTATGTATGTATGTATGTATGTATGTATGTATGTATGTATGTATGTATGTATGTATGTATGTATGTATGTATGTATGTATGTATGTATGTATGTATGTATGTATGTATGTATGTATGTATGTATGTATGTATGTATGTATGTATGTATGTATGTATGTATGTATGTATGTATGTATGTATGTATGTATGTATGTATGTATGTATGTATGTATGTATGTATGTATGTATGTATGTATGTATGTATGTATGTATGTATGTATGTATGTATGTATGTATGTATGTATGTATGTATGTATGTATGTATGTATGTATGTATGTATGTATGTATGTATGTATGTATGTATGTATGTATGTATGTATGTATGTATGTATGTATGTATGTATGTATGTATGTATGTATGTATGTATGTATGTATGTATGTATGTATGTATGTATGTATGTATGTATGTATGTATGTATGTATGTATGTATGTATGTATGTATGTATGTATGTATGTATGTATGTATGTATGTATGTATGTATGTATGTATGTATGTGTGTGTGTGTGTGTGTGTGTGTGTTTGTGTGTGTGTGTTTGTGTGTGTGTGCATGTGTGTTTGTTTTCTATCATTTTTTGTATGGTTAGTGCTCTTTTACTCAAAAATAGGAGGAAATTTCCCAATGCTCAATAATATTTATCACAAACATTTTATATTCCAAATATCATACGTAACGGTATTCGACCAAAATAAGCGAACCTATATTTCGCTTATTTTGGTCGAGTCGCTGTAAGTCAGCGTCACCAAATGGTCTTAATTGTTTTGAGGCGGAATTAGTGACAAAAAAGTTCCTGGTGTGATAGGTATTTGGATGTGCAGGTAAGCATGGGATCGGGAATATTTATTTTAAACCTTGGCTGATATTGGGAAAGGACACGCATTTTACATGTGTATCTTCTTTCGTAAGCAATCAGTCCCTCATATGTGCTTGTTATTTATTTTGAGTTCTTCATTAACTTCACAACATTACATATTCCAAGCTAAATAACAATTATAATAAAGATTCAGACATTCAATGCTATTGGGACCAAAACAAGCAATATCCCTCTCATTTTTTCAACACCAATTCAACAATCACGACAATATTTAACATAGCGACCTATTGAACATCCTGACAGAGTGGAATCATTCTACAACAACAGCGAAATAAGAAAAAGCAGTGAAATCTACCGGATGCAACCAATAGCAGTTCTTCTTCTATTTTTAATAAGTAAGGGCCTAATTCAATTTGCTTCTGTTCAGGCAACTCTTTTTTGTATTCACATCCTGAGTTTCTCCAACCCATTGCAAAAAGTAATGAAGTGGTACAGGAAATTGTTGTATATTCTTTATTTTATATCTTAGGAAAAAAGAGGCCAGAAAGTATCGGAAGAAGCTGATTGAGGCACGCTCACAGGGCAAGGAGGAAGAAATTGACAGCTAAAAAAACACCGGCAGGGCAAGGAGGAAGAAATTGACAGCTAAAAAAACACCGGCATCATTTGGTGAAAAAAGAAGACACAGATCTTAAATTTCCAAGATACTGTGCCCAATATTATAAACAGAATTCCCATAGGATAGGTTCAAATAATTTAAGACAAAGAGTGAGCACCTTCTGCAATAAATGTTAAAAACAAACCAAACTTCTGTTTATCCGTTTTAATGAACTAAATTAACTTTTTTAAAATATTGTATTCTTTTTTTAAGCTTTGATTGAACAAAGACCGATGTCGTCTATTTAGTCGTGTAGTGTGAGCCCTGGTCTCTGCGGACCGGCCGATCCTGAACGGAAAGTCAACCACTGGTCCCTAGGGACTGGCGTGACGTTTAAGTTGTTAAAGTTCCTGCATGGAACCCCTTGTCCTACCTTTGCAAAAAAACTAGGCACGAAAGGAAATAGCACATGGAGGGTACATGCGGTATCCTCTACAATGATGTTAATCTACGACCGGGCAAAATTCCAGAATGTCATCGGGAAGAAATAGGGTTTACTAAGCAACCCTAACCACTGTAAAACTACTAGTGCAATGAGTTGTATCCTTCAAAAAAGCTTATATCTAAGCATAAATGTCGAGAAGCGCTTGTTGAGTTCATGAAGGACATGAAAGCCGATCAGTTGTTGCTCAGTGAACAGCATCATCAGAAGAGCTAAGGTAAACCTGACCTATGTCATCTAGACGCGGAAAAGCATTTAATATAGAGTGCAATGTCATAGCGGATGGAGTTGTTTCTTTTGGGCTTAATATTTAGGAACAATCATTCTTTAGTATTTTCTTACCTTATTTTAGTATTTGTTTACCCAAGGCAAAGAGCCAATTAAACAGACAACAAAACCTAAAATTGGTCTTTACAAATCAATGAATGTTCTGTAAGGTGTTGTCTCTAGCTTAGAAAGTCATCATGACATTGACATAACAATCAAAAGAAGTAACGGTATCTTCTAGAATGACCTGTGAACGAGAGCACTTGGTGATAAGGCTACTAGCTCGGTTCATAAACGAGATCTATGAGGCTCTTTTCCTTATCCATCCAAACTTTTTGGAAAATGTGCACACTGAAATAAGAGCTGTTTGTCTATTTTTCACATACGCTACCTGTCACATACTCGAAATATAGGCTGACATATCTGTTGAGAAAGATAAGGAAATGACCCGGGTCAACCAGTGTCCTAGAAGAAGAGTATAACTATTAACCATAACTATAAAGTGTAACTATTTCCACTCTTTGGAATTCAAGCTTGATCTGACTTAAAACGACTGCCTGCGTTAAGGAATCTCCACTCGAAAATTGGAGGATAGTAAGGCTCGTACATGTCAACCAAGCAAAGTGAAACTCAGTGTCACTCCTGATAGACCTGGTTGTGAGAGCTGGCGAAACTTCTAAGGTACAGACGCAACTAATGTTGCTGAGAAATTTTCACAACAGAATGAATTTAGAGCTGGTATTTCTACCATTGATGCTATTGTAGAAGTGTGGAATCTGGTTAACGAGTAGCGCAATACTGACGGGTAATTGATTGTGCTATTATTTTTTGAAACGTGTTAAATTTCGATGGATATTTCCAGGACACTCACTCGTCCTGGAAATATCGAAGAATAAAATAATAAATTCCACAATATTTGACAAAGATTCCTAGACTGTCCTCGGTCAATCGAAGCCTTCTGTTTGACACGAGGAAAGATCTTGAACAAGTGGAGTTTGATTGGCTACACAGATGATGTTGCGTTGGTAGTTCTTAGACGTATAATTGATCAAGAACAAGATGGGCAACGTGTGCTATTTTACTGAGTGAAGCCATTGGTGGTGCTTAATGGAGTTAAGCTAGCAATTTAGAAAGTTGAAGTAGTAATCTGACAAAGGAACGGGTTTCCAGGATTAGAACGTTCAGCATTGGGAAGCGAAGAAGCGACAAAAAAACTAAGTGACCAGAGTTGCTAAAAGAGCCAAATCTGAATTTTCTGGAAGAAATTAGGACAACGGCCAATGGCCGACAAATCAACAGTATTTATCTTAGACTTAAGTTGACTTATGGTAATCAAAGAACCCGCTGCAACATGGATTCGCTTTTAAAATGGCCAAACTGTCCACAAGGATCCGCATTAAAAACGGCTCGCAGAGGGGCGTTAATTTCAGGTGTACTCCGAATCGTCTCTCTGTCAGCGGTTTTAGGCAATCACGGGTGTCTAAACCATAATTCTTCTTACTAGAGAGTGTAAAAAAACTGACTCAACCAAAAATTAAGGTAATACTAAAGTGATATCTCATAAAGAGAAGCAGCCTACACTTAGGAAGAATCAAGGATAAATTAAAAATATGTTTCATGGATGATATAGCTTATCAAATATCAGACGCCACGGTTGAATAAAAAATCTGAGAAGACTGTTTTCTACCTCAGTTTTTCGACATATGTGGCACTTTTCTGACCTTATTTCTTGGGAAGAATATGTCACGGCCACCTTTTGAGTTTAATATGCATTGATTTGCTCAGCAGAGCAGAATTAAGCCTGTCTGATGTTTTCCTCATGCAGGAGATTCGAAAGGCAAAGTGGTTAGTTCCTTGTAAGAATGTGTGGGAATTTTTTGGGCCGGTGGAGAGATGTTCATATCGTTTGACAAATCAAACCTGGTGGTATCCTACCGTCAGAAAACACTTTTAATTTACTCTGATTTGTCTATCTCCTGGCTGAACAGTGAGCGAGGGGTCTTTAATGAAGCAATTCTTCTCGTTTCGATCGTTCATGTTCAAGAGACATCCTAACTTTGTGGCTCCTTAGGGCATATAAAAAACCAGGTCCAGTCTGAAGAAATCTGAAACCACTCCAGGTTGAATTTTCAAGTATTGTATTAGATTAAAATGGGTTCTGTGTGTATTTGAAAGATAAAGCCCTAGAATTCGTGCTGATCCTTTATTAAAGTTACATACTGAAGCATATAAAATACGTCCTGACGGTTATTAAGTTGCAATAGGTAGGTCTGCATGTGGTACCGACAACAAGTGAATGAGTTTTAGGTTTCATGGTCTAAACATTAAAAGTGCAGCCTTAATTAAGGATTCATCAAAGTAGCAGGGTTACACAACAACACAGTAGCAGCCTTGGCGGCAGGCTTACTAAAGGAACATTGTTATTGTGATAGTGTTTGCCAAATTTGATCGTTTCAAATTTGCCATCGAAGTTATCACGCTGGGTAATGTTCGTACTGGATTCGGCTGTGATAATTACTGGCAACTGAACAATAGCAAAAACACGTTGTATCCTCGCTGTAATACATTCAATGCACTTTTCCTTTTGTTATGCACTAAGTACAATTCAGCAAGCTCAATAGTATTAATTTATATTTGCAGGGTGCTCCTAACTTTGTGTGTCAACGACATGCCTGTGCTCACATGATGATAACGTATTCAACATTTGTGATAGTGAAATCTTAATTAAAATATCTAATGGTAAACATGCATGAGGTTCAGTGTGTAAACGTAAGTATAAACTCGCAGTTTGCAAGGATGCGTGTCCTGAAAATTGTTGTTGAGTGATAGGAAGTGATGTACCTATACCACAGACCCCATGCAATTGTCTCTTAATTGTTTGGATTTTCATTGTGCGGGAAACTGGAATCGACCAATAGCACAAATTTCTATGTATGCAGACTCCTATGTGAATGCGGAACCAACGTAGCTTGTCCTTGTATTGTTTCCATATCAGATTTGCACTTGCTCGTTAGTATTGGACCATCTTTGAATGTGGAATTGTTGGATTCAACTTTGGTTCAGAGGCGCTGAAGGAAGAATAGGGAACAGGATCATGAGGTTATGCGATTTTAACATATGGAAAATTGCCAACGCGTGAAAATGAGGAGTAAAGTATCGTCGGTTCCGGACGAATATGGGGAATCCTGGTCTGATCTCATTGTTGAGATAAATAAATATTCAGTATTACCAACACTCTATCGAATATTCCGCTTAATATAAATTTCTAAATGCCTTCAAAAATGTGCTCTTCATATTCATCCCCTAAATGCATGTTAATCGCTGCCGTGCAGGGTGCTCTTCCCCAAATTCGATTACATGACCTGAAACGTAATAAATAACATGCATAAAACGCTCCTGAAATACTCACTGTAGATATCGCATTGTTCTCCTTCGTAATGGGTTCCAAAACAATCGCACGAGATATCATGGTAATGATTAATACAACGTGATCCAATAAAGCACAGGTTCCTCCGGCTATGGCACTTATTGAAGCAACCCTCCTTCACATTTTCGTGTTTGGTAGCAATTAGTGGCGTTATTGGTAGTAGATCGGATGCAGCCTTTCCCGAGCTCAGAACAATGTTACGAATACAACCAACGAATGATTCGATAATATACTTCACTCCATGTAGTTTCTCCTCGGAGGATAATCCTATAATGAAAATTGAAAGGGGAGTGGCAAGTGAAGGATGTGTTAAGATGAGATTTGAGAAATTGAAAAAGATTTGCCGATGGAATGTTATGTTTAACACTAGAATAGAAAATATTGTTCTTTTATTGAATAGACGTCGTGATAAATGAAATATCCTGGAAAAGATTTTGCTCGGATTATCTTCATATTTTCTTAGCGAATTCAATCAAATTACGGATTTTTCACTTCTCACAAATAATTGACATACTATTGTACTATATGTGGTAGAACTGTCAGAGTCTTAAGCTCCGCATTTCAAAGATTGGCAACGACTTTGCATACAGAACACGTTTTTATTCGGAAAGGATTTGTTAAGTGTCATAGCACCGCGTGAATATCAGAAATATTGCTTCAATATTTAATCACCAATGAATAAACGGAAAAAAGGTGCATTATCAAATTAAATCAAAGAAATATCTTCTGGGTTAGATTTATCTCAGTGGAAAACAGAATGTTATATGAAACTTCCGGGATATTTTGATAATGAAAAAAATCGATCCTCCACGAAAGTATTCAAATTAATAGAAAAAAAGAATGTAGGCGATATGAGCGTCCATGAATTATGGACTATATCCAATAAAAATCTAGTTTGTCAATATCAGTATTGAAGATATCATTCGAATATGATTATCGCAGTCTGCTTGCAAAATTCGACTCTAAATTTTAGTCTCCTATAAGAGAGCGATCCACTGTATTTAGACCACACAAACACAGCGTTTACCTAACTAGACGACAGACATTCAAACAGCTACAATGGTAACACCGATCAACAGTCAAACTCAAATTTTGACAGTTGGGCTTAGAACTGTTTGAAAAGTGATCATGGAAAGGTTGACGGTTCAGCATTGCTCGGAAAATTTAATAAATTAAGAAAATTTAGAGAAGAATAAAACGTTCAAAGGAGAAGGCCGAACATTTTTCAATATGAGTTACTTCAATGTTTATTGTCAACTGGCTGGCCGTCGTTTTCTGATTAGAATTTCAACACTTTTGTCTACGAAAATTTACTACGAATTATGTGATATCTTTGACGAAACTTTTAACGCGTGGTTGAAAATTTCCGACACGAATTGCATGAGAAATTAGTGAGAAGCCAGATACTAGAAGTGAACAAGGAAGACGAGGCAATGCTATTTTCAGAACTTATAACCGTTGATTATTCTTTAAAATATATAAAGCGTATCTTGAATATACTACTTTGTTGCAACTTAAAGTTCTTTCGTTAAGTATTGTTAACATTATATCGTAAGGCTAGTTTGATAACTTCTTAGGGAAACAAAAAACTGCTGTTTCTACCATCAAAGTTGCAATGTGGAACATATTATTATACTTATGTTACCTTTTTCTTATATATGACCCATTTGTTACTACAAGGGGACAGTTACAAAGTTCTTAAATCAAACTATTTTGCTAGCATTATAACCAATGATCCTGTGATTATTTGAGTAAAATTCAAGAAAAAATAACACTGAATTGTGGTACGAGTAGCGGCATACCGTTCTCAATCAAGTGTCAAGCTATTGTCTCCAGGATATTTGTGAGAAAAGTACCGAATGTTCCTGACAACTATATATTTCTTCTCAAAACAAGTCTTCAGTTTCTAGGTCCTTTCGGTAAGTTTTCATTCAGGTAGGGTGCGATTTCGATTTCTTATTTACTTGCGCTCGAGTTTTTATCTTAACAAATACATATTTCCTAAATATTGCTTTTGAGGGTCCACATTATCACTCAATCAAGGGTCCTATCTATTATCAAAGAACATTATGAAACATCGTTTCAAATCCAAGTTTTCTTACGAAAGAAAAGTTGACAGGAAGGGTCACAGAAGTTGAACGAAAGACCTTGACAGTAAATTAAAAGGAAAATCGACTGTGAGACCAGTTTGAAGTCCCAATGAAAGTAAACTAAAACAGCCCATAAGCCAATTAGCAAACCACACTTTGAGTAGATTGAAAAAATTCTGCTGCCCTTCTCAAAAAACATAAAAAATGAAGTACATAAGAAAAAGGCGTATTGAAAATGTTCCATTCACATTTCATAGCGTGCCGCTCGACGGTGGCTTTCAAAATTGCCTTTAAGAACATGAGACTACATTACCTGCTTATTCAGGACAGGATTCGGTCCCTTCTCGTTGAAAGAAATTCGACTCATCACTATCTGCTAATAACTAATCTTCAAAATGTGAAAGCCACCGGGATCAACGTGAAACCAGATTTCTTTGAGTTCACTGTCATTTTTTTGCGTTTATGCTCTCTTCCTTGCAGAAGTCATTTGAAATCTCAGCCTTCACCTCAGTTTAACGAAAAGACGCCTGTTTAAAAACATGATGGGGTCCATACTTCTTTCCGATTCTGAGGACTGGGCCAAATCCCTCAACAAAAAAACATCCCGCTGCTACAGAAGAGGAGAGGCTAACGAATCTCATTAGTAGATTATATCGTCCTAGAACCAGCTGTAATAGATGTTACTACAACCACTAGGTATTCCCTCTATTATAACGCTGTCGCCGTTTCAGCAGAAGTGAAGAGGGAGATCTATCTTCGGAGCGATAAACAGGAGAGGAAGGCTATTCCATGCAAGTAAAGGCAACGGACTAGGACTCTGTGGCAGAAAAACTGGGACCGTGAGGCGTGGGGTAGGTAGACGGCACGAATCGTTACCAATGTGGAGTCGTAGTCTGGTCAAGAATACAATAGGACCGATGACTAACTGACACAGCTGGGGAAGGCTTAACGGGACGCGTAGGTGACGCCTGAAACACCTTTTGCAAGTGCAGAATGTGGGCAAGCGCGCTTTCTCATTTTCGCGAGAGAATCGTGGAGCTCTCTCCGAAAAGTCTTGTGGCTTTTCGTAGTAGTCTGGTGGCATAACTGGAAACAGTTATGAGTTATAGACACAGATCTCTGAAGATCACAAAACTGAGGTGAAGCAGATAAACAAGGAAACTTCGTCTCAATCCTAGAAAGGGAAAACAATCTCTATGAACTAGCAAATTTTGTCGATTATAGTTTTAAAAAAGGAGCTCAAAGGATAAGTATATTTTGAAATGAACAGTTGGAGAGTTCCTGGCAAATGGTTCTTAGCATGTCTTCAAATATTTTCGGGTGAGAAATCTCATCATGATACTAGCTTTTGACGGTTCGAGAGGCAGAGTTCCATTAACAGAAGAAAAATATCTGGTGGCATCTGATAAGCTTGCAGAAATTCACTGTTGTCATCTTATATTTTCCTCGATTATAATGCTTATTGCTGGAGTAATAGATTTCACCGAAAAGATTAAGCTGTCTTTCCAATCAGACGAAATGTACATTATTTGTGGTTTATGGTCTGGTTGTGGCTGCACTCTGGCAAAAATCAATCTGTGTTTTCAACAAAGTAGTCCAGAACTTAACTGTAGATGAAAGCAGTCCAGAACTTAACTGTAGATGACTTCAATTGTGGCACCATAATGACAGACTGATATTGACTCCCGTTGTCTCGACGATATTTGGTGTCACACGTTTGCCAAACCTCAATAAGCCATCACAAATTCAAATGTGTGGTTACAATATTTGTCTTAGCTTGTGTCAGTTTGCAAGTGCTTGTGGGCAATCCGATCGAGTGACGGTTTTTTGGCTAGCACCAAAAAGAATTTGCCACAAGCGCTTGAGACGCATTCACACATTTGCTTGCACTCAGTCTCAGTTCTGCTTTGGTGGTGAATAGGTGCTTACTAAAAATGACTGAATGGTCAAATAATGATGTATAAAACTTCCTGAAATATAACCAGGGAGAATCGTGTAGTTGAGACCCGGGAAATAGTGTCCTCAAAAATAAGAAAAAAAAAGGCTGATGAATGGAGTCAAAATAAACTACACGACCGTCATGTTTGACTTTTTAGAACACACTAACGTACTTGCAAACGTGTGGATGACTACGTTTGATTTCAAAATTCAAGTCAAACGTTTGGAGAGGTTTGGAGTTTGCGGTAAATGTCAAGCGTGTAGATCTGGCAATACCATGAACCCAATTCGTTGAGGCTTTGGAATGGTGAGTTTGACATCGATGTGATGAGATATTCAATCTCTAGACATTATGTTTAAGCCTACCTCGAGCCTCAATGGATAATATTCTGAATGGAAAATACAGCTGTAATAAAAGTGTTGAAGGCCTGTATTGTTGACAAAATATCACTCTAAATGTTTCAAAGCGTTTTGATAAATCGTAATTTTAAAATGAATCATGTTAGTTATGGTGAAAACAGAAAAAAATCTTGGAATAATAGTCTCGAAAACTGACTTTGAAAAATGGTATTTTTGCATGGTAAACATTGGAATAATCAAATTCTTCATTTTTTTATGTAACATGATGTTATAATTTTGTTTCACTAAAGGGTTATGTGGATTCAATGCCAGGAGCTCCTGAATATGGTTTTTTCATAATTTACATAGGGGCTTAAAATTATGTTTTTCATTGACTTTAAGACTAAGCATTTGTGATTAATTTTAAAATCGTCATTCTATTTAGTTTTTCAAAGTACCCTTCTTTCACTCCCTCTACTTTTACCTGCAGTGTTCATTAACATGTGGAGGTAACTGAGCCCCAACAGTTCTAGCAAACCTCAGTAAGAGTTAAAATTGGATATATGTCAAACAAATGTCAGTGACAGTAATCTTAGTAGTCAACAGTTTTCTTACTTCTTCTGGTATATGTCACTAACGCTAATTTGAGGATCGAATTTCAACAGAGGCTTACCTTCATGTACGTTCAAGTATTTTATGAAGTGACTTTAATCAAATAAATGACTCTACTTTTAAGGTAGGGAAAAAACCCGGCAAGGCTTAAACCGACAGAATGGTAATGATAGCTTCCATTGCATAACAAAGGCTGGAATGCAACTTTCAGTTCTCTAGTCCAGCTTTCCCAGGCTCAGCTGGTAGTGAAAGTTAAAATTTTTTCACCTACAAGAAAAATATGCCTAAATTTTCTTCGTTTTTTTTGTAGTTTGTTTCGAAAATTGACGAACAGGCAGATTAGAAATGAATGAAACCAAACATAGTCCTTAAGTAATTGAGAATCAGAATTCATACCATCTTTTTTTCGATAAACAAAGATTGGACTTCATTTTCGTATTCACTGTATGAGATTTCTCTTTGATAGTCAAATATGTCAAAACAAATCCTTTCTTCTATAACGTATTTGCCAATCGGTCTACGATTCGCTTTATGGTGTTAAAGGATTTTCTACTTTTTTTCCAGAGGAAACTCGGCTAACTTTCCTCGTGCCTACTGCAGACATTGTTGTATAAACTTACTGAAGCACATAACATCCTGTTTGGTACATTTTGTGATTATCTTGTTTTACATTAACTTACCACCGACTAGAACGACTGATGGAAGATTTGCTGAGACACCGTAATTTGTATCGTGATTAAGTCCTTTCAGATAAACTTCCTCCTGATTGTTGTCGACTCTTGCAATTAGTCTGGCTCCGTGTACATCAATGCGTACCTGTGTGTATGACATTGGAGAAAAGTTAATCGATTTCCATACAATTGGGATACTCGTTCCATCTAACCAGGAACAATCCTTACAATCTAACGAATCATTTATTGCAATGTACAAGTAAATGTGAAAATGTCGATACATTCTGTTTTGAAACGAAAGGAATCTGAAAGGAAACTTGACCTTATTTCAGGTAAAGATTTTCTGGAAACAGACTTTTGCATAGGTCAATTTGTTGTTAGAATAGATGTTGTTGTTGTTAGAATAGATTTGCAACTGTATGTTTCTGTGTTACAAACCAACCGCATTATGTTGACATGATCCTTTAAAGCTACTATGGCAACCGCTTTGGTTGTTATGGTTTAATTTGATAGGCAATTTTGAACCGCTTTTTCAATCCGATCCCAGGTGTCATCAATTAATTTGAAATGAAATCGGTGGGCTTAAATGGTTACAAAATCTAAAATAAAACTTAAATCGCCACTTTAGTGAGCTTTAATGGTTTATTTCATTATGATGCATTTGAATTTTTCTGAAACGCCACCCCCAATCAAAAATGAAAAAATAGAAGGTAAAATAAAGTTTACACTGCAGTTAAAGACAGGTACTATAAAAAAGATCAAGGATTCTAACATCTTAACCTATTCCGTACATATTAGCCTATATATTGGCTTCATATTAAGGTAATCAAATGAGCGATATGAAGAGTGTTAAAGTATGAATATATGAAGCGATTTCTGGTCACATTTCCATTCAACCGAATAGCAAAAAATAAGCAGCCTCAACGGATTCGGATTGAAAAAATTATTAAAACCATCATTATTAGGTTTGGTTGAAAATCCTGCGGTTGATGAGTTCCAATCTTCCAATCACAACAGTCGGGCAAGTATGATAAATGGATTTTTCCTTAAAAATGTATTAATTTCAGGTCCTTTATTCAAAGTATTCTCCATTACTTGCCACACGGTCTCCAATCATTCAAGTTCTTTGTAAATTCCACGTACGTGAAAACCTCCCTATTTCCCTGTCAAATAATTATCAAGCCACAATAGTACGATCTGAAGCACTGTTTTGCAGTTGCGCGACTAATCCATGTAAAAAATGCTTTGTATTCGAGGGTGTAGAGCTGATCTTTTCTGCATTGCGCTCTTAACATATCTCAAACCGGTTTTGTCGTTTATGACCAGACATAGTCGTGACTGGCAACGGATTTTGCGGTATTCTGACCTTTTCTAAGTAGCCGAGCGTTGAAATCGATATATTTTTATCGTTAATACCATAACATATGCCCAAAACAACGGGAGCACTTCGAAAAAATTTTCGGTCTGAAGGGTTGCGTGCTGAAAACCAGCATTTCATACTTGTATATCAGGTAGATGTCAAAGGTAAATTAATTTTTTGCACTCCACGCCCAGCAAATTCACTATTTTCTGAGTGTGGAACAGTTTTCAGGAACAGAACAAGAAACAAGTTTTCAACTTGTCCAGGAATAACCCTTTTACCGTGCTACATTGTCCCTCAGTAGTGCTGGCGTGAGGCATAAGTAACTGTTCTTCTGTTTAGTTTAACATGAGAACTAACTGAAGTTTGGTTAAAATCATGATCCTTGTGTCAATATCTTTAAGCAACCTTTTTGAATAATATTTAACACTGATGGCCAAATTCATGAAATGGTGGACATAAAGTCCAAGTTATTGAGCACAATAAGCGGAATCTACTTCATTAAATAATAACTGATTATGGCATAGCAGCAAGATTTTTAAGTCTGACCACAATGACATTTGCATCGACAAAGAAACATCAACCTGACTGATGGCTTTGACAGGAAAATCGGACTGCAGATAAGAGATGAACTGACTCTATTGCTCTTATAGCCTAGCTTCAAGGTATGTTTTTTTGAACCCCCATGCATGCAAAGGCAACGCTGTTTCATTAATTGAACAGAAGGGTATCTTATATAGTTTTCATTAGGCTCCTTTCACGGTTCTTTCCATCCACCGAAAATATAAAGTTAAATATTCACCAAGAAGCAAAGTAAGTGGGGCTACAAATTATAAATGTTCAAAAACTACATGATCCAGCTAAGAAAAATGGTATCGAACAAGTCCTTCAAATAATGCCTGGTCGAAGGGTAGAAAGCTTGACAGATTTTGGGAAACTATATATTAGAGCTTGTGAGACTCAGTAGTTAACCAACAGATGTAAAAAGGAGAAATATAGATGGCATATAGGACGTTCTTCGCAGTGTTGCATTAAGCATTGGCATACACAGGTAAACAAATCTTCAAATATATGAACCGATGATAAGAATTATGTTTTGATACGGTTCTATGACGTATACTCTGACGTAACTGCCACAAAAAAAGCTAGTAAGGTGCATATCTGTTGCATATTACGATGAAGAAGAAAAGGAGACGAGTAAGGTACAACCACTTGATTTTCGAAAAATTTGTTACAAGCAAGATGTCAAACTTCTCCACTGCCACAATGGTCGAAATAAATCTTGTTAAAAGGCAAATTTGAAGTTTGACCGCGCTATCCCTTGTCCATTCTCTTTGTTGCAGTGCGTCACCCGAGCAGGTTCTGTGTGACTGCTCTCAATTCATTGGAGACTAAGTAGACACAGGCATGGAGTCGCTTCAGATTCGCCGAAAATTTATCTCCGCAGCAGTACGACTATCATCCTGAGAGATTCATGCAAGGTTCCATAATAGAAGCAAGGAATGCGTTCCGGAGAGCAAAAGTTTATAACGAACCCAGAAGGCGAATTATGCTCGTGACATATTGACCGGAGAAACGCCTCCAATTCCGCAAGATGGACCGATATCATTCGAGCAATTGAACATATCTTCGTAGTACCGGACTATATAGTATTGATGATGAAGGATAAGCTGATTGTGAAGGATTCCAATGAGCAATAGACGCGTCATTAGAAGTCCCACTAGGCTCCACTCTAAGTCCTGACATGTTGAATGGTTTTTATGGTAAAGTTTCCTAGAGGGGTTTGCCGCAAGTGGCATCAATGAAAATAAATGTCGTATTTGTCTTTTCAATAAGAACAAAGTCGGACGGGAGCAATTAAAACTGGGTCCTGTGATTTTAAAAAAAGTTACGAGGGTGACAGGAATTCACTGCAACCTAACATCGGAAAAACCCAGAGCAAGATATAACAGATCCCCAGAATTCTTGCCATACCCAGAATTCTTCTTGGAAGATGGAGAGATTTTGATTGAGTTCAAGTCAAAGTCGCAGTCAAATATTTGGTTATAGAATGTAGCATGAGCTTCCTTAGACAAATAATGGCAGTCTCAGACAAGGCTACAATGAAAGTGTCGTTACTCAGCCGGCTTGTGGCGAACGAAGAAGGATTTATTCAGCAAAAGCTGCCTATTAGTGAACACCCACGCAGTTCATACTTTTATACAGGATTCGAAGTTGAACCTGATTTATTCGATAAACGCACCCGAACGTTTAATTTAGGTGCAGAGGTGCAGTATATCACACCGATTCAGAAACATAGTGGCAAAAGTGTATAAGAGGATCTATCTTCGGAGAAATCAACAGGAGAGGGAGGCTTATTAACGTAAAAAGAGTCAACAAACGGTGGCAGAATAGCAGATAGCAAACAGTTTGGAGCATGAGCTGCAGGGTATGAGGACGTTGTTTTACATAAGTGACGTGAAGCCGTTGCTTAGTCGAGGATACGATAAGACCGACAAGTACCTGAATGAGAGACCCCATCCCCCCCGGAGGCATGCGTGTTTCGATGTGTGTTCAGTGTGGACGATTCCTATCACAATTTTTGTGAATGCAAGCGGTAGAGGAATAAGCGTTCTCTCCAGCGTGAAATAAAAACTCACCTCTGGCCGGGAATTCGGGTGGCTGTCGTTATATTAAGTAGGGAAAGTTTTCGTGACAAAGAAAGCTACCTGGAAAGATGTATGGCTTAAAAATTCAGTTCTACTCATTCTGGGTGAAAAATGGAATCATCTGGCCAAAGGTGACACACTTTAAAAAAGACTTCTCAAACGGAGGCACGAGCTGGCTTGGAAAAAGAGGCGAATCCCGAAGTAATGTGTCATAGTTTCAGGCTGGGCTCTCAGAGTGGCAAGGGAAGTGTTTGGGGGATTGTTCTATAACCTTTCACAGCCTAAATCAGCCAATCACTGTGCTCCTGTATTAAATCAAAAATCAACTGTAAGTAACGGATGTTTATCATTTTGTTTTAATTTAAAAAAAGGCCATGTTTGGTAAGTGCTACGTATTCACACTATGCCGGGAGTTACATTTAATATTAATACATAATTGTGGCTTATTCATATAGAATGATCCTTGTTTGCGAAAGCAGAACAGAAGATTATTTGACATAATTTCAGCATAATTCCAGGATTTTTAATTAAAATTTTATTGATTGATTTTATTTACTTCGGTTTCGCAGCTTGTGCATATTAACTTTTTGTGATACACTTCTCTTCTACCCCTTATTGCACCCGCATCTATCATACTTCCCTTATCGTTATATAGCTCCAAACTTATTCGAATTCTCTGTAAATGTTGAAACTTACAAACTAGAACTCCATTCCATGGAAAAGGAATTCTGCCCAACTTTATCGTACGATTAAAACTTACCATCACACTGTGCCATTCATCACGATTCAATCCTTCGCCAACCGTTACACTTGTCGAGTGCTTGCCAAAGACATGAACAACTTTTAACTGACCCTTCTCTACGATTACATACAAAGCATACGGATCGAGGTCAATCCCGTCGGGATTTTTAACATTATGATATACGAGTAAACCATGCGGAAGCCGTGTCCGGAATTGAAATGAAATCTCTCTGCAAAGTCTGAAAAATATTCAAGATAAAAACTGGTCAGTGTTGGTCAGGAGAGGAAAAAAAAGGAGGATTTGTGGTGAACGAAAACTACCGAGGCAGCGGAATCAACAAGCTCATAAGCGATGTAATACCACCAAATTTTGAGAAATTACATCCTTGATAAAAGGTATCCACAAAGAATCGAATGAGCGCCGAAATGAAATGCGCGACAAAGGTTAGAATAGTGATCGGATACTATATACTGTGTGCATCCTTTTCGTTTAATCAACTCCACTTTGAAATCAAGTAAAATCCTTTGATTTGGTTGCCGATTGGGAATTGGTTTTGCAGCAGGGATTCAATGTCAGACCCGCTGAAAATGTGCACAAATCGTATTGAAGGCCCAGGAAACATAATCGTATTGAAAATATAATTGTTTAAATGAAGCTCTCAACGCTTTGGCTTGGGTAAGGAGCGTAGCAGAGCTCAAAACTGTTCCGAAATAGATACATTTCCATTTTATCCAATCTGTTCGAAACAGTAAATCCCTAAAGAGATAATTCCGTTGATAATCCCCGAATAAATTTCCAAGGGAAACACTAAGCACATTAGGAAACCAAAGTTTGCCAGCGAAGAAGGATATGAGGTGGATGCAAAAGCGATTTTGGAAAATTTCCGTTGAGCTATCGAAATGGCATTTACAGAAACACGACAATTAAAATCAAAAACAAACCTTAATTGAAAAGTTTGGATAATATCACCGTCGACTTGGATAAATGTATTATTCTCGGCAAACAAGAATGTTTTTTCTTCTCCGGTTTCGGCAAATGTCAGCTCCGCTCCCCTGTTCTCGTATTGTTCCACCGCATTCGATTCTCCATTGGTAGGAACGCTGGGCGTTTCGTTTGCGGATGCCACTGTTGTTGCTGGAACTATTGTCGTTGATTGAAGATATGGCGGCAGTGTATCTGGAATTCAGAATGAGAATACAAAGCATGCTTAGAATGGATAAAACTGAAATCAACATCAAAGGCTCAAATGCCTATTGAAATTAAAGTCAAAGGTAGACGTTCTTGGTAGACGCTGGCTTTAGAATCTTAATCCTTGACACAAGCATCCCGCGGACGGTTCTCCCGTCGTATAATGGCTTCGCTGTTTCACTGTGCTATATTTACTTACGTGGTGTCCCTACGCAATGATATAGACATTCTGCTTCCGAATCAAATCGATTTTGGCTGTTTCCTTCGCATCCACCCCATATGAATGTTGTGCACCGATTTGTCAACGGCTCGAACAGCCATTTGTGTAGGTAATTTTTACAAGGTCCTGGTTCGCCTGGTCCTGTACATTTTTCGTAGATTTGAACTTGATGCGCTTTATTTGTACTGTTGAGGGCTTCGACTGTTGACAATTGAAGGTCGAAATAAAAGAATCCGATAGATGTTATCAGCGCCAGGATAACATGGCGCATCATCTTCTAGTGGTACGAGTCGTCTGAAAAGTTACAATATTACTATTTAGATAAGGTGTCTTTCGAAGTTTGTTAATATTTTCTGCACTTACAATCGTGCAGAAGTGAGTCACTTGATAGAAAAATTTCAGGTTGAAGCCAATAGGATGGAATTCGAAAAAGTTATTTGCTTTTGATAGTGACATAGCATTTTATTTAAGTATCATTTAAATATCATTCTTGGCTTTGTTAGACTGTAGGCAGCCTTGATAGACAATTTTTTACTAGTTTCCAGTGCCTGAAAAGCGTACTCTAGTCGGCTATCGCGAGGATATAAAGGAAGATGCATTTTTTGACCTAGAAAAGGGATTATGACATCTGAACTATATCTGTAACAATACCTGAGAACAATAAAACTCTCAAAGACACCAATGTAGAGGTGAACAATGCAAAGCAATCTTCCGATGAAGGGTGAGTATGAACCAAAAGAGGGTCATCAGAAAATGGAAAAAGTGCATTACGTATCTGACAATAATGATGTAGCATATGTGTCCCAGCTTGCCAAATCGAAGAGAACTATCCAAAAATATGATTCACTATTCTATGTGTCTCTAACGTAGATGATAATTTTGATCGTGAAAAATCTGCATTGGAGAGCAGACTGTCAACCGTGGTTAAAGATAGTGCAGTTTTGACGAAAAGTATCCCTGCGTGTTAACATTATCCCAGAGGTACATGCTCTTATAACCCAGAGTTTACGACTTCTAGACGCATTGTTTCTGATTGTCCAATGAATGCCTCTATTGTCAGCCTGAAAATCTAACTCAGAAACATTTCAAACATTATTTCGACCTGGACATAGTGTTTCAACGCCAACAGGTCAACTTTCTGGTCATGGGAGTCTCTTCCTAACCGGAAAGGGCTAGAGACCGTAAGAGAGTTTTGAAATAGATTCCTTTAAATTTGCTACCTTTTGACGCTCCAGTCTACCTTTTGAACTGTCAGGAATTCCAAAGAAAAATGTAATTGCGATTTCTCTGTCGTTTGAATAACTTCTCCGACTAGAGTTTCCGGGAAGGGGCCACCAATTTAACTACTCTTTATTCTTTTTTTGCAAGCAAAACCATTTCACAGGCACCATCCGCCTCTCCCGTATAAAGCATGTGGGCGGGAGATCACGAATTAATAATAAAATGTAAATCAGCTAAAAAAAATGCAAGTCAGACCCAAAACACACATGTCCGCTCTTGAGCTTGGTCAAGTAGAAATCAATCTCTCATGCGCATAATTCAGTCAGGGATTCAGGATTCAGGTCAGGTGATCAGGTGATCAGGTGATCAAGTGATTAGGTTACAGTCCATCTTTTCTTTGTGTCCTCCTCCCAGACCCCTTTGCCAAGAGAATATTTAGTCTTTTTTGTGGCAACTGCTTTTCTATTGTCTTCGCTTCCTCGCCAAGTGATATTTGTGGTATTCTTTAATAAAGACTGAGATAAAACGTTACACACGCAGCACTGATTTCACCCTGATACGCTCGCAAAGATTCATCCTCATGCCGTGAAAAATGATCGATTCGGTCTTTTCCTGTGCCAACCTAACCAGTCATCCAATTCATCACCGTATTATCATATCTTATCTGAGTTTCGCATTCTCTACTATGCATCCCACTACTAGTGACGTAGTAGTCCATCATGGAAAATTTTCCATGAGTTAGGTCCATGGTTGGAGCCCAGCGCAATATATAATGTATCTATTACTCACCGGTGACTTCCTTCGGGGCTTAGTCACCTCCTTCCTTAGTCCAGGCTTAGTGGGCTACGGATCTTGTCAATATTTCTCGGAGTTAACAAATGACAATCGGGCCGTTCAAAAAGATTTTCAAATGCTTTGAGAATATCCATCCGTCTAATACAAATAAATGCTTTTTTGATGTCCAAAGGAACGTGCAGAACCTGTCGTTGTGTGTAACTGCAGAGTGTCTCCACACATTGGACTCCCTCCACGCACGACTATTCGGATTGCATAAATTGTAGAGTGACTTGATGTGAAGGCATACTACTGCGTATGAGGATTCCCAGCAAAGTGCCTCATTTTATTCTAGCACCGAGGGGACACCTCTTCTCGCATGAATTTGTTGAACGTAGATAAGGACAAAAGTCAAAGACCATCTGCATCATCTGAGCTTCTGTCACAACGGGTTCTGGAGTCTTTCTCGCATTCGTAGGAAATGACCACTTCCTTAAGTGTTCCTTTTGTATAAAGAGGATATTTTACGTTCGCGGTAGTATACCGTCAATTAAACGGGAGGATTTCATTAACATTTTCTGCTTCGTATGTGCTTGCTAACTTTTGGTATCAGGAACACGGATCCCTGGCTTCATGGATCTCTGTGAACGTCATCCACCAGGTCATGTTAACTGCTGGACTTACTGCCTTTGACTCAAAAAGGTCATCTCCTAACATACAACTCCCAGTAAGTTTATCGTCAATTAAACGGGAGAATTTCATTAATATTTTCTGCTTCGTATGAGCTGGATAACTTTTGGTATCCGGATTACGGATCCTTGGCATCATTAATCTCTGTGAACATCACGCACTAGGTCTTATTTACTCCTGGCTTTACTGCTGTTGATGTGTCTGTGGAAGGAATTTCCCAGCTGACTTTAAACTTGTCGATCTAGATCATCCTCCTGCAAGCTCCTTGCCTTCTAGAGCTCATTTTGGGGATTTTGATATATCTTTGAAAAAATATGTGATTTTTTAAGGGGAAGAAATAATTTTTATTATTCAAAACACTGGCCATCGGCTTCTACACATAATGCGCATTTTTCAGTGAATTTATGAGTACCATGACAGGAAAAACTTCTTATCTGTTGCGGCAAACTTTCCATCTTACTCGGAATCACTGAAGTGTTGCTGTGCCAGCGCGTGTTCCATTAATGCGAGCAGGTGATAGTCAGATGGCGACAAGTCTAGGGAGTACGGCGCGTAGAGAAGGATGTCCCAGATAAGCGATTTCACTGTATTTTTGACTGATTTGACTGATTTTGACTGACTTAGACTAATTTTGCTGTGTGCGACGGTGCATTGTCGTGTAACAAAGTCACCTTGCCATGTCTTCTGGCCCATTCCGGTCGTTTTTATAAATGCGCGGTTTAAATTTATCAATTTTTAACGATAGCGTTATGTATAAACGGTTTCGACAGGCTTCGAAAGCTCATAACACAATACCATTCTAGTCCCACTATACAACGAGCATGGTCTACTTGCCGAAGCGATTTGGCTTTGCTGTTAAGTGTTGCTTGACCAAGTGAAAACCACGATTTTCTCCCCTTCGGGTTTTAATCCGAATACGAATTTTTTAATAGTTTTAAAATAAATCCATTTTCTTCACTCGTCTCGATTCGATTCAAAAATGTTTGCCTTTCGTGGCACCGAAGCAACATTACATAAGTGACTTTTTCATTTAACGTACATCCAAATCGTGTGGGACCCATTTACCATTGTCGTGATCGTTTCCTGTGACATATTTAATGCTTCTGTTAATTGCTGTTGAGTTTGAGATGAATCACCATCTGATAACTCCTGCAATTGCTCCTCTTCACATTTTTGTGGTCTATCCGAGCGCTCACTATCTTTCACATTGAAATTACCACTTTTGAAATGTCGAAACTATGTCTCACATGTCTTAACTGAGGGAGTGATCCCACCATATGTTTTTACACGCAAACGATGACTTTTAAGAGCGTTTTTCTTTTGATTAAAACGGAAAAAGCAAAACGTGCTGCAAATGTTCTTTTTCAGGCAGAAAATTCGACATGATTGATCAACACAATAAAACAAACACGCTAGTTTTGGTCGATTCAATTTGTTTGTATTTGTAGCTAAATGTCAGCCAATTGAAATGGCGTATGTATGTAATTAATACGCTGCATACTTTTCGCAGGTGGCATCTCTTAGTAATATCGCAAAGAGAACTTATGCATGCACCTGGTACCTGGGTTTTGCTCGCAAAAGAGCATCGTGCTGGCTTGCCAATCATGTGCAGACTATCCGAGCGTATCTTGGGCGAAAACGCTTTGATGCAGGTTAATTTGAATAATAAAGATCATTTTAGATGCGATATATGCCATGATGAGTGCTTTCTAGAACCCGACACCTCTCTGTCCCTTGGGAGCAAGAGGGCGGAGAAGTCACCTGGACATCAATTGGAATCGTTAACTACGGAGCATGTAGATCCATTGAAGTAGGAGAAACTCCTTTTCAACATATCCAAAAAATAGCATAGCCCTTATTTGCTAACCCCTTTGCTTCCTTGTCTGTTAGGCTTACGAATTCCGTGAGTGGACTTCTTTTACTTAATATACAGTACAGAAAGTGGTGCATTATGTCACAATCTTTTGTGCAAGTCTCTGCTTTGATACGGTCTAGCCTCACAGTTTCATTAGAGTTGCTGCTCTTATTTTTGCGGTCATTCAAACGTGAGAGGTGGGCCTGAATACAATAAGAATTTCTGGTTTAATCATGTTTTCCAGATTCCACTGAACCATTTTCCGAAGCAACTGCTACATTGCTATCCTTTGATTTGTATATGATTATTTAGAGACCATTACTCATGGGTTTTCACACAGAGTTGTTATCCTCGCTTTTCTCTATGCTGCCTTTAATTGTCTCATGTTTATCTTTGCTGTAATGTGTCAAACAGTTCCAGGCTAGGGTCTCTTGACAGGGGGGGGTGTTTAGTGAGTAGTCTGGTAGCATGCGCTCCTAGGAGTCCCACACTCCGGGTGAAATTGCCTTCACCCCCCCAACCCAAAATAAAAGAAGTTTATCTTTGTAAAACAGGGAGACCATGAGAGGATCCACCCTCGTCGGGAAGAGGGCTGCTGTTCAAAGCTGAACCAGCACTAATCAGGATGCCGTCTCAACTGAGCTTACATATCCAACTGAAAAATGTGAGCTTCAAACCTTTTTCGAAGCTTGCCAAGGTTTTGATGGGCCAGAAAACATGAAATTGGCACTGTTAGCGCTTGAGGATCTCCTTGGTGTAACTCTGCAAAAGTAAGTAGGTCCATCGGCACAAAACGTTAATTTCTTCAGCAAATCAGCAATCATTACGTGGGGGTGTCACTCCACAAAGTATTTCATACTCCTTTCCGCTAGTATTCCCTCTTGGGACGGTATCTATAAGCATGCAACTAAATTCAAACAAAGATACCACTCATGTCTACCGGTAACTCGAAATAAAATTGTGTTAAAGTCGTGTGGGAAAAATAATTAACGCAATCAAAATAAACACAAACGAAATTCCAACAATTCTTTAACACAAATTAGGATATCATTTGTTTAGGCTTACTAAGATTTTGAATGCTTTTGTCTTATTTACATGGAAAAATGTTTTCAAAATATATATCAGGGAGCTTTTCTTTTGAACCCTTTCACTTGAACAACTAATTTTCACCTTATTAAGGAGAAAATGCAAATTAACATGATCTACATATCTCGTTGAATTAAGGTGTAAAGTGAAAGCTTATACACTTGTATTGGTAACGAATTCGCACGAAGATACTAAGAAGCTTAATTATATAAAGTATGTTAACAAAATCAGTATCATGTTGATAATCATGATTGCTCGATTGAAACAGATATTTTTGTTTGAATATGGCATGTATAAATTGATAAAACAACAAACACATACGCAGTTGAGTTTTTGTAGGATCATTCTTAGACACAACGTGGGCTAAATATTATTTATGGACTACGCTAAGAATTTACCAAATATTTTTCGATTCCATTGCACGTCGACCCAAAGCGGAGGTCCTCTGGCTGAGAAATATTTGTAGGTATCAGATATCGTATCAACCTTCAAAAATGTATTGAAATTCAAATGTAACAGAAACATAGTACGGGGTCCTTTAGTCCTACAGTACTAAATTTAAATCAGTGTTTTGATGCAAATGTTCCATAGTGGGCCTGAAGGACGCCAGTAATCTATATTACAATCATCGTTCCGCAAATAATTCTACTTAATCTTTTCTCATTTCATGCATTTGTGGAGTGAATAATAAGAGATTCCGTAGTAATTAAAAGCGGAAATGTTAATTTTGCTCTTATCGTGTGTGTATGCAACACACATGAATTGCATATATATCACATATTAACATAGATCAACTAGCTTACCGTGTACTATTTTGCACATCTACTGGTCCGAAGTGTGAACGCATGATGACTATGAATGGGAATGAATGCAATGTTCTATTTAAATTTTATAAGAATTTATTTATGGAAAACGTAACGAAAGAGTTTTTTGCTGGAAAATTTACTTAGATTTTAATTTTGTGCTATTGTTTTAATCATGATTCTGATGAAAAAATGGTGGTACCTTAGTCAAGCATGAAATCGGATTCGTTTTCCAACCATAATTGTTAGATGTTCCAGGACCGTCGTTATAAATATAGAACGAAGAGATACACATTATTATTTGCATAAATTTTTTATTTAAACCTAATGAGTCACATATACCATTGCACAAAATCAATCCTACTTAAAATTAGACTCAGAAAACAAGATCATTGGACTGCTAAGCTTTCTATCGCGCAAAGCTCTCTCTAGTACAAAGTTTCTATGTTACAAAGCTCACTTTATTTGCTGCATGGGGTATTGTATTTCTTTTTTTGTGATGCCCTTTGTGATGATTGTTATCTTGTGATCTTGGCATAGTATTTGTAGCTTAAACGTACGGCCACGACAATGATGAAGAAGCGTGGTTGGGCAATCCACATGACATATTTCACTTTGTGCTACTGTTATGAGTCCTCTTTTATCGCCCATTATGATGGATTTTTTATGACGAAAACATTTTATTTTTTGCTAATGGAACAGAAAAAGCGAATCGTTCAACGTCACATGGCTTCAAACGAAAAGGCTCCATTCTTTTGAGTTTTGAATCATTCTCAATCACTCGGAAATTTTTTAGTGGGTGTGACTAGTTTTTCTTGTATTTAGCATGAATTATAATCGAAAAATGCATCAAGACAAGCAATTTTGAAAGTTGTTGGCCTTTCTTCACACTATCAAAAGGGTTGGTACTGTATTATCGAGCCGGTTCACGATTTTCGGGATCAAGAGAATATCTCATAGGAATGGTCGAAAAATGTAGTCAGCCCTATTTATAAAAAGGAATACAAGGTACTCAAGGAATACAAGGGTACAAAGAATAAGGTGTAATTCGGTACACACAGCGGCATGTACTGCCTTATAATTTCCAAAAATGTCAAAATTGTCAAACAATAGAATTTATCAACGTTTCTTTTGACTTTGACCAGTTTTGAACAAACCAAATCTTCAGAAACTAACAAAGATCATACATTTGAAAACGAATATAATAATAATGCGGATTATGTTCAAAATATATCGAGGCTCCAAACCAAGAAGATATCTATACTTTTAGACTGGATAATAGCTTAGATAATTTCCTTGTCAAAGCTAGAAAAGCTAGTTAAGGAAAGGATTGTCAATCTGTTCGAAAGGCAAAAAAGGATTGTCAATCTATTTTTTAAAAAGCAAAGGATTGTCGATCTGTCAGCGTTATCGATATGAATAAGGCTTAAACATTCATATCTTGCTTATCGTCTGGCTATATAAAAGGCATATAGTGAAAAATGCTTTACCAAAATGCATATCGAAGATCACTTGACAAAGTTGGCTGTACATGAAGTTGTCAGCAAAATAAAGACTCAAGGACTACACATCGGTGCACTTCATCGATATCACTGTAGCGTACCATCATGCAAAAACGGCAAGTTTAGGTGCAGCTCTCAATATGACGGAATAATTAGGAAAAAGAAAGGATTCTGTCGATAATACCAGGTTTATCTTGAAAAAATCAAGAAACGAATTTGAAGGAAGCCACTATTAGTCAAATAATTAAATAGTTCAACAGAAAGCGTTTCAGAATGGAAGCGTACGTCGATGGTATTGTTATACTGATCAATCATACTTTCCCGGAGCCGGATAGAGTTACTTATAAAAATGAAGGATTTAGCTGAAGAAATTAGGGCAATACGGAAAGCAAAGACAAATAAGAGATTCACCTGAACCCACAGCTAGTCAGATAGTCAAAGAACTGGAAAGGATGTATTTCAGAATGCCAGTATATGCTGATGTTATCTCTATAGCGATAAGTGAAAACCTGGGCTCCTCAAAATACGAAGCATAACACGGGAGCCGCTTCTCATCCTTCATAAACGGTGCGTCAATGCTGATCGAGCAAAGTTTCTACGTTACTGGGAAACGTGATATGTACAACGTTGGCGAGAGCAATAACCACTTACTCAACATAAGTGTACTGGGCAGCACTAATAAAAGCCTGTTGAAAGGATCGAACGAATATCAAGAGCATTGTCAGTATGAAAATTACAATTAAAATCTGACAGTCCTACGCCAAACGATAAATTTGCCTTCAAAATGACATCACCTGAGTAAGATTAGAACCCAGAGGGTAAGACTTCTTTCAAACAGGAAACTGAAAAGAATTAAATTAGTCGTGGACTAAACGAATCCATGAAAGATGGGCATACAGACCAGAGAAGAGTGAGAAACGAAGAGCCAAATGAGCTCGTAATCTTTATCAACGGCTTTACGTCGGAGAATGGAATAGGAGCTGATTTTTTATTTCTAAGATCATCCAAAAATCATTCACTTGCAAACATGGGAGCCTTATCAAATTGTTGCAACTGGAAATATTTGCAATCAAAGCTGTCAAAGAAGCGGTAATGAACGTCCTTAACAGAGGAACACTCAAAATCTCAGTCAAAAAGTCAACATTGCAGAAACTTGTCTCTAACCATCTGGTTACATATGTAGTACTGGATCGAGGCCACTATTCTCCTTCTTCTTCTTATCAATACGGCCTCTCTTAGGTCTTCGCTTCCTGCGACACACACTTCCAACTCTCCCGGTTTGTTGACCATGTCTCCAAATTTTGAAATCCGAGGCGCGATGCACTGACCTCGTAAACAAAGTCAGATCAGCGTCAAAAGTCTGACCAGACCAAAGCCCCAATAGATTAGGGATAAAGGAAAAAGTGGATGCGGTAGCAAGCGCTGGAAAGTCACTAATAGTAGTACAAAGGAAACTAGACTCCGGTCTCTAATAGGAGCGTTGGAGAGCTTGGCATGGCAGAGAAAACTTCTAGCTACACCCTAATAAAAGGTTTATAACATGTCCTGGGAATAAATGATAATTGATCAATTGACCAATCAAAAAAGGATCTAATCGGATGAGGTCGTCTGCGTTCGAGGTAAAGCAGAGGAAAGTGTAGGATGATTCCTTCCAAAGTGTCCGAATCTTATCAACCAGTCCCACTTGGCTAGGAACTGGAGGAACCTCGTAAATTTTGTAGGACGACAGTAGGGACGATCTGGAAACAATCGTAATAACCGTAGGTAGCTTAGGGACGATGTTGTCCCAGGTATACTTGAAGGCAAATCTTAATGCAAAATGCAATAAAAAAATTAAAGACTAGATGAGGAATCTATATGGAGTAGATCCTTTTACTAGAGATATCTTGCTCTTATTTATGAAATCAAGAACCAGTCCTAGATCTTCCTTTTTCATATGTGCTACTAAGATCCAGCATGCCTGAATCATGAACTGTTTTCCATGCTTAGTTCTGCTTTGCAATATTTTTTGCGAAATAAATTTTCCGGAATAGTACCATTAAGCTTATTAGGATTATTTCTCCACATAACAACGGAAATCGGAAAATTCGTCCTATTATCACCACAACTGTTCCACCCTTTAGACCACTGATTATGTTTATCATCAACGCAACACAACACAATAGTGGTGATAATCGTCGAGCTATATTTAGAATAGGTCCTGGTTGATTTTTAGAGCTCCAATTTCGGAGATAATTTAAGTTCTGGTTAATCGGATGCGACCAACAAGAGATTGCAATCTCTGTAAATTGTATTTTAATACAAATCCTGCAAACACAATTTGACCTCACGCAAAAAGTATTTGGAAAATAATTAAATCTCGTTTATTTGGTTGTGTGTTAACACAATAATTACATATTTGTCTAATGATAATAAAGTGAATTCGCCTTGTTGGCGAAATGATTTTTAATTATAACTTGTTTTGTTTATAGATTTTCGGTTAAGCAGAGAGAACTATAAAGGAGTATGGTCGGGCAAAGCAAAGCAGTTTGTGGGCTCATTTTCATTAACACAAATATTTTCCGACACAACAAGAAGCTGCATATCACGCCTTGAAGATATGTTTTGTGTGTTTAAGGAATAGTGTTGCTAACGCGATGTTAGCATCAGAACAATTACAGTTCGAAATTGACAATGGTTATCAGGATGTCGTCTGAAGAAATCCGTTTATATCAGCAACACCTTCCGACAAATTCCATCGAAATTTATCTCATTCAGGATGCTAGAATCTGGGACCCATTCAATCCATCCTTTTTCACAAGCTGTTAATAGTGCATTGTAGTAATTATACTTTGATTGATTGCTGCTGTAGTACAACTCAGATTATCTGACGCTCGTCATTAAAGGCACAATTACGTACCAACTTACAAGGATCTCTGCTTCAATAGACACATTTACATAATCTATAATTAGAGAAACACTATGAATTATCCTTGGTAGCAAATAAACAACCCTTGCGAGAGGGTTTAGTTGAAAATTTAAACATATTATGAGCTTCGCTACAAGGTGAGAGGCTAATCATACACTCAACAACTTTTCTCCACCTTCTTTTCGGCGAGAACGTTAATATCAGATATTTAACTTTTGTGGGAAAATTTCTATTGGAGGGTGTGCAGAATATACGTGAATGTGAGTCGCACATTCGTGAAATTGTGCTCAACCAATCATGTGTTAATAGACTCGATAATTATACCTAGATTGGATTACATCATCCGATGCGAATTAAGGATATTCACATACATTATTAGTCTGATATTTGCTTTGACTAGTGATGTTCCGCTTACGCATAATATGGTTTGGGTATTGGGATATAATTGGTTTACGTTAGGCTTGTAATTATCTTATCGAGCGTTTAGCTTAAGGCACGGGAACAGAATGACTTGCTTTAAAATTTAAGGATAGTTTAGGAACTTCTGTCGATATGCTAGGACATGAACATTAGACTTTGCCAGATTTACAAACTATCAACAGTGAAACATTTCAGCAATGAACGTTTTCGTGCGTTTCTCTTTTAAATTTGCAACAAATTTTCTCTGGCAGCATCAGATTTAAGTATGTTTAATTTACGATATGATTTATTTTTAAATTAGGACCACATTTTTTTAACATTGACTGCATTGTGATTAAATATTGGAACAAGAATGTAAAAAAAGTTGAATTTCATGGCTCAAAGTTGTAGGCACAATTCAAATGTCTCCAAAACTAGTGACTGGCAACCCCACTAGAGATTTGCAATGAAGAAATGTCAGAATGGTGAAGTACCGCTCTACTAGCTGTGAGTTTTCAAATCGATTGTGCGTTTGTTCAAATAAATGATACTTGACTGTGTGGTAATTATGGAAATGGAAAATAATCAAATCTTAAAATCATAAACATATTTGAAAATACGAATAATTCAGAAAGTAAGCTTGGTAGAGGTCGTGAGGAAATCGTATTTATGATCAAAAAAGATTCAAATACTCCTCTAACAGCAACGCGGAACTGTTTAAAAGGCAAATGAAGAAAGAAATTCGAGCGAAAATGATTCGAAGGGCCATAACTCGCCGTGAGTATAATTCCCGGGTAGTGCGTAGTAAAGGCCGAAATACAATAGTGCGAGACTGCGATACGAGAGCGCGACAAGAGTCTCGCAGCAAATGTTAAGCAGTTTTCGTAACATGCATTTGTGTGCGACATCGTACAATGATGGCAATGCGTTGATGTGAGGCGGGAAATATTCAGAAAAACGAAAATTCCTCGCAACGATGTGCGTGACGTTTGTCAAATGCAATATGGCGCTTAAATGAAATTTGAAATTCAAACGCCTTAATTACTTTTTAAGTACACTGGTTATTATGAAACAATTTTGAATGAAACTTACGTGCATCCTAGTTAGGGCTTTTATTTGCTAAACGAAGGAACATTCCAAATTCAAAACTTTTGAAAAATCAAACACAATTTCCAGCAAATTTCATTTAAACTGTCACCAATTTGACATTTGTCATATGAACATTAATGTTCCCTGCATCGCGTGCATTGTAAATTGAATGCGTTGCGTGACGACATGTATCGCCGTCACACAGTATTGTATTTCGGCCTTAACTCACATATAAACAAAACTAATAAAAGAAAATATTGGAATGGGAAGAACGCATGACTTTTGTGAACAATTTGATTTTCACAGTTGTGGAGGAGTAGTAGGAATAAAGGGTTGTATGGCTTCAAATAAGTTAGCGGAGTTGAAGTTTATCGAAACTATCATGGACAAATTTGAATGCCTGGAAATATTTTGAAACAAAAAACTGAACAAAGTGTCCGAGAAGCACAAAGAGGGGAGGGAGAGAGTCACGAATTCTACTTCCAACACGACCTGGAACATTCTTCCGAAGTTGTTTGTATGTGGAACATGTGGCATCCCGCCACTTTTTACATACTCTACCCTAATGTTAGCTCTATCTAACATTTAGAGGATGAACTACAGGATGAAGCCGCATCAGGCAACAAAAAATTACGTCCAAATCAAAACTGAAGTCTCAAGAAATACTGAGTATGAAGTAATATTCGAATATTGGCTGAAAATAGACTCAGGGGATGCTCGAATGCTGGTATTTCTGGTGGGAAATTGATTAAAGGAGATCATTCGTCACAAAAAGTATCAAGATATTGATTGTTAAATAGCTTTTTATTTGTAACGACATAATATTTAATGTGTCCAAAATTTTGTTCCCAAGAATTCATCGCTTTGAAATAAAACTCGAAAAATTTTTATTTAAAAACTATTACTGGCTGGGAATTTCAAATCAAATTAAACATAACAAAGGTTGATATTGTATCAGCATTATTAAAGATTTATTTTTAACCTTTAACTTACAAGGTATGATCAAAAATACCGTGAATGAATTTTTATACCGGAAACTGCTGACGCTACATCCATATGCTGTAAGTTCTTAGCAATTGTTTTCCAAAAAACACTATAGTTAAATTATTTTTTTTTCAACAAATATATATTTCGGGAGTAAGTTGCTCCCTTCTTCAGTGTTGAGTGTTTTCTATGAAAACAGTGTTTTCAGTGTTTCAGTGTTTTTTGGAAAACAATTGGTAAGAACTGATTGGAAGCGCTAAACATGGGAGAATACATAATTTTATGCTGTAAGTTGTCCAGTAGCGTGATCAGCCGAGACAGGCAGGGACAAGTTAAAGCACGTTCAAACTTGTCAGTCAGCTGCCAGAGCCGCTAGAGTGAGGTTGAGTTTATCGTGTCTGTCGCGCAACATGGATTTCGAACAACGCATTAACATTAAGTTTTAAGTTCTAAATGACTGCCAAAGAAGCTCATGAAATGTTGATGAAAGATGAAAGGCTATGACCATAGACCCAACTCAATGCAAAAGCAGTGGATCGCCTCGCCCTGAAAAGGCGCGTCAGTTGAAATCCAACATCAAGGTCATGCTCATTGTTTTCTTCGATAGTGAGGGCGTATTGCGATCAAAGTTCGTTCCAAGGGGCACAACTGTAAACTCTGAATTTTATAAGGGTGTACTGCATCGTTTGCGAAACGACATACGAAGAAAGTAGTCAGAAAAATGGGCCAATGGCTTTCATCTTCACCACGACAATGCGCCGTGTCACGCCTCGCTTCTCATTCGTGAGTTTTTGGCAGAAAAAAATGATCCTGTCTGTCCACATCCAACATATTTACCGGACTTAGCACAATGTTACTTCTGGCTCTTCCCAGAAATTAAATTTGTGCTTATAGGAAATCGTTTTGACACCATTGTTGATAACGAGAGGGCCATGACCGAGCAGCTGAAAGCCCTTGGGATAATTGTCATCCAGAAATGCTTTCAGTCATGGAATCAACGTTGGGCAGTTCTTTGAAGGAGATTAAATCAGATTCTATGAAAGCGTATTACTTTGTTTAGTAAAAAAATATTCACCGTTTTTTTTGATCACACTTCGTATAAGTAAATATTCGAATGAGTGCGAGCTGTGCCTAAAAATTTGCACGCATCTTCGGAAACATAATAACTAATTCTGTATGTATCGTTGAAACCTTATATCAGTCCTTTGGACTCTATACATTTGAACCAATGCTGATATGATTATTGAAAGCATTCCTAGAAAACTTCTTTTATAGAGTCAGGATGAGTTCTATCTGTCGACATTGTAGCCATACTGTTCCCTTTTGTCTGAAATCATGATCCGTTTTATCCCAACTTTGAATACTTTTAATTTCGGGGAACAGGGTGAAATCATAGAGTGAATATCAGAAAGAAATGAGAGGATAATTTTGAGCCATAGGAGCCTAGTTATTTTTCTTAAAACCTGAATCGATTGGAATGTGCTGGACTACTGTTAAGAAAGTGGTGCTAATTTGCAGTTCATTAGATCTTGGGTCTCTAGCACCCCACGAAACCATGAAGCCGTCGAATAACATCTGCGAAGACGCTTTACAGTCCTCCTTATCAACATCACCCACGTTCACATTAGTTGTCAAATGTTTATCTCTCCAACTTAACAGCCGACTCAAGCACGGCTCGCTCTCTATCAGTTTGCAGCCTTATTTGAGCCGTTTGTACCCCTAATTATTTTGCGTGATGCCTATAGCATAGCAAACCACAATAATCTTCTCGGGCATTTGTCCTGAGACAGAGGTAGGAAAAGTACGAGTAGATTTATATTTGTGTCTCGTTTTCGCGCAACAGCTTTGAGGAGGTAGAGTATCCTTGCTTTGGGAGAAGTGCGAGAAAACTGAACAATTCAAATAAAATTGTACTTATTTTGGTTGAACACTGAGACTGTTTGAAGTATTAGCAGCTATCCTCACAGAAACCTATTTTGAAGTACCAGGGTTCAGACGTCCTGACAGATGCCTTTTTCTAAAGCAAAATTTGATGCAGTAGAACCAACCACTTTCCGTTCAAGACAATACCCAAGCAACAGGCGCTACTGGCAGAGAGAAGTCAATTTGTAATGAATGATGATTTGATTTGAATGAATTATTGAAAGAATGATTAAAATGAATTTTTACGGTTGTCTGTGGCATGGGTGCTTGATTGAAATCTATCAGGATTTGCAAGGAAGAAATTCGGAAATTCCACTATTTCGAAATCTGAGAGACTAACCTTCGAGAAAACGTGGATTTTGAAATGCGCATGTGATGCTTAACGCTAGCTTCGACCCTATCTTCGGCTTGTCACCCTTCGAAGGTATTGTACTGTAGTCACGATAGACGTACGTAATGCATTCAATTCTGCGAGATCCTGACCGCACACAGGCGGGCATTCGACAGAATACTCTTTTCTGCATCATTCAAGGCTTTATGATTGTAAGCTTTCGTTTTCCTTTGGAAATGAAAAGCGTACCATTACCCGACAGCAGGAGCGGCGCAAGGATTCCTTCTCGATCCCGATCTGTAGATCGTTGCAAACGATGGATGTTTGCTAATTGACATGCAATGTACATATATTCCTGATGGGTTACACTCAGAAAGTGACAGCGATGATAAGGTCACTGAAGCAAGCTCAACTGAAGTTGAACCAGGTGAAGAGGGATGTCGAGGTATGGATGAATGACCCCGGCTAAGAAATAGCGACCGCCAAAACGGTAGTAGGTTCAGAGCTAGCACAGACCAAGGGTTCGGTCCGATACTTTGGTGTCACACTCGATCTGGCCTGTTATGTTGTTAGCTTATCTAATAAAGCGGCTAAGGTAATCTAGTCTTTGAGCAGACTGGCCCGAGAGAACCAATGCGGTGGATTTTGATGGCAACAGCAAACTCCATACTTCGAAATAGAGTTGAAATTTGGGGTGATGCCATGAAAATCATTATGTATAGGAAAATAATAGCAAGTGCCCGAGCATAGGGGTTTTGAGAATCGCTTGCGGTTACCTCACTTTTTCCGAAGATGCATTGTCCTTCTTTGCAGGAGTATTTCCAATAGACCTGCTGGCACGTCAGCGCAAGGAAAGATATCGAAGTGGTTTCGGAACGAGATGTGAAGGAGCTGGAGCTCAGAACCATGCGAAAGTGGTAGCAACGCTGGATCGCAAATCTTTCCGACCGTTGGACAGCTAGAGGTCGTGTATCGAGAGGTCGTGTATCGAGGTCGAATGGTGAATTTCAGTCGTTCGCAGTTTCTGACGAGACACGAATATTTCCGTGAATATTCTTAAAGATTAGGAAAAGTCAGAATATTTTTATGTTAATTTTCCCCAGAGCAGAGAGTTGAACGCACTCTAATAGATTTTTGCTTGAAAGCGCTTTTCTGGAGGCAGAAGCGCACTTTTTCTATCAGGTTACTCCTGATACGGTCGTTGGAGAATGCTGCGAATGGAAGATGCGTGGAACGCAACAACTCATTTTGTTGAGTCGATCCGCAAAACGAAGAAATATGAGGCTTGTTTATTTGACTTACTCATCACCAGCAGAGCGAAGCCTGAACGCAAACAAATTTAAGGTTGTCTTAGTGACACTTTAGAGATCCCACTCTGACGTAATGCTCGATCGATACTAGGGTAGGTTCTAGTCCCAACAGTAGCTATGGAGGTCACTTTTACCATAGTTGATGCAAGTCTCATACTCCCAGATGTGTGACGACAGTTTGAAGTGCAATAGCTTTTTATTACCTCTATTGCGTCAAAAAAAGAAATTCCTTCACATAGGTCAGTAGAACGCTCCCAAATGTTTGTCCGACCGATGCAAGTTGCATTCTGGAAATCTTATAATCGTGAGAATAAAAATAATGTACCATTTCATTTGGATTTTAGTTTGCAAGCATAAGTGGTACGATAAACATGGAAGCTGATAAAGTGTAAGCACTATATGAGTTTGGCTTTGGACACTGCGCAGCTGAGGCTTATCCGGTTATAAACAGGCCTTCTGCAGAAAGCGTCTAACAAAACGAACATGTCAACAGTGGTTCGAACACTTTCGTATTGAAGAACGGCAGTTTGAAGACCAGGACGACCAAAGCAGGTGATAGATTGCGATATTTTGAAAGTAATACAAGGAGATGAGGAGATGGCCATCGCAGAATCATTGGATAGGTTTCAGAGAGAAGAATCCATTCTCTGAGATATGTTGTAAGGTTTGGATGCTTTGGTACCCCATGAACTTTCGCAAAACCAGGAAGATAGAATGGTATGCTGTGGCGGTGCTGAAACATTTCTCTAATAGATGGTAACGGGAGATGAAAAGTGGTTCCTACACAATACCCTGAACGACGCTGGGAAGTTTGCAAAAGAGGTTAACATCTAGCATATACTTCAAAACTAAGCTTGCACCCAAGGAAGGTCCTAATGTCTGTTTTAAAGTTTTCTCGAGGAATCAAGGAATCAAACCTGAATTGCGGACTTATATTGTCAGGAATTATAGCAGCTTCAAGACAAATTTTTGATAAGTGTCCTGCATTTTTCAATGATCAAGGATTCATCTGTAAACACGACACAGCCGCATTTAACCAGGACAAATCGATGCAGTTTAGCTGGAAACTTTTACCCCACCCACAAAAATCTCCGAATCTTGCTTCGACGTATTATAATTTGTTTCGATTCCTGGACAAATACCTACAGAAAAGAGAATAAACCGCTGAAGAGGACTTTCATACATGACCAGCTAACTCTTTTGCGGGTAAGGGGGAACATTTCTATCGGAGGCGTAGGAGGCAAGTCTTAGATGCTAATAATGATTATATATAAGATTAAGTTTAACAGATTAGTGATCACGAATAATAAGTAATCAATACGAAGCGAATAAAACTTTTGCAATTGAAAGTTTAAATAACAAACCTTATATTGAAATATCTCGTATTAAACTTTAATACTTTAAAGTTCGATCTTTTTAAACTAGCGATTTCAGGATTTATTATAAAGTTCACTTTATCACTTCATTATCACTTTATCGCTTTATTATTGCCTTAGAATTAGAGCTGAAAGCTGGTCTGGCTTATCAAACTTATTTAATAAATCGAGAACTTTATCAGTTATCACTTCCAGATTAATATAAAGTTCCTTATTTTCCTTGTTCAAAACTATCAACACTTCTGTATTTCTCATTTACGTTTGAAACTTGACACGAAAAATTAATCTTTTTATTTTTTTTAAAGTAATTCAAAATTGAAACGATATTTTCGATACACGATATTATCTATAAACTATTAAATACCAATACCACAATAAATTTTGTTACATAAACACACCGATCGACGATTAAAGTATATTTTTTTGCTGTTCTTCTAAACATGAAAATAAAACTGCTCTTATGACATTGATCGAAAAATTTTTTGAATATTTTTAGATATCACACACGCACTGAATTTATGAAATCTTTATGCTATAATTTTTGAATGTCAAACTTGTATCGTTCACTGGGTCTCCTTTCGAATCTTTCTAAGTCACTCGGTCGCCATGAATTCAATTTAAAGAACTTATTTTTAACAGGAATCGTATCAACACTGATTTCTGCATCCCATGACGTACAGGCAAGATGCAAGATCATAACATTAAGGATAGATCAGACGAACTTATATCTAATGCACTTTGGATTGCCCTTTGGCGCCAAAAAGACTATCTGTAAAGATGCAATTAAATTTGGCGGGACAGTACCAAATTTTAGTTTGTTTTTATTGTTGCAATTCCACGAAAAGCTTGATTTTATTGTTCGTTTAACCGATTCGAATTGATATAGGCATGCATGTGACGGTTTCACAATGAATTTAACACATTCGTAGTTTGTTGCGACAGGAAGTAAGACGCAATAAGTCAATTTAACTGGAAAATTATTTGATCAAGAATTCAACTTACGAGCATATTCATGTGTGCAGCGACATGAGGAAAGTAAGCCAAAGATACTTTGTCATATGAGAAGATACTTGGAGTCGTATTCAAGATTTATTACAGGGCAATGAATGAGTACATACACGTTTATTTTTCATTGTTTTCTTGTTGTTGAATTTTTTTAAAGTGTTCAAGACTTCAAAACCCATCATATCAAACGCTTTTGTAGATCTCTTGATAGTTGCATTTCCTTTAGCTGTTGTTACTTTTCCGATTCAATAATTTTCCAGCTCAAAGAATAAGTTGATAGACTTTGTTGCAACCAGATTGAAAGGAAAATACATATTGTGATGACTATGTTAACGTTTAACCCTTTGTGTGCATGAATTTATTTCCATGCATGACTGCATCCCCGGAAATTTTGTTTCTTGTGATTTTTTATTTGCTATTGCAAAACAAACAGTTTCTGTCAGTCTATTTTGAAGAATCCTTACAAAAAAATTTCCATTTAATATTTTTTTTAATGCGATTGTAAAATATACAAATAAAAGTTCAAACTTGGTAGGGAAGGCCAGAACATACGGAAAAATATATTTCCATTTAACATGATAACAGACCTTTTGAACCATAGAATATCGTCGTTGCCTCGCCAAAGTTCGCTATGTACAATTTTACCCATTTTCGCCTAAGTTGGTTTTCACAGTTGTTACGGTTCAGAGATTGAGATCATCAGAGATTGCAGAGTGCCTACAATATGTCAAAGGCACGTATGTGCATTCTAAGCGCAAATAGGTTAAATTGTCATTCAACATTTGACAGCTCTACGAAATTGTCATGTTATATTTTGCCGCAGTAACTGATCAGAAACTGAAAGCCCGAAGGGGGCAGTAGTATTTCCTGAAAATCGACAGCAAATCAAAACCAGTAGTGCTACAAACGAATGAGAAGAAAACACAGCTTATGAGGTTGTCAGCAAAAATGCCTTAAAGGCCCAAGATATCACAATTGGCGGATACAGTATCGAAAATGTAGACGAATTTCTGCATCTAGATGCCAAAGGATTGCAAATGAAACACACGTAAGACATAGGGAGGAGAAATAGGGGGGGGGGGGGGGCGGGGGGTAGACGGTGGAACAGAGCGACGGTTTTAGATTCTGATGAAACTTATTTTATTGCAAATAAATCATCTTCTTGATTTTTTGATCTCTGATCCTCCATTTCCAGTACTCTAAAAAGCAATTTGATGTAAGGGAATCTCAATAAAGGTACTCTTTTTCGTTCATAGTACCTATTTTTCTTTGGATTATGCTCTTATGTTTATGCTTTGGGTTATTTGGATGCCTCAACATATTTTCAATTGATATGTTAGCTTCAGCATTGAACAGGGATTACAAAGATGAGCGCACTTGGAATTTATCGCAACTTTTTAGATTAAATGACAGAAAAGATCGAGAAATTGATTGTGTACTTCCTGAAAAACCGGGTAAACGAGCATGGAAGAAGCAAATTCGTCTTGAGGAAGGATTGGAGGGGTCTTATGTTTTGAATTTGGAGGCGTGGAAAATGCCACCCCTTCCATCTCACTTTATTGGTCAGAATAATCAGCAATGCAGTTTTCTCGTTAGCAAAGATGCATGGCGAAAAATCTATGATGGTTTAAGAATGTCATCATCAATAGATCATCAGAGATCCTTTGTTGCTCATTATGTGTGTAATACAGCACAGAAGCATTTAACGAAGGGCCATGGCATACAGAGAGTATTTATTCGTGTTTCTACTGTGACTGTTGGCAATGATGAAGTTCAGTTTTTTCGAGAATATCTCCTAGCCTTCCTTAAAAATGATAAAATCTTTAGTACGTACTACATTCAAAAAATGTCAAAAGTACGAAGAATGGAGCCAAATTTGAAAGGGCGTCGAAATCCATCCAAAAAACTATCTTCTAAAGTTGAAAAATAGTTTTGAGTACTCATTTCTTCTTTTCACAACAATGGAGTTTACTTTTTCCGAAAATCTTCTAGTAGGAAATATCTAGATGCAACATTGAAAATCTCTCATTGAACATATGTACAGGATGGTACGAGAAAAGTTTCTTCTGATAAATCCGGGAAATGTTTCGAACGTTTTATTTAGTACTTGTTCATGGAAAAAAGGATAAGCCTATTAAAAGTTTAGTGCACGGAGCAACGTCTAAAGGAGACAGAGAGGCAGTAGAAGTTGACTATAACAAGCCCTTTAGAGGGGGGATGAAGCTCGGGTTTCTAGAAATAACGATACAACTTCATCATGAATAGCATATAATCATTTGTCTTTGATCAAGAGGTCGTTCTCCATGTGCCCAAATTTTCTATCTCTGAAAGTCAGCCGTGTATAATTTAACAGTTTTCAATCTAAATTCACATTAGAGCAATGATTTTGTATGGAATAAATGCGAAGAATGTTAGATTAGATGAATATACCGTGCCATCATTTTCATGACTGCACACAGCACAAGTCCTCAAATTATGACCAGATAGTTTTTCTAGTCCATTTCTTGTTTGGAATGGAATCAACAGGGTGTCCTTTATGGGTTTCCTAAAATTTTATGCTATCATTTTCATGACTACATACAACACATCCTATCAGCGTACGTCGTAATATTTTTTCTTATCCATAACACATTCTTATAGGAGTTAACAGACTTTCAGGAGTTAGCTGTCCTTTTTGCCATGAGTTTTCTCCTTGCAATGACTTCTCTTCTTCAGGCGAACGAAAACTAGAGGAAGCGGATAGTAACCGTGATGTTTTTTCTCCGACCCAAATTTTTTAAGACAATGACATTTTATTCCAAAATTTTTGCGACTCCCTTTCATCAATATAGAAACTGATCAAATTTGACTCGAAATGCTTAAAAAGGAATACTTATATTTATATAAATCTTGAGAATTGGCGTCTATACAGACTCCTTTTAATGGACTATTTTTTTTCAATGTGCTCTTGCCGGCCTTGGCTTGGATTGACTTCGGTTCCTTCAGTGATGTTTCTTTTGTATCTTTGTGACCAATCGAATCGGTCATGGTTGGTATGTCAAGTTCTCCGGAAGGGATATTTGATTTTGGAAACGCGAATGGGTCACATGGAGTCAAATCTGATGAGTAAAGGTTGAGTGAAGTAAAGGGATTCATGTTTGCCCAACGTCAAATCCAAATAAGACTGGAATGGGACGAAGCATCAAACCTGATGAAAATCCAAGAAGTGCCTCAAAGTTTTTTGATGACCGCTTGACCATCTGAAATGAGTTCATGATGAACCTCAATTCGGTAATCGAAGAAACCAACCAATTTTGACATTTGTTTTTGATTTCGGCCCACTCTAGGCACTACATTCACTGGCTTGTTGGACAGTTTCAACTTCCCATCTATGAGACTAACACAAGCTGGCAACCATACCTTCGAGCAGCTTCTGACAGAAGGAGACAGAGAGAGATCAATAATGGATTTATGGTTGTGTTGCTTTATAACTCAATCGTTTGGAGAGTGCTTGTCTGGTTAAATGAAATAATCACAATACAACACATATAAAATTCTACTGGTTTCTTTTGAAGTCCATTGGATCGAAATTATTTTGTAAGTGCTATTGCTTTGATTATTACTATTTATGCTTATTTTATATGTTATTACGCTGTGCCTAAGGCGCGTTACTGCTGTCAATGTGTTAGCTCCCAGTGATATTATTTATTTCCTCGAGTAAAGTAATATTTAAGGGGCAAAACAATTGAGGATGATCAAGGGATGGTAGCAGCTGGAAGGGATTTGGAAGTGGATAAAAGAAGGTATTTCTAAAGAGGGAATGCTATTTCTGGAAAACCATTTTAAAAATGTCATGAAACGAATGGCGATAACGTGGCCTTCAGAACACCCTTCGTAAAAGGCAGAATGAAGAAAAGGACTAGGTGTTGGTCAAACGAAGAAAGATTTAAGATGAAATTGTTATTTGCTGCTTTATACAACATATATTGTTAAAATAGGGTAAAACTAAATTATAAAGTATAATTTATAAATTTATAAATAAATAAGAGGGTAATACCAATCTTATACGGATACCAACTTCTTCTAGAAGAAGTTTACTTCCCAATAATTCAACTGTGTGTTAAACAAGACCGTATATAGCATTATTCATAAAATGTTTATTCAATAAATCGATTTTCGCAATTACGTATTTTTCAATACAGCAAGCAAGTTCTGACGTAAAACACAATGATGTTGATAATGAGTCCAATTACCACCAGCGTCGATGATTGTTCGACAACTCCGAGTATTGGAAGGGTTGTGCTCTCCAAACTAGTCGAATTTTTTTGGAAGAGCTGCTTTTCCGAAAAGCTGCTCTCAAAAGACATCTTTGCACCGAAGCTTATGCTTAATCTGGTCTAAAACATTTTTGATGGTATTACCACCAGATGATTTGCAGACCAATCAAATGAAGTGAGATCATTTTCCTTATTCCAGTCAATGTATAGTTTGATCCTTTATTTGGGATCGCTTTCCTCCTGGAAAATCTAGCTTTAATTTTTTCTGATAAATTGAGCGGTCAGTAGTCATTACGCAGTCAGAAACTGGGCTTTTTCGTAAATTTTGTTAATCTTAGGAGTGTCGAAATTTTTCGTAAAGAATTTGAACTAGCTTAAACTTTTCTGTGAAAAACAGCCTCAATGATGTATGGACCTGGTTTCGAGGTTTTATTCTCACTGGACGAACCAGTTTCGGATGATTTCATCATTGAACATAAAACAGAAGCTTCATTGGTAAAAACTATATTAATCCGGTCACAATCAATATTTTCAAGTGCCTAGGCGAGTCTTTTGGCAACGTGTTTCTTTGACAGCTGTGGCTAATCTGACAACCACTCTTTGGTTGTCTGATTTTCTGACAGCTTCAATGTGCTTTATCATTTGAAATTATTTCTCGCCAAATGCAATCGTCCCGAGTAGTTTGTGTTTGAATTTTGCTTGCCTATCAGCAAAAGGCAAACCAGAGTTTCGTGAAAAAATGTGAGAATCACTTATTAATCCTTTTCATTGCGTTTCTGTTGCGAACCACTATGCAGAAAAACACTTTAAATCTATTCACTCATTTTTAAACAAATGTCATTGAGTTTTTCATGACCTTTACCCCCTCTTTAAAAGACATTTTAAGTCATTTTCGGTGCAAGGAAAGAAATACGTAGACAAGGAAAGAAATATATAGAAAGTAAATGTTAAAAAGCGATTTACTATTAAGCTTTGCCTTACCTGAGATTGAATGTGGCGAAATATTAGGATTCAATGCCGAAACTTTAGATGTTGAAAGTTTATTAGGAAGAGTCAAACATTTTTGAAAAGTCGGAAAACTCTCTTAACTTTTATAAGGACTCTTTTAATTATTGAAATGTTACGGGCCCCAAAAATCTCTAAAGGAATTTCAATTTCAGTCCATTTTTTTTAAATGTTTCTTTGAATCTTTGTAAGTCTCATACTGTTGGATAGTGCTCACGGCACTTCTACCTATGCCTCTTAAGAGTTTTTTTTTTAAGAGGTAATTACTTTAAGTTGGCAACACTTTTTGACGCAACGTTTGTTGTGACAGCTGTCATGAGTTTCTTGGTTAGTTTAACTTGCATGTTTACGATAGATGCAGTGTCTGTTTATTGTGCAGACTTTTTTCAAAGGACAAATGATTCTGTTCATCGCGAATTCTGTCGATTTTATGGCCGACATAATCGCTCATTAAATTAGTTCAATTAAGCATTGATCGTTTTCGTAGAGCAGAGTATCGATGAGTCTATTAGACATCGTTCTCAACAATTAAACCAATGCCCATCCACATTCTGGAAGAGTATACGGAAGAATCTTTGTTTGCGGGCTTACAAAATGCATTTCGGTTAGGAATTGAAGCCGAAAGTCCTACGGGCTCGACGTAGATTTGTTGCACAGGCCTAATAGCGAATTATTGCAGATCCCGAATTTCATAGGAAAAGTTTTTGAAGGAACACTTATCATCAATTTGGGAACAATGTAGTATCCTTCAAATCATTTTCACATAATTTCAAAGATTTGAAAACGCATTAAAGTGAATTAAAACCTCAAATAATAAGCTACCAAAGAAAAAAAAAGCAGAAAAAGGCAAACCATTTTGGTGAATAGCATTCCGATAATTAGTAATTTGCGTACTTGTTAGTATTACAAAGCACTTACTCTGTGTAAAAATGTTTGTTTTTCTTGTTTATTTATTCTGTTGATAACTCGGCGTTTACGCACAAACACGGAGGACCGTCATCGGTACCCGTGGTATTCAAATGGTTAAATTTAAGTAAGAAGACAAAGGGGCGAATGGTAATATGTCTTTAGATATTGTCTTGAGATACATTCGAGTTTCTGTGTAATAATGACACATCGAGTGTGCTGTGAATGTGATCAAAGTACTAGGCAATTAAGACTATAAAGAAATTGCCGAAGCTGGCATCCATGTGAACAATACCAAACCAGCTCAGGCGTGGCATTATGACTTACAGGAATTCCTCTTAATTGAAAGGGATTTCAAATTGAATTCTAGCTGCATCACTGCTAGAATTAATTTTCGCCATTAAATAATTAATTTCTGGTCAAGTTGAAAACTGTGCAGTAAGCATTGTTTAGAGCTAGGGATGAGTAAAGGTAATTTAGATAATGATTTTACATATGTTTTTAATATCTACATTTAAAATAATTAATAAAAACAAAAAATAATTATCATTTGTCTACAGTGCTTGGTGTGCATCACAATCGGAAGGGAAATTATACATTTGAACCTTAACCTCAAACTATGGTGGTAAAACAGAGAAACAAGCGCATGGTAAGAGTGATTTTTAGTTGACTCAACCCTTGCGTACGCATGGGTATTTCTAATCAGAGATACACAGAGATACACAGAGAATACAGAGATACAGATACACACAACTGATAGATCAAAATCCCCCTTACGAATTTTCTTTGCATAAGGGAGGAGGATGGCGTATCACACTTTTTTTACTTCTGAAAAAAGGAGGGAGTATGTTTCTCACCGTAATTCATCTGTCTTTCCCGAAATATGTAATCGGAGAAATACTAACAATGATTGAAATATGGAATCGCGTGGGAACTTTTTGAATTCTAGCCCTGACAGTTTAGGAGTATTTATTCTTTAACGTTAGGGCAGCATCAGAGAGTATCGGCAAAAGTGGGATCTTCTTTCATAAACTTTACTCCTCTCACTTTGTTCCCAATAGAGAAAGGATGCCATAATCTGAATTCATCTGTAGGCAAGGGAACACGAGGCCTATCCAAAGCGAATGTTCCAAACGGATCCTGGCTTGTTCTTAAGGACATAAGGAGTGATATTCAGTGGGTAAATCAGCAGATTTGGGCATTTGTATGCCCAACCAGATATGCTTTCTAGACTTTAGCTCCCTTCTATGGAAAAGTATTCATGTCTTCAGTTCCAGTGGCCTTTGCTAAAGTCTCTGTATATGGTTGTTGTCCTCTGCGATAGTGAATATGATTTGCGGATTGTATGTATCAATCAACGTTTCATATTCCCATAAATATTCTTTCATTATTTTCACAGAGTGTTGCGACTTTGTTGTAATGATTTTTGCTTGTATAAATAAGGGATGGTTTAAAGAGGTAAACAACTTTAAAATGAAATAAAATGCTAATAAATTGTTTGGACTGGCATTTAGTTGGTTTTATTGGAAGATATTAATTTAAGACACGTGAGAGCCATGACTGACGCAAAGGAAGTCCAAACACGAGGTCCAATTTTCGTCTACTCTAAACAATAACCGGAGTCGTTTCTCGCCAATAGAGCGTTAAAGGTTTCCTCCAAAATGGTCAAGCGTCTCGGACTGGTCGGGGAGATGAACAACTTGACGTATCTCTCATAAAAATGTATACTTCCATACTCTAAAAAAATGTCCCTTCAAAAAATACAAAGTTCACCACTGTTTAATCACAAGATCTTTTTCATAGGTTCAGACCAGTTCATAGGTCAAAATAAGAAATTATGCGCTCATCAAATGTTTCTTTCAGTAAGTTGATCGTTGTCCGAGTTGTACGGCATGTAATGCCATCCTGTTGAAGCCAGAAGTTTCAATTCCAAAACGAGAAAGTGGAACGCAAATGGACTCACTCAGGTCTTCATCGATACTACGCTTCACAGCTGCTATGGTTTCTACATTACACACTGTACGACGTCGGGATGGAATTGTATTATCAGCGAGATTAAACGTGGTGCAGAAACGATCAATAGTTCATCGAATTAATTGTTCTGAAGGATGATTATGCCGGCCATAAAATAATGGACTGCGCGATGTTTCTGAAATATACGGCTTTTTTTCGAATAAATCTGCTCAACTTGCAGATGTTGCTCAGGCGTTAAACAAGTAATTATAAAATTGCAAACCAAACTAACCATAAAACGCATGACAGCTGTCACGCTATACTTAGTACTATAATGTGTTGCCAACTCCAAGTTCTATATGGTGAAAAAAGAAAACCTTTGTATGCAAACGTCGTCTTCAAATACTTATATGCTATTTCGAAAAAATGAATTCGCTTTTGAGTACGCATCGCACAATGCTGAAGAGATGTGTGATGCTCGTGCAACTGCAGCTTGAACCATTCGTGATATTTTAAGTTAACTCTAATTTTTGCATTCAAGGGTGGTGATGTATTTATATGATTTTTGTCAAACCCGTAACCAATGAGAATACAAATGTGCTGCCACAAGTCGTTTAAATTTTGAGAACCACCAAAAATATCCGATTATCATTAAATAAAGGGATATAAATGCAATTGAACTTGGTAAAAGGACAATTCGTGAACATTCATACTACTGGAGGGAAGATTTGCTATCTATGAAATCCTCAGAATCGTATGCTCAATATTGATTTTCGCATGAAAACAATAATTTTACAGATGTGAGTGTCCATTATTTTCGAAAAATTTCAGCAAATCATTAATCACATGTTTTTTTGAATCCAACTGATGTTTTTTCGGTAGTAACCGTTGTTTTTGATTACATGTGAGCGTACAAAATATTTATTTTTTTTCGAATTAAATTCAACATTTAACTGAAGAGTCACATATGAATTTCAAAGAACTTGTGAGAAAGGTTAAGTAGAAAATGTCTCGTTGGCTTTTTGTGTACCCACAGGATATTCTGCTTGCATTATCCGAGTCGTAGGAAAAAAAATAAATTCCAATATAGATATTTCCGTAAGTGATTGCGGCTGATTGAGTATTTGGGATTGCGATCAATGTTATAAACTTTATGGGTGAATCAAGGATATGATGACATTGTATAATTTGCAAGAAAACTTGAGAGCGTGTTTTGATAAGTATATGCAATCGAAATATTGTTGGTCTAAAAAATATAAATGATTTGGTGAGGGCGCTAAATCATTTTGTTGATCTAAACTTAAATTTTTAGAAAAAATTTCGAAGAAAGGTTGTAAATTCCTTTGAAAATAAATTGATAAAAGGTCTCCAGACTCTTTTCCGTCAGAGTTACTCCGTAGAGACCACTGCCAAATGAGAAGAAACTGTGCAATAACATTCAAAATGACTTCAAATTGTTTTTCGCTGATGTTGATGTCAGCATTTGCCACTGAGGCTTTGAGTCACACTTTGCCAATTTTTACTGTATGTTTATCGGGCCACAAAGCTCAATCAACTTCGATAAAAATACTATCTTCTACATTATTGGAAGCTAGAATGATGAAAGCAACAACACTGATGGCCTAAATCAATTTCGTAGCTTTCAAAGATACGTCGAGGGCTCAACCTCGGACGGCAACCTTCCCAACTGCACACTCACGGAAATAAATGAAGACTGATTGAGGCAACTGTCAGTTTACCTTAGACCCATTTTTGGGACAACAAAAGGTAGAAACAGATTTTTCTGCTAACTTCAATCTATAATTTCCTTTAGTAGTAAATATGTACTGTGAAAATTCAAAATTTTGAAATGAAATGTTCAACGCACAGAAGGCGATTCCGGGGCTTAAAGTTTAGTTTCCACTTGTCATTTTTTTTTTATTGAATTCCTGTACGAATTTTTCAACTTTACCAACATCAAAAGCCAATAAAACAATTATACAACTTATCTGAAAGGTATCTGCCAACCAAAGTTCATATAGCTTGCTTCTAGTAGAGGGAACAATTACAATCAGTAGAGACCGATCGACGTCACACTTTTCCTGCGAAAAAATTGTGAAAACGACCGCTGTATCAAAATTGAATCAGATAAGAAGTAACAACTGACACCTGAAAGAGATCGAGTCCACAACGCTCATCAAGAATTGTAGATCGTAGCTGATCTACGAAATTATAACTAGTCTCTTAAACAATGGGAAAAAAGGGACATCCAATCGAGATCGGAATCAATAGCCTAATAAATGTCATTAGTGCAAAATTTAGAATCTCCACAATCAGAATTGTTATTCAATACTCGGTAAGCTTGAGTTTAGTTACCGAAAAGTGCTGACATTGAACATAATATTCAAGGGGAAATTATCTCTGTCCCCCCACTGAGAGGGGGTAACAACTACGTCAAAGAATGTTTGGAATACGGCAATGACAAACTCCTATTTGATATCATCCTTAAGAATCACAACATCCATCGAGCGGCCCTTAGGCCGCTAAAATCCCTAAGACAATCAGGAAGGAGAATGCAATAGGTTTTTTGTTCTTCTTTCTTGATCGGGACAAACAAACTTTACTATCAATTTGATTATCTGGCAAAGGTTCTCATCGGCACAGCAATTATGCTGTGTTAATCGGGACATTCAAGTTGCCTTGAACGAGCAGCTGTCTGTATGAAACATTTCACTTGTTATCGAAAAAGCGTTCGATACAGAATGGCATAATGGCTTTCTCTACAAATAAGCTTAATTTCGATTCTCTCCATATGCAACAAACATCATCAGATCTTTCTTAAAAGACGGTAAATATGCTGTCGAAATTCGAGAAATATTATCTCATTTTTGACTTATACCTGATGGCTTTCCACAAGGCTCATGCTTAAGCCCATTACTGTTCAGTGTAGTCGGTTGTTCGATAATTCAGAATGTTTCTTTTTCATATATGACGTGAACTGCATATTTCATATATGAGTGGTGGCGTGGCTTACTTTATTATAAACTATTTAAAAACGATTAGATATTGGACTATGTTCGGTCAAAAACTGAACGTCATTAATAAACAACAAGCTGGTTAAAAATAAACTTGGAAATGGACAACTTAAGAAAACATTCTCAGCATATTTTTTGTTCTACTCCCAAAAAAGCAAAAATACGGTGCAAGATCGAAAAAAGGTGTGAAGTTCACGCGAAGTACTGCCTTACTGAACGCCACTGTCAACGTTGGTTTGCTGGCTTCCGGTCTGAAAATTTTATTGCAAATTTGAAGTGCACCGCATTCTGGCCGTCCAATCACTATTGGTGCCGTCAAAATAAAGACGTTTACGGAACTAACCTGCGTATGGCAACTCGAGAGATAGCAAAGAAGCTTGACATATCGAATTAAACCGTTTGGTTTTGCTTACAAGAGCTTGGTAACGTAAAAAAACTCGCTGTTTGAGTTCCTTATGAATCAAAAGAAATCCACCTAAACCTGAATTGTAACCTAAACCCATCCCTAAAAAGAATCATAACCGTTTTTTTGATAACGTAATGTGAAAATGATAATGGACCAAGCAAGATGAGCGCCGATAATCGTCATCAGAAACCAATGTTCACTAAAAGAAAATCATGATTTTGTGGGGTGGGATTGTAAGAATATAGTCTACTTTCAGCTGTTTCCAAGAAATCAAACTATTGATTAGAATGTCTACTGTCGTTAGGTATTGAAATCGAACGAAAAAATCAAGAAGAAACGCCGTGACCAGGCCAATCACAGAGGGCTGATATTCCAACATGATAATTCCAGACACCACTTCTCTTTGGTAACCCTTAAAAAATTAATGGAGTTCAAATGGGGAACTGATGCCAGCCTTTAGCTCTGACTTAGCACCATCAGGCTATCATTTGTTACGGTCCCTTTAAAACCATTTCAATGGTAAAATTTTCGATTCCGACCAGGCTGTTAAAAATGAGTAGGGCCAGTTCTTCGCTTTTTGTAAAAAATTTGCGTTTTTTACAAAGAAAAAGAATCCATACCTACTACTGGTGTATAAATTTCGCAGGGTAACGAGTGGTTTTGTCAAATAAAATCTCATACCTTAAGCTCACTTGTGATAAGAAACTGAAATTTAGAGATCACGTTGATTCGACATTGACTAAAGTATCAAAGGCAATATTGACGCTATACCCCTGTTGAACCACGTATTACTTCTTGACCCAAGGAACTAGATCCTTATCTTCAAAATTGCAATTTGGCCTTTTATTTTGTATGAAGTTCTTCACGCGCGAAGTACTTAAAATTCCAAATTCTCATAAAATTGATTAATCTACGATTAATCTACTATTAATCCTGCTGGAGTTCCACAGGGCTCATGTTTAAGCCCATCACTGTTCAATGTATATACTTCAGAAATACCATTTTAAGTGTCAACTGGCACATACTTATGCACAGCTTCAGTAGACTCAATAAGTTGACCGGTAGATGATTATAATAAAGAGTCAAGAAACTAAAGCTATGTTGTTTACAAAGAAAAGTAGCCCGTGTCTACTACCGGTGTATGAATTTCCTAGGAAAACGAATTCTTTGCTCAAAAGGCATTTCATATTCCTGCTTGAGTTCCACAAGACCCATTTTTAAGTCCATCACTGTAGAATGCATGTAGTTCAAATATACCGTTTTGTAGTGCGAGTGAACTAGCACATGTTTCTACAGAGCTTCAGTAGACTCAAAATTTTTGTCAGTGACAGATTAAAATCGACAGATCGAAGTCAAAGGTATGTTGCTTATAAAGAAAAGAAAAACTTGCCTTGTTCCCGATTTTAAAAATTTCCTAGGGCAACAAATGCTTTGAACAAATAAAATTTGCTATACTATTCTTGATAATGAAATGACATTCGAAATCACATACAAAAGTATCAAACGCAATTTTAACATTATGTCTTTGGATGAACCGCCTATTATTTCTTTACTCAAGAAACAGGACCCTTATAATGAACATGATTCGTTTGCCAATTGTGTTGTCTAGAGCTCATCATGCGCGAAGTACTCAGAATCCAAACTTCAAGTCTCAGAAAATTGATGCGTGAAAATAGTCCTTTTTATGTGACTTCTCAAAAACTAAATCAACTTCCTAAAACGTAGAACATCGAGACATCCGCGAGTGAATGACGTTGGCTACAGCTACGAGCTCTACCAACCCATGCTGCAAACGCAACTGCCACGAGTTTTTTCACTTTTTTGGATTTATTATTGGGAATGAGCCATAGTAGTTTTTTATTCTCATCATCGTTAAAAAACGTCAAAAAGTCACAACAAGTCAAGACGTTTCCATTTCAGGAACTTTTCTTGGCATGACTTTCGAATAACAATTCTTCGTAGCTTCCATGCTTTATTTCACACAGAGCAAAAATCTAACTAATGTAACTAGATTCAAGGCATTGCAAGTTAATAAGTTCCTTCAGAATTTGTTACTGTTCTTGGATATATAATTAAGCAAGCTAAGCTCGTTCATATAGAATAAAGGAAGCCCTGAATGAAATTCAGGTTTTCCAGAATAAGTTTCGAAGTTGTATTGAATAAAAAAATCGACAGAAAAAATGTTTTGAACTGTATGTTATCTGAGCACCTTTTTTGGTAAATGGAAGAATTTCGTATCCGTCTGTGGTTTCTATTCGATTTCCATTAGATATCCTTAAGTATTCACGGAGAGCAGTGCCATTTCTCGCGGTGTTTCCTGCACATTTATCTTGGCTATTTCATTGTTACACAAAACTAATTATTTTCCTTGGACACTTTGATTCGCACCACTATTCACTTTTCCTTGTGAGTTCTTGGAATTCACTATTACAGATTGCAAACTTCAAAATTTTTTTGAGATATTTCTCTCCATTTTTCGATATTCGAACACGGTCTAAATCACTGTAAACTCAAAATTATCTTTTTCAACACTGAAGACAAAACATTTTGACGACTTGACATTTTCCATAACTGACTGAATCCTACGCTAAGACTTTTCTTGTTGTGTCAGTATTGCTGTTGAAGAAATTCACATTAGACTTCGCGTGACTGGAGACATTTTCCTATTTTCACAATATGTTGACTTTGTTGTTGCCGCTACTATTTGTGTTATGCTTGAATGTAATTTCTTCCTTAATAAAGACGAGGTTGAACACGTTCTAATATAGAATGCCTAACTCAAATTTTAGCGGAAACCAATGCACAAAACTGCGTAGGGGCTTAAATATTCCACACGAAATGAGGAGTGGAATAACCGTCAGTCCTTATTCGCGATTATATTAGCGAAACGCGTTCAGGCTAATTCAGTGAATGTCATGAAGGCAGTGCATGTTTGTCGTACCGAGGAGTTACTAAATGATATTCGAAAGAAAATAGGCCAGTTGCGAATTGTAAAGCGAGTTATTTTTCACGAAAGAACGAAACAGTCACGAAAAACACCCTAAGATTGGTCACGAACACATCTTTCCACATCAGCCGCGAACAGCATTGAATATAAAGAATTTTAAACACTGTTAGAAGTAGATTGAATTGCACTCCTTTCATTCAATTTTATATTATTTAGATAAAACCATAAATTAATTCCGACTCCTTTTCAAACGCAACGTTCGCGCACTATCGTTGTTCTCATTCCAAGGCTCGAAGATCATCTGAACTTCAGACTGAAAAATTCTTTGTAAAACTTCTTTCCTGTAATTGTGTCGGCCACTGCTCAATTTATTGTTATATTGCACAAATTAATGCGATGAAAAGTAATAACAATGTAATGATAGAAAATTGTCAATTAAATGTTGGTTGACTTCTAAAGGGCAGTGCAGAGGGGGAAGCGACTTCTTGGTCAGAGAGCCTGCAAGGCGTGAGATTGAGCCACACAACATGCCAAGCGCTAGGTGGAGGTGACGCTAAATCTAAATTAGATTCGCTCCGCGTTATTTGATAGCGACATCGTGGAGGGATACAAAATGTGCATAAGTTTAATAAAAGTATTGTTTAATATATATCAAGGGTATGAGAGATGATTGGAGCAAGTTTAAGTGTGGACAGCACAAGGAAACTGGTTGGAAGCACATTTGATTCAAACTGGAAAACGAGCAGTAGTTTTCTTTGATACACTCTCCTTTCTACTAGACATCCTTGATCATTTTGTTCGAAACCAGTAACCTAAAGATTGTTAATATTTTTCAGTTAAATACAGCATGAGGCCACAGTAGAGTATTAGTATGAGCATCAATATCTGGAAAAATATGAAAAAAGTCCTAATACCACAGAACAAAGGAATATGCACAAAGATAATAGTGGGGTCGTGTAATATTAACTTTTTCTTTAGGCGCCAACTTGGAAACATAAGTTTATAAAGCCAAGTGGGGTTATAATGAACGTTTAAAGGCCTCAAGAAAGTCAAAATTTCATGCTTTTAACACCAGATTTGGCATTGAATAATTAAAGTTCCATTGATAATTTGAATAAAAAGCAGTTAGTTTGACAAACACGTTTGTAAGTCGTTGCCCAAATCCTTAAGAAACTTACATTTGGACCAAAACTAAATAATGAATTATCATAACCCTTCACTGCATTTGTGGCGTAGTATTCTGCCCCTTTTCTTTCGTTTTTCTGCTTGTAAGTAAGTTTGGAGTGCGCTGTGTTCGTGGGAATTGCATGTCATCTCAGTTGTCGTTGTGCTCTCGCGGAGTGCACCAGTGAGTCGTGTTACATCAAATAACAACTTCGGTGGATATACGTTGGCGTAGATAAGTACTCCACGATTACAGTTACGAGAGTTTTCACCTCCACATGTTCGGTGCAGAGTTTTCATGTATCATCTTTCTTGTGTATTATTTAAGACGAATTATTGATGAAACAGAAACTGTGATTGGGAAGTGAGGAGTATGATGAGAGTGAAGAGCAAGGAGAACAAGATATAACAAGAGGGTCGGGTTATTTTTAAGGCTGAAACCGTTTCAAATGGTTAAAGGCCCCACCGGCAATCTCGAACAAGATCTCACAGCATTGATTTGCAATAACTCGCCATTCAAGAATTCACTGGAGAAAAATAAAATTTGGCACCTCTTCAAACATGGCTCTCGCTTATCACGAATGATATGATTTCTTACATTACAACACAAGCTTATGAGAAAATCTATGTAATTTTCGAGAAGAGAATTTCTAATACTGAGTGATATATTCATGTCCAACCATGATGATGTGAGTAAACTTTGAGCCACAGATGGAACAGAAACAGGTGGCAATGTTTCCAGGGGTGTGTTGATTGAACATGTATTACCCCTTTGGTAATCTGTTCCAATGCCCGACAAGAGGGCTTAAGGAATCCACCTCCGAGGTGGGGTTATTTAGGTCCCGGAAGCTCCGTCGGAGACGGGCGTGGGCGCCACTCCTCTACCCCAATAAGAGACCCCCAGCCCTTAGAGGAGATGGGCTGTCCTCGGAAGCCGGACACTTACAATCTCTGGTGGATGTTTTGCCACCAACTTGCTACAAACGTTTTATATGTTTCTTTCGCGAGGATTATGCCGCGAGCCCAATGTCGCGAGCTGTTCTCACCTAGACCAATGAATTTCGTTAAAATTCCCTTCCTCTTGCTAAGCACCACAAGCCATGACACCTTCCGGGCGTCTAGGAACACCTCTTCGCGCAGGCATGCGTTGAAGACCAGCTCAAGGCGAAATTCAAAGACCAGCTGCAGAACCCCAGATGGAATTCCTATGACTTTCTAGTCTTCGTAGACAATATTGCTTTCTCTAATCCTATCATAGCAAAAAGTGAAATTCTCAGTAGTATTTCATCGAGGATGACGCCAACGATAGGGATAAGAGCCCACACAATTTCGTCCACCTTTTCTGCCTTGTATGGTTGAGACAAGATTTGGGTACTGACCTTTCGCACCACTAATTTGTAGCCTAGCCCCTTGGATCCGTCTTCACGTCGTCCTCCAGGTTTTGCCAACGCCTGACTTTGCTGGTGTTGATGAGCCTGTGGAGATAGCTCACTTATAAACTATAACTTATACTTCTCTTTCAAGGCCCGTACTCGCTGGGGTTCACTTGGTAGTTTTTGTCACCCACTTTCTTATTCAACAATTTCAGGTGACCACCAGTGTCCTGGGGCTTGGCGTGCCGGGGTCGTAGAAAAGCCATGGATGACTTGCAGGCGGATGTAATGACTCTGATAGTTGAGTTTACCACATACATTGCTGCAGCTCCTTGGCTCCACAGGATCTCTTGCGCCAGCAGTGATCGATCCATTAGCAATTAAACAAACCTGTTTCCGATTTCCCAATATTACACTGGCGCACCGCAAACTCAGCGGGTGGAAGCACCGTCATCGATCTCCACTGCTAAGTACTGGTGGTCGCTAGCCGAGTAATCCTCTAACACTCTTCGACTTTTAACCCTACTAGGCACTCAAAAGCAAAGTTCACATCAGGTTTGGTTCAAACGCAGCCCAATCGACGGAAAGGGTGTGCTCTGTATTAAATACGACGAGTCTTGTTCTGGCTGCTTTGCCCAAGATCCGTTTGCCCCGAGCATCTGATTGAAGCATGCCCTATTTGATTGATTTCGCGTTGAAGTTGATTCAGACAAGCACAATGACCTCAGTAATTGACGCATTGTCATTCAATTTGTCATTCCTCCAAAGCATTGAGCCTAGATTGACAGGATGAATACGATTTGTTCGGCGTTAGGTATACAATAAAGAGTAGAGCTTCTGGACACCGAAACCAAGCAAAACTTCGCCCCGGGCCCTGCACTTGTTGAGCTCTGTTGTGAACAATGTTCTTAACTTCGAGAATGACTGTACCAGATGCGTCAGGATAGCACGGGGTGAGATTCTAGGGGGATGTCGCTCGCTGAGCAGCTGTAAGGCAACTTGCCTATCTCTCGCATCTGTGTGCCTCTTTTGTGCTATCTTTCCTGCTATAACTGCAGCACAAGGAACTTCTATCGGTTCCATTTCATGCTACTTATAACATGGTAACGGGGAGGAATCGTTCTTTGCCATATCAGACAAATGAACAGCCCATTTCTTATTAGCTCTCAAAGTTAAAGATGTGGCTCAGTCTTTTCTCAGATCATCCGATACTATTGCAAGAGGGATCACGTTCTATGACCATGAAATAAACCGGAACCGCTTTAGAGACACATCTCGACAGCTTTGAGAATTTAATCAGGTACTACAAAACCCTTTTGGGATTACAGGTTCTTTGGGCCAAGTTCGATAGCACAAAAACTTTTTTCGCTTAAGTCCGAACACTAAAATTTTCGAGCATTATCCTGACATACATTATTGTAGCGATATTATTGTTTTATCAAATTATTCTCATTGTTTTTCATCTGCAATTTTCCTACTTCTATATCAACCGTTCCCAACCCCCCTGCTCATAATTCTGCTCCTTTCTATCTTTTGTGTACTGACTTTTATGCAGTCGAAAGAATCATTGACTCCTGATCCTGATAGTACTTCAAACATATCTGTGATATCCTTAGCATCCTCACTGTCAGTGCCAATGTTTCTTTTCCTTTCAGTCATAGTATAAGCCTTGATGCATTTGCCACCTCTTGGAAACAAGGAATCATTGTTCCAGCTATCAAATGTAAGGATCTTTCTTATGTATCTAAGAACCGTCCTGTGTCTCTGATTTGCTGTTTTCAAATACTACTGGAACGTTATGAGTCAGCTACTTTCTCTGCAAAACATAGCTTCCCTGAAGGTCAAACTACCACTACTTTTTGACTATATACACGAATGAATAGATAAGATATTCATAATAGATATGAATAGATGAGGCTTTGGGTAGGCACATATAAGGCAATATGACCTCCACGTATTCATCTAAGGCCAATCACCAGCTGCTATATCTGTTATCAGCGACGTTTGATACATCTGGATCTTATTTACTACTATTACTAAGATATTACTTTTTAATTAAAATATCTCTACGGTATAATTTCAACTCCTTTTTATCCTTCACTTGATGTCCCCTAAGGTTCTATTTTTGGACCACTTCTCTTCCTTTTTTTCAAAGATGACTCAATGATTTCCTTTGCTTGCTTCCTGCATGATAATAGTTTAAATATTTACCGGACAATTGGGTCACTACAGAATTATCAATTTCTACAGGAGTATGAAAAATGAACGCTTTAACGTGAAAGGAAGTGAACGATTTTTCAGCTATTAACTGATAAAATTAGGTTGGTTGTTGGTTCAAAACGACCGAGAATAAAAATATTGAGAATGAGTCTATTCAATTTGTGAAATGGTGACATACAGTTTGCTTGGCCATCCGAGGAATGGCGCACCAGTATTGCACTGACTTTTAAGCCTGAATAATAAAAGGAGAAAGGATTCAAGACCAAAGAAAAATGTTTACCCTAAAACAGGTGAGTATAGTTGGGTCTAACATAATATGCAAGAAAAATTAAATTTAATTGTTTCCGGTCGGACCAATAATAAATCATCTTTGTAGTAAGACGAGTGGAGAAGATCTAATTGGCCTTCGGATACTTGTCAGAATACTAGTGGAAGCGAGAAATTGTTAGCCGAAAGGAGAGAATAAGGACTTTGGCTATATGGAAAGAAATCTTGCACCGCATCATTGACCTGGTGTTCTGCAGAAGCATGGTGAGAATGATTATTACCTGGCGAACCTACCTAGAAAACGGGGTTCTTTCAGTCTAATCTGCATAAGATGGGATAACCATCGTCTCATGACAGTTTATTTGCCCGCGGGACCACAAATGATGCTTCCCACTCCTTTGTGGCTACAGTCCGGGAAACGTTGGCACCTCGCGGAGAAAAAAGGCGTGGTTTAACGGGACATAACGGGATGGATGTTGAAATGTGAAGATTATTGGAACTGAGTGCCACATTATGTGCGGACCGTTCTTCTTATAAAATGAGGTCAGCATATGTCACTTAAGGGTGCGGAGAGAAAGTAGATCCGTCTCCTTGTTGAAGAGGTATCCCCTTAATCTGAAGGCACCGCTAGATGCGACCAACGAGACCTGGTCGGAAGAAATGTAACAAACAGTTCCTGTCTAGGTACTCGGTGTGACAGAGAAGGTGCTTAGTCAGTAGTGCGAATGCAACTGAGTGTCCAGGGCATAAATAGCCTTAAGCTCCCAACCATAAAACAATAACTATAGGAAAAGAATTAAATTACGTTTAAAGTAATTTAAAAAGTACCAGAATAAGTGTATAAAAATGCCCTCTTCGCTCAATTTTGAATATCACCCCAAGAAGTAAAGTATCATTTCTAATTCATACAGGAAGAAACTAATCCCCATGATAATTTAACATTTCCTGTTTTTTTACTCACAGAAAATGGTACGTTTTTGGTATAATGTAATTCTGCACCTACTTAACCCTATGTGTTTCTTATCCTTTTTAAATATCTTTTAGATAAACCTAAGGAGTAGATGACATCTCTATCGCTTCTGATAAACTGAATCAATTATTTCAGGAAGCAACAATTGATGGGCGATACTATCGAATTGACCTTTACAAATTCGTTAATCTTTGTCCAAATTCATTGTCTTCCAATTTGTATTTGAACCTTTCAACCCTTTCAGCTATTCATGCCTTCAGCACCAGTTGGCATCACTAAATTATATGATTCCATTAAATTCTCACAACTGTGACAGACCACATCCGTCTTAACATGTCCGCCCCGACTTTTTAATCAACATAACTCAAATTTAATTAATCGAGTGGCGTAGAGCAAAGTTAAAGGATTAATTTTCCTGACTATTGTTATAATCGTTGGCGTTATATTTTATCTTGCAAAGCTGTTCCGATTGCAGAACTTAGTCGGTGGCTTCTTAAGATGAGAGTCAGCTAGACGGTGGTAAGTAGCAATTCAGTGATAGTAATAAGCTTTGAGGTCAAAACCAAACAAACTTCCTGCCCCAAGTGGGAGGGTCAACGTCTGTTGGACTATAAGACACATCTGTAAACCTCATCTATCCCTTTCATATGGATGTAACATAGTTCTGGTTTGATACAATTTAGCGGGTGCATACACTCTCATTCGTCCTTTAATCAGATTGTACGAGCCAGGGAAATAGGAATTCTTGGCTTGGAATTCCTCGTTGACCGTTGGTCTGAGCACGGCTAGTCCCTCTTAGTATTAGAGCTCATTTACGAATTAATTTGATGTTAATTATGTGATATTTAACGAATCTTTGATGGAAATAGGATTTGCTTGATTGATTCTGATTCATGTATCCAATTATTCAAATAACTGTGCTGAATGGTCAGTGCAAATATTTGAAGGATGTACCTCGAGAATTATTTGAAAGGATTTTAATCAAACCAAACAGACTAAGGTCAAAACATGTTGGTAGTTACATATATTAAATCCTTTACTGCATGTGACCAAACAGAATGCGTCGCAGAAGATTCGTAATATGTATGTTATTTGTAGCATGAGCAATTATACAATTCAAATGGAAGGACAAAATCAAGCTGGGTCAGTTTTGGGATCGAAACTAGAAGACAAGACAAGCACTCAACGCCGAAATGAAGAGGCTACCAATCAATATCAGAGCTATCTAGCATTTCTCAATGCGTCCTCTGTTTCCAATAGTACGACGTTAACTTAACTTAACAATTAACGCCGCGAAAAAGAATGGTGATCTGAAAGGTCAATAAGAACCACGGTTTGAGCGATGTGTGTCCTCGCGTTTTCATAATGCAGCAAAATTTCGTTAATGCTTTCTTTCGGTCATTTCTTTTTTATCAAAAATGCTACACATCGCCATTAACACGGATTTCGGATAATCTGTCGTGGGCGGGTAGCCTTTAACAATAACATTTTGGTCCAAAAAATCCTCGGAAGCAGAAAAGATTCCCATCATAACCTTACTGCACCTGCACCTCATCTTTGCTTGTTTTTCGGAGATGGAAAGTGCAAAGTTTTCCATTGATATCTTTGTTGTTTGAGTTCCACATCAGACTGATGCAGCCAAGTTGCATCTATGGTTATGATTCGATTCATTTCTTCATTTATTTCCCCACAAAATCGGGATAACACGTCTCGACACACAGAAACATAATTTCGTACTACCATAGGTGTACTGTATCACAGCTAAATTATCATAAACAACTGAAAATACCGTGCCAATTGAAGTGTCAAAAAGCTGCAACTAGCCTTCGAATGTTTATTCGTTGAGCATCCTGAGTTTCACTAAAAATTTCTCTATACAATGTTGCTCTAACCTTTGGTCCATGCTAAACATGGTAGGCGAATATCAAACACAAACTTAAAATTTTTTAACTGTAATTCTGTTTGTAAATAGTTTACACGGTTCGTACAGTGCTGCAAGCCGTTCATTCCCAGGCTCGTATTTTTTAATTTGTTTTTTAGCGACTCTCGTACTGTACTGGATGGCGAAAGGTCAAAGAGATTAACTTTTGATGAAGATGCGCATTAGCACTCTTTCTCTGAATCTTATATCTAGATTTAATGACTTTTATAAAGAATAGAACTTGAAAGTTTGTGCTCGCCAAATCGTTGGATCGTTGAAAGCCGGATCGAATATCGTTAAAGGAACCAAAGTACTACTGCAATTATTGTTATATATGTGTCGTCCAACCAAATGGCGTAAGTCGACTTAAGCTCCCTTGCTCAACTATTTCCGTTTCTGTTATCTGTGGAAGCTTCCGGGCAGAGGAGTCCATTTTCAGCCCGCAAAGGTATATGTTACTACAGTAGCTATCACTCCTTCTTTCTGTGTCAACCAGTGTTCTAAGAATACATTCTTTGTCGGAAGAAAACCTGAGGGTTGTACGTCACACAATTCCTTTGTGAATCGATTAGATCACAACATTTAGCTGGCTCCCCGGATAATGTTTACCGATTTTCTCGCAAAGAAGACAGCGGCCGTTCATCTATGTTCTGCACTCCCAAAATAAATGGCTCCCGGCAAATAAACGCCAAAAGGTCGGCATGTGGTTCACTGAATTTGGATCTAAAGAAAAGAGTAAAATGATCCGGGATTGTAGACTCTAATCTAGGGGAGAATAACTATTCAACTATTCTGACGTTCAAATGGTACGCTTTAAAGCGCAACAGAAGGCTGCAAAGAAGGTGCTGCGTGTGAGAGCAGAAGATACGATCAAACACACAACCGAAATTCCCCAAGGTGCAAAACTCAGTGTTAAGCCTAAAAATGCTCTTTTGGATGCTCTTTTGATTATGTCAGCAGACGGGAGGAATAACGTCGATATCCTAAAGGAAATAAGGCAAGATGCAGAGTTAATCACAGCTGTCCATATACGAAGCGGTTAGAGTGACCATAATTGGTGGTCTTTTCGTAAAACTAACACTGGGAATGGCTTTTTGGAAAGATCCGTCGAGGACCTCCTTGACTCGAAAGCGACATTACAGCCAATGGCTTCTTTGGAAGCAAGAGACATTGATTGTGTCGCAGTTAAAAATGTCACAGACGTAGAAGAGACCCTTACACAAATTCTTCACCGGCAGACAGCTTTACGGTAAGGTTGATACGTATCCATCCCAGAGGACAAACGGTGGCAATAGTATACATTCGGTAGCAATAGTATACATTCTAGGGTGAGAAGCAGCATAACTACCGGCCAAGTCAGGTAGTGTGCAGACTTCACCAAAGGATAGTCCTAACTTGATGCTTCAAATGTCCTAGCTCCGAACACATTTCCCTGAACTGAAAGGGACCAGATCAAAGTAACGTGAGCTATAAGTGTGAACCTCGCTACCATAAAGTGAGAGAATGCACAAGCAAACCAAGCTGCATCGTTTGCGAGGCCAAGGATATGAAGCCTGAAGATGTGAATGGTAATCCATGGACTACAAAAAGGAATTCAGAAAGAGAAAAGCGAAGGCATGTCCTGCAGATAAGCCTACATCGTAGCGCAACCAGATAGAAGTTACTCTATCAAATTTCTTGGGAGAAAAAAGCAGAATTGCTGCTGAAATCTGAATAACATCTTGACAGGCAGGAGCCTGGATGGTAAATGAGGGTCCGCCAGAATCTCGGAGCAAGATAATGATCTGCTGCCAATTTAGACTGGCTTTAGCGGTAATGGCTTTGGGCTGTTCAGGTGTGTAGATATGACATTTATTTATGTGGATAAATGGATGAGCCAGTTCCGGCTTTTCAGAGCAAACTCAATAGACAGGAGGAAGCTGTCCCGAGCACAGAAGATCGAATCCTTACTGGCGGTGACTCCAATGCGAAGGCGATTGAATGGGGAATATCTCATTCAAATTCCAGGTGAAAAGGAACTTTGAAAGCGTTTATAAACGCATTAATGCCGACAAATATGTACTGAATGTTGCGTACCCTTTTGACTCCTGCTATCGGCGTCTGGGTGACGTAAGTGGGTTGATAAGCCGGAGGTCCGGCTAATCCTTCTCAGTCTTCTAGCGATGCCGTCCCAATGTATCCTAAAATGAGGACGGTCCCGGTCAATCAGTACCGTGTATCTGGAACAAAAACTGAGAGTTTTTCTCAGCCTACCGAGAGACGCTACCTGATCAGAGATTTATTTGAACGATGGGTTGGGGTGACGCCCATGACAGGTTACTGTCAACCACCGATACGTCGAGAAGCCTATACCGGCTGAAACATAATGATTGTGGTTTCAAAGGCTTGAAAGTATATTCATGAGCCAGTGGTTTTCGGTATAAGCTCTCTGGATAAAGGGCTTGAACCGTGCTTGAAACTTGTTTCAGATCAAGTGGGCGGAGGTTAACATAACATACTTTCAACCCAGTCTGTGGAGATCATGCAAGTAAGCCTTAACGCCCGATTTCCGATATACACTTCGACTTAATTTCGAAATTTCTATAAGAAATTCGCTTAAAAATTAAAAAAAAAAAAAAACAATCAAAATGTGTGCTTGGTACAGGATGAATGCCGACTATTGATTGTCTAATGTCTTCACATAGGACAAAACGCTTGAAATATTAGAGTAGTTAAAAAAAAAAACAAGAAAACGACAAGAGAAATAAGGATCGGGTAATATTCGAATTGTTGAACTTTGTAATGAAATCAATTGTTAATTTGAAACATAATAGGATAGTATCCATAATATGTTATAAGAATTTAATGAGTTCATTAGTAAGGTTAACTAGATTTGAAACTTTAAAATCTAGGTCACGTTTCAAACCATTGAAAGGTTAATGTAATAAATGCAATTTAAACTTGTCTGATAAAATAGTGTGCATTAGAATAAATTAAAACGAATTAATTTGAAATTGTCGCTCACGTCTCACCTGAAAATCCGAAAATAATGACCAAAATGTCCTATTAATGTCCTATTAATTTGTGCATGTAGACCTATTAATTTTCCGCATGTAGACTAATTTATTTAAAAAATGAACTGACAGCTGTTTCGAAGCCGATTTCCGTTGACAAGCAATCAAATAAGGTGTACTCGTGGAAATTGACAACACGTTGTTTACGTTTTTCTTTACGTTGTTTACGTTCTTGCCAGCAGAACTTATTATAAAACTAAATTAATGGTAATTTCAAAACTGAAACAAAAAATAAAACCGTTGCACTTATTACTAGGTAAAGTGACGTTCATGAACTTTTCCTTATCCATTTCTTACAAGAAGGATTTTGACAAGAAGAAGTAATCGGATTCAAGATATAGCAGGTTGATTTGTTCATTGATGAATAGGCTTACAATTAAAACCATTATTTCCAAAACAGAATTTCCAAAAAAATAGCAACGGAATTGCTTGTGGGAAAGCTGTCAACGTGTGTGTGGTTGGTTTCAAAATTTTGTCAACTAACCGGGTTAGAAATAAGTCTAACATGAAACCGTTGAATTATTTGAATACTCGTCAATACGATCACAATAAAGTATTGTAGCGTTGTAGATTTATTAGGTTGGCCGAGCTTTGATGTTCAGGCGCAAAGATATTTTTGGTGGGACGCAAGGGCTGTCATTCAGGTCAATTTTAGGAAACATTGCCAAACAATTACAGCTGATGTGAAACTAAGAAACGATGACCAATTTGAGATTTGTAATCCGAAATTGAGGACACGTGAAACCCACGTTCGGTACCTTGCTTCCTTGCTGCAACACGTGTCCTTTCATCGTCCTCCCTCTTCTCCTATAACCAAGAAGCAAATTCTAGATTATCCCTATGAAGCTACGACAATCCTCAATACAGTCTGGATCTTGCATCCGGTGACTAATTCCTCCCCTCGAATGTGGATGACAGTTTGCAATAAAAGTGGACCTCAGGATTGTGGTTTTCAACCGGTTGAATCCCAGGAGGTAAAATCCTTAGCAAACCAAGAATAAATTTAAGGAATCTTCTTTTTGGGCTTTGAGCTTATATAAAAAGTATAATACTAATCTAAAAGAGCAACATTGATGGACGGATTTATATAGAGCTACTAGATCAAACTGCAAAAAGGCTCGTAGAGGTCGGTACAGCCATCTGTGTACTTTCGTAGGTCTAGCCGTTATAGAAGGATCAGTTCGTGGATCAAACATACTCCTGAACAAATAAAAGCACATTCGATTGAAAGCGAATACTAATGATTCGAGAAAAACAGACGAGAATATTCAAAAAAGGAAAAAAGGTAAAACCGGAAATTCAGTCATATAATCAGACTATTCCTGGAATTAACCGGGTTAGCACAGGACTGATCGCCTCCTACATGCGTATTCATATGAATTACATCCGTGCGTCTCATCTTGGTTCAGCTGAAAAGTGGGCCCGTTCGGATTCAACTCAAAGTGCATCTGCATGAGGTTTGGTCGACGCAGAAGGTCGGCCCAAAAGGTTGGTAGATTCCTCAAAACTTTAATGAAAAAATAGTGTTCTGTTTGCTGCAAAATAAATATTTTGAAAATATTTTTCCGTTTTCTGCCTAGGAAAATATCACAAAGAATCGAAGGCAGTAGTCACAATAGTCCTTTACGGCGATTCCTGTTTTTCAATTTCTTTTGAAATGGAATCCTGCAAGTCACCTTTCAAAGCTACCAAAAGCAGAAAGAATGGTGTAAACTTCTGGTGTGAAGTTAATCCGGGGAAATTCGAGGTGATTTCTATGACTTATTGACAAGGAAAATTATGATGACGTTTCATCTGATACTCTTTTTTGCTTTAGGAAAGCAGTCTTAATGATTGAGTCTTTGATTGACTGAAGTTTCATGGACTCTTTTTCTCATTTAAAGCAGGTCAGGACACTTTTTCAGAAGGTGACTTTCGGTTTCTATAAAAGGAATCCACAAGTGACAGATATGGTGACTTATCCTCGTAGATAAAAGGGGATATTACTGGAAGTTATTCAAGTTTAAGGAATTGAAGCAAAGACCTGGAAAACCTTTCAAATGAAAAAAATAGATAAATTGAGAATGTGATATGAAAACGCAAGAGTTGGGAGAAATGCAGACAAGGATATAAAGAAGAAGAAAAGATTTAGTCCCACAAACTTTGTAATATAATCAGATCTATATAATCATCCTTACATACCATTACGTAGAAAGTAAGTTTATAATAAGGATGAGTAAGTATATAGTGTAGTTATTTCCTTCATTCAGTCCGGGCACTATATAATTAGCGTCTCATAGTGTCTGATAATTTCATTTCATGTGTGTACCTTGCTACGTCCCAAGTATAATGTGAATGGAGCAGTCATAGGGAAATCTGACTGAATCCCGCATAATTCGTTTGTTCACATTTTCAACCCCTTGGATTGGCTGGTTGGGTAGCAGAGCGCTACCAACGACACGACGCGGTGCCCATGTTCCATTTCATTATATGACACGAGTCTTGTGACCGACCGGTATCTTGGAATGCAAATTTTTCAATTAAGAAAGTTCATTGCTTCAATTGGACTCGAGTACGGATCAGACCGACTTTTGGCTCTTGCCCGATTCCTGATTGTTGGGCTTGAATTGCTGTTTCGCAATAGCTCGGTCAAAAGTTCATATGGCCAACGAGCGAGAATCCAAAGAGAGGCAATTCCGATTGACTTGTTGACTTTCATGAAAAATGCGATGCACATATTTACAACCCCCCCGGGACTGAAGACAACAGCTCCATATGTCCATGCACGGCTAACCCACACGTTCTCCGCAAACCCATACCGAGTATGAGCAAATGTTACTATTTAGCCTCACTGATTGCTTGTTGTCTGCAGCAGGAATCATAATATGAACACGATGACTCGGGATGCCTTTCCAGGCTCCGGAGGAATAATAACGATGGAACACTTGCTGTCGCTTTTATTTCAGCGGCTAATTGAACTTGATATAAGTACATCAAGTGGGTCTGACGATGATGACGGGGAAATGATATCAATTCCGGCCGGGATCAATTCCAATCTACTTAAAGACACTTTCAAATAATAATTTGAATCCTGTATCCGGGTTTGTACGAATGTTTTTGTCTATTTCAATCGATTTGCATCTTTTCTAAACAAATTACTTAAATATTGGTAACGTTATTATGAGTCGATGTCTGTCTGTCATAAATTTGAAATTTGTATCCTGGAAAATTAGTGCGTCGTAATAAATTGACTGCATTCTGACTGAAAAAATAAAATTAATTGAATTCCCACATTTTAACGAAACGTGCATGAACTGATACATTGTTTTCATGAAAAGGAACTTCTTTGGGAAAAAGTCCTATTTTGCCTGGTTGATTTTTCAATAAAAATAATTCCAAACAAATCTAAAATTGATTCTAAATTGACTATTCCCAATCTTAAATAAAAAGAAGAATGAAGGGAGAAAATCAGGATGAATAGGAGAAGGACTTGAACGGAGCATCGAAAGATCAAATTACGTCGGAGGATGGGTTTGAAACGGCACTAACTAAGGAAGCCATAAAAGCTGCCGAATATCGCCCGTTAAGCTTGAAATCGAGAAGCTGCTGCAGGATCTGAAAGGCAACGAAACATTTTATGTAACTCAAGAAAAAAGAATAAGGTTAAAATAGATAGTTAAGAAGTTAAGTTAAGCCCACAAAGTAGTCAAGCCACAGAACAGGCATTCCTGGAAAAGTTCCTAAGCAGACGTCTTGAATCAAGAGATCGTTAAATTCGGGAAAATCCGATTCCAATCAAAGCTGCACAACCTACTCGATCGGTGACCTACTGGTGGAGATCATAACACGTTCAAAAAAGAAAGACACAGACAAAAAATTCATACCACTCACCGATTCAGGCATACCACACACCGATGTAAGTGGACTCATAAGAGCTCTTTGTGCGCCATAAGTGGCAAGACAGGACATAAAGTGCAAGTTTGTACTGAAGGGGCACATTGTGTCCTTCGCCAGTTTTCTGATCCAAGACCAAGACGACATCAAGCACGTCACAGGTCTAGGAAATTATCAGAGTTTCGAAGAAGCTCTAATCAAGCCTAAAGATCTACCACAATGATCTGTGTCCTTTGAATTAACTAGCATCGCAGCATAGCTAGCCAAGGTCTGCCCAAAGAATCTCCCAAAATGCTGTCTTCCTGTTACTGTGCGTGCAAAATTATATTAGGGGTCAGTCAATGTGATCCATCCTAACGAATCCGAAAGCCATCATCCAGGTTCCAAACACTGTTTACTTCACCATGCGAAGCAAGGTGCGAGAAGTTGGGCTCGGCTTGAGTTAATCGCGTTGAGAAACATCACAGAGTGTAGATTTCGAATCCTGAATTTGTCAATTTTTAAGTCTTTAAGTCTAGACTCACTGCTTTGAAGTAGATTGTGGTTAGTACGGAGATTGCATGGTGGAAACAAATGCTCGAGACTTATAAATTCTAGATATGGCAACCGGGCCAGATAAGGACCTGAATCAGATAAGGCCCCATTCTCTCCTTACTCGAATGGGCCTGCGTGAGCATCATATCTGAAGTACCATTCGCTTTAGAGTTCCTTGTACCTAGGTAGAAGGTTGGAGGGCTGAGAGCCACTGATCATTTCTTAATGCCCAAGTCCACACGCTACGTCATTTATTCTCCGCTGAAATCCAGGAGAAAATGGTCAAAAGGGTATGTGAAGTGTTTATGGATAGATGAAACCTTGTCGGGGAGCGGAGGGTATGCGGCTAAAATGTAATGAGCTCATCTAAAGAATTGTCTGGTCTGCCTGTCTGGTCTGCAAGCTATCCATGCCTTAAGGAAGACATGGTTTGCCCTCAATCTACTCGTAGATACGACTCGTTTCTGTAAACCGAATGAAGTATTACAAATTCCAACGAAAGCTAGCCTCCTTCCAACCTAGCTGGAACAGACCTGAGAAGAGGCTCATCCTAGATCACCAGTTTAACAATCAGCTCGGAAAAGGCTTGGCAGAATCATCAACAACATTCAAGCCCGCTGATAGCAAGACTTGATGAAGGACTTGAATAGAAATTCATTGGGCTTGGGTTAAAAACTAGTCATGCGATAATAAAGAGTGGAACCATAGTGTATGTAGCAATGCATTCACCTCGTTGCTTGGTTAACACCAGTTTCAGATTGCCCGACTATTTTAATTACTCCTCAAAAAGGACTACAATTACCACGACATGAGATCAAAAGATGATGCTTAATTCTGATAGTCCATTGGCAATGAAGACCTATGAATATCAGAATATGTGTGATAAGACAGTTTCGTCCAGAATTGCAGATATAGATACCCTGTCTTTGAACGTGATGGACCTTTGGCAACTGAACGAGCCGATCTGCTTGAGAGAAGAAAGGTTTTCCTCGAGCTGATAACTTTGGTAGATGTAGAAAACGAATTTAGGTAGATGAACAAAAACTTGTGCATGTAATGGTAGCCACTTATCGTTGGCGTTGACGTTAATGACATTCAAATACCAGACTACCAAATAACCCCAGCTTTGTCGTAGCCTGGGACTTACAAGGCCACTTAAGAGCTCTTGCTGCCATCGGGTTCGATCCTTTCTTTAGCGGGGATGGAAAAAAAGTAGATAAATTACTGAGAGAACAAGCCATGATCAGCGATCGGAAATATACTTCCTTTTTGGAAGGGCCACAAGAACGTAGTGCGACGCACAGGTCCAATTTTCCATTTCTTTGATACTAATATTTGGTCCGCAAAACTATCGCATGTGAGGAAGGTGGGGCAATCCGTGCAAAGTAGAATGGCTGGTGACTATGTTGGCTAGAGGCTGATTACCGCATCTGAAAGGAGATATCTTCTTTTATATTCTTTTGCGTTTTCGTTTACCCCCGCGTTTTGGTGTTGAGTCATCTTGGGTGTATCGTTTCATTTTGAGTTTGTCGATCTTATGGGTCCTTATTTATGGGTTCATTGTTTACACAATCAGGTATAAGATCAATTTATAGACGAATTGTTTGGATACAACCACTGTGGATGCGCATATCTGTAGACTAGACATTGCAACAAGTGAATTATGTGTAGACTAGTTGCAACTAGGTTAAAGATAGGGACGTAGAGCACTTCTTCAGTAGTTGCCTAGCTTCCATATCGAGCAGATAGAAGGCTTTCGGATCAATAAGTTACAGGGATCTGGATAACATTTGTAAATGTAATATGAGGCAAATCATCAAGTTTGCGACGTCAATTCACACGTTGGCAGAAGTGAGAAGATATAGAGGTCGTTTCGTCCTTTTATAAATTAAAAATGGTATTTCTTGATGGCCCAGGTACATTTTTGCGGCTCCAGAATAATAACTAGTCTACTACTTAATAGTGAGGGCTAGCCTAGTTACGCTCATGTCTGTATTGTGAATTTCACACTTTTGAAGTCTACTTGCAAAATTGGCGACGTTTTCGTTTGGTTTTGTGGGACTTTTCGGTCTTCTTTATGCAAAACAGATAAGACTGACAAAATTTCGTGGGCGTCTTTGTCTGTCCCTATCAACCCCGGTTAAGCTGATCATTATGAAATATGAGTGAAAAGCCACCTTCTCATAAATAAGAAAACTGAAGAAATAAATCTTGTCTATGAAGACGAGAAAGGTTCTAGAAGCTGATGGGATTCCAAATGAGATGCTAGAGTGTTTTTTCACTTTTGCTCTGGGTATTCACCCAGTACTTTCGACGCATGTCCTACGTGCGATGGTTGCTGAATTGTGAAAGGGAAGGGACGCCCCGGCTGACCATGTACATACATACCATCCCCCGATATGTATGCTAGACACGACCTGGAATATGTTCGAAAAAATCATCCGGCGAAGGCTTCCTAATGTTATTCATTCTGCAAGAAACCTATCTCCGTGGCAGTATCACTTCAGAGCTGGTTTCTGCACAATTTATGCACTTGGAGATATATTGAGTACGGTCTAATGTGTTGCGGGATTTAGCAGTCTCATACGATGATTTATTCTGCTTACTACACTCGAAGTGATCAATCTGGGTGAACGGATCTCCAGGAAATGCTTGTAGGCACCTATAAATTTCGCCAATTTCGGAGGACTACCGGAAGGACTGAAGGCTGTTGTACAACACGAAGATAGGTGGAGATGATGGATATTTTCATGTGGTGCCACGCAGGGTTCTTTCTTCGATCCGGACCTATTAAATATCTCCGCTGACGAGCTACTGAGGGTTGAGCTGCCGATTCACTCAAGATTGTTCTACTATGCGCACGAAATGGCAATGAAAGCTACGAGACTCTCAATTCAATATGTCTAGCATAGACTAGGAATGGTAAGATGGAGACTATATGACTTCTCGAATTCTCGGAAGTGTATAAAAGACTGGTAAAATGCATTCAAGTGCAGAGATAAGTTCGATGTTTGGACATAGTTAGAGGTCTCCAGAACGCCGGATTTGGTGTAGCGAATGTGAGGAAATTGTTGATGATGTGCTGGATAGGTAGAATTATTTGGTTGACCCGTAAAAAAAGGAAAAAAAAACAGAAACTAGGAAAACAAAAACAGAAACGGTGTGAGGAAACTGGTGGCCATATTCCCAAGGAAAACAAGCAAAATATAGTCCGAGTGAGATAAAAAAGTCAAAACGATATCTGCTAAGCTTTTGACGAAGAAGAAGAGCTCTAGAACATTTTTATGCAATTTCTTTCAAATTTAAAATATACAATTTTTCTTTTCGTTTGTTATTTATTTATTGCTTTTTCTTCCTTCTCATCTTTTCATCTAGATTATCTGATTCTGACCCTCTTCCTCCAAACTCCTCACAAACCAAAGATGCAAAAACATAACTCAACTAAAACACAACAATAGAGCTGGGGTAAAGCCTTGGTTTCAGTAGAATGACAAGATGGACCATCTGTATTCAAAAGAACCATATGCGGGAAGCTAAGGGCCGATGCTGTTCTGTGCTCACTTGCACCAGTGGATCCGAGTTATAAAACCAATGACAAAAAAAAACGTTCGTCTAATATATAATCAAATTTGCTTGTATCTCAAGCGGATTAGATAAAACAATAGAAAAATGTATTATCTGGATTAAGAAGGGAATTGCAATAGCATGTCAGTCCTCATGTCGGCCCTCATGTCATGCAGTCCTACCAAAAAGGCCAAACTTCTGATCAGTGATCGCATACCGATTAGTTAACTCTATGAAAAATTCAGTCGAAATGTTGACGAAATATTATTCCCCCCTTTGAACTTATGAAGAGACTGGTTCAAGGAAAACCCTAATTAGATTAAAGTAAGGACCTTATTGCATTATATGTATGCTTTGATGGATATTATGTCGAAAAAATAACTGAAAAAGAATTCAAGCCGTTGATTTGGAAACAAATTATTCGATTTCTGTATATTTGTTGCAGATGTTAAGCTTTGCAGATGTTAAGTTTTGAATGATCCTTGACATAAAGCAAAGGCTCAATCGAATGAATGATGAGACTGGTTTCTACTTTACCCACCTTTTCAGCTGGCGCAGATGCGTCCGGTTTACTTGCATAAAAGTGATAGATCAGGGTCCATCAAATAGCATATTTTTCAAGGTGGAGGGGGACGATGCCTTTCATTTTTCTTTTAAACGATGGAGTAAGCAGCGTCACCTACTGTTCAGCGAAGTTCTGGAGATCTTTTCTGAAACTCTAGGCCAAAAAGCGACAACAGCGGTTGACTAGTGCAAACGCGCGGCATATCATGTTAGGACACTCCTGACAGTTCAAAAAGCCTGCTGGCGTGTCAGGAGTCGTAGGTACGCAGAGATACATATATTTTTTTAAAGTACTCTCTTGTCCTCAATTTCTTCTCGCTTAAGAAAGGGGTCCCACAATCTTAAGGCACCTGTTAAATAGTTGACATTTAAACCAGTTTAAATGTCAGTTTCAGGTTAGGTCCTTTGGTTGACAAGGGAGGTGTTTACAGGGCAGTCCTGAAGAATTTCGCGTCGTATAGTCACACATTCAGGGCGCAAATAACCTTCACTTCTCTATCACAAAAAAAAAACAGGTGCTATAACAACAAGAAAATTATTGTGTGTAATGACGATCGCGAACGTGAATGGTTTAAGATAATTTCAGTCTTATCAGTTACAGAACTTACTTACGTCGTGTAATTAAATTTTTTTTAAAATGTTTTGAAATGAGCTTTGATTAAACGAATGCAATGGAAACTTACGAAATCTCTGCTTGAAATTTTATCCGTAGTGATTTGTTCGGAGTTTTTCTTTTCTATAGCAACACCAGCAATCGCTTATATGACACCATATGACCTAAAACTGTATGAAAAGAAAAGCACATGAGCACATTTTCGAGCTGAAATCAAGCACTGATCACTGTATGATCACTTTGCCACTAAACTATTTCCAAGGCTTGTTATGAACAACTCTACACACTACTTAGCAATTATTCTAGCACTTTGTATTGCACAACAACACAACTATCGAATTTTCAATTTTCCCCTGGACAATGTCTTTCCAATAACAGCGATCTTAAGAAGTCGCGATGACAGAGACTGGTGACAAACTCGTATGGAAAAGATACATGGATACAAAATGTACGTACTCGAGATCACAGCACAAATTAGCACTTCCTCTTTAAATTAGCTGACTAAACCGTATGCACTTACATACGCTGATTGTCTGGCGGTGAGGTTTTTTTCAGTGTGATATTCTACACAATTACGGCTTAATGGATGTTTTTCCTCTAATTGAGTGACAATACGATCTTATAGTGAAATCTCAAGATGTTTAGGAAGATTCAGCGCTTAGCGGATAAGACACCCGAAACGGACATAAGCTAGTTGCTTCTGGTTTGAGGAACTGGCCAAATTCCAGAAGACCGGCTGGGAAGAATCACTTTTTCTTACCGGATGAGCCTGAACAATGAATTGTCCTCCCTGCAACCTCCTCCCTGCAACACTCAAAAAGGCTGCACCTACTACTGAGAATCGCAACAGCTTCTAGGGTAAGTTTCACCTGCGTACTAGCGCAATCGCGATCACGACGACGCTCAATTTACCACTAAATGATGCTGTTGCTGATAACACAAAAGCTAGCTGGAAGTCCGGAGCTTATGAAACGTACTGATTTCCACAGCTATAGCAAATCACACATGTGAGCCGGCTCATATCGGGGGTGGTTTAAGCTTCAGCAGTTACGATTTTCAGATGCTGCACTTGCTTCTAGCGAAAGACAACAAGTGGCTTGCACTGTCTGGAAATGGAATGGAACTTCAGCTGCTGACAGAGATAGTCGTTGATCATGAACGTGACCGTTTCATTGCTAGTGTATTCAAATAATCATAGTGGGTACCCAGTGGAGGATGGCAAGTGCTAGTGTCAGACTCCTTGTTTACCTTTATTCTTAGTGGTTTTTAGTTACATGAATGCCGGCGTTTGAGCATTTCAGCCGGTCTTCCACCCAGAGGCACAAGCCGCCTGTAGAGCCATATGGGCCTCTGGGTTACCAAAAACTTTCAGATCACTGAGCTTACCAATTGCTCTACAGTCTTTGGGCTGTTGTTTGTCCAAGACTATCGCCAAGGTGTGGGAACTGATAAAGCATGTTATCGACAATAGCAAGCGTAATTAATAGGTTATACAAATATGTTAACACTAGAATCAAGAAACTTGTGAAGATAGCAGTGCCGATTGTTGAACCGGCAATAATGCTCTGGTAAATACGATCAAGTAAGAATTATATATGCGAAAGTCACTTTTGTTAGCTTTTACATTTTCACTCTCAATCAATTCGAGTTGTCACATGATAAATTGAATTTTAGCGCTTGACGTACTTTACTCGATTATCAAAAATTCAATTCTCTGAATTAGGTTTAGCTCGTGCCATGACATCATTATTCCCAGCATAATCCCTGGACGATTTACAGCATATGTTTCGTCGTACTTGGGTTAATCTTACTTCGCAGCATATCGATTGGAATGGAATTGAGTATGAAGGTATAAATATAACCGCCACAAAGCTATCATTTACTTCATATGTGAATCTTTCTATTTGGAGCACTGATGTAATTGAGATAATGATATTAAATTTCAGTCTAATAAAAATTAAGATGACTTTCCGACGTATTTCGACAGAAATAAAAAATATATTGTTGCGTCTTTGAAAATGTGACGATTATTTGACGAAAAGCAGATTTCGGTGCTATCTTTACGGCCAAAAAAATTAATTTTATCCAATATGTGGTGCTGGAAAAAAATGCGCTAAGTCCTTTTTCTGCCATAAAAGACTGGCAATGATAAAAATTGGCAAATATTTTTATGCTAATTAATTCATTGCCTCAGCTTAAATAATATTAAGGACAATATATTAATAAGGACTTAAATAATATTAAGGGATTTCGGTGGAAAAATCCATACTTTGTTTCCAAAGGATACGTTAGGAATAGTGACAAAGATAAGAAGTTGGTTTTAATCCAAAAGAAGCTTGTACAGGAACATAAGTCGAAGAGTTTAATATGAGTACCCGCCACCTTTAGGCCTCATCTCACGGTCTCCATAGATAAGATCAACCTATAGGTCAACCACACGCCCATGAACATTCTTTTTATACTTTCTAACCATCGACGCCACAGCGACAACGCTTTAGCCTGGATAGGCTCCTCACTGTTCTTGAGGATGGTCTCAAACCTGACACTAATGTAGGGATACTTTTCTCCTTTGTTTTTTCTGTTTAAATTAGTATCTAGAACTCAAAAGTTAACAATTTTGTTCAGGCCACGTCTGGTCTGAATAACAACCACACACCATTGGCTTTAATAAAATTTTTTTTAAATTGATTGCCAAGTGTCTAGTATTAAATTTTTCAACGTCTGAAATGAGTCTGCGCGCTTCCCAGTCAGTTTAGGCCTAATAATGGATCAGAATCAAGTCGGGCCTATATGAGGGCCGATCTAACATGTCGAAAACATTTCTTCGAAGCACCTCTTGACCTTTAAAAATATAAACAAAAAATAAATGGATTTTAAAAATTTAATTATGCTGTTAATAATTTAAGGCCAGGTTCATACGAACTTTATACTTACATCAGACGCAGTGTGACATGATGCATTATCCTGTTGCTACTCAAATTTTCTGGTATGCTTAAAAGGTCAAACAAGAGTCTCAAACTAATTTTCTGGAATATGCACATAGACTGCAGTTGTTACTGTTGAAAAGTTGATGTATATTTGACTTCGCTCATTGCCAGGATAAAAAGTCCCCTCACTGATTTTGGAGAAAGCCTTCGAAGGCATTTATCACATTCCCCAAATTTTTTCAAGGTTTTCGCCCCCCCCCCCCCTCCATAACTTGAATGAAGCTTATATTTTGACTTTTTTGAACAATAAGTTTCTGTATCACATCCCTTGAGTCTAATTAAGATGCTCCTGATTTCATCGTAAGTGTTTCTGCCTGACACTTGACGTTTGTATAACTCCCATCGAATGTCTTGTTTACGAACCGGTTTCAACGAACATAACATAGGTTTATGATCCCCCTTTTAACAAATCTTCACGAAGATTGCTTTCCCGTTTTCGGAACTAAGTCCTCCCTGATTTTTGATGAAGTCATAAATCTACTCAAACGGCTTTTCATAATGAGTTTTCAAAGGTTTTCCTGGATGCTGGAACTAAATCCTTCCTGCTATATGGCAATGTATTAAGTCGGTTTCGACGGCTCCACAAAATGATGATGTGATCCTTCAAGGACTTTCCTTTTGCTGAAATCAGGCCTTTCCTGATGTCTGATGAAATTAAAGAACGGTTTAGATAACTTCACAAAACGATATTGAGAAAGGTGGAAAGAGCTCAAGCTGGTTTCGAATACGCGTGCCTGCCGCTTCTCGTCAGGTGCCAACTCACAGGCCGGGACGCATCGATTGGCACTACCTAAGTGATCTCCAAAGGCCTTCATCCGTTTCGTGCTTTCCCTATCTCGAATTTTTTTAAATGTCATGTCCGCAAGGAAAAATCACAAGCAAAATATTTCTCTGAACTTCCACTGAGTTATCTAATTTTTCCTAATCAAGCTTTTTCCAACAAATGAATGCATATCATTCCTGAATATTTCAACATTTCACTACAATCTGCATATCCTTTGCTATTTCTGACTCAGTAAAAAGTTGTCATCCAACTTATTATTAAGAACATAAGCCAAATTGGCATAAAATTGTCAAAGCAACTTTTTTTCAGTACAGTATTCCCCCCAGAGAAAAGGAAGTTGACTTAACAATAGTTTCTCACTACAAAAATATAAAAAAAACATTTGCATATAAATATTACATGCATAAACAATCTCTTAAATTTTGTATTTAAACACATCGGAAAAATTATTCTTAGATGAGTTTAGGCTCAAAAAGCCATCCTTTGGGATTTCTTACCAACGACATTTCCAAAGTTGCTACAATTGAAAACTCTCTGTCTTGCAAAGCTCTCTACCTTGAAAAGCTCAATTATTTTGCTAGATGTGAAGTTTGTATCACTTTTTTTATTCATTGTGTTGCCCTACCAGACTGTTAGCACTTTTAAGTGATTACTCTATGATCATGATAAAATTTGACTCCCTTTGAATGCATTGAAAACAACTTGGAATATCCCGCACCCCCGGTTGTTGGTTTTGTTTATGTTAGAACAATAACCAACCCACATCTGCTGCACGTAAAATTTATGAGAAATTTTATATACTAAATAGAATTTTTCGAACCAGCGTCGAGACTCAATTCAATCTTTATCTTCGTTCATAACAAATTATCTTTTCTCTTAGAATCGTCAGGCTTCCCATGGTATCTGATCTCATATAAGTCTATTTTTCCTTACTAGTTTTAGGTTATCAATTTATATATTGTGTCCTATCATGCTCATGCGGTGGCAAAATCATATAAAATTCATAGGTCTGGGAAAGTAAGACCCGACTCCAATTAAAAGAGACAGGAAAGAGTCTGACGAGAATTATTAGGTTAACAGAACCCGAAGCAAGTCAATTTATGTGGAACCTATCTTATCGTCAAAATGAATTAGAAATAACATGGAGACAAAGGAACGGACGGATCAACCGAACAAGCAAAAAAAAAAACCTACAGAAGTTGATTAAGGTTTTTGAATTCATAAACATGCCTAAGAATGAAGCTGGAAAATTTAGTTCAAGGACCATGTAGAGCATGGTCGTAACAATGTAAGCATTGATCAAAATGCAACTCCTAGGATACAATTCCTAAGGAAAAAACAGCTTGAGACTGTTTATTTAACATGCAATGAAAGAGCATTAGAAGGGTCTTCAACAAGAAAAACATTTGATGGCACTTAGCAATATTAAGACATTTAAAGTTGAACACTGGTCGCAGAGAGGGGAAAAATCATTTTTCAGAGGTTGGTAGTCTTAGTGTGACCCGATTTTCTATCAAAGGAGATCACGTAAAGAAAGCCATAAAAAAAGGTCGCTAAAAGAAGAAAGAAAAGTGGTCCAAGAATAGAACCTTGTTGGATACCAGATGCAAGATAAAAACGGGTTGAAATTTCACAGCCTTGTTGATTGATATCGTTTGAGGGTCCCGTCCCATTGCTTTGTGAATCCCTTAACGTATATCACAACTTTTGGAAAAGATTTTGAGGAGCCAAGAGTATTGAACGTTGATCTTTTCTTCATTTCTTTGCATTATCCAATCTTATCTGCTCTTCTTCTTATTGTTGATGAATTGGAACAATTCAATTTTGCTGTCTAAAGGATATCCTGTGTCTCCTTCTCTTTTATTGCCGCGTTTAATGGTAGACCTAGCAATTGTTCTCCAGCAGGGTTAGAACTTAATCCGTTGCATGTCGTTCGAGAAGTTTGGAACTGTTGTCAGTGTATCACTTCATAACTTTCAAACTTAGGCATCAATCAGTTTTTGACACTAAAGTGTCCACAAATGCTAACTCTTCGTTCTTTCCGCCTGATTTGTGAAGCTAATATTCTTGTGGTTTTTTTGTGCTCTGTAGTCTCTCGTCTTGTAGTCTCTTGCTTTTTGCAGAACGCAAGGATGTCTTCTGTAATGTTTCCTATACCCAAGTTTGTCCTTATTTTCGAGTTCCTTCTCTAGTCTGGCTCTTATTGTAATCGAAGAAGAATCATCAGAGCGGGTTCCCAAAGTCTACTCCTCCCTGGATCTTAAAGAAGTTCCTGTAACATCAATAAGCTATTTCTTCATTGTACACATTGGTATAATTGGACACGTTGTCTGATTTTTGTATTCCAAATAAGAGAGTCATTTTGTGTTAGCAACCAGTGAATTCTAACGTGATCATTGAGAGTGCAATGGGCCGACACTTCGAAACAATTTCATCAAAGTCAGCGGGAGGATTGTATGAGAGGTGGTTCCCTGTAAATGCTTTGCTCTGCCTGATAGAGCCATTGCTCTCTGGCTTAATGTGTTTCATTTATTTCACCAAGCATCGAGCTATCTTCTGAGTGGGAACATTCGTGGTATAAAGTATCTTTCATATTTCGTTCTCCTTCATGTAGATCTTCGATTGAAATTTAGTCCGTTTCACCCGACAGCGTTCGGTAGCGAGGGGTTGAAAATCCTTACTTTCAATAACTCCCCGATAAGTGGCTCTCAGGATCTCATGAATTTTTCATTTTTGTTTTGGTCCTTGGTCCCATTTCTTCCAGTTGCTATCATTTTTTCCTATGTTTTCTAGTTCACTTCAGCTTTTTCAGATTGGTAGCTTCTATCTGCTTGTCTTATCGTTGTTTTTTTTTCAATTCTAGGTGACATTAGTAAGTTCTGAAGTTGTCCTCATTTTGTTTATTGTAAAGATGCTTATTTCTTATATTAATCAGGATCGTTTTGACAGCCTACTTTTCGGTCACTGAATACTGGAGGCCGCTGTGTAATTTCACCTAATGCCCTTATGGGGTAATTTTTTTTTGGAAAAATACTTCAGAAGCTTGCAACTTTCCGAGTTCTCGCGGGTGTTCTCCAGAACTTACTTAAATTAATGAAATTTTTAAAGAAATTACTTAAATAAATATATCCCTTGAAGCCATCGTTAAAAAAACGGCCTCACGCACATACGGCCCGGATTTATAAATGTTTTAAGCATCGTTCACATTAACAAAATGAAAAGACTCCAATACATTACAAATGAGTATAATGGCTTTTTTAAGAACTTTCTGAACAATCTTTTCAGTCCCTCCAAGTTGAATCATTGCGTTGCATGAATAAGTTACTGTTGCCTTAATCCAATGTTCGACTTGCATTTTTACAATGACGTATATAATAAAGAAGAAACAAATTTTAATGTCTGACTAGCAAAAGTGAAACGTCTATCAGCAGAAGTAATATGAGATTTCCTTTCTTGACTTCCTTGACTTCCAGACTTCCTTGAACCGAATTTTTTGAAATCTGCTGAGAGAAGCATTGATAGTGTCTGGAAGAGTTCAATTAAAGGGTTTTTTCTAACCCAAAAAATGTTTTAAATGTTTGACAATATAGGGACAATATCCTGGAGAAGATTAAAATGGTAAACGCGATTTATTCTAGGATCAATTCTCTTTTTGTGCTTGTAATCAACTATGAGTTGTTTCATTTAGGTTATTCTGTTTATTATAAGCAAGTAGAAAGTTAAATTTGCAATATTTGAAAGGACTTCAATCTTTAGCTTTTTCATTAATTTCGTCATAGTACAAACATTAGTGTGAAGCATTTTATAGAAGCGTCACACTGACAGGCGCAAAAATTATGTCTGTGGTTTGTATAAACCACGTATGTATATATATACATCGTGGTGTGCTATTCACTGGTGCATAACAATGAAATATGCTGGAGGTGAACAAATAGACCAGCGACCGAATGCTAACGTATCATCCTCTTGAATTATGCGAGCTCTAATTTGGATCTCGCTATCTCAAACTCCTATTAATTCATCATCCTTTGTATTATCACTTTGTCATTGTTTTGCATTCTGTAAAGCATTTTATTACAAAGGAATCCAACGTCATTAATGTCACATCATATTATTATCCTGATGTGATATGTTTCTGTCTTGTAGAATGTTCCGGGAAACAATCGCTAATGAGACTCAGGACAGTATCAGTATGGGTGACATTTGTGTGACAAACTACCCCGAAAATATATCCCAAATAAAAGCAATTAATCACGCGATCCTGGCAGGATGATTTGCTCTGTCATTGTGAGATTGTTGCTCATTTTATCACGGGATGGTAATTGTTCAAACTTATCATGTTATTATGTCAGGTGCAGCAAAAAAAGGATACTACTGTCATTTTGAATATCGTTTTGTAATTGTATTTAAAATTTTACACATAATGCAGGAATCAATACTGAATTATTTCCAGAAAGAAATTTTAAGGAATTGGGAAAGATGAACTTGGAAACGTTATCTGTGTTGAATGTTAAGGACCAAATTTTATTTTTAAGTTGTTGAACATTCATATCGTTGAATGCTTTATCGTAAGCTGAAACAATAAACGTGGATATTAATATATCCAATAGAGCAATTTAAATAATTTCATTCGTCATTGATTGGATGACATATCATTATTCTGCCTTTTACCTCCGACCTCATGTCCACCGTTGGGTTAGTCCAGCAAATACTCGACTTCGATTTGGTTAACCATTGTGGAATCGGATATACATGGACTAATGTTTCAAGCAAGAAATAAACTCGGGAATAATCAAATTTTATAGTTGCAAAACCAATATGCAAACAGACAGGTTAGTGGTAAAGCATCACACAATGATAGAGTTTACATGTCAATCTGATCTGATTGATGTTGCCGTCAGGACAATTTCACCAATGACATGTGATATTTCTGGTACGAAATTTCATTCAGTGTGGATAAGGTGAACGCGTGTCGTTTTTATTTTCCATCAGGAATTCGATTTTTTTGACGGTCAAGAAAAAAAATTAATAAATTGAAAATAAAACTAGGACCAAAGCACTCTGTGTTGAGGTTTAGAATAATTGGATGAAGTTAAAATGACATTCCGCTATTAAAATCGTTTAATGACCACCATTTTTTAAATTAAAAAATCATTTTGTTTTATAAAAAATCAATCAAATTCATAATATTTAAAAATATTCTGCGTTGTTATCGAAATTAAAGAATTAATGCTGTAAATAATAAATAAATATACTGCAATGTGAACCAGTAATGAGCGTGGGATATGGCTATCAGTATCTATGATGTGTTTCCCTAAAATATGGAGCCAATCTTCATATAAAGTTTGGGCGCCATCTACCCATTATAAATCAGAACCATTCAGGAGCTCCCTCGATGCCGCATTTCTTCTTGTAAGGCCTTAGCTCTTACATGGCGCATGTTTATTTACATAGACTTTTTTTTGTTTGTCGGATTTAGTTAACACTTCAAATGAAAACAAAAGTAGATCAATGAATTTGCTTGAAGTTATGGTTTTATCGGCGAAAAACAAGCCCAAAAACAATCAATACGATGAATAAATTATTTGGAAAGGAATGCATGAGCAAAACAAAACTAAAACAGTAATACAAACGGTTTACAGATGGCCGAACGTTATTTTGCAGTGATTTTCACTCTTACCAACTTGCGAGCACAACAACATCAGAAGACCTCGAGTATGTGCAACTCACGATTGAATAGATCGTCGGTTGACTATATGGGAACTGCAAAGTGATTTTGAAGTACTAAAAACCACTGTTTGAAGTATTCTAACCAAGGATGCGGGAATGACTCATGTGTATGAGAAATTCATGCCAAGATTTCTATTGGCTGAACAGGATAATCGTCGCTTCAATTTTCACTTAGAACAATTTGGAAAAGATTTCTAAAGATGAAAATGTACGCAAAAAGTTTTTTAACTGGTGATACGGCTGTTGTTTGTGGCTGATGCAAATTGCAAATCAGTGAGTGTTCACAGTGACAAATCAGACAGTGTTCACGGTGAAAGCATTCTGAATCCCCAAACGCAAATATATCACATTAAAAGGCAAATATATCACATTTAAGGTGGAGCAAGGTTGAAGGTGTTTTGCACCACGGATATGCCCCCAGAAACCCAAAAAATATTAAATAATAATACATTAATTTTCGAAATGATTGCTCACAACAGTTAGAAGAAAACAATCAACTTTTGGTCAAACGGAGACAACTTTACCACCACAATGTGCCAGCGCTTGAGCCTTACAGGTTTGCCAGCCTGGAAATAGACTCGAAATAGCTCTATGTGACTTTTGGCTTCTTGTGACAATCAAAATGCCGTGCTAAGAACATCGGTTCGGTGATAGGGAGACAGTTGAAACTAATGCGATGAATCTACTGAATGGCAATTCGAAAACTGTCATTGAGGACTGCTTCGATAAATAGAAAGACCAAAATAGAAAGGAGGAAGTTGTTCAATATAATGAGAATTATTTTGAAGGATGTTCTTTCCTCGGTGGAAGAGAAAACACCAGTGTCAAGATATGAAAGAAGGTTCAATTATTTTTTGGACGAGTCATGTATTTCCGCAATACATACAATGATCTCATCTACTGTCAGATAATCAAAGGAAACATGATAAGCTTTTGTAATGATACGTGATTGTTTTCAAAATCTTAAATTTACTTCATAGAACCAAATAATACGAATGAGTATTCAAATATAAACGAGCCTTTTCCAGACATAAGTTCTTTTGACATTGTTTTTGATCCCTATAAATGAATTTTTCTATCGAACAGGTAGGTTTTCCATATCGTTTTCCAAGAGTGACTACAGGGGTATCAAACCATATTCCCACTTCTAAACTTGCACATAAACTGTTAAATCGGTTGATTGTTTACAAAACGCTCACCTTCAAGTGCCCCCTCATGTGGCCCAAACATATGAAAATCCAACGATGAAAATATGGGCTATAAGGGGGGGGGGGGGGGGTTGGTCTAGCGCACTCCATTGCATTTCAGCCAGTTATAGGTATGTTTGGGCTACAGTGATCGGTCTTGTATTGTCATGCAGAAGCAAGACGTCGCCAATGGGTTGACGACATCTTTTGACGCATTTGTAGCTTGAGCCAGGTTAAGAAGGCCACAATAGTAGGCAGCGTTTATAGAACGACAATTGTGAAGAAATCAACGAGTAAAACAACTTGGAATTCCCCAAAAGCAAGTCATGCTCGTTTTTTGTTTTCGAAATTCTGCTTTGCAGAGGGGAAATTTATTTTTCGGAGTAAATCTTGCGGAGTAAATTTCGTTGAATTTACTTAAGTTTCGTTATGTTTCATTGAGTTTCGTTTAGTATCATACGTTCTGAATTGTGTTCTGCCTACTTGCCAGTGCTTCCTCTTTGTAGAGGAAAGTTTGTAAGGTCGTTTCGAAACAACATTTCGAACCTATCATTTTTTGTGTAGAGGAAATTTTTGGAACGGATGTATTCCGAAATATATATACTATTTAACACCAGTTTTGTCCAACTTTTCAAACTTGCCAACTCATCAAAGTTTTCAACTTTTCGGAGGAGAAATTTTCCTGACTTCAACTTTTGCGAGGGCGGGGCTACTTTCCTAAATTAAGTTTTCGGAGCAAATTTTCCGAAATAAGTTTTTCGAGCAAGTTTTTCGGAATAAGTTTTTCGGAGTAAGTTTTTCCGAATATGTATTTCAAGTAAGTTTTACGGTCTTATTGTTTTGTATAAAAACTGAGGCATAAGTTTCCGAAATTTCCTAAGTTTCCTAAATTCTGTATTCCGTATTCTGTATTTTCTATTCTATATTCTGTATTTTGTATATCTCAACGCTATCAACTTCTGCATCTCAGTTAAAAAACCGCAGCGAAGACCCTAGGAATGATTAAAGACGACTACGGGGAAACTGGCATAATCTGTTCAATAGTTTTTGGGTGGGTAGCTTTGGGAGCTCGTTGAAGACCACGAATGCCCTAGTTGCCTCGTTAATTTTAAGGATGAATGAAATACTGAGCGACGAGTGAAAATTCTTTGACATTGCGAATGAGATAGGGACTTCATATGATAGCCTACAAAAAATTGTTATCAAGGATTAGGGTTTGCTGATAAGTGTCCAAGTGTTCAAGTTGTGGCAACAATTTTGAGTTTCGAACAAACAGTGAATTGCTTACCAATTTTTCAGGAAATTTAAAGCTAAGTCCAAAAAAATTCCTTGTCCATGTGATGAACGCCAATTTTTCGTAGTATTTTGAGTATAGCTCGAAACTTAAGTGCCAGAGCACAGAGAAGCAACCCACGAAATAGAAAAAAAAGCGAGAATGAGCTAGCCTTGTATCTTATCCATGCTCATCCCTATTTTGACCACTCTGGTATGATTCACTCGTAGGTTTGGTACCCATTGAAAGACTGTACATTAAATGTCAATCTTTTTCAGTTTCAGCGAGCCAAGGTACCGTGTCACACTGCGGTAATGGTAAGGAAGTTTCTGGGCAAATTTACGGTTGCCAGGTTACCTAACCTTCCTTACGGATTACATCTGTCACCCTTGTACTTTTCATCTTTTCTCGATTCAAGCGTAATCTCAAGGGAGAATGCTACAGCTCTACAGATACAAATACAGATAAATGGATCATGATGATATCTTTGAATGGGATCCCGGAAAGGGAGCTCGAAAAAACGTACACGCCGCGGAGAGTCAAAGCACAATTTGGAGGACTGCTGAAATTCTATACCAATTCTTTCAATGGAAAATAAATTTAGTCCTTATACTTGGATCCTGTAATGGATCGCTTTAGCTTATGCAACGAGCGAAGCACCGTGAAACACTAAAAGAATGGTGATGCTGGGGTTTTGGGGGTGCTCAAAAAAGCATTTTGGCATTCTCTTCGCATTGATCAGTGACTTAGAAAGGAACGTAAGAAATGTATATTTTACTATACAAAACATTAAAACGACGCTGTAAAATTGGACAATGAAGGGATAGAAGCTCTTCGGGAGAATTAGTAAATTATTATTAATTTTGAATTGTATCGAATGGAGCGTATCCTTATTATTGGTCACCTTTTATCTTCTCAGGAAGCTACAGTTAAATATTAAAAGAATGGTTTATGGATTCGATTATTCCAGCCAAATGATCAGAGTATTGAATTTTGTAGTTCCTACTGATAGTAATCTATTATATAAATTCAAATATACTTCAAAGACACTATAAGCTCTTGAACCCCAGCAAAATACTTGCAGCTAATGATTGTATGAACGGTATTGTTATGCACATGCATCCTATTCAAAATGGAACTCATTGTTAATATATGAGTGAGAACCCTTGCAGATAGTTGAAAAATAAATTACTATCGACACAAATACAACTGACTTGCATACAAATCTATTTGAACCGTATAAGTCTCCTTGCAGGATTCGTTACATCTCTCGACAGTTTGTCGTTACCGATTGACTTGAAATTCACATTCAAGTACGAAATAAGAGGTTTAACCCAATTGAAAATTTGAATACAGACATTAAAGCGTGAACACTTAATTAGTTGATTGAAACTCGACTGCAAAGTTTCAAAGCATACGTGCACGGATATGTGCAAACGTGAGGCAATCATTAGACAAATGTTAATACTATTTAGCACATAGTTATGGCATTCAAGTGAAAATTTGTCACATCTTATGAAATGGAATTAGTTGGTTGTGGCGAGAAGGGCGCAATTTAGTCTCAGTATGTGAGTTGGACTTTTGATGAGTTTCGACAAATCGTTTAGCATAGATGAAATGAACTTTTCATTAAGGATCAGCTTCCTGATTTTCTGAAACAATGTTTTCTAAGAATTCTTCAGTGCGAAAGGATATTCAAGCTTTCGCATCTCTAAAGGAGTATAAAGTGATCCCGAACTTAATTGGGTTATGAAATTTTCAATGTGCATTAAATTATGAGGGTTTAATTGGGTGATTCATGATATGAGGGAAAACCTACTTCAAAAATTGAACAATTATCGTACCCCTGTTTTGGCGCACCAAGTACACCCCAAGCATATCTTATATAGTATCCACCAAAAAAGTTAATGATCTGCTCTGGCTTCAGGCGTCCCAACCCCTCTTTAACAAGGAAGTAGATACCTTGAAATCTTCCTCAGATTTGCTTAGAAGCTTCCTTTCTTCTACAAAATTAAAGAACCTGCAATCTCCGCTCACATTCAAGCCCATTTTTGTGAGATGTCTTCCGAGTCTGTCATGCCCCGCAAGGATCTCAGTGAGGCACTTTACTTTTTTTCTTGTTCATTCCAACACACACTCGAAACATGTTTTTGTCAGAGGTAGTGAGGAAAAGCTTCGATATCCGAAGCCCTGGAAGACTTCTTCAGAGCTTATTGCGTTCTAATAAAGCCTAAACCCTAAACTTTGCCTAGGGACCTTTCAATGATACTTTTTCAATTACACTAAAGGGTACAGGACTAATGAAGGCTATCAAAACTTCTTTTCTCGTTAATCAATCTGTCAGCTCATTACTCACGACTCCTTCGTGCCCCAGCACCCGGTAAAAGGGTAACTTTTTTATTCTTAATTTGTTAAGTGCATTACAATAATCAAGAAACTTACCCCTTGTAGAATAACTGGTCTTACTACCACCCTTCAGTCTGCTTCGCAATCAGATATGTTAAGTTGTGTATGCTAATTTGTGCGCTTACGGCGGTGGCATAGACCTCAGCCAGAAGAGAATACCTCGCATGCTTCTCATCAATTTGAATATTTGGTATCAGGCCCAAATATTCCAATTCCTGTTTCCTCAGATCTCTTGGAAGCATCCGTCTACCAACTTATCGCATATCGTCTTCTGAGGTGTATGTTGGATCAATGGCCTCTTCGCCCTTGTCAATCAGGACTACACAAACTCTGTTGTGAAAGCTGAGTACTACCGAATAGAATTAAGACACCTTCCCTCCTTCAATTTGGCCTTAGTGCCAAATCCGGAGGTCATGGAACATTCTTGACATTGTAGATGTCACAACTGTTGCTATCACCAAACGAAGCAGCAACATGCTTAAGATTTTTTCAAGGGCTGTTGTTGGACATTATCTTATGAGTCCAGTCACACAGACGAGTGCCAAACGCTGAACTCAATCGAGAGCAATTCTTGTATTGCGTTCTTGGATTCCTTCTTCCTAGGTAACCACTCCGTAGGTGATGATTGGTCTCAAAATCGTGGTATATATCCACCACATGATTTCCAGGTTGCCTCAGAACTTGCCTGGAATGTTTCTAAAGACCATCAGGAACACTGCCTTGATATGTTCGTTCCATGAGGTGCTGCCATCTACTATTATCTTTCCGAAGTACTTTCTTTATAAATGGTGTCAAATCGATCGATATTTCGTCTTCTTCTGAACGGCACTAGTGTGGTTTGACGAAGGTTCAGCCTTAAACTTATTTTCTGGCACCAGTTGCTCATAATTCAAACTGGCTCCTGCACTATATCCCACAGTGTCCGTTTGATATTAAAAACCTTGGATAGAATTGGGTGAACATTCCAATCCAATTTTGACAATCAGATGAAATTTTTATCTGTCACAAGTGATACATTCTTCTGGATATCCACAATCCATGCTTTGTAACTATTGTACATGCGATAGTGTGTCTCGGAAGGAATTGAGGCAACCAGTGATGAAGAGTAGTGTTCATCTCCCTACTTACCAGCGCTTTCTGCACTGCATTGCGAGTAGTATTTTCAAAGGCCCTACTCATGTCAGGAAATCTACATACTGTTACTTCTTCATATTTATTGATGTGATTCCATTTTTGATTCTTTAATATTTCGTGTCAATCCTTACAACGCGTTACATCTTTCATCCTGTATGTATGTTGATTTTGGGTGATTGAATATTTTGTTAGGTGATTTGTTCTTGTATAACTATCCATCTTTTTCCAATCGTTTTGAAAACAAATGACGTTCAATTTATCGGTCTGCAGGCCCGAATAAGTTTTACCATTTTCCATTCACTTCGGGTATAAATACGGCATTTGCCTAACTTCATGGGTTCAGTATACCTTCCGAGGTCAGACTACTTGTAAAGGGACGGGCCAGATGCAATGTGAAAAGATTCGGGCCCTTTAGAATAAGGTCTATGTACATCCCATCTATTTCCGGTAATTTTAACAGCTGGAATGAGTTGAGGAGGTGTGTGAAAATAGTAATGAGATTATTTCCATTTACCAAAGTGTTTATTCGTTAAAACAATAATGTTATCCCGCTCAAAGTGGTTCCCCTTCGGCGAAGTACTTTTTCGCACTCTTGGAAGCAGCGCCGCAAATCTTCAATTTACAAGGCTTTAAACTGGTCAGTCAAAACCTTTTGATTGGTCGCCATAGTACCAAAGTGACGTGCTCTGAAACATGTTTTGCATTCTTCAAACCAACCGATTGCAGCTTCTGCAGTCTTACAATCGTTGAGACATTGAGACCTCGTCAAAAATTTCATACCGCTCATGGTTGTGTCAAATTCACTATTGGTCCCCGTCTAGCTTCGCTCCAATTATCTGCCTTAGGACCCATTGCTCAAAGGCGATCAATATATTTGCAGTTGCTTGGATTAGAGTCCATGTTTAACAACCATAGCCTAGCACAGGTCTTATCACAGATTTTTAAACTTGGGGCGTTGATTTCCTGTATATGTGGCTGGTCTTTATAATCATCAGAACTGAATAAAACTACGTGTTCTCGTTCTCCCGAAACGATTCGTTCCAGCGGAAATGTTTTGGTCTTGATAAGCGTTGTTTCTCGCAGGTCTGTTCCAACTTTGCAAAAATCTAAGTTCTACATCAAATTTGATTACCCAACGTTCTTCTAAATTCTGTAGCTCGATTTTAGTAACAGATATAAACATAAGTTCACTAAGGGCCTTGCAAAAATAATGTGCTAACTGTACGGCGTTGAACACCGGACTGAGAAAACGGAAGGGATAAATAAACCAGTCTAGCTCATGCTGGTAGACACAACGTTGCCAGATTGTCTGCAGTGTTGTTAGTCAAATTACATTTCTCACAAACCCCGTATATCGATCCAATCTTATAAATTTATTCGTATGTTTGGCCGCGGCCTCTTTCAGCTCCGAGGAGTTCGGTTTTTCCAATGCACCATCTAATCAATCCTTTCTTTTGTGACTATGTACTTTGGAAAATAGGTTTCTATGACCAAAAGAGTTTACTTTTATATCGGTTTGTGATAAGCAGCCGTCACTCTCTTATTTGATTAGCCATTATGTAGACTAAGTGGCACAGGTGTTTTCCTGATACTCTCTCGAAAAATCTAAAACAGCGACGTTTTGCTCTTGGGATTTCTTTCATTCCATCAGGTACGTCCGTTCTGATTGGTTTTGTATTAAGGATTTTTTAAAGAAAAATTTCTGAAGTCATGAAGTCAAAGTTGCATTGTTTACATTAGATAAAGCATACTCCACCTCAAGAGTGTTTTTGAGAGCTCTTTAGACGGAGTCATGCTGGCGACTTTGTCATAAGATGGCGTAAATTTTTGAGTATGTCCAGTCAGCTTGAAGTTCCTAGTTTTGACGAGATCAAGTCTATTTGAGAAAATGAGTTTACCAAGTATTACCTCAAAATTTTCATGTTCCAACCTGGAGGCATAATCGGATGCATGCCATCTGTAAACCAAAGACTCCAGAGACATACTGCTGAATGTAATATCTAGTGTGACAAAATGGCAAAAGTAGGTTAGCTTTCGATAAATTTAAATGGTTCACTGCTTCTTTGATTTACTTCGGTGCTCACCCAAAGCTTAATTTGGGCATTTGCATAGCAATCAATCAAGGGTAGAGAACAGTGGTTAGGGCTTGGAATTATTACGTTGCTGCAGATGAAATGGCTGATTTTATAAATATTTTTGAAATTTTTAATCAGCTGTTATTATTTATTTAATCAAAATAGGTACCAACAGAGGCAACACACTTTTCCCAACGAGATACAAATACATTTATTCCAGTATTTTTATTCCATTTATTCCAAACTCCTCGAATGCATTTTTGAAAGCTGCTTCATTATTAAATCTTTTTCCCGTCAAAAAGTGACCCAAATTTTTAAAGAAATGGTTATCTGTTGGTGAGAGGTCTGGTGAATATGGAGAGTGAGGAAGAGTCTCATAGTACAACTCGTTTATTTTTTGGACCGTTCAGCATTGGTGGTTTCGCCAGGTTGCAGGAACAAATGGTGTATAACTCCAGCTACAGACCACCAAATAGTTAGCATTACTTTCTTTGGAGGTAGGCATGGTTTTGGCATGCGTCTTCGCGCTTCATCTTCATCTGACCATTGGGCAGATCGGCGACGATTATCATATAAAATCCACTTTTCATCGCAGGTCACAATTCGGTGCAAGAACGGTTCTTTTTTGTTGCGGGAAAGAAGAAAACTTGAAATCTCCATTCGACACGTCACGTTTTGCATAGTAAGATCATGGAGAGCCCATTTATCAAGCATTTTCACTTTTCCAGATTGTTGCAAGTGGCGGCAAACTGTCGAATTGTGAAAGCCTAATTTTTTGACAAGATCACTTATGGTTTAGCGGGGGTCACACTCCACTAATGCACGCAGCTTGTCATTATCGATCGATTGTCCTGGGTGTCCACATGGCTCACTTCCAAGGTCAATATATCCTGATCGAAATTTTTCGAACCATCGCCGAGTGATTCGTTCGCTAAATGTTTCAGGCCCAAATGCGCTGTAAATATTCCTCGCTGCTATCGTTGCCTTGTGCTCTTATTTCAATTCGTATAGCAAATTCGCATAGTCTTCGCCATGGTACAGAAAACGGTTTTTGTTGATCAAAAAAATATAAATTTTCACTTGACATTCAACGAACTTCCTAAAACTTGTAAGAATGTCGTTGAAGCATTTCTGACAATACTGAGTAGTAGGCCATGCCAACTGCTTCAAAACTTGTCTTGTGTTTAAAAGTTTGAAATTGTTTTGAAGTTTTTCTAAAGGGTCAACAACAATTAATGAAGTATCCGGAAATTTTGAGCCCCTGGAAGTTCGAACAACGTAAAGTTTCAAGCAAGTTTGCAGCGCGTGTGACGGCACTCACCCGATTAACGGCCTATATAGGGGCGCCTGCCACATCAAGGAGATGACTCTTAATGAGCGTTGTGCAGTCGCCTCTACTCTACGGATCAGAACTGTGGGGCGACGCACTTAGTAAGGAGTTACACCGGAAGCAGTTGGCACAGATGCAGAGACAAGGAGCATTGCGAATTTCATGCGCATATTGAATGGTCTCCGGGGCGGCAGTGCTGGTAGTCGCAGGGGTGATACCCATCACCCTCTTGGCTAGAGAGCGCAGAAGTATTTACCTGCGCAGAGGCGAAGACCGAAGAGAAGAGATCACCAAGGAAGAGAGACGTAGTTCTCTCAATGATTGGCAACAGTCCTGGGAGCAAGAAACGAGGGGAAGGTGGACTGCACGTCTGATCCCTGACCTGAGGCCGTGGTTCAGTCGAGTGCATGATGAGACCGATTTCTACTTGACCCAGCTCTTAAGCGGGCACGGTTGTTTTATGTCCTACCTGTACAACATTGACAGAGCATGAATTCCTAACTGTGTGTTTTGTGCAGGAGAATTGGATGACGCCTGTCACATATTCTTCTACTGTAGAAGGTGGACCTCCTCAGCGAAATTGGAGAGCCCTGTCCGGAAACTATCGTCGGAGTAATGCTGAAAACAGTTGACAAGTTGACAAGTTGGAATCGCGTGGCACAATATGCTCGGGCAGTGCTGATACTGAAAAAAAGCTTTATCGGAGCACTGGAAGGCATCGGGGATGGATGGATCTCTTTCTACCACTTCCTTCCTCTCCCTTCCTTCCCGTTAGAGAAGAGATTCCCATAATCCAAAAGCGCCTGTAAGTTCCAGGCTAGGTTCTCAGGGTGACAGGGGAAGTGTTTAGTGGGTAGTCCAAATGCATTTTGCGTCTGGGAGTCCCACATTCAGGGCGTGAACAGCTTTCATCTCCCTACCACAAAAAAAAAGTTTCAAGCAAAATGGTGGAGAAGGTTTCATAGTCTTTAGAATAGTGCGAACGGAAAGAATATGGGTCTCATATGCGTTAAAACCAAGGTAGGTTTAACGTTAGTTAGCCGTCTCAGCTGCAATAGAAAGTTTCAGTGCACTAGACAGCCTTATGTAAGTTCCAATCGACCCAGGTCATGGCTTATGACGCATGACTTGTCAGTACTTTGACACTTCTGAAAGCATCAAGGTTAGGTTCATTTCATCCACGGAATCGAGAGGAGTTCTTGCGACAAGTTATCCAATTTTCGCAAGAAGACAAGTGCTGGTCGCATGCGATGGATAATACTTTGAGCAATGTCACCGAACAGGTATTTTCAACATAAACTTTCGAATATAACAAAATTGAAACTCCACGAATCAATTCCAACCCCAATTAGACAATTAATCTATTCCCCACGCTATATACAAATGCAATTACATCATAACGCCGAATAATATGTTTTATTATACCTCGCTATTAGTGAAATTAATGCCAGTAGCTAACTTGTCGCGTTTTAATCAAACGTCACTTAAAAAGCAAACGCTTTTATGCAGAAAAATAAGCACGATAACATGTGATGAATTCCTTAAATATCAATCGTCAAAGCTCTTCAAACTGATAACGATATCAGTAAGAATAGGAATATCTTTTAACTTGCAAGTGGATTTTATGCACGTATGTGCAAGCACATGTTTACATACACCGTTATGTCTTATCATATGATGACTACGTAGTATTATCAGTCTAGATTTGCAATAAAACCACAAATATTTGATTTGGTGGGACAAATTAATTGAATTTAAAATTATCAAAAATGAATTGGATTGTGAAAATTTGATAAAAAGACTATTTCCTTTTTCAAGTTAATCTAAGCTTTAGATAGTGGGATTGCACTCGGAATGAGGAAGATTGGCTCAGTAGAATAATTCTCATAATTATTAAAATTTTAATATTCCTGGTCCTCTTACATCACCTGAATTTTTTGTCCCAAGTTTGATGAAGAAATTAATAAATGAGGAGATAAAATAACCAAATACTCAAGATCTAATTCCTGCAGAGCGGAATGGTTCAAAATTTGACTTTCCAGTTTATTTATTTCGAATACATGGACGGTTGTTGTTTAAAAAACATTCTACATCCTTACAGGATTATGCCCAATACTTTCCAGTTACCAGCGCCCAAGTGTGCCTCTCCTCCAATTAATGATTTAATGAATATTCCTCATCTGAAGCAAAATAATTGATGACCACTAGGAAATCAGAGAAAGTGAAGTGAAATCCTTCAAAACATAGCCCAGGACATCAATAGACTGTCAGTTTGTCTAAACCGGCCTTGAGTGTACACCCTTAAGGCTAATCAAGTGACTGAATGACTCATGTTTATGTTGCAAAACAGATAATTTCAACAAGTTGCCCGATTAATTTAAAATTGGTCAGTGTATGGCCTGTTTGCCTATAACCTAAATTTCGAACCTCCTTTCAAAACCATTCATAACACAGCCAGGATTCAATTGACTTCAGATGTGAACACGTTGGTTTAACCAGAAAATCACAGGCAAATAGGGACTTGGCTGTGAACGAGTGCATCTGCAACGAGACTGAACATCGTGATAGGGCGGTTTTGCCCGAGAGAAAATTGATAGTCTAACAATTTTTTGATTTTGAAGTTAATATTGAAAAAATTCTAAAAATTATTCACCTGCTATTTGACTCCCAGAGCTCTTATAAAAATGAAACACTTAATTGAACAAATTAAGAAGCTAAAGAATGGTAAAGCCCTGGATTCGACGGAATACGGGATGTGGCCTTCCAAATTTTTTTGAAAAAATCAATAATGCCAATTTCTCTCATTTTAAACGCCTGTCTAAAAACTTCGCTCTTTTCAAATTGTTGGAAATAGGTCAGCATAGTACCAATTTTGACGCCTGGAAAAGATCTGCGAAACCTTAACAAATACGGGCTAATAAGCTTACTACCAGTGCTTGGTAAACTATTTGAGAAGCTCGTCTTGAAAAGGTTGACAGATTAGGTTGTAAATATTAAGATGCTTCCTAACTTTTCAATTGGCCTCAGGTATGAATACACAACACAACACCAGCTACTACGTGTCCCCAAATATATAAAATCAACACTAAATACAAAACAGTCGATGGGCTGACTGACCATCGATATTGAAAAAGCCTTCGATACCATCTGTCATGACGGCCTACTTCATAAGCTCAAACAGTCCATTCCACCATACCTTCACAAACTAATTTCATCTTTTTGAAAGGCGGAATGCATCAAATTAAAGTTCGAGGATCAACATCCATTATAAAAACTGCGCTTGCTGCTGTTCCACAAGGTTCAAGCCTGACTCCAACACTTTTTAAAATTGGGTATGGAAATAAATTCTGCCGTTCGTAGACAGATGTTCTTACGGGTACTACTTTGGTATCTACTGTGATTGTGTTCTTCTAATTGGAAGTTGTATGTGTGGGCTCACGAATGCAGTAGTCGACATTCCTTTGCAGCGTGAACACAGTGTTGAAAATGTCGACTTTCATATCGAATATGATGCATTTGCGGGAAGTCTTAGTTCATGATTTCATTCTCAAGAAAAGTATAGCGGAAACTTTTCGTATAATGCTCGATGTTCACGGTGATCATGTTGCATCTCAGATGACTTGCAGAGAATGGTGTCGGCGTTTTAAAAATGGTGATTTTGACGTGACTGATAAAGATCGTGAAGGGGCACTGAAAAAGTTTGATGATTCACAACTACGGGAATCGTTGGATGAAGATTCAAGTCGAAGCCGAAGATTCAAGTCGCAGGAGTTAAATTTTGACTGATCTATCTTCGGTAAGCGCTTGCACGCCAAAAAACTGCGACTTGGGTGCCGCATCAACTGAGAGAGTGGGACATCGAATGGCGTTTGGTGGCGTGCGAGATGCTTCTTGATCGACAATAAGAAAGGGTAAACAATGGGTAATGCCAGGTGAACCATCGACGAAAAAACGGAATATTAACGCTTCCAAAGTCTTTTGGCATCTCGTTGAAACCTTTGGCTTTCCAAGGCATCTAGTTGGAACAACGTGGCGTCATATGTTACAAACATATAATAACAATCACTGGGGATGTGTCCCGAGGGATGCTCATCCGTCTGCATCGAGATCGGAAGTAATAACGGCCAGAATGGAACGACAGACGCGACAAGCTGATTTTGCTGCATGACAATGTAAGGCCAACTCGTAGCCGAGCCGGTCATAATTTTTGTCAAAATTTTCCTCTCAATCTAGTTATTAGTGCCTTGTCTAACATAACCAACCAAGAGTTAAACATAATTTTATATAAACGTCGATGTAATGAAATTTTTTATGGGATCTCTAGATATAAGCAACCAACTGTCAGATCAACTAGATTAATGACAAAGCCAATAAATATTTTTTATGTATGGATAAAAAAATCTTTTAAAAATTGACCAATTATCGTCTAGCTTGAATGATTAGCTTCATTATGATCTGCAAATTTTTATTGAATTGTTCTTCCTACACACTTCAAATTTTATAAGGTTCTGAGCTTGACCCCAAGACCTGAAGAAAACTTCAAGGGTATTAAAACAGGGATGTTTCCTAGCTGTATGATTCAAAGTTGCTCCTTGAATTTTGTGGGCTGGAAGAAACTGATCACTTATTTATAACATACTGAGTGTGCTCAAAGTGCAAGAGTCAAATGGTCTTTAAAGAGCGGCTGTCAAATCCTTTCTACACAATTTCATTGGATTTGGCGGCATTCACAGATCTTTCAAAAACAATACATCTGTTAGTCATCACATAGGGGAATGTTTAAATGTCCCTTGGATACATTCATCCGAATGTATATGTTATGAATCGTAGCACCCGAGAACACAGCTCACTTTTCAATTCTTTACTGTCCAATTTCCAACTGTTTTGCACCATGCAAGACGAGGTTGCCTCATTTGTGTGTTAACAGCCGCTTTTTCGCTAGACGATAAGAACGCAAACCCATCTATTTCAGCCTCCATTAGACTGTACTGATACTTTAAGATTTATTCATCGAATTCGAAAACTCTGAATGCAGTTTTGACACTTATTTGCCAGGATTCTCAACATCAAATGGTCTTCACCCCTTTTTGACTGCGCTTATTTCGCTCCAGGCCTCAAAATTTTGATTCTCATCATTTAGACTCATCATTCCCTTGTTCTGTCCTACTTGCCAGGCAATTTTCTTTTCGGATTTACCCATATGGATGATGCCAAAAACTTTGATTATTGCTTCTTACTGAATTTGATGTATTTTGGCATCTCTGTCTTTTCACACTGAATTCGAAAATCAAACTTATTAGAAAATTCTGTGTTTTCTGGTTCAAACAAGATCCTTAATGTCTACTTGGAGAATTTCGTATACGTCTGGATAAGCTTACTCAGTCATTTTTAAGACCTTCGAAAAGCAATAATCGAAGATTTTTGAAACCGGGTTACAAAATCGTGTGAAAGTCACATTAGGGTTACGGTCGCAGCGAAGTCCCGAAGAAGAAGTTAATGTCAACGATTTGTTTCGACCAGACTGACTTCATCTATTTCAACTAGCTTAAAAAAACACCGAAGGTTCTAGTTAAAGGTGCGAAAAAAGATCTGCGAAGGACTACAGTTTAAACCTATGTCGGACCAAGCGGAATTTTCGAGATGTCCACCTAGTTGATGAGGTTATTATGCTAATTTTGGGGTGAAAAATCACTGCTGAACGTTCCAAACGAAAAGCCATATTTGGGTACGGTGCTGTCTTGAAGAGTTTTTGGGAACAAGGAGACCCTTCGCCAGTTGGAAGTGGGCTCCTCAAGTGGAAATAGGAAGAGTTAGAGGCCACATCACACAAAGTATAAGTTGTTTTTCTAAAGAGTCGGATCAAGAACGTACTAACGAAGTTGTACAGAAGATCATTAGGTGACTGCCAGGCTATGCAGTTGATCCTATTGATGGTCTTCAAAATTTTACTGGTTCAAATTTTGAGAAGACATAAAGTACTGGTCAGAATTGTGCTTGCACTAAAGGTCCAAAATGCAGAATCAGCAGACAAACGCGATTCTCTAACGGTGAGAGATAAGAAGAAGCGCCGACTTGTTGATCTCAAATTGTAAATATCCTTGAGCACCTTCGAACTATCATGCAGAGCAGAAGTAAGTCACAGAAATAGACAAATTGAACTCACATAATGTCCCTACAGAACACATAAAGATCAAATATCATACTAACCGCTTCTGGATTCATGGATGACGCGTTAGTGTGCCAGCTGATATCGAAAACGAATTTCTCTGAAGCTGCAAACTGACCGAAAGGCACACCAAACGTCAAGTGCATAAATATTACACTTGTTCCGTAACATAAGTGCATAAAGCGTTAACACTCCCAGGTGATTTCTTTTCGATAGAGATAGAAAGAGAACAGGTAGACTTAGTTTGTATTACGATTTTTGGTAAAAGGTTTGAGAGGTCTTTTCTTGTTGTTAAGAGAAAATTTACCCAACATTTTATGGTCGAATACAGTTGGGTCAGAAGTTTGTTCGAAGTGTAAGCTTTGCGTGTAGCTATGCTATAGCTAGACCACTTTGTCTCCTGATCTAGCACGGTCGAGATTAATAGAGAAACGTATGTACCCGGCGAAAAAGATTTAAGCCAGGATCAATTGTACATGTTCAACGACAGAACATGCAACCTTCGCAGGCCACGCAAACAAGCCTTCCATGGTGCAAAATGATATGATGATATGATTGATCAAGAAGAAAAAGAAGAGAAGAAGAAAAATAGAAGAAAGTTTTTCTCTTTCTCTTTTAAGCCAATGAGGATAAGAAACGAGAAATGGTGGTCTGCATCGTAAATGGGCCTATAGGTCAGTTTGAAGTAAGTATAAAAAACGAAAATATGCTGAGAAAATATACAATATAAAGGGGTTCAATCATATGAAGAGAATCCGAAATTTTTTTCTCATTAACAAGAGTAACACTCTCAAAACGCATTGTAACTTCAAATCTACTTTCTATTCTTTTTGGAGGACGAAAATGTATATAAGAAATCCAGTATTTGACAAAAAGACCCCTTGCTGCCTCAAAATTCCGAGCTGGAAAGAATGGGAAATGGTTCAAAATTTGATCTAAGATAATTAAACAATTTTGAAACAAATAAGGACATTGGAGCCTAGATTTAATTCCATGACTCAGGCAAAAATCGAGCGACCTAAACGTTAGAGAGTCAAACCACAATTATCCAATCGAAAATTTTGGCAATCAAATGAGTCCCTTTGATAGTAAATTAAACGTCCTTACGGATAGCAAATCACCAGTGAATGCGGCTGTGTTCAACCGTATAATTTCATAACCGGGACACTGCTGCAGAACGCCATTCTAAATTACAGTTAGATCAGTCCCCGTATACGTCAGTGTAGAAGAATACATTAGGGACGATGTTAAAGCAAGAGGTTGTTCTTCAGAACAAACATAGCATAAGTGGTAGCAAAAGGTCCACTAGCAACAACCATAAAGAAGTTGGACGAAACCTTGTAGAAGGTTTAACTCAAATTTAAATGACAAGAATGACAGTGAGAGAAGTTGAGCCCTCTTCTTTTTCTTCTTCCAAGGACCAAACATCTCTTACAGTTGAATGAAAATAGTCTAAGGACACAAGTGGCATTGCTTGCAGGCCAGAACGTTTTGGGTGAGTAGGTCAAACAAATTGGCATCCAAAAGGATAGCAAATGCTGTGCATTCGGAAAGGAGAGAGAATCATTTTCTTCCTCATGAGTATCCCCTAGATTGTCCGAGCCTTCTTTCCTAAGCTGTTCCTATGACTGAGATAGAGTAAAGCAGCGAATTTGAAACGACCAAGGAACTGAAAGTACTCCTCGCCTGCTGTAAAGTGACAAGCTGACCATCAACTCAGGACTATGCTGAATTTAAGAGTCAACTTGAGGTTAGAATTTAAAAAATCTTAAAAACCAGTCACACAAAGAAAATGTAAACTTCTAATGTTAAAGAGTTTCGTAAAAACATGGTTCCCTTTGTTAGTCTCTGAAAGTTATATTCAAAATTATTAAGGTTCGCTGTTCATATTCAAAAAATCAAATTCTATACCAGTGAAAAGATGAATATTTTGAAACAGTGCATGAAACAATGGGGGCAAAACGGGATGAGCGCTTGAGCTTCAAATAGTGCGAAAAAAAATTGTTTGAATATAGTAGGCGGGCCGGAAAGAACTGTCACATTTGCGCATGTCAATTTTTGATTAACATTTGTCAGCTTACTGTATACCTACAAGGCGTGCCAAGCTCATGTTGGAGCTATTGTGACAGGTTAACTTCTAAATGATTCAATATTAAGCTTTTTTTGCGAAGATTGTTTTCCAAATTCAGATCTCGTAATTTTGATCGCTCTCGCTGCTGAAGATCGGGAAGGCCAAAAACATTAGACAACGACTAGTTAAGGACTGAAGTAGAAGCAAATTCATGTCAAACAATCGAGGAAATGTCAAACAACCATAACCTACGTTGGTGGCCCTTTCATGAACATAAACAACAGATTGGAAAAGAAAGCAGAAACAGATTTTTAGGTTGCCCTAATCTGGTCGAAAATAACACAACCAACTGATCCATCACATGCAACCATACAAAATCGTTTTAGATCGTTTAATTACTGGAGATGAGAAATGGGTTCTTTATTATAACCCAAAACGATAATCCTATAAATAAAATAATATTTAAAAATAAGATAAAAAATATTTTTGGTGGCGAAAACTTTAAAAATTTGGAGGATATTCAGGAAATCAAAAAAAAAAAAAATAAATTTTATCGATCCCGAACCGAAAAATTGCACACTTTTGCAATAAATGCAGAGGAACAATTTATTCGTTAGAATTTAGTCTAAAATGTGACACTAAAAATAGCTCCACCTAATACTTATGTGGTGTATTGTGATATATTATATGTAGGATATCAGATTTTATTATTTTTTCTCCATGTCCCATTAATTGCCTACAACTGTGTTAATGTGGAACAGTGTTACATATTTTAAACTTTGGTTAACGGATGGTTGACTTTCTTGTTGTTGAAGCAATTCCATATCAAAAATACATATCATATTTCAACATTTTTGCTTTAATTTGAAAACAAATCCGATATTTTTACTAGCTAGAAATATGTCAACAGTGGTAGCTTATCTGCCCAGTAACTATGACAATTACTTATTTTAAGGAAATGTATTGAAGCGTCTAAATGTTGTTGACTACGACTGTATGTCTTGTCACCTGATTCAAATATGCCAAAATTCAAATAACTCTGCGTATTCCACAACGACAAAGAACGGGGTACCGGAAAGAACTGTAAATGCTATGAATTTTGACACTTTTGCTGAATAGACTGCAATTAAATTTTATCTCGCGAATTGTGCGGAAGTCCCATTGATTTGGTTATTTAGAATAGTTAATATAAAGTGTAGAGAATTTGCAGAATCAACTGCATTCCGTTGAGTTTATTATGAAAAGTTCCCCGTTATTAAATGGATAATATCAAAATTAACATCACGAAACAAGTATTCTAATTAATGCAATCCAGTGGTGGGAGCTTGAATCAAATCATGCAAGCGCTAAATTAGCTGTCGCCGGAATAAAACGGAACAGTGAATTGGCAAATAATGAAATTTGTGGACGGGAAATGGAAAACTTACGAGGGATAATTCCTTTGGATGGGTTGTTTTGCACACATTACAACAAAAAACCTCTTGCCATGAAAATTTCACCTAATTTGTAGATATCTAAGGATAGTTGTGTGTACTAACAGTGACGATTTTGCCCCGGCTTGTCTCTAAAGTTGATGATCGTCTAACACAAATGCGCCTAATACACCTCAACTTTCTCAACGACCCAACGAAACATTCAACCAGATTTTATCTTAGACTCAAACCAGCCGCGATCGTTTCCCTTCGTCAAACCACCCGCATTTAAATGGGTCGCGATATGTGAGCTTTTCTTATCTATTCTTACCTGTGACTGTTCTACGGAACAGTTAGGTACGATCACCTTTCGTCAAGCTTACTCATTGATATCATCTCACGCCAACTCCCCCCCGAACGAGTTGTTAATGTCCATGTTCTGATGATATCAAGTCGCGGAAGAACGGTTGGGAAAAGGTAAGACGGCAGGTGAGCGGGGGACTTTTGCTTGTTTACAGAAAAGTGTTGGCAATCTGGCGAGTGGCGACCGAGCAGTTTGCTACTAAGAAAGCAAGTTTGAGAAAATGGTGAAAAACGAGTTGGTCGCAAAGGTGAAGCAGCGACGATGGAGGCTATCGCGCGCTACCCAGCCAATTCGACGAATTGATATCAAGGTGCAAAGCGCTGAATAGCGATCGTGTCTTAAGGTAAGAAAGACGCAAGACGTTGGGCAAAAGCAGCTGCTGCCGAAGAGAAAAAGCCTTCTATGGCGCTGTGCTAGCTGAATGGTGAAGTGAATGTTGCAAAGACATTCGATAGTGATCCGTGGTGTCGAACTGAACTCGATCGCGATCGTGACTGTGTTTTCGCGACTTCACGCTGCTCTAACGTTCTTGTCTGGACTTCGGAGTGCAGGTTTGACGAAACTCGGTCGATTGTTGTTTTGCTCGTTTCCCAAATTGATCTGGGTAGTTCCTACCGATTCTTCGCCTAATCTACCACAAAACGGAGTACCGTAATGCTCGGTAAGTGTGTGAACCTAAAGTGTAATGCCTGGTACCGCTGAATCTTTGGTATAATTGCGATCGAGGGATAATTGATTGATCTACGCTTTAAGTTCTGGAATTGAATGGATAAGCCAAACACTATTTCGCGCCTATTGTTTCCGGATCGAGAATCGTTTTCATGACCCATTGCTTTGAGTCCTTCAGGAGCTATTTTGTACTTCTGATGCTACGAAGGACCTGAGTTCAGTATGCAATAATATCTCGTTCTGTTGTTCCAATCACAGTTGATTCTCGAAGTGTATTGTGCTCAGGCTTCCGGTTATGTAATATCGCGAGTGCATTTCGCCGGTGAGTGTGTTCTATCGAGAACTCAGTTGTGGCCCAATCGGACGTCACAGTTCATTGGCTTCATATCCGCCGCGGAGTATTCGGCAGAAAAAGGTCATCAAAGTGCTTGGTCATTGCTTCCGTGCCACTGAAAAACGTGCGAAACAAAACGCGATCAAGTGAACACAAATCGAATTACTCCAAAACCGAAATGTTTTCCATTCATGGGAATTAATTTATGTAGTTTCTACTTAGCGGATTCTAAGAATTGTTCACGCGAATTTGTAGCCACAACTCCTGCTACCAGCAGCTACAACGAAACGAAGGAGTATCCTGCGAGAAAAAATAAAAAATAAATATCTCATCAGAAGAGTGTCCGTAAATTGTGATTGCTGGCAATTCAACTAGTGCATGCACATTATCTTCGGGGTCGAACGAAAGTCTTCATAATGCATTTGTGCCCGTAAAGTGCTTCCTCATCGCACGAGCTTTCCATGAAATTCAAAACCTGAATGCAGAAATTAATATACCTACCTACATATCAAAGTGCTTCAAGAATAGAACCAAGGAAAAACTATGTGTACGGAAAATCAAGATGAAAATGTTTAGAAGCGTTGCATTCCATGTTGATGCAAGAGAATAAAAAAAGAAGAAAAGAAGCGAAGAATGGAAATGCAATGAAACTCATTTCTGCTTACCTTTAAGTGCTTCGCGGATGTTGTTTTAGTGTTTTCCATTCTCATTCTATTTCCCATTTCTCAGTTTCATTTTTTTTCGTATTCTTTAATGCAATTGTTGTTATTTATGCTTTCAATGTTATTGTTGCCTTTGTTTATGCAAGCCAAGCTTGATTACAATATAATCATAATTTTTTCTCTCTCCGATATCCGTGGCCCTGGTAGAATGTGATTTAGTGTCTCGTTTTGGTGAAGTTTTATTTTCCAAGTGACTTGAATCCAGCAAAATCTCGAATTCCTGCATCAAAAGTGTATTGAGGAAGTTAAACTGAAATTTCCAAGAGGTACAGAAAAAAAGTCAATGTAAATTATTGGATGCTTGGGGAAGAAGTTGAGGTAAGTTTTCCAAATTAGTTTCATCAACTACAGTTAACTGTGCTCGAATTTCCCCCACCAAATAATAAGAAATAAATTTAAAGACCTTAATCGTAACATTCTATGGTCTTGGAAAATGAAAATCTACGAATAATGAAAGGAAATCCTTAAGAGTATCAAAAATATATATCTGAACGCAGCTTGATGATTCTTATTGCAAAAGATCAATAGTCTTCTTTGAATTGTGTCTAACAGCGTTCTAAACATTTTTCAAATCACGAACTTCTTGTGAATGACCTCATGCTGAATATCGATAAATATGTTCAGAAATTATTTTTATTCAAGCAAACTTTTATTTATTTTTGTTAAAACGTAGTCCAAGATCAGAGTGCATTGATCAACATTCGCCCTTACGTTCATAGGCCAACTAAAGCGTGACTGCATAAAGCACTAACATTCTTGATCGTCTTCTATTTGAAAGAGATAGAGATAAATATTATTAGATAGAGATATATTTCAAAGAGACGGCACATATTGAGTTATCACGCAAAAGCTTTGTTTCATGCAAAAATGGGAGGAAATCATAGAAACTCATTATCCGGATGATGTTATTGTAGGTTTACTCTAATCTGACTTGCCCAGTGAAGGGATCGACTTGTTCTCTGGCCGTGAATGTAGGTGAGAAATATTTTCCTATGTATAAGCTTAGGTAACAAGCCTTTCTCTAAAAGCTTAGGTAACAAATGCAAATGAATTTACAAAATATTGGTCGAATCCTGATATCTTCAATCCGAAAATCGGGTTGAAGATTGGTTTGATATGTTAGCTCTGGTTAGTAGTTTCGTGAACATTAGGATCTCTTTCATGGTCGCACGTTTGGCTGTGGCGTCCATATGAGTTCTTATTCGTTTCGCATCCTGACACAAGAAATTGTAGGCCATTATCAACACAACAGATCAAAGACTTCAGTTTATTCTGCAGTCTGTCTTGTTCACTGTTGTTAGTTATATATTCACAATGTCTTTTCTAATTGCATTTTATTCGAGTATTCTTGCACTTGCTAGCTCATAATGTTAACTGATTATGCCATCTTCTACTTTAAGTCTTTGACACTGAGCTCCCTAACAGAATTTTTACTTGCTGTGATGCTGGAAATACCAATTAGTTTCCAACCCGAAATGCACGACAAATGAAATTCATATTTTTGACAATTTTATATAATTTTCAATTTAATTGTCTTTTTGAAAGAGCCCAAAACACAATATTCAAATGTATGTAAAATGTTGTCCGAATTTCTTTAGGTGTATCCTGAATGGTTCCTTCACTTTTTGCATAGTTGACAGGACCACAATGGAAAGAAGCAAAACAGCAAAACATCAAACCTTCTAAAAGGACCAACTTATTCACCTTTGGCAAAGAATTCTAAATACAATTGAAACGTACACCGAAGTATGCACGTTTTTCCCTTGTGTTTGTGATATCTTTCAGGCAGAACTAGAAACGACCCAAGTAGCTTAAAATATTAAGCCAAGATTTTGGAAAATGTGCGTGGACGACATACTTGCCATAACCAAAAGAATTTGGGACGAGCTCTAGTCAACCTAAATGGACTACACAAATTCATGAGCTTCTCCTATGAAGGGAAGAAAGGAATACCACCATTTCTGAATATTCTGTTAAACAGAACACAAGGAAATTTGACGCTAGAGTTTTATTAGATATTAACTGACATCGAGTAATTCTCAGCATCTCTAACCAATGCTTCGAGCATAAGGTTGAATGCCGGACAGAAAAATAGAACCAGCATCAATTTTGAGACTATGAGATTAAAATGAGACCTCAGTAAAACTCTCGCATTATTGACAGATATTGATATAAAGCGATTTCCTCCATTCTAAGGTACTTAAAATTAGGAAAAAACTAATCCAACCCTAAGAGTTAAGTCCGTGTGGTCCGACCCACCCCTTTGCATTCACTGAACTACCCAAGGAAATACCTCCAATCTCCTCCCTATCCTTCAAGATTGACAGTGTCGTTTACACACTTATGGCGGCACGGTTGGATGTCACCATTTGGAGCAAGAAATTTTACATAATGTGGTACAGACTTTTCAATATCTTCTCTTTAAAAATCTGCCTCTTGCGAGCTCAACCACCGAGTTACACCGGCATCCACTATAGCGTCAGTATCAAGCCATTTGGTAGCAAGTCAGGTCTTAATCACTGAAAGCAGATGATAATCGCAAAATGCGGGCTAATTACCGAAAACAACCCCCCCCCCCCCAAACAATCCAAGAGCTATGGGATACCTTTCACTGTATATGGACGAATGTTATCGTCAGGCTACCGAACATTCCCGTTGAGTTTTCACCGTCACTTGGCCTGTCTCGCGCGTCTAAAGCTCAAAAAATCTGATCAGAGTTTGCACTACCAAAGCTCGCACTACCAAAGCTTGCTCTACCAAAGCTCGCATCACATAACTATCGGGATTTTCGGTTTTATCGCTCATTTTAATTATCTATTGTACACAAACTACGAAAGCACAACCGCTGGTTGCATTCTGAGTGTAAGAAACATAAAGTAACCACTTAAAAGTGCTAACAGTCTGGGAGGCAACATTAAAAATAAAGAGACATGAATACACCATGTAACAAGGAAAGCAAGCTTTTCCGTATAGAGAGCTTACAAAGTAAATGGAGCGGCTGAGATAACTAGCATTCGGAGCTTAAATGTGTAGTAAGATTTTTTCCGCTATAGAAGTATATTTGATTGAAAAATTCAAAAGAATTTCAATGCGCTTTGCCCGCCCTTTTTATTTTGTGTGTTATATCGAACAAGTTTAGCCTACAAATACCATTTGAGTTGAATGTGGGTAAGTTTGGAAATTTTTAGGTTGTATTAGCACTTTTTGGTAGTTACTTATCAATACTCAGGTGGTTAAATGGCTGCGCCCACTGCTGCACGAAGCCAAAATTTCTGTTATTTTCTGGACACCCCTTCGGTAGCTTTAATAATAGGGTTTGTCTTATTTTCATATTTATTTGAATAAGTAATGTCGCCCCAAGTTTGTGATTTCCTTTTGGTGGCTCTAAAGCTTTTCTACCGGGTCCGACCTTTCCATCACTGACTATATTTGGAAAGGGGTCCCGATGACGTCTTATCTATTTTGATCATGAAGATTCCAACGATGCAAAGCCGTAACAGGCCATTCATGGTGACAATAATTAGCTTCACTGTCGAGATATTGTTCATTGAAGTGAACATTATCATCATGAACATTTCAGTCTTCAGATATTCCAGAGGTTCGCTAGACTTAACTACCAGAAAGCTTACAATCGATCTGATACTTCCATACATTGAAATTTAAAAAGGTATATCTGCACGTGCTTGCGAAGGTCCTTCTTTAAAAACGTCTGGAAATTCTTTAGTTTCCTGTCTCATGCAGTTAGTCTATAAATGCTACCGTATGTGTGTCGGTTGATTAGCGTTGGTACGACTTCCTTTTTTGAATTTGAGGTCCGGCAATTCCGATGCGTCTCATTTTGTTCCTTGAACACAGTCGTCCACTTGAGTACGGTTCAATTCGTCTCTCTTAGAAGCTAATAGAATCTTTTTCAGTGGCAGCCAATTTTCTGTACTTCGCTTGGTTAACTCTTACCTTTTGGTAAGTACCACGCTTTCATATAATGAATCTTTTTCGGATTTAAATTTGGCTTTTGATTGCAATTGCGCTTGATTATAGTTCCTCATCAAATGGATTCATGCCTCCATAGCTTGTAGAACGTGCGCTTGGTTCCCTCACATTGGTTATCCGGTGCCCTATAATGCATCCTTCTTGTTTGTAGTGTGCGTAAGGTAACTCTCAGATAAGCATCTGCTAGGTAGAATCCTTGGAGCCAAAGAAATGTCTCGAGCAGCATGCTCTTGATCTCATTCGAGCTAAAGAACTTCCTCCTCGCGCAATGAGCGTGAGTAACCATCAGGGTGATATGTTTAACATTTCTTTCGCCGATATTCATGTTACTGTGACGATTGGTAAGCAAATTCAGCTATCGAAAAATTTTATCCTGATCTGTAATATCTCAATTCAACGAGTTTACTAACAACAAGAAGTACGTTTACACTCTAATTAATTGCGTGTCACAGTCATTTAAATTTTTGCTGATTTCATTGTTTCTTCCTTATCCTGTTGACCTTTCACCCATAAACAATACTCTCAAAATGCAAATTAACTATTTACGAACATTACCATATTTGTCCCACCAATTCGACATTTTAATTGGCATAACAGTTTGATAGGATTCTGGATAGTCTGACCAAATCCTTTCTGATAATTTATCTGGCCCAATGCAATTTACATCAATTAATTTTCAATTTGTGTATGAATCATTGACTTGTATCTATGAATCGATTTTGTACATAATTGATTTACTTCTTGTTTTTGTATTGATCTGTTGCTTCTATTTCAGTCTAGCAAATGGTAACATGAATGTAATTATGTTTATGTAAGGATTGCTAATAAATTAATAATTTATTACTCAAAATATTTCACTTTCAATTATTTTAAGGCAAATTTTTGTCTGTTCTCATCGTTTTTTTGCCAAATGAAGTTATAAAAGACTTTAAATTTCATCCGTATGTGTGTGCGTGCATCACAACTTATAGCTTAGAGCTCCAGGAAAACTTTCATTGTTATTCCTTATGCAGACTTTAAAACTTATATTTCAAATTAAATGTTTTATTGATAGTTTTAATATTTTATAAATAGGGTTGTTTTTTAAAAGGATAAGCAAACTAAAGAAAATTAGAGAGAAAGAAATAAAAAAGATCTTGAAAGAGGGCAGATTCGATGAAAATTCATCAAAGTCGGGGATTATATCCTGCTGGGTATGGTGGGAATTTAGTGGGATTTGGCGTGATTGGTAGGAACCGTACACACCCTGGTGTCAGAAGTGGGTAAAGAATTGAATTCAATTATACAATTGATTTTAATTTTCACCTTTAGTATTTTAGCAGTAAAGAACTCAAGAAAATTGAGTGAGTTCGATCAGTCGATGATGAATTGCCATTCATCATGGCAACAGTGTATCACTTACATATGTTTAATACATGATAGGTTCCAAGCTACTACATTGTATTTCAGTTCATAACTTAAGCCCAGGAAGGCATGCAGCTGATCCTTGACTCATACATCGAAAGTAACTTTATTCTTTTCTAGGCATTCTGCATTAAATTAGCAGGTTGGTTAGATGTTATAAGAAATTTGTCCCCATTATCTTAGTCATCTTTGCACTGCCGATCTTCTCGTTTTGGGTTCTCTTATGTGATGCCTCTAGTAGGGTCAATTTCCCGCGGTTCCCATAAGTACGTCCAAGTACCGATTTGCTACCCTTGTCAATCATGTGTAACCAGTGTTTCCTGGGTTTTCTCACTGGTCTCGTCCCTCAGTCTTGCCTTTGAATAACTTCTTAGGTATTTGCTTCTTATTCACCTCCTGCACGAGGCTTCTGCAATTACATAATCTCATACTCCTCTGGCTCGTCAGTAAATTCGTACACTCACGGTTGTACCTCATTTGTATTCATCTCCTTCGCATTTCGAACCTATACTACGCCTTAGGGCCCAACTTCTAAAAATATTTATTTTGTTTTGCAAATATTGGTGTCTGGGGTCACGTTTCTCGGTCGTTGTGAAACACAGGTTTTGCTTTCATGAGATATGCAGCTAGTCTCCTCGTTATTTTAGACGTCCACCACAAGTGTTGGGCCAAATTATTTTCAACTCAACGACATTATATTATATAAGAACGGTTTGATGTACTCTTCCTTGTTTGGATTATGCACGAATAATAAATTTCATCTGACCTTGATTTTTAATCAATAATTTGCAATCAAAACCCATAACACCGATGGGAAAAACACGAAAGCAAGTCTGGACCTTTTAAAAGGTCTGCGCTTGAACACACGACGACCTAAGGTGACCTATTTTGAATACGCGCTTGACAGCGTGCCTTCGATGGTGGAAAAGCGTTTTCTCGAAGCTGCAACCTAGTCGGGAGACACACCTAAGGCCATGAGCTAAATTTCGAAACTTGGACCATATCGTAAGGACATACCGTGTTCATAATCTCCGACGGCATCTCTGAGACAGAGATATAATAGGCAAGAAGAAACGATTTATGTTTGTATTGTATTTTTAAACAAAAGCTATGAGTTGAGTCTTCTTCCTTTAAGTATACAATTTGAATACTGTCGGACCGCGAGTTTATTCAAAGGGTTGTCGCTGTTTTGTGCTTATGATGTGGTTCCAAATTAAGCTGTAGCGCCGTTGATGCAGGAAAAACCAAATTATATTTTTTTTTGGAGCGTCTAACTACTAGGTTATGTGGAGTTGAATTGTGATAGCAAAGCAATGAACTATTAACATCAATTGTCATCGATTTTTTGAAGGTTTTATTATAAAGATATCAACAAGGATAGGATTAATCACGTTCATTTATATCAATATTTAATTTTTTGGTTTTTTTAAACACACACAATTTTTGACACAAAAGACAAACTTTGTATGTCATGAGTCAAAACTAACAATTCTGTAGCATTTGCGTTTCATAATGTTTTCCATTTTGATATGTATTTAGTGATTTTTGCCTTATTTGTCTGATTGAACCCATAATCGATTAAAATTGATGCGGATTTTTCATGCCGATTTTCGCACACTGGGCATGTCAGCACCCAGTTTTAAGGCAATAGTACAGCGTAACTGCAAACCTGCAATTAACCTTAAAGCGAATCAAGTGGGATTTGACCATCATGCACTCTAATTGATGGCTTCGTTGACTAAAACCCTTTGGACGCTGGGCATAAAAGACAAAGTTGCGCTGAGATGTACATTAACATCCCCTTAAAACTACAGCACAACCGTTAACAAGTGCGAATACAACGGAGGAACTCCCAATCTAACGGTATTCGACTTTAATTTGCCAGTATCATTGGTATTTGTATTCAAAACGTTTTGGAGACAGGATATAAAGATGATGGGACGGAGAAATGCACATTAATATCCCCTCAAATTGTGTATCCTTACAAAATGATTTGCATATGCACGTGAGATCATATAGGTTCGAATGTGTATCCCTATACAAGGGAACAATGATTTTCAAATACGTTTAATCTAATCCCGAAGTCAGAAGAAAATCAGAAAGCACACCATCGTTATATATCCACTGCCATGCATCGTTGAATATTCAAGCTCTCTATTTTGCAAAAGCTCGCTCAATACGTAAGCTACATAGGGTATCCATATCTGATTCTTCGCTCTGTCAATGTTCAGTTAATGTTATATGACCATCCTAAAACAATTTAAAAGTTTTTAAAAGTCAAAGAGATGAAAATGAAATACATTTGATTGCAACAGGATGGTGTTTCCTATCACTAAACCAACGAAACAATCAATTTATTGTAAACAAAATTTTGACCCAATGTTGCAAAATGGTCTAATTAATTGGCCTTGAACAACAACGGATTTGGCTCCGCGAGATTGGTTTTTGGGGATATGTCAAATTTTTGGCATACACTAACAAACCAAAAACAGTACAAGCACTCGAAGAAATATTTGACATGGTTTTGACAAAAAAAGAGTCATTGTATTGGAAAAAGTGGTCTAAAATTGAATTGGTTGTTTGTGTTTTGTAACTGGTTGCGAAGGTGGTCCCTTTCTTGGAAATGAAAGAAAAAACTTAAAGACGAAGTAGCTTAGTTTGTGTTATTTAACCTACCCTGATTGCTGCAATACTGGCCAACGTTTTCGATCCTGTGTTATTTAAGTTACAGTCCTTGTCTTAAGTTGTTTTTTGTGTCGGTGTTGTGAAATTACTATGGCCTCTATATAGGATCATTTTGTTAATTTGGTTCCGTAATAAATGTTCCAAAGTTTTTAAAAATTGAATTTTTAATATATTTAAATCCGTGGACGAAATTGTATTTCACCCTGATCGCTTGAAATTCTATGCAATGAAACAAAAGTTCATTTATTGTGTCCTTGTTGTCACAATATATACTTTTATCGGAATTACTTATTTTGCTTTGGAAATGTCTGAACTTATTCGGGGCTCTGTTGGTTATAAGTCTGTTGATAGTCTTATTGTGTTTTGGGGGTATATTACTATAATGAAACCAAGGTTTACTGCTTGTATCGAGGCTTTGTGCCTCTTCCAAATGCAAGGGGCGTAATTGCTAGATTTTTTTCTCAGTTTTGTCTGCCATTGTTCTTTAATTTCTTCCTCGAAAAGGACGACTAACTCATCTAGTGCGAAATATGCTCCAGTTGTTCTGTGACTAATTTCCCCCTTTTTTGGCTTATAGGTGAGCTATATCAAGTACCAATGCGCCCTCAAGTCCAGATAACTCTGAAGGTTATTTCTGGGTAGTTCTTTACTGTTTCCCATTTGTCATATGTTACTTCCTTTTTTTTTCGGGTTATTATATAAGTTATTAATTGCATTATTTGCGTCTGTAAAAATAACTACGGTTTTGTGATCCTGAATATTGCTGCTTTTTAGGACCTCTAGACTGCTAGTACTGCATCTAGGTCTGCTTCGATGATGATTATGCTATATCTTAAATTGAAGTTGTATGTGCTATCACTATTGAGGGTCAAGAACTCGATGACAGTTCCAAGATGGTTTCTAGCCGTATCTATGACTAGGATATAGGTTTACAAATATAGTATTTATCTAGCAAATTTATCTCTAGGTTGATATCAAAATTATTAACAAGTCTCAAAACATAGTAGAATAAGCACATGGCACATTTGTTTTAATTATTTTACATAAAAATATATTTTACATAAAAATCTTCGGTCAAAGTTTGTTTCAACAAAGAAATTTCTTGAGACGCTTTGGGAAGAAATTTTCTATTGATATGATTCACTTGTTTGTTGTGAACATATCGCTATAAGAAGGATAGAAATTGTGACTTAAAGATCGAAAATAAAGAATAGAAATTGTGACTAAAGTATTGAGGATAATAAAGAGAATCAAGAAGTATTAGCAGCTGTTTGCAGTGTTTAGCCCCAGAAGGCCCCGCCAAGAAAACATTTTGATTAAGGTAGATGTCAAGAAGATAGTAAGCAAGCAGCAGAAGTGGTCAGGACGCAGCACAGGGGAATTCATTGAAGTCCCGAAACCAAGCTGGAGGTGGAGATTTCTGGAGGATGTGCAGAAGAATTCATACACTCAAGTGAAGTACCGAAATCAAGCAGAGGTGATCAGAATCAGCGCAGCACAATTCATATAAATTAAATACTTTAAATTTACTTACTTTCATTTGATCATTTCTATTTATATATTTGATTTGTCTGATATGAATGAGTAAGCTCTTTCAGTGTATTTTTGACATGGAAGGATCAGGGCTTAAATAATGTCCTATAACCCCCACGCCCGCGCGGTGAGCTAGTCCGTTAAAAGTAAATTCCGTCGGCCTCCATTATGCGGCCGTTGTATTTTCAAATAACCCTTTCAAATAACCTTGTTCATTTTTTCGCTACAGGTGCGACTTATCGGTTGCCCCAATATTTATTTTGTTATTCTGTATTTATATTTTTTGTTTTTTTGAAAAGTCATCACATGTTTCTGTGTGAGTAGTAGTGAGAGCATGTGAGTAATTCTTTCAAACCGACCTGAATCACAGATGTTTAGTTAAAAAATGCACAACTATATGATTCTTATTTTGGCCTGACAAAATAGTGTAAGATGCTTCACATTAACTGGAATGCCATTGAAATAGTTCAGTAGCATTAAACATACTTCGTCCGGGGCATTGTTTGCTTCATCGTCATGATAGAAATAAAGTTAGGAAGAATTAGTTTTCAAATTGTGTAACAAAAACACATTTACCCAGAGCTGCCTCATATAGAAAACCTCCTGTACAGGTATGTGCGGCAAGGGTAAGTTTTGCATATTGTCGAAGACTAGTGCGGCCATGCTGTCATCTTTGTTTTTGCTTGCCAAATCCATAGCCTTGTAAACTTTCTTTGCTCGTCTTGATGGTATCATTTTCTCAGGAGCTACATTTCTTTTTGCATTCTAACTCAAACCCTTGTTTTTCAGTTTGGCCGACAGTCTTTGGCAAGTTGAACACGCATCAATTTGTGGTCTTCGAAAACAGTAAGCAAAGTTCTCTTTAAAGTATTTCTTGTAGAAATTATACTTACTTGTTTTTTAGATCACGGTTGTTTGAAATAAACAGTGCATGCATTTTATGTGACATCAAGCCTAGCGTCAAGATATTTTTAAGTGATTTCCCCCATAATGGGTTTCCTGGACATTGAATTTCTCAATGTGCTGCTGAAATCTCACACAAACGAAGAGCGTTTCCACTTTTAGATTTTCGTCTCATGTCTACATGCTATAGAACATTTATTTCTTCTTTTGATTCATTTTTCAGAAATTCCAAACACATTCAAGAAAACACCTATACAAACTTGAGTAAGAACACCATTTACTTTCAAGTTAGACTTGTATGAATGGGATTTTTTGTTTGGCAGGTTGTTAGGCCTTCACGTTAGACCTGCGGTTTTTGCGTCTACGTTTCACAGGTCTAACCTTCACTAAAGCTTGGAGGTACGTGTCTTGGGTGTTTTTATTTTCCAAAGAGTAAAATGTTTCCCATAGTTCTCGTTTCTCGACAAAGTTTCAAATAACATTTCGAATTGCACAATTATATCAGCCAGTGGGGCTTTGCTGGGAACATCTTTTCCTTTGTACGAGACGTACTGCAGTCCTTTAAGCCTAGCGTTATGAGTAGTTCTCCATGTGTATTTTTCTTCGTGAAAAGCTCCACGCCTACGCTTGGGATTAGGTTCATCATCTGAACTATCCGCCATGGCTTAAGAACTATATAATGAAATAGTAAACAACATAATAACACCTAATTTTCACCGAAAACTCACGAAAACTAACCATTCATTCAGGCAACCTTTGAACCAACTATTACTGTGTTATAAAACATATCAACAAGGCCGCCAACCGTCACGAATGAAATTCTAGGCAGCAAGAACCGAAGCGACGGCGCTTGGGTCTTTTCTGAAATAAACGAATCTTGCATTGAAATTGCATTGAATTTTGCATCAGATCTTGTTTACGGACTGATTAAAGGCCTCACAAAGCTTTTAATCATTTTTAACTGATTTAGCAAGTAATATATATTTACCAAGGAAACATGTTTATTTTCGAAGTTTTATGAAGAGATTAAGCAACAATTAAGTCTACTTAATGTTGGTTTTGGAAAATATTGCTTTTATTTTGATAAAACACCAGTCCCCTAGATATCCTATTAGTCCCCTGAGCTCGAGCTTCAAAAAAATTGGCTATGAATAGTAAAATATTATAGAAATATTCGGGCTCGCTCTTGAAACATGTAAGACTTACTTTTATTTATCAATTAAACCAGGTTTTTGGCACTTTTGACGTACATATTTAGCTTAAAATTTTTCCACTTAGGGAGCAGCACTCATATTTATTTATTTTGATCTCTGGTTTTCAGCATGTTTAATTTTATGAAAATAAATCACATCGACAGAATAACTCATTAACGTTCTCACTTTTGTCTCATTGAGCCGCATGAATTGCATAAGTAGAAAACTCAGGTGGACAAAGAAGCTGCTCCAGCTGCTCCAAAGAAGAAGCTCCAGCAAAGAAGATGAAAGTGAATTCTAATTCGATTTCTATTTTTGGTGAAGCTTCTCAGGCGCGTGTTTCAAAATATCTGAAATTCACAAACGCTCATCAATGTCATATCAAATATGGCTATACAAATGCCATTAAAACATGCATTCAACCAATAATTAATTCGAATTCAATGATAAAAATTTCTCAACTGCAAAATCGTTGAGTCAAATCTTTTATTAATCAAATTTTTACTTCTTTCAACACTTCAACGAATGACAACAACAAAAAAAGTGCTCATTTAGCCGCTGACATTTTCATATTGATATTTTCTCAGTGCATTTATATGCAACGTGAAACAAAAGACTTAAGAAAGAAACCTGAATTAGAAATGAAATCTTTTCAGTATAATTTCGTTCTTCCTTTCATGGCCGTTGGACGGATCTGATTCGATTAAAATGATTTTCACTTTTATGTGCTGATTTTTTTTGATTTTTGTATTTCATAAAAGAAAACTGAATTTGAAAATAACTCCTTAAGGTTGTCGGAAATGATTTAACCCAAACTTGCGTTGCTGTGGAAGATTTAATCAAGGAGTTGCGGTTTTGAAGTATGTTTTATGAATTTCACGCATGATGCTTTATGCAATTGCTCCAAATTTTCAGTATGGTGTTTGGAATTTAATTTTCAACGTCAATTTGTAGAAAATTTGCAATTTCTATTCATGATTTTGTCATGACGAAGCATAACAAAACTAGCGACATGTTATTAAGCCTATTGAAAAATTCAATCGAGATTGGACTGTTAAATACATTCCAGTCCTACTGGAAGACATCTAAAACCGGATCAATTATAAATAAAACAAAAAAACAAAAGACAACCGCATTTTATTGAAACGATACTCCAAATCGAAATGTCCCAAAAATTTTATGAATAATTCGAAATCGCGGATGACAAATGCTAATTTAGCAGTTTATAGCAAAGTTAAACTATAAGTGGATATCTATATAAATTTTATCTAATTCAATGAATAAATATGCACAAATTAAGTTTGCGACTACCGTTGATACGTGTAAAATTGTTATTTAATAGAAGAATTTAATTGGTGTTGGAGAACTTTTTACGTTGCGTAGATACTGATCAAGTGGAAAAATAAATTTTTTACTAGCTCCGAAAAATAAGTTTTTATAAGAACTTCGCGAAATGTTATGAATTTTTTCAACAACATTTTATGGCTTAGTTATTTCAGCTGATAACGCGAAAAAACAACAATAATTGGTTGTGCAATTCGTAACATTAACGCGCCTTTGGCTTGCGGTCTAAAATTGCCCGATCAAACGCTATCAGTTGATTTTTTGCTTTTGTTATTGTTGAAATAGTAATAAATTACAATCGTACGCAAAAAAGATAAAAGTAGAGCATCAAAAAACAAAACAAAAAAAAACAATCAACATGAGCTTGCATTACTGCTTTGTTGGTGAAAATTACATAAACTCAATTTAAGAGGCAAGCAGTTAAGCTTTAGCATATTCGCGGAAGTATTTACCACGATGTGGAAGCCTGCGTTACCAATGTAACCACAATGTCTGCACTATGCTGGAGAAGGTGTAACACATGAACATTTTACAGTTGCTATTATACTTATCTATGGCTTGATTTATTGTTCAAAAGAAAAATCACCGTTTTCCACTCCATTCCGTCATCGAGTTCACACAAATTTGATCCAACTTCTTTTTTTTTCCTGTTTGTTTGTTTATCTTTTTCTTTTCTTATCCTCTTGAGGTGATTTATCGCCTTAAGAAACATTCGCAGCGCCAGCTCAACGATTTGCAAAGTCATCAAGTGGCTGTTTTGGAAGAAAGATGGATTGATAATATTTCGTGCATCAGACGGAGGGAGGGGGTTGGTTTCTTTGGGAAATGCCATCGTTGAACCATAAATCTCATTTGCTTTCACTCAGGACCTGAACTTTTCATTTATTATTACCTAGTTGCCAGACTTGGACTTAAAGATGTATCGCTAGACTTTCTCGAAAAAGGGATGCAATGGTTAATGTCAGAGTTATCCCGATGAATCAATTCAATGCACCCAAAGTGAGACTTAACTCGCCAAAGTCCAGATTTCCACCGTGGATGTTGCTCCAAAATCAATTTGATTACGGTCATCGTCTTAAAATGTAACTTCCGCGATCTGCAGACTATTATTGCGCTTGCATATTATAAATTTTGTACACATGTGGAGGTTTTATGTGTGATTATGCGTGGTCGAGTAGTTGCATCTATATAAGGTGCACTAACTAGATACGCTTGAGAAGAAAACGGTAAAAGCAAAGCTGCAAGGAAAAAGGCTTCAGATCCCAACCGTAACAACGAGTATCGTTAATTAAAGATACATATTCGTATGCATATATATGTTGGATTCTATCTATTGGCACAACATGTATAAAACGCTTGTCACGAATTGGTGGGTTGATACTCGGTGCTAACACATCAGTGGTATTATAATCGTGACTATCTTTTAACCTGCTATTGGTCACGCTAAGGCCCGATTTATTGGCGTGTGGTAAATAGTCTTATATCAGAGGATTTTTAAGTGAGTCACGAATCACAAAATCGTTTTTATTATTCATTTGTGGGAGTAGTTTTACGTAAAATTCAAAGAAACCATTTCCAACAAATGTTGTGTAATAAAACTTTGTTTTATAGTCGTTTAACATGGCGCTGGGTTTTCCGATTTTTCGAAATTTTTTTTACAGTTCTTACTAGCAGAAGAAAATCTCATAGAGGTCAGAATCCGGAAGCTGAAAATTAAGTTTAGTGTATTTAATAGTAATGTGAATTGTATGTCCATACGCAATGATTAATTAAGGTTCAGAGAGCAAGCCATCGCGATATCTGCACTTTCCTGCGTCGTTAAATATTAAAGCTCTCTATCATACAAAAGCTCGCCTTATACAAATGCTACAGAGGATATTCGCATCTGATTCGTCATAGTGTCCCTTTGGAATGTGAGCAGTTTTCAGAGGTTACGCTAGGTTCCAAAGTTAGCGTATTTTTCAGGAGTTACACTATGGCAATACTATGAAGCTCCGTTACATTTTATTAAAATTAATCACTAAAATTGTCATGTTCCTTTCAAATGTTTTCACAAAAGTGGGAGTAACAGTTGTAGCAGTATCCGAAGGCGCTCGGCCATACTCAATGAAATTTATTGCTCGAAAATAAGATAAAAACCGAATAAATTTGATTGGAACAGGATTGGGCTACTTGGAGCACTTACAACCAAAACTATCGACTTATTGTAAACGAAATTCAAAGCAAATATTATTCTACGAAATCGTCTTATCGAAAAGATCAGGAGATTTTCCACCTCGAGATTGTTCTTTTTTGAGGAAATTTCAAGTCTTTGGCTTATATTGGTCTTTGGCTTATATATCTATATTGGAAGAAATTACTTGAAAATTGGTTTGATCAATATAATTTAAGAATATAATATAGGTAACACAAACATCTTTGAAAGTTTTATTTCTTTTTTATGTTCTTGAATCGCTTGAAAATTTTTTTGAAGTGTTAAAAAAAAGCATCAAGCTTTCTTTAGAATCGTAGCGAATAAAGCAAAGCTTGGACGATTGCAGATGGGAGGAAACACTTAAACTTCAGATTCCTGATTCTGATCTCTATGAAATTTTTTTCACGCTCAAACATTGAAAGTAAACGTCGGGAGATTCCTAGCCCTCATTTTCAAGGGGGGAGATCCTTTCAGGTAGTTACAACTGATGCCTTTACGGTAGCGATGATAGACTAACTCCATGGGCCAGGAAAGTAATGAATTTGCTGGCGGCTCTTAGGAAAAACCTCTACAAGCACCTGCTGAGCACATCCCCAAAAATTCCATTGCTCAGTAGGATCAGACTGGCGGCAAGTCATGTGATAGTAAAGAATTACGAGTCTCTGGAATATCTGAAGACTACAGTCGTCGCAATGAACACTATCTTAAACCAGCAACCAGTTTTTTGTCGTTACATAAGAAGCTATCACGACTTTGTACGGATATAATTTTCATAATAGAATGAGAGTAGACATCACTGAGGCCCTCCTTAAAAATATGCCAAAGTAGAAGAATAAACCTAGGAAATGATAAAGTTTATCCGATTGTGGTCATAAAAATAGCTACCCCAATAAGATGGGTCCTAGTTAAAACACACGTGATCTGTGCAGAATTTATCAGAAGTTTTGGCAAGATACGGATATGGACAAGGTTGGTGGTGCCGTTGTGTAGACGAGGTTGGTGGTGCTGATATCAAAGTATTTATATACTTACTACAAAACAATTCATGGTAACATCATGGTCTTTCGAACTTCCAAATTTGAACTTTCCAAATTCGAACAAATTCTCAATCTAACCGTATTTGGTGTTGATATTCCAGATCTATTAGCAAGTGTAACGAATCCGCTGAGAGATGCGCATTGTTATTCTGTTAAATTTTACATTCATACACAAGGGACCATTTATATTGTATCAAACTGAAAAAAATCATCCGCCCATACTCTAAGATCAGAAAGCCAGTCATCGCTATCTCTACACCCATATACGCTACTGAACTTCTAAGCTCTCTATGTTGCAAAGCTTACGTTTTTTCCCACATGTGGCATTGGGATCTTCTTCTTTGTGATGACCATCCGTTCTAAGTGGTTACGCATATGTAAAATTGGAGTTGAATACCGATAAAGAGGGAATTTGTTTGAAGTGTAAGTACATTTCATTGTTACGCTATGCTTTCTAAACTTAAAACGCAATCACACATCGTCGTGTGTGCCTAGTATACATTGATTTTGTAGACAGACTTTTGTTTAGAGTATTATCATGTTGAGTAGTCGTATGCATTTTGACACTGATCCTCTTACGAATATACGGTACTTTCAAGACTCTTGATATTCTGATCTTTTATCGTCTGTAATTCTGACCGTTTATCGCTATTCTGATTTGATTTACTTTTTCGGAACTTTTTAAGAAGCCTTTTCACGAGGACCTTCTGCATATTCAGAACAAGTTGCATATGTATAATAATATCTTACTGTCTTTGGAATTACATGGAAGTCCATTTAGTGACATGTCTTGCATGATTTATTTTTGAACGCTGCTACATATTTTCCTTAAAATGTCAATCAGTCGGTCAAAAAATTTAATTTACTGATAGAAGGTATTCTCGTGTAAAAGTGTGGGTTTTATTTTTTTTGTGGGTGGGAGGCGAATGCATTTGTGCACGGTATGTCGCACTCCTATGCATGCAAATTACTGTGCCACCCACTTAACTCGTCCCTTGTGAAGCTGAGAACCTAGCTTGGAACCGTTTGACACATTACTTGAGGCCAGGTCTCATTTAAGTGTGTTGCTAGGCGCCTTGAAGCTAGGGGGATCCTCTAAATGGAGGAAGGAGGAGAGATTACTACGCAAGTGAAAAATTGTGTGCTCCAGACAGGGAATTCTGTGATCACTGTGAATTTTCATGAATTTTCTGTAGGTTTTTTTCCGTGAATTCTCCGTGGACTCAATCAATCGTGATAATTGCTTGAAGCTAAGTCTAAATTAGTGTTCCCACTACCTTCTCGGTTCTTTCCTGCGAGAAAATTTCTAGTGAATCTAGTATCTTTTCAAAAAGGGGTTTCTCAAAAAATTAAACATAATTAGTATAAATGGTAGTGGAAAACTTTTGTTTCAATTCCACTAAGACACTTCATTGGCTCGGGCGCTGAAAACGGATTAGAGCAAATAAGGGAGTGATGAAGCAAAGATTGAAAATGATCCATGAAACGCAAGGTGAATTTCATAAAATCTTTTGAAAAACATCGTTCAAACGTTCTTACTTTTCTGATATATTAAGTTTTTGTTTTAAGCATTCCTAAATGTCGTATAGTGTGTTTTCATATTACCTACATTCATTGTATAAGGTATTTTTTAAAGGTGTAGAACTTTAAGGTGCTCTATAACACTCTATATGCTACATATTGGTTGACAGCTGCCATTTGTTTTATCCCATTTTTTCGTAAATAGGTTGGTACTTGGGCAACTTGTGCAAATCATGTTGATTCTTCCAAAAAAAAAAAACGAGTCAGTTCGAGAAACTCTTTGCCCACTCTGTCAATTTTATTCCCTACATAAGCTTCAATAAATGAAACAACCGTATTTGTTGTGATAAGTAACCGGTGCTGTTCAAACAACGGTTAATATTCGGAAAAAGTCACAGTTTCGTTCGCTTAGTGAGCTGGTGGCATCATTGGACTGTATACCTTCAAAAATGCTTCTGGGTATAACATTACAGTCATTTGTGATCGCTGTAGAGCCATGATCAATAACTTTCTCGTTCCAAAATTGGCCGTCTAATTTCAACAGGATGACACGACGATACAGCTGGTGCAAGCATCGACTCATTGAAAGAAGCATTCCGTGACAGCATGGTTTCTCGTTTTGCACGAGCCAACTGGACTGCAAATTCTTGTGATTTAACAACACTGGATTATTATCTATCTGGATACGTCAAATAATTCATAGCCAATAAGCTACAGACGCTTGAACGTTTGAAAGACAATCTTTTTGGCGTTATAGGTGAGAGACAGTTTAAATTATTAGTTAGATCGTCCAAAATTGGAACAAATATTTGGACTTCCCTCGTCCCAGTTGTCGGGCTCACGTGCCGTAGATAATATTTAAATAAAAACTTAAAAACAAAAATCTTATCATTAAAACCAATTTCGTGGCAATCAAAACAATTTATTCGTATCTTATTTCATTTTAAAGTTTTAAAGCTCTAAAAGAAACTCGCTGTAGTCAAAGTGAAACTCATATGAGGTTCAAAGGAGTCGAATGCTTTGTGTTGTTAAATATCTTCTTGTTCGTGCTGCAATTTCAAACAAAACACTCGACAGAGCGAGCGTCACTCAAGTAGGTTTAATGTAGACCCAGCATATTCAATTGCAGCAAACTGTAACTCGAGCTATCTGTTGCAAAGATATACATACAATTGTTGCGGGAGAATATTCATGAGTAACAACACTATCTGCATATCCACATATTTCTATAATAGGTATCTTAACTATATACACGGAGATCTTGGCTTATAAGAAGTGAAAGGCTTTTTTGCATACCATTTATTACACCTCTTGCGATTTGCTTGTGCTTGTTTGTGTTGCTTTTTTTTCCTCTTCTACACTAAAAACTGTAACCAACCAAGCAAACAGTCAACAAGCCAAGGTCTGTTGCTTCCTACAGTGTCCGCAGTACTTTAATGTTGCATTCACCACGATAAAATGTCTGCAAAAAGTTGATTTAACATCGACTACACGCTTGCCTACCAGCTCACCTGACTCTGTAACATTCAAGTCAAAATAAAATCCTTAAATGCCAAAATGAACGCCGCAAGCTTTCAACTAACAATCAATTGAAAATACTTCCCGAATGCATGCAGAAATTATAACAAGGATCAGATCGTTTAGGATTTTTCAGGTTTTCAGTGAATTGAAATCCAATTTTGCGTACGCAGATATCGCTAAATCTGATTGGAACTTTGCGAGTGTGCGATTTCTTCGGATTAAGTTTGCAGCAAGAGTTGAGTAACGTGGTCGACATTTTACGTAAATTTTCCAGAATCGTGATAATATTTTCTTTTTTGTTGTGCCTGATTGCGGTCTGATTTGTGAAATTTTCGTTGCATGAAATTGACGTTTTGCTATAGTGTTGGCTATTGTTCGAAATTGAATTGTCACGAACTAAATAAATAAGAGAAAATCAACATCATTAAATTGTTCACTGAGCTGAAGACGTAGCTGCAACTTTTCATTTTTCACAGAAAATTAGAAACAGTTCCACAAAGAATCGGTGGAAAACTTAGCATCATTAGCAACAGGTAACAAAATTTTTGCGAAATAATAACGGTATTGTCAAAGATAAAATTACATATCTGCTACACATTTTTTAAATTTGGCTTTGAGACAAACTGGAGATCAGGTTTACACGCATAGGTTCATGTATTACCCAGGAGTTATCTGTTTAAAATATTTGTATTTTTGCATGTTCTTTCGACATGCGTTACATCGCAATCGTTTCGCCAATCCATATTATAAATATCCTTAAAATATAGATTTTGAATCCATAGTGTAAGTCCATAGAAGCCATATAATGCTAAAATGTTATTACTAGCTTCGCCCGATTCCTCTGTTTTGACGGGATGTTAATACAGGATTGACCAATTCGCAAAAAATGATAACTACAATTGATATTCATGTGATTTGTATTATTCAAAGGAACGATCGATGACATTAACTTGTTACAATAATATCGTTTCAATGTTTTCCTCAGCTTTTTTGAGGTGAATGTAGTCTTGAGAACAATTTGTCCCCTATTTTCTTTCTGCGCTGTAAATTGGATGCAAACCTACCGTCGTCAACCGCGATTGGAAAAGGTCTTACACAAACTCTGCAGCTAGTTGACACTATTTTTCCTTGAAAACTCTGCTACAGCGGATTTATTTGCGTGCTCTTAAATACGTATTTATTCACTCAAAATTTCTACACATTGTTGAATCGCAATTCTTTCTGTTACCACTTGTCAATCAACACTGAGCACAACGGTTATGTTGAGTTTCTCTTTTAAATAAGTGTTGCCATTGCTGCATTAAAAAGTTTTGAAGTGTTGGTTAGTGAATGCAGAGTTATTATGAAAGCACTATGAGAGTTGTGTTCCATGGTTCTTAGTGCTAAGATCTTCAATGTAACCACCTATTATTTAAGAAATGGTAAACGATGTATTGGCAATTCCTTATTAGAAATTTCCAACTCTTATGATAACTAATTAGGGCCGAAAATTCACAGTTTAAAGAGCTTTAAAGTAAAGAAATTTGTGTGCAATAAAAAGGATTATTCTAGTTCAAACTAACGACATCAATTTCGATAGACTTGATGACGAAGGGAAAACATTTTTACAATAACTTAAAATTGACACAATACAGAATCAGACAAGTAAAGTATATAGACTCAAAAAAAAATAAATAATGTACACTATATAGACCTAATGTACCTTGTTTTATCAAATAAAGCACCTGATTTCCATAGCTGACAGTAACCAAAAATATTTAAAGGGTGCAAAACTATTGCTCCTGTTGTATCATTCCAACCTTATAGTGCTAAACTTTATTCTCCTAAAAACAAAAGACAAGGGAATACAATGTCACTGAAGGAAACCGAAAAAATCAATGGCTACAATTTTAGTAAAAATAAGAACACAAAATCAAAAAGGAATATTTTTTGGGATTTGTTCAGCCTAAAATGCGTGTCTAAAATGTTTGCGTATTTTTAAATCTAAATTTTATGAAGATAAATCTAATCCCAAATTTTGAATTAATGAAATTATTCCCGATATGAGCCTACCACTGACATTGAATGCATAGTCAAAGGAAAGGCTGCCCGATAACTAGATCGGTACAACAACTATCCACCACTATAGCAAGTCCAGCCTGAATCGACAAAAATTAATAAAATTTGCATAGAATCCAAACAGTAAGGAGTTCACAGGATTGATTATCCTAACTCCATCTCTATTTGTAAGAAGATCAATCATTTTTACTCGAATTTTATCTGGGTAGATCGGATTGTCATTTTGCGCCTGCATCAATAATTTATCGATTCAAAAGATTTTCCAAACTTTTCGGTCATACCAAGGGAGTGCGTAGATGTCCGTGATGGCTCTATACTGAATGTAAGACATAATGACTAATCCTGAATCAATAAATAATTCAGGGTCAACCTTATATTAACGATACAAAATCGGTTCAAATCGTTTCAAAATCGTTTCAAATAACAAAGGCTGCCCTAATTTATTTTTGAATCAATTTAAAAATTGATTTAATCAATTAATTTAGTTAGTTTAAAAAATTAAAAAGGATAATACAATTTTTCTCGTTTCTTTCCTGCATACCTAGTTACCCTTTTTAGTAATTCCTATCGAACAGATAGTTTTTCCATGCCGTTTTCGATGCATTACTTCGTTGGGTATCCAAAAAACTGGAAATTGATTGTTTGGAAAACGTCGCCTTGAAAGTATCCTTTTCAGGCGCCGAACGATTTGGTTAGAAGAAAATGAAAAGCCGGGTCTTAAGATATTTACATAAGTGCAATCAAATGCATACTCGTCAATTTTTAAGATGTTAGGGCTGCAGTATGCGGAATGCTGATTAGAACATCTCAGGAAAGGGTATTAGTTCCGTTTTTGACAGGCCTGTGACTTGCATCATGCCAAAAAGTCACATTCGTGGGAATCGGTTAGCCATGATCGTAAAAAAAGCCAATGAGTAAAAAGGGTCCAAAAAATTTGGAACCCTTCTTGGCTGCCAAGTATGTTGTTGGTGGTCCTGGTTCTGCGTTTTTTTTGCACTCCATACTAGTCGTTTCAAAATTAGATGAAGGGTAATGAGCCCCATTTTCATCGTACGTCGTAATGCGGTGCAAGAAATCCAGCTTTTACTTGCAGACTGACCAAGAAACGTCTGATCTTCGCTATGTAATTTGTGATATTTATTATGCAGGCGGGGAGTCCACAGAGATTGATAACATCTGTTGAAATTCAGGGAGGTTCCAGACTATAGTCTGTGAACTTCCAAGACTGATTATATCTCTCAGATTTTTGTCCTTCAGGGTTTCCTTTTTTTTCAAAGCAGTGATGAGGGTGTTTTTTTCCAAAAAGTTTCGACAATTTCTATGATCCGTTGGTTTCCAATCAATTTGACAGTTTTCCAATGTGTACCAATGTTGTCAGTAATTTTCTGTCCTTTTTGGAAATTTTGAATTTCCTCCTTTGTTTCTCCAAAATTAGTAAGGAAAATAGAACCAAAATTTTAGTTCTTATTTGATCTAGGAGGTTTATTGATTGAGAATTGGTAGAGAAGTCTGTCTAAATTTTGTTCCTCGCTAGAGCTATCGACTTGACTAATTAAATAGTCTTTGAATCACAAAAGCAAAACTTCTCAGAGATATCCTTAACAATTTATTGACAAGCTTTCTGTAAGGCGCCGAACATATAAGTGGTTGAAATACAAAGTAAATATGTCCTCCCCATGTATGTTGCTTTATTATAGAACTTTTCGTATTTCCATCTGAATTGTTCAAATGCTATTAGAAAGATAATAGTCCTTGTTATCTCTAGATTATGATTGGTTAGTTTATGCGATTTCAGAAAGTGTTTGGAAGATGATTTTATCAGTTAATTTCCCATCGGCACAAGTAGCTTCAAACTAAAACCAATGTTTTCGAGAACCAACTCTTTCGTCCTAAATTTTTTAAAAATTTACAATAACCACATTTCATTTCACAATTAACAGAATAAGTTCCTTTTAAGATAGCAAAGGATTTTTCAATATACGTTTCAATAAACTTTATTTAAGTGTGTCAATTTTGTTTTTTATTTTGTAATTCTTTTATTTTACTCTAAACCGATTCGCGACCGTAATCGTCCCGTCTTACGAACGCAGTGGCTCGCTAAAGAAGAGTCGCCAAAAGTCTCTGAAGAAGACCGAACGATTGGAATCGGTTTCGAGTAGAATAAAAGAGTCACAAAATTCAAAGCAAGTCTCTATTATTATGCTCAGATTGAGTATTGTGTGGAGTTGAAAGTTATTCCAACCACAGTCCTAACGTTTTTGTAAATCAGTTTATCATCCACCGGAGCTTTTTATCAAAAGCGTCAGAAACAGACTTAATTTCATCCAGAAAGTCATTGTCATGCAAAACTTGTCAATTTTTGTAGCCAACTTCCTCTTCATTTTCCGTTTTGACTGATAGACATTTATTTGACATTTGTCTAATTGACACAACCGCTGAACCAAAAGAATTTGACAGATACATTTATTGAGGCCTTTTTTCCACTTCGGGATCTTATATGATATGATTATATTCCAATGTTTCTTTTTGTTTAGAATAACGGATAAGCTATGGACATGGGCATAACCGATACTTGACTTAACACAAGAGTTCTTTTTTATTTATTTTAAGCCTTTTAATCGGACCTTAAACGTGATATATTCTAACTTAATTTAGGAGGTGTTTATCATTAAAGAGGTTTTTGATGTGGATTGATAGTGGGATCGAGATAATCGTTAGGGGAATAAGAAGGGGCATGAAAAACCGGTGTTCCAAGTGATATTTGAGGAAAACAATACACTCATTAGGGTTTTGTCAATCAAATATTGTAGGATAGCTTAATTTTTGTTTTAACTTATATGTTTTGTCTTTTTTGTCTTGTGTCATGTTTTGTCTTTTATGTTTTGTCTCCTTTATTTTGACAGACACTTGCCCAAATCTTTTACTTTCAAAAATTTGCAGCTCTTCTGCAAGAGTGGGAGAAACAGAGAACGAGACAGTGAAACAGTATCTATACATTGGTCTGATAATGGTTTAATGCAATAAAAGTTTTGAACTTTCTTGGACTCACTTGTAAGAGAGTAGAGAAGCTACGGTTGTGCAAGAAAAGGGCTGTGCTATGGTTGTGCTTTATTGGTTGCCATGTGAGATTTAAGGTAAACCTTGAGAGAGTGATGAAACAGCACCCTCAAATATTTGATCGATTTCAATTTTGATGTGGAGTGGAGATTCTTTACCTTCAGCAGGCGTGGATCGGTGGTCATTCCTAGTTACGGAGGCATATGAGTTAGCATATGTTGCCATTGATTGAGATGGCCTACTTTGATAGGTAGTTTTTGTGATATAATGGTTCACTGGGTTTTTAGACGGTGCATGTGAGTAGCAAAAACCTATACATATTTTCTCCGCGTATAGGATTTTGTGGAGAAGAAGGTCTGTGATATTGATGCTGTGTATAATTTATCGATTACATTTGTATTGGGATGTCTTGGAGTAAGATTATTGAACTTTGAGAGATAAAAATGTAAATGTTGATAATCTCGGAGAAAACATTCGAAAGTTTAAAGAGTTAAGAAAGTGGCGCGTCAATAGGGTGGCCTAGTAAGGTTTATGAAGTTTGTAATAGAGACCGTTGGGCCACATAAAGTCGAACACTTTCTTTGGGTCAAAGGAGAAAGATAATAAGGTTCTTCGTTCCTCTTAACACCAGCCGTTTAGATGAAGACCGCTTGTTTTGTTGACTCATTGGCTGTGAACCTTAATCGATACGCTGACGTTAGGAGCTTAGCAAAGGTTTTGAAGCAGATTAGGATGGTTTAATCAACAATTTTATCAACGGTTGGGAGCAAAGATATTGCTCTGAACTTTGTCACCGCTGACCACATTTTTAAGTGGGAGCATTAGCAATGACTCACCTGATTTGACAGTTGACCTCAGTTTTTCATGTGGGCATTAGCAATGTTCTTTTCCAGGAAAAGTTTCTCTGGTTAATGCATTGATAGGCCATTTTCTTCATATGTAATTTGGAATGCTCGCAGGGACGTTGTATTTTTTGGAATTACTTGAGTAGAGGACAATTAGGACCTACTCAAGGCTTGCAAAAAACGTTTTGCCTCAATTCTCGTCTGAATCCTTTGACTGAGTCCTCACCTGAGTCGTGTCTCTCGGGTCTGCAGGCAATTAGAAGAGGACCTTGGCATCAACTTAGCAATTCGATTACAATTTCATCTACAGTTATGTTAGTGTATTGGTCAGAATAAAATAAAAATGTATAGTTCTCTGTACGGGTGGGCATTACAAAACGTACAAGCGGTTGATTTCTTTTCCATCGTGGTTATCATTTGGCCGTTTCACTGAATGGGCTCACTGTTTGTTAATGTCTTTGAAACCAGACGTCTCTTATTGATATTGAACTTCTTGATTACGTGGGGGGTAGTCTGTCTTTCCTAAACGTTTTGCTCATTTCAGCAGGCTCATTTCATTTAGGCAGTTAAATTGAAACTACATCAATGTGACGTATCCTGAAATAATTGTTTGTTAGTTTCTGTAGAAGATCCTTTTAATGTTGCCGTCTAGCATGGACATAACGAAGTTTGCGCAAGGATATATAGCCATATTTGGCGAAATTAGAAGGTTGATCTGATGGGTGTTTGGTCATTAGCTCTGGAATACAGAAAACGTACACAACGTATAAAACGTGAGCACTTTAAAAGTGTGTGCTAAATTGTCTGTCAGGGATCAGTCAGTGCAGTACACTTTTATTATTATTATTTGTACAGCGGTCCACTTGCTGGAAATAGCATAGACCAGCATCGGTCCTTAGTTCCCAATGTGCAGTACTATTGTTTACAGATGGTCCATCCTGTCGTCCTGCAGAAACCAAGGAGTTCCCCCAGCTCTGTGGTCGCCACGTGTTCCAATTCTGTTACGCCAGTACACCTCAGTCAAATAAGGTGTTTGTTGGCCTGGTTCGGGGAATCTATGGGGAAGTGTTCTGTACTGCAGTACACTTCACTCCTGCGTTTGAGTTGGCAAAAATGCAAAATAGCAGAAACAACTACTAAATGTTTGTCATATCGTCTCATTTTTTTTTGTAGAGATTTTTGACAACGTTTCGTAACAAACTACGAAATAGACGAAATGGTGTTCGGAGTTTAATTTTAACTTTATGGCTACGTTCTTAAATAGTGTATTTCATGTTTGATGTTGCATTTGAATGAATTATATCATTTTGATTCGATTGGTCGTCCGAGGTGTTTTTCACTATTTTCACTATTAATATATCGAGTATTTTTACTTGATCAGAAGTTTATTCGTTTGACTAATATGCTTTAATTTTCCTTGCACCATTCAACACTGCAATCACTTGGCACTCTTAATACCTTACGTCAAAAGAAGACCAACATGAAACACGGTAAATGTATGCAAATACACATTTTCCCGGGAAATTAATCGAATTGCAGTGAAGTAAAAGCTGCATACGTAACACAATTGAAATTTATCAAGTTGAATGCTTCATCGTAGCTTGCAGATACGAACGTATAGCATGATCCTGTTGTAGCTTATTTCGCCTGACACTTGCAGTGTTCACTGTGGAAGCAGAGCAATTTTCTTTGCCACATTGTATAGATATGCACTGCCATTCACTCGACCCCCACCCCAACCCTCCGCATATCGTTTTGTTTGACATCGGCAGTTGCCTGTTCACTTCTTCCTGAAGACCTTTTCCCTATCTCCACTCGCTCCGAATCCTTATGTGTAAGTCGTCTAAATAGAAAGTGGTTCAATTTTCCCGTTATTCTTATTCAGTCGCTCCCTCTGTTGAATTTCCTGTCGCTCCTGATTGTACAATACACATGTACGCCAATCTACAATTGTATCGGTATGTGTTGAGGATAAATGCAAGAAAAGATTGGAATGTACGAGGATGTACACGCACAGTCATAAATATGTGCAGTCAAACCTCTAAATTGTATGTAGATCCGAAGGAACCTATTCTATAATACCCACTCTAAATGTAATGAGATTATTCAAGGATTCGAAAGGATGTTGACATACTCGTACTTGGTATTCGTCGTTAGGTAGATGCTTTGTATTGTATTCCTAGCTTTTTAGTCATTCGAGAAACAATTATTTAAGTGGATAAAGTTTTTCCCTCTTTTCCGACAGTATTTAGATACTCGTCGTTGTCGCGCTGTTGTACAAAGAGGATATTGTTCGGTGTTAGGAATTGTTTGCTGTCAATTCTAATGAATTTAAATTGGTCGCTTTGCTGATGCGACTGTTGGGCATTTCCTTTGCTTTGTGCGGTGCGTTGAAGCGTAACGCCAGGATAAAAGAGAGTCCCGATTTGTTTTTAGGGTTTAGTGAATTTCTTAGTTGAATCAGATAATTCCCCGTCCCTTCGAGTCTATAGTGTCACTTTTTCAGATTGACTTGCTCAGATGCTGTACAGGACTTATGTTCCAAAACAGGTGGGAAAATTGGATCCGGTACACCTTGTATGTGTTGTCCTTTGTTGAAGCAATAATTATAATTTGTGTTACAAAGAGATACTCTTACCAACGGTTGAAAAAACATCAGAACTCCAGACGTTTGACTCACTTGTTCACTGTTGACCAACAAATGGTATATCTGATATTTAGGACATTCTACTACTGTTTACACCTGCAGTATTTAATTCGTTACAACCAAATATTTTGTTGAACTAGATTCCAAATCGGTTTACCAGTTTAGTATTCTAATGGAATCTTGTTTATCGATCATTTTATGGGTAAATATTTGTCAATTGATTAATATTCAATGACTGAAAACAACTTGGGTCGTTCAGAATAAATTTAGGCATAAGACTTTCTCCGCGATTATGGAGTCACACGTAGATTTGTGTGGTTAACATTACACATTTAAGAAATTCATTGGATACCTTGGGAACTGAATTTCCCGACAGGTCTACCAAGTTTTTTTGAACGGCATTGAAAATTCGGTTGCCTTGTTTGGTTTTTCATTGCGAGCTCACAATTCTATGAAATGAAATGGGCATAAATCTTTCATAATTAATTCAGCGGCTCACAGCTTATTCCGGCCAGCACATATAAAAAACATAAACTGTCAATAAAACTTAAACTGAACAAGATATTAAAGTAACTTAAACGAAGATGGTTAGTACAATGTTCATGATAATCATTTATTCACTTAATTTTTATTGTTTCTTCACAATCAAAACTGAATAAAAGTAACTTACAACAATGCCACGGCTTTTTTCCGATCAGTTCACGAATTCATTATTTCAATATAATTCGAAGACACGAAAATCAAATTCAATATTTAGTAGGACCACCCTTCTAGTCAACAACTATCTTTAGTCTCTAAGGGATCGAATCGACCAGTTTTTGTCACATTTCTGGTGTAATTTGGCAAATGTCTCAAGTAATGCCGTTTTGAGGTTATTTTTACTCGAAATCTTAAGTTTTCAGATATATGTGTGCAAAATGGCCCACAAATTTTCAACGACGATCTGCCATGTTAGTGCAGTGTCTACAAAGTTTATATTTTGGGTCATTATCTTGGTAGAATAGAAAGTCATCTGTCAGTTCCCACGTTCATCGCACTTTCAAGCAAGTTTAATTTCAAAATTTGCAAATATCACAACTTATCGATTGTTATCTCAATTAATTGCTGATTTCCAACCCGCGTTGCAGACATACAGGCCCAAACCATAAAGCTACCACCTTCGTGTTTGAATGTGGCTTTTAAACTTTTGTTTACAGCTCTGTATTTAGCGTATGTCAAGCATGTGAGGCAACGTCAGAGCCAAAAATATGACATTTAAATTCTTCAGCGAATATAACCGTAGTCCAAAATTCGAAAATTCTTGTTCCCATATTTTTCGGCAAATTTTAAACAAAACATTTGAAAGAAACATATTTATTTAAAATTTAAAATTATTTTAAAATGGATTTTATTTAAGTACATATTGTACATCATGATCTATGACCTTGTGCTATTTTTTGGGCAGAGCCATTATGTTATCTGTGTAGAACTTCTGTGGTTTATCGACGAAAAACTTGCCCAAGTGATTTTCACAGTCCCTTTTTGAGGTGAATTTCTTTTCATTGAGGAAGTTTGGCAGAGACCAAAACAAATAGTAGTCTGATGGTGCATGGTCTGAACTATCCGGTGAATGCATTTGAACTTCCCCGCCAAGCTCTGTAAATTTTTGCCGGGTCATCAAAGATATGTGTGGTCTTGCATTGTCATGATGGAAGGTAACGCCCTTTAATTGATCAATTCTGGCCGGTTTTTTTTGAATTGCTTGTTGCAATCTGGTTAATTATTGACAGTACACAGCCGAATCGAGTGTTTGGCCAGGTTCTAGCACCTCGTGATAAACAATTCCCTCCAATCCCACCATGCACACAGTATAACCTCATTTGGTGTTAATCCTGGCTTTGAAGTCGTTTGTGATGATTCACCTTTTTTTGACAATAAGCTTCTTCGATCGACATTCTCGTATCTTACCCATATTTCATTGCCCATAATGGTTTGCTTCAAAAACGGCTCGGTTTCGTTGCGTTTTATTAACATTTCGCAAATGGAAGTTGGGTCGATCAATTTTTGTTTGTGTTAATTCTTGCGGCACCAAAACTGGTTCATGGTTCACTGGTAAATGGTTCAAAACTGTTTTGTGATGGATATTCAGTTCCTTAGCAATGTCATGGCTGCTTATGTGTCGGTCTTCTTCTGTTTTTGGTAAGATTTCATCGACTTTTTTAGTGATTGGTCGACCTGAGCGAAGTGCACTTTTGACATCAAAATTTCCCTAACAAAAGCGAGCGAATCATCTCTTGGCTGTAGCTTTTGATAAAGTATCTTGACCGTAGACACCACAAATTTTTTCACGAGCCAAGACAATGCATTCTCACCTTGATCGTAGTAATATTGTAAAATATAACGATTTTTTTCAGAAATTTCACTCAATTTTAAAGGAATACAACTTTTGACACGAATGACGAAATACAAAATTGTCCAAATAAAAATTGTAGACTGGAATCTTACCTTTCAAACGCTTGTCAGTTTGACTCAATCTGATTTGTATTGCCCGATATATGACAACGAACACCATCTAGTGACAGTAAAAGCGCAATACTTTTTAGAGTATCCAATATTTAAAATTTGGCGGATGTGTCCTTTCCGAAATTTATAATATTAAATCCACATAATTTAAAGAAAAAAAAAACATATAAAGTTAGTGAAACTTTCTTTTTCAGGTATCCAAAATTAAACATTACACTTAAATTAAAGATAATTAATACACATTTGCTCAAATCTTCTTTTGGTTACTCGTTTTTATCGTTTGTAGTTGGCCCTTGCAGTATTTCATCATAAAATTCTGTATATTCTGCTGTTAAATATTGTTTCACTTTTGTAATATCTGAATAATTTTTAATTTAGTAATAGGTACTTTGTCATTGTAAACTCGATACTCTTGAGTTGGTAATTTATCTTCTACTCTAGAAAGAACGTAAAAACTGATAAATGACTTTGCTTCTGATTTCAGGATTCTTGTTCAGGAACATTTCATGTTCGACGGCAAATACTGTTTCCGAGTGTCGTTCGAATATTGAATTTAATTTTTGTTGAGAGACTCAACGACGTATTAAAACATTTTAACGCAATATTCACCAGGAATAATTTTTCTACTTGAAACAATTGCTTTCCTTGTAGAATTTTGTAATTTTTTATTCTCTTTTTCTAGTCCTGTCAGACGTCTGACGTCTGCATCTTTTAACGGTTATTCCATGTAAACTTATAGAGGCAGACTTACTTACTTATTTCATCAGAGCAAATTTTCACATAATATTTGTAATAAACTGTTTCATGATTTGGATTTGCTAGACCGTTTTGAGGTTTAGTTAGGTATAAATGTCTGAAGCATACTTTGAAGATAAATTTCTTGTTCATTTTTTGTTCCGTAGGAATTTCCCAATAAAATCATCTATATGATCTTCATATTAACCACCAAACCAATTTTAGATGACAACTAGACAATATAATATTGGTCACCAACAACTATTACTCACGTTGATGAAGAAACATGTGTATGTACACTAATGAGAGTATGGAATATTATTAAAACACATTCCTTAAAAGGAAAAGAAGAAAAAAAAACAAAAGATATCTGCAAGCCTCTCCCGTTTGTTGCATTGGCACTTGTTATCCATCGTTAAATATTTTATTTTAACTGTATTTATGACAAAATGTTTGTAGTTCTCTTTATTTCCTAGTGCTATTTTCCTCATTTTTGGTATTTAATTGTCAGAATCAGAACTCATTGTGGAAGCGTAACGGCACGTCTTCACTAGTTTGAGACAGCGCAATGACTGATGAACGTGTCATGTTGCGACTGACGAACGCAATATGTTGGTTGTTTTAAATCACAAAAATAAGAGAGGTAGAAGTAGTATGGAAGTTAACGGTTTTATGTTACAATAAATTCAAAAACAGCACATCTCTTAGACCTTATCTCTTAGCTCGGACTTTTCCGAAATTATTTCTGTGCACGTCATGACGTCATGACTTTTTCGAAACTATTTCTGTGCACGTCATGACGTCGACAGTTGGAAAAATACCATAGATGTTCCCTTTTCGAGTATAATAGGCAGAGCGAAACATTTCGAATTAATTTATATGAAAAAACGTATGTGTCAACATATACAACATCTACTCTTTTCGAAATTGCATATTCAATTAATCTAAATAATTTTATGTCAAGAATGTTTGACAATAATTGTTTAAACAAACTTTTTATGGTAGCAAGTACTCAGATTCGTTTAGTAAAAGGCTGAAGTTGATAACTTGATACTATTTGACCGTCGGGTAAAGCAATAGGCATTCACATGTCTTTAAGCGTGTGAGTATGTCCTCGATTAACCAACCACAAAATCATCCTTGAGCTCTCAATCAGCTCGGCACCAAGTGGTGAAGAGTCTTGAAGTAACACCAAAAGGCTGAACTATATTTACTTAAGTAATTATGTGGTTGAACCCTAACCTTTTCCATTGATTTCAATTAGAGCTCAACGCTGCCAAGCAACCAGATCTGATGTTTTCTACCACTAACTAATCAATAATGAAGCACACCTACAATTTGTATCGATTTTCTGGTTTCCATTATCATGTTTATTTCTGGTGGAATCATAGCATGTGAGTCATTTATTCACGGGTATTATTATTGTAAAATTACTATCTAATATTGGAAATGAAGTAACAAAACACACTCGACCCATCCCGAAGCTCCCTAAACTCCACACTATTGCAATGAAGAATGTTAGCATATATCATGATTCTATGCATACCCTCAATTCATATTTAAATTTAAAGAAATATGTTTTTCCGCTAGAGCGTGATGTCCTCGTTGAGACCTTTTGCTCTTTTGATTTGGTTTGTGTTACACCTGTATAACACTTTTCGTTTACTGTTTCTGTTCACATTAGATTAAAAGACATGATTTAGCATTAACCGCTAATCGATCCAACAACCAGCTGAGAGTGCTGTTTGACTCCATATGTAAATTACAACATATTTATTAGATAACTCACGGATTAGCTTGGAAACGTTTATTTTGCATGTGTTATGGGTTGTTGCTAGTCGACTGAAGTGCGAGTTTGTATCTTAACTGGTAGATACTTTAGCTGTAAGCTGTTTCAGATAGATGTAGGATGAATTAAGATTCCTGGGTGAATCTCGAAAGTTTCCTTATTTTTTACTGGCACTGAGTGTCATAGTCATCGCCTGGACATACTCGGGTGCATGTTAATATCCTTATTAGTAAAACGAATGGAATTTCTTATTTTTCGTACTGCACTTTCTTTGGAGCATATCCTGGAAAAATTTCATAGTTTTTGTTTCAAAATTTTACTTGCAACGTTTGAAAATTCTAAATATAAGACAAACACAAGATGTTGAAAGCCTGATTTATTAAGGCACTGCTGTGTGAATGCTAAAATTAGATCCTTGCAGAGTGATGTTACAGATGCAGATCAGGTATTGCATTTGATTCAGATACGATTCAATCTGCTTGTCGTTCTGCTCTCACAAGATACGAATGTTATCATATTACCTCAATACCAGCTTCAATAGCCAATTAAACCAGGATTGAATCCATTCAATGCTGCTGGCTGGCTCAGTGCTACTTCGTCAGTTGCAGGCATTGACAGGTTGTCTTACATCATTTTCGCAACCTGGTTAATTCAATACTTCTAGGCAAGTTACGTCTTCGCCATATCTGCTCAGTCAGCATAGAAACGATGTATTTATGGTGGTAGGTAATAAAATGCGCTATGGTTGCGAAATGGGACGCAATTAATACTGGTTGCTGTTACTATGAAGTTTCTGTCTGTAAGAAATCTCAAATGTGCTAGTTAAGTCCGCTGTTAATTGCAAAGAAATGAAAACCATCAGCTCAGTGAGTGTGGAGTTCAAATGGAGTTTTTGAACAGAAATTTGTTGCAGACGCGGCTGTTGTTCATCTGGGAAACCAAAATTTGGAAGCAAAGAAAATCATGTTAGTACAAACAGCCGCAGCCTTCCGAAAAATTTAAAAACCAGCCTTGGCTATGTGAGATTGCACCACAAATTTTAATGTTTTCATATCGGGCTTCAATCTTTGAGTTTCAACAAATAAAATCTAAGAAAACCCTTTGGCTCAGCAGCCCAATGGGATCTCGTTTGAGGAATTAATCCTATTAAAATGTCTCAGAAATTCAACCGAACCCTATTGCAACATTGCACCGTCACATAACCATCTAACGACCAATTTCATCTTAAATTTCCCATAAACTATGCACATACGTGAGCATGGATTGCACATGTTGGACACATGAAAAGCGTGCTGAACGTTAGTAATCTGATTTAAGCTTAGCTTAGCTTATTTGATGGCATGCATCGGTCTTCATGCGTCCCGAATCGTCAATAGTATTATGCTTGCATTTATTATCAACATTTTGAACTTGTGTTCATTAGCGTTGTTGTTTGCAGCTTAGGCTATTTCGGTTTGATTAACCATTCCGCCTCTATTAATTGCGAAACTATTCATTTTATTGAAGCCTCCTATTATTGCGGGAACCGCTCGGTCGATAGAGCAGATTAGCAAATGTGTCCTTATTACAAATATTATCACTACCGTGTCCGCATCAGCATTGCAATACCTTAACATTCACTATTCGCCACCTCGTAGCCTAATAATTTATTCAGAGTGGGAGCACCACAACTATGGTAGCGAATCCCCATTGATTGCTTGTAGAAAGAGATAGTCGCCATAGTGTGGACCTTGACCAGTTGAAATTTTTACGAGAAAATAAAATTCAACATCACGATACACATTAAAATGGATTTGATACGTGCAAAATGGCAAAGCTTGCTCAAAATCTTATTTAAGCAATGGCTAATGATACCGATTCCTTTTTTTTTGGTGAGTTGTGAAATTTGAACTAAAGTATATTTATAGCATTAACAGAAAATAATAATGAAAAGTGAAGTTAAGCTTTTCTGTTCAATTCTCCAAATCATCGGTGGAAAAATATTAAACTTTGTTTATTTTTAAACCATTCATTTAATTCTATTTAGTTTAATATTTAATCACCATTATAATCTGTGGCTTGTCCCCGACATTTTGGAAGCTGCTATATATGCCAGATTGAAACTTTCGCTAGTATTGTACAAAGATCATATTCAGTGTTGTATTCTCTTCCCTGCAGGTGAATAATCCGTTGTAGTAAGATTGGTACAAGTGGGTGGATAGGGCAAAAGTTCCCGGCTAATCTCCATTACCTTGGGGTTGATGGCGAAATATGACTCCACATTATCCTGCATTGCCTGTTGAAGCCACTCCAATTGCTGACAGTATAAGTCTGTATTTACGTTTCGATCCATTAGCTCCAAATAAAGGACTCCTCGAGAATCCTACCAAACAGACGATTTCACCTTCTGGGAATGCATGCCAGATTTTAAAGTGAATCCTGGCGTTTCACCACATTTGTTGGCACCATGAAAGCTTTTCATTTTAATTTCCTAGAACTCACTTTCCACGTCCAGTAATCATCTCCCAGAGAAATCCTTCATAAATTTTAACGAATAAGATGGAAAACTCAACGGACCATTCGGTCTTCCTGGTTTCTTTGCAAAAGTTCGTAGGGTACGCAAGCTTTCAACTTGACCAAATATCCTTGCGCATATATTTTTCCCTGTTTACTGGTTCTGTTGACCTAGAACCACTTTGATGATTCTGCGATCGTCATCTTATCACTTCTTTGTATGGCTTCCAATGGATCACCATCTGTGTAACTGATCTTAAGACAGTCCTTTTCCATCACGATACCGTTCAAACCAATGTTCGTTCTTTGAGCACGTTTTCTCCATAAATACTGCTTATATACAGTTGAGCTTCATGTGTGGTTTCCAAGATCAAACTCGTATAGTAACTAATGCCTAATATGCACATTATTAACTTCCATGTTTGTCCTACTACTGCGTCTTTATGTTGAATGTGGGTGAACTTGTGTATCTGCGCGCCAAAATAACGAGAACGGCTTACCAAAGAGATGAAATACCCCGATTTTGAAGACCAGCTGCGTTATACACAGGACAACAAAGCTCCAAGTATACAAATATCTGAAAAGAATATCTGTGAAACATATACCTTAAACAAGCATCTGCAAACATATTGAACTTCTTTGAGCAACAGGTCCTGAGGCGGACTATCAGAGCAAAGCTAGACGGGGATCAATGGTGAATTCGATACAACCATGAGCTGTATGAAATTTCTAATGAGCCGGAGGCTTTAAGGTTTATAAGATTGCGAAAGCTCGCTCGCCATATGAATCCTTTAGAAGAAAACGGATTCCCAAAAAGGTATTCGTTGGGAGAACTGAATGGCAGAGACCAGTAGGGAAACCGAGGAAACGCTGGTCTGATTCTGCTGCCGAACACAGTTCATGGGTGCTTGGATTTCAAACTTGAAGAATTCAGTCAGTGGACCACGACAGTTGAAGGCGCTTGTTGCAGAAAGGGAAGGCCTGAGAGGGACTGTAATGTTACGAAGAAAAAGATACAGAAGCAGTCTTTATGTTGACTGAAAAACGTGATAAAAATGAAAGCAATTAAAATATCAACAATCTAAAATGTACAGTCTATCACTTGTCAATTACTTGTGCGTTTAATATATCTACTTGAAAGAAGCCGCCCAATATTGTAAGCGCTGAATTTAGCTACGCTAAACTCTTGTGCTAAATTAAACAAAAGGGGAGGCATATGGCCATCCTGCTCCAAAACGATTTACGTCTTAAGCATATTAAGGTTATTGTTGATTCTGACTTGAGTTGTTTAGTACGGCATTCTCATTCTAGCGAATTGCATGCGTACTAGTATGCTGAAGTCAAGAATAAAATATAGTCCATTTCGATTTTTCCGGGCTTCCATTAGGCTCCATATTTTACCGGGGCTTCGTTGATTCCTGGTATTTCAATATTTCAATTTCAATATTTTCCAGTGCGGAAGGAGTCCAGATGTCAGGCCGATGCATTTACCTATAGACTTCGGTAACATACAGTTGCATGTAAGGATATAGCAAAAACAGCTAGAGTACTTTCGGGCGGCTTCTAGCAGACAGAGATAGAAACAAGCATACTCAGACTTTTTAACTCAATTGCATTTCTAATTTTGACATCACAAATAAAATTCTCCTTAGTTTGGTTGGAACCCCTTTTTCCGAACTGATTGGTAATTTGTTCATAGTGACACTATTCTTTGTGGTTGCGCTGGTTTGAGGCGCTTAGAGGCTCTCTCAAAGTAGAAAGGAGTAAAAAATGTAGCGAAAAACTCGACTTATGATCAGGTTGTACTTTTCAACCGTCCGAGAAAAAAAGTCTCAGTCTTTGCTCCAGAGACAGGGGACTAATTGCTCTTCCTCAAAATTTCTGGTACGTGGGGATGGCAACCCCAATGACTGAAGGAACTTAGCCGTACCTCAGATTTATCAACGTTAAATCGATTCTTTAGTACGTCTGTCATTGTTTCAACAAAAGACCAAACGAATACACCGTCTCAATTCAGCTTCAAATCCATCTTTTGGTTACCCCACTTGGCTTCATTTTGACTTCATTGGACAACAATCTCCCTCTCATCTTGGCTCCCACTTTACATAGCCTTGGTTCTGTCTTGATGAAACTACAAAGCGAACTTACACCAAGGCGTGGTTACCATTTTTGTTCAATTTGTCGTCCACAATCAAAGGTCTAATTTGATGTATTTCTCTTTTTTCTATCATATTGTGGTTTTTTCAGTTCACTGCTCGTCTGAGGTTGTCAAATTACATTTTTTCTCCCATGTATGTCCTATTGTCAATGCTTCCGTTTTCTCATGTTCAGCTTTTCTGGTATTCCATATCGGATCAGTCGTCTTATTTTTCGCTGGTTTACCCAGTAAAGTTTTTGGGTGTTACCGACAGCCAGTGGCTGATTTTAAAGTTTAAGGATCTCAAACTCATAGATTGAGATGGCTGTTATTCTATATATTGTTATCAATTGACATCCATAGATCCACTTTACCATAGATGCCAATAATATTCAGGATTCTTACAGACCATTTAATTAAAATCAAAAATTTTTGTTGATGCAATTTTGTCGAAAGATTTTTACGGGAAAGGTACTGGCTTATTGTCGTCGTTTCCTGGGGACTTTGCTCTTCAGTTATTCCTCTGAGATTGAAATTGGAGAGAAAGTAGAGTAAGATTAGAGAAGAGTGACCAGAAGAAGTATTAAAGCTCTAGCGTTTGTAAAAAATTAATCCTTTTATAAACCATGGTGTTCTTTCCATGATCCAGGTCCAGACCAATTCTGAAAGGAAAAGCTCTTTCTGGTAATACTATGTCCTCTTCCTGGTGGCTCTGTTGCTTCTTCCTACTTGTGTCTTGAATTAATTAATCTGAATTTCCTCACACGAACCCGTCTCGAGAGGGCATTGATAATGCCTGACTATTTGGATTTGACGGAACTCGGGTTTTATCCGTCTTTACTTTAGGCATGAGACAATAGAAAAATTTGGCAATCCAAAAGCTGTGTATATTATGATTTGTCAATGATCCTTGCGAAAAATAATCTTCAAATGTTTTCGGGGGTGAGAGTTCACTGCTGATTTTGACACGCGAAGTCCCTGACCGCCACAGATGACCCAGCAATTTTGGTGAGCTGCTCTGGCACTTGAATCTCCAGAATTTTAAACATTGGTACTTAATGTCAAACACTTTTCGTATGTCGAACTGAACTACAATTGATAGCACACAGTGGTTGAACCCTGTTCTGATGAATGAGAGATCGCTTACTAAATAGAGCTCGGTCTAATATATTGATTTTAGGCAAATTCATATTCCGGGAAAAAAATTTTTTCTGCGAAACTAGTTGAGCTTTCAAGTATCTTAGAGGTTAAGTAAATGGTCCTAATATAGTTTTTTGCTTTGGATGACCCGTTTTTTGGTGAAAAATATCCGTAGATTGCTCGAGTCGTTTTGGAAAACATCAAAAATCTGAAGAAATTGTTATGGCCAGAAAACGATACTTATACTACTGTTTTGGCAGTATAATGATTTATCAGCTGAATTGAAAACATGATTCAAATGCCTTTTTGTTAGTTCAAAATAACACAATTCAGTCAGGGTCTTTAATTTTTATTTGGTGAGTCTTATCATTTTTAAAAACTGCATGTAGAGAAGACTGGGTATCAGAATACCTGTTTTTAAATTGCGTAAATGGAACTTTTCTTATGTATTGAATTTCAAAAGTTTTCAATATTAAAGTTTCAACACCATCGGTATACTTCATCTATAATTACGCATGGATTCTCTCAACTGCCTACAAAGTTTTGTCTTTATCTTCCTTTTTGAGAGAATTTTTCGTGCAAGTCACGTGCACGTCACCATAAGCGCCTGAAAAAATTTCTCACTGGTTATGAATAAAATTGTTTTCAAGTTATGTTCTATGCGATTGAAGTTAAAACCTTAATCCTTCTTTTTTATTGAAAAATTTTTAGTTCCAAAGTAACTTTATCATTTTTTATGGAAAGAAATCCTGGTCTTGTTGAGAATAGGAAGTATTCTTCATCGGTAATTGATTGCGTTACCATCTATTCGTGAGAATATTATCGAGTATAAAATTGAAAATATTTTGGTGAATGTTAAGCTAAAGAATTTTTTAGAACTTTGTGAGCTCTCAAAAATATCAGACAGTGTCAAAGCGTGAGGGAATATAATATGTGGTAACATGTTTACTTGAAAAACTTTTATTTGAAATATTCAAACTGTGTTGCAGAGGAATTTACTTATACCAGCCAATGATGCAAAGTGGTAGTAATCTAGAAAAAAGGATCATCGGCTATAGTTTTTTAACAGTAGGAAGATATGATAGTCTCGCAATTTCGAAATGACTCTCTTAATAAATTTCACTAGTTCCTTCGAATTTCAGTAGTTCTGGGATTATATATACAAGCAACCAGCTTCCAGTCGCTTGGAGGGCTCAAAAAGTTCAATTTTAATCGTCTGACAAGTGATACCATTGGTTTACATATATCTTATTTTTATTTTGATCTCAGGCATAGGTACTCAGCAAACCATCAGCTTTTTCGTGTCTTCTTAAGGTTTTAGAACAGCGTTTAATAGAAAATAGTCGGTGGACATGCCATATTGAAAATGCCTTCCATAACATTTCACATGCATGGTAACTTCACAAGCTCAAGGGAGAACATGTACTAAGAAGAATTTTAATGGTGTCCCACAAGGCTCGCGTCTCAGTATCACATTTTTCGGTACAGACACATTCGACATACCCCCAAACTAAAAGCTCAAATAACAGCGTATTCTGGAGGAATTTGTTTCTACACTGCTGACAACACGAACCTGATCATCACCAGCCTAAAGGATCTGCTGGAGAAACCTTACCAGTACTTTTATAGATATGAGATTAAAATGAATTCAAAGAAAAATCATGGCAACAAAAAGAAAAACTATACTGTCCAATATATCCCATAACTTCCTAGGTCAAATGGTTCCTTGGTCCAAATATGTGTTCTATCAAGGACTGGTCGAATTGTGTCGAATGCTGGCCTCTAAAAACTAAATCGAGCATACAAGTATAAAGGCTTCCAGGTTTGTTCTGTCGGGTAATCTAGCTCAATCAAAAATCTGTTGTAGATTTTCAAAAACAGTTCTTATTCACAAAAATACGAGTAGCTACTGGATAATAAACTACGGAGCTCCTCATGTGACCGTTGTGCTAAACACTCTAAAATGAAGCCAGAAGTAAAATCGTTTCCTCTTTATGAATAGCACTGAACAAAACATGAAACTCCACCGCCAGATCATTACATAAAATAGATTTAGTTTGCTCTATAGAAAACTTGTGGATTTTTGCGTAAGAAATTTTCCGAAAAAACGGTCAAAAACTCCTCGAACCTCATTTTATATTCGGGTTTGTTTTGCATTTGTAATGCATGTTGCAAGGCGTAATGAGGTAATGTAAGGCGTATGAGAACCTTAAGACCTATAAGAACTTTAAAGGCCTATAAGAACTCTGTGTCCCTGTAAGGATTAGTTTTAATGGTGTTATTACTAACAGATGTTATTACTAAGGCATTAATATTAGAAAAATTAATAATGTATTCAACAAAACGAAAATACTCACTTAATAAACCACACCTTAAGCTACTGAGATATTAAGTTAGAACCATAGAACCATAGAACCATAGAAATAACCAAGAAATTAACCTGTCAAAATCTTTAAACTAGACTATACTAATGAAGTATAATTTATGAAATGACTATACTAAAAAGTATACTCATAAACTTTGTTTGCCCCCATCACACTGAAAACACGGCCAAACTAGGCCTCCATTTCCTTCCCAATCGGTACCTTCAGCTTGAGGAATCCCTTACTCATTCGTTGGTAAGGGTCTAAGGCTATGACTCTTTGCTTTGCATCACCCAGTGGTCCGAGAATCCTTTGTTCGTCTTGAATCACTCGATTGTAATATGCCATGTAGTTCTTTTTGTCAATTGATAATTCAATTATATTCTAAAAAGAACCAGACTTTTCGAGGTGAGTGCACCAGCTTTCAAGCACAGAAAAGGGGCTGGCTTATCAACCTGGTAGACTGAAAAAAAGTGTGGTAGATGCCAATCATTCTCCCCGATGAGGAAACGCAGAAAACGCAGTTGATCGGAGGTAATACGCATATCCAATGAGTAGCTGAGTCAGATAGGAATTGGAACTAAACCATTGCTTCATATCGAATCTCATGTCCTTAGTCATTCTGATACAGGGCAAAAGTCAGTTGCCTCAACTAGCGTTCGAGCAATTCCCTATCCTGTTCCCAGTTGTTTTCATAAAGAGCAAGATCCTTTGCCTCAACTCGCCGCGAGCTCCAGTTCAGCTCTTGTGCCCTTCAACTCATCTGGGATCCTCTATTTCTTCAGTAAAACTTTCACTCTTATAGTTTGTTAGATACAGTGCTTGGTATTTAAGGTTTTTTTTGAACCAACTGTCAAATTATACAGTCTAGGCCAATCATCTTCGCCCGCTGCAAAGTTATTATCCTCCCTAATCCTGTGGTTCACTTTGCTTTTCCAGCTAACAAACTTTCAGAGTTTTCCCAAATGATCTATCTATTCCCAATTGAATATCTAGTGTTCTTTTTTGAAGAACCTGAAAACCCAAAACGTACCACTTGGAAGACCAATCGCATAGAATTCCTAAAAGACAGTTTGTGATACCTGAGCATAACGGGTGCTTTGCATTCTCATGTACTGTCCGACGACAACTTCTTTGAGGATTCCTCTCGTTTGGAAAATCGAGAAAAATAAAGAACAAAGAGTCCTTTTGAGAGTCTGCTCGAGAACAGTCTGTACCCCATATGTGTCATATGTGTTCAGGACACGTCCAAAAACTTTTGCGTAACACAATACACCTATAAATCTGCATACGCTTTTTCTATCTCTTTCTGCAAGAAGTTGCCAAGGAGTATTCTTGCTATTAGTGCTAAGGCTTTGATACAGTGACTTTAGTCCGGAACAGAGAAACATCTACCAAATGTTGCTGCATCGTAGCAGTAATATTCTGTTCTTTTTTTTATCAAAAAAGCAAACAGGAGACAGAATCAAACCATTTCACGCACAAAAGAAGTTATTTAGTTTTGATAGCAGTTTTCAGTCTCAAAAGACTATTTGACAATCCTGTATAATGTTCCACTGTTCCAACAAACAAAAGTTTTAAGCAGGACGTGGTATGGCTTGAAATGTTACTTGCAACATTATAATGTGTGATTTGGTTAAAGCCTTTCATTCTTACATGATCGAATCGCAAAAAATAAGATGAAGCATTATTTGCAGATAGAAACGCGCATAACTGGAAAATTTCTACTTCGATTTATGTTAATATCGATTCTTGTGTTTCATACGTAATGAAAACTAATTCCGACCCTTAAATCTAAAACATAGTCTTTGGTTTTTTTTAACACATAATTCAGACCGATTTTTTTGGATCCGATACCACAGATAAAATATTTTCGAGGAAATCAAAAGCAATACATTTTGAAAACAAACTTTGATTTAAAGCACTTCCTGCATTGTTGCGAGAAAAATAGATAAAAATTGTGGCCATTTTTTCTCACATATGCAAGGAAAATTTCCAGTACTCATATGGTCATTGGTTTGTATTGCGGTTGAATGTTGCATTGCTACATTTTCATAAATCTTGGAGTTCTTTTTTACATAGACGATATGTGTGAACACTAAATTGAGTTCGAAAGTGAAATGGCTACAAAGATCGTGTGAAAATGTGTGATATAATAGAAAATGTTTGAAAATGTTTAAAGATTAAAAGTATAAAGTCGTGACTGGTAATAAGATACAAAACAGAGATTGATCAGGCTTGTTTGGTTTTTGCAGCAAAATGCCACTGTTAGTTTGTTAGATTAAGGAAGGAGAGTTATGAATTACGATACCTGAGTCGGTCTGAAAAAGTTGTTCCTGAAATGATGCCGCTCCTTTATATGAAACTAAGTTATTGGAAATCGTAGATTCATCTTATACTGACGCACTATACATGGTACGCAAGGATTTCGACCGATTAGAACTAAGAAATAAAACAAGATTAAAAATGATTTAGAAGAGAGATTATTTGACTATATGTAAGTACCTAGTCCTATTCCTGGCATTCTCAAGTGCAAATTTATTAAATTTTGAAATGGAAAATCATGTTCCTGTACTTCAAAAAATTGAAAATTTCGTTTCAGCGACAGGTTTGAACTTGAAACATAGTTTGAAACATTGAGTCTGCTGTGAATCATTTTTTTGAAGGATGAGATAGCAGAAAACATTAACAGTTGCCATATGCAATTTGCATATGCAAAATTGCGGTTGCAATTCGCAAAAAAGCAACAAAAAGCACAAAAAGTCAACACTAAACCGTGTTTGATGAATTATCAGTCTAATATCACTTCAATACGTTTTGTAAGGTTCCTTTTGTACTGATATATAATAATTCGGTCGTTCAATTTATTTGTGTACGAGAAATTCCAAAATCGCTTCTACATTAAGACTTAAAACATTCACGGTTGCCCTGAATTCGAAATAGTTGTCACATCATTTTCGAACAGGACACGGGCCTAGGACCTTTGCGAGTATCGCGGTCCAGCTATCCTACGTCTATATGCACTCACTTTAACATAAGATAATTGGCCTTTACTAAGTGCGTGTTATCTTTCCTTGAGACTTTTGGTTCCAACACTGTTTCCGTTGAAGCAAAAATTAGGTGTTTTTTGATTTTCCAGCGAGGAGGATGATGAGAGGTTACCAACTCAAAGAAAAAGGGACTGCTCCACAAAATGGGATCTGCAGCTTGCTTCGACTCCATAGGTATCAGGGTATTAACATAGTAATACTAAGGATAACTTTTTTCACTGGTAGGTCAAGACCATGTACGCCGACTCTCAATAAGTTTCCGACTCCCAGTGACACAAAGCAGCTGTATCAGCGACTACCCATCTCACCTGTCACACTGAGAATCTAGCCATGAATTGTTTCTCATATCAACACAAATCGGTTGTAATTTTCCTTAAACGAGCTGGAAGTTCTCGTTTTGAGAAGCAACAGATGAAGCGGAGAGAGACTAGTGATAGAGATTAACACTGATCTGCGTGCCGGAAAATGGTCTCAAATACTTTTCTTCATGAAGGGGGCAGGTCAAATGAGTTGCGTCAGACATATCAATTTGTAGTTTAATCTTAGCAGGACAGCGTAACGCCTAAAAAGTGCTAAAAGTCTGGAAAGCGAGCTTTGGTAAATAGAGAGCTTAGAAATCAGGGGGTCTACCTTTTTTGGATGATGTAACAAAATGCTTTACTCTTACTAGGACAGCGTAACGAAAGGTACGAATAAAACAAATGAAACGAGCTTTGCGAAATAGAGAGCTTTGAAATAAAGGGGTCTCCCTTTTTTGCATGATCTCAAAAAATGCTTTTTTTATGATTATTTCCTGAGGCAGCCTTTTGATAAATCGATACAAAAATTGTCTAAGCTTAATAGAGGCACAGTTGAAATACAGAAACAAATTGTTTTTATTCACATTTTAGCATTAATTACATAAAATGTTGGCATGTGTTCGTAGTTGCTCAATAAATGGATACTTCTGCGCTATTGATGAAATCTCCGAGAAAGTTCATTTTAAATGAAAAAACCAAATAGTTTTCGATTAAGTATGATAATGGCTATCGCACATACTAGAGTTTTGACAATAAATGCGAAAATGGCAGACGGGTTTTCGAAAGTGATACAAAAGAACGCTTTTTATTAACTTTATTTCACTAAAAATATTATTGAAATCAAATCTTATAAGCAAGTGCTTAAAGCTTTATATGGATAGGTTCGACATTTTCGGAGTTTCTATCAACAAAATGTTGAAAAACGTTGGTTTGAGAAATATACGTTTGAAGTTATAAGTCAGTATCATGAAAGACTGTAACTACTTACCTGACGCCTGGTTTTAAGGTCCATGGTAAAAAATGGAAATAAATTGAGATGTTGCTGAACTGCTATTGAAAAATACTAGCCCTTATTACGCAGTCGTAAATAGACGGCTTAGTCTGATGTGAGTCATTTGATATGAAATATAAGGGAAAGTTAATGCCCATCTCCCCGGAACTTCGTGACTATCTCCTATCTTCAATAAGTTGCAAATATCAATGCTTCATTCCTTTCGCAGTAAGAATCCTGATCAATAGGAGCACCCTGTAAGTTAGTATTCTTTGTGGGGTGCTACTTCCACTTGCTCGAGGAGTTAAATGTTCCCATAAGGCCTTCTTCAGTTGATAACGACCAAACTATGATTCTGGACAATGATTCCAGCAAAAAGTACAAAAACCCACTTGGGTTGTCGGATAAGAAATGATGGACTAAGTATCACTTGGGTAAAACTCGCGCGCGGAAGCCTGCAAGAGAAGTATAATTTCGTCTCCGCTCCGTTAAAATCTTGGTAGATCTCGAAGTAAGCTCGAAACTCGCAGCATTTAGTTGGCAGTGTAGGTTTCGCTGATGCGATATCCTGATTAGTGCTGCTCTAGCCTTGAGCAACTGTTTCCATAAAAGCTGGTGCAAGCCCTTGCATGCCTCGCTGCTGCTCATAGTTACTCATGGACCATTGAGACGACTACACACATGAGCGAATATAACGGCTCCGGAGAAGGACTCTTCTACAATGATGCACTATAAAACTACATTAACTATAAAATAAACAATAAACAAAAACCAAATGCACAGGACAAACAAAAGGATGAACACAAGAAGACAGTGTGCTCTTACCAACCAGAGACACATGCAACATTTGGTGGAGCAAAAGAACAATGCTAAATGCTAATGTGCACGCTAAAACGCATCGCAACACGCGAGGAAAAGTACGAAAAAGAAATATCTGCAAAATATACTGTGGAAGATAACGTCGATGATATTCAAACCATGTTACAACGCGATGCTGCTTATGATACTGCTAATGAAACCATCAAAGCTCCGGATTCTAGCGCAAAAAGGAAAACTCTGCGTCAAAACGTGGCGAAGGACTGTTTTATTGTCTTGGATCGACATGAGGGAGAAGATATCATGGAAAGACATGACATAAGAGGCAGTATTTTAGAGCTTGAAAATTTCTCAGACTGAATCAGGCACTATAAATGCAACTACGAAAAAGCGGAGGAATAATAAAAGGCTATATATGAGCTTGGTCAAAATTAAAGTGATTCCTACACATAGCATCACCAAAAGACGTGCCACCAGCCAAATTACAGGGGACCGAGACAAAAGCAGGAAGGACGAAGGAGCGAACAATTAGGCTTCGTTGAATGACGGATTCCAGGTGGTGGCATCTAAGGCCAATAAAAAAGCGTAAAAAAGGCTCCTCCACCACAGAAGCGGCCGTTGATAAGATTTGCTCTGCGGAAAAGACTCAAAAACCTCAAACAATAAGCAAAACCGCCAATTAAGCCACACTGCAAAAGCCTAGGGCATGTATTTGTGGTCAAACTGACATTTTCATGGTCCATATTCAGACGTTTTATGGGATGTCAAGTAAGCTGTGAAACCCAATGACATTCAAAGTGCCATTAGATCTGGTGGAGTCTTTGTCGTGCTTTGACCTAAGCCGTGCGGAAGGAGCAGCAACGGCCTCACCTAACAATCCTCAAAATCAGAGACTTTGACTGCACAACAGATAGACTGAAGTGGAAAAAGTTTTCCCTGAGCTAAGTGGAATCAAAATAAGGCTTTTAATTGAAATTAATGGAGGACTATCTTGTGGCCATATATCCTGGCATTTTATACCCCGACCAAGTAGTCAGCGTGGGCTCATTTTTCATATGAACCAAGATAAGACATATGAATAAAATTCAGAAAATTCATATGAATTTAGGAGGTGATTACCTCCCTACGCTGTCTCGTTGTAATCCATCAGTTTATATTTGTTTTCGATCGCATCTGCAAAATAACGGATGTTGGTTATTCAGGAGCTTCACCGATCGACGGACTTCCCCTTCATTGAACACGCAGAACTTCCGAAAGTCCTCAAGTTTTTGGCTGTATGGCTCCGTACTAGTCGGTTTTTGCATTTTTATCTACTTTCTCTGTATTAAACTCATTGGAGTTGTATTTATTTATTAGTAATATATATATATATATATATATATATATATATACATATATAAATTATATTAGCTTTATTATTATGAAGTGCCCGTGAAGTGTTGCATTTCTGTAGGCTATCCTCAATGGGTAAACTAGGTATCCCCAGGCACTCATACTTCTATGCAAATTTCTTTCGTGCTTTATGTGGTGATAAATCTGGCCGAATGTCCACATATTTATTTATTTTTATCGTTTTTCCAATCATTTGAACGAACAAGATCAGATCAAAAAGTATCAGTTAGAATTGGGGTTCTCCTATTCCTGATCTTGTTATGTAACAACGCCATTCTTATGCACCACAAGCCACCGCGATACTCCCCGAACGGCCGACACCAATAAGCTGATCCATCCGCAGACTGGGGCTTACCAACTTCCGGTGGTACGTGAATATACCTTCAGGGTTGAAGTTTGCAACCGACACGTAGTGATACCGCAACGAAGTATCAGAGTGAGCTGACGACTATGCTCCGAACTAAGAACCTAGTTCTAATGTTTTTACTAAGCTAAGGACCGCGGGATCGCCAAATCTTGCCGAGGTCATTGGAATCGAATTTTTAATCCAGCAATAGGGAGAAGGATTCTTCCCTCCAGCTCCCTCGCACTGCGGAAATTAGTAAAGGACGGTGAATGGGTCTAGTCGACTTTACTGAAAAACAAACATAAATAAACGTAGACTAGTTAGTCGTGGCTGGTCTGCCGGATACGGTACAAAGAAGTTCCAAAAAGGACTGACAATAGGGCGCAAGGCATAAAAGGATAGAATGCACAGCAGGGCACACAGACGTGATGAACTGAAACATGTTTTAGGAATAAGGAAGTACCAGGTTTTCAAGAAGTCCTAGCTAAGGGCTTCATCCCTTCCACCCGCCACACATGAACGAGGTGTGGCAAACGTTAGGTTCAATTTTCAAGAAAAAAGTTATAATAAAGAAAGTAATAAGGCTCATTATGAGTGACGGTGAAATGAAGTAAAGCAAATGGTAGCATAGGATAGAAAACCAAAATATGTTATTATAATTAGTAATGAGTTTTAAATTTAAATTCTCCGTACCTCAAAAAGCGTCAGAAATATACTTCAACTGCGGAGAAAAACAAAAACTTTTGCTTTTCTCCACATTTGGAAGCAATACCATGGCGGGAGACTGATTTGGTATAAAATCAATACACTCCTTGTGAAGCGGGTACCTCATTACAGGTTTGGTGTTTGCTGGAAATTAAGCAAACTTTTTTTTATGATGCTAGATGTTCCCAACTCTTGCTTGTATTTAATTACCAATTATTATTCACCTTCTGGTACAAGGAGAAGAAAATATTCCACCTTATACCATACTTTGCAAAATATAAATTTAATGATTTATTTCTTGTGTACTTGTAATTTTTTATCTTTTTTTTTCCCCGTATCGTGCATCAATGAAATAAAGTTTTTTTTTCTTCTCTGAACTTCATTATCGTTCTTCAAAATGTTACGAAATGTTTGGTAATATTTTCATGAATGAAGGTAAAGAGCGAAGCAATTATTCAACGAATTGGTTACATTTGCAGCAGCTTCTGCATAATAATGCATGGAATATTTGCATGGGAATTCTTTTCATCTGCTTCACGTTTTCTAACGATTCTGATAAAATTGTTTAGATAATTATGAACAATTATTTTTTCTTTCTTCTTTTTAATATGTATTGTATGTATGTGGAAGTTCTCATGCATGGAACCGTAAGAATATTGTCTGGTTAATTAAAAATCTATTTAAGTTTTTTTTGTTTTCTGATTCCATGATTTTACTTTCACCTGTGCCACAATTAAAATTCGAACGGATCGAAATGAAATGTGGACTCAGGTTCATTGAGCTTGATGTGAATAAATTCTGTGCATAGTTTAGAGTTCATGTAGATACTTCGAAATATTTTAAAAATTTTTAAATTTATATTCTGAATACGCTCCCATGTTAAGCACATTGAGCATTCTTTTTGGAACCAACAAAAAAACTCTATTTTTGAAGTATATTTTCACATGCGATAGGGGGACCAAAAAGCAGTTAAAAATGGTGAAAAACATTTATTTAATAAAGAAATTTTCAAACGAATATTTTCATTATTTCCCAACGCTTATTGGTAGCTTACGCTGGCACTTGTTTTTTCCCCATTTTCAAAAAAATCCTTCGATTTTTCATTGAAAAACATTCCCAACTGGGTTTTCACTTCTCCAAAAATTTTGAATCTTTTTACCTCTAAATGTATGTTCAAACGATCTGGAAAGGTAGAAATCCGATAGGGGCAAGAGCAGGTGAGTAGGTTGGATGAGGCAAAAGTTCCAATCCAAGCTTCATAATTTTTGCTGTATTGTTTTTCGAGCATGAGGCCTGTCATTATAGTGTTGAAGGATCCTTTTTTGTTGTCGTTGACTAACACAGATCTTTTTTTATTGGCTCTTGCTTCAAGTTGTCTACAATATACTGTCACGATAATGGTTTCAACAGATTCAAACATTGCCCAGAGTATGATTCCAGAAAAAACCTTACAACAAACAATCAAGGACCTTCTTTATTGTAAGTAATGGTCGAGCTGTCGGAACATGTGATTCTCTGGAAGAAAGCCGCTCCCTATTCCATACAGGATGATCGTATGGCAAGCACATCTTATCACCAGTTACAATCACAAAAAAGTCGTCTCACAAAATTTTGAGCTATAGAACATAGACAACTAATCTTCAATAATAATCCAAAAATTGTTTGACGAGGATCTAAACCAATCTTCACCTTTAGGAAATAATCATCTAATTTTGATAAATGTTTAGTTCCTTTAATTTTTATACATTTCGAAAGTAACTTCATCTCCTCCTGCGTGGAATTGTTTTCCTCAATTAAACCAATACATATTCATATTTTCATACTTTTTTTTTTTGGGTTGGGGGGTGAAGGCAATTTACGCCCGGAGTGTGGGACTCCTAGCAGCGCATGCTACCAGACTACCCACTAAACACCCCCCCCCCCCCTGTCAAGAGATCCTAGCCTGGAACCGTTTGACACATTACTTCGGGCTAGGCCTCTTTTTACTTCGCGCTAGGGCGCCGTCAGTCTAGAGAAATCTCCCTCCAGCGGGAGGGGGCAGGATGGAGGAGGGCTGCTGGAAAGGAGACCTCCCTAGACCCCGCGCCCAAGGTTATCTATCGAATATTTTTTGGCAATAAGTATTGCCCGAGAGTAACGTGCCACGCAGGTCCATTTGTCGAAACTTTTCAGCATTTCTCCGACCAGATTGTCTGGAGAAAGCTCTCCCATCACCTCCCACAAGTCTTGCCGCATCCTGTTCCACCTTCTACAGTTGAAGAAGGTGTGACATGCGTCATCCCTTTCCCCCATACTTTAGTCTAAACAGTAAATAACTTTTTGTATTAATTTTTGTATAATTTACAAATTTACACAGAATCAGAATCACAGAATCAGATCAAGGCTTTGCGTTCAACAGATTTCGAGAAAAATGATTACATAAATTCAATTTTTCTCCATTGAGGTGAAAATGATTTCAGCTTGTGCACTTACTTGTATCCTTTTCATTCAGAGCCTTTATATCACACTTCTTGAGCTCAAGCCATACTGAAAGGACTTGTGTTTCTGGGCCTCGAAGCTCGACCATGTTTCAAATGTGTTTATTTCAGCCTTTACCTTTATGTCAAACCATTATATGTACGTCCTAAATTATCAGTCACGCTCCCATTTTTTCCAGTTTCTTGATGAATTGTCTAGAAGGCTTTGTTTTGGTTTGTATATATCTACAGTGACCTCATCGCATAATCAGACGAGCTCTTTTTGAATGTTTGAGTGAATTTAATTTACGTAGCAATAGACTTTTTATGCTTTTTTTCGCATTTATATATTTTTAAGGTATTTATCTAACTTAGTATGAAAAAAAAAACAAAACATTTATCTTCAAGTGTTATAGTACAAGAATAAAAACACAAATTTGTCAATTTGTCAATTTGTGGTGCGCAACGAAGAATCGGACAAAGCAGAACACCAATGGAAAAGTTCCGTTGTTTTGCAAGTACCTACCTGGAACTTGGATTTTGTCTGTCGTTACGAGTTGTGGTTAGTCTTTTGAGTGCAACACGTTAGAATTAAATTGTTGCTTAAAATGTAAATAGTTGATTCAAATCTCTCCAAACGGAAAGCAAACTACAATGGAAATAAGACAACTTATAGTCAAGCTGAATTTTAAAGGAAAAACTGTCCGAGAAATTGCTGAACTGGTCGGTAGAGGCAAATCAACTGTACAAGATATTGTTAAGCGATTCCGTGATGAGTTCAGGATAGAAAATAAGAGTCGAGAAGGGCAAGGCACTATATTAAAAGAGCGAGAAGAGCGAATTATAGTAAGAGAAGTTAAACAAAATCCTTTCAAAACTACAGAAGAATTAAAAATAGCCTTGAAGGACCGCACTGGAAAGGATGTGTGCTTAAATACTGTGCGAAACACGTTGCACAAGTATGACTACTATGGAAGAGTTGCCATAAAAAAAACCATTTATAAGGCCTAAGAACAAAAACTTTAGAGTGCGATTGGCCAAGGAGTGCCTGTTAAAAGCAGCAGATTTTTGGAATCAAGTAATTTCCTGGAATATGTACAAGGTTTGTTCAAAAAGTATCGCGAATTTTGAATTTTCGTGATCTACGTATGTTCGATTTTTGATCTTTTGGTGGCGTTATATTGGTACTCATGACACTCACTTATTTTGACAGTTCCGGCCATTTTGAATGTCCAGCCAGTTTTTGACAGTTATTGTGCGTGGACGTGTTTTAGCTTGTCTTCGATTCTCATTTATCCCAAAAAATGGATCAAAGAATTTGTATTAAATTTCGTGTGAAGAACAACTTAAATTGCGCGGCTGCATTCAGAATGTTGACTGTTGCATACAGCGCAGCTACTTTGGACAAAAGCAACGTTTGTCGATCGTACAAAATGTACTCAGAGGGACCGAAAAAAGCACGCCAAGTTCGGGCGAATGTGAAGGTTTTGTTGACAGTTTTCTTCGATTACAGGGGCGTGGTGCATTATGAGTTCTTGCCGCATTGTAGAACGGTCAATACGGAATATTACCTTCAAGTAATACGAAATTCGCGAGAAGCAATCCGCCAGAAACGCACAGATTTGTGGAAGAACAATAATTGGCTTTTGCAACATGATAACGCCTCTGCTCACACATCGTTACTTGTGCGGGAATTTTCGCTCAAAAGCAACACTCTAATAATGCCGCAGCCACTGTATTCCCCAAACCTGGCCCTCTGTGACTTTTTCTTGATCCCGAAACTGAAGAGGACCATGAAAGGACGACGCTGCGCCACGATTCAGGAGATAAAGACGGCATCGAAGGAGGAGCTGAACAAGATCACAAAAAATTATTTTTCGAAATGCTTCGAGGATTGAAAAAAAAACGTTATCACAAGTGTTTAATGTCTGACGGGGATTACTTTGAACGGGACAAAATAGATATGCATGAATAAATAAATAATTCTTGAAAAAACATGAAATTCGCGATACTTTTTGAACAAACCTCGTATATAAAATCAACTTTTTTTAATATTTTGCAATATTTTCAAGTTTTGTTTACTGATGAAAGGAAATTTAATTTGCATGGGTCGGTAGGTAAGATGTATGTGTGGCGTACGCCAAACACAGAATTTTATCCAAAAAACACTAAGGCGACCGTAAAGCACGGATGTCATGGTTTGGAGCGGTATGTCTAGCACTGGAGCAGGCAATTTACATTTTATAGATGGTAAAATGGATGGATTTGACTAAAATGACATTTTAAGAAAACGTTAAGCAAAGTGCTGACGAATTGGGTATCGCTAGAAACTTTGCTTTCTACCAAGACAATGATCCTAAACACACTTCCAGCGTAGCGAAGCTTTGGTTGATCAACAACTGCCCACGCCTCATTCAACCGCCTGCCCAGAGCCCCGACCTCAATGTTATTGAACATCTCTGGGAAGAATTGGCCAGGAGAGTCTACAAAAATAAATAAAATACAATAGACCGACTAAAAGTTGCATTAGTCGAAGCATGGAACTCCATTGAGCCGCAAGGGTGCCAAAACTTGGTAAAATCAGTGCTAAGGCATTTGCAAGCTGTTTTGGCAAGCAAAGTCAAAAATATAGAGCACCAAGGTACAAAGGTAGTAGATTCCAGGGGATACTTGTTGATGATCCGACGTAATTACCGAACGTTCTGTCCGTTACCTTGAATGTCGACATATCAACTGTCAGAACGAATTAACATGCAATGGGGCCGGTACAAAAACTTAGAAGTTGGGTCCGTAATCAATGAAATAAACAATGAAACGAAAAGGACATCGGGAGACGTAGCAGGTTGCTCATCTTTTTCTGCGACTTGATATGTATCTTTCTAATATTTTTCCTTGTCATGTATCTAAAAAGGAGACAACAAAGAGTTTGTAAAAGAGAACGAAGTGACTTTTGCTTTCATTTATGTTTGTATTAGTACTGTTCATCATGAAATAGGGGTAGGTAACGTTTACTTGCCGCTGAAAAATGGTCATTTGACTGACTTCAATTTATGGTGTTTGCTTGTACTATATCGCGAAGACAAGCATTCTGTTTCTCTGTTGTAACTGGTAACTTTTCAAATTTCAAGATCAAAAAATGAATTTCAAAACCCTTTCGTTTTTCATCAGGAAAATTACTTTTGATCTATTTCATTCAGATCTGGGTCTAGAGCAAATCGAGGCTTCCCGTCTCATTTGGGTGTTTTTCCGACGAATACTATCACCATTAGCTGTTGTCAAAACTAAATAAAAAATTATTTTAACACCTTTTTTTTCTTGTTCAAATAGAAGTTACAATAAGTTAATTAAAATATGTCATACTTTTGGTATCTAAAATATAATAAGTCCACCGTTTGTTCCAATGACAGCAACATTTATGCAGATTTGTTATCTAATTTATTTTGATTTTTAAATTACTGATTGAGCTGAGATCAACACCACCCAGATTCATTTGTGAGGGTTATTATTAATGCTTTTATCATTAGCAAGTTTTATATATTTTTTTCTAAATATAGAAAATTATGGAAAAGCCTTAATTTCAACGAGTTTTATTTCTCCCTTCACTTCAAAATTTAAGCATTTTCAGGTCATCAATAAGCTGGCGGTAAGCTGTGATGACTTCTTTAAAATGACAAGTAATTATTATTATGGTTGAGTTAATTTCATCTTTAGCTGCAGACCCGCGGCTTCTTAGCGGAGTTTCCATCAGCTAAAATCATGCAATTCTCACGTTAACAAACCTCCTTCTGTCAGCTTGCCCAGTATTTCATCGGAGTATAGAAGACTGACTTGGAAGGCTTCGGAAAATATCGTCAACGATCTTCAATGATAATTATTTTTACTGACGATCAGAGGCAGAGCAATCTTCTAGCGCTTTCAATACCTTTCAATACTCAATACTCAATACTTTCAAATACTTTCAATACTTTCAATTTTCAATACCAAGAAAATGTCACCCATGGTATGTTTCTAAGCATCCTTATTGACAGCAAGTAAGGGGTATGGCCTGTGTTCAATATCGCGAACCGACTTCTGGCCATCAAGTCTAGGATTCGTTCGTCCCGAGCATAAGATTGAGGTACATCCCATTTAAAAGCTCAAGCTTTGAAGTCAGCTCGGACGAGCACGTGGCCCACTTTATACGTAAAAATGTCCTCGGCAACGCTCAGCTTAGATTGAAAAAACGACATCATTGCATCAGAAAGTAATTGCAGACAAATGAACCCAAAGGAAACCATCTCTTTTTTGTTTTGCACTTAGAAGTGAAGTACTGTTTCGAATCTTAATGGTGACCGTAACAGGATTCGTTAGGATACCATATTGGTGAAATACTGGTATGATGTTGGCTGCTCAGCAGCAGCAAGATCTCTTGCCTTTCTCTCGCAAACTGTTCGAGAATATTTTTGGGTGATTTTTCTATGGCACTGCACCTTAATTTCAAGGATACGGATCATTGCAGTAGTATCTGAGATACGCTTACAGTCTTCTTGTCTTGAATCAGCCTCGCAGCAAACAACACAGTGTGTTCTTTTTCCTGGGATATGCTTAAAGTCGTCCGATTTCGTATCAGACTCGTGACGAAAGACACAGTATGTGTTTGGTCCGGTCTCGGTCCGGCACTCGGTCCTTTCATTCCCAGACTTGTCGCAACAAAACGAGGTATAAGGAGATCCTATCGATTGCCTGGAATTCTTCAAAATACTGAAGACGAATTACTCTCTGGCATATCAGACTTATAATGCACCCTGTATTCTAATTTTCGCTTCCATTTTAGCTGTTCAGATTTCTTCTGGGTTAGTTCAAGTGTGCCCATGCGTTGGTTCCTTTTATTCTGGCTTGTTCAACCTAAAAGTATCGATTTACATAGTGCAGGAAAATCACGTTTTAATACATCTTCTCTTTTGAGCAGATCTGTGACGCCTTCAACAAAGCAACAGTATCCAGAGAGTTTAGAGTTTTGATAGTCTTAAGGATCCTACTTTATAAGTCCGTCGTTTACGCAAGCAAGCAAGTGTCCTTTTATGCATGTAGGTAAAAGTTCGTGATATTTTTTTTACTTTGAGGGGATTTCGTGATTTGGTCCCGGCCTGTTTTCCCAACGGGTCCTCTCCGCTTATGTTTTGGTGCAATTTTTGTCCGAAATTGTTAGTACTCTTTCTCTTTATTTTATAGCTTTCATTTCATGCCTTCGTTTCCTCGGTGTTTTTGAGCCTTTGCAACATTGTATTTCGTTTGGAAATTTTCCAAAAAAGCGCATTTTTCTTTCTGTTTAAATAAATATGTATATACATTCCTGCAGTCAAAGGGGTCCCTTCTTCATGTTTTTCATTGAAGAATAGTTCAGCAACTAAACAACACTGAAAAAGACTACACTATTACTCCCGAAATATATATATATAGGTTTATTTAAACAAAAACATATTTGCGTTTCTTTTAGAAAATTATTCAATATTAAATGAATTTACATTTAAAGGTTCTCTGCATTTCGATTCCTTTGGAGGCTTATCATTTTTCCATCTTAAGCTCATTTTCTTGGCTGTCTTAAACAGTGATACCTGACACTCCTCTTCCTAAGAAATTTGATTCTTTAACATTCCACCCTCGTCCTTTCTTCGCTGATCCCTGTACTTTTTGATGCGGTACCGGCCAATCTTTTGCTTGTAGTAGAAATTGGAACGACTACCTCGCTGTCAAAAGCCTTAGTCATTTGTTCCTCGTTTGTTTTCAGCTACTCGTCTCTGCAGTGAGCTTTTTAGACCTTACCGGAGCTAGACCTTCCAAATCCGGAAATCCGTTTATAATCTCCTTTTTGAGATTTGTTTGTACATTGCTGGTAGAAAAAATGCGTTTCAGAACACTTTCAGCTATGCAGTGGAACCGCTCATTTTCTAAATGATTCAGGATAATCGTATTGCCTTGCATCGTCTCTGCAGAGAGTGTTTCATTTTATAAGTCTCGTGCTACAGTCGATGCGGTGATGGTTATAGGTTTGATAAGTTTTCCAACACTTTCGCTTGCTCTCTACGTTTCGTTCGCCTGGCCTGGAACGCAGAAATCTCTGCTCTACTTTCGCCAGTTGCTCTGACCCTCTATAATGCAGTGATTATATCTGGCTGTTCCCGACCGGGTTTCGTCCTGCTTTGATATGTTTTTGATTCTCCGATTTCGAAAATTTCCACTCGGTCGTTATTTTTTCTTATAAATACGAAATTTTTTTTCAAAAAAGTTTAAAACAATCTTGAAGAACACATTTTCCTTTAATTCGTTGTTGTTTTTTTAATATTTAATGCAGACACCTCGATATATCAGTGGATATATAGTTAAATGTGAGAGCAACATGTGAGTACTGAGTAACGATTGAGTTTACAACCCAAAATAACGCGATGTCCTGTTTAATCAAAAAAATTAATACGAAATTTGAATTTTTAATTTTTTTAAGTTTTTTCGAAACATTTTTTGTGTTTGTCGAAGGGTTTTTATCTGTAATGGCGGCTCCTTGGTCTCACCTTGGAGTCGCTACCATTTTACCGTTTTTTGCGTCGCGCTAATCATCCCTTGTTTATCTTTGCTGAGAAATGAGGCGATACGAAGGTTGCTACCAGACTTTATGGGGACATGTGCTCAAAGAGAACTAGGCGGGCCCTAATCAGGAGATTGCTGAAGTCAAACGTACAGCACCAACTGCGATGCGAGCCATGCGAACGATGATACGAGTTTTCTACGTATTAAAAGGCTTACTAGGGTTTAATCCAGGACGGCGACGGTATACTCAAGTATGTTACCTGGGTACTACCATATCTAGCGAATTGGTCCAAAACATTATGTCCGCCAGCCCAGAACTTTAGTTTCATACATGTTTCGGGGTCATATTCCATCTAGACCAACGTTTCTTTGGGTACAATGGAAGACTAGCCTTCAAAGGAACACTAGCTTCAAGGAGTGTATGCAACAATGCACAGTTATTTGAAACATCCTCCAATGGGTACGAATCCATAGCGATTTGCTGAGCAAAAATCCGCAAAAGGTAAATGCGTCGATTTCGAAGGATTCGCTTAGTTTGTGACAAGCATTTTTACAAAATGCTATATATATAACATATTCATTGAGTAGCGTCAAAATAAGCGCTAATCGACTTAATTGAATCAAATATCTATTTTCGATTGGAAAAATTTCATTATTCTGAACACCGTTCACGTTTCACTTTATTCTTGGGAAATTCTTACCTTAACAAATTTGTTCGTGAATTCCGAAACAGAAAAGCAAATATGTCCAATCCCCTTTGCAATGAAAATAATATATGCTTTCATGCTCTCCTTGTAGGTGTTATATTTCACCTCATCTCCAAGAAGTACAATTCACTTAACGTTTCATCCCAAACAACGTTTCCTCGAGTTTCAAATTGCAATCAAATAATTGTCGTAGGCTGAAATTTTACTTTCTGCTTCTTTCTAAGAAATCTATCTTTGGAAGGTACTTCGGTTCGTGTTAAGTGGCTGCGATGTGTGTACTAGTTCGTCTCGAGTGTCTTCATATTCACTTACCAGACTTTCATTTACATGCGAGTTTATTAAATTTATTGTACTTACACTCGTATTCTTTCACTTTTGACGCCATTTACCTTTCACCTAATGCTGGCTGTTATTATTTCTTGTTTAATGTGGCTCGATGGTATTTAGTGGTCACGTTTAATGTAACTAGATGAGAAAAAATGCTGCTGGATGAACAGCTTGAACTCAAATTTTTGAAAAAGAACTCGGTAGTCTAACATTTCCTCACACCTCAATAAAATCCGAGTGTTAATATCGCGATCAGATGTGTGGCTCAATAATTTTTGTGTGTTTTCCATCAATTTCAAAATCTCCTCAAGCCCACAATGAACTTCTTTTGTAGCCTTTCCTTTAATTTTCACAATTATGAACTATGTAATAAAACCGCATAAAATATGTGATTTTATAAGTTCATCCAAGTCATGCAGAAAGTACAAGGCAATAAGCTCGTGTTTTCACTGATTTCTTTGTTGGGATTAACCACCCCCGTAAACAATTTTCCCCACAAATCTTTTCCACAACAGCTCCAAACCCCTCTACTACCGACGGCAAACGACCAACCGGAGTTCTACTCAACAAGGTTTCAATCGATTATCAAGACTTGAATTATGCTTTGCTAGAATGCAAAGGTGACACCGAGTAGTAAAGCCCGGAAAGCGAGAAGAATTCCACTTACTTCAATGGTACCATGGATACCATACCATATCGATTCCTATTGATCTATTTGTTTGAATCCAGTCATCATGTGGTCCAGCTTCTGACTCTCGTGCTGAAGACTCCCCGTACTGCGGTACATATATCATATGGTTTTTCCCAATAAGATTTCCTTTTCTTTGCCGTTAGCTACTTTGCAGATTCTTTCGACCAACCATGAATAGCATTGTAGTGTTTTTCCTTCTTTGCTGGGTTCGCCCGTTGCAAGACGTAGCAAATCTTAGATCATGGAATCAAAGCCAGGAGAGCAGACTGATAAGACCAGTACAGAATTGTATATGACCATTAAAAGGAACAAGCTGTTGCTCTCTATAGCCGTATCTGCTCGAAGCATTGTGATGTAGTTGCTGTTAGTAGGACAAGGAGTGCAAGGAGTTTAATTAATTAGAAAGCAGCTTATGTGAAAGGATCGGACTGACGGACAACTGTCCGCTGAGCATATATTTTCCATTTAGTTCGAACCGTGAATATACCACTATCGTCTTAGTCTTGGAATTATCTCAGTCATGGCGAACCACTTCAGAACCATGCAATACATTTTCCAATGCATCGTCATATGAGTTATCACAACGGATCATGTGGCAAAAATGGTAGCCCACTTTTTCTGGTCTTGAAAACTCATACGTACATATGTGGATCGCAATCGAAGAACCAACAGACAGAGAGTGAACTGCGGCTTACCAAAAACCATTTCAAAGGCTTCATGAACTAATGCGACTCAGATGCGTTCGATAATTGTTGGGAATAATGACTAAATTACCTTGGAAGCGCTTTGATGTGTTTGAGGGAGAATCATTGTGGGAGGATAATGTTTATTGACGTTCCAATATATTTGATCAGTCGATAACAATTAATTTGAATTGTGGATTGAATTTGTGTGACAATGCCGGTTAGGCGATCTAGGTGATGTGTGAATGTGTGAATGAATGTGAATGTGTTATTACGGTTCAAAGGGGATGATAAAGTCATGTGATGAATACTAATTTCCAATTATGTAGAAAAGAGGAGGTTTCGGGATTCCGTAATTGTATTTCATTTCAAATAATTTAGTGCTGTATTGTTTATGGTCCTTTAAATTTTCATTGAGCATGGGAATAAAATTTGATGGAATTTTATATTCCAATCATATTACTGCTGGTATTTTTGTTCGCAAAGGACATACCATTAATTCCATATTACCCTATATTTCTCTCAACAATTTCACTACAAAAGTATTTTGGGAACATATTTTTTTTTTAATTCATAGAAATAATGCTTGATCCATTAAGTTTGCTAAAGGTTTTTTTAAATGATATGCTTCATAAAATTGTCCTACCCATCCTTCCAACCTATTTTCCCCGTGGTAGTTACTACGGGGAGGTACGGGTACTACGGGAGAGGTACATTCTCATCTTATCTTTTCCAAAAACTGGAGTTACATAAAACAGTCAAATTTTCTAATTGCAAGGACATTGAACACATAAAAGCATCGAGAAGGACCAATAATGCTAACGAAAGAAAACTTTATTTTCCAAAAATAAAAAACGATTACAAAAATCTTTCTTATCAACAAGTTAGGGCCTTACATACATACGTCCAGCAGCGCCACAAATGCGCTAGAAGAAAAATTTCTTTTGTGGGGATAATAAAAAATATTGATAAAAATAAATAGTACATATTGCTTATTGCTGTTTAAACTTTACAAAAAAATTTATTTTACTTTATTTTTCTAAGAATTTTTATATAATAAATCAAGTGATTCCCAACACTAGGAAAAAAACAGATACTCCACGGTGTGTATCATATCTGCAGCAAATGTTAATCGATTGGCGAAATTGAAAAAACTTTTTGTAAAATAAAGTTGTTGGTGTAGTATCTCGAGCCGGAATTTCGAATAATTTTTCACTTTATGGCAGTTTAAAACAAAGTATGCGTTTTACATCATAAATTTTACACTTCAATTATTTTTATAAAATTCTTTTTCTAACAGTCGAAAGGCGAATATGGTTTATCTCGTATACAGAGTTTATCAAGGGAGATAAACAAACGCTCTGGATATAATCGTCTCACGTTGTACAAAAAACATTCAACATGAAAGCGAGTCCAAGGCTACTTGCTTTAATAAATTTCACACTCCCACCACATCCCGAAATAGCTGTGAAGCAGCAGTAAACTGTAAAATACAGGATGAGAACGTTGGATTGAATGAAACCTCATGTAATTTTGTACTCTCCATCTTGTCTAGCCTTTGGAGCGGCTTCTACTTTTAAGGGCGTGAAGATTGTCGACTGTTATAGTGTTTACGATCTATACAGCGACTTTTCAACATTTTTAAAATCTCAACTGTACGCTTTGAAAGATCAAAGACCACTAAAGGCCGAAATACAATAGTGCGAGACTGCAATACGTGAGCGTGACGAGTGTTTCCTAGCTAATGTTAAGTGCTTATCGTAACATGCATTTGTATGCGACATCGTACAATGACTGTGATGCGTCAATGCGAGGCGGGAAATATTCGGAAAAAGCAAATTTCCTCACAACGCGGTGCGTGACGTTTGTCAAATGCAACCTGGCGTTTAAATGAAATTTGAAATCCAAACGCGTTAATTAGTTTGTGAATGAATTTTTAATGAAAATTTCGTGAATCCTTTTAGGGGCTATTATTTCCTAGACGAAAGAAAAATCCAAATTCAAAATTTGTAAAAAATCAAAAACATTGTCATTTGAAACGTCACCTATTTGACATTTTTCATATGAACATTATTGTTCCTCGCATCGCGTGCATTGTAAATTGAATGCATTGCTAGACGACGAGCGAAAATCGCATCGCGCTCACGCATTGCCGTCACACAGTATTGTATTTCGGCCTTTATTTTGCCATAACAAATTAGGTAGAGGCGTTACGAAAGTGATGATCACCCGTCGCAAACAAAGGAGGATACCTGCGCGCACCAAACTCTCGTCGGGCAGTCACATTTTCTACCATAACTTTGGGTCTACGGGGAATTTTTACAATTGACTTTTACAGAAAGAAGTTTAAAACTACAGAGAATAACAATCTGTTAAAAAAATTGATTTTTTGAAAATTCCAGACGTATATAAGGCCTAAAGCATAACAAATTTGGAAAGAAAAATTCTTTTAGTCCTTCAGGTCACAATGTACGAATATTTCATGGTAGCCGTGTCCGGTTTAGACAACATTCATACTTTAATTATTGCATTGATAGCAACTACCCGGGTGCTGAAAAAGTGCAACAAAGTAAAACGCTATAATTTTTTCATTTTTTTTTAAATTTTATTTAATAAAAGTGAAAAATATCGTAAATAACTTCAAACTATAGATTCAATTCATTTTCATTCAAATTTGCCATCTTTGGCATGAACTCTGGACTTCAAACGGTCAATGAAGCTATTGCACGTCCCATTCCCGGCGATGCGCTTTCTTGAGATGATCGACACTTTGGTATTTTTTAGTGCCAACCTTACTCTCCAAAGTACTCCAGACGCAAAAGTCCAACGAATTGGCATCTGGAGATTTTGGCGGCCATTGTGTGTTATGCCGCCTGTACACTCTCGTCGAGGAACAGAGAGGCATGACGAGTGTGAGAGTGTACATGGTTCCCTCGCTTTGTCTCGTTATGTCTCGCCTCGCCTCGACAACTCTCCATTCCGAGTCGGTAAATTGTGCGAGAGCCCTCGCGCGAGGGGTGGTGAGGCACTTGCGCGAGAGTGTACAGGCGCCATGAGAAATGAAGCGAGGAACCTCGTTTTTCAGCCATTCTTGGTTGACGCGCGCTGAGTGCAATGGTGCTGAGTCCTGTTGGAATGTCCATGGTCTGCGGACGAAATGTTTACGTGCCAATGGCTTCAGTGCTCCATCCAAAATCTTTTCCCAATAACATTCGGCATTTATTTTGACCCCACGGTCGATGGTAACGAGCCGAGAGTAACCATCGGCTGTTATTGCGGCCCACACCATCACCATGGCCGGTGATTGAGCTCTGGTGGCTCATCGAAGGTGTAAATTTTCAGCTCACCTCTCTGGCAAGTAAACCCGATCATTTTGTTTGCTTGCAAACAGCTGGACAACGAATGGTTTATCATCAGAGAAAACCAAATTCAACACCTGGCCACTTTCGTGCAAGCGAATCAACTCTTTGGCTCTATCGGGTCTAACTTTTTTTTTTGCGCATTGGTAGGATATTGTCCTTTTTGGAACTTCAGTGGCCTTTGTCCAAGCTCATTTTTCAATACGTGTTGCATCCGTTCTCGCAATATGTTCGTATGTTCACAAGCCATTTTAGCACCACTGCGACGCGGATTTCGCTCAATTCTGGCCTTAACTTTCCGAATCATTTGTGGTATTGTTACACTTTTTCTTCATCTTCTTCATCCACTTCCTTGGGGTTGGGCAACGCTACTAGTACCACGGTAACACGCGATAGTAAGAGCAAAAAAAATATTCACATTTAAATTTTGGACAGCTCTAACGATAGCCACTTGTGATTTTCCAGCAAAATGTACAGCAGTAACACTATCACATTTGAATTCCTTCACGAATAACTTTTTTTCTATAAAACTCAGACTGGAATGCTTTTATACGCTCTGAACTGTCATTGGAATAAATTTGAGCGTGTTGTCATTAAAAGTTTGACTGATATATCGGTCTGAAGTTGGTTGCAGTTTTATTCAGCACCCTTGTATGTCTAGAATATAACAAAATATGGCCATGGGTTTTCCGTTGATTTTGTTATTTGTGCTGAAAATTGTTGAGCAAGCGACCAAATAGAGCAAGCAAATCACCTTAGGTTTAGGTGTACAGCGACAGAATTTCAGGCTTGTAATTTGATCTTCCTGGCCAACCTTCCCATGGGCGTATTGGTTGGACAGCAAAATTAATGCTCTACATTTTTGAGGCACGTATGATATCAGAAGACAGTTCTCTCGGACAGAGGAACGATCCATAGGGCTCTACAGTCTAGCCAGCATTTAGTTTAGTACAAACGTGATGTTTTTTCAAGGGTATCACCGGTGGTCATCCCCTTCAGACAGAATCCATCCATCAGATCTCAAATTCGTGAAAAAAATTATCAGCAGTTTTTTGGTATTCTGCTGTTAAGTGGTCCATGAAGTCCAGGGTAACCTACTCTGCTCACTTCTTTTCTCGTTGCTTTATCTGTTTTATACTGAGGTCATTCGATTATTTTGCCGAATCAGTTTCCAGCCTATGGCCAGATACATCAATATTATGAATGCATGCAGAATCACAGTCTGTTGCGACCCGAATTTGCGAAATGGAGCATTAATTTTAAAGTTAACAAGCTCTTTATCCACACATATATGAGATTTGAATTGGAATTGATGTTACATTTCAAATCAAAAATATGTATAAAAACATCTCAAATTCCAGTAAATTTGTCGTTCTTCTTCCCTTTTTGTTGTTCTCTACTTTGGATATTTTCAGAGCGAAGAAATCGCAAAAGTACTGGCTCCCTCGTATCGTAACCAACCCAGTTATCATGTACATCTAAAGAGCACTGACACTTCCAACAAACTATCAATTGATTGTTGATCGACTCCTACATTCAACATGTGTAACCGTTCAGACGCAAAACGGCTCCATAAAAACTGCGATACAAAAACCACATTCAGAAAACTTTATGAGCTTTGCAAGATAGAGAGCTTTAAAATTCGTTGAGCTAGATGAATGTAGAGATCTCGATGAGTAATTTTTTTGGTTGGATAGTATATATGAGCCACAGTGTTTGAATATAAAATTTGAGAGAAAATCAATGCGCATCTTACCGCCAATTCATTAAATACTAATGCATCTAGAATGCATCGACGTCAAAAACGGTTCAAAATAAGGTTTTTTCGAGACTCAATGACAACCATGTGGGTGGTATTTTCTATTGTAGAGCTTATTTCACTACTACAAATACTTAATATAGATAAAAACAGCCAAAACTTCTGAGAAATTCTGTACAGCTCACATATGTTTGAACTAGGGTCCGTCTCATTGAGTTTTGGAAGGTAGAGATGAAGGTGTGGAAAGACACGAATTGATACCCTGTGGAATTTCCAATTCATGCACAATGGTTAGCATCTGGCTCACATGGCTCTATTATTATACCGGAAAAGTTATTGTCCGTTTAGTTTCTCAACTCTCTTTCTTACAAAGTTCACTTTATTTGCTAAATGGGGAGTTCGCCTAACTGTGCGTTGGATTGTTAAGGACGGGTCTTGTTTTGTATATAGCAGCGTAATTGTCCTTTGTATTTCGTTATTATTTTTTCTTACTTATATTAATCATGTTTTTGTCGAACTTTTAAGCTCTCTATCATGTAAAGCTCACTTTATTTGCTAGATGCAGTGTTCGTATGTGCGTTGTATTGTCAAAGATGGATCTTGTTCTGTATATAATAGCGTAGTTGTCCATTGTATCTCACTGGTACGTTTTCTCTCATGTATGTATTATATTTTTGCTTGATTTCGAAGCTCTATATCTTCCAAAGCTTATTTAACAGATGCGGTATTCGTATGTGCATTGTATGGTCAGAGACGGATCTTATTTTGTGCCTAACAGCGTAGTTGTTCTTTGTATCTTGTATTTAGTTTTGACATTGTTTCGCTTTTATTTTTCGTACCGTGATAGTTGCATCCGAAATTGCATACACCGCTGTATCTACACGTTGCCAAACTTTCTGTTTCACTGATGTTTTCCTTCTTATATTGCTATGGGTTTTGAAAGTAGTTTGTCATCCATCCAAACCATCTTTGCGCTTACGCCTGCGAATTAAATCCTAATGAAGAAATCATTTTCGAACTCCTTTTGTTGTTTTGACTTGTATGTTCTTGTCTTTTGCGATGGTTGTGTTGAATCTTTATTTTTGTGTTCGTTATCGTTGGCTGCCCTGTATTTATTGTTTAGTTTAATTTTAGAATAATTGTTAGAATTCAAATTGATGGCGTGGAATCTCTGTACATGTGGTCTAATTGGTGCTTATTTTTGGAGAGCAGGTGAATATCGTATCGATAACTTATAATGTTTTAATATTTATTAAAAATCTGAATATTTTTAAATTAATACTAATATCGTAATGTTTACTAAAATTTCATATCTTTACAAAGATAATTTGTTAAATTTTGCTATATATGAAATTTCATGTAACAATTGCCAAAATGCATGCCCGGCTTTCCGGGTCAAGTATTATAATAGTATGTCGTTTAATGTCTTTTGTCAGGGTTATTTCCTTGAGAATAGTCTTAAAAATCCTTCCAGTTCCAGCTTTCCATTTTTTTTCCGATTTTTTCTGAATCGGAGTTTGCATTTGAATTCCAATATTGAAAAATCCTCAGTCAATTGCTGAACTAAGGTTTTCACATAACGCAAGTGATTAAGCTGCTGTTCGGCTCTCTGTTGTTCTGTGATGGTATAAAGTGCATAGAAATCTATTGAGGAAACTTGTAGACTCCAAAGAACTGCTCAAACCTTCTTTTAAGGGTTTTATTAAGAAACTGTACGCTGAAGTTAATTGCTCTCGCTTAATTATTTTGACAAGAGTGATTCCTGCCTTATATCAATTCACCAAGCACAGAACAACCCTTTTGTAGTTCCATGATAAAGCTATGGTTTTCTCTTTGCAGCAAGCTACTGTCGATTTCTTCCCGAATTTTGGTTAATTTATTTGATTTAGCATATGGTTCCTATTCGGTAAGATTGTTCCTGTCAACTGGCATTCAAATTTGAATAATTCTTCAACCAGGATGAAGCTGGTCTAGTACTGATCCGTACACAAATGGGGCATTTGAGTGACGGGCACTTCCACTAACAACATTGTGTAAAGGTGCTGATATCGGAAGGTCGGACCTTATCAATTTCTCCGTAGTAAAACTTCCATAATATTGAGGAATACCACAGATATATCCAGTATGCAAGTCTGCCATTGGGTAAACTCTAATACGCTATTCAGTTGGTTTTTTCGGGTTGTAAGTAAAAAAAGGAAATCCAATCTTTAAATTTGGTAGTGGACTCATCAACACAAATTTCTCCTCCCAGTTAAAAAACTTCAAAAGTTCAGAATTTATATAGTTACAAAAGCAGCTTACTAGCTGCAAACGTGTTCTTGGACCTGCATCTTTTGTTGGGATTGTTTTTAGATGAAGCATCCAAAAAATCTGGCTTAACGTGTCCGAAGACTGTCAGGTTCGAACTGATGTCGAAAATGCAGCCCACTTCATGGTACTACCCTAATCTGAGATAGGAAAATATAACGTATTTTAAAGAAAGATCACATAATCTTTGTAAGATTATATTCGCAGGGGTAAGGAACGAATTTCAAAGAACAAAATCATAAACATAAACACGATATCACTAGATAACACAACACAAATAGACATCACCGCGCCTTGAATTTCTACATCAAAGTGTTGAGCAAGAGTCACCACTCGATTACAAAGGGGAAAGAATATCATAAAATATATTAAATCAGGGGGAAGCCTGGAGTCTAGGTAATTCATTATTGATTATCCTTTTCGTTATGTATATTATGGATTGCAATTTATTTGACAAAGTCAAACAACTAAAATGAACATTTAAAAATATGACAACCTTAAAATATAAAAAAAATGCACTCACTGAAAAGTATATGAAAAAAATATATAAAGATTATTAACCCTAAGCTGGTATTGATATTTTAAATTACATTCTGGGTATCGGGGGTCCAAGTGATATCCCCAATAGAAAAAATTTAAATAAAACGTGCTCTATAAATTAATGAAGGTGAGAGTTTCTATATATTCAAAGAACACACTTTTTCAATTATGAAAATCAACTTTTATTAATTCTTTGATAAATCTTATCACTTATAAAGATACAGCCTTTGACTTAAGGTAACTATTTTCAGTCTGTACTTAAAACATTATTAAAAAATGAAAATATATAAAATAACGTAAACAAATTCTTTTTTATGCTTTATCATGCTCTAAACTTAACAAAAACAGGAACTTCTTCTGAGATCAATTATACATGAAAAAAATAACAGGCATTATATAACTTAAAAATATTACTGAAAAAAAAAATCATTTGCTTTGAAAAGCTCCCCGACTGCTTATTTTTGGCATTTGGTACACATTACAGTCTTTACTGAATGACTTTTACATATATATCCGCTACATTTAATACACTTCAGGGATTTTGGTTTTGGTCCTTTTTTCGGTCACATAAATAGCATCGTCCCTTCTATAGAAGCATCCTTCTGTAGATGTTGCTGCATTATCAATGTGCTCTATAAAATTATCTATTCTTTCTTTCAAGTCCATAGAAAATTTAGAATATTCATCTTTCCTTTCTTTAACAAACGGTGTTAACAAATCTATGCCAATTTGCTTGATGAAATCATTGCGTTTCATTCGTTTTCCTAGATTCGAAGCTTTCCACAAAACAAAACCATTAGCCTTGGAAATATTCATAATGGCAGAAAATATAACGAATGGCCATCGCTGTGTTCTTCTCGAAACGGAATTATTAGCCCATTTTTGATCTAAGGTATCAACACCTTAGTGGCGTTATAAAACTGAATAATTTCAGGCTTGCCACTTTCCTGATCTACAGATTTGGCATGATGCATGGATGATATCATGAATACGCTTTTTTTTGGTACATATGAAACCAATGTTTTATCATTTGTAAATCCAAAAAGAGTGGAGCCTACGGGTCGACTTTTGAGTGGCAGAAACTGTGGTGGAATTTCACACTTATTTTTCCGCATAGTCCCCACGGACGTCAATCCATTTTGTTTTAATTTGTCGACTAACTCAATCGAAGAAAACCAATTATCTCCGGTAATATTTCTATTCGTATTGAAAACTGGTTCGACTAGTGATAGCACAGTTAGGGTTGGGACAGCGAGTTCGTTTTTTCCTCTGGAATCGGATTCGCTACTGTATATTAATGCATTTTAGAGATAATGTGTTTTTGAATCACATAATCTTCATGCCTTATTTTGCAGGCTTGTACTTCATCTAAACACTGAACAAACATCTTCAGAAGTTTGCATGTCTCATCGTCACTTAGAAATCGCGCCATTTTTGCTTCAAAATACTGAAAAACTAAAAAAAATGTTTCTAAACCCAAAACAAAGAACACATACTTGGTATGCAGGGTCCATTTGGACCCCAAACTAGTTCATACCTTCACTTCTAATTAAGATAAAGCAATAAACGTCCGGCACCCACTACACAACACGTGCATAATAAGATTTTATCGATGAGCGTGTTCGTAAGTGAAAAGCTAGCGATACTGCAACGGTAAATATTTGCAGTGGGGTCCATTTGGACCCCACGATACCAGCTAAGGGTTATTTTCACATACATATATTTTTCTATTATTTATATAATATTTAAATATGTTTTCAATATTCAGCATGGCTCAATAATTGATAAGCAACTATGCAGGTTTTTTTTTTTTTTGGGATTTGATAAGTCAGCCATATTGTTCGTTCTAGGATATTCTATGACGTGTACGCGTGATGGCTTCGGCCAGCGGTATATGCATAGGCATAGCGGTCGGCCATCGTATTGGCCGGCCCGAACACAATGGACTGTGCGACCCACGCATGGGAGTCGTGTCGCAACGTCTAGAGTGTACGCATCGTTTTGTTTTTGCCAAAGTTCTAATCATTGAAATTTAGTATACCACTTATGTTCACAAGTTTTCCGCTGTGAAATATTATTTTATTTAAATGAAAACATCAAACAAGAATTTATAAAACGATGTTCACTCTTTTAATTTTGTACAGCAACTACATTTAAATCTACAATCATATGTCCTTTTATATCTACTTCTTACTTGCTAACAATCTATCTTAATTTGCATATTATCTATTGTTCTAAGTCCTACTCGTGTCCTTTTCCAAAACTTATTTTCTAGCAAATAGGTGCTAATTTTATGACTAGTAATATGTCCTAGAAAAAAGGTCGTGAACAATAAAATACTTAGTCCTACATTTATTGCTTAAAATACTAATTTACATATTCCTGTGTCGGCATCGGCCTTTGTCGATGCCAACACATTGGTTGCACATTGCAATGTTATGACGTAACTCCTCCCCTCTAGGTGTGAAGCTCGTCCTCGAGATTCTTTGTAGCTATTGTACATTTGGTTAATGACATTTAATTTAACAAATGAAAGAAGATTCTAGTTTATAACATTTCTTACTTGCTAATCGTGCATAATTGTTAATTGCGTTTGGTTTCGCTAGTTACATCTTTATGATATGCTTTTTTCTTTTTGTATCTTTGTGGGTGTATTTTGCCAGAATGCGCTTTTACATATCTAGGGTCTAATTTTTTTGCATTCGGATTCTTAACAAACCGTGTATCGAACTCGGATGGCCTTCTATTAAGGTTCCTTTTATGTATTATTTTACGTTTTGTTTCATATAAACGATTGTGTACCTCACTATCAGAGATATTTGTTTCTTTTTGAAAAATCTCTATTGGCTTGAGACGATGTGTAGAGTGGATCGTGTTATTGTAATAGTTAACACATTCCTCTACCGGATTGTAATCAGCTAGATCTTTGTTTTCCAACTTTTGCCTAAGTAGATAGACTCTTACATGCTCATTCAATGACCTATGTGCAATTTCAATATCTGAATTACCAGTTTTATGATGTGGACTACAAAAGTGGTAAGTGATATTCTCTTTCTCCAGCCATTCTTTAGTTTTTTCGGTATTTAACGCGCTTTCATTGTCCGAAATAAGATTTTCGGGTTTTCCTATTTTATTGAAAATAGCTCTTAGCGCATTGTTAACTGAATCCCATTGCCTGTTGGGAAGTTTTATTACGCTGAGAAATTTCGAAAATTTATCTATACAGGTAATATAGGGCGAGTTCCTATCTCTAAACCAAATATCGATGTGATATATTTCCCTAATCTTTTTGGGTGTTATTGTTTCCTTGAAAGGTAGTTTATTCGGGTTTCTTTCGTATTTTGCTTGATCGCAAATGCTGCAGTTATTTATTTGCCTCGTTATAACAGTTTTGAGATCTGGAAAATAATATTTGTCTTTGAGCTGCATATAGGTTTTATTAATACCCGTATGGTTGCTATTTCTATGGGTTCTAGCAATTAACTCTTTTATTTCTTGGGATGAACAATCATATAGTACCTTACTTGCTTGTACAATAGTTCCTTTTGGATTTGTTTTCTTCCAATCATTATAGTGCTTTTGCATAATAAGCATTGCTTCTTTACTGTAAAATTTTATACCAGTTGTACCTTCTGTTAGTACATGGTTTTGCAAAATATATTTTGCATTTTTATCTTGAAAATCTTCAAACTGAAATATAAGTCTAACTTTATTATGATTTATTTCTTTTTTGACTTGATTATTTGTTCCCCTTTGTATTATAATTTGCTTTTTGTATGCATTAATGGGCTTTTCTGATATGAAGATGTAATAATTATTATCTTCTAACGCTGTGTGTTGCGTGGCTAACGATTCATTTTCGTTATTATTGAGTGCGTGTATTTCGACTCGTGATAATGCGTCTGCAACGGAATTGTCTTTGCCTTTGACATGTTTTATGACAAAATCATATTCTAGAAGTCTTAACTTCCATCTTTGCAGTTTTGCATTATCTTCTTTTATATTTTCCAGGAAGCTTAGTGGTTTGTGATCCGTTTGTAAAGTGAATTTTCTCCCAAATAAATAGGGTCTAAAGTAATGTGTCGCCCACACTATTGCAAGCAATTCTTTTTCAATTGTTGAATATCTAATCTCGTGTGTATTCAACGTTCTACTTGCAAAAAAGACAGGGCGGCCTTCTTGAGACAGTACTGCTCCTATTGCGAAATTGGAGGCATCCGTGGTCAAAGTAAAATGCTTTGTAAAGTCAGGATGCCTTAGTATCGGATCATTCATTATGTATAATTTAAGTTTTTCGAACGCTTCTATATAATCATGTTCGTTCGGGTTAATGCTAGAGTCTTTTTTTAATTGCGCGGTCAATGGTTTTGCAATTTTCGCAAAATCCTTTATAAATTTTCTATAGAAACCCATTAATCCGAGAAATGACTTGATATCTTTCTGGGTTTTGGGTATAGGAAACTTTTTGATGGCTTCTATTTTTTTAGGGTTGGCTTTGATACCGTCTTTTGTTATAATATGTCTAAGAAATTCGGTACTTTTTTGTAAAAATGAAGTTTTAGCCATTTGAACTTTTAGATTTGCTTCACGAAGTGTATTGAAGACGGCTCTGAGTGCGCTTTCATGTTCTATTAGTGATGTACTGAACACCAATATATCGTCCATGTACACAATGCATATTTTCCCGATATGCTTATGCAATATAGAATTCATGAGCCTCTGAAACGTTGCTGGCGAATTTTTCAATCCAAAAGGCATTCTTGTGAATTCAAAGTGACCTTCATCGGTCGAAAAAGCCGTTTTTTCTCTGTCTTCTGGTTTAATTTCGATTTGGTGGAAACCTTTGGCCAAATCAATTGTTGTAAAGTAATTTGCGTTACCAAGCTTTCCCAGAATATCATCGATTTGTGGTATCGGATATTTGTCCTCTACAGTGAAGTTATTTATTTTCCTAAAATCGATAACAAGTCTATGCTTCTTTTCTCCTTTTTTAGGAACTATCCAGATAGGAGAATTGTATGGAGATTTTGAGGGTTGAATTATACCTTGTTCAAGATCTTCTTTTATTTGATTTTTCACAAATTCTCTGAGTGCATATGGATATCTATAATTTCTTTGGTAGATTGGATTAGGGGTGGTCAATTTAACTTCGTGCTTAATTTCGTGGGTAAAAGACAGTTTTTGGTTTTCATGGTATTCTAAATCATAGAATTCCCTTTTTATTTTTTTTATGACTTCTACTTCTTCTTTCGTAAGATGTGTCGCATCGACAGTCTTGGTTTTATTTTCTGGCTCAAAGTGTGCTGCTTGGGCCGTATACACCACTTCTTGTTGGACACTTATAGGTAAAGCAATATTATTAATTGAAATTGTATTATTTTCAAAGTTAATTATTGCTTTCGTTGGCCTTAGAATGTTTTGTCCTATAATGCAGTCAAAAGTCTTACTTTCAAAAGGTAGTAATTTCCACTCAATTGTACCCTTAAATTGAAATTCTTGTGGAAATTCGGTGTAAAATCCTTTGTATGTGGATGAAATTCCGTTTACAGAACAAACTTGTAATGGTTTAAATAATTTATGTTGCCTATGTTCGGCTACTAACTTTGAATTTAATATTGAAGTAGAGCAGCCAGTGTCGATTAAACAACGGAGCTCCTTATTTTCCATAGTTAGTCGAATAATGGGTAGTTGAGGCTCTCCTCCGAGGCACGTAGCCGAAAATCCGCATTTGCATGAAGAGAAGTAGAGCGAGAAGTAGCTGTGTTCATAGACACATCAGAAGAAAGAGATAGATCTGTCCTATTTGGAATCCTAGTATTTCTTGTAGGAGGTACGTCCTGCACTTTTAAGTAATTTTTATTTGCGACAAACTGATTTGTATTGCTATTTGTATATTTGACACCACTGTAACTAACGTACCCTGTTTCAACTAGCACCTTATATGCACTTTCAAGTGAATCCGGTTTGTAGGCATGTAAGATGCCTCTTATAGGTTCAGGACACTTGTTAATGAATGTGTTTTTTGCAATTTGATTTTTTAATTTAATCATTTCGGACTTTTGAGAGACGGAATATGCACTATTATACTTAATCTTATGATTAATTTTGAATAAGCACTTACATATGTATTCGTAGAGTTGTCCTGCTGTTGTAAATCGAGCTGCTAGCAATCTTTCGGTGAGTTGAATCTCGTTTTCAGGTGTGTCGAAATGATTGATGAGGAGCGCCTTAACATCTGACCAGCATTCTGTAATATGGGTGTGCAATACTTCCCTTGCTTTTCCGATGATACGTCCTAATATCAGCTGATGAAGGATGACTTTGGAGGAGCTGCTATTTACCTCGTTTATTATTGCGTCCACTGCGTCAATAAAAGGAAATAAGTCCAGCTGCGTTCCGTCGAAAGTTGAAAGAGCTGCAATATAGCCAGACAAGCTCTTGAAGTCCATTCTGTCGTTGTTCAGCGTTAGAAGCGAAAAATCTTCGACGAGTTCCTCCAGGTTACTTTATCCTGTGAATGATAATTTTATCGATGTTTTGATGCTTTTATCCAGCATATGAGAATTTAATTTTCGATGTGATGTTCGTCGAGGTTCTTTAAGCGATTTGAAAAAAAAAATTCGCAATCCGACTGCGCCACTTATGTTCACAAGTTTTCCGCTGTGAAATATTATTTTATTTAAATGAAAACATCAAACAAAAATTTATAAAACGATGTTCACTCTTTTAATTTTGTACAGCAACTACATTTAAATCTACAATCATATGTCCTTTTATATCTATTTCTTACTTGCTAACAATCTATCTTAATTTGCATATTATCTATTGTTCTAAATCCTACTCGTGTCCTTTTCCAAAACTTATTTTCTAGCAAATAGGTGCTAATTTTATGACTAGTAATATGTCCTAGAAAAAAGGTCGTGAACAATAAAATACTTAGTCCTACATTTATTGCTTAAAATACTAATTTACATATTCCTGTGTCGGCATCGGCCTTTGTCGATGCCAACACATTGGTTGCACATTGCAATGTTATGACGTAACTTACCGTCTTCACCTCGTGGTGCGTCAATTTATGGTAGATGAAACCGAATATAATAAAAATATAATATTGGAATAAAATTAAATCGTATCTTTCTTTGTCCGAAAAATAACCAAATCAACATATTACTATTTGATCAAGACCAGAAGCAATATCACATACTTAAAGCAACAAAAAACAGTTTTATCACTAAAAATAATCCTTTAAAATTTGATAGTAATGCGATAATAATTTCTTTTGCAGGTATGTGAGAGCTCGGCTCAGATTGAAAACCGTAGACAGAAAGTTCGTAAGTTTAAAATTTTAATTGCTTAATCATTATAATCTTATGGTCTTCCACCACAAACTTTGATGGTGCAATCACCTGATAAATTTTACTTAATCATGTAATTCGATAAAAATAAATCCATGGCAATTGAATGGTCGTCGGAATTGCATCTTAAGCCTGTTTGTTGCGTAAAATCATATCCTTCATACTTTTGAACCTTTTGGATTAAAATCTCCAATAAATTTCGCAAAGTTCTCCATTTTGCGAAAGAAAAAAAAAACATTGATATCGACGCCATTTCGCTCTACTTTCACGTCGCACAAATTCACACATATTGCCATTAGCAAACAAGTTGCTTAAGTTTCAAATAATTATCACTTGTGGCCAATGACGCAATCCAAACTTGAACCGGTTGTTTAATTATACCAGTAAAATGGTGTATGTCCTCTTCGGTTAACAAACTAAAAAAAAAAAAAAATGTGGAAATAAATTATACAAATATCGAAAAAATTTCAACCCATTTTGTGAGGTTTTGCAAATACGCGATAAATAAATTGGAAGAATTACCCGAAAGGCTTGATCGCTGATTGTTTGCGAAAAACGTTAAAATTTAAATATATTCCGTAAGTTTTTCTTTATTTTTTCTTTGTGTGAATGACTTTTTTTTTGTTTTTCCTTTTTCTTCTTTGTTATTGCTTTCTTCTTCGTCAGGTTCAAAGCAAAGTTTGTTTTTGTTTTACGTTTTGACGCAGCCGCAGCTAATTAAGTTTCGGCCAAATGCATTGAGTGTTTGATATGAAAACAAAAACCTACTCAAAGCTTCCATCAATGGTCATATGATTGATGATGACCTCAACTTGCGGAATTAGCATCGGTGGCGGAACGAGAATCATATACAAAATTTTCTTCAAGGTGTTTTTCTCCATGCGCCGTATCGCTAATAACCACATATGCCTTGAATAAAGCTGTTACTCATATTTGTCGAACAAATGGCGTAAATGCGAAGATTCAATACTCATATGTTGTTGCCATGGGAATGTTCCAGTAAAATAGTTTTTCGTTTGCTGGAAATTCAAAATTTGGGAAGGTATTGGAAAGAACCTAAAAAAATTTGCCACAAGCAAGTCTTGAGTTCGATGCCAGTACGTTAACATCACATATTGTGAAACTTCCGCTGTGGAAACCTTGCGGATGGAAGTATCTTTTTATTGTTAGCATGTTGAAGTTATCCTATCCCTACTTAGACGAGGTCAGGATTACAAAGAATGGCTCTAAGTTCGAAATGATCTAATTTATTGCTGCAACAATCTGGACTTATGGATGATCTGGACTTATTTTGACTTCTTTTCAAAGTGCATCAACGCAGATATCGAACAAATACATAAGTAAGTCACCATGAGTTGTGCTTGAACTCAGATTTCTATTCTTCTGTTGATGATGTCAAATGTGTCTTGGCAGCGTTTCAAGTTAAAGAAAGAATGGTGATCACTTGACGCTGTTCATGACCAATAACGAAACATTCCGCGACCAACGTGGTTCCACCTCTCAACGATGCGCTGCGAAGATATCAACTTGTTCAATAACTTGAGGAATTTATCTTTTTTTCGCTCTAGATAGATTGTCACTAAGAAAACACTTTTCATTCCGACCGTTAGAGATGTTGTGACGGTATTTAACATGTCGATGGGATGATCTACTTTTGTTCATTGTACAAGGTTGCGGCAACCGCATGACCATTGGTTGCTTCTTCCAATGCTGACATGCTTTCTACGTGGTGCTTGTTCGAAAAGCTCGCGGAATCTTTTATCTCGCGGTTTTCGTCAAAGAAACTTTTACAATTTTCTTGTGTTTGTTGCCAATGAACTTGGATCGAAGTAACTGGTCTGTGCCTGACCACAAGCACTTCTCTTCTCTTGACTTCTTCGGTAAGAGTTTGAAGATACTTCGAACTTTTTCGGCCCCTTATGATAACATAATCGAACTATATTGACATACGACTTGATGCGATTAATTTAGTTGAGATGTGTTTGAATAAAAGACTTGAGAAGGAAACATTTGATATTTCAAAAAAGATGACCTAATTCACTAACCAACACTTTTGACGAGCATCGGGAGAGGACGATCTGAAGAGTCATTATCAGTGATATGTAGGTCAAGCCCCTGACCATAGAGATCATTCTACGGGACTTGAAATCTTTACTAACTATGTAGTAAAGGATTATATAGGATTAAAAGGTTAGATTGCTACGAATAGAATACGTTCTCTTCACTTGTTTTATACAGAAATTTCAGTATTTCACAGGAATAGTGGACTATTGGACTTTTTACTTTCTGTATTGTTGTATCAGAACTTAAAGGAAAACCCTGTTGTATTAATAGCATCATCATAATATTAGAATCATAATATTGTCAATCATCATAATATTAGAAATATTGCTACGAAAGGATCTACATAAATTCGGAAAGGATTTGAAATGACAATCCACAAAAGATGAGCCCTCGTAGACATCCCAAGCGATTTGAATTCCGAAGCAGATTAGAGATATTTTCGGGAATAAAGCTCTGACCTTTCATCTTTTTTCTTGTTTGTGAGTGTTTTTTTGATCGTGTGCAATTATCCTTCCATTCTGTCCAATATGTCATCCAGAGTGAAATCATTTCTCTTTTACTGAAATTCGTGCACATCGTCATCATTGAGTCCGTTTTTGCTTTACTTTTTGGTATTAGATAAAGTTACCCAGGACAGGAAGAAATAGAAATAGAAAAAGCAACGTTTCCACTACACCAGAGTGGTATCGGAGGATAATTCAGTACTTCGGTTCAAAAAATCAAGAACAAAGGATTCCGAGAGATGCTAAGAATCGGAATCGGAAAATGTTCCAAACTAATAATTCTAGAATAATTGAAAATTATAACGTCTAGTTTTTGCAAGGCATACAATTCTCATAAGTTCAGGAATACTGATGAAAATTTTGAGTATTTTGAAAGATGGTCCAGAAGCCAAAAAGATTATTTTGAATATCACCTAATAGGGTACCAGGGCGGAGGATATACACCCTGACAGGCTAAAGAATCATGACATAATTCATATTCATTTAAACAATCAGCCTGAAAATAAGTCGCCAGGGCATTTTCCTGTGATCGAATACTTGGCTACTGAAAAACCAACTACTACTAGTGACCAGTCCTTAGAGGTGAGCATGTTGCTCCGCGGACGAAAATTCACTAGAATATATTCCCATTCAACATCGTGGTATACAAAGAGCTGCAGGAGGGCAACGACTACTCAATCTTCCATTGAGCGCTTTCCTTGGTAAAGAAACCCCGAAAATACGCCTTCTGCCCAAGCTTCCCCTGCTCAAGGCGACGAGACTAAAGCAGAGCAGCTGCTGTGCGGAAGACTGGAACCACCAACCCCAAACATCACGCTCCAGATGATGTCGAGAACCGCACCCAGGACACCCTAGAAAGTGAGAATGATTATTCTCAGAAGCCATAAGAATCTTCAGCTGAAACTGACACTTTGGCCGACCTGAACTTAAATACAAACCAAAAAGTCAGCAAGGATAATAAAAATGTAATCGGTCAGCTTGAGAAATTGACCGACAGAAGTCAGCACTACTACCGTAGCTGGATTTGGGCTAAGAAAGAGCTGCAAGAGCTTAGCAAACCTGCAACGAAGTCTTGAAATGCCACTTCCTGCGCAAACGGCAAAATATTGCCATGGAGATTATTAGAGCTGAATGGTAATAAAAAACGGACCAAACCAACAGCTACCAGTAAAGGGGTTGAGATTGACACTAACTTCAAACTTATACGCACCAAAGCAAAGAAGTGAAGAAAGTATAGCGTGCAAAGCCTTAAGAATGAACTAAGCCCACATCTGAAACGCATGAGCGTGCGGAACCAAAAATGATGCCTAGCAAGATCAGATGTCTGGAAACAGCGCGGTGAAGCCGACATACGGGAGGATTTATGACAACGTACTCAAAGAAATAACGGTAAATTTCTTGCCGAAAAATGGGGCTTGTATACGGAAGGTTTCAATGACCAAAACGACCTGGACCCGTGGGACCAGGGGCGGGGTCCATAGACAATGTTCGAAATCCTATCCAAGAGTGACATCAAGGACTTCCTTAGTGCGAAAATTATTACCTCGACACTATAGCCAATGGTCTCTTAAGAAATAAAAAATATTGAATATTTCGTGGAGGTAGAAGAATTAGAAGACGCCATTAGATTGCATTTTCTACGGCACGAAGCTTTTGGCTGAGGTTGACGCCTAACAACTTGAGAGGGAAAAAATTCCCGGAGGAAGATACTGTGCAACCCCTAACCAAGAGTCACAAATGCTAGGGCGAGACTTAAGTAACTTCTGTTAGCTCAGATCTACATCAAGATGACTCTGTCCTCAATAGGGATGGAGGAGGCGAATATGGCATTATTGAATGCCAACTTTTTAGAACAAAGCCGATTTACTCGAAAGAGGAAACGGTACCGGCTGATTCGTAACACACAAATGGGCAGTTACTTGTTGGAGGTGACTTTAATCCCAAGCCGGTTGAATGGAAAGCATTTCACTCAGATTACATATGAATCCTGGATATTACGACTCGGACTGAAATTGTCATAATGAACATTGGCAACACACCAACTTTCTCCTTGAGTTGAGAACCATCCTAGAAAAAACGTTTTTTGTAGTATTGGAGTATTTTGTATCTATAATACACCAATGGAAAGTACTTAAAGACAAGTCGGTGTAAGTTTACCAGTAGATGGCTCAAAATCGGTGGTTGCGCTTCATGGAATGCAGTAAGCTATTCTGCAACCAAAGGCTTGATAGTTTTAAATATAAATGAAACCATGGGTTGGGGTGACGTCAATGACAGTTTACTGTCATCCACCCACACGGTGAGGAGTCTATCCTTAGCTGAAACGTAGTGGTTCTGTTCTTAGGGAGTTGTCCTGTGACTAATCTACCCCCCTCATGATGGCGTCGACATGATAAGCTTGCAGTTGTACTAGTGGTCGAAAAAAATCGATGAAAAACGAAGACAATCCCAAAAATTTCTTCGTCAAAAGCGGAACCTTTGAGACAAAGAGGGAGAGAAAGAGAATGAGGTTGTTTCGTTACATGCGAGAAAAGTCCGATTCAATGCAATCGAGTTGTGTTGACGAATGTAAAAAACCACAGAACTTCTTGGCTGCCCAACGCAGAAGTTACAACTTGTCTACCAACTGTACTCTGAAATGTTGCTTAGCACATTCAACGCTTGTCTACAGGAGGGTGTCTTATCAAAATTCTGAAAGGAGGTAAAGCTTGGGCTGTTCGGCAAGCGGAAGACAAGGCCGGAGCTATGATCTTCTTACTGGCCTCAATATATGGTGAACTCTAATTCGTAATTGCTCGAATAGTTCATCAAAAGAGAGAGAGATAAAGTGAGGCCATCTAAGTCGCATGACATTTAACTTCTTGTCAAAACGGCTTCAAGACTGTGCGATACACGGTTGACCCAATAAAAAATGTAGTAAACGCCATGCAGCGCGCAGAAGGCCAAAACCATCATTCCTGAAACAAAGTTTAGTATATAACAGTTGATTTGGGAACTATCTTCTACTCTCGCAACTAATTATCTACTCTGCTGAGCAGACAGATATTATTAATGCCTTGGAATATTTCAGAGTGACGAAGTATGGTACCTCATGCAGACATGAAGGAGCTACCTTAAACACTGTAAGTACGAAGAATATATTTGAAATCAGGTGTAGCACAAGGTTCCATTCTTGGCCCAGACCAGATGGAATATCTCGCCTAATTAATTTTTGAGGTTGCATCTATCGGGTTAGAGACAGTATTGTCAAACAGGCGCAACTCAAACTAGGTATCATACTGAGCTGAGTAGGTGAGGGGATGGGGCACCGCAGCTGCAACTCAGTGCTGGCAAAACTCAGGTTGTCATTCAGACTAAAAAGCAAATCCTGAGAATTACACTGAACCGGATTTGTTATGTGAACCTAATTTGTGATTTCCTCGAGTCAACGAAGGCGATTAAATATCTTGATTCGATGATCGACTCGAAGATGAACTTTTTTGATCGAATCCGAGCGTCGGAGAAGACGACTGCAGCTGGAGTATCGGCACGAATCTCCAACATTGGAAGAACCTCATGACCAAGAAACGCCTACTAATGAGCGTAGTGGAGTAAGTGCTACGGCTCCGGTGCTTGGACTGAAGCTCTTGGATAAGAGGGATACCGGAAGTGGCTGATGCAGCTGCAGAGACGATGTGTCATCTATAGTCTTTGAACCGACAGGACTGTTTATCATGGGTAGGATCAGTGTTGTGCTTCTCGACAAGGAACAAACAAGAAAATATGCTGTTATGGGTAGAAGGTAGAGACGCTGCTTCATGACAGGGGAGAGAAAGGACTCTCGAAAAAATGATGTACAGATGGCCGAGCAACAGATGTCTTGTCTGATGGACAGAAGAGATTCTAAAATCTTTTTTTCTCTCCTCTCACAACCAATCTGTAGATTGTCTTTGCAGTTGTTTCAGGTCCTCCTAATCCCTGCCTCAGCTTGTTGGATGGGCTTCACTGAATTAACTTTGAGTATTTTCTCATTCTTTTCGAGTTTTACATTCCTCCAACTTATCTTCCTTGGTTCAATGGTTGTGGGTGAATTCTTTTCTCTGAGACAATTGACTATTGTACTTGTGATGTACTATCCTTCTTTATCAGTCTAAAAAATCAAAGTCTCCTCGACATTGTAATGGCTTCGGATGGTATGAACTTATGTGTCGTTTACTTAGACGTTTCATTCTAATCGTATGGAATTCCAGTTGACCATTGCGTCTTCTCACATCTCCTGTCTGGCTGGTTAGCAAAATATTAATAAATTAAGTAGGATTCAGGCAGAAAATGACGAATTGAATTTTTGGGGGCTACCACTTTCATGCTGTATTATGGCTTGAGAACTGACTGGTGTTTTGAGGTCCTTTCGTTGGTGTTACTTTGTTGGACCTTGATAGATAATATAATAGATAATATTGTATTAATGTGCATAACACTGAAGAAAGGACTGTATCGGCCCCGAAATCATATTCTTTTGATAAAACAATAAGAAAATGCTCAACATGCATATTGTAACGTATAAAAGGAATTTCCTAAATATTCTAAGATAGTTGAAAATATCTGAACCAACAAATGGAAAAAGAATGTTATTGTTTCTCATTGCCGAGGAAAAGTTATTGTTGTACTTCGATTTCTCCAAATATCTTCCATGCAATGAAATCTTTTTCCTCGATCATGCGTTTTTACTAAATGGCAATAATTTATTCCCGGATTCCAAGCGTTCCACCAAACAATACACCCATATCAAAGACGAGACATTAACATTTCCCGTTTGAAGATTATCCAAAATCGTATTATGCCCATCAAGTTTGCTAACAACACGAACCAGTCCTATCAAACTATGCCAGGAAAAGTGTTCCTTCCGTGTTTCTGAAAATGAACTTTCCCTTTGTCATAAGCGACACGCAACAACAATTTAAACATCATTATAATTTTGCAATAGTATTACGCCAAAATAATAATATTTAAAACAAAAAAAAAAACAAACGACTAAAACGATTTTCTTAGTTGCTTTTGTAATTTGTTCGTTTGTTGTCTAAGGTTTGGGGGTTTGGCGCGGATTTGGTGTCAAAACCCACTAAATTTAGGCTTAACATACTCAACATACGTATTCAAAGTGGCCAAACTGAACTGGAAACGAATGGAGACAACAAAACCAGATCACAAGTTTAGTAAGATTACATGTTGTATACTTTATTGCCATTGGTTTTCATTTAAGTTTGGCTTAAAGGCGAAGTTGCTTTTTTGATTTCCAGTAAAAATGCTGCCTGCTGGTCTCCATTGATTTAGGACAGTATGGGAACAAAAGAGATGGAGCTAGCCATGCAAGCATATGTGGATATTACATGCAAAAGTTGAGTTCGGATTTTTGGTTTCTGCGGTGGTAAAAATTAACATATCATGCATGTGATTAATCCGATGAATTCCGGCTCACAAATTATTCCAGTACCTCACAATGGTCACTGATATTTTTTTCCTGCATTTATTAATCAATTTGTAAAGTTGTTCATTGATTGTCCTACATTCATCGGATCATCAATATGAAATCTGAATTTTAATGTGAACTAGATGGACCGTAGATGGATATAAAACATATTGTGGACTCCAATATGTGTGTGTGTGTTGGTTTGGTAGACCATTCATCCATGTTTGGTATATCACCTCGACTTAATGTGGGGTTTTCATGAATAGGTCGCGATTTCATTTGGGGCTTGCACAAAATTTGTATGCTAACATCGTCTCTCACGTTTGTTTTCATTTCCGATACATTAACATAGCGTCAACAAGAGAAGAAAAAAATATCTACATAAATGGATTTCAACTTAATAATTTTTTTTATAGGCCAGTGTGAGGCAATTGAACGTGGGAAAGGAATAAAATGATTTATTTATTCGCAAGTTGATGGAAACTGTGCTGATGTCATCAATGAAAGCATCGATAGCAAGGTGACACGATTATTGCTGTTTGAGTGCAATCAGCGAAAAGGTTTTTTTCGAGATCATATCCAATTCAAGCATATAATACTGGAAGCTACCAAATAAGGTCTGAATCGTTTGAAACAAGTTAATTTGTCGAGCAATGCCTCCTCATTCAACTCACGGTTTACTAGGACTGACTGCCTGACTTCTTCTCATAATTGTTATCTACAAATTGCTGACTCTCACCGAATCAACTAGTTCTCACGAGTCAGACCTTAAATCAATATGACAGCTACCTTAATTCCAAGTCAGCCGATATTCTTTAATCAAATGAAATCAATCTGCATAAACAGAGAATATTTTATGAATCGTACAGACTACATATCTTTAACTGAGCGATCGATGTTGATCTTCTTTGCAAATAAATCTTTTTGAGCTTGTCTTGACATTTTGCTTAAGTCAACTTTCTTCGTATGACTTTCCGACACAGTATGCTGACAACTAAACTTTTATTAAGCTAAACAGCTAACGTTCATTGATTCGACGACTACACGATATCATCCGCTATCTTTTTCCACTGCTTAGGGCGGCGATCACTGCAACGATTGTCCCTAATATGGCGTTTTTCGATTGCTTTCAGGAAACGGTTTAAACCGGTGCGTAAGTACAATAAACGAGGGCTGTCCAAAAAGTATCATGAAATTTATGTCGGTTTTTTTCCGAAAAGTTTTGATTTTTCATTGATATTTTTTTCCTCCCTTCAAAGTAATCACCATGATATATTATACACTTGTGTCAACATTATTTCTAATTCTCGCAGCACTTCAAATAATTATTTTTTCAGATCATGTTCAGCTCCTTTTTCGATAACGATAACGATAACGATAATATTTCCTCAATCGTGGCATAGCGCAGACCTTTTATTGGCTTTTTCAGTTTCATATACATAAAAAAGTCACAGTGGTCAACACTACGTCATATAGTGGCTGCGGCATCATGAGTGTGTTATTCTTTTTTTTGTTTGAAATTCACGCACAAGGAGCGATGTGTTTCCGTGGGCGTTATCATGGTGCAAAAGCCAATTTTTGTTGTTCCAGAAATCTAAGTGTTGCTAAGAAATTGAAGCACTACACGCTATTTCACATTACTTCTCATGCCTGTGGCAAGAGCTCATGATGCGCCACACCCTTGTCAATCGATGAAAACTGTAAGCAAAATCTTCACATCCGACCAAACCGGGTGCACTTTTTTTTCGGTCTTAGCTCGCGTGACAGCTTCCATTGGAATTATTGAGCTTTGATTTCCACGTCATAACCATAAATTTATGTTTCGTCGCCAGTTATTTATCTCTGGAACAAATTTAGGTCATCACGAATCGAGTCCAATGGCTTCTTTACAATGCTTATTTATGGCGTTTAGCAATGTCTTTAGCAATGTGAATGTGATTTTGTTCAAAATTGAGCAATATTTGGTACCGATTTCGTGGCGACCCATCTCAAACTGAAATTATTTTGGAAAATCCGAATGGCACGAACAAATTCTTATGTTTGGGTCCTCAGAAACTCCTTTAACGGTGATTCGACGATTAGCCAATACTATTTACTTCACTTTATTAATGTGTTAGTCTTTGTCTGTGTTTGATTCGCTTGGGTATTTGGCACGCAGTTCGTTGTTCACATCTTCTCGGTCATTTGAGAACAGTTGGCGCCACCGATAAACGTTGCTTTGGTCCAAGATAGTTTCACCCTATGCAAGAGTCAACATTCGAAATACTTCCGCGCTCTTGAAATATTTTTCAAACACAATTCTACTCGGTCATCAATTTTCGGGAAAAACCAAAATCGTAAACAGGACAAAACAAGTTCAAGTTAAATAGCTGTCAAAACTTAACGGAAAATTCAAAATGGCCAAACTTGCCACCATAAGTAAGAGTCAGAAGTACCACTACTACGCCATGAAAATATTGAAAATCGAGTTAACGTTGTCCGCGGAAATACAAAATTCGCCATACTTTTTTAATAGAGCTCGTATTCCTCGTCGTTTTAACGAAAAATTAGGGTTGCCGGATATTATTTTGACTGAAACATATGATTCTGCTGGCTTACAGTTTTCCTCACAACTTCAAAATAATTGCTGACTGTTGAAGAAAGGTCACGCTTACTATTGGAACAACAAGACGCTAATACATTGCAAATATTATCAGAATAACCGAAATCAGTGTAACCTAAAATTTAATATAGATTTGAAAACTTGAGTTGAGAACTTATAACATGAAAAGCCTCTGGCTACGCCTTACTACAATCACAATTCTACCTGTCACAAACTTCAAGCTGTAGACATTTTCCATTCTGATCGCAACGTGGCTATTAACCAGCGTTAATATTTCGAAACTTCCAATCTGAAGTTTGTATTCATTCGCAATGACTTAAATATACATTACTCTGAACAAATTTGTGTCAGAGATATTTAACCCCAAAAAGACAGCAATCTTGATCGCTCCTCTAAAGTTTGTTGTTTAACTGTCAAGCTCTCTATATTTCAAAGCTCTCTATATTGTGTTATTTGCTACATGGGGTGTTAGTATCCAAAAATCATTGCTTTATGTTATGCGTATAGATATTGATTTTCTATATATATAGTATATAGAAAATCATTTTAATACTCGCAATTGTGATCTCAGGTTTTCCAGGACTTCAAAATGTAGACAATAGATTAATTTACATATGCGGGACGCTTGAAAGCCTTCCAGAAAACCGAAGAGAATTATACTGGTACACTGGAACTGCTAAGAACAAAACCAAAAAATTGTACGAAAGAAATTTTATAAAAATCATTTTGACAAAATTAAGCATACATGAATTTCAGCCTGAGTAAGCGTGCGTAATAACGCTCACAGACCGGAATGGAGCAGAAGGGTTCAATTGTACTAGCTCTACGCAATACTAACTTTAAAGGGAGCCAAACTACAAAACATGCCCAATATTTTGCAATGACGTTTCTTGTAACTAAAGCCTGTCGTTTCTGTGACATTTGGTTCCAGCAAGATGGCATTCAAGATCACGTCACACTTGTCAAATGACTCTTAAAACGAGCTTTATTTATAGCTTATTTCGTGAAAACTTCAGTGGATAGTTTATTTCATGTTCATGATGAATGGAAATGCCGCCCGGATCACTTCTTCCTTGGAGCTTCGATTATAATTTAGACGTTAGAAACCTACACTTATCTAGTCTTTGGGTAAATGTCACTCGAAATTCTCCAACAACTTATTGAAAATCGAAACTTTGCAATGAATGCAACAATGGCCGCAGTTATGGTGAACGTTTAAGAGGAAATAATCTTCTGAAAATAATTGTAAAGGATAGTTCGGCTACATGGATTATTTTAGCAGATTAACATTGTTTGTTTCCTTTTTTGCGAAGAAAACACTAGGGAATAGAAAGTCCCCTACATCAGGAATTTAGAAAATTATAAACGAAAAATAGCGTTTAGAGACATAAAATAACTACTTTTTGGGCCTCTATGTGAATTTTTAATGTACAGTGGCTGTCATGTAGATGTATGGCAATGAATTCGGAGATATGAAGTCTTAATTAGGTCTGAAAACTCAAAGTCCCTCTTAGACACGTGTTGAGATTCGTCAACTATTACTCCCCCTACTACTTTGTAATAAGGTACGAGTTAACATGGAGGACCACCAACTTTAATACAGGTAGATAGAGAAAAAAACTATTCCTGACGTTGCAAAACACAAAGCCACTCTGATGCATGACTAGTCAATACGATACTCCTCGAAGGCGTATGATCGAATGAGCCGATTTATCCTTACGAATGACGGCTTGACAATGAGAAATGCTAATCTTTACCGGAATTTCGAGTCCCATTAACAAGTAACATTTAATCGCGAGTTTCGATTCGCCTTTCATTTTTCGTGAATTGGAGGTCACTTTTGACGGACCGAAATTATTGAAGTTGGCAGATATACAAGCCCAAGAGAAAGGACTGTAACGCAACGATCACGAAAACTAATTAAGAAGAAATCGTTATATTCAAAGGTGTATGTTGTTTCTGATGTTTGTCGGGCCTTACTTTGCTTTTCTCGAAGACGTGATTCTATCTTTATCGCGTCCTTAAAAAGAAGAAACAAACGCTCGGTGGCGTTTAAATTAAAAAAAACAAATTTTAGACTAAGGCAACCAACAAACGTTGAACCTCGAAAAAAAAAATACGACGGTAAAAACTTTTTTTTCAAAGGCTCGGAAAATAGAAATACAAGGCTCGGCTTTACAAAAAGCTCTAATATATGCTATATATTTAGAAAAATATATTTAGACTCCTTGTTAGAGTCCGTCTCCGGCCAGGGTTGTTTCCAGGTGGCTTATTCCCAGTCTTTATTGACCAGCAAATTATCCGGTGACAAATTTATCCAGGCGGGTAGTTAGACAAATTTGTCATCAGATAACCTATAAATAAGCTATAACGAACGTTACAGTTAAGTGCAGCTGTTGCTGAACCTCTGTTTGAGTCCTCTCTTGAAGTCTTTATAGAGTTGGTATAGGGATGATGGTCCGACTTCTGCTGTTGAGATGACAAGGATAAGTTCTATGTGCTCGGATTTGATGACTTTCGGGTTTATTATTATGAAGTTAACTATAACTCTATTGCTATCCGTTCTGTTGTCTTTTCTGTGTTTATTGGTTCTTGCTGAAGTTCATTTGGTTTTCATTTTTGGCTATTGTCTTTGGGCATTACATTATTAGCATTATATTATTGCCCTGGCAACTAAGTAATCGGCGATTTGTTCAATGAATTAAAGGATTTTTTTTTGCTTGCAATGAAGTTTAATCTCTAATATATTTTCCATTTTGTTCGATTACCTTTTGCCATCTCTCTCGCAACTAGAAAATTTCACGTCCTTAGAAAGTCTGATTCTTTTTGCCTGATTTTAAAGCGTCAGCGCCATAGAATGTTATTACTCGAATGGAATTGACCACGGATCAAAATAAGTTGCAATCCGATGGCAATAGATCAGGGGTGAACTGTGGGTGCAACATCAATTCCTAACCAATATCTATCAAGTTTTGCCGAGTGGCCAAAGACGTGTTGCGGTCTGGCATTGTCCTGGTGGAAAATATCACTTTTACGATTGACCACTTCTCGTCGCTTTCCATTGACCGAGGCATTCGATTTGTCCATTTACGGATGGTAGATCTCCAAAGTAATGGTTTGCTTCCCGAGCAGCTCAAAATGTACCGGATCTTTCCAATCCCATCAAACTGACAGCAACATTTTCTTTTGTTGGATATGCGTCTTTGAAGTGGTTTCCGAGGAGTCATTGGGTGAAAACGATCAGTACGATCGCTTTTAATTGACATTGTTCTAAACAATCGACATTTTGTCTCCAGTGATGATTAGTTTTAAAAACGGATCGAATTTATTGCGTTTAACAAGTATCTCGTAAGCGCTCATGTGCTTTGTCAGATGAATTTCTTTCAAATCGTGCAGAACCCATAAAGAAGAGACCCATAAAGAATGCATAAAACTTTAAGAAAATAACTACGCAATGAACTTGTAAAGCCAGGTGATGATGACAGCTATCCTATCTTAAAAGAAGAAGATCAAAACATCTACAGTAATGGGAGTATGAGACATCTATATCTGAAATCGGCAATTACTTTGTTGATTGACTGATTGTTGTCTAGATTAGCACAATTAGTCGAGCAATTTTGCTTTAGTCTAGCATTTTTTTTTTTGCAAACACGATACTAGTGGCCGCAATGGAGGGGAGCTGTTGTAGTTTGGCGAGGTCTTCTCTGCTTTACTTTGCTATAATTATTTCTGACCCCATTAACTTTTGTGTCTATTTGAAATTTGTTACGGACGTAATGCGGTGCTCCGGTTATTGTCCTTATGATTATGTCGGGACTGTTTTGATGATGTCGGTCGTGAATATCTTGTCTGCTCTATAGCGTTGTTAGGGGCCATAGGCCCATATCGTCCATCTGGGTGGAAATTATTTTGCTTCAGAAAGTTATAGTTTTTTTTAAATAATTTATCGTATTTGCTCCCTCTGAGCAACAAATGCAAAATCTAGTTATATAGAAAAGGACTATCTATAAAGGAGCGAGTAATGAATAAAACTATCTTATTGGTGTTCGATTCTTTCTGATGGAGGACAAATTGAACAGGTTTCGTCTATAGCAGACGCCGCATCATAAATGAAAAAATGTCAAGGACCTTTAAGGTTATGTTCAACGTTTTTCAAACCGCTCTATCTTAAAGGTTTCACTAGATTAGCAGCTCCTTCTAAAATTATTTTTGATCATGCGAGCTAATGCATAAATTTGTGAACTTTCCTTTCGAATCCAATTGCTCTCTCAGCGTATTATGTGTTGCTTATTTTCTTAGGCAGATTACAGAAAAATGCCTCAAAATATTCAACGATTTGTTTCTAGACTTTCTAGTTTGAATTTAAGTAGAAGATTCAACTTTGATTGGGAGTGTCTTTGGATTGAAATCTAAATCCAAACACTGACTAAATTCATTATGTAAATGAAAGTGAGACGAGAAGTGTAGCTTACGTTGATCCTTATTGCATAAGGCGTTTTTGTGTTCCACAGCATGCGATGCTCATAATTAATCATAAATATGAGACGTGCCTAAGCTGTCATATTCGTACGTGAACTTCCATATTCATCAATCAATAACACAGTGAACAATCAGAGTAAACAACAATTCAATTTTTTCAACCAATCGAAATTTTGCATAGAGCTTTCTAGGTCAGATCAACATTTTTGTTTGAACGCGTCGGGATACGAATATCTTAATTAAAATACTTAACGCTTAATTTGAAGACGCACTTACGGTTGGAGTATTTGAAAGGAAGACAGGCGAGTGAAGCAAAATGAAGAAAGCGTCTTGGAGGAGCGCACAAAACAATGCCGAAAAGGTAAAGATGGAGTCTACCAATTTTATGTAATTTCTATTATGCAACAGTTGAAACTTCGAGCCTTAAAAATAGTCAAGATTTTTATGCTAATGATATTTGAATATCATCTTATGAATGAATTCGCGAACGTCTTAACAATTTGAAACTCGTGAGTTGCAGCTTTGCTTCGCTGCTCATATTTTTTGGGTCGGCATTGATTGCAACACAAATGAGAATCATCTTGACACATACAAGCTGTACCCAAAAGGATCCTCTCACCTTCTTTCAATTACTTTCACAGCTACCTTGCTGTGCAATTTAATTTTTATAGTCTATTAAGTTACCTCTAAGAATTCGGATATATTTCTAATCTGTTATAAGTTTCTTCCGCCATAGCTAATAAATATTTGGGAAAATTTCATTAAAATCGAACATTTGACGAGATGAGAAGTGAATCTCTGAATGAACAATATTTTCCCATTTTAATTAAAATTCTAAGAAAAGTCCCAATGGTTTAATCTAATATTACAACAAAATTGAAGTATACAAAAGATTATAACAGATGAATGATACATCATGCCAAGGCTAAGTGTTATAAAGCTTCACGTAGTCTTCCACTTTTCGAAGGCACTCTCGAAACAAACAAATATGTTAACACAATCAAAAAAAAAAAGAATAATCATTTGTCTTGAAAATTGGCCTCGTCATAAAAAGTTTTTAAAAGTACTTTTAGCAGCTATTAAAGTTTTATTGCTGATACGGAGATGATGGTCTGTTAACATTAAGTATGAATGTGTTTTCTTTATTACCAACAAAACACGATCGCCTGTAATTCGTAGTAGATGCATTCGCATTGAAAGCTTCTAATTGATATTTAAATTGAAGGGACTAGTACACTTTATAAATTTCAGAACCGAATATTTTACATTTTTCGACTCTTTATAATATCGAAAATGGCCTACTGAAATATTTTCATTTTTATTTTTTTCAATTCGAAAATTTTGAAAAAATACAAAAGAAAATATATGAAACAAACCTAATTCAATTTACTTTTTTTTTCGTTTCTAAGTTTTGTGTTGTTGTTATAGATTGTAATTTAGGGATGTAACCGACCACAAGACTATTGAGATGAGAAAACGTATACAGCCCATTTGTCGCTCTCGTCCAGAGTAGGGACGGAATTGTAATCTTACAATTGCGAAACGTCAAACGTCTTCTAGTGTTGCAACTCGATTGATGATGACTTTTCCACAGACGCCTGCACTTCACCCGGTGCATGTATTCTCCACCGGGAATCCAAAATCCACAAACACAGCCGTTATCTCCCATTATCTCTTTTAGTCTCAAGGATAAGTTTTTCCCTTGTGTTAGAAACTAAATTTCCACTTTTTCATTTGGCACTTTTTTTTACTGGATCGAAGTCTTTTTTTTTGGGGGTTGGGGGGGTGGAGGCAATTTACGCCCGGAGTGTCGGATTCCTAGCAGCGCATGCTACCAGACTACCCACTAAACACCCCCCCCCCCTGTCAAGAGACCCTAGCCTGGAACCGTTTGACACATTACTTCGAGCTAGGCCTCTTTTTACTTCGCCCTAGGGCACCGTCAGCCTAGAGAAATTTCCCCCCCCCCAGCGGGAGGGGCCAGGATGGAGGAGGACTGCTGGAAAGTAGACCCCGCGCCCAAGGTTATCCATGGTATATTTTTTGGCAATAAGTATTGCCCGAGAATAATGTGCCACACAGGTCCATTTGTCGAAACTTTTCAGCATTTCTCCGACCAGATTGTCTGGAGAAAGCTCTCCCATCACCTCCCACAAGTCCTGCCGCATCCTATTCCACCTTCTACAGTTGAAGAAGGGGTGACATGCGTCATCCCTTTCCCCCTGGGGAGAGAATGCAGTCTGGGGACTGTGATTTACCAATCTTGTGCAAGTAAGACTGAAAATACCCAAGCCCACTAAGAAGCTGGGTAAGGTAATAATCAGTCTCACCGTGCCTTCGATTTAGCCACGATCCCACGTCCCCTATAAGGCGGGCAGTCCTGCGGCCATTAGAGTCACCTTCCCAGGACTGTTGCCACTCAAGTATTGTGCGCTGCCTCTCCTCTCGGTTGACACCATATCTTGAGCCCTCCACTTTTCGGTCATAGATTCTCCGAAGTTCTCTAGCAAGGAGGGCGATGGGTATCACTCCTGCGATCACCAACACCGCCGACTCAGAGACAGTGCGGTATGCAGACGCAACGCACAAAGTTCCTCGTCTCTGTACCTGGGCCAAGCGCTTTCGATACAGCTCCTTACTGAGAGCTCCGGCCCAAACCTCAGAGCCGTACAGTAGCACTGACTGTACAGCACTCATGAGAAGTCGGCGTTTGCTCGGTGTGGGCCCACCGATGTTGCACATTAGCCGACTTAGAGCTGAGACGCCTATCGCGGCCTTTTTCGCCGTTGCCCTGATCTGTTCCGAAAAGCTCATTTTGGAATCGATCAATAGTCCCAAATATTTTATTGCAAGTTTAGACTCAACAGTCGCATCTCGGATCTGCAAAGGAATTACAGTGGGAATTCTTTTCTTCGTGAGAATGACCACCTCGGTTTTCTCTAGTGCCAAACTGAACCCGCGGGTGGTCATCCATTCCCTCACTTGACGCATTAGCACTCCCAGTCTGCGCTGCGCATGTTCGACTGTGCGTCCGGTGACCAATACTGCTATACTATCTGCATAGCTGACTAAGCGCGACTCATCTGGCTGCTCAAGCCTCAATAGTCCGTCGTATGAAGCGTTCCAGCCTTGCGCTACACCAGACGTTATCTCCATACTGCACCACCCATCTTGCGTGTCAGAGAGCAGACTGCGGTTCTTTAAGTAATCCCTCAAAATCCGCATTAGATACCCTGGCAATCGGAAAGAATTTTCCAATGTGCCAAGAATATCTCTCCATCTGGCGGAGTTGAAGGCCTTTCTGACGTCAAGCGTCACTAGCAAGACAACTCGTTTTTCAGTTTTGTGCGCTTCGGCTCGACGGACTGCATTCACCACTTTCATGATAGCATCGGAAGTGGATCGCCCTGCTCTAAAGCCATACTGCCGCGGAGATAGGTCCCTTGCAGCACGAATAGCGTCAGTGAGTCTTCTCTTGATGAGCTTTTCGAACACTTTCCCGCCTGTGTCCAGCATACTAAGCGAGAGGTATGTAGATGGCAGCCCGGGGTCTCCTTTTTCCTTACTGATCAATGTGAGCCCTGCCACCTTCCAGCGAGATGGGAATACACCTTCTCTAAGGCAAGCGTTAAACACATTGAGTAGCAAATCAGGGCAAACGTGGAAAACCATTTGTAGCACCTCGGTTGAAATGCCGTCTGGTCCTGGTGCCTTTCGAGGTTTCATAGAAAGCACCGCATCCCACAGCTCATTTTTTGTGAACGATGGACATTCCCCTGAGTCGACCTCGTGGGCAGCATCAACACGGACAGGATGAGTTGGAAAAAGCGCCTGCACTATGCCGTCCATCTTGTCTGCTTGAAGTAAACACGGCTTCCGTGAGGTGCCGAGCTTGCGCCATACTACCTTGTAGTCGAGCCCCCATGGATCCCTGTTTACATCGTCCACAAGTTCTCGCCAGCAGCGTGCCTTACTCTCATTGATGAGTCTTCGGAGTTCTTTCCTCGCTGATCTGTATGCTGCTGTCCTATTGGATGCTTCCTCTACGTTTCTCGAGCGCTGAGCTGCACGTCGAAGTCTGTAACACTCGCCTCGTTTGTCTGCGATATCTTTTGACCACCAATGTACAGCAGGCCTATCGTGTCGAGGCCTCCGTCGAGGCATAGATTAGCTACAGGCAGAAGTGATGAGGTTCATCGTTGACTCCACCATTTCCTCGACTCCAGCCCTTCCGCTCCCCGAAGGGCACCCCGATGTTGTTCCGCCTTCCAGAATTACATTGGCGAAAGTCTCCACATCCATTTTTCTGATATTCCACCCGGGAGTGAAAGATCGTTGAGAAGAGCGAGGAGTGGTATCGCCGATCTCAAACGCGATGTATTGGTGGTCACTCGCTGAATAATCCTCGAGTACTCTCCATTGCAGCGTCGTCGGAGCGAGGGACTCCGAGGCGAATGTCACATCTGGGATTGTTCCTTCGCAGCTCCAGCACTGGAAGGTAGGTACATTGCTGGTATTTAAAACCACCAACCCGGTTCTCGCCGACATGTCCAGAATGCGTTGCCCTCTGGAATCGGTTTGAGACATGCCCCACTCAACGGCTCTGGCGTTGAAGTCTCCTGCTACGAGTACTTTGCCATCTGTGTTCAGAACTGCATCTTCTAGCGCGTCCAGTCTATTTTAAAAAGATGGCATTGACTCATTCGGCGTCAGGTATACGCTGAAAAACGTTATACCCGGGCACCGAATCTACACGAAACCGTCTCCTCGGCCATGACCTTGAATCTCCAGTATAAGTCCAGTCTTAAAACTAGTTTATTTCGCATGATTTTCTTTTAACTTAAAAATATGAGTACAAATTAAAATTTAACCAAAACTTCATTCGATCATATCCAATAATCCTCATCCAATATCACTTGCTCTCTTTTATTTTTATTTATTTATTTTTATTTATATTTAATTTTTGCTTGTTCGTTTTTGTGTCTTTATGTCGCCTTCACAACGGAAGCTTTGTCGAAAATTGCGAAAACTCAAATCGACAATCGCCAACAATCAAAAGAGATCGATATAACTTTGGTTTACTTATTGATCCATTCCTAGACAAAATTTTTTTGTAAAATGTGACTGTAAACGAGAGATTTCGACTGACAAATATGAACCCGATGGCCCCAAAATTTTATGGACTATTAAAAGTACATAAAGCGAAATACCCCATTAGACCAGTTGTCTCATTTATAAACAGCCCCTTAAGACAAATACCAATCGCTGTTAGTAAAGTTTTTGAAGAAACCACTAACTTCAATGCATCGAACAGCATAAAAAACTCTACAGACCTGGTCCAAAAGTTGGCCCATCTTAATATTCCAAATGATTACTCTCTTATCTCATTTGATGTTACAAACATGTTTATCAATATTCCATATAAAGATTCCCTTGATATAGTCAAGAATCTTTTGGCCTCCAAAAACATGGACCCGGTTTTAGAAACGGAAATTAGAACTTTACTAGAATTCGGTCTTAGGGAAAACTATTTTCAGTTTGAAAACACTTTCTATAGACAGAAAAAAGGGCTAGCTATGGGTTCCCTTCTGAGCCCGCTTATGGTAGACTTTTTATGGATAATATTGAGGCAGCTGTTTTACAATCTGAATTCACAAACCATGTTATCTTTTGGTATAGAAACGCTGATGACATCCTTATTGGCGTTACAGGAAACAATTACCAACTCTCCCGGCTTCTAAATGTCCGCAACAATATAAATCTCTCTATCTCCTTCACAGTTGAACAGGAAAATAATCGGAAAATTAATTTTCCGGATCTGACCAGCACCAGGAATCTTTTTAACAGCCTAGAATTTAACATTTTTAGAAAACCCACCTTCTCGGATGCAACTATTCCAGCCAATTCATGCCACCCACAGGATATCGACTTATAGATCGATGGTTGACCGTGCGTTTTCCATACCTCTTTCTAAGGAACTTCTGAGTATCGAGATTCCAACCATTAAGGAAATAGCAAATAATAACGGTTTTTTGAATCAGCTCATTGATTTTAAGGATTCTTTAAGTCAACTAGTACAGTGCAATGTCTGTTGATTTTCACGGTCCTGTATGCGTGTTGATTTGAATGTAGTGGATATTTTTTTACATGAGTTGTCCTTATCGAATTCTCTACCAATTTTTCCATCATTTTGAAAATAAACGACGTTAAATTAATCGGTCGGCGTGCGTTGCGATTAGTTTTATCATTTCTTCCCACTTTGGGTATAAAGACTGCTTGCGCCTGCCTCCATGGCTTTGCCAAACATCTCAATGCCAGGCTACTTCTAAAAAGGCGTATCAGATGCGATATAAGCAGATTCTGTCCCTTCTGAATAAGGACTGGATACACCCCATCTACTCCCGACAATTTAAAGGGCGGGAAGGAGCCCGCCCAATACGTTTTTCCGTACATTTGGTCGCAATCTGCTTCCATTCCGATCTGTTTGGTCGGTTCGTGATTTGGTTCGTGGAGGTTGAGAGCAGACATATGATCAGACCGCTAAAAAGGATATCGCGACTGAGAGTTGACAAACATATGCAAAGGGTGAAGCACGTTGACATGAAAACGACATTTTTTCAAATTTGCGCAGGCTTCGAGCTACGAAGACAAATCATCCGATGTTAATCGATCGGTTGTTGCTGTTGCGAGGTTTGTTGCAGCTTATTTCTGTCTATTCTTTTATTATCTATCTTCATATTTCTTCATAAAGTAAACCTTCAGTTTTCTGACCGAATTAAAATGTCACTTTGACAGGTCATAAATAATCAAATTTTTGGATAAATTTAGATATTCTAACTTTAACTACTTAAATTTCTCTCAAAACAATTTAATTTCTAATTATTTCCTTCTTATTTCTAAATCGTTTTTTTCCCGGGATTCATGGCGAGGGAGGGAGTTTCTGACTTAAAATATTTGTTGACGTTCTTAGATTTTAGTTACTATGAAGTTCGTTGTCATTGAAGTTCTGGGGCGGTTTTTTTTGTGGTCCCTTTTTTGAATAATTCGCTAAATTTTCAATTTTTGAGTCTGAAAATTTTAAGAATTTGAAAAATACCCAGCTGTTTTTCCTTGCTATTTTCCCAGCTCTCACACAAGTAGGGTCTGAATTTTTTACTTATTGCATTTTATTTCAACGATGACTCGAATAAAAATGAGAAATTAAGTTAGTTTTAGTTGTTTTTACATCATTTGAGGAAAATGAGTCGACGGTTTTTTTGACTGAGCTATTAAGAATTTTGAAAAATTTTAATTTTAGAGTGATTTTTTGACTTTTATATAAATCAGATGCACTAAAATTGCGATTATTGAACGAAACAGTGTCCGAAAACGCAACTATCAAAGTGTTTACCAACATTTTCAGCCATTGAATGAGAAATGCATTCATTGCATATGCCCGACACGGTATTTTGCATTCTATGTTGCAAGTTGTCTCAATTAGCATATTATCCAAGATCGCTCAAGCGCTAACATAACTTCACATATTGGGCTGCATATGTGCTGTAGCTGGTTTGGATGTAACGTCCAAGGAGTACGAGTAACCGTAATAGCAAATTTATTTCGTCAGGTAATTCGCTTGGATTGCTTAATCTGGCACGTCCACTCATATGGATGCGTCTTGAGTGCCTTTTCGATAGATATTTTAGTTTCAAGAGCAATACGTGCGATGGTATGTGGTGAATAGTTCACATGTGAACCATTTTACTTGGAAATTTTCCCCAAAAATATTTCCCAACTAATTGCAGAGATTTTCTTAGGGAAAGGGTGTGAGAAAAAGAATAATTGTAGTCTCTATAATGCCTTACCTCGAGGACCTAAACCATTCGAACATTTATTTTCCAAGCATTCGTGCGGAAAACCCATTGGAAAAATCATTTCTAGCTTCATATTTTATGCGAGTATCTATGCAAAATATAAAGCAAATCTCAGAGCAATCAAGTTTATCTTTTGTAGGTCATGCTCGATTTCTTGCATTTGTGTTGCATTTGTGTTGTTGTTGCAGGATGCACTGATTCTGAAAAGCCCAATTTGTGGCTTAGTTTGGCTCCTGGCATGTGTGCAAACTTCTGGCTGGCACTGGTCAGCAATGCCAAGTTGAAAGTCTTAACTCTGAGTCATCGAATCAGAACCTGGATCATCTGATGGATAAACTTAGTCATTTTCAAACGAGCAGGGAGACATATCTTGGCATATCTTCTAAGTCCGTGCACGTACGCTTTTGAACGAATTCCGTTAATTTGGAGATTAGCTACACAAACAACAAAGTTCGAACGAAACCACATGGAGAATGTCTTGGAGAGTGTTGAAGATGGTCTGCACAGGGAAGGAAACTATTCGTCGGCCACATTGACTGATTGCGCGTTCAAGACGTATTTTATTTGTATATTCATATATTCTGGCCTCGGAATGCTCGTTCATAGGTGGAGTAGTCAAAGGATAGCGACATCTTTTTCATGCAAACTAAGCCTAGTAGCAGAATACAATGACACATTAACAAATTTAAATAATTATCTCACACGCTCGTCGGCTGGCTTTGTCGGATGGAGGTTTTTAAATTTCCTAAATATCAATAACAGCAACATAAATAGATACTCCGGGAGTATCTCTCATCACGTAAGACGTACTCATTAGAGCGAGTCCTCGTATCTTGCACGTTCATAGCCAGATGGCCTAGATAGTTGGTATTTGGGACTACATGGTTTGTTTTCTCTGCGTCATTTCCACGATAGTAGATCAATTTGCATTTTACCTTTGTTTTTGTTTAGCCGTCACCGTAACACAACTTAATAAGTTAAAAGATATGCCAGCAAATGGAAACTTTGTATGCATGACTGAAACGATAGCCCCGTGAGTGCTATTCGACTTGGAGGGTTTTGTTTCCATTCCAGTCAATTAAATTCTTCTACGGCGTTCACGGTTCCAATGGGAAAATTGTAGTGCAGATAGTTCTACCTAATAACGAGCTGCAAAACGAACGATAGCACGGTTGAGTAGTTTTTCTTTCAAATTAGATACATTTGGTTTAAACGGTTTCGAGCTTGTGGTTATTTATACCTGAACCTTTTTCACTCACGCACGACTCCTTTGATTAACATGGAGAGGTTTGGTGCGAGATGAAATCATTTGTAAAACCAAAATGATACAGAAACCCTCTATTGCGGGCTATTTATTTGGGTTGTTTATGAAAACTTGTAGGTTTTTCTTTGTACCAATATTTAGACATGCAAGAGAGTTATTTATCTTTGCAATGGAAATACTTTAGGCATGGAACTATAATCCTGTAAATTTGCTGTTTGTATCGTTAAACCTGAAAAATTGCACTATGAAAAAGTGTTTTTTTTTCCTTTCCTTTCCCGTTTCCGTTTTGATATGTCCCCCTCATATTTAAATCCTTCAGCTGAAGACTTCCGCAGCGCGTTACCTAAAATTTTCGGAATGCCGATTGGGGCGAAAGGCGAACAGTGAGGATGTAATGGACAAACAATACGATCTCAGCATGTATGCAATTAATATTCATGTCATATACGCCTGAACACTGATGTCCAATAGTCTCACTGTCTGTCCGTCTGCCATTGACTGAATGATGCTTGGGTTACTACTAGCGCTGACTAACAACCGAAAGAAATGGATGGACACAATTGTGTACCAACCAACTTAATCAAATACTCATCGGTCATTCGATAAAAAATGTTATCGTATGGGATTGGAACGTGACATAATAGAACCACTAAAGTAGGCTTTTATGAGAACTGGTGATATATGATTGTAAGGTTGAACGAGGAGGCATTGTGAATTCCCGGCACGATCCAGAGAATGAATTTGTGCTTATATGGAAGAAAGCAGGTTGAATATTCATTCTCATGCATGGTAATGCTATTGCCGAGATTTAAACAGATCTATTGCCGCATTTTGGATGAAACCTTCAAATGAATTTTGAACGGAAATTTCGTTTTTATTTAAGTTAATATGAAAAAATCGGCGAAAGCCTCAAATAAATCGTTCAGTTGTTGGAAAAGTATTCGGCAATGAATGGGAGATAGTGATTATGTACTCTACTCTGACCTTATGTTGTTTCCTGAAGTCCTGAAATCCTTCCCAAAAGAGGACAACTTCAAAATATGAACTGCATTTCCTTTTCAGAGGAATACCAACTTTCGAAATCGTAAATTTAAAACAAAATTTTATTAAAAGTTGCATTATCATGTCCTAATAAGGATCAATAGGTAAAATGATGCTTTTAGAGAAGGTGATAATGTGGCTCTCTGTTTTGTTTATGTGGCCTAATGAAGAAAATAAAGTATGTTATAGTGTTCTTTACGCATTGGTCTATGCTTACCTTACGAAAGAATTTATAAAATATCAACAGAATCATCAAAAACCTATTTATTTTTAAAAGTAACAAATTTCGCAATATGAGATGCAGTGAGGGTTATATGGCGTCCCTGGGGACATTTTAAGCATATTTAATAAGACATTAACGGCAAAAATAACAAAAATAATATTCGCGTTCAGGGCCTGTACTTACTATATGAGCCCATAAATTGCAACTTTGGCACAAAAGCCACTCCTCCCCATGTCAGTCGCTAGAAAAATTGGTTTCACAGGATATGTAGCTCGTATCTAGGCTTTCAGGCATCCTACCTGACTTGATGCTGTCATCATGTTCAGAGTCATTTCTTACGACTTTGTCACTATAAATGCTACTCCTGGATAAACTGACTCTCTGGCGTCGATTAGCACTGTTGCCGCTATCCTCTCCACCTTTATTTAGTAAAGGTGGGGGCCCTTATCGAAGGCCTCGTCCATGACCTCATTCACGTCTACTTCCATGTCCTCGTCATCACGTCTCTGCCAAATGCAAAGATTTGGTTAATTGATTTTTATAAAGTGATACTTTGAATTGCGCTGTTGTAGCTTTATTTCACGATTTGAAGTCTTAGTCTTGGCAACAGGAATACGCTGAATGTCTACAGGATGAATCAAACCAATCGGCGTGTCTTGTACAACTGTGCTCATTTTTGGAGCATCTTGGTCAGCAACAACACCTACAAGTTGATTGTTTGGACTGCAATATGACTGATCATTGTTTGATCCTTCCGCTATACAATTCACATCGGTCAAAACTTACGAATTGAATGGTAGAATGTCTGTAACACGAAAATCACTCACTTCCCAATGGTGCACTTGAGATATGCCTGTCCAAAATGGTCCACAATATCGTAAAGCATGAGTCTTCTATCAGAATTTTAAAAGAAACTTACGAATATCCTCGCTGTAATGACTATCAAGTGTTGCAAAGAAAGACGAAACCAAAGGCTGGAGTTTATGCTTTATATCAGCTGGAAGACTCATAATGGTGACGTGGTTTTCGAAGACCAGCGCTATTATTGCTAAGCTATGGGTGTGACAACATTGCCCGTCAAAAATGAACAACACCAGAGAGGCCTCAGCTGGGTTCATTTTTTCAACAAAATTCCTGAATCATTCGATCAACAAACCCGATTGAATCCAACCGAACGGATGAACTCTATATACCGCTCCAAGTAGTACACCTTTCATCAAATGATCTGTAAAGTTTTTTCTCGGGGAAGTCATCATAGACGGCACAAAAATATCCGAGGCACTCATGCACCAAACCAGAGAGAGTAAAAATGTGAACCTCGTTCTGCAGCAGTAAAAGCTCTTATCGTCTTCTTCTCATTTTTCCCCACCACCTTTGGTACTTTTGACTGCTAAATAGTGAGTCCAGTCTCATTTACATTCAAAATTCTGTCAGAACGATAGTTCTTCTGTCATTTTACCTTCCCAAATATCACAAAATTTGTTTGACTGCTTTAAGGTTAAAGCCTTGAGAACGTGCATATTATATCCCCATTAGTCTGCGTAAGGACTAATTGTCTTTATGTCGGTTCGAAAAATGATTCAACAAAGCACGTCCTGCTACTTCATTTCCAAATTTATTTTCGATATTGTTGTTGAAATTTTTCAACATCCATTCTAGTAGTATAGTATAGTATAGTATCTAGATTCCATAAACAAAATATACTCTACGAACTTTTTGTCAAGGCCAGTTTAAAGTACTACTTTGCTACCAAGGGGTTTATGCACAAGTAACTCTAAAGATTCTTGAGAGTCCTTTACAAATTGTTGAAGCATGGGCCTTGGTATACAGAACATTCTCGCAGCCTTTTTGTAACCCATAAGCTTTGTCCTTGCAGCTTCAATTACCTTTCTCATTTGATCAGGATTACATGTTTTCATTTTCTTCGAAGGTAGGGATAGCAGACTTGGTCGAAGCATTTGAAAACGAAATTTCAAATATATTGAAATTATACCCGAGACCACAATAGCAACAATTTGAGGGGGCCAAATTACAAATATTGAAGAATGTATAACTAAGCCATAATATACAAACTTAGGAAATATTTTCACATAATTACCTTTTAAAGGCAGTAGAAAAACGTTATTTAAACAAAATGTTCAAATAAAAAAACGTGAAACTTTTGCTCAAAAAAAATGAATAGAATCCCGAGTGATTCTAAACCTTTGACATTTGCGTGCTTCCACTGATTCAAATATCAAAATATCGTAACGCCATTTCATGGATTTGTTGTTACTACTTCGATAGCTATCACAAGAGCTCCACATTGCATGGTATGTTTCTTATTGTTAAATTTGTAGGGGATCCAGTATACCTGCAGGGGCCTCCTGACTACCTTCGCCTCTACTCGTACATCTATATATAGGGAAAAAGGGGGTATAGGACTCAGCTTATACGCGGCTTACTCAATTGTTCAAATCTCAGTGGATTTCAAAAAGCAGCAGAAAGCCTCCACGTTAGGGTCTTTTGGGTATCGGCACTCTTTGTGAGCAAATGGCGTGGGCATTACTCCTTTATTTTATAGGTAGCTTGCATGAATTAGAAGTTGGATAATTTGAGGATACTCGCTCCCGCCATGAAAGTTGTCGACAAAACAATGTGGAACCCCGTTCAAAAAATTGGACGCCCTGCAAAATTGCTTTGAGTTTCAAACAAATGCGAAAAATGCATGAGGAAAGGTATTTATTTCTTAAAATATTAAGTCCTCATCATATAGATTAAAACTAAATTTATCGTCACTCAATTTATCATATTTTACTCATTTTACTTTAATCAGTATTTCAGCATTATCTGGGATACTGCTCTTGGAAGAGCATTTCATTGATTTTGGTTTCCCTGTCGAGTTCCATACATTTTCAATATTTTCTTTCAAATTGCTTCAACTGTAAACCATTTTCCGTAATAAACCATTTTCCGTCATATTTTTATCCAAAAAATGGTCTACCCGTGGGCCATATCCATAGAATGACTAAGAGAATGTGTTTCATCCTGCAAAAATGTGTAACTGGACCAAGTATTTGACAGGAAATCTCTTAGCGGTAGTAAAACTTTACACAGTATTTGGCTACACTTCGCCTGGTTTCACCTTCTTCTTCTTCTTAGTAATATGTTTCCTTTTGGGCCTTTGCATCCGTCAACAAGGGCCTTCAACCATCTTGCCCCATTGACCGTGTTATAGCTTGCACTTAACTTCAATTAAATCAATAGCAGCGATATCCTGACTGCTAATGTAACCGCAAATCATCACCGATGATGAATGGTTTGTGTACGCAGACTTTGTCGTCCCTTTTTCCAAGGGAATTTCTCCACACGACACTTTTGTTGCTCAAAAATATTGCGAAAATCGAAATTTCTATCAAACTTCTGATCGAAAAATAAATTGAAGTGATAGTTCACTTTTTCCAAGGATTCTTTTTAAAAAATGTTGATCAAACTGTGTCCAAATGTACCGCCTCGTTCTTATTCCTTTTTCTAATTTTGACTTCTAAGCTTTGCACGTCTGCACTTAAGATTGCTTCTTCGTCACATTCGATGTATCAACACTTTCGACGATATGCTGTAATTTTCGGATACGAATTGAAGCTTATCGTTTATGCAAGGCATTAAGGATTTTTTCCTATCATCTCTCTTCATAGTTTTTTTGCATTCTACCGCAATTCTTACATTTCTGTACCTCGCAAGAAAAGTTGAGTTCAGAGATTAGGCTACTCTATGGACTGTAAAAACTGACACATTCTTTTGACGTTTGACGTATTCCTCCATATGCAAATCTTCCACTTTATATAGTTTTCATCATTACTAATGACTGTGATGTAATGTAATGCAAGGAAATTTTTGAAAAAAACCTTCTTTGACACATGTCCACTCAAATATTTTGATGAGGTTTCTAAAGTTTAACCATGGAATTAACAATTCTATATATAATTTCTTTTATACTAAATGCATTGTTTCAAAGCAGTTTTGTATTATTTTTGGAATTTTTCTAGTTTTAGTAGTAGTAGTAGCAGTAGTGGTAGTAGTAGTAGTAGTGGTATTTTTAGGAGCATTAGCAGTAGAAGTAGTAGTTGTTTTTGTAGTTGTAGTAGCAGTAGTAGTTAAGTACCACTACTAGCAGGAGTCGTAGTAAGAGTAACAAGTAGTAATATTAGTAATAGTGATAGTACAAGGTTTTTGAGGGCATCCTCGGTGCATACTTAAAGTTTCTGGGTTTGTCATTTCACTTCATCGCATTGATGTCCTTTTGGATTTAGGTCTGGTGACTGAGGATGGAAACAAGGTATGCTTCGAGTCACAAGCTTGCTCAAATATATAGTCTGAATCCCATCCTAGTTCACCAATGCTGCGCAAGAAGCTACTTTTTAGGATATCCAAGTAGACATACCGATCCATGGTACCCTCGATGAAATGTATTCGTACTCGTTGCCGACGTCGCCATTCGTATGATGTCCGACATCGCAACAAAGCCGGCGCCATTCTTGAAAATAGGAAGAAGTTCGTAACTTTCAATACTCTGTTGCACATTCGCAATATTTTGACCCTGCCATCCTCCCGAAACCAGTTTAAACCTACAGTTTTACAGTAATCTGATACGATGAAATTAATCTGAAAGTCTGGGTCGATCTTATGCACCTCATAATACGTTATACAGTCAGATCTTAAGGAACTTAAAAAAACTCAAGGAACGATTTTTTGCGGGGACTTCTGCTGTTCAGTTTTTGTGGATGACTGTTCACACAATTCTGCCCTCCAGCTTTTCTAAGAGAGGTTGGAAAGTTCCTTTAAAAACTTAAATGCTTAGTATGTTTCTTAACCGGAACTCAGTAATCCCCTGGTTACTTAATGCCGGTTCCACTAACATTTTCCGTCCTGTTGAAGGTTCTGTTGATCGCGGTTATTGGGAACAATGGGTCGACCAACTCTCGGCTGGGTCTCATATTTTTCAGGAAGGAAGACTTTTTAACCATTCTTCGCGCAGTTTTCTATTCCAACGCAGAGGATCAGGAACTCTGGCAACTCAGGAACTCCGTCCGTGTCCTACCGTTTTCGCGATAGCTTTTAATGATTTATTGTAATTTTTTAACTTTAATACTTTTTTCTGCACAGCTTCTGGAATCTCCCTCTTCATTTTGATCTCATTCCGGCGAAATTAGTACTTCACTACTCGCAATTATCACGCCCCGCCTTTCACTAAACGCTCAACACTGTCACTTCCCAGTTTAACTGTGATAATTCGAACGACACTCTTTTGACACTTGCCTAAAATAGTCGAAAAAGTTTTACGCAGACTTTTGTTATAATGACTTTTTGAGTTTTTTTCGTTTATCCTTTTTCGATGTCATAACGTGAAAATATTCATGTTTTATAAGGCCTTTGTTAATGTCAATTAAATTTTAAACTGAAAAATTTTGTGTTGAAAATTTTTATCAGATAAATTTAAGTTAAAATGAAATTTGAAATTCAAGGATAAATATGCCAAAAACAGTGTTCTGCTATTTGCATTCGAATCCTACACATTCTTTGGGCGTACGCAGGCTTTTGTGACTAAATTTAACCACAGCCGTCTAAATTAAACGTCAGCATTAAAAAGCTTAAATGAAAAGCTCTCCATTTTCCAAAGCTCTCGTTATTTGCTACATGGGGTATTTATATTTTTTTTTCTGGTGTCTCTTATATAATATATTGTTGAAGTTCCCCTCATTACTGCCTTTGACTTCTCTCATAGTTTTTGAGTAAGACTCCATTGCCAAAGTATAGATCAACAAAGTATAGATCAACCACCCGTGTACCTGCTGTTTATGTTTATGCAATGCGCCTTGCATTAAAATGAATGGCTGTCTTAGATGGTTTGTATTCTGTTTTTGGGGATATTATACTCCTCCAGATGGTGTACGCTGCAAGATTTGTAGAATGGCCTTTTTTCTCGTATGATTAATTGGAAAACTGAAGAAGTTATTTCTGTATTTGGTGACACATAAGAGACCAAGATTTAATTCTGTCCTTGTTGTAGTACTGAAAGTAGTCTACTTAGTTTGTAGTATATTCTTGCTCGGTATATTTCGTCTGTATTTGGGGCTTTATACGGAGTACTGGACGCAAGGTTCGTCCTGACAGATAGAGTCGAAGGGAACTCTAGAGATACCATCAGTCTATCGCCGGTTAGGTGTGCTATGTGCGTCATGATTAGGGATCCCTGTAGCTTGATAGGACTTGAGGAACATAAAAAGGAAGAATGAGGGCTAGCCGTTCGTAAGGTTAGTCGTTAATATATATAGTTATATACAATAGTTAATATTGGATTTATTTAGTGTGTAGTTCGGGAGCCTTGTGCTGCTGGGAGCTGTAAATTACTGAAAACGGCTGAAATGCCTTCATCTCGTTCTTACAAAGAAAGTTTCCACAATAAATAAAGAAATTTAGAAACAGGCGAGCGCAGTTGACATGATGCAGAGGAGCACTAAAGCGATAAACTAAATCATTTTTGAACTTGATAAGTTAAGAACTATGAATTCCATGTTGACAGTATTGTATTAAACTCAGTAATGAGTAACTTTTAATGTAGCTAAGTAGAATGTTTTATTCGCATTTATCTGCTTCAAGCTACTATTACTACAAGATTTTGATTTCAATATACAAAGAGGTTTCAGACAGGCTTAGTCCATTTATCATAGATGATGATTGATAAACGTAACGCTGAACTCTTTTTGTAACTCGTTAACATTTTGAGATATGTGCCAAATAATGCTTGGGGATTTAAAACAAGGCAATTGTGCTAAGACAATGGCTGACAAAATATTCAGTGTCCATGATGAAGGACTAATAACTGACTATCCGGTTAGAAATTGGCTTATAAAATTCAGTTCTGGAGAAAAGACCTTAATAAACGAACTTAGGGTGAGGTGTCATTTTGACCACAGGTTTTTAAAGCTATATCGGACCGACATTCAAGTCGATCAACAAGAGGTATAGCAGAAAGGATCAATACATCACAATCCATTTATAATCAAGAAATAAAAAAATTATGAAAAGTCAGGAAGACCATATGTATATAAAGTTGAGCCTTTTTCAAACAAAGTTGCGATGGGCGACAAAAAATGGGTTAGCTTTATAAACACCACCAATGGGTGTGGCTTGAAAACGATCATCGAGATGGATATCGAGAGGTCAACCAACCTCTATCGGAAAGATTTTTTTTTTGTGTATATGGTGGGATTTTCGAATAATTATTTATCAAGAGTTTATGAAGTCAAATTTTATGATTACTGCGGATAGATATGTTTAGAGTTACAAAGAGTGACGCCATCAGAAGCGTCTTGTACTCGTCAATCGTGAAAACATCAATTCTTTACGAGGCAACGTGCTAACTGATACATAAGTGAAAAATCCTTTGGCTTGGATGGTCTGTTTTATCACATCCATCTTATTATCTGGATCTCAGACAGACAACCACATTTTCTGCCCCATTCAAAACTTTTGGTATGGGAAAACTTCAATGCTGGGGAGCATGCCAAGGAGGATGTCGAAAACTTCTTTCAGTCTTAGCCAACCACTTTTTGCAAGGAAGCAATCAACGAACTGTTAGGCAGATGGGAGAAGGTTAAAGATGATAGTGGTGAATCCACTCGTAAATTAACATAATTTTGTTATTTAATGAGAATCAAGTTAATTTGTTTTTAATTTTAAAAGCGGAAGTTATTCATGACTCGATCCAATATACTAACTTTCCCATTGCCCACTTTATCCTTGCTGATATGTGTATTGCAATTGAAATATAAGTTTGTTACGCAGAAGCTTACGTAAGGTCAAAGACTCTATTGAGCAAGAGTTGTGCAGTGTGAAAGGAATTTTTCTTACACACGTCGATGTTGTTCTCATAATCTTATTACATTCCAATTGAAGTCTTTAAAAAATTACCGAACCAATAATGATCAGTAAATTACAATGGCCAATAAAATAGAGATTAGAATTACTTCAAATGTTTTCATCGCGCAATATTGGATGTATAGAAAATCCAAATTGCATTAAAACCAAATTAAATGGAATCTTCGCTAAACTATGGATTTTGTTGATTGGCTACAAGATAAATTCGTTTTCCCTAATTTTCTTTCAAATACGCTACTGACCCATTTCCCAGTTGTTCAACCGACGACTTCTTCGCCGTACCAATACCCACTTTTGGAATTAGTGCAATTACTCATCGATTTGGCTTTTCAAAAGAAAAAACTTGTGGCTTTTCTCTGTTCGGTGTAAGCAATCATTCATCAAAATGCAATTACAAAAGTCTATAACCGTTACCGTACATAAAATTCTTCGAAAACATCAAAGAAATACGACCAAACCGCTTTTTTGGCCGACTGAGCAATTTCCCGAAATATGTGGATGCATGTCTGTACACAGCCATGACAAATATGTTGCCTTAGTATTTTCAATAAGAAAACTGCTCGGATCAAAAGCTCGAGACGTTATACTTGGTATCCGAACGTCTTGAGGAGTTGCGATAGATACTGTTAAAAATATCGAAGATTTTCTCATTAAAAACAATGGATTTGTGTTGTGGAAAAACGGCTTGGCCAACTTTTCGCCTGCAGAAGAATACAAAATGGAAGGCGAGGCTTTGTCGGATGTACCGATTTCTAATTAATCATAAGAATTCAGGTGAAGTAAAAGCCCAAATAAACTTCAAGACGTGACTGCATGCCATTTGGTTATGTGTTTACGCAAGTTAATGTGCGTGATGATGATGAAAAGCCCATCGATGGCCAAGAGATGACGATGAAAGGCTTAGTGGTAAGTCGAAATCGGTTTGGTAACAGGAACTGTTCTTGGGCGTATGATATGATAAGTACATATTTATTATATGCTGCATGGTAAGTATCTGTATACTCGAAGGCATGCGTTGTCTTATGATTGAAGGCGTCTAACCAGGTAGGCACATACTCGTGGCCTAATTACGCGGATTAGATGACGACGTTGCACGTTTTGATGTCTGCAGGAATTCTTCTATTGAGGACTTGCAGACAATATTGGACACAGAATCAGATCGTCGACAGGCTACGTCTGGTTGTAAAGAGTTATTCAAATCTCACATGCACTACACAAGTACGTGTAGTGCATGTGTGATTCGGGATTCCATTTGATCTAATCGTATGCAAGCCGCACGCCTTGAAGGGATCGCATGATGCGTGGGTTATTGGTCTCAAAACGGGGAGGTCTTTTGTAGAAAGTGTTATTTCGCACACCTTTTCTTCTACTCTGCACACTCAGCACCTATGAATATTGACAGCAAACCTATGTCTTTCACTCGTTCTATTGCTGAGATGCGTCTTTTCAATATCGGCTGCCCAATATAAAAAAAACTGATGAATTTCCTTAAATTTTCTTGAAAACGTTTGGTTCATTTTTATTTGGTTTGCCTGAAATTAGAGGCGCTTGGTACCTCGGGATCTTTATTGTCTTAGATCCAGTCTTACTTACTCCATCGTGCCTTTTGTGGATGTCTCTACATCATCGGATGTTCCCCACGGCTACATTCTTGGGCCACTTCTTTACCTTCTTTTCATAAATGGCCTTGCTTCTGTTTCTGGGATATCAGGTGTTGCCTTAATACGATCTCTAAACTGAAAGGAGGATTTTATCATTCTGTTTTAAACAACATTAGAGGAAACCGTTTCCGCAGATGCTACAGGGTTTTTTATTGGCATTCAACTTCTACAGTGATGGTGGGAGTATCGATAAGTGAACCGAAGGGTTTTAATCCCAATGAAGATCTGCAAAATTTTCATAGTTCATAGAAGGTTCTTCTCACGTCAGAGAAATTTTTGGATTATAAGAACAACATTTGGCGTTAGCAAGGTTAATGGAGAACTCTTTCTGTCAACGTTGAGTGTAAAGGTAGTTTTGTAGCAACTGAACCGTCCCCCAGCTAAATTTGAAACAGATTGAATATCTTCTTCAAAACATCTTGCGACTTCAGATATATCTGAACGTCGCAGATTAGATAATCTGAAAGTAGCTGCAGAGTTAGCTGAAAACGTTGTAGAGGAACCTGGAATAATCAAATCCATACTGTGATGAAAAGTTGTTTGTTGTATTGCAGATACTTCTTCACGTAGTAGACAATCAGAACATGGGCAGTCAGTACCTAACGACAGGAAAAAATCGTCATCATGGGACACATTTCTACCAAACAATAGTGTACTACAATCTTTGAATGTTTTCATTATGTTGACTGGAATCATGACTTTCAAAAAAGCGTTGTCAATAAACTTACCAATGTCATCGACTTTTACTGGATTTCCAGAATTTGTCAAGATCCAAGCATAATTTTATCGTTCAATTAGGTCTTAAATTCCTGAAAAGTCATAATCGGCTGGTAGATTATGGCTCGTATAGGCATGGTTGACACTAGCATGCGTCAAACGTGATCCACGGATACCACGTTCAACCGAGATTACCTTGGAGGTTTGTTCTGCGTGATAAACAGAACGATGAATCTTCCCTAATCTTGTGCATTCAAATATTTGACTCGTTTCTAAACTTTTTTGTCCTGAAAGTTTCAAATCAACTTCTTCTATTGAAGAACAATTGCTTTAAACTTTTCAAAAAACCAACTATCATACAATTCCCTAAACGTTGGCTCACGACTTAGATAGCTTGTACCGTGGATTGATACTTGGTGGCATTTCCTATCATCCATTCGACAAATTTCGTGGTATTAAATTTTGGTTGTGGTGAGCATAGATGTCCTTACGTCAAATTCACCATGATGGGTTGTACAGATGTTAAGCGGTTTTTGACGCTTCCTACCCCTCATCTTGAGAGGTTGGAACATGGTTGGAACTCTCGGAAAATGGGGTAATTTTTTTCTTTGTCAAGCGCATGTTGCCTTAAAATGAAGTTCGCGCGTACTTTACACCCAAAAAATTGGCTTAATATTCACTTCCACGTTTTTTCCTATCACCTAGCTTTCCTTGTTTTTCATTACAATTTGTGCTTAGTCCTTTGATCAACATTTATTTATAAGCCATTGAAACGTAAAACTTGAACGAAATGACCCATTCCAGTGATATTCATGCGATTTTTAATAAAAATCGATGACACAAAGTTAGAAAAAAATTTGATTTGAGCTTCCACCAAGGCTTTGTTAGGCTGTAGTCATAAAAGCTTATTCTCCATAAATTTTTCACACATTTTACGTTGTAAAATAAAGAAGTGGGTTTTGTTTTTCTTCCAAAATTTCGAATAATTTTTGACTTATTCTCTTCAGCAAAAGATTTCGCACATCCATTTTAGAAAAATTTTGAAGAGATGATCCCGAAAAATCTTGGCGTACAGGTGCGTAAGGGTGTTAGATTCCGTAATCCTGGCAAGTTGACCTTACTGTTGCTTGAAATAACTCGTTCTGGTAGTTTTTATTTCAACGAGTTAATCATCAAGCGGCTTAAGTAGAAAATAATATTTGGTTGCGTTGAAAATAAACATTGTGGAACCTGAAATTTTCCAACCACTTTTCATGGCAATTTTTTTTCTAACATATTCTAGCAACGTTCGCCATTTGCAGTTATGTCATTTTCATCTTAATCTTGAAATGAATGAGGTTCGATCGAAAGTTGATTACGTCGAAAAATTGCGAAAAACATTGATTTTAAGAACATTTCTGAGTCGCTTGTCACTCATCTCAGTGCTACGATTTTCCTAATTTACGAATCAATTGAATCAAGAATGCGCTTCATCTGAAACTATGTATTTTTCCCCGTTCAAGTCGAATTCGACTTTCCTCTGCTTCGCAAACGCTTGATGCAAATAACTGTCAGTAGGACAGTCAGTAGGACTTGCAGGTTTTCAAGTAAAGACAAAACAATGACTACAAATCCTTGACGTTGTCATCTAAGAAAGCTCAATATTTTGCGAGCGGTCTGACTCAGACAGATTTGGGTGCTCCATTACCTTATGTCTTTTAGCTGCAATTATCTTCGGTATTTTAGTGGTTCCACTATGCAAAAAGTTCGATTTATTTGCAACTGAAACTGTACTCTAAAAGTTTTGCTTCAGACATAATCAGTGTACATACAGCGCTAACACTTTGATAAAACTTCTAATCTAACGGTATTTTCCCAAAATAAGTGAACTTTCATTTAAATTGGTAATTTTCTTCTCATTTTCGCGTCAACCAAGTACAATCCTCTCAAAACTTTTTGATGAAATCACAATACAAATCTATATGTGTCTTTTCTGTCTTTGTCTGCAAGAAGGGGCCCGAGATTGATTGAGATGTATACAACTACGCTGCTTTTGAAACAGTAAAAAGCATGCAGTTGAATTTTCACATCTTTCTCTCAATGTACGAAACGTTCAATGAACTCAACACGCAATTTTAAACAATTCCAACGCGTTGATGACTTATCAACCTTTTCGTTACCGCTTGTCGAACAACACTGAGCAGCCTAGTTAAATTTGTGTGTCTATTTTAAAGTGAGTGTTGTTATGGTGACATTTGATTGCCCGAGGGTTTGACAATTTTAATATCAGTAGTATCTTGTAGAAACCGCCTTACATTTGATAGTATCCTGCAATAAAATTCATGATTTCACCACTTTTCATTAATTTATCCCTCAGCATGACGTCCATCCTCTATTTAACCATTAAAACTTAAATTTAAACTGTCCGAAATCGGTTGCGGTTTGCTTTACACTATTTGACTTTATTCGGCATTCGTTCAGCTGAAACGAATATTCAGATTATATTCGCATGACTCATTCTTTCTTTAATCCTTTTCCCATGAGACAATATCTGAAACTTTACCAATGCGTTTAGTTTTGCTTAGATCCCAATCTTTTGCGTCGTATTGAAATTTTAACTCGTTTCTTTTGTGTACACACAAAAAGATGTTTTGTTTCAGCACGGGGGGGGGGGGGGGTTGTAAATTCCTGAACATATTCCCGTCTGTTCTCCCTTTGCTGGAATGCTAGTATTCGGGTGTCCAATTTTAATTCTCCTCGATATATCGCTACTAAAATATCCTCAGCAACACAGAGATGGAATTGTATGGCAAATAAAACTTTGTGGCTGTATTTCTAAATCGGCTTCGTGGCCCTGACATTCATCCCTTTTTAATGTCGGCATACCTTATTCCACGAGAGAACGGAGAAAACATACAATATCGAAAATAGCTGAAACGCATTTGTCAAAATAAAATATTGACGGAGAACGATGGGCAATCGTTCCGAGGTATAACCTTTCGTGACGTTCAACGCAGTTCGAATAATTGCGTCTCGTTCATTTCAGAATATGAACATATATTTCCATAGTAGATTCGCAATAAATTCTCCTTTCATCCCTTCATTACCTTCGTACAAACGTTGGGATGGAAAGCGAGCAAATGATGAAGCATATGCTCGCAAGGCAATTGTGGTAGAGTATCTACAAAATCAGTTAGATATTTTTGGAAAACACCCAAAATATTAGGGATGATAGAGGAGGGTAAATCGATAGCTAAGGTATTTTTTATATTTTTGTTATGTTTGAATGTTTGGACGCTAAACATATAAAATTACTTTCAGAAGTTTTTGGTAGATCAATTTTCCCTTTTCACTTACAACTTATAAGTGAATTATACCCTTGCTAAGCTAACTCAGCGAAGACTCATGGGTGCGGAAGTTCTGATCCAATGTTTCGAATACCTCGATAGTGAATTTAATATTTTATAAAGAATTGTGGAAAGAGCTCAAGCTGGTTTCGAACACGCGTCCCTGCCGCTTCTCATCAGGTGCCAACTCACAGGCTGGGACGCGTCGATTGGCACTACCAGCTTAGGTGGATGTCGACTGGTTATTTTTGCTAGTTATGAATATTGCTCTACAGCTTTGAACTTTTTCCTATATTCCAAATTGCCTTTGGTCTGGCTTTATCAATTTCAGAAGTTTTTGGTAGATCAATTTTCCCTTTTCACTTACAACTTATAAGTGAATTATACCCTTGCTAAGCTAACTCAGCGAAGACTCATGGGTGCGGAAGTTCTGATCCAATGTTTCGAATACCTCGATAGTGAATTTAATATTTTATAAAGAATTGTGGAAAGAGCTCAAGCTGGTTTCGAACACGCGTCCCTGCCGCTTCTCATCAGGTGCCAACTCACAGGCTGGGACGCGTCGATTGGCACTACCAGCTTAGGTGGATGTCGACTGGTTATTTTTGCTAGTTATGAATATTGCTCTACAGCTTTGAACTTTTTCCTATATTCCAAATTGCCTTTGGTCTGGCTTTATCAATTTCAGAAGTTTTTGGTAGATCAATTTTCCCTTTTCACTTACAACTTATAAGTGAATTATACCCTTGCTAAGCTAACTCAGCGAAGACTCATGGGTGCGGAAGTTCTGATCCAATGTTTCGAATACCTCGATAGTGAATTTAATATTTTATAAAGAATTGTGGAAAGAGCTCAAGCTGGTTTCGAACACGCGTCCCTGCCGCTTCTCATCAGGTGCCAACTCACAGGCTGGGACGCGTCGATTGGCACTACCAGCTTAGGTGGATGTCGACTGGTTATTTTTGCTAGTTATGAATATTGCTCTACAGCTTTGAACTTTTTCCTATATTCCAAATTGCCTTTGGTCTGGCTTTATCAATTTCAGAAGTTTTTGGTAGATCAATTTTCCCTTTTCACTTACAACTTATAAGTGAATTATACCCTTGCTAAGCTAACTCAGCGAAGACTCATGGGTGCGGAAGTTCTGATCCAATGTTTCGAATACCTCGATAGTGAATTTAATATTTTATAAAGAATTGTGGAAAGAGCTCAAGCTGGTTTCGAACACGCGTCCCTGCCGCTTCTCATCAGGTGCCAACTCACAGGCTGGGACGCGTCGATTGGCACTACCAGCTTAGGTGGATGTCGACTGGTTATTTTCGAAACCAGCTTGAGCTCTTTCCACAATTCTTTATAAAATATTAAATTCACTATCGAGGTATTCGAAACATTGGATCAGAACTTCCGCACCCATGAGTCTTCGCTGAGTTAGCTTAGCAAGGGTATAATTCACTTATAAGTTGTAAGTGAAAAGGGAAAATTGATCTACCAAAAACTTCTGAAATTGATAAAGCCAGACCAAAGGCAATTTGGAATATAGGAAAAAGTTCAAAGCTGTAGAGCAATATTCATAACTAGCAAAAATAACCAGTCGACATCCACCTAAGCTGGTAGTGCCAATCGACGCGTCCCAGCCTGTGAGTTGGCACCTGATGAGAAGCGGCAGGGACGCGTGTTCGAAACCAGCTTGAGCTCTTTCCACAATTCTTTATAAAATATTAAATTCACTATCGAGGTATTCGAAACATTGGATCAGAACTTCCGCACCCATGAGTCTTCGCTGAGTTAGCTTAGCAAGGGTATAATTCACTTATAAGTTGTAAGTGAAAAGGGAAAATTGATCTACCAAAAACTTCTGAAATTGATAAAGCCAGACCAAAGGCAATTTGGAATATAGGAAAAAGTTCAAAGCTGTAGAGCAATATTCATAACTAGCAAAAATAACCAGTCGACATCCACCTAAGCTGGTAGTGCCAATCGACGCGTCCCAGCCTGTGAGTTGGCACCTGATGAGAAGCGGCAGGGACGCGTGTTCGAAACCAGCTTGAGCTCTTTCCACAATTCTTTATAAAATATTAAATTCACTATCGAGGTATTCGAAACATTGGATCAGAACTTCCGCACCCATGAGTCTTCGCTGAGTTAGCTTAGCAAGGGTATAATTCACTTATAAGTTGTAAGTGAAAAGGGAAAATTGATCTACCAAAAACTTCTGAAATTGATAAAGCCAGACCAAAGGCAATTTGGAATATAGGAAAAAGTTCAAAGCTGTAGAGCAATATTCATAACTAGCAAAAATAACCAGTCGACATCCACCTAAGCTGGTAGTGCCAATCGACGCGTCCCAGCCTGTGAGTTGGCACCTGATGAGAAGCGGCAGGGACGCGTGTTCGAAACCAGCTTGAGCTCTTTCCACAATTCTTTATAAAATATAAAATTACATTCAACAGCTACCACGCTTCATTCATAGAAAAAAAACAGTCAAAAAACAAGGATAATGCAACATACCAATCGAAAGGATAACTTTTGTCCTATGATGGGCTATCGTTGGTGTCAGCATGCGTTTGTTTCTTAGAAAAAGGAAGGCGTTAGTGCTCACCCCTGATCCTTGTGCAATTGAACCATTTTAATTAGTGAACTCATCGAGTCTATTTCACCTTGCCGAATGGTAAACGGCTTTGAAAGCGGCTCAAGGATATCAACGATATCCACGAAGCTAAAGGTTACACATTACCTAACAAGGTAAACATATTAACTCCGTACTCCCAACGAGCCAATGGCTTGTGTTGTGAATTATTGTTATGCAAAAGTCTAGGATGTCTTCTTTGATTCATTTGATATGCAGCTGATGCGAGTTCGTTCGAGGTATCGGAAAGGGGGCAGGGTTCATCTGGTTGTTAAGTGCTGACATTCGAGAAATGGAAAATAGCTTTTATTGGAATTTGAACACACGCTGCTGTAAACGTAATGAAAGCTCATGAAAAATTTCTGCAGATGTCAAAGCCAGAAAAATTGGAATTGAAATGACGTTCGAAGTCATTTAAGGTTACATCTGGTACAGAAAGGATTCACAGTCTGATGATATATATCTGAAAGTAAATTAATCTTTCGAAAACTCGTAGGTGCACCTAGCTTGCAATATTATTTGAGGTGGGTGTATGATATTGTAAACTGCAAAGATTGGACCGAAAGGACTTTTTCGACTTAAGAAGAAGGGGGGTGTACCAATGGATTTAGATCATCTTCATTTTTCAGCAATCAAATGCACCTTAAAAGTTGCAATGCAAATTAAAGAAGGAATTAAAGGAACTACATGACTTTGAAACGTAGATGAATGTTTTGCACACTGCAGGACCTGAATTTAGTGTGCCAAAAAACAGTTTGCATTTGACAGTAGAAGCCGGGAAATCAATACTTCTGGCATCGTTATGAGAAGAAGATATCGGTATAATCAAAACACATCGGGAACCGACAGCTTTTGTGAAAACTATACCAACCATATCATACATATCAATCGGATATGTCAGCATTTACTTCATAAGACGCAGTCTTAAGAATGATAGAGAGTAAAAAGAGGGGAAGGATGAGAATTTTATTTGGTCTTTAGTGTAGGTACAAAAATGAACTCACAAAGTCATACCCAAAAACTCAAAACTCTTTCAGTCCTTTTCCATTTGCCAGCACACACATACGAAATCTGTTTATTGCTTTCGATATGATACGTGTGGATATTTTCTCTTCGCTCGGAGAAAATCCTTGCAGTGTTGACTTTAACTTAGGTCTCCACAGGAGAAAATCCATGCTTTTGACTCCGGTGATCGTGAATGCCCTGCCACATTCCAAATGTCAGATATTAATCGTTGAAAAAACTAATCACAAAGTTAAGCCATGAGTAGAACATGGTTCCATCTTTTTGAAACCAAACTTGTAAGGAGGATGCAGGATTTTGTTTGTCATAAAAACTAACATATAAAACTTTCTTAGATTAGTGTACGCCAGTATGCTGTATCAGAAAAAGGGCTTGATGTAACTATAGGATTTGTAAAAAGAGGCTCCTCATTCCATTTACTGTGTTACTCTACTGTCACAACTGTGTTGTCTTCAATGTGTTTTGGTACAATCAACAGTTGACAAAATATGACAGTTTCTGAATTTATATGTCGATGTGAGTAGGACTTACCTCATTACAGCAGAATACAGAATTTAAGACCATTTTTCATTGTTAACCATCTCTTTTCCATCCGGATAGAGGCAATCACGAAATATGTGTACAATTTGCGATAAATTTTTAGCCATCAACCTTTAACTACCATATTTTGGAATGGTTTTTTTCAAAAATCAGCATCTGATATTTGTGATATCGCATGGTTTCCACGATAGCCTCATTCAAAAGAACGGATTTTTTCCCTGTAGAGACGTATTCAAACCAAACACATGAGATGGGTTATATGCGGATAATTACGGTTCGAAACCTACTTGGCGGTTGAATTTTGGAGCGTTGTATACTTTTGACTAGGCTTCTCATCTCTCTCTTTGACAAGAACTTGTCACTTTTCAATTTTTTTGCTCATAGATCTGCTCGTGTTTCCTCCGCGAAATGGCATAATCTGCACTCACCGCTCGATTTTTGATTTTTTTCGAGGTGTCCTCTTGTTTTCAATGCTCCACAAGGATCATAGTGAGGACTCTCCGCTTGCTTTTTTCCATTCTGATGCAGGATTGGAGCTTTCTAGTGATAATTCTCTGAAAAAAGTAATACGACGTTGACAATGCTGCATGCCTATCGAAGTCACTTCAATTCCACGTGATATGAAGTTTCGCTTCTTTTGAAAATCATACTCTCTTAACGCTGGAAAAGCGTCTTTGTAACCGTGAAGCGCTAATAAAGGAAGATCAACAGGTGCTATGTACTAAGTACCGCTAGCGTAACTACTAACAGGCGCGAACAGTCCGAATGGGCACTGAAAAGAAAGAAACACGAGTATCACCTGTAGCAAATACAGTGAGCTTTGCAAAATAGAGAGCTTAGAAGGCAATCGACGTTGGTGAGGGGAGAGATAGGAGCAATGCTGGTGAATTTTGCATATGGCATAGAATCAATTTTCGAACAATGTGGTATAGTTATATTTATGTTGGGCGACGAGGAACATTTTCACATGAACGGTGTTACCAAAAGACAAATCTATCATTATTGAGCCATCAACATTTTAGACAATGGCACGAGATCTGCGGCTCAGTCGCAAAGTTACTTTTTCGTGTTTGGTTACAGATATTGTTCATAGGTGGTAAAAGATTTTATTGTTCCGCAGAAAGACAATTCTGGATTTACCAAGATGATAACGCGAAGACTGTTAGTTGAAACATAACAAAATAAATCTAAATGATCTCTAACTATTTCGGAGGGCAATAGAGTTAAAACGTACCCCTTTGCGAGATGTATGTATGTAGATGGATGTATATGGCGAGATGTATGTATGTAGATGGATAATAGCGTATGCCGACAATCCATGAAATGAAGCAAGGATAGAAATGGCAGAGGTTTGTCCTCTTCTTTCAGGTCAGAATACCTGCCAACTCAGTGGCATCAATGGGCCTCTCTTTTCTCTTGACGTGTCTATTTGTGACTGTTTGTTCTGTGGACAAGTAAAGGCAGTGTTCGTACCAGCAGAAGTCCCATTCACTGGAGCGATTTTGGGAAGAGATTCGTGTGAAAACTGCTGAAATTGATAGAATAACGCTGGAAATTGTGGAACTTCATAAAACAGACATAATTGTGAGGACCTAGTACTCCAGATACGAATTTTCGTCCTTACTATGATTTTTCTGAAATTTTTGAACGTTGAACGTATTTCTTTGACAAGTTTTGTCCTTTTTCGGCCATTCCAAAGACATTTTTCACTTTGGAAAACAAAATCAATTAGGATGGATGAAGTTCCATAAGCGTTCTATGCAGTTCGATGAGGTTTCAAGGATGATATCGGACGATATTTTTTTGAATTAACTTAGTTCAGCCACACAAATGTGATAAATAACTGTGAACAACTTCTCAGCCCCGATTAAAGCAAAAGAAAAATCCTGATCTAAGTAGAACACTGTCTCGACTATTTTCAATAAATTTATATGCCGCCGACTGTTCCGTGATACGTCTAAGATCGTGAGTGAGTAATAAGGTGTATGTGCACAACACTGTTTAAATATTCATGTGTGGAATGTGTGAGCGTGCCTAGAAAACGCTTAATATGAGCATAGTTCTTTCTACATTGCTACTTACAGCACATTGCAGCAATATAATAATAGTTACTTGGTCGACAAGTTTAACACATTTCTTCTTCGCCTTCAATGTGGACAACTTGGACATAACGCGAAATGTGCAATGCATACCAATTTGATCTGAAAGGATGATTTTAAATTACCCAGCCTAGTTAATGATTTCTTTATCAGGCTATACTGTCCTTATTTGCTATCCATTAAGATACGGAATGGTGTCGTGTTAAGAATTGAACATATTGAGAGTTTTACGACCAATTAAGATCTTCTCTTGATTGGGATGTATTTACTAATCGAATGAATCGAACTGACAAGGAGACGTGGCGTGTTTCGAAAGGTGTAATTGATTACAAGATACAACATGTTGAAATTGACGGCTCGTTTCTTGCTGTAATCAAACTTGTAGCACTGCTATCTGATTTAAAAGGACAAAATATTCGTAAAAGGGATTGCGGTTCGTTTCAATTTGGGTGCACAATTTTCAGTGCCCGGGTGAATTTGTTTATAAGGTGCAATGTATTTTGAAAAACTGAGCATAGAAATTCTAAGAAAGAATCAAGCAAAGGAAGAAAAACAATAAAAATCCTTAAAAAGAAACTGAATACAAGCAATGTCATAGCAACAAAAGCAGACAAAGGGAACACAACAGTCCTAATAAACAAGGAAGAATACATCGGAAAAACAGAGAACCTCATTGAGGAGATGAACTGAAGGAAAATCAGAAAAGATCCTACCAACGAATACCAAGCAATAATCAAAGAGTCAATAAGGAAGGCAACGAAAATAATAGACCCTGAAGTTGCGCACTCGCTGACAACAATGAATCCTTTGGCACCACCACTAATTGCGCTACTAAGGCTATAAAAATATAAGCTGCACTCCAATGAGGTCAATAAATAAATAAACATCAGCCCTTGGATACAAAATATCCAAATACTTGGTATTAATTTTAAGAAACAACCTCGAAGTGCCTAACTAATTTGTGATATCCAACACCACGGAGCTGATCGAGGAATTAAGCAACGTGAAACCAGCAGAAAATACCAACTAGTATCATTCGGTATCAAAGATGTAAGATTCAGTATCAAAGATATCCATCAATACCGGTAACAAAAGCAATCAATATACTGCAAGGAGCACAACTTGGCAAGAAGAAGGATAAATACTTTTCGACACAGCTCACAACCCTCCTTAAATCGATACTACAACAAAACTACTTTCAGTTCAACAACAATATTTTTAGACAAACAAATGGACTTGGAACGGGAGGAGCGAAGTCCAACATCGGCCATCAGCATGGAAACCTTCATTCAAAATATGACATCTAATGGAACTGACATCTAACTTGGGAGTGATATTTTACGCAAGATAAGTGGACGATATAATATGTATAACGACCAAGAACAACAAAGATAAAATTCTGAAGCATGTCAACAAACAATATAAAAATCTTAAATTTACAATGGTGGCAGAGAAAAAGGGACGAATGAATTATCTTGACATCACGATAAAGAAAACTGAAACATCAAACGAATTCGAATATGGGATATATAGAAAACCCACCACAGACACGTTAATACACAACTCATCTAATCATCCCCAACAGCACTAAAAAGAATCAATAAGGCAATTATCTATAAGACTGGAGCGGACATCCCTAACGGACCAAGCCTACAGCAAATAATTCAACAGGACTATACACGATAGCAGAAAACAATGTATACAAGAGAAACCTGGTGAACAAGATAAAACGGAGCCTAAAAATACTTTAAGGCAAAGAAAAAAAGAACAAAGCGAAAAGATAGCTTGGACAAAATCAAAATACATGGGCAAAAGTTGTTGAAGAAACACAACGTCAACAAGGCTTTCAAAACAAGGAGCGATTCGGGCCAAAAACTACGAACAAACGTTAACAAAGTGGACCAGCTGGATAAACCAGGTGTTTAAAAATTAACCTGTGCTTGGTAACATAACTACATTGTCAATCAAGACGGAAAAAAGGACAAGATTTCGCAAGCACATAAGGGACTACAACAAAAGGCTGCGAAAGCCGGACGCGACGACTGCGTCCAACTTCTCAAACCATATGATTCACAACAAATTTATACAAAATTGAGTCAAGAAAAGTCAGTGAAGGTTCTACATGTACACTATAAAGGACGAAGGTTGAACGCACTAGAAAACTTGGAAATATACAAAAAAAAACGTTTGATAGACGCATCATCAACGAACAAACAAACAATTAGATTTTATTTGTTGATTTTCCATTTCAAAATGCTATGTTTTCAATTTTGACAAAAATAGATTTCGGGAATAAGTTGCTCCGTCCTTCAGTGTCAGCTCAAATACAAATAGATCACAAATACCTCCATTTTGCCCATTTATGATAGCGGTCGTACACTCTCGCGCAAGTGCTCTCATTATTTTACACCGCGAACACTAGCACAAAAGGTCAGATGACGAGCGCATACCTGTACACCCTCGTTGTGGAAATGGACGCACTACAAGCAACGACATCTGTTATCCTTTGTGTTTTCAGTCGGTTTCTATAATATTCGGTTCGGTAAATTTCCAGCAAATTCAGCTCCCCCTCATTGCTCCTCTTTTTACTTTCAACACTTCACTTTGCACTTTCAACACGTGTTCTAGATGTGCATCATTTCAACGTTTGTGCTAAACTGTAGTGCGCAAGAATGATCTGCCGCGTGAGATACCTTGACTCGCGCACAATTTACTGACTCGGAATGGAGAGCTGGCGAGGCGGGACAAAGCGAGTGAACCATGTACACTCTTATACTCGCTGTGCCTCGGCGAGAGTGTACAGGCAGGGTATTAGAAGACATATTTTGCAAGGTCCATTAGCCCTGTAAGAAATGCTCGAGGTATCCTCGAAATAATGCTCTATTCTTTCGATTGACTTTTCTAAGGAAGTCTATTTCAGTTGTCTTGCATAAAATCGAGAAAACACAACAATCTGGCATTGCAATCTTTGGTTCTTGAGTGCTGGTGGCATCTTTGTTAATTTTTTATGCTAAGATTGCCTATTCAACATCTTAAAGGGAGGCGGAGGCTGTATCTAAAGCGTCGGTTAATTTGATTGGATCGTATCGTAGAGATGCTGATAGATAAGGCAGCACTTGGAACTAAGACATCAGAATCCTTTCCTACTCATTGGGTGTTTGTCTCTGGGTTTTAAATTGATTTTTATTCGCACTTGTTATTCATTCCATATATCGTTTGGAACCCTATTTTTTGAATCTTTTTGCTGCTTTTATCCAGGGTTGCAGATTGAAAAACTTTTTCAGCTAACCAACTTGATCAATAGAAGTAATAAAATTGCAAAGCTCCATTCCAGAATCAATATTTTCCATAGTTATTGCCATTTTCATGTATATACTGCGTCATCTTAAACTTAGTAAATTTTCTGATCATAAAAAAACATTCCCAGAACTCATGATCGGTATTAGAAAAAGTCGATACAACGGAGAATGACGTAAGCTATCCAAGCTCCTGTGTGCCGATGATGCAAAGGAACCCTGAGATTTAAACAGTCTGAACTGTTTTTTACGCTATGCACTGGCACAATCGAGTTCATCTCAGATTTTATGAAACTTCCTACTAACACAGAGCAACTGTCACTAAATCTTGGTGATCTTCCTACTTTATCTCTGAGCTGGGAGAACAACTGTCAGATGGCTAGATTAGAGTAAATGAGTAACGATGAGTTCATAGTAAATACCAGCATACTCTCAATTAGATAATCCTACATAATTCAGTTTAATTTACTGAAAGCAAGCTCTAACCTTTCAAGCGAATTTCGAATCTAACGCTATTCGACCGAGTTGTCATGTGTGTCATGTTATTTTGACATGTATTCCATGTATATGTCATGTTATTTTGACATGCTCGCACAAGACTCCAAAAATTGTTTCAATTATTCACATAAGTTATTATTACAAGTCAAAATCGAGCCAAACGAGCCCCTCTTGAACTATCCTTTTCCAACTTTCTGAAATCTCGTTCGTTGTTCTTGAAATATTTTTTCGGTGAATAAACATGTGGTTTTCAAAATGTTTTCCTGTCATTTTTGTCCTTTTAAATACTAAAATGTCCTTTTAAATATTGACATATTTCAAATACTCTTTTCCTATAGAAAAGGTAAAAATGCTGCTCAAGCCAGAAAGACGTTAACTGATGTGCATGGACAAAATGTGTTGACAGTACTCTAATGCCAAAACAAGTTTACAAAAAATCCGGCAATTTTGTTACCGAAGATGCATCACGTTCAGGAAGGCCGATTGAAGCTGATAAAGACTCGATAAAGGCATTAGTTGATACAAACCGGCGACTAATAACACGTGAGATGAGTGATAGGTTGAATTTATTATACCCTACTGTTTACTACCACTTGAAAGGCCTGGGTTTAACCTCGAAACTCGATATATGGGTTCCCCATGCTCTCACGGAGAGACATTTATGTGGTCGGGTTGACGCCAGTGATTCGCTTCTCAAAAGTCATGAAAACGATCCGTTTTTGAAGTGCATCATTACAGGTGACAAAAAAAGGTTGTATGAAACAATGTCAAAAGCAAGAGATCGTGGAGCAAAAAATGTGAAGCGGCTCAAAGCATTCCCAATGCCGATATCCATCAAAAAAAGGTGATGCTGCCTATTTGGTGGGAGGAATCTTACCGGGTATTACAACAATCAAAATCAACAATCAATTCAGAAGTCTTCTGCCATCAGCTGGACAAACTGAATGATGTACTTCAACAGAAAAGGGCAGAATTAATCAACACGAAGGCGAAGTGATTTACGTGAGTACCTGCCACTATTAGGCCTTACATCACGGCCTCCACGAATGGGGTTGAAATAATGTGTCAACCGATACCCTCAAGATCTACGACAAGCGACAGTCCTGAAGAAATAATCAACAGCAAAAGTGTAGTGTTCCACCTTATATAAGTTTGCAAGATATAGTGCAAGTACAATGCGAGACCTCGTATAAGTTTGGTCACTCGCCAAAGGCTTTTACAGCTTGAATGGAGTACAATGTCACATCCACCATATGCTCTAGGTCTGGAACTTCAGATTGTTATTTGTTCCGGTCACTACAAAATTTTACAAGGACGGTAAGACCTTCACTTCAAATGAGGATGTCCAAAACCACCTGTCCAAAAGAAAAATGTTATTACTGATGGATCATGTTACTAGCAGAAAGACAGTGAAAGGTATTGGACCTGGATGGCCAACATATAATTTAACAAAATATACGAAAAGTATCTTTCATTTTCACAAAAAAAAAACAACCAAATTACTTTCCGAACAACCAAGTACTTTGAATTGTCTGAATCAGCTGTCAACGGATACAGTCTCAGCCAAAAATGTTTCGACGTGGAAGTTTTCTCTTCCTCTGTTTTCTCTTTCATAAAAGATTTTAATTGTGAAATTCATTTTTAAGGCTGAATAGTGCTATATTGAAAATCCTCGTACCTTGCAATAGGGCCGGCTGCATGTTATATTGGTAGTGGTATAACTTAACACTGTGATGCTAGTGCTGGAAGTTCAGTGATGCTTGTTGTGATATTTCGGTAGGACCAATAAGGTCAGAATGTGCTTCCTATAGAATTACCATATTCTGTACTCTTTTAAATGAAACAAGTGGCTCTGATTAACTCTCAAAGGTGATTATTTGATGACTAAGTTTATGTGAAAAATAATTTAAAAATAATTAAATAATAGTATAATAATTTTATAATTTAAAATAATGAGTAAAAATATTTCAATGAATGTAATAATTACTTGTGAATTACAAGGATTTCCTCGAACTTTTTGCACATGTTGTGTAACAAGACCTAACCTAACGGTTCTTAATTGACAAAGTTTTATACCCTTTGCATTCACAAATAAAACTGGATGAGAATAGGACTTAAGAATGCCTTATAAGCTGGAAATTACTCGTTTTTACTCTCTTCTCTTGCTCTCATCTTAAAACTATGACTTATATTTACGATGATCTTGGCCATAACGTAAAAACATAAAGTGATAACACTCTTCGTCGGCTTCTCTCAGACAGAGATAGAAATAGCACAAGCAGGTTTATGTTTTATTGTTATTTTATTTTATTGTTTTTTACGCGAAACCTTTGAATAAGTATTTTGGTTTTCGCAATTTGGTTCGATCGAGGTGTAGGTGCTGATTATTAACAACATGGTTTCAAGTTGCATTAAAACGTTTAATGAAGGAACAGAAGATCATAAATTTTGGTCTTCTCATAACAAAAAGTTTGCTCGAGACAAAAGCCAAAACAACTCCCTTATTTTCGATAAGGGGTCGATAAGGGGGGAGGTCCACATTAAGTTTTCGATCCGATAATCGGAAAACTTAATCTGGACTATATCCACAACAAAAACTCAATTGGTATATGAAAAAAGGACACAGCATGTGTTGTATTAAAAAAAAGGATAGTTTGAGAAAAGATTTTCGGGAAAAGAGGCGGTCGTATTTCGTTTAATGCATTGGGAGTCTGAGTAGACTCTTCTAGTTGTAGTAAAAGATTTTGTTCTCGGGACCAGAGAGGTCACGGCTGAAGCGAATCACCTTGAATAGCTGGGGAAATTGTGTTTGTTCAGAAGGATGATGATCTTGATGAACTTCGCCGGGATATTGAGGCTAGAGATAATAGGATGTGTGTGATCAATGCATTTTCCTGGCGTTGTATTATACGAAAATGATTATTCCAAGGAATTTCTCCTTGATTGTAGAGCAATTGTGTGCTGATAAATCGGCAGGAATCTTCAGGAGTCTGTAAATGTCTACACTGTCCCCCAAATCGAACGTTTGTTACCGTGGAAGCTGGCGATAGAGCGAGCTGGTGCTAGATTACATCCAAAACGGGACGCCAAGTTTCCATTGAGGATAGGGTGGATGAGTACGAGGTAATACTATTTGGAAGGGGGTGGGGTAATACCATTTGGAAGGGAGAGGGGAAATACTATTTGGAAGAGGGGAATACTATTTGGGAAGGGAAGGGCTTCTGCGCACTAGTGATGAGCTATTTCCCTAAAGTAGATACTTGCAGTATTGATTGATTTTTGAGGTGAGGGATATGTGACAGCTATTGATTGCTGATGACTCCGCGTCTATGTAGCCTTTCTTGAAAATTGAAATGAAAATTTTGAATACTAAAGTGTTCAATTTTAAGGATAAGAAATGGGTATTATTCCTTAATTGTTTGAGGAGGACAAGCATTTCTTTCCACTATGATGGACTCGCATTTATTGCGTGTTAGTTGCAACTCCCATCTGCTGGAGAAGGAGTTGAGGTAGGGGGTCTTTCGAGAGGTGATAATATTGATTTAAATGATAATGTCATCGGCATATTGAAAGGTATGGATTGGAATATGTTGAATGATGGGCTTAAGGATGTTGGCAGTATTTAGTGGGAACAAGAGAGTGGAAAGAACAGAACCTTTTGGAATTCCAGATGAGTTTGAGACTCGAAAAAGAGTTCACCTATTTCCACTGGGGATGTACATTTGGTACCTATCTAAAGATTAATGAAGTTCACAAACGTACGGATGAGATTGAAAAGTGACGGAGATTTTCTGGATTAATGCGTTTTGCAATACCATGACAAAGGCTTTACGAATTCATAGGAAATAGGCGGTAGTAGGTACCCGCCCACAACAACTCTGTTGTGCAGGCTAAAACAGATTTTTGTTTTTTGAATGACGATGCCTTAGGCAATTGAATGGAGGGAGTTTTCGAACAAAAATGTTGGACTGTGTTGTTTGCATTCAGGTCTTTGTCAAGAATGTTTTTGATGACAAATTTGAAAATCTTTCCAAGGCAGGACATTAGAAAATAGGGCGACAACTGTTTGGTAGAAACGGTCTTTTGCGTTTTTTAAGGATCGCGTGAATGATAACGTGATGCCATGAGCGGGGGAAGAAGGCATGTAGGATTGACTGGTTAATTGGCTTGGCGAGAAAGGGACTTATGATTTTCCTACATTTTTGTATGGTGTACACTCCTGTTATCGGTGTCGTTTCAATTTTCATGTTCACTGACATGGGTGTGTTTGTATTATTTTCTACGCAATCTTTTCTTTTTTTGACGTTCTTACGCTAAACGCTCTCTTCCTACCCTCTGACTAGTGTTGATGCAACTGATAAAACTTATGTCAAAAGTCGACTACAAGCATTTGAATTTTTAACGTTCAATAAGCATTCATAGCAAAGCAAGGCGATGCTACGGAATGCAAGGTTGAATGCATGCAATTTCGTTATTACATAATGCGAAATATGATGAAAAATGAGAATATTTTATATTTTATCATTTGCTTAGTGAATTGTATCATAATCGTTTCCAATAATTGTCCAACCTCATGAAGATTCTTTTATGCAAGCAGCAGATATTTTAAATGGAAATGAAACAATTAAAATTAAAAAATAATTTTTTTCTACTTTTTCAGATTTTGTGGAAAACTTGTAGGACAAATATGAGAAGTTCATCATTATCGTGAGAGGTGAGTGTACACAAGACAATCTTCAACGAGACATGTCATATATGCTTTACCATAAGCTAAATAAATATTCGAAATGTATTACATGTGCCACAAATATCAGTCGCATACTTTCCATCAATATTTATTTAAATGGTAGAAAGAAAAACGAAGCTCTAATATTTTCCCAAAGATATGACAAGGTTGCCTTGTTGGCGCCATAAACATTAGTTACAAACATCAACAGACTAACGAGCGTTTAGTGCTTTCACGGAAAAGCTAATTATTTTGGTGAAAATTCGACGAAGTGCCGATTGAATAGAGTCACAGAGTAATAATTCAAATTTTTTATGACAAGCATTTGAATAAACCATTTCAACGATTTGCAAAATAATATTTAATCAGCTTTTGTTTGAACTGAAATTGAAAGATTTTCCCACAATTCATCAGAACTTAGGGAAAACGTTGTTGTTTGGAAGCATTTTCTTGAAATATTCGCAGCATAAATGGTCCGTCAAGACGAGGCTCGCATTCGAGTCCAGCGATTTCGTAACCCAGCATTAATTGCATTTTCTCGTGTTGTATCCTTCTTATCCATTGCTAACATGAAAACATTGAAAACAAACAAATGTTGGAAATAATCGAGACTCGACTATGAGCCACGATCTCATAATTATCACATTGACTTTGGCCTTTGACGTGACTTTTCCATGCTTTCTTTTATCGTTGCGAACACTTTTACTTGCGAGGAAACCGCTTAACAACAATGTGTCGCTATTGACGCTATCATTTCGAGTTCGCTGATATCTGAATCTTAATCATGACGAAGCTGCGAAGACAGAAGCCATGTATTGTTTATTATTTTCTAATTTTCCAACTTTGGGTATTATGTTGTATTGTTTTCAGCAGGAGTTTGAAACTCTTTCCAAACTACCATTTCGTTTGCGGCGTGATAAGTAAATTAAAGCTTTTCCGAAACCATGCATTGCTTGGTGGTTGTCTGCATTTTACACTATTCATGGGACGCCAAGTATGGGAAAACTTTAGAGTGCAAAATGAAAAGCGAGACAATCTGCCATTGTACGAGCAGTGAATTCACTTTCTTCGATTCGAAATAATTAACTCGTGTAAGCATTCCCGCAGTGTTGAGTGTTTGTGCTGTTGATTCAACTTGTAAATGCAATTATGTATCTTTTATCGGAATTGAAATGTTTCAGTGGCAAGTGGAAATGGAATTGCTCAATTGTTTTCGAATTTGCGGCTAGGGACTTTTCTTCTTGTCGGAAGCGAGGAGAAAATTTATGTCCGACATTGTGCAAGGGAAAACTCATTTCCGGGGCTTAGGAAGTCATTAGACCAAAATACATGCACGCTGAACTTACTTTTGGCCAGAGGCTCCTTTCTGCTTCTATCCCACACTAAGGTCATCCACTTATTTCAACCATTTTTCTCACCATGTCCTGTTTGACGGTGATTGGTATTCAAACATGTCAAAATGTAAACTGACTCAATCATTCTAATAGCCTTTTTTTAAAATGTCATTTAAAACTCGATTCAATTCTGCGGATTAGATCGAATAAATCACGTTATAGAAACAGGAGCAATAATGTCCAACAACCATAAATTCAGGAAACAGAACAATTTGTTGTTGCCGGCTCATCTAAAAAAGTGTTCGCTAAAATTGGAAAAAACAAACGAATATATTCAAATCATGAATGATCTAACAAGTTTTGGGCAACCATCAGTGTGCAGGATGAAATCTGCATACTTTTTCCAATTCAAATAAATCATCAGTTGATAAAGACTATGATGGGTCCATCAATATTGAAAAGCGCTCCTATCGTGATAAACTTTTGCACATTTTCCGAGAGCAGTTTGATTTTGATTTCGTCTTTGAATATCCTGGAAGCATGAAAATCGTTGTGCGTATTGTTTTTTCTTCAAATCCTTCATTTCTTTTTTCATAATTTTTAATAATTTCGTATGAATGTGAGCTATGCAAATAAATTTCATTTAAATAACGATTTTTCCTCTGCATTCGGTAATTATTGCTTCGTTATATTCAGCGATTTAGAGCGGGTTCGTAGGGAGGCCAACGATGCAAAGAGTGTATTGAGGTAGATTTGTATGTTATAATTAAATAAATCACACATTAAATATATCACTCCATTATAAACATTTTAAGACACGGAAAACAAACTGCATTCACTTTTGAAATACCACTGACGTCGCCTGAATATCTTTCTTCGAGTTGCATACACTTTTCCAAACGCAACCTAAGGTTTCACGCCATAAGCTACATTAACCTCAGTTGAATCCTGCTGTTTGACGAAAATAGTCAACGAATTGATGTTGCAAACCCGTTTACTAAAAGAGCACTAAAGAAATTCCATTGAAGTTAAGTCAGGCATCCTTGAAGGCCACTGAATATCGCCAAGGTGGAAAATCAGTTTTTGAAGAAAACCTTGCCAAAACAAAGTCATTTCTGGTTCTTGTCTTCTTTCTGTTCTGGTCTTGTGCGGAATGGGTCAATTTTGTTAAAACCACGTATGTAAAGGATGTGCCCGCTGGTTTGACGAATCAAATCCATCCTTATGTGTCCATAATTAGCGCTTTTGAGATTCGTCACCACGCCCCTAGAATTTTCAAAAAAAGGCTAAATAATCCAGCACCAAGCAGCCTCTCAACGCAGGGGCAAGGCAAAGATTTTACGTGTCCAATCCGCGGGCTACAGATCCATCCAGCCCAGTAATGGCTGTTTTAAAAGTTGACGTGGCCATTTTAATGACAAAGATGTTCGTTACTCCAAACAAAAAACGGAATTCTTAACAGCTCGGAACATACCCAAAATAGTTCCAAAGAAATGCTTTCGTAGAATGAAATTTTCATTTTTAATCAGTTCTTGAATGATTTGTCCCTTAAAAGGACGGAACTTTTGAACTTTCATCCGATTTTCATGCACAATGGCTTTTGAAAAGCCTATTTAGCTACCTTTTCCATGAAAAGTCTAGCAGTTCCACGTAAACTTCATACCACGATGTTTCAATCAATGTTTTCGACAGTTCTTGAAAATTAATAAGGTCCCGACGCTAAATCGGTCCTGACCAAAGCAGTTGCATAGGTCCTGGCACACCTTTGATCGAATTCAGTATACACTTCGACTTTCAATTAACCGTCGAATGTTGAACTACGAACGAAATTTTCCGCAAAATTTCGGGAAATGCCTCGATAGCGAACTCGGTAGGATATACCGACCACTCTGACATGATGACTCATAGATTCGAATATGTATTAATCAAATCAATACTATAACCGAATGAAGCTTTCCTTTCTTCACAATGTATACTAACTTGTGAAATAATCGTATTTTGAAATATAAAATAACCGCCAAACATGCAGATGTGTTCGGGGGATTGTTTCACAAAGACGGTTGTCAAGATTCCAAACTGTGCCATGAATGAAATCAATGAAATCTTCCTCTTCTGAGTGGAATTTCGAATCATATGAACACAAGTCAGTACAAATGAAACATATGAGCGACGTTTCCAAAGATCTGGAGCTCTTACTGTAATTAAATTACGCTGAACTTATAGACAATATTGCGGGTGCCAGACTTGTCTTGACATATTTATGCAACTGTTTAGTGCAATATTAGTCAATCTAGTTTAGTTATTCGACTGATAAACTCGCGTTTTCGTAGCAATGTATTTTGTAACAATGGAAGACACCGCAAAATCTCAAAGAGCAATAATTTTCTTTTTGTTAGAAGAAGTGGTAAAAACATCAAACAATAATTCAGAGTCTGCAAGGAGTATTGGGTTACTCTAGAAAACTCAAAAGTACTGTTAATCGGCGGATAGTTGGTTTAAAAACCGGTAGAACGTCACTCGAAGACAATGCATGCGATGGACATCCCAGCACATCTTTAAATGAAAGAAACATTACTGCCGCCGTAGATCTACTGAAAAACGAAAGGCGAATGGCTATTCTTCCAATTCGCATGCGACTATGGGTAGGTACATGACATCTGTCAAGTTCATGGCACCTGTTATGTTTTTTTTACCGTTAGCAAGGTTTCAGCGCGTTGGGTGCCAAGGCTGTTGGATGCCAAGGCTGTTGGGACCAGAACAAGCAATCAAAAAGTCTAATACTTGCCGTCAACGTAAAGGTCTATTAGTGCGTTACGATAATAATAACGACCGACGGAACGTGGACTTTAATACAATCCTGAGAGCAAAAATCAGTCCAAGGAATGGCAGAAACCTGAAGAAAGGCCTGCTGAAGGCGCGTGCAGTTCTATTGAAAAAATAATGCTTATTGTATTCTCTGATTGCATAGGTAATATTTTTAAGGATAACCTGACGAAAAGTACTAAAATTAACGCAGAATATTATTCAAATTCATTGTCGGGACTATTGCGACAGTTACTTGCCGAAAAACGGCTTAGAAGGTTGCCTAAGCGCCCGTTATCGCAAAAGGATAATGCAAGACCACACTCCGCACGAAAAACGAAGTGTTGTTTTAAACGATTTACGATGGGAATTTTTCGGCTGCTGCCTGATTCTGTGGAGCTTGCGCATAGTGGTTATCAACATTCCTAAGCTTGAAAAAAACGTTACGGGGTGTTTGATTTGAGGGTTTGATTGCTTAAGACGTGCAATAAATAGGTAAATTAACGAGACACCGTAAAACATCTTTGAGGACGGCGTACAAAAAATTATTTATAATTGTAATAATTTTTTTCAGTTAAATTCAGGTTTTTTATGGATTATTTTTATGGATAAAATAATAAAAGCTAAATCGCAATATTCACGAAAATTAACAAAATAATAAAAACTATAGCTAAGCCGCAAGAACTTTGGAAACATCTCCCGTACACATATCGATCCAATCATTCGTAATGTTACAAAATTACCGTCTGAATTCAAAAGAAAACAACTCAAAAAATTCAAATATAGAATTCATGAGTTTCCATTTTATTGCGTATTGATATACCAGCATTATTTTTTCGTATATGTTCAAACTGTACCCCTCAATGTATGGTTGGTTGTAATGATAGTGAGTAATATTTGACTGAACTCTACAAATAATATTAGTGTCGCGAGTAAGTTGTTCCTGAAATATAAAGCTTTAGAAATTCACTTATTTGCTTACCTTGCATATAATTTCACAATAAGTCACCAACACATAGACGATGGATGACAGATGAATTTTCAAAACTAATAGTGACATTTGGGTGACAACTGATTCACTGCTCAAAAAGTTAAAACCAAATTTGTTGGTTAGAGAACATGAAAAGCCTAACGATTCAACGACAAGAATAATTAGATCACAAGATAAAATCATTAGAATTTATCAGCGAAATGAATTCTCAATGGTTCTAACATTTCTCGCATTAAAAAAATGTTCTGGGACACGTAATCGACCAAAAAATTGCCATGAATTGATGCCTCTGCGTTATTGAACTCGTAAAAGTTCGTTTTTCTCACATTTGCTAGTGTAGCACAGGTTCAAACCGTCTGGGGACTGCAAAGGGAGTTTTGATCTAACTGTATTCAATCGAAATAGATCGCACTTTATACGGATTGGTTAATTTTCACTCATTTTTGCGTAAAAGAATACAATTCTGAAAACAGTTATGTGAAAAGGCGATAACAATATAAATCTACTTGGGCCGTTTCTATCTCTTTCAAAGAAACGCACTCGGCGAGTGTTAGTGCTGTACAAACTTGCGCTGTGGTTGTACAACATCCAACTGTTGCAAACTAGCAGGAAATGAAGCGTAGCAGGAAATCAAAACCTCACTTTCCTATGAAATTCGCAGAAACTCAGTGGACAAAATGTGGAATTTTGGGTCAAGTTCTTGATTTGGAGGGCACAAATTTAAACTTTCGCTAATAGGGCTTTGAAGGAACTGTTAAGTGAATCAGATTGACAGGGAAAGCGGGGAAGGAATAGTACACCTTCTAAGAGCGTTTCTGGCTTGAAAGGTTGGTGAAAAAGTCAAACTATATAATAAGGATATAGCCAAGTCCTCAAGTAATTCACAAAACACTCACTGATGCTCATGTGAACACAATTTTTGATTGTCTTTGGGTTATTATGATGGGCCTTATTTTGGTCCAGTTTTTTTTTTATTTTTTGGAAACTCAAATTACATTCACGTAACTGCAAATTTGAAAATCTTGAAAAATACGCTCTTGACAGAAAAGTAATGAAACATATGTGGGAACACCGCATGCAAACCAACGATTCTGAAGATAAGGTTTACATTAAATCATCAAAGTCTTAATGTCATCGAATGTTTCTTAACATAATAATATCATAGAAAATACCATAAAGAAATCACTGGGGTGTGTAGTTCTGTTTCAATTTAAAGAATTGACACACGAAGGCCTTGCGGGGCTTCTGATACATGTAGAAGGCCTTCTGTACATTTAAATCTAGATAGATTTTTTGATGCTTCTCAGATGTACCATAGTGTGGTGTTAACATCTCAGATGCAAGCATATGTTTTAACATATATATATTTACAACTTAAAATATGTAAAGTACTCGCTATTTGTCACAAGCAATTGCTGGTTGTAAAAAATTGTAAGGTAAATTTTAATTAAAAGATTTTCAATCTGGTTTTCCCTCGTTTTTCGATGTCGGCACAGGAATCTTGAAACCTTCAAACTGACGGGTTGAGAAATAGCCGAGAAATCCGGGAGACCTTGTCATTCATTATTCTCCGACACATACCTACGAGGTAGGTTCAAAAATCCTACGAGGGTTGTGTGATAAAAATGCTCGGCAGAAAGGAAATATTTTTTTGATATTTCCAATTTAAATGCTGTTTTTGAAGGGCCCTCTTGCTGTTCTAATGCAATAGTAGTTTCTATATAACCAGCGTCCCATCGTAAAATAACAAATATTGATGAAGACGAACATCAACCCATCTTTCGAGAGATTCTGAATAGATGACTTGGTAGAGGTAAGCAAAGATGAGAAGAATGTCTCTTCATCTTTGATTACCTCACAGTTGTTGTTGAATTCAATGCTTTATTGAAGAAGTTGCACGGAGCCACATGTTGACAGAACGATGGACGAGGTACATTGCCGATGTTCTGCGATTTCGAGAAATCCCCCACAATGCTTGCGACTGCGGCATCTCTTTATCATGGTTCAGTAGAATCTTGTAAATATTTAAGGCGTTCATACTTTCGTTGAATGCTGGAACATATTGGTCAGAACTGTCCACCTTAGGCGAAAACATGTTGTCATAAAAAACCAATCAATGTTAAAATAGATTGTCATCATATTCGTCCTTGCGCTGCGACGCTCCTTGCTTTTTTTCGGAGATAAAAAGTGTGTTATTTTATATTCTGAACTCTATTGTATCAGCTCTGTATCATAGTGATTTATCCAAAATTCAGGTGCGGTTATGATTAGACTCATTTCTTACAATCAAGACCCCCCTACCAACTTAACCACGGTTATTAGCAGTAACAGCCGCGGAAATACGCTGGTTTTAGCAGGGGCTGAAACCATCTGTTAAATCCTGGCAATGTGCTAGCAATTCAAATATTAAGGACTGCAGCGAATTCTTTAAGGATCATTGGTCCTTAGTCTCAACAGTCCTTATATGTCAAATGCGTTTATTAGTATGGAGATGACAAATATTAAATAAATTTTAAGCACTTTACTAAAAAATTTTAAGTAATTGTCACATTCCGCTTGATGTTAAACATATGCTTTATAATGACTGCCGTCGAAAAAAGTCCGAGTTAACATGTCCAGTGAAAGGGAGAACAGCTAGCAGTATTGTGAATTGAGCGTTACATTTCACAAAGTTGATTTGAATAATTAGAAATAAAATTCGAATAGGGGTTGAAATAAGCTTTTCATACTTTGGAAAGTGCATGTCTCCGATGTCCGCTTTGCAAGTGTCCACAGTTCATCCGCAATGACTTCATACAAGCCACACCGTATGTAAAATGTTGCGCTTGGATCCCACCTCGTCTTTTGCAAAGGCGCCATGACATATTCTTTGCAGACATACATTGAAACTGGTAGACTAATTATCCAACAGCCTGCAACAAATATGATGTTTAACCATAGTTCATATTTCCTTAGAAGTCCGCATCAAAAATAACAAACAGAATAATAACGTGATTTCTAATCACATATTCGTTACATCCATTCCCTTCCATGGTAGTTACTCATTTGAAATACAATATTCTATGGAAATGTTATAAATTACATTTCCACATGGCATTAATCGTGTTTCCTAAGGCGTTTAATATACTGTCGGGTATAATCTCAGCCGACGTAGTCATGAAGACGAAAAGACGTCTTCAGCAACAGCAATTTGTAACTTAGGACCCAATGCTGCAATTAAACTACATTCGACCATAGTTTAGCAAAACAGATTTCAATCATAAAACAAACATATACAGAGATGAATGCATGCATACTTTTCTTCCGCACAAAAGACGAATTAATAGTACTGAGCATAGCTGTACTCCTTTCTCCTGCGTGCTGCAAATACAGCATCCTTCACGCTATTCAGCACCATCAATATACCATCTCTTGGAGCATCGCAACACACCATCACTGATATGTGGCAACTTACCTTACCTTGCATACAAATTAGTGCTGGCCGTGTGCCTATAAGTTGTGTTCTTCGGATGTAGTTACCCTTCATGGAACTCGAGATGGAAACGATGGATGTTACCATCATTGGAGCTCCACGTACGTTATATGGAGCTTTGGCGAAGTACCAACTACGGAAGAACTATTGCATATGGTAAGCATCCGACGATGGCCAGATAACCGCATATTTGGGAAAGGCTTATTGTATGCAGATGTCGTTTGCGAGCTCCGGGTTGAGGATGATGCGAAAGCCACGGACTTAACTTCACTTCTTTGTGTCCTGATAGGCACGACACTCCAGCGGGATAAGATGCATGCATATGGATGGGTGAGTGGTGTCTACGCCCTTATCTCCTTGTGCTGCACAATGTATTCATCCTGCGTGAAACAATGAAAACTCCATTTGCCTACAATAGGAGCAGCGGCGGATTCAAATGCACGCGGATGTGTGAGAGGAAATTTCGAAAAATGAATTATGATTGAACGTTGTAGCGTCGAAGAGATATCAGCAACATCTCGAGGATTGATTGCCATAATGAAAAGATTGGCAAAATGTTAATGGTTGAATGAACATTGGATAAATTCGAAAGCGTTCGGACAAATGCGTATTGAAAATGAAAACGGGAACGTAGCCGCTAGATAGCCAATTAAAGGCATATGAGTTCCGAAGGATATGCGTTGCAATAGATGATGTTCGAATGTACTATGCGTTGGTTTAAAAAATGACCTATCCGCAGTTGTGAAAGAGATCTATGATGTATCTTTGGCTATTGTTTCAAATTGGTGATGCACGAATACAATGCCATTGTCTCAACCTGTCTGATAGTAAATAAATTTGTTTCTATTTGGAATTCAAATCTTGGTGAATGTGTGATGCGGCGATTCAGGTAAGACTATTTATCTGATTTATTTTTCAATTACAATTTAAATTATGCCAGAAAAACCCGCCTGAAATCAAGGCCACTGTAATATTACGTAAAAAATGGGGACCGAACTTCAAAGGAATTTTGTGATATATACTATTTTTCAAATATTCCTATTTGAAAAATAGGAACCTTCATGAAGGACGAATATATGTAACATAAAAAATATAATTCATATGATTTTTTTTTCAAGTTTGACGCTTTATTGCGTTAAAATTTTTTACAAATAAATTTTTCAAAGTATTTTGCATCGCTAGCCACTCCTTTTCTCATCTTTCTGGTTATATACGGATTTATCGTCGAAAGAACGACCCATCTTTTCAGGCCATCCACGAATCGATCCAATTGAGGAGTTCTTCGAAAGAAGAAAAGTGCTGTGCTTCAATGGCATGCGTCCTCGACGAAAGCAAATAGTAGTTGGAAGGGGCAATGTCCGGGCTATACGGTGTGTGGGGTAAGACTTCCCATTTAAGCGTTTCAAGGTGTGTTTTGACAGGCCTTACAACATGTAGTTAAGCGTTGTCATGCTGAAGAATATCTTTATCGTGTCTTCGCTCGTATAGCGGCCGTTTTTGTGTCAATGCACGGCTTGAACGCATCAATTGCAATTGGGTAGAGTTACCTCGTGATGAGTTTTAACAGCTCATAGTACACTACGCCCAATCGATCTCACCAAATACAGAGTATGGCGTTGCCAACGTGAATATTCGGCTTTGACTTCGATTTTGACGTATGGCCAGGCGGCCCGTATAATTTTTGCGCTTGGGGTCATCGTAATGAACTCATTTTTCATCATCAGTTACAAAGTGAGCAAAAATCTTTGTCTTTTCTGCCGTTGGAGCAGCTGTTCACAAATGGAAAAACGTTATACGAAAAATTTCGGCTTCAACTCATATGGCACTGTATATCCCACCTTCTGTATCATTCACATGGCTTTTAAGCGAACAGATATTGCTTGTTGAGTCACTTCAAATGTTTTCGCGAGTTGTTCTTGCATTTGGCAGGAATATTCATCCAAAAAAGCCTCCAATTCGGTATCCCGAAACTTTTCTGGTCGTCTTTCGCTCTCTTTGTCGTAAATATTAAAATCACCATTTCTAAAACTTCGAAACCAGTACTCACGAGTATAATTTGACAGAGCCTGATATCCATAGGTTTTCTGCAGCACACGACGTATTTGAGCTGCAGATTTCTTCAAATGAAAGCAAAGAAGTAATCCAATCCGCACATTGTGTTTCTTTTGTCAATACTCGGAGCACACAAAAACTTTGTTGTTTACTCTACAGTGAAATGACACACATACTGAAAAAGAAAGCCGAATGATGAAGCTTCAAAATGAAGTTGGTTGCAATATTTTTCAATTCTATTTAATGTCAGTGACGCCATCTCTTGAAAATCCTTTAAAATTGTTTTATACAGGTAATCTTTCATTTACGAAATCGATTTTCGACCGTAATAGTTCGGTCCTCTTCATCGAATTGATTTATTCTCTTCAAAATTTATGCTTAGGTACTAACAGGTCTAAAGGTGCTTCATCTACATCGGTTTAATCTATATGATAAAACATAATTTTCAAAAGTATTTACTAAATCTAATTACTAAAATAATTAGACAAGTATTACATTTTTCAATAAGATATTAAAAGGATATTACCTAATAAGTTGGGATAACCACGACTTACAGTTCCCTTCATCCTGTTTCATCAGGTTTTCTTTTCCCGGCCGATTGCGAGGCCTTCGATGACATCCAATCCGCGGGTATCTAGTCTCCATGATAATTGTTGCATCCCTTATTGGTATCAGTTGTCGTTTCGTGATGATATGTTCCGCTTTTTCTTTATTTATTGTTGTTGTTGCTTTCCCTACATGCTCCTAAATTCTCCTGGCAATGAGTTTCCTCGTTTGTCCTATGTAGAACTACGTAGAACATTCAGTACGATAAATGCCAAATTTTTCTTGTGTCACGTTTGTCCTTCGTTGCACCGAGAAGGTCTTGAGTTGGCTCTTGCTGATCGATTCGGTTAGTAGCACAGATATGTCGATTGATTTGGTTTCTTATTTTTTTGGTGATACCTTTACGGTAGATCAACGTCTTCCAGTTTATTCTTCCAACACGGGCATTCACTAGCGTTGATCTCCACTGTCGCTCTCTGGTTTTTTGGACTTTCAGATCCATTCTCGTAATCATCAAGTGCTCGAATCCGTTTAATCTGGTTGTTTCGTTGATGTACTGCCATGCGTTTTTTTGGCTTTTTTGCTCAGGGGTAAATCGAGCTTTCGATTAATCACAGCTCTATGTGGGATCTTCCCAAATCTTTAATCGTTGTGGATGGTTTGATGTGTTTGGAGCCGTTGTCTGCGTATGAGTTTCCTGTCGATGCACCTTGCAAATAAGACTTTCAAAGTTTTCTCTTTTTCTTTTGCTCCATTAAGAGTAGGTTACGATGGGGTTGATTTATGTCGGCAAGCACCTTATCCAACTCAATCTTTTTCACGTACGCAATAACATTGTCCGCATACCTAATCCAGTTTCTCGGTAATTTTATTCTGTAGGCCCTCATCTAATCGTGTCATGAATGTTTTTCCGAAGAATGGTGAATGAGGATTTCCCATCGCTGCTCGTCTTCCTTGTCAATGACTCCTTTAGTCTTAGTAAAACTTCCCCAGGAAGGTGAGATTATATTCCGTCACACATACCTTTGCAGAAATTGTGTATTGTCTGATTCTTGTCTTCCAAGACGGTGATTCTTCTTTCATGTGTAAGAACCACTCTCCTATGTACCCCAATATTTCCATAACCGGGAAACTCCGGAATAGAGATTCTATATCGAAGGAGGCCATAATTCTATCTTCTCTGAGAATTCCTTGCTGTTTTCGAAGGAATTCCTGTTCATTGGTTGCATTTCTAGCCATTTTTTGGGTAGGTGCATTGTGGCTGATATCCTTTAACGCATTTCGATACCATCCTAATGTATCTTTTGTAGACACTTTATTCTTTTCTTGGTTCGGGTTGCTTACTATCACCTTCGTTAACCCTCCAATTAATGAGTCACAAAGTTTAATTGTCCTGTGTGTTGACTCTTGCCTTCCGCTTTATTGCTTTGGCTGTATCATCCGCATATGTTAGTTTACATATCGCTGCTTCCATTTCTACGGTTACGTCTTCTATATGAATTTGGAAGGTTTTTTGGCGTAGTTTTATCCCATATTGAGGAATAGCACTTCTTTGTCATCGAAAACCACACTAGATTTGTTGACCACTAGTCCAGGAATCTCCTGTAATTCTACCACTGCGTTGATTGGTTGGGCCGCTTCCTCCAATCCTGCCAATTTTTGCCGATGTGTTTTCATTTTCCTTTCTGCCTTTTACAGTAAATCTTCAATGATCAAATCAATGTAGTTAAGTAAAGAATCGCTAATTAAAAGAAAGTAATTTTTCTTTTTGATCAGGTATTGCACTCCTTGGCTGAAATCTTAACTTTTTGGAGTTTCGAGACAGACTTATAGTCTTTAAAATGCTCATTCAAAATGAATATTCAAAGCATAGAACTCTTAGTCAAGCGTCAAAAGAAAAAGCGCTTATAAAATCAAATGTAAAAAGAATATGGAAAAGCAGAGTCCTGCTCTCATCGAGTCCGCAAGTGCTCAAGACTCAAGACTGTTCTAAGCGAGTTTGTTTGCATTGAAGTATTTTAGACTAATGTGCCAGTGACTTGGTTTACAAATTGCAAAACGGTTCTGCTAACCTGCTTGCACTATAGTTAGACATTTTGAACATATATTTCTCAGAACAGTGCATATGAGTCTCTGTACAATTTCTTTTTGTGAACATTCTAATGATGGTATTGCGAACCATTTTGACAGACGTCGCTGTATGCTAACATCCCATGACATATCCCATGACCGTATAATACTTCATTTTGAAGTTCTGTACCACCAAAAAATCACGCTTTATAGGTTGTTGATGAGAATTAGCTTTCGAAAACCTCACACGCATCGCATCCGGGAGTCAGGCGCAGATTCACCAGGTTGAGACATATTATGAAGATTTCAATGAAGGAATCTACGCGTCCGTAAAATTTTCAGAAAACGTAAATTTTTTAAACTTTTCAGCTTTTTTAAGCTTGAATAATAAACTGGAAAATACTTTCAGAACTTAATTAAAAACAAATTAAAGTATTTGGTAACGTAAGGAAGTGTTCGACTCCAGGCAGGTTTTATCGACTTTCCCTCAAATTTCTCCTCGGTTTTCTGATTTTTCAGTTGGGATTCATTCTCAGTTTTCATGACCTTCAGTTTTCCATTCTCAAAATTCTAATCTCAGTTTTCAGAATTTTCAGTTCACATCCCGGTGTTTATTGCAGTGTTTCATGTATCACTAAATTGGCCTCACAAGAAATCTGTATCTCAAAGGCATTAGAACAGTCAACTCGGGAAAAGATGAACTAGGAAAGTACTCGATGGTCTTGAACGCAATAAACATACTGCGGAGCCTTTAATATTATTTGCTAGTACATCTGCTTAAAAGTGCAAAAAAATAATTAGTTTCATTTTATACTTGGTGAAGGTTTTCGTTCAAAGCATCTTAGAGCTAAAGATCGCTTTTCCGATTGGTGATTAAGCTAAAATTCAGAGCCTGTGATATAAACGTCTGGTTTGTGAAACTGTACTATCTAAAGAATCCTTTATAGAATAGTCATAGAGTGCAAGTGAATACTGAAAAAATTGACGGATAGAACGATAAAGTATTTTAAATTGACCTGTTCATAAGATATGTCAATTCGGAAGGCAACTCCGACTCTAGATGGTCTTTTGACATGGCTAACGACGTTTAGTCAGCCTGAACGAAAATACAACGAAAAATTTCCTGCTGAGAAGATTGACGGGAGGCTGAATTTTGAAAATTGAAAGTACTTTTAAGAGAGTGTTGGAGAGTGTTGTTGAGTATTTTGAAGCTGGTTCTCCCATTTTGTGCCTGAAACAAGTACCCTGGACAGCTGGAAAGTAGCCATTTTGTTGCTCGCATATTTTGAAAAAGGACTCTTTTTGACAGAGACATAGCATGAAGTATGAGATGCTGTATTAAGAAGTAGAGGATGTTTAATAACTTCTACTGGAAAAGCACCAGCCACAATGACGCGGTGAAAGAGTCGCTTCAGCAAATATATGAAACAAGTCAGTAGTCATGATGCGGAAACTTGATGAAAACATGTGATTTGGGCCAACTGCAAGACATCATCATCCACCACAAGATTGTTTGACCAAACTACGACTAAGAGACAGAATTGATGCAGAAGTCGGGAATTTCGGAATTTTCCCAGCTCTAATTATAATCTCCAGATATTTTTTTCTTTAAACTTTCTACTGTTTTGTTCCTTGCAGATTAGTTTGAATGGCGAATACTATGACACGTCAAAAGATTTTTCCCAAGTAAAGCCAAGTTGATTCTGTCTTTTTCTTAAATTTCAAAACTGAAAGCAGTTTATTTATAGGTTTTTGTTTGAGCTTTGCCAGCAACTCCACGAAACCTCTAGCTTATCACCAACAGCCATCTTTTGAATGCTCGTATGAACAGTTGCTCGTTAATAAAACGGGTGCTTAGCTTAAAATTGTTCCACATGTGGCCAACGTTTGTTTGAAAAGGAATCAGATAACATCAACGTAGTTTTCTTCTTACACAAATTTTGATTCGAGCCTTATATCTACAATGAGACTACATAGTGAAAGACTTTGATCGATCCAGTGAAAAGAAAATCTGCTTTACAAGTTTTCCATACATCCGTGATCGAGCTTGTCTCGTGTCATAATCTCATTCCCAGAGGGTATAGTCAATTTATTTGCTAGTAAAGCGCCAATTTCAATCTACTACTAATTGACTAAAGTGAAGACGTCTATCGAAGTACCAGCAACCAGCTACCACCTAAGTACTTGATGTCCATGCATTTACGCTAGCATTTTGGCCTTATATATAGATTAAACGAAGTGTGACTACTGCAATGGCCATCAAAGCCTCCATCGTCCTCCACGAAAGTGAAATGAAATCAAAACAATTTCGATTTCGCGTTAAATCGCGAGCATACATATATATGAATGTTGATTACATTGAATACGGTGACGAGTGCAAGATATCGCGATAGCCTACATAATGTATAGAAGTTTCACTTTCTCTGGTAGCCTAACTAGTCTGTGGTTCATTGAAATCGAAGCTGGTCCGGTCCATGTAAGATATTCAACTCGAATCTTTTGACCAGCGATATGCAAAATTTTCAGGTGGCTTTTATTTTCGTAAGTCTCCAACGAATCGCGCACCCACGTCCAAGAAAAGATGCTTGGACCAAAGAAAAACATGTGAGACTATTAGCAAGTTGAACGGTGCCAACAATGCCGGATTAATGGCCAACAGGGAAAACACTTATTCAAGCTGTCTCCACAAGGAATTGTGAAATTAAGTTGATTTTACTCTTAAGGAAATGCCGTCGAAAGTGATTCACTACCACAAAGCTCAAAATCAATTCAACATTGAAAATAACTTTGGTTTTGTTTTGGAATTTTCGGGAATTCATATGCAGATTTCGGAAAAAAATTAATAAATATGGTGAAAATTATTTATATTATTCATTATCTACGTAACAAGCTTACTTCCTTCACTAACTAGCTTTAAGGCCTCTTGTTAAAAATCATGCAGTTCCGCCAGGCATGGCCCCAATTCCTCTGCGGACAAGTGTTGGTACTTTCGAACTTCTTAAACTCAACGGACTTCAAAGACTTTTTCGTTTAAACATTGCAGCCAATATCTGATATTAATTTTAAAACCCATTTCCGGAGTTTTAACTGCGTAAAATCTCCTGTTCCCAAATCAATATACCATTATTTCAACTGTATGGCTTAACTTGACCTCAAACAATAAACTCCCGAAATGTTGGAACTATTAGTGTACAATAAAACGAAGAAGGAACAGCTTGAAGCGGAAAGCAATAAGTAGTCAATGGAATTTTCCGTTGACTGGCAATTTCCCTCCCTTTAAGGATTTTTCCTGTTCAACGTCGTCCCCAAATAAATATTGTTTATTCTGAATTATGCCCAAAACGAGCCAGGCCAATTCAATAATAATTTTACCATTCATATTTCCTCCCAAGTCTTAATTTTATGTTTACCAGTGTGTGTATATCCTTTGCTTTTAGCTGATTTTCATTGGGGTTCCATCAGCTCAGATGACTTATCTGGTCTGTGCGTAGCTTATTGTCATGTCGGCTGAAATGAATTTCTGAGTTTTCCTCCGCTTTAGGGGTGTTGAGTTCATTCTCCTGTAACCAATTGAAAAGCGCAATATTTCCTTTTGTAGTTGCGAAGCATTCAAACATGCATACTTTGCACTGATTCGCAGGTGAATCAAACAGCAGCTCCACAATATCCCTCTACGTATGAACATCTACACCATCAACTGAAATTTCCACTTTTTTTCATGCTAATTTTCATTTTAACCTTTCTTCCTTTCGTTGTTGTTTGTTTGTTTATTTATTTCCCTTTGGTATCATACGTATATGTGAGTAGACTAGCATTGAGTGTGTGGACAGAAAAAAGTCCTGTGGAGTGCATTTAAAGTCAAGTTGACAACGTGCTGTACGCTTGTGAAGGTAATGTACTACTCTTCATAGTCTCGTCAGGATCGGTTTGAATAATGTTTATGGCTGCGGGGAAAACTGAATTGCCAGCTCTTTCATGCAATTTTATGACGCTAAAGTTAGTGGTTACTAACTGGTGTGCACTTTATTTTGGAGAAATGGACAAAGTGGTCACAAAATTTATTCAACCGCTTGATTGGGAGAAAGTTTTGTTCATTAAAAATAAATTTGTTTGTTCTTTGCATTCAATTTTCCAAAAGACATTCACCAGCATAGGAAGCAAAGCATCCTTTTAGTATTCGCTAGAAAACGTTTGCGGTGACTTTGTTCCAATGAAAACACAAGACATTACCAACAGTAATCAAATATGAGAGGAAACAATTATTTCAGGCAAAGTGGTCCTAGAAAATTTCTACTAATGAACTAGAGGATATTTGTCAGAACATATAAAAAAATACATCGAATAATATAATTACCTACGTACATACAAAGTCTAATTTTAAAGGAAAACATTCAAACTATATAAGCTTCAAATGCAATTGCAGCTCATTCCAATTATTGACTTTTTATTGAAGTCCAGAAAAACACTGTCGACCTTTACTACATTCATATTAATTCCTTTCCAACTGGCACTCTCCAGGCACCCCATTTCACCCATTACTTACAGGACAATAAAAGCTCAACTGATTCTTAGAAAAGGAACGCAGACCTAGATGAATTGAAGAGGTTCTTTGTAAAGACTCTTAAGAGAGGCAGTTCCACCGTCTTTGATTTCAAGAAAGAAGACGTCAGCCACATCCTTTTGATTCCATATAACCAACATTTTTCAACTCGCAAGCACAATGCAGGAAATCAAAAACATACTACAAATTAACCGAGTGTCAAATTTAAACTATGAAAAAGGGGAATTGTCTTAAAATAGTGCACTGGAATGCGGACGGATTGGCGGAATTTTTAAAACGATATAAAATTATTGCTCAGCACTAGAATGCAACTGATCCTTAGTATTGATAATTCTCGAACCTAGTTAGTTTTTCATAAAACTTTTGTACGTATTTTTTGAAAAAAGTCATGCAGGAGACAAACATGTGGCGTTTGTCTACCACATCAGTAGTTATCAAAACATCGGGTCTTCTTATCAGGCGAATAATAGAACACCCTATCATCTGCGGTCAGCTGACTCTGTTCTAAAGCAATATTTTTTTCGCGTTCCTTTTGGACTAGGAGGTAAAATCGGAACGTGATTTAAAAATGAGCCGATAGTAAACCTTTTTTTGACTAGGTTTAAAGTTGCCTCTGTCAAATTTCCCACATTCTTACTTTCTTTACCGAAACTCTTAGTTAGGTAAAAGTAAGCATCAATTAACAGCGATAACATAATTGGTTGCTTAACATAACTGGCGGGAAGGGTTGTCTCCTACATACTAGCCGAGGGACTTACTAATAATTTCGGTCCTAAATGACGAGAAAAAAAATCAGCAGAAAAAGAAATAAATTGCTGATGATTGAACGATTGGATGGTACTTTTCATTTGTGATTGCGGTGCACTAGTTTGCTACAGAATTTTGACCGCGAGACTTGTCAACGCCACCCTTTTCAGGTCATCCGATACCACCATATAAATAAGACCATCAGAGGGAAATTTCAATAGAATCACGTTTGACCTTACCAATTTTTCTATTGGTAAGGTCAAACGTAAGGAAACCATATGTCACAGAGAGGTGGACCGACTCCACTACCCAAGAAACACAAAATCAAATATTAATGTCGCTAGTTATATCTGAACCCTGAATCAGTGGCACTGAAGATGAAGACTTAAAATACTATACAGTCCAGAAAGTAGGTTATTAGATCATTCCTGGATTACTATAGGTTATTCCTGTGTTTAACAGAAATCTATGTTTTGCCCTGAGATCTGAGTTGACGTAATAACTCAAACTAACCCATAGTCTAATTTTCAGGCTTCACAATGTCAAAAAAATGTAATCAACTGCAGGTCAACTGCACTGTGGTCAAAAAAGTTGAGGCCGACAGCCCATGCTTTACAATCGAAAGGTACAGAGCTACAAAGACTCCAAATGACACTATTTTCGAAAATCTCTGAGCCTAAGGGGAAATGAAGTTTTATTGGCTGGACTTTAGGTCCCCAAAGACTGAACTTATATTTTCAGCTCCCAACAAACATAAACGAACAGCAGTATAACCTCCGATTTCCAAGAAATTTTTGCTAACCTAGGCCACACCGTAAATGTTAACTCTTTAATTTGGAGGCTGACCATTAGAGAGAAAAACGTGTATTCAATCAGCAACCCTCTTTGGTTGTGGTCCACGTAGTTGCACAATATTCTGTACAGATTTTCAATCCAGCATCAAATCCAAAAATCTCAACAATCTTTCAATAGAAAATACCTCTCTATCCCACGGTATTAATAAAGCAAAGTTCGAACTAAAAACTTTAGACGCAGCCTTCAATGATTCCGATAAAACTCCGCACATGATTTTGTCACCAGAAGGATTGTCAGATTGCCACCATGCCTGAAAAGATTGTGAATACTTTTTATCCTTAACTTTACAACTTGTAGCAGCTATTTTCTGAAAACAGAAACCTTGGTAAATGTGCAAAAAAAACTTGAATTCTACAATTCATTTAAGTTATAATTTACTGTATCAACTCCTACAAACCAAACGGTTCCAACGTTTTGAAAAAGTGAATCATCTAGCCCAAAAATGTTTATACAGAAGCCCATCATGGTTAAACAGGACCTCAAATTTACGAATACTCTGAAAAAATCTGACATTAAAAAGAAAATTCTATGTCAAATTTTCCGTAGATATTTATCAGACCATTGACGGAACTTGTCGTGCAAGACGCAGGCATTCTTAATATTCTGACTAGCCATAAATATCCTTCACCTTCCAAACTATCACCTGCTTCCAGGTAATTCTTAACTTTGGAGCCGGGGTTCTGCTTGGCAGTATTCTCGGCCTCCTTCTGTGTCTATTGGTCAATACGGACCTTCGTATGGCTCCAGAAACGATTATGGCAATGTTTGCCATAGATGCAGTAGTCCTTTCCGTTAGAAACTCAGAACCTCCTTAAAGCCAGAAGAAGTTGAGCGACACCGAATCGACACAAAGAAGAAATCCCATTCAGAAGAGTAGGCCAGAAACTGAAAAGCCAAAAAGCGAGAACTAGATCGAACAAGTTAGGGATGGAGAATGCAAACCTATTATGATTCATGAGCATCAAATCCTGATAATCGTCAACACTGTAAAATGTCAGACACGAATATGGACAAAAAATGAAGTCCTATTTTAATAAAGAAGCGACACAAGCTTTTTTCACAAGCTGATCTCGTTTACGCTTGACTTGTCTAAAATCAACTGGAATACTTATGTCCTGCTCGAAAAATTAATGATCAAACTCATTTAAACGTATCGCATTCGAGAATAGGGATCGACAATCAGGTCCTGTAGCGTTAAAATTCTTAGCTCAGTCGCTGTAGCATCCAAATGCGTAAACAATCAAGGCTTATAGCTGGATGGGCTTTTTAATACTGTTTCAGTTCCGAATGAGTTTCTACGACTCCAACAATACAGGTAAAGTAAATCCGCAGTTTATTTACCAGTTCTGCAAGGGTTACAAACTAGTTATCAAGGAAACTGCTCCGTCAATAAAGCTTAGAAGGAATTTCTCATTCACTCCCAATGTAATCAGTCCTTGTCCCAATTCTATAATCAGTGCATGCTTCTTTGGAACTAGCTGTCACCCACACAATCACTCTGAATCGATTTTATTCTTCCTGTACTATAGTTACCCAAATCAAACAAACAGTTTTCTTCTAACAATCAACTGAACTGCTGCTCAGTATGATTCTGAGCAAGGTTTGGATGCCAAGTCCTCCTAACCAATCCAACGACCGCGTCTAATTATCATGATCAACAGGAACTTACTGCAAGGCAGAGCCTCAATATTTTCGTTTGGTTGAGTCCTATAGGTTGAATACAATAAAATAGCGTAACTACATACAGCGCTGACACTCTCGCTTGACGTTTCTCAGACACAAGTTCATTTATATTTACGTCATGGTCTTACGTAAAAGAGGGGGCTGTTCTTGTTTTACAGAAAAATGATTGAAAATCGACCAATACGAATAAAATTCGGCTTATTTTGGTTGGATACCGTTAGATAGGAAGATTGTTCAAAGCGCGTATTACAACCTAAGTTGTGCTTGCACTACAATGAACCAAATCACACTGACAGTTTTCTTTTACAAATCAACTTCACTGTCCCTCAGCACAGTCATAACTAAAGCTGAGATCGTTGCAATTTTTATATTTGGTTAAGTTTCATGCGCTGAATACAATATTTATGAATGAATAATTTATACAAGTGTCTCTTGAATAAATTTTGCTTGAGGCATTGGTCGGCTAAGTTGTCTAAATAAACTTATAAGATGGAAGTTTGATAGTAATAATTTCAGAAGTGTTCTAAATTACTGGCAGTACTTTGGTTTGTATTAAGAGATGATTTTACTCTTACGAACTCCATCGTGGGGACAGCTGCTTTCGGTAGTTTTAGATGGATTTGACATCTGTCAAAAAACATATAACCTAAATATTTTGAGTTTGAGAAAAAAATATTGATTTATTACTATGTTGAATACCTATGGATATGCTTTATGGATAGCTTTTAGTTTTCTACTTTAACTAAAACAAAAGTGCAGCTGAGCTGTATCGATCGCGATTTAATTCTTATAGTAAGAGATGTCATACATCGTATAGAGGACGGCCCCTATGTTACAAGAATGGGGATTTTAATGTTGTAGACACCTCTTGCATAAGCAAACAACAAAGGCAGATCCGATTTGAACTGAAAATTAGTTTGCAACTGCTTAAAAGAGAAAAGACAAAGTTCATTTTTCAAATCTGACTGGAGGTGAGAAATTGATGTCCTTCGAAAGTAGATGAAGATCAGTCGAACACGTCCAGCGGTCTTAACTTCAGCATACATGGCTTATTACTTTGCTCCACCGGAAACATTGGAGGCATCAGATGATGAAAACTCGATTTTTGAACTCATGAGGAGCTTGCATATGCATTCAAGTTACCCAACAAGCAATTTTCCGTCCGTTATAAGTCCTTGAGAGGGATTCAAATGTAAGGTAACTGGGTGCTTCATGAGCTCAAACCATCCAACATTTAAGGGAGTATTTTCTTGTGCTAGCAGTTGATAAGTTGAAGAAAGGAAAGGTTTTTTTTTAAAAGGGATCGTGATTGGAGATAAGAAATGAATATTATATGAAAAACGAAAGGAGAGGAGTGTTGGTGAACTGCTCTATGTTCAGTCAATGGTTACCATCTACCTCGGGGTTAGTACAGCATTCATGGTTCCAAGGTCTTGTAGTGTATATATTGGGCGCAAAATGTGTTGTTTTCTTTAAGCTACTGCAACGTGACAAGTCCTTGGTGTACGCACGGTAAAGATTCCAGTTGTTTCGATCGAGCTATAATGAAGAGATGACAAATTGATTATAGTGACTGACAACTCTTGACATCTTGTTGCAAAATTTGTGAAAAGAATATTTCAAAATGCTCAAGTGGAGTGAAAAAATTCGTACATATTGACAAATACGTAAAACAGGACATGGGCATTTCGATTCGGTTTAAAGAGTGCCAAGCGTAAGTGAAACTCTGACTAGCCGCACTATCATATCCCATGCATAGGGGTTATTTATTCGAGCGTCGTGCGCGTTGATAATTGAAGAGTAATATCGAGTATTTCCTTCGATGAAGGATTTTTTTGTTGTAATTGGTAGGTCCTTCTCTTTTTTTTCTGCTCGTGTTCCACATATTCGAACCTCCATCGGTTTGCTATGGCACTCATTCCACCAGTTCGCTATGACACCTGTCTAAGTGACAACCGAGCAATTTTAACTGTTTCGACGGGAACTGAGATGTTTGTTTTTATGTTTAATTTTGATTTTGAAACGTCATAAGAACGAAACGATATAGCCCCTGATCAGACATATTGACATAGATAAATCATTTTGTCCTTCACTTGAACCAGCTGTTGATTTTTTGACAAGTATGTCAACGTACCGCAAAATTATAAACTTACAACTGATCACCAATCATGCAACTCATTACCAATGAAAAAGCTATTGAATTAAAATGGTTTGGCTGAAAGGATCAAAAACATTTGGAATTCTTCAAGTAACGCTTTGGAAGCATGCTTCAACTACAAATAATCCTGTCAAGTCGAGCTCACAATGTCTAGGATATTCTGAAAATTTTTCTGAAAGCTCTTTCAGAAAATGACATTTCCACTTGACGTGGGGTGGCAGGTAGTTGACCATTTTTCGGCTGTTTCGATTGAGATGAACATTAGTTCAAAGAGTTAAAGGTTGAGTTGGTTGAAAAAAAATGGTTTCTCCCTGTGGTTAAGTCAATAAAACCATAAGGCAAGACAAGAATGGCTGAGAGAGTTTTTGAAATCTAATAGAGATATTTCTTTACATAAATCTGAATACACATTTGCAGCTCGCTCTCAAGCGGGTAATCGGCCTCAAGTTAAGAAGATTCCATGAGTTACATGGAAACTTGTTGAATTCTGTGAATTTTCATATAAAATGCAGACGAGTCAGATCCGTTCACTGTACAGAAGCTCAAAGAGGTATTGGCTACCACAGGAAGAAACCACGTTGGCGTTATAACCAGGGCAGAGTGTTGATCAAACATCACTGTAGTTTGTGGTGTTTATGATGTTAGTACATATGTTCTACCGGTGCTAATTTTTCCCAGGAAAAACTTGAAAAATGAATTGCTTGACAAGGCTCTTATTGACACTGTGGGGGTAGCACAACAATCAGAGTGGATGACTGCGGACATAACTTTCAAAGGAATACAACATTTTTAAGACTTTGTTTCATCATCGAAATCATCGATCGCCGATAAGATCATTTTCATTGTGATTGGGCTTGCTAGCCATAAAGGAATTAACTCTCTGGAATATGCAAAGTAAGTCGAGAAATATCCAAATGGCTTGAAGCGCATCCTGGCGTTGTTACACTCAGAAGATTCCAAATAGCTGAGTTGTTCATCTCAGCACACGGTGGAGAAGCTGTTCAAAATGGCTACCATGAGTTTAATCCTACAGGAATTCGGCCTCTAATATTTCCGGATTACATGTATGAGCCTGCGGAGACAACAAACATACCCCTGAATAATACCCTCAATGAACATGATTCCTGAAAAATTTTAGGTGAAATTTTGAAAACCGAACCACCTGTACACCATTAAAATAATATTGCCAAAAAACATCACCCACCTTCCTCTGCTCTTCTGGTTCCTGCGTAAGAAATTCTTCCAGTTTCCAAAGGACGTTTCATTAGTGGACAAGATATAACCATCCACCAAACCTCTGTAATTGTAAAATTTCTCCAAATATTGTAATGATTCAACCACAAACTAAGAAAATGAGTAGAAAAATTTAACAACAAAGGCGTCTTTTGAAAAAGGCAGCGAAGATGCAAGTTTGCCCAGTAACCGTCTAAATGATGAAGAGGACTGTCCGCGCATATGTTGCAATGCGCTTAGTTCCCCATCTAAGCTTGAAAAATTGTCAAAACTTACACTTAGTCACAAAAGTCTACGTACCCCCAAAAAATATGTAGAATTCGAATGAAAACAACAGAAAACTGTATTGGCGTTTTTGAAATATATATCTTTAATTAATAAAAATTAACAAAGTTCTCATAAAACATAAATATTTTCACTTAATTGACATTTAATTACAATAAACGAAAAAAACTCAAAAAGTAATTACAACAAAAGTCTACGTACGACTGCTTTATTGTGAAATTGTATGCACCTCAGTATCTTGTTGGCCCGCCCTTAGAGTCTATAACTGCTTACAACCTTGATGGCATTGAACTGACTAATTTCTCTGTGAATTCTGGTCAGATTTTTGCACATTCTTCTGTTAGTGTTTTTTGAGGTCATTTTTGGTGCGTACTCCCAGTTTGTGGATACGTCGTTTCAGTTCATCCCATAGATGTTCTATGGGATTAAGATCTGGGGACTGAGGAGGAGAGTGGAGTTGTTTCCTGACGTTGTACAGAAGCCATTCCTTTAGAAGTCCAGAAGTGTGCTTCGGGTCACAATCCTGTTGAAATATATAACCCGAACCCAATCCTAGTTCATCAGCACTGGGCAAGAAGCTCCTTTTTAGGATATCCAAGTAGACATACCGATCCATGGTACACTTGATAAAATGTATTCTACCAACTCCACTCGCCGCCATGCAGCCCCAGATCATAACAGAGCCAGCTCCATGTTTGAAAGTAGGAAGCACGTTTTTCACATTCCATTCTTCTTTTCGTCTGCGCCATATTTTGATCCTGCCATCCTTCCCAAAAATGTTAAATTTACACTCGTCTGTAAAGATAACTTTACTCCAAAAGTCTGGGTCGCTCTCATGTATCTTATAATACTTTTTGGCGAACTCAAGGCGCTTAGCCCTATTGGCTTTACTTATGAAAGGCTTTTTACGGGGACTTCTGCTGTTCAATCCAGCTTTTCTAAGACAGCGTCGTACAGTTTCTGGATGAACTTTAATTCCCAGTGAGTTTTCAAGATCGTTCGTAACCTTCCGGGCACTTAATGTCGGTTCCGCTATTACTTTTTTAACGATGTCCACAGGAGGTGGACCAGATCTTGGCTTGGTTTCATAACTTCCAGTATCGTAAGAGTTTTTAATTATTGTTTGAACTGTTGTCTTTGCCAATCCTAGCGTTTCCGCGATATTTTTTAAAGATTTACTTTCACTTTTTAACTTCATTATTATTTTTCGAACAGCTACTGGAACTTCTCTCCTTTTTGAACTCATTTCGGCGAAATTTATTCTTCACTACTCGCAATATTCACGTCCCGTCTTTCACTAGGCCCAACAACACCGTCCCTTTGCAGTTTAACTGTGATCATTCTAACGGCACTCTTTTCACTTGCCGAATGAAGCAGTCGTACGTAGACTTTTGTTGTCATTACTTTTTGAGTTTTTTTCGTTTATTGTATTAAAATGTCAATTAAGTGAAAATATTTATATTTTATAAGAACTTTGTTAATTTCTATCAATTAAAGGTATATATTTCAAAAACACCGATACAGTTTTCTGTTGTTTTCATTCGAATTCTACATATTCTTTGGGGGTACGTAGACTTTTGTGACTAAGTGTATGTATTGGCAGGAAAACATATGTTCGTGGTTTAATGTGTTTCTGTACATGTTACAACTTTGATTTTCTTTGTTCTAGTTTGGTATGGTACTATGTCTAATTTTAATAGATTTGGTTACTACTCTCACTTGATTTATGTGTTTCCCTTAAAAGGCTGACTTTTGCTTGATCTTTCAATATTGTTAGGAAAAAGCTCAGAAAACCGTACATTGTTGACAAACTTGCTGACAGGACAGGGCAAGCGCAATGGGGTCATGCTTTTTGTCCTGATGACCCAAAAAAGTATACAGCTTTTGTAAAGTCAACGTCATTTTTGAAGTTTTTGAATGCATGTCATTTTGTCAACATACAATATGACATTTTGTGTATAGCAGTACGGACAAAATAAATTATGGTTGAACTTACTACATCGATTAATATCTTAGTAATATTCTTTTCGTTTTAAAATTTATTATTATATTCCATGCACAAATAATCTAAGACATTTGACGTAGAATATGATAGGACTATGAAAATGAAAGGCTTTGTCTCTAAAACAGATCCGAATGTAATTTCGTATGTACTTCCCCTACTTCATTGCCTGCGAAGTGTCCTCAAAATACTGAAGAAACTTTTTACGTATTGCTGGGGTCAAGATTCGATTTCGATTTTGGATTTTACTAACAGATGGCATAACCATTACATATGGTTTGTGTCGGTGATAACTAATATGGCATTTTGGTCATCTGTCAACAAATTCCAGTATGTCATAGGTTTTGATTGTACAAACAACATAGTTTTTTCGCTTCAAAAATGTCGAATTAGGTGCCGGGAAAAGAGGTTTTCCGGGGAATTCTAATAAGCTTCTTTCATTTGAAGAAAACGGCAGCAGAAACTTATCGATTCTTAGTGAAAGCATATGGTAAACATGCAACACATTTGTGAACAATGGATTAAAAGATTTAAAAGTGGCGATTTCGATGTCAGCAACAAACACCCTGGAAAACCACCAAAACAATTCGAAGATACAGATTTGCAAGCATTATTGGATGAAGACAACACACAAACTGAAAAACAGTTGGCAGAAGCGTTGGAAGCTACTCAAGCAGTCATTTCACAACGTTTAAAAGTCATGGGAAAGATCCAAAAAGCTGGAAAATAGGTGCCGTATCAATTGAAAGAAAGAGACATCGAAAGGCGAAAACCCATTTGTGAAATTTTGCTTGCCAGATAGAAAAGAAAAGGTTTTTGCATTGGATTGTTACTGGCAATGAAAAGTGGATTTATTTCGACAATCCCAAGCGGAAAAAATCATGGATAGACCCAGGCCAGCCATCAACATCACAACTAGTCCGAAATATTCATGGAAAGAAGACTTTGCTGTGTATTAGGTGGGATGGTAAGGGACCTTTGTATTACGAACTGGTGAAACCGGGTGAGACTATTACTGGCGAACGTTACCGACAACAACTGATCAAATTTTACCGCGCACTGAAGGAAAAGCGGCCAGAATTTCACAAAAGACATGATAAAGTCATTTTTCAACATGACAATACAATATCTGTGCAGAACTACTTGGGAAACATTAATTGGGAAGTTCTGCCCCTGCCGGATTCACCAGACTTGGCTCCTTTCGACTACTACTTGTTTCGATCGATGCAGCCCGGACTTTCAGAACAGCACTTCCATTCTTACGAAGAAGTGAAAAATTGGCTTGATGAGTAGTTAGCCTCAAAAAATGAGAAGTGGAACTGGGACGGAATCCATCAGTTGACAGAAAGATGGAAAAAAGTCGTAGCTAACGATGGTCAATACTTTGATTATTGAATTCATTCGTTCTGTCATTCAAATAAATGCATATTTCAAGCAGAAAAAACCCGCATTTCATATTTGTACACCTATTAAAAACACTATAACTAGGTTCTTAGTTCAAAGCAAAGCAGCAAAGCTCGCCAGGATACCACCGTACGGGGTGTCACTGTGACTCGGGTGTAAACCTTAGCCCTGGAGGTATACCTAGAGGTATACTTAGGTACCACGGGAAGCTGATAAACCCCAATTACGGATTGATCAGCTTATTGTTGTCGGCCGTTGGGGAGTATCGTGTTAGCTGTGGTGTATACGGGTGACATCGTCCCTTAACAGCGTCAGGAATACCCAAGTTCTGCATCTCCCAGTGTGAACAATTGGAAAACCCATATTTTAACTGGTACTGCTCGATCCCGGCAATAACTAGACTATAACTCTTATAAATAAGTAGACTATATATATATATAGACTATATGATTTTAAATTGTTGAGGTGACAAAAGGATAAAAGAAGGTTGCATAGAAGTAGAAGCGGAAGAGGGCACTTCATGGGCACATACATGATATACAATGCAAACTTAATTATATATATCTCAGTTATGAATAAACATGTTGAGTTTAATATGGTGCAATTAGGAGTACAAAAATGCAAAAAAAGGCAAAGGTATGGCCGCAAGGCTCAGGCACTCAATTGCACTTGTTCGTAGATTCTACAGCGTTGCCTAAACCGCCAAATGCAGCCCAATTTGTCAGGTCATTGATTCACTTCCTTTGCAGAAGCCTAAAATTGGCGTGAAAATTGCACTGTTTTCCTGGATGAAATCACAAAATCCAAGAGAAAATTGTAGCCAACAATGAACAACAGTCTGATTAGTCTAATCTAGTTTTTGATTACAAATGAAAAAAAGAATCGAATTGAGTATGGTTTTGAGTATACTACGAACCTAAGTACAGAAAAATTGAGACAAGGACATAATGTGAAATCCTCTTATATTTGTTTTTTTAATTTGGAGTCACATTGAAATCTGGGAGAATATCAAATGCAGAAAAAAGGCCAAGAAATGGAAAAACTAAACAAAAAAACTGAAATAGAAAAGATGATATGGGTCAGTGATATCGTCAGAAAAAGTCGAAAATTCTCGACTCTCATTTGCTGAATGCAAGAGGTCTAAAATACCATTCTTGAGAAGAAAGGTTTAGGTATAAACATTAAAGATATAAGTAGTGCGTCGCCTCATGGTTAGTGTATCTTTGAATTTGAAGCGACATTCGTTGCTCCAGGAGTCATTTTCTTGTTTCAACTATTTATCGGTTACACAAATCATCACACCTTACTTGCAGACACTCTTTCAAAGTCTAATAGCGAAATAGTCGCATAAATTATGCCCATTTGTGGTCAAAGTTTCAATGAGCCTTGGGTCAAGATCACTGGAGTTAATTTATCTGCTTTATAAATTATTCACATTATTTTAAATTGCAATTTTACACGCTAGTCAAGCGATTCATATTAATGAAAATTCCTCTTGATTAGTTTTCATTTTTCTCTTGCAATTTCGTCAATTACAATCCACCGCTTCAGGGTAGCATGTGTGACGAATCGCGATTCGTGAATACACTCCGTAAAAAAAACTCTTATGGTTTCATACGGAGATGATTGCATTTCTTTCCTGACCTTATTTAATTCCATTTCTTATTGCGAAGACGAATTTGCTTATTTACATTATTTGGAGGTCAATCACAATCATCAATTTTTTATTATTTAATATGCTAACGATTGTTTGTTGGCTTAAAATAAATCTTTTGTTTACACTTTTGTTGAATTGAACAAGTACAAAAAAACAAAAAAAAATCATTTCCAAGCCGATGCAGTAATTTAGCATAAATAGATTCGAATATCTTGTTTCGACAGGGTTTTCTCACGTCATTCGACTGGTGCTGATTTTGGTTTACGAAAAACCCAAAAGGTTTCTATGGCCACTAATACATGATTTGTTATTAAAGTCTAAAAAATCAAAAAGCTTTAAATTTTTATTTTCCATTAGTATTTCACCAAAAATTTGTGTTTTTTTCCGGCTTTTTCATTTATTTACATTTTTTTCAATCTATTAATTGTAGGATATGTAATCAATGTGGTATTGACTGAATCGAATCAAAAAGAAACCCACAAACCTAAAAAAACTCCCATGAATATGTCTTATGCATGTGAGGCTCGAAAATCAAAAAAAAAAAAAAAATCCTGCCTGGAAACTCACATAAAAAGAAGATATTTTATTTAAAGCAATAAAATTATACTCTGTCATTGCAAGCTTCCTGTATTGTGTTCTTCAGTAATTTATTTTTTCAAGGATATATGTAAATTAATATGAACTCAGTGAAGAGGTTTTTGCAATCTTAAGGCAGGTGAGGGTACAATGCAATAAAATCTTGACGGATATTTAAATTGGTGAATCATGGTTGGTTCAAATTTTATTATTTAAATAGAAATGAATTTTTTTGCTTCATTTAAGTATTCAATGGCATCTGCCAATCGCTTTTCATAGAGAGCTGTGAAGTGACGAGGAAATTTGGATATAAAGAAAGAAATCTTGAACAAACGAACATTAACGCTTGTACTTATAAAATTTTCAAGTCATTGTTGCCACTTTCAAATCTTGTCAACGTGCTGATTTTGAATATTGCAGATATTTATCCACAGCTCATACCATATTCATTTCCACTGTACATTTTGTCAATACAATTTTTCAATTTTGGTAGTGCGAATCGATGCGCCCCAGCCTGTGAGTTGGTATCTGACGAGATACGGCAGGGCGCGTGTTCGAAACCAGCATGAGCTCTTTCCACCTTTCTTTCTAATTTCTAATTTTCTTTATCAGTGCATACATACAAGGTTACATACATGCTAAAATTTCGGACCCTGAACCCGTCTGTATGCTAGCAACTAACGTTTCGCAGGCTTTGTCAAAAAGATCCGCAAAGTTCGAAATTTACCATCCTTCTGATTCCTGATGAAATCTAAAGCCTTTCATGAAATCTAAAGAAGCTGCTCGTGATACAATTGCGGTAAGACAGGGCATAAAAAGAAGGAATGCACAGACGAGTCACACTGTATTCTTTGCCAGGAGTATAACCCGAGACCAGATGCTTTGAAACATATTCCAGGCACAAGGAAGTGTCTGGTCTTCCAAGAAGCCCTAACCAAGGTAAACGCGCTTCTGCAATGATTCGTATACTCCAAATCAGTCTACATCGAAGTATCATCGCCCAAGACCTACTGGAACAGTTCGCGAGAGACAGGCAAGCTGACTCACTACTGCTGAGCGAGCAACATCACACCAGAAACTCATCAACATGGTATCCTGACGAACCCGATACAGCCGCCATCTGGGTTCGAAACAGTGCACACCTACAAGTGCTGGATCGGGGGCGAGGAGATGGTTTTGTTTGGGTTTGGTGTTCGGGAATTACACTCTTCAGTGTATACCTAACTCTGAACGAATCGTTGTCGTCCTTTCAACTAAGGCTCAATGCTTTGGAGGACGCTGTTTCGAGTATTGAGGGCCATGTACTCGTTGGAGGTGACGTCAACGCAAAGGGAATCGAATGGGGCATGCCCCAGTCAGACGCTCGGGGCAAACGGATCGTGGAAATGGCAGCACGAACTGGGCTTGTCGTACTGAACACAGGCCACACACCTACTTTCCGTCGATGGGGTTGCGTCGGCACCATACCTGACGTGACATTCGCCTCGGAGTGCCTCGCACAATCAGCTAAAAATTGGAGAGTGCTAGAGGATTACTCGGCCAGTGATCACCAGTACATAACTCTGGAGATCCATGACGATACTTCCCGAAAACCACGCGGTTGTTCTTTTGCGCTCCTGTGGAATACTGAGAAAGCGGGTATTGAGAAGTTTGTTGAAGTGCTTATGGCACGATCAACGCTGTCGGAACCAACGCTAGTGGACGGAGAACCCGCGGCAAGGGATGTCGTTAACTCAACTATGGGAATCATTACATCCGTCTGCAGGTCTTCAATGCCCCTACGAAGATCCCGGCACAGCAAGCCTCCAGTATACTGGTGGTCACCTGAAATTGCCGAAAAACGAAGGGAGCGGCACAAACTACGACGCAGGACACAGCGAGCTCGAGCCCGGGAAGAGGCATGCAAAATGCGTCCGTAGACTTATCAACAGCAGCAAGGCCAGCCGCTGGCAAAACCTGGTGGACGACGTGAGTAGAGACCCATGGAGCCTGGGCTGCAAAAATATGCGGAAGCTCGGTGTCCAAAGGTCACCTCACTCATACGAGGCAGAAAAGATGGACGAAATCGTGCGGGCTCTCTTCCCCATCCATCCCGCCATCGTTGAAATCGTTCACTATGAAACACCAATGGAAATTCTATTTTTCATGAAGATGGAATTGGAGAAAGCAGTCTTGTCTATGAAGGCCAGAAAGGTTCCAGGACCAGATGGGATTCTAGCTGAGGTGCTACAAATGGTCTTCCACATTTCCCCTGACCTGCTCCTCCGCATGTTCAACGCATGCCTGCGCGAAGGGCTGTTCCCGGAGTGCTGGAAGGTGGCGAGACTTGTGCTCATTAGGAAGGGAAAAGGGGATCCCGAGTCACCAGCTGCATACCGCCCACTGTGTATGCTTGACACGGTCGGAAAAGTTTTTGAAAAACTTATCAGGGAAAGACTCGCTGACGTGATTCGTATTGCCGGGAGAGTATTGCCGAGATCTATCTCCACGGCAGTATGGCTTTAGAGCAGGCCACTCCACCATCGATGCAATTGGAGAAGTAGTGAGCGCGGTCCAACGTGCGGAGTCTCACAGTATTTCCACACTACGGGTCATCCTGCTGGTTACTTACACGAGAAGATGCCCAGTCTAAATTCACTCTTTCTGTAATAGTTTTCTAGAAGATACTTTCATAGCTATACAGGCTGATACTTGATCACTAGAAAAACTAATTCCAAAAATGGATCAGAAATGCAATTTCAATCATATATCTTCTTTCGGGATGTAATAGAGGTATAAATATGAAATGCGGATTTTTTCTGCTTGAAATATGCATTTATTTGAATAACAGAACAAATGAATTCAATAATCAAAGTATTGACCATCGTTAGCTACGACTTTTTCCCATCTTTCTGTCAATTGATAGATTCCGTCCCAGTACCACTTCTAATTTTTTGAGACTAATCAATCATCAAGCCAATTTTTCACTTCTTCGTAAGAATGGAAGTGCTGTTCTGAAAGTCCGTGCTGCATCGATCGAAACAAGTAGTAGTCAGAAGAAGCCAAGTCTGGTGAATACGGCGAGTGGGGCAGAACTTCGCAATTAATGTTTCCCAAAGAGTTCTGCACAGATATTGCAACATGCGGCCGAGCATTGTGATGTTGAAAACTGACTTTATCATGTCTTCGGTGAAATTCTGGTCGTTTTTCCTTCAGTGTGCGGTTCAATTTGATCAGTTGTTGTCGGTAATGTTCACCAGTAATAGTCTCACCAGGTTTCAGCAGTTCGTAATACAAAGGTCCCTTACCATCCCACCAAATACACAGCAAAGTCTTCTTTCCATGAATATTTCGGACTAGTTGTGATGTTGATGGCTGGCCTGGGTCTACCCATGATTTTTTCTACTTGGGATTGTCGAAATAAAATCACTTTTTATCGCCAGTAGCAATCCGATACAAAAAACCTTTTCTATTCTGTCTGGCAAGCAAAATTTCACAAATGGGTTTTTGCCTTTCAATGTCTCTTTCTTTCAATTCATACGGCACCCATTTTCCAGCTTTTTGGATCTTTCCCATGGCTTTTAAACGTTGTGAAATGGCTGCTTGAGTAACTTCCAACGCTTCTGCCAACTGTTTTTCAGTTTGTGTGTTGTCTTGATCCAATAATGCTTGCAAATCTGTATCTTCGAATTATTTTGGTGGTTTGCCACGGTCTTTGTTGCTACAATGGAAATCGTCACTTTTAAATCTTTTAAACCATTGTTCACAAGTGGGACATGTTCACCATATGCTTCGACTAACAATCGATAAGTTTCTGCTGCCGTTTTCTTCAAATGAAAGAAGGTTATTAGACTTCCCCGCAAAACCTCTTTTTCTGGCACGTAATTCGACATTTTTGAAGCGGAAAATAAACTATGTTGTTTGTACAATCGAAACCTATGACATACTGGAATTTGGTGACAGATGTTTACCCTCCAAAATGCCATATTAGTTATCACCGACACAAACCATATGTAATGGTTGTGCCATCTGTTAGTAAAATCCACATTTCATATTTATACACCTTATAAATGTATTTCTTTTGCGTTGAAAACAGAAAAGTATTTATTGAAGCTATTAAACAGGTCGGGGTATGAACTCAATATTGGATTAGATCTCCGTTGATTTGTAATAACTTTACAATTACCGTTATTTTACATTTTCTGAATTTGTTTCAAACTTCGAAATCCGGAATCTCAAATAAAAAGTCTTGCAACGGTATATTTGGGTAATTCTAGGATTGCAAACAAGCACTCTAGTACCTTTCAATCAAACTCTAATCTACATCCTTCATCATACACTAGGAACAAGGAATAAGGTGTAGATGGCCAGCGGTCTGCCCGTGTAGTACTTGTAAGTGTACGTGGTCATCGCGGTGTGTGTGGTCGGAGTACGAACCCAAATCAAAAAACAAAAATCATATAAAATAGACAATGACCATGGATACAGGTAGTACTTTTCCGGCAGTGAATCAAAGGCTATTTAATCCCTGGATGTGGGACTCCCAGACGCGCAATGCGTCTGTACTACCCACTAAACATACTCATTGTCAACCTGGGAACGTAGCTTGGAAAGGATCGTTTACAATCCGATAGAGAAGCTGATATCGAAATAATTACAATAAATTCACAAATTTATAACATGCTTATTTGCTGACTTCCTGAAAAGAAGTATAACAAATACATTTTTTTGACCACTTCATTTCTGAAGGCGTCTTTAATTTAATGAATTATCGAAACAACATGACATTTGCCCGAAGTATAGAAAAAGGATTGAATCTATTTGCAAAGAAATCAAATTATTTTATGGAATAATTATTACAATATGCAGGGTTAATTATCCAGATAAGACAAATGAGAACTGAAGGATTTAATTCAGAGCTAAAGTTATTCCAAAACAATCGGAAAAAAGAGAAACTCTGGTATGTCAGATAGTCAGTGTGTAATCAGACCCTATCCACTAAATCAAATCTAGTTGAGATAACAAATCCAAATCCGTATGGCATGAACCAAATAGTAAGCTGAATCCGGTTAAGCTAAGAGCTTTTGTTGGTTGCACAAGCAATGGCATAATAGTTTTCAGGAGGCAAAAAGTACCTATTTTTTACAAAGGCCAGATGTGGTCTTCTGCGTTTGGCTGGAATTCAACTTCAAAATTTCAGTCAAATGAATAACCACATTTCTTTAGCGAAAATCTGTGGCAACAGACTATTATATTACAACAGGAGGAGCTTCAGAAAGGACCATTGAATGTTCTGAAATATAAGTGAGGAACAGAATCAAATTTTCCATAAGAATACACATCCAAAAATATGTTGGCTTTTCTTATTTAAAAAATATCAAAAACATTTAAGCATTTTATCTGATCCTTGTAGCAACACGAAAAATCCTTACTAGCAGATGTCATAACCGATTTTGAAAATTTCGGTTCATTACAAAATGGCGTAAGTTGGAACATACTTAGTGATTTTCAGAGCAAATATTAGTGTTTATTTGGACTACTAAGCACAAACTGAGTAAAGAAAAAAAGAAAATCCTATAATGCCTAGTAGATATTGACTTGGCGATTACACCAGGAATTTAAAAAATTTTATTTAAAAATTTATTAAGTTTTTTCTTCATCGCTGCGAGCCGCTGGTAGTTACTCGGCGCAAAACTCGTCCTGTTCGGTGAACAGTTGAAAACTTGGCATTCCAACCATCGAAGAAGTCTTGAACTTGTTAGGTGTGTGTGAACGAGCGTTGTCATGGAGAAATAAAACGTTGCCACTGAGTTTTCCCTGACGCTTATTTTGCATCGAACGTTTAAGTTCCCTGAGCTTTTTGGCCGACAGAATACTGTAGCTTGCATTCGAAAACGTTGAAACGCCATTCTAACACTTCGCTGTATGTAAATAATGTTTGATACGCACAATACCTATTCCACCCGTGCTGGTTGTTTACTAAGGGCAGAAACCACCGCGTAGCACCTAACCAGTTCTCACACTTCTCACACAGAGTAGCATCGCACATAAAGAGAAACGCTTACTAAGCGAGCTTTGCACAACGGAGAGCTTAAAAATCAAACAAAGTACGCCAGTGAAGATCGCAATGGCTACGTTATTGAACTTACATGTATGTGATGATCATTTTGCCGTAGCACTTCTAACATACATGAATGTTAGTCATTGTATATAGACAAAAAATTCATGGGAATTTTAATACGCCTCTCCGCGTCGTTATATCTCCTGGTTATTCCCCAAAAGCATCACGCAGAAGTGGATTGTTCGGTTATTTTCCTATATATTTGATATGAAAGTTTCATACGAATGACTTCGTTTAAAAATTTAAAAGAAATGAAAGTTCTTTGACTAAGAAAAATATTTTTACTAACGTCGTATAAAATTCATGGCATAAGAAATGCACGCAAGTTGCCCAAAATAGTAACTTCATAAACATGACGCTACCATATCCTTGTTTTAGAATATTTTCACAATCAACCACGATACTGTGTCACTAGTTTGGGGTAAAATTTATCTTTTTACATAATTTTAAGTGGCTTTATCTCTAGAAACGTCTGTAAATCGTTTCTAAAACACATTTTATTGAAAAGATAAGAAAAATATTTTGTTTCAAAATGCGCAATTTTGTTTCAAAATATGTCAAAATTTCATCTCTATTCGATTTTCCAACAAATTCCTTGAAGAAGAATTGAATTGAAGTGAAGAATTACGAGGGTGCGTTTTGTGTTAGCGGGATCGAGAAGTACTTGATTGGTAAATGTAATGAACGGAGTGATAACGCGCTTAGTAATCCTTGAACTTTTGTCGATGAAACATATAAATCTGGAATTAAGTTTGAACAATGGAAAAAAATCGAGTACATTTAGTTTTTTACCATGCAAGAAAAAACAGTCGAAACCATACTGGAAAAGAAAACATCGATGCACTCTTGTCCAAAGAAGCCCATGGTTAACAAGTGGTATAGGCTCTTTACGCAAGGCAGGGACTCACTTGAAGACGGACCATAGCCCGGACAGAAGATCGTAGTGACAACCCAGGAAATGCCTGAAAATTAATATTAAAAGATGCTAGACCAAAGGAAAAATAACTTGCAGAAATGATTTTAGTATCGGATACGACGGTTTTAAAATTCTTCACGTTACTTTTGGCATGACAAAGGTTAACGCTAGGTGGGAGGCGGAAAAGGTCACGCCGCCTCAAAAATATCTCCGCGTAGAGTGTTACCACGTGTTTTTGGACCTCTGTAGTGAAAACAAGGATGGACTAACGAATCGAATTTTTATCGATTAGTCCATTCCAGTTTGCAACAAATCTGTGCCCAAATAGAACCCTGTGCTGTGGCATCAAATAGCACATCTCAACCCAAGAAGTTTAAGGTGACACAGCCAGCTGGTAAAACCATAGCGATAGTCTTTAGACTCACAAGAGCTGCTGCAAAGAGACAAGGCAAAAAATGATCAGATGACAAAAACTAACACGTCGCCATAACTGGAAACTATCCTAGTAAAGGAGTCGCTTCTATCATAGAAATGTTGAAAGATGTATTAAAGATATTAGAGGGGCAAATTGACCAAAGATGTCCTCCTTCTAAACGACAACGTTTTTAGCTGCCCTGCACAAGGTCGGTTCCAAGATTTTGGTTAGTTATTTATATTAGGGTCAAAGGCGCAAAGAAGCACTTCGCGGGAAGGAGTTTTAAAACGATGAAGAAGTAAAAGACGCAGTTTCAGTTTATTGTTCGGGCAATGCAAGAATATTTTTTCCTGAAGTTATATGTAAGATAATTGGAAGATCTAAGAAATGGAATAGAGTAACAGGAGACTATTTTGAAAAAAGAAAATAATTCTGTATTTTAATTCTCATTACTTACCTAGTATTACCTGAACTTAAGAACGCCCCCTCTTTCTTTTGCCCGTTTCTTGAAAACTTGGCTATAATTTTGTTCTTTATATGTCAATCTGCCTATCCTAGTACTGTGTGTCTTTAAGCCAAAAATGTCTTAAAGTTAATTTAGCTTTAAATGTTTTTAAAATTGTTTTCATAGTTACCTTAAATCAGTTAAGTGTTAATAAAGTGAGAAACATGATTTGTTTGTTATTATGCTTCAATAAAATTCAAGGACTTAGTGCTATTGTTGATAATACCATCTGAAATCCTTACGCGCTCACTGGAGCATACAAATTATTTTCAACAATTTCATTTTTAATGAGGTGTTGTGAATGCGAAAATATGGAAGAAATAAAAATAACAAGCTTGAAAAACTTCAAACGATGCAAAAAATTTAAAACTTTTCGTTTCGTTTTGTAGCACTCTGTTCAGAATTTACAAGGTGTTATACAGTTAGCAATGCGCTATTAATTAAATATAGACTTATGAAGAGAGAAAAAAATTATCTTTAATTCTAGTTTTATTTTTTATTTAATTAAAACTCTGTAACCATCCTCAAAGGCCTTTCCGCTTTTTTAACCTTTTTGTCGCTGACCGGGTTATATAAGACCAGTTTTTTTCAGATTTCATCAGTTTAAAGTCGATCATCCCCTTTCACCCTCGTTTTTTATGAATTACACTTTTAACTTGTTTTAATCATTAGTTGAGCGTGGAAATTCTTTCTGAAATCGTTGAATTTATTGTCAATTTGATTACATCCGTCTTCAATATAAATTAATTTTAATGTTGACTTCTTTCCTTTGTACAATTTCCAAAATCCCCCACCACATTTTTTTGCCTCATTGTGCTCAGGGATTCACCCATGCAAAATTGAAATGGGCTTATCGATTTTTTTTTGTCTTTAGTGTTTGTGTATGAAATGAAGGATGTATTTAAATTTTTAAATGGTTTATCATGTAAGTTTCACTCGCAACATTCAAAATTTTAAAATAAGGAAAAACAATTTAACACTCTTGCGAAGATGTTGAAATTTAGACTTCTGAAAATTTTACGCTTAACAATTTCAACACTTTGTATTTGATCACATTTTTACACGTACGTATTTCTATTATACGAGTATCCTTTATGGACTTATCAAGTAATATTTTTATCTACTTTTATGTGTCAGTAAACTTATGATATTAATAGAATACATTAAATTATGTCTGAATGTAAAATCTTTACACAGTCTGACTGATTACGTCCCGCAGGCTCTCTCTTCTCAAGTGAGTTCAACCCATAAAAACACATTTGAGTTGCTTATTTATGACACATTAAAATCATTAATTAAACATAATCCCATGGAATTATCTGCCTTTAATGCATTCAAATTGAACTCCATTAAAATGTCCAAAAACAAAAATATATTTTTAAGGTTGATTAAAGGTTGCTTCAAATGATTATGGCGTCAAAGGGGGATATCAGACTCATTTGAATGTAAAATTTTTTATTTTAAGACTATCAACTTTCCAAAATTAACAACTTCGGTGAATGGAAAATGAGGAAGAATTTCGTGAAGATTCAAAATATCAAAAACTTTCTTAATGAAAAATAGTTGAAAAACTAAAAAAATATGTTCAAAATACTATTAACAGATGTAAAATATTCGAAAAAAAAAACTTGTGTCAAAAATTTTGAAGCATCAAAACAATCCCTATAAGCAAGGGAAGTTACGTATCCTACGATCAAAGTGGAGAAATCGACATCATTTCATTGGCATGTATAACAAATCCTTATCGAAAATTGTTCATCAGATACTTTACACAATGATACTATCTGAATGTACAGGATCTGAATACTATCTCAATGATACTATCTTTACACGAGAAGTCTGAATACGAATAAATTAAGAAAATTCCAAAAGCCTCCGATTGGACTTCACAGTCTACGTGCTGTCCTCCAGAGTAGAAACCCACCATGGAGTTATTCTCAATTTATTCGCCGTCTTCCCCAAAACAATGGCGGCGTTATTAAAGGTTTCTTGACGCCTGTTTTCCGTGACATCGAAAAGCGCTGCAGTTGTCACTCTTGTAGTGCTGCTCTGAAAAAGATTTAACAAGTGTCAATCATTTACTGACGTATCAAGAGGAAGGATATACCTTAAAAATTTATGAACAAGTGCAAAATCGAAAATTTGGGAGCCTTTTTATTCCAAAGTTCGAATTTTCGACCATTTTTTCGATATACTTAACCCCAACTAAATTATTCATTTCCCAAATTTCCCCCTCCTAAAATTTACTCCATATAAAATTTCCCGAAACATTTGTCTGGTCAAAAATAGGTAAATCAGAAAGCAAAGGTTGCTAGGAGAGTACAGCAAAGGGAATAAAGCAAGGGTTGCTCTACCTCTCACAGTCCGAGCGCCCGACTCGCTATTTTTCTGACCGCAAACTGCCCCTTTGCTCGACACTATATGTGATAACACTGCAAATATTGGTTATTTCTCTTGGTTTACCCTTGGTCAGTATGTTCTTTGTGTAGTATACTTTTGAAATACGTAAAATGAAAAAAAATCGATTTTTAGAAAATTCTAAAGGGATTTTTGGCCTTAAGGTCCTAATTAGGAAATAACTGGTAGTTATTGAATATTAAGTTTTCGTAGAAGGTACTGGTTAGGTTACCCTATGAAATCGACCTGGGCTTATTACTTGAGAAAAGAAAAAAAAATCAAAATCGTCGCTGCTTACTATCCTTGTGGCAAGGTGAATGCTTTAACAGAACCAACCAGGCCAGGATATGTATCATAACTGCCAACCATATGCCGTTCTTTTGGGTAATCGTCTTCAATGACATGTGATGTCTTCCATCATTTAACACAATGCATGCAAGAAAAATCATCAAAATGCGTCAATTATTGAGGTACACATGAAACTATACTATAAATAGAGGCTATCCTTAAAAATTTCGAAAACATAAAAACCGAAAACAAATTCTTGTATAAATCGAAACCCAGCATAAACAAGGATAGTCTACACAAGTCAACACCTAAAAAACCAACACTCAAATACCAATAAATGCTCACACCAGTAACAAAAAAGGGTCCCTACCACAACAAGCAGATTAACACTGTAATAACGCGCGATATGTGAGTACGCTAACATGCAACTATACTTACATCTGATGGAACACACCATAACGGCGAAAATGATGAATGCTATTGTCACTACGAAGTCTTTACCCAGACAAAAATGTCCTCAGGGAACCACTTGTCCTTACTCACATGGAAAGTTAAATTTCAGGAGTAAATGTTTAGGCATTTTATAGATGACTTTGGGTTTGATATTAATCCTAACCAGAAAAATTTCCCGAAACCGTAAAGGCATCTCCACTTTTCCGTCTGTAATCTGTGAAAAATATCTAGGGGGCGCTCAATCTATAGGCCTTGAGTTACGACAAAAATCAGTTCGAATCATAGCCCAGATAAGCATAAATTCTGGACAAACGTAGTCAAAAATCCAGAACGTTTAAAGTGCAAACGAGCTCCTTTGAATTTTTCAATATTACAGTAAAAATTCGTCAATGCCTCATTTTCGACAGATTTTGAAATGCTCTCTTCAGTATCAAAGGACCTCAAATAATAATTTGGTACCATAATTATGAAGCTTGGGATTTAGGATGAGTTATCACAGTTGACTGAGCTTAACGGATTCATCAAAAAAAAATATACAAGCAAGCTTACATCTCAAGCATGCAAGAAACCTGTGCTTATGAGGCTTTTCTAGCTTCCACCATTTATTGCCCTCAGCTAGTCCTTCTTTGAGCAGGATCGATCCACACTTCCAAATATAACTCTTTAGTACAGATGAGCCTCTGAAATCCCAAAATAAAAAGAGGTTGACAAACCATCTGTCACGTATTGGTGACCTAAGTGTTAGCAAACTATTAGACATAACCAGTGGCACCGAAGGAGCAGCCGGAGAGATTATCAAAAAAATTAAGGAAGAAAAAGAGAAAAACTCGGTTACCATCCCGGCAAAACAATGCAGAGCTCATGAACATGCTGAGGATATTAAAGTCTGGATAGGAAGGGATAATGCGGACCTCTTTTGGGGTAGGTGAGCTTAGGAAGCAAAGAAAACCCTTATATTGTTGTATTGTTACAAACTGTACCTGATTACTCATCGTGATTCCCAAACTTCATAATTGTGGTACCAAACGAACGTTAGATGTCGTTTAATATTGGAGAGAGCATTTCAAAATCTGTCAAAATCATGTTGCACAATAAATATTGTTAATCCGACTTCTAAGTCGGGCTCTTCCAGTGTAAACACTGGAAGAGCCCATCATAGTACCTCCAATTTGACAAAAAAAAATTTCTAGGGAACAGTTGAGCTCTTAGCTGCGAAAAAACTGTCTTTGGTTTTCATAGGTATATTGTTCTGAAATTCGATAAACAATAAAAAACAGAAACCTTTACAGGAAGGTACGAGCACCAATTTAAGGAAACTATTGGAAACGCGCCTCGGTGAAGTGCAGGAGTTTTTGTGACAAGATATAGTCATGCCGATTCTTTGGAAGATCCCTTCTAAAACAAACATGCAAACATTTTTTGAAATATTTTTTGACATGAATACTCCTGACATAGAAACATTCATGTCAACATGTTACTATATTTCTAATTGATGGAGCTGGCCATAGTGACAAAGGGATTATTGTGCGTTAGTTATGTAATCAATACATTGATAATTATGTCTTCCGGAAATATCTTATATTCCAAGCTCATGATATGTGTGTAATTAATACAGAACTGGTCAGTTTAAGAAATGTATAGATGACTTAGGGTTAGATATTGTTTTCAACCTAGAGAATTCCTTGAGGCTTGAGGAAGATAAAGTGTCAAAGCCTAGCGAAGACTGTGGTGATGGAAATTTAGCCTAAGTGTGGGGGGACCTGTGTGTGGTTGAATTTAATTTTCAAGATGGACGTATGATGGAGCAAATTATGATGCACAGTCTTTTGAATTGTATAAGTTTTGTATGGGGATAAGACTTCCAGGGCATAACGAAAAAAATCCCTGTTGAAAAAAGGAGCCATTTAATGAGTTATTGAGTTAATCTAATGAGCTAATGAGCTCTAGAAGAAAGAAATTTTCAAAATTTCTCAAAGAAATTTTAGACAAAAGTCGAGATTTGACAACGAACACGCCCTTTTACATCGTTATTCGGTACCAGATTATATTTTCGATCTCTAACTTTTATGCTGGAAGATATGGAGCCAACCCTTATCTGGCACTGTAAGAGACACTGCGGCCCTTATGCAATAAATTACCTGAAGTATCGTTACCCAGTAAACTGGGTCATTGATTCAGTTGGCGACAAAGTAGCTACCCGTAATACCAGAATTAACCCCCGTGATAACGAGTCGCTAACATACTCCCTATGGTAGTATCTACCTACCTCAGGCGCTATTCTTCAAACTAAGATCTTAGTTTTAGTTTACTAGTTTAGTTTACTAGTTTACTAAGCGTCTAAACGTAAGTGGGTTTAAAGAGTGGCAGCACCAACGTCTGTCAGAACCTAAACCCAACATTAGGAGCAAGTTTCTTTGAACCAAATCTGCCCAACCTGCAGTTAGGGTTACGAACAATAATCAGAAAGCTAAGCTTGTTGATTAGCTGAACAAAGATCTACAAATAATGAAAAGGATAAACCATTAAAAAATTTGAATTGTCTACTTTATCGTCTTCCATTTTTACAAATAAGGCTTATGAATGTAGGTAACTTTTAGAGCATATGCCCAATGGTATTGTTAAACGGAAGGGAATTGATAGTTCTCCGGTTTATCCATGTAATAATCAGAATCTCGTTCCATGTAACGAAAATAAATTCTATCCCACAGGAATAAAGCAGTAAACACAGGTTTACACGAAAACACACACACCGAACGAAATCCCGTCGTTCCCCGTATGTTTGCTTGTATCCTTCACATAATTGAGCAGTGTGAAATTTATGTAGGGGACGAAACCACGCACCGAAAATGGCACTTTGCCGAATCGCGCGTGTGAACTTTAAGAGAAAACAAATGAGGAACAATGGAATTTCATTCGGAGAACGAAAAAAAAAACAGAATAAAGAATGATTCTTCGAAATTGATCAAGGCACCAGGACGTACTACTTACGAAAGCAATATGTCAGCTTGTTGGATGTACGATGCATGGAACAAAGCGATAGTCAGTCAATTCACTATGATTTCGAAATACATGATCAGAACTCGAGGCACTGTCATGTAGACGCCACTCGGTAGAAAGACCTTACTTCAACGAGTTCCACTTATTTCGGACTTTATAAGTCCAGATATATCGATTTACGTAAACTGAGTTGCTTAACTTATCACAAAAATCCCTCTTTTGATCCCAAAAAAGGAGGTGTGTAAGCTGCCACTCAAGTTATTGCTAGCTGCCATAAACCCAAATCCTTCCTTAAGAAATGTCGCGAGGTTTCTTTTATTGTCGCAAATATTATATATTATTATACTGATTTAAGAAACCTTTTCAAAGCCCAGAAACTGCGAAGCTGCAGTTTTGTGTCCTTAAATGTGTCCTACATGAATTCGAGAAAAAATTGCGGGGGAAGAATGAGTATAAATCATTTCGAATCAAATCATTGTCCTAAGAAAATAACCATACACATCCTGTTGTCGCAACAGCACTTCTAAATATGGAACCCACGAACAATGAAGGAATCGCTGTTTTATGGCAAAAAAGTGATTGCCTCACAATATCAACCGAGAAATGTAAGGAGGAGGATTCATCATATAGATTCATCCGAGATATAAATATTCTCGGCATTTGCAGGCAACCTAGCAAGTTTTAAGATTAGTTCCGTGCTCGATGTTGCCGTTTAATCAGATTTTACCTGGAATTTTCTCTCAAATGTCCTCAACGAACTTTCTTCAGATCATTCTTTTTTTCGCAGAGAAAATTGTCAATGATGTTCTTTTCAAATCAAATCCGTTGGCAAACATATGCCAAACAACGGATGTCAACGATTTGAATCACAAAAAAAAAAATTACATAATAAAAAGATAACATATGGAATAAAGCAGTAATGTACAAACCTGTCCATCGTCAGGAAAGAAGACCAGTTTCTGTGTTCTCTATTTGTATAACATGATAACGCAGAAAATCTAGAAACAAAATTGGTCTTATGTAGATCAAAATCTAATCCGTGGAAAAACTGGTTAGCAAATAAAATCAAAGAAAATTTTCACGAAACACATAACATTCGGAACACATAATGGTTTTTGCGGATCTTCAGCTCGGATTGGGTCGTTCTTAGGGTGTTTCCATATATTTTCAATTGAGAATCAAAATAATTTTCTTCTTCTTAACCCTGCAGTCCTTCGCGAGCTTGCGCTTCCTACAGCAAGCGCCTTCAACTGACTTAGTCCATTGACCACGTCCCAAAATTTTGAAATCCGACTATATACGAACTGCCTTTGTTAATACAGTCAGACCAGCATTTGCTCGATGTTCTCAATGGCCTCGGCCCTTCAGTTCTCCAAACAAATACTTTTTAGGGTATCTGTTGTTCGTCCATGTGATTCATTTGGACAGCCCATTGCAGCTTCCGCAGCCTAATAATCGATGAGACCTCCGGCCGGTCGAAAATCTCATACGGCTCATGTTTGTATCGCATTCGCCATTGGTCCATCATGATCATCTCAGGACCCACCCCTCAAAGGTGTTCAGTAAAGTTGCGGTTGCTTGGGTTAGGGTCCATGTTTCACCCCCAACTTTTAACACTCAAACAAAATCATGGTACTAAACATGTTACATGGTACAAAATCTGACGTCGAGAGGATGATATATGACAGTGCGGGCAGTAATGATGCTTTCCTGAAATTTCTGGAGATGTAGTTTCAGGATAAAGGTTTGTATCAGGAGAACTTTGCCAGACTATTGATTTTTTCAAAGGGGGGCGTAGCGACTCATTAAAACCATCCAGTAGAATGGAGACGATTAGATAAAGGAATTTAAGGGTATGACATAAAAGGAGAGTTCCTGCCATAGAGACACTGAGGAATTCAATGCTATTTCATGCACCGGATAGTATAGTCAAAGGTCTCTAAGATAGTAAGAAACGGGGCTCATCCTACGCCCTATGAATATTTAAATACGCATCCTGGCAGTTGAGAAACCTCCCAGCCATTCATTCGAGATTATTATCTTAGTTTCCGATTAACTCCGATGAGCTGTTTACTTTGACGTGTTTATGTTTAAAATAATAAATACTAAATTTTAGAAGTATTATAATTAAAATATTGAAAAAGCAAACAATAAATTTCCAGAAAGTTTTGATTGACTTTTCTACGATATTCATAATCTTTGCTCATTTTTTTGCACGATCAAGTACTGTGTGCGTGACATCATCAAATTTGCCAGTTACGCATGTGCGCCCACTTCAGTGGCTCAGAACATTATCTTGCGGAAAATGCAACAATATAAACCGCAAATCCCAAAAAAATGTAATGAGCAGCCTAAAGAGCCAGGCAAAGAAACGAATAGTCATAATAAGTGAATGAATAGTGAATGATGATTTTGCGTCCCTCCATTGTTTAAAATAGTTGAGAAGGTGCTGCTCACCAGATCAACGATATCATTTGGAAAAAAGGGTACCTCACGTATGAAACAGACATCAATAGAAACTTCAAACACTGGGAAGACTGAATATCATCAATAAACGCATTTTATGGCAAGAATTTTCTAAATACTGACAATTTTTCGATAGTTTATCGTTAAACGACTTTGGACTCAGGGAGACAGACCACTGCTATGGTCAGGTATTATCAAGATAATGAATTTATTAATGTGAAGCTTAGGATCGCAAAACTGATAACAAAAAGATTGTACAACGTGCGTTACGTTAAGTTAGCTCCTCTTTCTATCTGACGACCCTGTCTAATAAAGAACCCTCCAATTTCTTTAAGATATTTTTGGACAAGTCAGGAGTGCGCAACGTACGCAATAAAGCATTAAAACTCTCATGTAATATTAAGTACTGCTAAATAGGACCGTCAAATAATACAAAGTATATTGGCGAATCTTATTAAGTTAGAGAAGGTTTTGCAAATTATCCGAAGCAATGACAAATTATTAGTTAAAACTTAATGAAAATTCAAATGTAGGGAGAAATAAGAGGAAAAAATTTGGAACCCCTATGCAAACGGGCCTAATCGCGCCAACCTCCAGTAATATGTTTTCCAAGGCAAGAAGACGTTACACAAGCAACCATCTGCGCTAGTAAGATTTATTACACAACGTTAAAGTAGTTTTTCTTTGTAATTATGTAAGATGTTGAAGGTAAAATCGAAATTCAATCCACCATTATATGCCATACAATCATTCCAATTGCATTAAGCTACATATCCAATTTCATTTCGTACGATCTTTCGCGAAGAACTACCACTCACACGTATATAGACGCTATTTGATAAGGATGCCAAGTTTTGACTCCGACAACCTTGCTTGCATATCTCTGAAAATTCTGTCCTACCAACTGTAACCACACTCTAACAGTATCTTCATATGTCGTAAATGTGCATCGGGTCAAAATTGATATGATATACACGTAAAGTAACATCCTGTTTTTCATGTCATTATTCATAAAATACAGCATTTTAATAAAATGAAATTCCAGCTCCTTGAACCAATTTTGTTGACCAGGTGTAGTCTCGTGCAGACTTATCTGTTACATATGAGTATGAGTTATGTATGAAGCAAAGCTACGAGTGAATCTTATTTGTTATCTGTTATTGGGGGTAGTATTTCAGTGCCTTTTAGATTTTTCTTCTTTGCATTTCATGAATTTTCCTCATTCAAAGCATGCATACTATCAAACCAGTCACGGTCCAGACTCGTTATCGTCCGGCACCGAAAGTGGAGCATCTGAATTAAGTATTTGTAATTGTGGCAAAACTTTATTGCCATAATTATGCATGAAATATTGAATACTAACATTTACCACATCGACGTAGCTTCATGGCTGTTTTTTTTTTCGGGAAAATATGGGAAATTCAGTCGAAAGAGTTGCCGAATTTTCCAAACAAAAATCACAAATAGCAATGGAACTGATTTGTCCATTTCAAGGCCTTGGAGTTTGTTTAGGTTATGGATCAAAATTTTATTTATTAATATCATCATAATTTGATCTCAATTGAATCCAATCTGTTCAGGTCAAAGGTCACCAACAAGTTTGTTTCAAAACTCGAGTGTGTTCTTCCGTTTACGGATGAGTCAACGATTAATTAAAAGGTTTCCTACATTTTATCCTTAAAAATGAGTATCCTTCAGCTAGCAACATTATTCTGTACAAACTCTAGAAAGGGTTGAGTGAGAAAGGTTGTCTATCCACGGCAAGACTACGTCAGATAAACGAGCCTGCAGTCATCTCTGTCGGTGGCACTATGACACAATTCCTACAAATTTCCAAACTGCGTCCAAAAAACCAATCATACCATATACATCCTGACAAATAAAGGATTCAGTATAGCTGTAGTTCAACGGCAGAGAATTCAACATTTGCACCAACATTCATTCAAGGTCCACTGCACAAATTCTACTGCATCTGCAAATGTGTGTTACACACGGACGGGCCAGTCAGGATAATCACAGGTTGAACATAGAAAACTAATCACATTCATTTTGTCGAAATATTCGTTGATTCCTAAATAGAGTATTATGATTTTAATTAGAAGATTGTGAAAAACATAATCGCCGGCTTAGTAAGCATTTCCATTAAGTAAAAGCTTTCATATTTATTTAATCCTTAAAAGCATTTCATATGAATTCAAAATGCAACTATTCTGCTCTTGGTTGTTTCATCCGAGATTAAGTTTGTGAAAGTTTTTAAGTAGTACTAGTTGCAGTAGTGATAGAAGTAGTATTAGCACTTGTAGAAGTTGTTGTAATAGTAGTAGATTTAAATTCTATTTCCTCTTTATCATTAACCTGCAAAATTAACCTACTACAAACACTATCTTAAATAGATTTTCTTTCTATCTTGTTTTTCGAGTGAATCGCATGACTTTAAATAGGAACCAATAGGTGGAAGGGACAAGTAACAGTCTCATGTCTGGACTTACCTCTTCCTTTCTTTATGTTTTCAAAAAATGTATGTACATATAAATATCTAGAGAGCACATACTGCTACAAGTCCGAAAAAAGGTTTCGAATAACTGCGATGGGCAAATAACAAAGCATACAATCATAATGTAATTTGCCGCGTTATTTGAGAATACAAACGCTTGCAATTAGCAAAAAAAAAGATGTTTATAAATTGGGAGCATTTTCTTCCGCCTGCTAGGTACCCGTCTTATAACTCTATTTGAATAAATCTTGTATAAATAAAACGTGGCCTATAAAAATCAAAGTAATTTGAACCTATTTACACTTAAATTTACCTGTTACGCATTCTCGCCCACTTCAGTGGCTCGGAACATTATCTTGCGGAAAATGTAACAATAAATTCTTGCATGTCCCAAAAAATGTGACGCGCAGTCAAAAGAGACGGGTAACGAAACGAATAGTTATAATAAATGTAGGAGTTATGAGTGGTGCTTTTCATTCATTTTCGTTTCATTAATCAATCAATTATAGAAGAAATTATTGCAATTATTGGCATGCATTTAAATAAAATATTTTCTAATATTTTATTATTTTCCGACTAGAGTCCCTCCTTCATCTGTTGATCCGTTGCTTAAAGGATGTTCATATGTTTCGAAAAGTAGACAGCAGTTGATCAAACATACTTCAGATAATATAGTAGTTAAATCTAAAGCGCTAGTCAACAAACGCCCGATTCTTGTCCCACTGTTGATAGTGATATTTGAATTTGCGTTTGGTGTTGCAGTATTAGCCAACTTTGCTGTGATTGGTACTATTGGGAAAATCTTCTAGATTAGTTACGATTCTAACTATATTACCTTGTTATGTACTTTTCACCATGAAAGAAGGTGACTCTAATGCACCTCCACAGAATATTCATTCGAAGTTACATAAAAATAATTAAACAATTAAAAATTTTATTGGAATTTCTTTGATTGGCAGTTAAAATATGTTAGCTACGATATGACGCAGTGAAGGTGATTTAGAGCAAGACAGATGCAGCCGGCAGGTCACAACTGAGTTGAACGGTGTAAACGAAATTGAGTTTAACTAACGATATGTAAGTAGATTGATAGTCACTGGATCAGAAGTGTAAAGGCAGTTTAAATCAATATACTTTTGACAGTTAACATGGAATTTGGCTTAGTAAGGGGGAGGTATAACATGTCGCTGGTATCGAAGACAGTTCATCGCGCCTGGATTTCAAAATTGGAGGACGCGGTCAATGGACCAAGACAGTGAGCAGCGTTTGTTGCTGGAAGTGAAGGCTCGAGAGGGGCTGTTGTGCTAAGAAGAAGAAGACTTCATGCCGCTCATAGTATGAGAAAAAATAGACCCCGCTCATTCAGCGCTGATGATAAATAGTGTTCCTCTGTGCATCTTTACGAATCTTTTCGAACGTGAAATTTGTCTATTGTCTATTGATTCGTCTTTTCATTGTGAAAAAAATGTTATAACGATGCTCCATAATATTCAGCGGCATACTGAGCTCAACTGCGCTTAGTCTCTCGGGGTTCATCCGGAGAAGGTCACTTCTGGTTGTGGGCCACCTTTATCCATCACGCAATTAAATTTATGGGAAAGGAATGGGGACTAAGATGAAATACCAAATGAACCGAAATAAAGCATTTGTCTTATAGATTCAGCATATATTTTTAGCCACTGGAAAAAAACACTGTATGAAACAAGGCCTACAAATATAAAACAATAAGATTACATTGAAAAAATAATCAAAAATAATTACAAGAAAATTTAATTGCTAATAATAATAAAAATGTTGAACAAATACAAGTTTAAAAAAAAGGAGTAAGACAATTTAGGTCGAAATGAAAGCCAGCTCCCAGTCCTATTAGCATGGTTTACATTCAATGATAATTTTTTTGTAATCATTCAATTAACTCAATACTTAAAAAAATTCCAAGGAAAGGATAGATTTATATGTAAATTTTTCCGGAATTTTCCAGTATTCCCCGCTTGCCAGCAATGGAATTTATTTTTTTTTCTAAATTTTAAAGTCTTTTGAATTTTCCAATCTCGCTTAAACGATCCGATGTCCTTGTTTTTTTTTTCTTTTTGGTAGGGAGGTGAAGGCTGTTTACGCCCTGAGTGTGGGAGTCCCAGACGGAAAATGCTTTTGGACTACCCACTAAACACCTCCCCTGCTAACCTGAGACCTAGCCTGGAACCTCCTTTAAACTTCGGATTATGAGCAGAACCAAAATTCAGAAAAAACAACTCGTTGTTAACACGTTATTCTAATCTCTTCTAATCACTTTTTTATATCTAATCATTCCTTGCAAATCACTCACTGACCAAACAAATTCTTAGCCGCTTCTTAGCCTTAGTTGTGCCGTTTCAATGCCCCTTAAACGTTAGAATATTCTTTAAAAGTTGTTAAAACATCCTTGAAACGTAGTGGGTAAAAAATAACTTCAAAAAAGATCTGTTGCCAACTAAATCCATTTTATATTAACGTACATGGAAAATATCTTTGTTCAGACTTTCGTTTTACTTTGAAAATGCAAAAATAAGTTTTATTTTCTCAATTTGTCAACTATTCTCTTCTTTTCGAGTGTTCCTATGTTGAATGTTTTTGCAACCATCTTGCTCCTCCCTCTCAACCGAATAGAAATTATGACGGTTAGTGCAACTAGTTTCGACTCCGCCTGTACATTCAGCGCAGTCCAGATTTCGTCGCCTTGTCGAGAACTGTTCGCGCCAGCGCGAGGATGTTGATATTTCTGTCTTCGCACAAGGTCAACCTCCACAAAGCGGATTGAATATAATGTCGATCATACCGAAGAAGATGATTTGACCAAAAACTCATCATTTCGAACTCATCATATGAGCATCCACAGGCCGCTGGCAATCCACTACGTCACGGAAGCATTTGACATACGTTATTCTATTACAAACAAGGGATTTCGTCACCATTCGCAACATTAACATGCATCACTTCCTTTAATTGAAAGTGGAGATTACTGTTGGTCAAATCGAATGTAATTAAACTACATGAAATTTAAATTTATTGGATTGTGTACAATCTATTTGAGGTGAATTATTGAATAAGTGCTATAGGGAACAGGTGAAAAGGGAATGACATTTAAGAGAATTTGAGATTAATGACCTCACTTAATTCACACGAAATGACGTTAATATCCGTACAGTGCTACGTAGAAAAATAACGAAGCAGTTTTGTAGCGGCACCTTTAAGTTTTCACACAAAAACAGGTTTCACACATAAACATTTGCTGAACTAAACATGTATTAAAACAACGACGAGAAGGTATGTTTCAATTCCCATTTTGAGATAGAAACTTTCTATCCACTTTGTATCAAAATCATAATAATGGAATAATTGAAATGGTGTTTTTTTGGCATTGTGTTGGCAGTGATGACATCTTTTATTTGTATAACCGTCAGGATTATGGAATGATTATGGATTAATGGATTATGGATACAGATTTATTAACGAAACTAATTTTTCCTTGGGACTCGTTTTGTCTGATGACATCCTTAGCCCTAGGCGATAACGCGTAAACTAACTTTTTCGTATGTAGCAGGTTATTTTTTGGCATTGTAATTTCAGCAGTTTCTTTAAACGAATTTGATTTTTTGTTTGTGGAATAATGTTCCTGTTTTCTGGAAGGTTTGCTCAGATTCTTGTCACAAATGCCCAATCAGATGGAGTTCAACTGGTTGTAGGAATGTTGCTCATCTATATGGATACTATAAGCAATCAAATTTTGATATTACGAACAGGATGCTTGTCATCCTGAATGGAAAAATAGTATCTGGGTCCAACTTGTCATTTCTGCTGCTGGATTTTTTATTCATTATTTATTCGATGACAACTAATCCTTCAACACCTGCAGCAACCATAGCTCCTCCCTAATCACATTCATCTGAAGGCAAGATTTTCCTGTTACTGTATGTTAAGCTTTTTATAAACTGAATTTTCACCAGCAAACCAAAATGTTCTCCCCAAAGAGTAGTTCATTACTGTACAATAATTAGAATTTAGTTTGACCAATATTAGAATGATTTATTAAATAAGGAATTATTGTTATTATTCGCCTAGTTTTAAAAAATAGTACTTTAGGTTTTAATTTTTTTTTTGCTAGTTTGTTTAATAAAAGGTTTTGTTCGGGGTATTCAAATTGACAAAGGCTCTAACAATGGTCTTGGGATGAGCAATTCAAGTGATTTTGTATTACTTGAAATCTTTTCTTTTGGTGCTCTCTTATTGTATTGCCCATTTTCTCACAATTATAATGTGAAACTATAATCAATCAATGAAATTCGCAATACAAAACAACGTATTTTCGACAAATTTGTGATCCCTCCCATGAAACTAGTTCCCGTGAGTATCTAGTAGAAATGGCAAAAATTTACGAATTTGATTGTTTTTATTTTCCTAAATGATTCTTCGAATTAAAAATCGACTTTGACTCATTCCTCTCTTCTAAATAGGATGTTTTAGTTTATCATGTTCAATATTATTTTATAACTTTTCGTTAAAAGCATTCTTCTATAATTATTATTTTAAAATTTTCTTCTGTATGCAAACTAACATATCCATGAAAAACAACATTGGAAACAATTCTAGTTGCTTTTCACGTACGTCTCAGTCTATTCTCTTTTGATGACAACTATTTGGCCAGGACACATCGATTGACACCAAGAGTTTGGTGGATGTGCGCGGATACATTTGATTAATATTATTGATTACTTACTTTTTACTTCTTTTAATTTTGATTACTTTACTTCACTAGAATTGGTCTTTCTTTTCCGATTATACACCCTAAGAATTTCAAAAATTAATTAAAAATATTATATTAAATGGGAATAAAATGACAACAATTCCCAAAAGAAAATAAGGACATTAACACATCTAAGGGTTGGTCTACTATTTTTCTACCAATATCAACATTAGCCCAGCTCACAAAATGTAGAACAGTTTTTTAAAATTAAAAACTTCAATACTGATATTCGTACAAACACCTCTGCCAGGTTTAAATTCATTTCACTTACGCCACAATTAGGTTCACATTTTCTAAAATATTGTATTCACGTTTGAAAATCATTTTGTATAAGTGCTCCCATAAGAATGAACTTACGTTCTACTATTACTCTGATATTCCTCTGAATTGCCGCTGCGTGAAAGTTTTTGAACGCCACTGTAGATACTGAAAGGAGGGGAATTGCAATCAGTTATTAATTGCAACATGCAATGCACTGGGAAACAAACGCCGTGGACAGTTCACGACAGAGTTCAGTTGATCAGAGAATAGTGAATCGGTCAGTGCTAGTAGTGAAAACATATGTACGCTTTTAAGCTTGAAATGTAACCAAAAAATAGGTCACATTGAAGATTATAAACTTCGAGAAATAAATTTCCACAATATCATGAGGGGTAATGATAGTTCTATAAACCTTATACGTAAAGGTTGCTGTGCGAAACACAACATCAATGAAGTTGATGATCAGGAGCTATCTCTAGGTTCAGTTATGAAAAGAACCTTAAATAATAGCATGTTAATCCATTTAAAATTACTTTTCATGGAATAGAACAAAACCACGTATTGTTGCAACTATTATTTGCATCGCATATACTTGAGCGACTCGTTATACATAAATGCAGAGTACTATGTAGATAAATTTAGTGAGTTTACCACTTACCAGAGCTTGCTCTCATAGAGAAATATGAATAAATTTCTGCAGCACCTGTTCGTATTACAAGCAGTACTCTAGATATCGTAAACGAGTTTGGTTCAGTAGGCGTACTTAAAAGCTATTGAGCCATTGATGAAAAACACAAACCAATGGAATAAAAATATCAAAACACCTGTTCAAACAGTTCTTACAATTCTCCATGAATAATAAATACCTTATCCTCAACAATATCATGCTTCTGCATATCATCTATATTATGATGCAGAACGATGTGAGGATTACGTCGTGTTTGCGACCAGCTCAGTAATAGCAGAAGTATCCCAGGAAGAAAAAAATCCAAGCATATATGTATGTGTTGGTAGATTTGCCTTGCAGACATATGTAAATATATCTGACGCTCACCTTTTCTAATGGAATTGTGGCCTCGTTGGGATGCTTAGCTAGCCGGAGAAGAAATGGTGGAATCATATGCACTCATACGGCAGCATATGCTTCATATTGCCACGGTAGTATCGACGACGTGTGAAGCACTCTTATGAAGGAGCCGCACTCCGGAAGTAGAAGTTAGTGATATCTGCGAAAGATCAAGTGGAATTGGCGCGCAGCGGATGAAGAGAAGGCAATGGCAGTATTATTTCATGCATAATATGTATTTACTTCCGCTGTTTTGCCCTGAAGGGAATTCGAGCTGCTAACAAATATTGACGGATATATAAAATGCGTAAAACATTTTAGGGATGAAATTTTGATTTAATGTTACTGCAAGTCGTTGAGAGAAAAAGAGCGAAGGCGGAAGTTTAGTCTTCTTAACCTGGTAAAAGTTTGCGAAAACTCTACGGGTACTACGAGCATTGTTACTGAGACATGTAAAGTTGAAAATTTATTATATACCCACAAATGGAATGAATGAAAGTCTTCTCGCTGATACTGGGTTATAAAATGGTAACAAATTTTTCAAAATTCACGCCTAAGACATCATACACAGACTGAGGTTAAACAAAATTAATTGTTCATACCATCCGTACCTAATTGTAACATGTCGTTAATAAATAGCAAATATCAACAATGAAAAAATTATTTTTAAAATTTTCCTATAACAATTTTTAACTATTGATTTATTTTAGTATTTAATCCCTAAGAAGGATTCAGTTTGAATGTTGTTAACGTGTGTTTCAAATTTTGGGTGGTTTGCCTTTACTTTGGTGGTCGGGAAAAAGATTTACACAAAATCTGACATGAAATCAAACGTGCAAGGGTTTGGGATCGTCACAGACCTGAAAGATAGCATACAGATAATGTAATGTGATTCCTGCTGAAGGCTGATCGATAAAAGCAAGTCCAACTGCAGGTAGAACCTCTCACAAGATGTCCAGTAGATTTCGGGTTAAGGCTCGTCAAGCCAGCAACTCGCAGCCACATTGGTCATGAACCAAGACAAAGGACGAGTTTTGCAAGTTTAAATCTTGTTTGTTAGAATAATTTATACTAGGAATACTTTATGTGAATGGAATCTATCCTTTCAGCCATTTGTCGGAGGTAAATAAAGACTGGAGCTGTGCAAGCCACAAAATGTCAAACATTACAGAACCAACCGGAAGCCATACTGATTTCCTATAATGTTACATAGGTACGCTGACATTTTGTCTGCTGCGCCTGTCTGAAAGAGGGTCCATTCCCATATTGCTGAAAGCAAAAGAAGATTGTGGTGATCAGTGTTGTCAGAGGAATCCGGGACTACTTTCGAAGGCATTGCTAAAAAGATGTCAAAAAATTCATACAGGAATGGGTGGTCAATGTGGCTTTGGCTGGGCCATTCATACAGCAGGGCTAGATGATGAAACATAATTATTCAAGTTAGCTCCTTAATAACTCAGAATTTTTATCCAACTAAAATTTTTTAATTTTTTGCTACATTGAGCTCTTCCTGCCACTTGCTCTGAGGAACGTTATGGTATACTTACTTTATAAAATTAGGAAAATATTTACTGTTGGTGAATGTAGGATTTTTGATATTCTACTGTTCGATGAAGAATCAAAGAGGATCTACCTTTTAAGGAGAAACATCGAACTTTCTGACAAAGATATTGTATACGTATTCTAATACGTTTCATTATCGACACGAGGTAACTTTTTAATGGAAGACATGGGGAGACTGATTTCTAACTAAACACAGAGGTACAGTGGGTCAGCGTATTTTCAGTGGTATGCACAATACATGTTATCTTATATAGAATTACGAGGTGTGATCAAAAAATACGTTGAATGAATTTTTATACCGGCAACTGCTGATGCTACATTCACATGCTGTAATTTGTTCAGTAGCGTGATCAGCTGAGACAGGCAGGAACAAGTTGTAACATGTCCGAACTTGTCAGGCAGCTGCCAGAGCCACTAGAGTGAAGTTCAGCTTATCACGTCTGTCGGACAACATGGATTTCGAACAACCCATTAACATTAAGTTTTGTTTTAAGTTGCAAAAGAATGCCAAAGACGCTCATGTTGGGTTGTATGGCTATGACCCTGAGACCAAAATGCAGAGTTCCCAATGAAAAACCAATGGATCTCACACGCCCTAACAAGGCACGTCAGTCAAAATCCAACATCAAGGTCACGCTGATTGTTTTCTTCAAAAGTGATGGCGTAACGCGATCAGAGTTCGTTCCAAGGGGCACATCTGTAAACTCTGAACTTAAAAGGGCGTACTGCAAAGCGAAACGACATACGAGGAAAGCGGCCAGAAAAATGGGCCAATGGCTTCCTTCTTCACCACGATAATGCGCTGTGTCACACCTAGCTTCTCATTCGTGAGTTTTTGGCAGAAAAAATGTTCCTCTCTGTCCACATCCGACATACTCAACGGATTTACCACCATGCCACGTCTAGCTCTTCCTGAAGTTTAAAACCGTTCTTAAATGAAAATGTTTTGACACAATTTCTGACATTGAGAGGGCCACGACCGAGCAGCTGAAAGTCCTTCCGAAAGATGCTTTCCAGAAATGCTTCAAGTCACGGAGTCAGCGTTGAGATAAGTGCATTGCTACCCAAGCACAGTACTTTGAAGGAGATTTAATCAGTCTTTTTTGTCATACCTCGTATGTATATATTGGAGAACCAAATTACATCAATGCGTTTCCCAGATCAAGTGACAACAAACAAAGTGACGACAAACTCAATAAGCCTCAGGTGTTTGGTGTACGGCTCGGTTTAAAGAATGAGTATTGTGTAATTCGGTTTGACGTTGAAAAATTAATTAGGACCATCAAGCCCTTAAGACTCACTACTGTCAGAATGGGTTAACAAGAAGTACTTTAACCATATCCAATGACTCTGATTTGGCAATTTTCAATGTTTCTATCACTAAAAGGATTGGTGATCGAAACTCTCTCAAGAGCTATCAAAGAATATGGATTTATCACTCTGATGATACAGATGTACGCCAAACAATTCACTCGATTGAGTCTTATCTTGCGTTCTCAGACTTTATCTGTCCATTCACCCGCTTTATGGATGATGATTGATTCATCATCAAATTCATCATCATCATCATCAAAATTAGAGCACATTTACACTGAATTACATTATCTTGGTCCCGAGGTTGCCTGTCATATTTTTGGACAACCTCAAAGCTAAGCCTTTGCAGACACGGGATCCTACTTTGCTGTTTAATTTAACAGCACTTGTATGGGCTTATCAGTGTCAAGCCTTAAACCTTTTTCTTCGCTATTGTCACTCACAATTCATTTCACTCCCTTTAACAAAGTGTCATGCTGTATGTTCCCTTGATTAAAAAGTGATTTCATCGACACACTGTTGAAATATCGTTCCAGCTTTTGATATCGTAACCATTATTGCAACCATCTTAAGAGTCAGTAAAAAAGATGAGAAACCAACATCTTGTAGCCATGTACGATTCTTACGTACAAGAATGGTGCTTTGTATCGCGTTGAATACGTTACATCGGTCCTTGAAAATTTTCTACGCATTTTCGTGGCTCAGAAAGAGTCTCATTTGATTTTTTCGCGGAAAAATTAGACTTTTCAAATTCCGATACCAAATGATTTTGCGCGGGCTGTCACCGTATTAGAGGGCATTGCATATACCTTTATCGTGCCCCACAAACGAACAAAAAGAGTAAATTCATCTCTCGCGATTTAATATAAAAAAGGATATTAATAGCTTACTCGTTTCCCATAAACAATGAGTTAACACCAGTTCATATGTCAAATATAACCGTTATTTGTAGTTACTTTGAAATCTTTTTTCATTTAATGCATATGTGCATCTCAGGAGCTGCTTACTTCTTTCCTCGCCGTTGTTTCCTTTAGCAATTTATTCGATCAACGTATGCATTCGCATTTCGATAAAAGCATCCATCTACCAAAAAAATAGGTTAGCGTTAGTCAATGCCTCAAAAATAAAGGATCTTTGAATGATAATGTTCACGGGCAGAGATTACGAGACAGTGCTTTGCTTACGGACGCAGCATGATGAATTTACATTCATAGCCAAACATTTTTAATTTCACTTTCTTAACTTCCACTTCGACACTTTTACTTACACTCCCTAAGAAAGGACAAATCGAATGAGTAATCCATCAAATATCGCTGCAATCTGAGGTTTTCAATTTCGATCGGAAGTAATGGTAGCTGATGGCGTCAGCATTTGTTATTATATTAAACCTCACTTCATTGAAGACGGAGTGTCAGTGAACGCAGAGTATTAACAATAAAGCAATAAAATAGGATAATTATCTTATTTTCATAAATAATATTCTCCTTATCTGTTCATCAAATACTATAGGCACAGCTCAACTTCATATAGCACTAACACTCTTGGGCGACTTCACGCAGAAAGAGATAGAGGACGTAATAGGATTATACATATATTGCGCTTTTCAGTAAAAGTTTCGAGAAAGGTATTTTCGTTTAGCGTAAAAATGACAGAAAACTTACCGATCAAAATAAATTTTCATTTATTTTGGTCAAAAACCGTTAGATAAGAAAATAAGTTAAAGTGTTCTCCCTATTTTGTGCTTGAGTTCTGCAGAATATCCGAATTAGAGAATGAATTATATTGATGCAGGACTACTCAGAGCGAACCCGGCCTTTAGTCCTGGTGGAGCAACATTTGAGAGTTTTGGATAGGTGTGGACACATCCTGGTTAAAGGATTCAAAAAACAAAACTTCCCGAAACAAGACATTATACTAAGCGCTGGAAAGTTAGTGGGCTTTAATTGCGTCACAAGACTATTTGGAAAATTTTGGCAAAAGAAAAATCCGTACCAAAATTTTGGGAAAAAAAATCTTCAATGCAGACAAACCAACAAACAGACATGCATTTTATTAATTACATAATTTATACCTTGTAGTGTGTTTTGATTCCAAAAAACTTAAAATCGTATTTATGTTATCTGAAAACAACCCCTCTCTTGGTGATGATTGTTCTCAATATCAAAGAACAAACCAACCGCAATGGTTCACGTTTGGCCAAGATTATTTGCCATGGTTTCCAATGCCGTCAAAGGTTTGGTAGCATATTTTGTTGAAAAACAATTCTGCACTAAATACAAGCTCCGCTAACATGCGGCTGACCCAGTACATAAATTTATCAGAAACTAGAAATAATGGTGATCTGTTCGGAGAGATTCAAAATTGCAAAAGGCTCAACGTTAAAAATTTAGAAAAATTTGAATGTTTAATTGGCTGTACGCCTCTGTACGTAGAAAGAAAAGGGGGAAGGTCAGCCAAGCAGATGCGATTGAATGAATCAGGTCCAGTAATATTCTGGGGTCCATTTTTATTTTTATTTTTCTTTTTATTCGGGTTTTCCTGCTTCCTAATTTTTATACTCTGTCTGTTTACTCTCCAAGTGAGAGCCCCTCAGAAAATTACTATACTAAACTATACTACTGAAGACAACTATTATGCCCCTGGGAAATTTTCCTTGTCACCCTCTGAATTCAAGCTGGAATTCTTTGTGATTTTTGTTTCACTGCGGACTTGGGCTCTATTTTTCCTAAGTGAGGAACTCTCAGTAGCTGAAGCTTTTCATATTAACCACCTCCCTCCAAAACTTCCTCCCTGCCAACCACTGAATTCAGCCTGGAACTATTTGTTAGATTTTGTTATTTTGTTCTGCGGGCTAAGGTTCCATTTTCTTACCAGTTGGCGTGTGTAGTATGAGGAGTTTATTTTTCAGTGGGAGGGAAATAGCACTTAGAAATCACTGAAAAAAGTTTTGTCTATTCTCTGCGCGTCAATAAATGGTCCCAGAATCACTTCCCTCGGAAAAATAACCAAAGCAGTCCTTCTTGCCAATTAAAGATATCATCATTTCGTTCAGACATAGATAGTTTGGAAAAAGAGAGAGCAAAAGAGCAAACGGGAGAGCGCTCGTTAGCCTACCATCTGCACTTGAAAATATTGTGGAAAGTGTTTGACACGATCCCCGGATGGAACTGGAAACCGGCGGACGGTGCCTTCTATTCTTGTGCAGGTAAGACGGGATGTATCCATGTCAACAGAGGGGAATTGTGCCTACAGCAAAGCTCATCCGGGTTCCACATCACTAATAATTTAGGACATTCACCTATCCCGCGTCTGATGTTCTCGTTTGGGCTGCCACAAAGTGCGAGTCTGTTGCCTCTCTTCGCTTGTGATAGCTTCCTTTTACTTTACATCCTTTGAAAAATAGATACTCTTACGCTCTTTCACTTCGAAGGTAACAGAATTATAGTCAGAAGTCAATAGAAATCAATGGTTGGTTCTTAGATGGTGGACTCTCCTCGTTTTTGTCCCTGGATTGAACGTTATCAGTTTGTTTTTGCGGAGGATGTTTTTTTTGTTTTATATAAGCAAATCAAGCGTGCAGGAACTTATGTTGGATATTAAATATATCCTGTATATTAAATCACTTCTTGGAGGCCATTGTCCTGGCCAGCTCGTGCGTACGATCCCGTGGGTATGTTGCGCAGTTTCAGTCTGGCTCACAACAGATGTAGGACAAATTTGTCCTTGTTTTCATTGTTGTCTTGCCCCTATACATCGTGTAGATGTCCTTAAATGGCAGTTTGTACTTAATTTGGATTTAATTAATTTACTTCATTGCCGTGGGCCTCAAATATTAAGAAAACAGGCTTTTTGTATCCCCTTTTCTCCCTGTCAAGTCAAAGTTCGCATAATTTTGTTTGCCATGTACCATGTTTTTCTTACTTTTACTGGAATCGTAATTGATTGATTCTCATCTAATTAAATTCACAAGGTGAGCAATTCTTCAAAGTCACATCCTTGCAAGTCATAATCACAAAGCGGGAGACTGTATTTTTTCTTGGAATTGAATGAACACTGTAGAAAGTCAGGACGAGAATGGAATTTTTCATTCTCAATAAATTCATGGCACTACATTGCTGTTGTGTTTGACGGTTTTCCCTGCACAAACTTTGCAGGACCTTGTTGCATTTTCAGTCCCATTATGATGATAGAGACGCGGTCCTTGCCGTATGTGTGAATGGAATTTGTAAAAGATCGTCTATGTGCTGACATCAAGATCTTTATACATGTATGCAACACATGTTCATAGTCAGAAACCATAATATACACAGCAACGATCCTACGAGGACTTGACTCGAATCATCAAGGGTAACTGAAATATTAACAAACGACACACGGCAAGAAAACACTCTTCTTTTGTCCCCAAATGTATATAACTGATAGTAAATAATAATCAAGCAACGAAAAATGTTTTAAATTTGCATGAGAAAGGACAACGAACTGAAAGTACACAAAGAGCAGTTGTCGAAATCCATGTGTGCTCTCCGTATGTGGATTCGTTCCAGCTAAAACACCGTGTTCAGTTGTTGACAGAAAGATGAGATGAACAAGACCAAGAAAGACCAAGAAAAATGTAATTATGATGACAGCTGGGAACATTCAAAGAACCCCCGAGTCTTCTTTTAAAAAAACATATTTAATTGAAATATAAAGTCGCAGATGATGCCAACCGACAATTGGAAACATTGATGTGTGTTATTCTTTTCGTGTGTCTGTTTTTCTTAGGATTGTTACGTTTTTCCGTTTTTTTTAAGGACGTGTTTGTTTTTCTCAGTTTGAACGAGTGTTTTCCAAACTCGAGTTAAACAGTTGTTTTCATTGATTCCTTCACCGACGTATACTAATTAGGCTTTTCTTTCTGAATTTCAGGTAGGTCGAGTTTGTTTACCGAACGTGTTTACCTGTGATGTTTGCTGGTTTTGTGAGTATGAAATATTGACTGAGATGTGTTTATCTAGAATTTTTACAGGCTCTTAGCAACAGTTCATACGAAGTAGTTCGTTCTTTTGAAGAGCTTCACATTAGACGAGTTTATTTAGTGCGAAAAAAGTCTAAGTTAAATTTTAATGGTTACAAACTCTTTATTGCGAGTTGCGTGGTCATAACTGCCTAAACTATCACTTTCAGGTATTACGAGCATTTATCTGTATAATTACGTCAGGTTATTCCAGATTCATGGGGAGTTAAGCAAAACTAATGCCTACATGGCATTGAGCGTGAGAAATACGCGGCAACATGGTTATGAGTTATTCCAGGCATAACTTCACTGAGCATTCCGGGTAAGCAGTTGCAATCCGAGTCTCTGGAGTATCTTATTCGTTGCTAGATAAATGGCAAATTTATAATAAAACTTGAACATAATGGCGGCGGAATCGGATAGCAAAGTATAAAAGCCTCGGAGTAACATGTAGCTGGCATTTAATAACCTTATTTCGTGCAAAAGGTCTATTAGATTGCACCTGGCATCTGGGTTTCATGAGTGCATCGTATTGCATCCACTATGATGGCGAGCTCCGTCTGTAAAATATCACGAGAAATTGTAAAGTGTTGCACAATTTTCCGTCACGATTTTCTCTCCATCAAGAATTTACCACATCAAGCAGGATCTCTATATTGTCTGCTGGTCTTCGCGCGTACCAAAGGCGGATCCGAAATCAGTGCCTGCAGAAGTGAATGCATCCAATTCGAAGTGAATTTATTTTATTCCTTCTCGTCAAATCATTTTTAATGGCAAAGCACTAGTAAATATTTTCCTGATCTATCTTACCACTCACCTTACCTCAATAGGGTGGACACGAAGCTCTTCACATGGGAATGCAAGAGTGTGATGGATTTTTTTTCAGTCAAGCCATAACACCGCCATATAGAGCTCAGTACGAAATAACGAGTTAACGCGAAGGATAGCTGACTTGAGCTTATTCGTGGAGAACGCCAGTTCGACCTTCACATCCAAGCACGTTTGAAACGCCACAGTCACACACCACTACCATTTTCTTAACGCTCGTCGAAGCCATTCAAAGGTTAAGGTTTGTTGTCGGTGCTTAATTTAATTTGCTGGTTTTTCCCAATTAACTTTTTTGACTGCATCACTTCAGATTCAGTCAGAGAGAAATTCAAAGTTCCTAAGAATTCCTCTGCATATTAACAAATCTGACGGCTGCTAATTGCTTGTCTCCTTCTTTGCCACCTCCAACGTACCACCCTGTGCCTCCAGTCAACTATTTATCCATATTATATATATTGTATTGCACATTTTTCACACTGTCCCCATTTCAGCGCCAGCAACAACCTCATACATATGTGAGACGTTTTAAATTATGCCGACAGCTACCGTCTTACCTGTATAATTTCTTAGGTCCACATATTCTAGATCCGAAAACCACATATGTTTTTATTTCACACACGCGTCTAGTCATGGGATTAAAAGTGCATGTTGTTAGCCTTGCGTTTCACTTGTGTATACTTGTGGAGCATTGCTAGGCGGAAATATGACCTAATAACGTTCAATTTAGTGGCAACGATCAATATTTAATAAATTAGCGCAAATAAAACTCTGAATTTTCTAGTTTAAGCTTTTACTGCATGTGCAATTTTTGGGTTAAAACTGATCAATCACATGAGGAAAGTCCAAGTGAAGTCCACCGGAAAAAAAATAAAAAGATCAAGAGAAGGGCTGTTTCAAAAACGGGGATAGCCTTTGATCTTAAAGACCACACAACTACAAGGACGTTCACTTTCGGTCAAGATTTTACACATTACCTTACATTCTAAGATACATATCGGAGATTAGATACTTTGAGATAAACAAAAACATATAATTTTTCTGTTGAATTTGATTTTAATTAAGCCGAAGATTTATTTTGAAACAAGGACTGGATAGTTCTCAGTAGTTTCTACGCAAGGACTAGTAACATAAAATAAACACAAGTTCCCACATATACTGTTCAATTCTTACAGGAACAGAAATGGCAGTCTGCATGTCACAAAAGTGAAACTTTTTATTTATATTGTTTGAAAAAAGTCGCATTAAGAACTTATTTCTTTGAACTGAACGTATTACGATTGACATCATGGGTGACACAAGGTTCCATTCTTGGACCAACTTTTAAGGTTACAACTGGGGGAGGAATCACACCTTATTGGCTATGTTGATGATGTACCAGCACTAGTCACTGGACGTACTGTCGAATAGGCACAATTTAAACCAGGTATGATACCAAACGAATCACTGGCCGTTGATTTAGTCCAGCGCTGAAAAAACCAAGGTCGTCATACTAACCGAAAAACCAATCCCTCGTGTTCTTCTCGTTCGGATTGGAGAAAAAATCATCCAGTGGAAGGAATAAAAAGGAAAGGAAATGAAATGAATGAAAATATCTTGACTTGCTGATTGACTCGAAGATGAACCTCTTCGATTAGTTGTCAGTGCCAGTAAATAAGGCCGCTGCGGGAAAAGCGGCTCTCGTTCGCTTTCCGGCCAACATTGGGAGACTAGCCGTGACCCAAAGGCATCTACTCATAAGTACGATGCAGTCAGTGTCATTTAAGGGCTCCAATAGCTTGGCTGACAGTCTTGATAAGGGACTCTTCTCGAGGGCTCTCGTATGGATCAGAGGCAATTATCTTTGTGAATGGCAGCTGCATGACGCACCGTCTCTGATCTCACAATCCTGGTTATCGCGGGGGTGCCCCCCCCCCTCCTAGTAATACTTGCTGAAAAGTGAAAGCGAGTTTACTTACGCAGGTGGGAGTCGGAGAGAGGAATCGCTAGTCGAGAAGAACAAGGAAGCACCCAAGTTTTGTGGTCAGACGAGTGGGTACACGAAGTAAGAGGCTGGTAAACTGCGCAACTCATCAGTGACCGTGGGCCTTTTTTGCAGAGGGCATAGTGAGACTCATTATAAACTGACACAACTACTCATTGGTTTTTTTCAGTCTTACATGCATAAGATGGCAAAATCACCGTTCCCTGATTCTTTGTTCTCCTCCTCGTTGAATCATTCGTTGCATGCGGAAGATTTACCAGACTCCATCTGCATCACTTTGAGCTAGCAAGCAAAACGGGGAAGATGTTGACATATAATGACAGGAACTGCATGTCACATCGTGTGTGGTCGATCTTCTTTTCAAGATCGCCAGGAAAAAAACGTTCATCCCTTTGGATTGTTATCCATTTGGCGTGTCGGAAGAAGAAATTATGGTCTGCAAGTATTGCCAACACTTTTTTTTAGCGATTTTGGTTTTTCGCTTGGAGTTGTTTTGTCCTCGTTTTGTTAGGGTGAGGCCAAATAGTTCGGTTTCTTCTGCAGTCGCTTCTGTCCATTTCAAGCTGTACCTATCTCATTCCAACGCGTTTAATCTAGTTCTGATTTTGCCCGATCAGGAACTCGATGATTATGCTTCTAAACAGCTGAATCCAGGGATCTTTGTCAGTTTGCATTTACTTGGCCAGTATGTGTTTTAGACCGTGCCCATGTTTCTTGATGAGCTGCAAAACATCGCGGTCTAAGGCCAGCATTTTCAGTGCTGAATCGCTTTCCACATCGCTCAGTGAAGTTTGCTTATTGCCGCCCCTTTGGCCACATTACTGCAATTACTTAATACCAGAAAACTGTGATAAGGCTCTGAACTTTGTCGACTGAATTGCGGATGATCTCGGAAGAAGATTCCAGCGCCGTCTACTTTGGAACATTCGGTGTAGGTCGATTTTGCAAATACTTTGATCCGGAAAGCACTGATAAGGGTCTAAAGCACGTAGTATCTTTGAGTTGCCGCTTACCTAATCTGCCTTGGAGCCAGTGCCGTAAATCACGATTTCACCTCTAGATCCTCCATAAGTCCTTCGACTATTTCACTCTTCTATGGTTGTTATTTTAATTCGATATCAAATTGTTGTGTCCACTACCCGTTGAATTATTTCCAAGCCTCATTAACTTGCATAGGACATCCTTTTGTTTCAAAATGGAGCGGTGTCTCATTTGTCGATGGTTACATAACTGATTTCCGCGTTATTCTGATTCTTGCAGGTAATGCTTCCCTGAAGACGAAATTTTGCCCACAAGCGTTTTTGCTTTGGTTTTGGAAAGTACCACTATTGCTCTCCGTTTCACTCCTCATATGGTACTCCAAATTAGTTTCCTATCGAAGTTAATGACAAGATATTAAACTTTGTATACCAAGCTCTTATGTTTTCCACAACAGTCAGAGATGAAAATTTTTTCGGTTACCACTTTGTGATCTCTGTTTTGTCAGTACTGGTACGTATTCCTTTCAACTTCGCCCACCAAAAAATTGGTGAGAGAGCGGTCTACATCAGAATTGATAAGCTTTCTGAGAGTCTTCCTCTGAATAATTTAACAACATCGTCAGCGTACGCTATAGTGCTGAAAATCTTCTTATTAGAGTTTGCAACGATATTGGTAGCTACAAGGTTCAACACAAGTGGTAGTCCTTTCCCGATCCGTGATGTGTCCCAGTTAGTCTATTTCTGCAAGCATACGCAGTTTTTTTTTGACTGTTAGTTTCCTTTTGGTTTCAAGCTCCGCCGTCCATTTGAGAGGATGTGAATCTATTCTGTATCTCTGAATGACTGAGATTGCTATAGTCCCCCACAGTATCGATGAAGGACCCCAATCTGTAATCTTTTATGGGTTTCATGTAGTATTCCCAGACCTGGTAAGTGTACTGGAAGGTTTTCGTATTGGTTGGGACATAGCTCAGATATGTGAACGATGCTTTTGAGAAGACATCCACAAAGCGTTCAAAGAAGCGTAGAACATGTTAAACTGATGCGTTGGTAATTCATGACTCGAATTACAGGCTTTAGAAACTTTCAAAACTTAGTCCTTGAAAACAAATCCCTTCTATAGTTCACATGGATGTATCACTTGAATTGAGAGTGTCTGTAAATTTTAACCAGGGTTACCATTATTGTGATAACCACTTTCAAAAAAATGATAAACTCTTTGTCAGTTCTTCGTGATTCGTACGGTTCAAATATATTGCATGCCCATAAAACCTTTTTCTCGTTTACCAATTCTTGTAAAGGATGTCATAGTAGGCAATCGATTTGGTTACTCGTTCTATCACTTCATCCGTGCAACCCAGAGATAGTTGATTTCATGGGTACTCCAAACATTCTGCACTATTTATTCTCCACAATTTCTCCCCTTGAGAGCATCGTGTCTATTTGTAATTCTTTTTCAGAGCTCTTTCCTCGCCTTAGTTTCTCGTTTACTCCCTTAATGTTGCCTCAGAAGAGGACCCAAGATTTCTTTCTTTCCTCTGACAGCTACTTTTTGAATAACCTATATACCTACCTAATAACGTGAAGCAGGCCATCCTGAATAACCTTTGAGTACTTTTCTTATTTTCTTCAGTTCGTAATTCCGGCAGCATGCCCATGGTCGTGATTTAACACATTTCTCTGAAAATACTGACAAGGTTGCCTGTTACCATACTATGGTAAAGATTCCTGTCCTTCTTCAGGGCTTCCTGCAGCTTTGTAAATTGATCCTCATTAATCTTGCAACTTCCCGTATATAGTCTTTCACAACTACCGTTAGTACTTTAGTTGTGGAATTTCGATCTTGATGCCTTCGCATTTAAGTTTGCGGTTCGGGGTCCTTATCTTCAGGATACCTTTTTATGGTAGTTCCTCAAGGAATGCTCGATTTTGGGCCCTTTTTTGAAGCCACGTGCTGGTAATAGACATCCGGTCATGGAAAAAAACGACATACGTGGAGTATTTGAGTAGCTGTCACATGCCCTTATAAATGCTCCAAACTTAATCCCTTGCCACTAGACCCACCTGACCCTCTAGCGGCAAGGGATTCAGCTCTTTTCGGGTGCTTCCTGTGAAAAATCCGATGTTTGGTTAATTCATTAAATATTTGTTCAAGCAAGAAGAATTGAAAAAGGTGTATGCGTAAAACACTAAATAAAATAAGAGAGTGCTCACAGGACAATAGGAAACGCATATTCTAGGATAGAATTTCTGCGAAAACACGATTAAAAAATCAAATTTAGTGCAGCGAAATTGCATTATTATCGAAATCTCAAAAGGGAATGGAAGAGAAGGTAGTAATATCAGTCAAAGGACGAAGCGTTTTGGTCTTGGTGTATATTGCAAATTCTAAATTGAAATACCGACGAAACATTACCGACTGTTCTGTATAATACATCAAGACAATATCCATGATCGGTAATACAAGATTTTAATGAAATATTTAGATTGAATTTTCGAAAAATATTATCTTTCTGCTTTCTCTATTGTTTCTACTCTCGTCCTTTTGAATATCTGCAATGTTCGAACTTGGTTAGATTGTTCCAAATCAATGGGATTCCTAGTATACTCGTACAAAAATAGACACACATAACATATTGCGTCCTATTATTCAAATATTTTTCTGACTATTTACTTTAGCATTGAACAGATTGATGTCCTAACCCTAGGGCAAGGATAAGAAAAATATTTCTACTATGACTACAATGATACTTTTACTACTCTTTATTGTTTGGCGGAGGTAGTCAAATATCCTTCACCTTAAAATTATCGACAGCCCACACTATATATATCCAAAGCTAATAATATCTGAAATACAAGGACTACGACGACAAAGCATTATTGATTCAATCTGTATGGAAAACACACCATCTCAGTTCCATCTACCAAACTAGTTCAGTTGCGACTTCGGGAAATCTTTAGTAATATATGGGACAGTAAATAACGAAAAACATTATTTGATGTAGGCGTAAGCTGTAAAAGTTTATGAAAAGTATGTTCACATTTTTGGGTCACAAATAATCTTAAGAACGTTCCGCGCCATAGTTTGCTCAGGATCGAGCTGCTTTTCATTTGACCCTGTTTTTCATTTGGAAGGAAACATTTAATTTTTCATATTGATGTGACATTTGAATTCAGTCAGACTGAATATCGAAACGGCTCAAGGATTTAACTTGACACTTCTCTGTCCTTTATGTGTATTTATGAATGCTGTTTGAACCACGTGCTTCACCCATTACTTATCCTTGTGACTAACATTGCATTTTACTAGGGATCAAAAGTTCACAGGAAACAAAGTGTCATTCTGTTTTGTGAATATTCCGGATATATCAAAGCGGTCATTTTCTGGTGAAAATATCCTTATTTGAGAATTGCCATAATTTGAATTTTTTTTGGTAATTCACACCCTATTTTGTTTATTGCATCCGTTGTGAGTGTATAAGAAAAATTTTTTTATATTGAACAATCGAAAACAAAATTTTTGTCCTTTGGACACATGCTTTAATGATTTATGAAAAAATCGTTCTGAGAAAACTTTGATTGGTGTCAACAAATCATACTGTCAAAAATATATGAACAAGAACGCACGCCACATCCAGGACAGTTGAAAAAATTAAGTAAAATAAGTGACCTAAAAGACATGTAATTCAATTTTCTTGTTTTACTAACTGCCAGTATCATCGAAAAACTGGCATACATGGAACGTTGGAGCCCTGATCCCCCCTTAAAAAACGTCTTCTTGTGATTCCACACATTTTCCCGTTAGTATTGACGTTGTTTTTGGAAAAACCAACTTCCGGAATTGAATTTGGCTCTGCTGTTGATGCTGCCATAATTCACTTTCAACTCTGAAGTCCTGTTCAGACGGCTCTGTCAAGTCTGTTGGTTATAATTAGACTTGAGTTTAGCATACATCTAGAAATTGAAAAGCACTCAATCAACAGGAAAAGGAGCCTGTAAAGCCATATTTGCCCTTTTTTTCAAAAGACTTTTTTTCTTGTAAAAGTGACAGTGTATCCAAATTTCTGTCAATTACAATTCCAGTATCCTGCTCATGCCAACCTTCTTCAAGGAAATAACTAACGATTACATATCAATAAATGACAGTATATTGTTTCTCCTTGCATAGTTTTTCATCACCAGAGTTCACTTTGACGATGACATTATGGTTTCAGCATGTTGATTAATGTCTGGAACAGCTGGAGCAACCATTCACTGATGTACAGCCTTTTTGGAACCAGTCGTTTTATCAATAATCTCGGTCATACCTCATGGATGTCGTTACTGAAAGCGATCAATGTCATCCGAACGACTTTCACATGGCTTACGGATATCATTGACAGGATATCATGCTGTAGCGCTACTCTAGTCGTTCTGTGATTTTCCCTGCTAAGAATAACTGATGAAAGCACTTCGTACTACCTTCTTCAACTATTGCTTCTCAGTAACATTAGACAGCCTTATGCAAGGATGTCTGGCTTAAATCCGCCAGGTCGCTCAAAAAATTATTTGATAATTTCGGCTTCTAATCACCAGGTTCGGTGTTTAAGTTGGATTCTAGAGCTGGTGTTTCTTATATTGAAGTATCAAAACCCTTTGTTGTAAATACCTCCGAGAAGGTAGGCAAAGTAAATTCTTATTTTGACCAACTCGATTTCTACTGAATTCTTGATTTCTAAACGAGATGGACCTTAGGGAGTGTTACATGCAAGACATTGGAATTCAAGCTTTTGTAATCGATAGTTATCAGCATAACTGTAGCACACTAATAAAAAAATTAGATCGCAGGGACCAAGGCAGCTCTTGCGCTTATATTTTTTTGTGACAAAACGTGAGCCTTCAAGTCCTCCATTATGGGTACTGATTTCCAGAGAAAACTGGAGTATCTTCGACCATCTAGTCTGTGATATAACCCTATTGCAGCTCATAGAATTTGCCGTCCGTATATGCTCAGCCTTTTCCACATCGAAGCGTCGAAATGTGCTCTGATTGACAGTTCTTCTTATAGGATTGACTACTTTACATTGTTACTTATTGCAGAAAAATTGCTGAATATGGAGATGAGCTGATGATACGCTCCTGATGCTTTCTATATGCTTTTGTATAGCGCTTGCTTTGCATGATTCTTAGTGCGCAGAAACGGGTCGAGAACTATGCCCAAACACCTTTCACCTCAATCTCCAGTCTGTCTAATGATAAATTTGCCAATTTGATGACAGTTTTACTGCGCTGATATTGCTGAAAAGGTTCTCGGATGAGCATAAGCTCAGATGTCCAGTCCCCATCGTTTGTAGTACTCGCGAAGACGCGATATGTAACGTTGTAGTTTTACGAGTCCGGTTCAATAAGTACCTGTGTTTGAAGGTGGAGGGCGTTCCTGACGGAAGTTTGTATGATCATCGTATGCTCCCATCTATCAAACGACTATACAACAAATTTCAGACTGATTGGTAGGTTAGTTCAGATTTCGCAGCCATTCGAGTAAGAGTGTTTCGTGATTTCCGCTAAGTTGAAAAAAGAGTAGTAGCGTTCGGTTATTCGCATTTTGTTTCTGGATGGAAAAAAAATGCGAGGAGATATAAGCAGTTAGATATTGGTTTAACGAATTTAAACGTAGTTACCGAGGAAATCTTTCAAAAAGTCTACGACATGATTCTCGCTGATCTACGAACGAAAGTGAGCGAAGTAGCAGAGGCGGTAGATGTATCTACCGGAACGGCAATATATTTTACATGATAAGTTGGCAATAAAAAATTGCGACGAGTTGTCAACGTTGAGGAAACCTGGATTCATCATTACACACCAGAAAGTAACCAACAATCAAAACAATGGATTTGTCTCGGTGAACCTGCTCTAAAGAAGGAGAAGACGGTCTCATCGGCCAGAAAGGTCACGGCGATGATTTTTGGGGACGCAAAGGGTGCCATCCTTATGGATTTTTTTTAAAAGACGAAAGATCAATAGACAATGCTGGAATAAGTTATTGGACCGCTTTGACAAAAAAATTATAGGATACACGGCCGCATTTAGCGAAAAAGATGGTGCTGTTTTAACGCACCAGCAAATTGACACGGAGTTGTCCCCGCCAAACTGCATGAAACGCGTTACGAATTGCTGCCGCACCCCCATATTCACCCAATCTAGCTTCTTGCAACGTTTTCCTGTTCGCTGTTCATGAAGAAATAGCTCACGGAAAAAAATTTAGCTAAAACAAGTAAGTCATTGTCGAGACAGAGGCGTAGTTTGGAGAGTTCGACAAATCCTATTTTTTGGAGGGGTTAAAAAAATTGCAGGAACGTTGGGAGAAGTGCATCTTTCTAAAAATGGACTATCTTGAAAAATAAAGAAACCATTTTTTGAAAAAAATTTGATTCCATTTCTAGCACGGATACAAATTGAACCGCCCTTGTAAGGTGACAAAACGCGGGTTATGCTTTATTAGACTTGAACGTTTCCTTTGGAATAGCCGTTTTCAGGAATGTTTGCAGTGGAAATGCTGAATAGGGTTGATCCCAGGATTGGCCCTTATAGGACGCCAGCGTTAATCGGGAATTTCGCAGAGGTTGCTCTAATCTCTCAGAGATTAAGCCATATATACGCATTCTCTCTTCTAAGAATCCTGATAGCTTTTCACCACACGACGTTGTATTCCAAGTTTGATTAGTCTCAAGGCAAGGCCATCAATTTACATCGATTAAAAGGCTTTTCACACATCTACCAAGCACATCCCTGATACTTGGGTCGAGTTAAGGCTTGGTCCTGTTGTCCTGTACATAAAACTGAGAGAGTGTCAACTGTTGAGTATTTAGTTTTAAGTCCAAACTGTCTTGCAGGGATTTAAATCTTTCCGTCAATATTAAGGGAGAGTTCCACTGGAACGGTCTTTCCCATGAGCTTTCTAACATTGGAGAGAAATGGAATTGACCTTTTTCTACTGCTATCACTCTGACCAGAAGATATGCAGATGGGGATCATTTTTGCTTGTTTCCAAGAACAGGGAAAATATCCAATGTTGTTGCAATTGCTTATTATAATTGCGAGTAAATTGGAAAAGGAGTATGGTACCTGTTGAAAGATGAAATTCAAGACATTATCGTCTCCAGCTGACATTTTTGGGGCTAAAGCGGCAGCAAGAAACTTAACCAAATCCGCATCACAAAGCATATCTGAGGTAGTCAGGCTATCAAAGACATCATTTCCAAACTGCCGAACAGTCAAACTGACCAATTCCGTAATTGGATCGTCACAATTGCACTTAGCAGTTCAAAATGATTCAGAGCAAGTTTCCGCGGCTGAATTGGCACATCCTTGTGAATCAACGAAAGTTATCCTGTTCAAAATATAGTTTCTAAGGTCACTGTTTCGACTTGTAATTCTTTTAATTTCCTAAAACATGTCTGCCTTTGATGAAGTGCGTTTCAGACGTTCCTAAAATTTACAATTTAAGTGTAATCTTGATCTCACAATTCTTGAAATATTTCGATGCAAGTTTATGATTTCATGAGGAAGATCCTTATAAACGAAATTGCTGGATGTCTTTTGGATAGATATAGCTTCAATTTAAGTAGATAACACCATGTTTAAGGCTTCTGTGATATGGTATATCTCAGGGAACGTTAGATTATGGTGACTACCGAGGGAAAGAACTGCTAGTTTTTGAACAAAACCATCTTCTGCAAAGTGGTCGACTTCTACCCTCCTATCCTGCGACTCCAAGATGCTTGGGCTGTTAACTTTCTGCAGATGTAGCTGCGTTAATTGGTGGTCAGATTCAGCATCAAATACCCCACATAAAAGCATTCCGAACGGGGGAGAAAGCTCAGTAGCTCTGAAGTAACAATGTCAATGTAGAAGTTAATGTAGGACCCTGGCCTTCGAAATGTTAGCTCATTGAGAGGCAGCAGTTTAAGATCCAGGATTTTTAGGTTAGGCAGTTTGTGTTGCCCTTTGTTGTTTGTATGACTGTTGAAAGGATCTCAGCTGCGTACAGTAGAACGCTGAATGGGTTCCTTTAACCATGTTTTCTATAGTGCTATGGTATAATTATTTATATCTGTATCTGATTAAAAAATTCTTCAAATTTTACGTTATAAGATCAAGATGTTTTGACTAAAGTTAGTTTTAGCTTTGCTGCAGGTGGAGAAACTTTCTCTGGATCTGGGAATAAGTCTTTGTTGGGTTAGACGTATGGTTGGTCTACCACAAGGTTCTTGTCTCAACTATGACTCGTTTAATATTTTCATGTATGATCTCCCGAAAAATGCCAACTGCTTAATAGTTTGTTCGTTATTCTTGTCAATGAATCATAAATCGATCAAAGGAAGTCACAATGAAGTTGGATTCAGATGAAGGGAAAATCACATTCAGATAGAGAAATCCCAGACTAAGATCGATTATTGTCCTAACAAAACCACTTTGGCTTACCACATATCAGATTATCTTTAAATTGAAGCGAAACTTACAGAGCGTGAATGTCATCATAAACTTTTCGAAAATGATCAAGTAATATTCAACGTAATTGTTAAAGATTCTTAGCTGATGAGGTATCTACCACTGTCACTGTTAAATTTAACCATGAAGCTCAAAATGGGTTTTCTGTCGATTGCACTCGAAACTTCAACAGCAACAGCAACAGCAACAAGAGTTTGGTATCCGATGTTGACATGTGGTAAAACTGGTTGCTGCGACGTCCAATGAGATGGAGAGTGTTTCAAAGAATGGTTAACCACCTTCTTATGGAAAGCAACAGTAACCTGATGTTTGAATCAACTCGAAATACCGTTGAGCTGGTACTATTTGCTTTGCGCTACCCAAAAACCGGCTTGTAAAAGACGAAAAAAGAAAATTGCAAAAAATATTCGAATTAATGTATTTTATCCACATTGCGGCTGCATCATTTATCAACTTATTGAACGTGCAAGCATTTAGTTAACATATTCTTAGTAACCGTTAATAATTATGTTCCCCATTGGTTTTTTTCAATTTTGTTGCTTCTGGTAACTTCAGAGTGCTTTCTTTCTTCAGGAGTGGTATTTGCTATCGACAAAGGTCAACGGTGTCCATTTCAGTGCTATAACTTCTGCATATTCGGCCTAAATTGAATGAGTGCCATACATAGTACGAATGTTAAATTACATTCAATGGACTCGGGGGGACGAAGCACGTCCTCAAGCGCACTGCAATGCAGACTTTTTCTGATGAGTGACCATTCTTTAACTTTAACACTCCGAAAGCTGTTTTCGTCCAGCATCAAACTGGCCCAAGGCCCATCTGAACGGTTTACATTCCCAACAAGAGTGTCCACCGTACGATATCCAAGAGCGTGGCAAAGCGAGTTGAATAACATCAGATTTACACATTCATCGAAAGTGGTTGCGAAGTATTTGAAGATTTAGATGGTAATCTGTGTCAACGGCTCATTACAGCAAGACCCACTGGTCAGCTAATAGCCTGGCAATCCGACCAAACCTGGCCGAAGCTGAAGAGTTGGTCATCGTTACTGCACGCCAGCTCAAACGTAGTTGCTTTGAACTTTTCTCACTATTTTTCGAGTTAAGTATTTTCCGAGCCGCAGGTTATAAATCTAAATATTTATCACGACTCACATGAATTTGCTTAAGATTTATTCTGCTGATTAACTTTTACTTTTGTTAACCAGGTAGGTCTAACCTGATCGGTGACTGTCACTTTTACTTATTTTCTCCCCAAATCGGAAACTATCGAGAGAGGTCTCTACTCATACTGAATATAAAAAGAACGAGGAGGTTCACATATAAGAAAAAATAATTTTTCGAAAGGACTGAGAAAAAGAAGACTCCTTTTTAACCTCCTGAGTTCCAGAGTTGCTTTTTTGGAATTTAAATTTCAAACTCTTATAATCCCACCATGAAGAAGTCCTTTTATTGGAAAACATAGTAAAAAATAATATAATACTAATAAAGGTGGGTTTTGGCTATGTCCTTTAGAAAGAACAATGGCATTTAATTAATATATTATTCATGAAATTTTTTTAAAAACAATTGCGATTGGTGGTAAAACATAAGTAAATCCCACAATTTTTGTATAACACCATGAATTTTCTATCACAGCCACTTTTTCTGCAGCGACATTTTTTCGGCCCATATTCTGGTAAATGTCAAGGACTTTTAGTGCGACTCTCTTTAGAAGGAACGGGGGCTTTATTAGAATCTTACGCTTAGTGTATCTTTGTTCGAGTTTATCATAGTCTATTTGATCCTCACTCTCATATTCTTCATCATTTTGATCGATGAGTTTGGTGCTCAAATTCAGTTTAAATTCTCACATCTGCACGAAATTTTTCTTCGGTTTGCCCTTGTCAGCTTGTATGACCGTGCATTGTATCGAAGAATTCATCACACACAAATACGAAAGGTGACAGATAACGCGAATTGTCCATTTTTGGTACGATTGCGGGAGGGACAAGCCGGAAGCATCCGATCAGCGTGATCGACCCTTCCCATGTATTCGTTTTACTTTTAAATGACATCTGGCCGCCTCTCTATAACGTATCTTTTCTCTTTTTTAGATCACCGCTCACATTCAACGTGTTGTCGAGCATAATAGCACGTAGTCATCATCAGTAAAGGCTTATTGTCAAGCCAAATAATCACAACGTGTTTACGGTCTTCCCTTATTTTTACTTCTCAGCTACCTCTCGCTTTCTTTTTAATCATTTTTTCTTCGGTTACTGTGCAGTATTTCGGAATTCTATTCTTCATATTAGTGTTGAGTAGTGGAGTAGTGAAAAACCGGTCAAAAATTATAAAGGCCCAGGAACCAAAGTTCTAGTCAAAAGAATAAAAGCAGCCGCTCCCAAAATAAATTCTTTGTTGATTAAATAAGGAAATTTCCTGTCTCCCTGATAAATTGCCATGTCGCAAACGACACCTTTTGATGAGACTAAGAGGAAAACTTTTTAGGCCGATTGGATGTGGTTTGTTGAGACAGTACTGCCGCATGCGACAATTTCCAGTAAAAGGGATGATCATTTCATAAATACTCATTTCCCTTGGATTATTTTGTTCGTGACATCCAGCTATGATGCGTTCAAATAAAAGTTGGATTTTCCAAATTTTTTGAAGCTTTTATTTTATTATAACTTCAGGATCATAGAACCATTTCATGAAATTTATTTCGGATCATGGCCATTGCTATTGGTAGCCTCCATTTTTCTAACCAATATATTTATATCTGCGGATACTTTAATGCAGTCATGACCATGGCAATTCCAATACACACTTTGAGCTCCTTTGAAGTAAGCCCCATGGATTTAGCAGTTTCTAAAACATGGGTTTTACTGGTACAGTCAATTTTATTAGTAAGAATGTTGCCATCTATGTATAAGTAATAGAATTGGTGCCATTCCAATTCCAGTGTATTCGTTTCGATGTATGCTGGTTATATTAAATCATTTGTTTCATTTATTTCTGACAACATTATTTCTGACTCGAGGTTGGTGTGACTCCAACTTTGTTGAGCGTTAGCGTTGTTTTGCCTATTTCTGCTAGTGGTTTGTTGGGTGGATAATAATTTCCAGCTTTCACTTCGGCCATAATGACGAATACGTTCCCATGCACGGGAAGTATTGCTGGCTTGTCTCCTTGCTGGTGGTACATATTCTGATACACATTCGGAGTCATTCAAAGCTTCTGCAATTTCCTTATCTGTCAAACCTGCAACAACATACAACGCACAAAAAGTCCATCAATGTTCTTTGCATAGGACATGGAAACATAGGGAACACAAATATTAATTACATGCTGTTGTGCATTGCAAAGGACATATGAAAGAATTTCAAGCCAAAAGCCCATTATCTAGTTTTCCATGAAAGTATTACACTGAGTTTTCAGTACACACCACTTAGCTTTTTATCACAACATGACACCAAAGACACATGATCACCAAATAATTCACTTGATGATTATGAATTGACTTCCCTTTGCGTGGATGCATCTTGCGACGTTTATATGCCACTGCTATTTTGAACACTATGAAAAATGACAGTTGATGTTTCCTATCAGTTATCATAAGGCAATGCGTTCAATGATTGCCACTAGTGAAATAGTTTTGTGTTTCCAGGTAAAATTAAGCCCATATAATTATTAAATTCATATGTACTATGCATAGGACCGATGTGCGCAGGAGATAACTCTTTCCGTTAGTAGAAAATGTTCTTTCTATTGTAATGACAGTTATGTCTATATCATCAAATAATGACAGATAAATAATGACAGTCTTGTCTGTATCTTCAAGTTTCTAGTTTAATCGGCAGGGGTGCAACGTTTCATGCGTTCAGCCAAAGTATTGCTTTTAATCGCAACTTTTGAACCCATTTGATGAATGATTTTACAAACTTCACACATTGCCTCACAAACCAGTTTTTGAAATGCCATTTTTGGAATAAACTTATCATCAAAGTCACGAAAAAATCTATTAGCCTTGGTGTCCGTAGTGACTTTTGATTCCATTATTTATTTAAGGATGCGTCCGTTGTGACTTTTGATTCCATTATTTATTTAAGGATGCGTCTCATCTAAAACAATTTCTCAATCTACCCATACTAACAGTCACCATTTATCACTGAATTTCAAATGTTATTCAATGTTTAATTTTTTTTCAAATCATATTAAGAGTACAAATAATGTTTGAATGATTCTTGTGATAATTTCACATCTTTCAAAATCCTTTATTCGGACGATACCACTTTTAGAAATTTTTTTTCGGGTTATTGAGTTATGTCACAGATTTTCCTTCGTCACAAATGTTCATCGTGCGTTTGACATATATCTGGGTTCAATGACGCCTCCCTTCACCAGAACGAGCGTTCTTAAAGGATACTGACATACTCGCACGTTTACAGTTGTTCATTTTAATGTTGCCATTTTTAAATAGACTCTGCCAATGTTTTTGATTTGAAATAGTTGAAATTTGGTGATGATGACCCTTAGATGTAACCCTCAATGTAATTATTTCTATATTTATCAAATATTTTCTAAACCTATATCCACATTTGTCTGAACCTATTTATTCACATTTTATGTATTGACATTTGGCCTCAAAGTGGGAATTTAGATGAGGTAGCAAATGAAGATGACAGATGGTGAAAAAAAACGGACCATTTGGAGTAAAGGAGTATTGTCTAATGAAGAGCTTCCCTGTCAGTTGAAGGAACGAACGAGCTTATTGAAGTGAAATGAACTAGTGCATATTAAAAGGTATTTATTCAGGTTTGATTCATTGCAGCGGAAGTATTGATTGAATGACTTTAATTTTGACATTCTTTTGTACAAACCCTTAAAACTTCTTGAATCTTCTACGGAATGAAGATAAGAACTAGTTCAACTAGTAACTAGTTGAACTCAAAAACATATGGCGATTGCGGCGCTTATCCAATCGCTAAATTTTTATTCCCTCGACATTTGCAATGCTTTTATTGGTGTTCAGTCAAATTTTGACGCATATTGTATGTTTAGTATTCAATTGGCGTGTATACGAAGAAGTCGAAAAATTGTTAAAAAATCAGAACAACGCGCGTGCCTAACATTTTGTGTCAGAAATGAAATTTCGCGTGCCGATTCGTTGAAAATGCCACAAAAAGCGTATGGTGAAGCCATATATCGAAAATACAAGCATAGGAGTATTATAAATTTTCAAAAGGCGGCCGAGAAAGCCTAGAGCACGATGAGATCCCTGAACAGCCATCAAGAGCGCCACAGTCAGACCAAAATTAAAGGTTTGCTGACGGTTTTGCTATCCGGAGGGTCAAATGGTCACTTGAGAATACTATTCAGGCGTTATGGATGGTTTGCATGATGCCTTTAGCAAAAAATGGTCCAATTTGCGGAAGAACAATTCATGGATTTTATTCTATTTCCCATACTCTAATCGCTATTGCGGGGGACGCGCTTAGATTGCTAAGAATTGGTCACCGGTCGGTATTTTAAGCAAAAAGGAAAATTAATTATTCGGCGAAAATAGACCAGAAAATAGCCACTAAAAACGTGTCTAGCCGAAATGTTCAACAATTGCCACTGTCAAACTTATTGACAACGGAAGAATGCTCAACTCTTCGAGAATAACATTCGAGACCGCCGGAATGTCTACCAAAATCTCAAAATCCCTGAATTCCTCGATGAAAATAAGGAAAGCTGCTAGCAAACTTTTGTTTACGGACGAGTCGTGGTTTCAACTGTATCCAATATCTAATTGACAGAATCCAAGAGAACCAGCAGTCATGCAAATATTTCTGAAATACAAACTCTGCAAAACGACTAAAGTTCACGCCAGCTGGCGGAGTTGACCGAATGCGAGAAAAAGCAACTTCACTTTGTTCATCAAGGAGTGTCTGTTTATAGAGAATATTGCTGGGATAATACCCTCCAATTTTTTCGTGCCATGAAATCTTCATTAATTCAGGACTGGAAAGGAAGTTATTTTTAAGCCAGATGAGGCGCAAGGCCCATATTATTTTAAAAATTACAAAAGCCAATTTTGATTGGCCAAGTAATCGTCCTGTTTCAAACCCTTTCGAAAATGTCCGGTCCAAATCAGATCAGTTCGCCCTGCGAGTTGTAAGGTAAATTTACAAATTTAAAGTGACATTTTTATCGCTGTGCAGTGTGTTGATGCAGCATCAACGAGGCGTAGAACAACCAAACATTACTGTCTGAATAGTCCTGGATGTTTTTTAATTTATCATAACCAGGTTTATGCGGTATTTTATGGTATTTGCTTTCAATCAAGTTGCAGCTCTAAGCTCTGTATTCCTGACAGCTCGTTTACATAATTTTAGAAGGGGTAACATACAAGATGTTTGACGGCTGCAATTGTTTTGGAATCCTTGAATACTTTTGAAGCGCAAACAGCAAAAATTCGAAAAATTTACTGAATTCTCTGGATTTTGTACAAATAAGTGATATGCTAGTATTATTTCAACATTGACGACTGAATCCTTTTTCATGAACGATAATAATATAATTCTCAAAACAAATTGCCGGCTTCCGTTGCCTTTTCTGTAGATCAGGACTGAATCCTTTGTCATGGACGATAATAATATAATTTTCAAAACAAATTACCGTGTTCCGTTGCCTTTTCTGTAGATCAGGAAAGCATGTCCTATTTCTTTAAATTTGATTAAATAATATATATCTTAATAAATTTATCAGTCGATTTATCAACGGATCGAAACAGAAATATTCACCAAAATAACAAATTTATATACTAAGGTTCGTTCCATAAGCGTGTTTACTCTTTTTTTTTCATGACATCAGTGAGAAAAATATTGTTTCATCACAGTGATTGGCTGATGAGGAGAGTTGTTTTGGAAGCAAATAAATCAAAACCGCGATTCCTAAGATCCTGTGTCATAAATCACTCACCAAGTTTTTACCTCTGGTTGATACTTGATGTCGAGTTTTCCAAAAATATTTTTGGTAAGATATTGCTAAATCCTCGACTTCTTCCAGGACTCACAAGTTCACCTCAGTTTGTCATGCTATAGATGAAGCTGATACAAAGTTCTCTGAAAATTATGACGTTATCCATTAGAAAATCACTAAACTCGGGAATTTTTAGTACACTTCGCAAATGATAGCTAGCACATCTCCCTAGCTATGGTGTTTTCATTTGACGATGCTGGAGAAGAAAGCCAACTGATATCTCTGATATCCCTACAATCGTTGACAGCGTGTGCCACTTCACACACCAGCCCTGCAACTCACACTTGCGCATTCGTATTATATTACAAACGTCACTAAACCCTAAAGCATATAAATAACGACGAATGTCTATAAGCTAAAAATTTACTGTCTCTATTTTTTTTAAGGACATGTCACTGAAAATTATGAACACCTCTGTAGGACTCACAATAGCATATCTACCATCAGATTTACTGAAGCAAAAAGGCGTTTTATAAGTTTCACATCTATTGAAAAAGTAAAAAACATGTGGAGGATTCGAAATATATTTAGGAAATGAACCACTTGAGGAACCCTACACAATTACAGCAGCTATATGGACACTGCTAACCCAGGCGGAGACATTTGGGTAGGTACATTGAAGGATATTCAAGTGTTTTGTTTTCCGCTTTCACTTTGAACTTTTTCAAGAAACTTCAAGCGGAACGGTCATTTGTTGAGAATCTCAACAAGGATTAATTTTATTTGTATTTGACTATTTTGAAAACATGATTTTTTTCTTAAGAATTCATTTGAGTGTGCGTTAATACTATTTGATAGTGCGCGTAACCTATGAATGGAACATTTTTGAAATGGGCTTTCGCGGAAAAAAGAATCCTTCGGACAGAACTAGTCTTAAGTATTTTGTTATGCCGGATATGGTAATTGATTCAAGTTTATTTGTAAACTGAAGCCTACACAATAAAGCCTACACAATAAAGATAGCAAACGATGCTGCATAATTATTATGTGTATTTGAGTTTGAAGTATCCTTTTCATTGTTATTTGACTCTTGGGGTGTTCATAATTAAAAATTTGTCCGCGAACAGACGAAAACGTCATGTCATTTAATTGACATTGAATTGAATTGAATGAAGCCAGTCTTCATGTTACTCATCTATCTTCAATATCAGAATTCCAGGAAACGCGAAATTAGCAACTATTAAAATTGAAGTTGATAACAATATAAGGCTGAAGTAATTGCAATTTTGTCTCAGGAAAAATAACGCTAAGCCGTGTAAATAGACAGCTTATATATTTTGACAATTATTTTGAAAACTAAAGATATGGTGGGATCTGAAGAATCGCGGGGTTGGTACTCGTTCGCAGTAATACTGAAATACAATATAATGAAGCCTGTCAGCTACCATTATACGATTTGAATTTAACAGGTATCTTTATCTTTCTTCTTGCAGGTGACCATCCCATAGACCTATTTTCCACATGGCGAGCAATTTAAGTAAGTATGCAGAATACTCCTACGAACGCGAAGTACTGAGTTCCTTGACGGTCTCACACAATGAAGAAATTTTTTGAGTTACTTCCTTTATCTCAGTTGGGCGGACATGCAAGTATGTTTGCCCAACTGAGATAAAGGTAGTGAAAATAAATATGTAGGTAATCGTTGAAAAGCGCCATTTATCTCCATTAATCTCATCAAAAAGGCGATTTTGAATTTAGATGATGCTTGTCAGAAGAACATTGTATAAATTTATGTCCACAATAATAATGACAAGGACAAAAATATTGTTTTGATTGCTGTTTCGATGAATCCCATAGAATCCAAGCGTTTCAAAATTCGACATTTAATATTAAACAAATCGACTTCTTCGAACTTTTTCATCGCTTTTCAGTGAAAGTTTGATTCGACTATTACACAAGAATATGTGAAAAGGTGAAAAGGAGTTTAACACTAGAATTTAACTCGGGGACTCAACACTTCTTTCCTGTAACATGAAGTCCAAACTACCGTGGCAACTGGTAAACTTCAGTACTGTCACTGTATTGTTTCACCGTTAATATTGTTTATATTGTTCCGTTGACAGTTCTGACTCCTAGATTCGTCTATCATATAAGCTCTGCCAAAAAAGCAACAACAACATAGGTTAAAAGAACAAGAAAATTATATTTTAAAACAAAAAGGAAAAAAATTGGAATTAACACAGGCATAAGTGAAAAGTTTTAATTTGATTATATGTTAATTAAGGAATTATCAGGACTTTTTAACTTTGATTAATTGTTATATATCTTGATATTATAATCGAAATTTCTCTAAATTTGAACCTTTGCCTTGGAACCTAGGAAGTTTATTATAAGCTGGAAAACACTATCGGTCATATGACGGTCTCATCTGCAGGTCCACATATTTACTTGTCTCATGGCTTTTAGAATTGCTGCTACAAAAAAATTTAACAGATAATGGTGATCCGTCCTTCGGCTTTGGTCTTCGAAGACCGCAATGTTTTGGCTAGTAGTAAATAACACTAATTTTTAATGTCCCAAGTCCATATGCTTTTGGAATTTATTGTTTTTCGACATTCGCCCTGTTGAAGGATCAATATATAACGACAGCCCCTCCTGCTTTTTCCAGTTTTAAATAGAAAGTCATGGATTGTTCCATTTGAATCGGTCGTCCTCGATCAACGTAATTCGCCTTGATGAACCACATTTCCATAGTAAATCATTTTCCATCATTTGCCTCCGGTACCATCGACGAAAAGTCTGTGTGTGTTCCTGAAATGCGCTTATGGGAAAAGAAAAATCGACCTAACACTCACGACCATATAAATGTGATGGGTTTTGTTTCAATAGTTGTTTCAAATTTTCTTGTTAGTTTCTACATTTTTTGAATCAGCGCAATTAAGGTTGTCAGCTGAAGTTCCATCTGTGTGTCTTTGAAACGTTTTATGAGAAATTTGCAATATTGGAATCGCACAAAACCGATAAAACTATCTCGACGTTTTTTGGAATTTACTACCCCAGAAACAATTCTAGAAAACCATTCAGCTCCTGCTCCCCATAAGTACTCTGCAGTTGTAGCAAGGAATATGACGGCTTCTTTTCATTCAGACTTCGCTATTCGAGCAAACGTGTCAGCTTCGATTCACGTGAGGGTTTCAAAATTGTTAGAGACGTAACTCTTTTTATGCTGTCAAACTTTTTGCGGTTGAGATGACAACATATTTGACTCGATACGTTGTGTAAAATTTTTGAAACTCGTTTTGACTTATAATTCTAGAGAGCTTGAAGGTGGGTTGCACTTGTCAAATCCAAAATGATTCGTGAAGGGAGTGGGCTTGGCGCAATTATCGGTGAAACACTTGTCAACTCTAACCCATTGTCACATCATGTAACTTCATAGACAATTAAAAAAGGATACGCATTTGTGAAGTTGTTTATTCCATAAGGGTAAATGTCGGGGTCACCAATACTAGGTGAGATTGGGACCCCGCCACGGCATACTCATAAGAAATAAATACTTTTCTTCAATGATAAAAGTTTCTTATTGCCATGGATTACTACTTAAGTATCCTCTCTATGATATTAGATATGTAGGGGTAGAGGGTGACTGTTTCAAAAGTCGAATTTTATGTCAGAATATATTTGGATCCTTCATGTGAAAAGGGCGACAGACTATCTTGTCTTGTGCATTTGTAGAAGTGGCCAACATTATGTTATTGGGGTTATGTTGATCCTTTTTTGAGAAGGTTGTCAAGTGGAAACGATAACTTTTCGTTAGCTGAATTTCAAAACAAATCTCAAAAGATCGTGAATTTATTCTTTGTTAGCAGGCCCTCTGCAATTGTTGATTAAGCTACCAAATTTCCAACACAGCTTAGACAATCAACCACTTCAACTCACAGCCAATTTTTTCTCATATCGCACAGAGTGCTCTTAATTATACCTTAGTAGTGGTGGCAACACAAAAACAAAACAAAATGAAACAATTTTGCTGGACTAAACAAAACTAACTCAGCATTCCGCCCAACATACTTGAAAATCAAAGTTAAGAGGATATCATGGATTGCTTTCAATATTTAGTTTGATCCATAACAACTCAATACGTTTTTTGTTTGGTCGGAGTCATGTCTAACGAAAACACACATGTTTCCTGCTTGAAACAAAAACCGAAAGAACAAGCGTGAAAATTGTTAATAACGCACTGACCTTTGAATTAATCAATTGGAACAACATTGACCTTACTCTTGCATTTTGAATGTTGTTAACTGCTCAATGCGATGAAGTCGCATTGATCAAGGTGAAACCATTCGAGTAGAAACATGCATGGATGCTGGGAGTAGTGTAAATGTCATATGTGAGATATGAACGCAGCTGAATTTTTCCAAGGATATTTTTTTTTCCGTTCGCAATTTCAACTTTCCGATACAATTTGAGAAAATGCGGCAGCGAGCGGATAAACTCTTCGGTTGGATGAATGACTTTCAAGAATTGCAACAAGGAAGACTTTAACTTCTAGGTTAATAGTCTGGAAAAGATATTTATTAGTCATAAAAACTGAAGACTGTCTGAGTGTGGGTTAGTAACGTAAAAACAATTATTGAAAAAAAGTTAACACTCATTTTGAAAAAAACTCCCACGAAAAAAGTTATTTTTGATTTGTTTCCTTCGACAGCGATTGGTGCAACTTTTCGTGGAAAAGCGAAAACGTTTTGATTGCAAATATTGTTGGCTATCTCTAATTAACACCTAATAAATTGATTAACACTGAGTTGGTAGCTTATGTTATTTTCTTTTTTAAATTTCCGATTATTGAGATTCACTTTATCTAAATGATTGTACTCAATGTGAAAAGATACATTTTTGAGCCAAATTTGTATTTCAATGAGTCCCGTCTTTTGCGGACAAATGCATCCAATAAATATTTTATTATATAAAAATGTTATATCACATATCCATGCTTGGTAAAAATCCCGATTTCGGAAACGTATTCGTCATTTAGAAAATGAATTTCCTACTGGAAAGTGCTTCACTCATCTGTAGCTACAACTTAAGATGGCCCAAAAATTGAAATTTTTCATCCAAAGCTAGAAAATCTGGTAAGACCGGATCGTTGATTTTGGACTTGGTGGTAATAAAACTGACATATTGAGTCGGTTTCATGTCGATAAAATTCCGCATAGTGATGAAATAAAGTTAATATGCATAGATCCAAGTCTGCATACTGAAGAAAATTTAAGAAGAGTATCGCAGATGTATTTGTTAATTTTTTTACATTAAAAAAATTAGCATATGACTAATTTGCATTAGGTTTGCTTTTGGTTTAAATTCGTTCGGTTTAACTGTGAGTTTGTTTATCTAGAAGTCTTCACATCTTAAGGAAAAACACAAAAGCTTTGCAATGGTGTCCAGGGTCACTTTGTCTAGACTTACTCACATTTTTGGAAATTATTATAGATTAAAATTAAATGTATTTCCAGTAAGTATTATTGCCAGTTATTTCTCGTGCCTTGGACTACATTCCCAAAATTTTTATTAATTTACAAAATTTTATACATGAAACCTTTTCTTTTACTAAAATCTCATTATTATAGCGAAATTTCAATGACTTTTCATTCCGGAAACAGAAAGTATTGGGTAGTAATGCCAAACATGACCTAGACGATGTAATGTCGTGCCGTGTCCACATACGAAGGAACAATTGCTTGATGTTGTAATCCATCTTAAGATAATCAATGAAATTTCATAAAGAACATCCCAAAACATTGCCTTGATTTTGATGGATTTATTGTAAAGGTCCTTTGAGGGCTCTTGGGTGGAGATCCACTTTGCTAAACTCTCTGCGACGACAGTTCTTTTATCTTTGGTATACTCTGTAGGCGTTTTTGTCAACAGCTACAAAACGTTCCCATCACATATTGCAACTACCCATAAAAATTGCCAAACGTCTCCTGGAATTTGACATAAGTTCGTTTTCATTGTGATAGAAGAGGTCTTTTTTTCGTAGAAAAATTTCATTTCCAAATAAGTTGTTGAAAAATTTCGGATTCATTCCTAACACAATCTTGAAAATTTCGCCCACTTTCATACTCTGATTATGGATTTTAAATTATTGATTCAGTAATATTATAAGTTAGAGAGAGAACGAGCTGAAGCCGAAACGCGTCCTCGAGACCCACGAAGCAAGGCCCGGCGGACCCAAGCTACCCAAAGTATTATAAGTTATTATGAATTTTCACAATATTTTTAGCGGTTGTAACCTCAGTTAAATGCTATTTTAATCTCACTGTTGAATTTTCATTTTTAAAAATAAGTGCCTAAGCTCTTCATGACACTAAAAACTATTGATTTTTCTAGAGGAAAATTTCTGGAGTTTTTTGTGACCATTTTACATAAGCTATATTGAAAATGTTTATGGCTATATACAAAACACTTTCAAAGCCTCAACATAGACATCTGCAACCTAGGCCAGGTATATTAGTTTTCATACATTTCACGTACCATCAGAATATAATCGTCAAAGTTCCAGGTTTTCAGAGCTGTTGCACACCTCATACCTATCCAATAAACTCCAAAGTTTCACAAGCAACTCCCTGAACGCCAGGTAAAGAGTAAAAGTAAAATTGCACCTCTTCGCCATTCTTAGTGCATTATCGTAGCGCATCAATTTTAATTTACCAATTAGTTCATATATTAATTTTCCAAAGTTTTTCTGAAATCCAGAAAAAATTGAAAGTAACCTCAAAAATAAAATGCATTGTTCTCGTCAGAGATATGAGTAGGCATAACGCTTTTCGCTGCCAAATTTTTTCACTCTGAACTTCTAAACCAGGGGATTTCCAAAAAAAACACTTGCAACCAGAATTGAGGCCCTTTTGTCTTGAAAAAAAAAATGAATCAAGTTTTCCAGCCGACAGAGTCACCGTGCACCCTCTACAACTTGCACCCTCTACGAAGCAAGTCATGAAATCTTGCTAAGATCTAGACTGTTAAATTCTTCACCTTGTTCGTAGCACTATAGCCCTTTTCAGGCCTTCGCTTCCTGCAACAAGCACCATCATCTATATCGCTCCATTGACAGCGTCCGCCAATTTCGAAATCCGAGGAGCGATGAACTGTCTTCGTTAACAGAGTCAGACCAGCGTTACCTCAGTTCTCCTACTGGTCATCATCCTTTAGTTCTCCCAACGAATATCTTTTTGAGTATCCGTTGTTCGTGCATGTGATTTACATGGCCATTGTAGCTACTGCTTACTTATCAAAAATTTCATACAGCTCATTCTTCTGTCAAATTCACTATTGGCCACCGTCTAGCTTTACTTCAACTGTCCGCCTCAGGACCCCGCGCTCGAAGGTATTAAATATATTTGTGGAAGCTTGGGTTAGGGTCCATGTTTCACCCCACAGCATAGGTCTTTTCACATATTTGTAATCTTGGAGCTTTGTTTTCCTGTGTAAGCAGCTGGTCTTCACATTCGTCAGAAATAAACAAACAGTTTTATTAGCGAGCTCCATCTTCGGCGTATTTCATCGCTTTCACTCATCGTCGTTGTTATTTCGGCGTCTAGATATACAAATTCGCCAACAGCGAATTTTCAACACAGTTTCCGTCAACTGTGATATTTTGGAGATTTGAGATACTTTTTTCTTGACCTCATCGTGAATTTTGTTTTTTTTTTCTCATTGATTTGCCACATGAAATCTACCTGTAAGTGTATCGTCCTTGTATGATAAACTTGACCTCTCGCATTTTTGTGTTCTTAGGTAAGTAGACGAGGAGTCCTTGTCACTGACATTTTTCGAAATTCAAGGGGGTCTTCCCAGCGCTGGCCGTGCTGAACAGTGGTAAAACGCCCACTTTCCACCGCTTGGGCTGCGGTAGTACCATTCCGGACGTGACATTCGCCTTGGAGTCCGGCTTCTACACCCAAGACACTCAGCGCTCCACTCTCGTGTGAAATTTGCCGGGGACCAGAGGACTGACTACTGAAGACATGGTATACTCCACATGAGTAACATCATCCCCGTTTATAAGTCACCGATGCCCAGTCGGAGACTTAGACATGGAAAGCTTCCGGTGTACTGATGGTCCACTGAAATAGCTCAACAACGAAGGGAGTGTCACAAACTACGGCGAGAAGCTCAACGAGCGTGAAGCAAAGACGAGACATTCACCAGAATGACCGTATATCGGTCGGCCAGGAAATGGCTTCCCGGACTGATCAACAGGAGCAATGCCCGTTGCTGGCAGAACCTCGTTGAAGGCGTGAACAGGGGGCCTGGGCTATAAACTGGTTATGCGGACGTTCGGTGCTCTACGGGCTCCCTGCGTACGTGAATCGGACAAAATGGACGAGATAGTACGGGCACTTTTTCACCAACATACCGTCCGTGTTGATGCCACCCATAGGGAAACAACATCAGACTGTCCACTCTTCACGAGAAACGAACTAGCAGTTCTCTCCATGAAGGTGAAGGAGGCTCCGGGCACAGGCGGTTTTCCAGCTGGGGTACTGCAACTGGCCTATCACTCTTGCCCTGACTTGCTGCTCAGTGCGTTTAATGCCTGCTTGCAGGAAGGTGTTTTCACTGAGCGTTGGGAGACGGCAAGACTCGTGCTGATCAGCAAGGGGAAGGAAAATCCCGAGTCGCCGTCAGCATACCGACCGTTATGCATGCTAGACATGGGCTCGAAATTCCCTGAGAAACTGATAAAGAGAAGACTCGCTGACGTTATTCAAGCCACTGGGGATCTTTCTCCAAGGCAGTATGGTTTCAGAACGGGAAGTTCCACTATAAACGCAGTCGCGGAAGTGGTAAGTGCGGTCCAACAGGCGGAGGCATGCAGTTTATCCAACCGTCGGGTAGTCCTTCTTGTGACGCTGGACATAATGCTTTCAACTCCGTTAAATAGACGGATATTCTGGAAGTCCTGGAAAATTCATTCCAAGTACCAGAATATCTGTTGCAGATAGTTCGAAATTACCTGAAGGATCGCAGCTTGATCTACACACCGCGCAAGGGCGACGAAGGATGCTAGTCATATCGGGTGTGGCCCATGGGTCCATCCTCGGTTAGGACTTGTGGAACGTCTCGGACGACCGACTATATAGACTATATAGACGGAAGAGTTGCGACTAGTTGGCAGTGCAGATGATGTTGCGGCACTAGTGGATGGGCGCACGGTCGATCAAGCAAAATTAATGCTAAATGTGCTAATGCACCGGGTAGGGAGTTGGATGACCACTCATGGTTTTAACATAACGTTAGAGAAAACTAAAGTGGTCTTCCTGACCAAGAAGATGATCCCTAGAGCATGAATAGTCTGAGTCGGAGACATATTAGTAGAGTCGAAACTATTAGTTAAGTATCTGGGCTTGCTGATAAGCTCTAAGTTGAGTTAGTCGGAGAAAATCAAGGCAACGTCTAACAAGGTTGTAAGAAGGGTCTCGGCCACAAGTCGACTAATGGCCAATTATGGGGGGCCAAGTCCAACAAAAAGGCGTCTGCTGATGAGTATCATACAATCTACAATTATTTCTTGCTAGAGAAGGAATCCCTGTAATCCGAATCCAGAGCGTAAATAGCCTTCACCTCCCTACATAAAAAAAGATCGTATTACCGTGTTTTTTCGGAATTCGAGGGGTCTCGGACGTTCTGCCTCAGTAGCGCAAAGATTTCTTTAAATCGGATTGCGAACAGTTGCAATGTTGTAACGTCTCATGCTGGCGCTGGGGCGTCTTGGGTGACTCATTTTTTCCATCTTTCCACGCCTTTCTTTGAGTTCGGTGCACAGGCATTCTTTCGTGGCCATAAAAGTGCATTCTGTCTTAACCATGCACGCAAGTGGTTTCACGCCACCTTTCATTAAACATGTTATCCTTATGCGTTACACAACCAAAGTATGAACTTCTAGTCGCTTGCTTTGAGGACAACTAAGGAAACGATCGATTTGGCCCCGAGTTATCTAGAAGGGCTCTCCTCCAACCCAGTCCGACGCTTCGCCTACCTCCACCACACTTTTGAAACCTTCAGAAGCAAAAGGCTTGTTTATATTTGACTGTCCCTAGTACATTTATTGCTTATGAAACAACTGAGAAGCTTTCGAAACACCAAAACTTTTTATATGATTCAGCGATATACAAGCGTTGAAGGATTTCCTAAGCATTTCTTCGCAATGATTCCTTCATTAATTGCAATTGATTAGGTAGTTCAAATCATGTCCTGGTCTTATTTTAGACTTGATTTTATGAAATTCTTGAAAGCGGTTTCACCTTTTTTCAATTCACCATGAAGTTTTCTACGCATCTAGAAGATAATCTTAGCGGCGTAGCACGATTTATGCAGGACTTGAATTCTGGCGAACTCATTAAGTTAATTTACTGAAATGTTATCCTTTGCTTTTACTGTGCCAATGTTTTCTTAAATTTTTTAACGAAGAATAATGCGATACACAACTCGTCTTTCTAGGTATACCGCTAAGGACGAACAGTTTCATTTGTTCTAGAGACAAAAACAACCGAATTTTAATTAATTCAAAGCCATAATACGTAGAATCGTTTTATTTCATTTCACAGCTCCTTGAAGTATTTACACATTCCTCAATGCTAGTAAGCATTGTGAAAAAAACGATACTATTTCATCGTCTACCGGATTAAGTTTACGCAAGTCAAACAAAGTAGTTCCAAACGATTATGTACGGATAGGCAAATATTTATCTCGAAAATTTAAACATTTACCCAATGTCAGGGTTTCGTTATTAATTTTAAGCTATTGATTAATCAACGATGTCTCGTGTGAACTCACCAAATTTATGCACGCACTCGTGCTTGATACTGTTTTCATCATCTTGACCTTTTTCCATAAAATCAATCTGCAAAATTATTAGATTTGTTTGCAAACTTAATTATTCGAGAAAACAAAAAAGCACCCTTGAAAAATTCTCAACATAAACAATTCAGCACTTTCATTAGAAAGATTTTTTGTTTTGTGTCTTGCGAAACTTTTCCTCAAATCTTATGCAGCTGGAGCAAGTGGTTGCTGAAGTGGTGAAGGGAAAGTTTAATATTGTAGGAGATTTTAATAATTAGGTTTTGTAAACAATTTGTTTGTTAGAAGTGAAAATAAAACGGATCGTTTGCATAAAAGGTGATTTGAAAGACGTGATGGTTGATTAGTTTCCGAAGAAAGTCGAGCGCCTTCTGCTGAGCGCTTCGTTGGACAAGGAAAATATTAGTTTTCACGTATTTCCATTTTAGTTGGAGTTTATCTTCATCATTAGTCTGGGAATGTATTTTGTTGCACAGGATATAGGAAGTAGCTTACTACAGCCAAGGGGATGCTAATTTATATAATTAATGTATTGATCTAATAAACACAGTGTTTCACAGAGCAACATTTTCCCCTTATTCGTATTATTGCTCACTGAATCATTTAAATACCTTAATTTATATAGCATAATATATAACTAATATCTCATATATGACAGAAAAACAGATTTTGAATATATTTATTTATTTTATTCAACCATCTTTCAGCTTTGTTAAGGGGCCTGACTCTTCTTATTTTTTCATATGTGCGGCATGGTAGGACTTTCGGATCGAATCATTGATCCATCTAAATAAGGCGTCTTTTTTTCATATCAAAGGGTTTTTTTTCGCAAACTCGCCACCCTCAATCATCTCAACCCTGATTTTGGGATCCTTCGCCGAGCTCGCTCAATCAAGTTCCGAACGGGCAATCCAACCATGACTACAAATGTAGACGCATATCTGTCAACACTACTCCTTTAAGCACTGACCATACTTTGCACATCTAACATCCCTATCAGATTCATCATTAACTTCCACTCAATACCTGTCGAAACTTTGAGTACATTTGTACAATCCCCAACCACAACCGAATCTGAAACTCTGAACGACAATTATAGATTTCTTAGACTTGACCATAATTGATGAAGCTCTGAAACCAGTAAAAGAAAAACTCTACCCAACAGCAGCCGACGGCTCACAGAAGAATTGGCGAACCGGATCAGGACCACATTTGAGCAGGACTTCGACAGAAGTTCAACAGAAGCATCTACGGCGCTGAAGATGGATGGCACATATCATAAATCATGTCAAAACAATTTTTTCGAAGCATGTAGTAAGTACATCTAATGAGAAATGTGGAAAATTTAAAATCATCTAGTGCAAACAATATGTGAACGAATGCCTTATACCCATGGGGCCGAAGCCAAACTTCTTACATACATGAACAATATTTGTCACACCATCAAGTTAAGGATGCTAAAGAAACAAACGGTCAACTATGGATCTCACCATAAAATGCAAAAAAAAAACCATCAAGAGCATAATATTTACAAAAAAGTAACTGCTATGTACCACACCATACACGCTACATCTAACCATACTGATCAGCACATATTAACTGCGTACAGGTCCAGACTCTGGTCTATTCCAATGAATTCCAACGACAACGCCGACGAACGGCCAGAACAAGGGGCAGCCGTCAATACGGGAAAGAAGGAACCGAATGTCAAGAAACTAACCGCAGAGCGCAGGATGAAACAGAAACGCCAACAACCAGGCACAACCAAAGCTGCTTACAAAAGGACCATATTGACATATTTGAGCAAGGATACACGAAAAATCGGTATCAATAAAGATAAACTCAAACACAGCTTCAAAACCAACAACAACATCGAAAACAAACCACCACCAAAGACCACCTGTCCTGAAACTGATCTGCAGAGAATATGCACGGGTAAACACGGGTGAATCGACAGCTTTTTTGAGCTTTGAGTAATAACTTAGCGCTAATAGTGAAAATTCTAATTCCGTTTGTAATCAATCTCAATTGATGAGAGATCATGGAACCCATTCATTTGTTGGAAGTGTCAGTAAATAATGTCAGTTTTTTGGCTTGAAGAAAGCACTTATTTCAATGACTACGTGTATGAGTGCATTAACCTATATATCGCCAATCTTTAACTATGACTTCCTCCCATTTTCTGGGAAGTTTGTTGATTGCACGTTTGAAGAAGTCCTTACTTTCGAGGCAATCCATTCACTGTCCCTTCGCTCTTCTTCTTTCGAAAGCGTCTATTGGCCAAGCTGATCAGCATCGATCGAAACAAATGTTGGCCTGAAGGAGCAAGATCTGGAGAGTACGGGAGGTGTTCAATATGTTTCCAACTGTGTCTTTCTGGTTTTACTTTAACGATTTTTGCCTGATAAGGTCTGACATTATCATCGTGGAACAGTACTTTGTGGTGTCTTCAAGCTGTCAATGGTCGTTTTTCGTTCAGTGCGTGTGCCTTATTGGTCAGTTGGCGACTTTTTCGCTTTCGGTCTTAGTAGCTCACAGTACACAACACCCTTCTGGTCCCACCAGATACTCAGTATAAGCTTTTGGCAATGAACATCGCGTTTTGGTTGTAAAGTTGATGTTTGGCCAGGATCAACATACAATGCTTTACGTTAAGAATTATCGTAATAAACTCATTTTTTATCGCCAGTAACGATTCGACTCACAAGACTATGTTTTTTTCATGTTCTTCGAGATGCTTTTTGCATGTTGTGATTCGGGCATTGAGTTTATTTTCCTTCAGTTGATGTGTTATCCATTTTCCAAGTTTTCAAATCTTTCCAGGTGCCTTTAAACGTTCGGAAATGGTTGATCGATACCCAACCCAACCAACTCGATACCCAACTCTAAAGCAAGTTCTTTTTGCGTTCGACAAGTATTTTCATCATATAATGCTTGCAATTTTGCATTTTTCAAATTTTGACCAAAATCTTTTTCTTTGTCTGACAAGTCAAAATCACTACCTCGGAAGCGCACAAGCGTTCACTGTAAGCTTCTACCAACAATCGATAATTTTCAAGAGAGTTTTCCTTCAAATGAAAGAAAGTTATTAAAATTCCCAGGAAAACAACTTTTTCAGGCAAAAATTCAACATTTTCGAAGCAAACAAGCATTGTTGTTTACGCTATTTCGTTCAATGTCAAAATCAATTTCTGTCAATTAATGGAAAATATTTACCCTCCAAGATACCATATAAATTATTATAGACATAAACCATATGTTGAAGTTGTTATCTTAATCGACATTATTAACCGACACTCCCAGTATTTTTCAGCTGTCATTATCGTGGCTTCAAAATTTCGCCAACATGGATGCCCGATCTTCAAAATGCTGGATATTTTGTCCAAGTCCTTCTGTTTTAAAGTTTGAGGCACGTCGCACTGTTTTCGTCAGTTGATCCCTCGAAACTTCCAATTCTTGATTACTGTTCTTTGTCCTTCGGTCTTCTCAGCAACAGTCCTTTTCATTCTTGAGAGTTTTTCAACTCTGGAAATTGCCGGACCACTTAAGGTTCTGTAGCTGCATCTTTCTTCATGACTTCTAACTCGCCGAATATTGCATGCAACTACGAGGGTGAGTCAAATATAAGTCGGATTTTTTTTTATACACATTTATTGACAGTAATAATATTCAAATAAGACTTTTATAAGAATTTAATACATTTAATTAATATTTACACATTTTTGGCTACCCAACGGTTTGGCAGCTTAAAAATGCCTTGTTCCTAGAAAGTTTGAGGTCAAGTTGTCAACCAGTTGTGCATGCGCTCCTCAACTTCTTAATTTGCTTCAAATTTTTCGCCTCCCAATGTTTCCTTCATGCGCCCAAACAAAAAATGGTCGCATGGGGAAAAGTCTGGGCTATAGGGAGGATGCTCTAGGGTCTCTCTATGCAGCTCAATTAATTAATCCTTCGGCAATGCGTCTGTGTAAGGTCGGGTATTGTCACAGCGGAGAATGACCGCTCTGGTGGGATTTTGCCTTCTTTTGTTTCTGTAGGCAGCTTTTACCGACCCACTTCTGAAGCGATTTCACCCAACTTGTTCGATTGTATCACCCTCGTGATAGTATACACTATCACACTATCACATTGTATACTGATTTGCCACTGGTTTGTAACGTCCTTGGTTCGAATAATTTTCTGAAAATTCTCGATTTAAATGAACAGGATGCGTGCCAAATTCGAATCGACAGCGTCGATAGGCAAGAACGTTGTTTCTTGCAATGCATATTTCACTTGTAGAATCCCGAAGACATCACATAGCTAGATAGCTAGCGGATAAGACGAATAGCCTAATACTTTAGATAGACGACACCCTTTGAACTAGTTCTTGACGTCATAATGAGATCAGGGTCAAAGAATTTTCAAACGGTTTGTCGTCTGTCCCAGGCATAAAAATCAACTGCTTCAATATGCTAAAGACTTTTTCAGAAAATTTAGATCTATAGGAAGAGAGAAGAGAGGAACCATAACCTATAGAAAACCGAACCCGAGGCTCGGTTAGAACCTTAAAAACCTTTAGTTCTAGATAAATGGCTTGAAAAAGTGCATCACGGTGAAGGCATGCAATCCCATACGCATTGCAAAACTACCAATTATTAATTCTAGAAGTTTTTGGTAGATCAATTTATCCATTTTCACTTAGAACTTATAAGTGATTTGAGAAGCGGCAGGGACGCGTGTTCGAAACCAACTTGAGCTCTTTTTCCACCTTTGCTCTTTTTTTTTTGCTCACTGAAGAAGTTTGGCTTTTCCAGTTAATGAGTTAGCATTTCGTTTCAAGATTATAAGTAAAAGCCACGAAAGAATGATTGACACATTCTTATCTTTTTCAATAGGTTTGGGTAGTTTTCAGTGGTGTAAAATGTCTTCGTACAAAGTTTTTGAAGACCTATTTGTCGGTCAATCGTGACAATGTTTGATACATTTTTGACAAAAATATTTTCTATATAATATTTATTCTTTGTCATTAGATACAATTTCCACTATCGCGATAATACTCTTCGCGTCAAATCCAAATAAGAAACCGATTTCAAGGTATGACTGCATCCAAGTTTTTACGTTCCAAACGAAAGTCATCATGCATTTTAGATTTGCACAAGAGGAAATCATTTTCATATCCATCTTAAACATTTTAGTGCATTTTTAAGATGGATCTACAAAAAGTTAATTCAAGGTGCGTTAAAAATGTTTGAAAACAGTTCTCAGAAGCAAAAAAATTACAGAATACTTACACGTATTAAAATCCTTGAAGCCTTGAGAATCCACGAACAAGATTTCTAATGCTGCTAAGCTCATTGGAACTGCAAAACAGGAATAAGCAAAATCCTCGTCAAACTCCTTTAAAATGGGTACCTTTAAATTTGACAGCCACTGTAATTTTGACTGCTGTCAAGCTCACAAAAGCAGAATATTGTCAAAACCCTAGTCAATGCTATTTGGATAGTTGTGATACTGTCAAACATTCCTCTTCAACCTAGAAACCAAAAAAAGTCACTAAGGTGGACGTTCGGGTGGTTGCCGCGGAAATATTACTAGGACAGCCTTGTCACATTGAACTGGTTGAATACCTCAGTGATACAACAAAGGTGTAATCGATTGCACGGTGGAGCATCCAGACGGCTTTCTTCTCCGGGAGTGGTTTTTCAAACGGCAGAAGACTCCAGCATAAAAGTGACAATTGACAGTAAATACGGCAGGCATACATTGTCCCTGAGTCCTCCAGATCAACATGGTCAAACCATGGGATGTAACATGAATTTCTGTTATCTTCTTTTACGTCCCTTGATTCATATTGAAATTGTTAGTAGTGGTCTTGTTCAGTCTGACACAAAATTTGAATGATTACCGCTGGAGCAAAAGGCGCTGTACCTTCTTGATGATGGTTTCATGTCAAATTTTTAATGTTATCATGGCATTTTGAATTTCCATTGCATGTTCTACTTTACTTATTTGTGGTAAATTTATATTTTATTATTTTACCTATATTTTACTTCTAACGGCTAATGTGCGTTGGTTTTTTGATGGATCTGAGCTTAGCATAAGTGCTCCTTAGTTCTCTTTATGACCAAATTATCTGTTTATCCTTTGAAGGGTTTTTGGCAGTCTTAATTGTAAAGGAAGGAAGGCTTTTGTTGACAAAATCAATCATCAGCTCTCCAAAAGACAAAACATTGAAGAATGGATCGTGTCAATTCTACACCATCTGTCTTTTCTAGAATATTAATCATAAAAAAGCAACAACCTGAAAATGATAACTCATAAGAATTATTTTAGCATTTTATTGCTTCATACTTTTTAAGCGAAGCAAAAACCAAGAACTCTAATGCAAACGGAGGCTATGGGCATATTCATTCGTATGGTGAGGCAAACAACATGTACTGTATCCAAAAGAAAAGTCTTCAGGCATAACACAGCAGCATAACAGCAACAAGACTCCGAACAAACCCTCGATAAAAATTATTATAATATCATTTGTATTGGTGAACGTTTTCTCATTGTTTCGTAGACCAAGAACAGCAATCTCAAAATGCTTGAGTGACATTCTCTATCCCTTTCTGTTGGATGCTGCTTCAGAGTGTTCTTACTATTCAGTGCTGGAGTTTTGCTTCAGCTGTAACAGATGATGCAGCTGTTGATTGTATTTCGGTATGATCTGAAAGATCACGGATACGTTGACTTAAAATAAAACCCTCCATGCTTGCTTTGGCGCTGATACTCTCAATCATGATTTCTATGGTTAACTTCGTTGTCACGATATTAAGCTTAAGTGGTATGAACATAAAAACTCGATTTCATTGCTGTGAAATCGGATACTCGATACGATGAACATTTTGATTTAAGCTTTCTTCTACTTTGGGAAACAATGGATCCCATAGAACTGTCTGAAAATCCTTTTGTTGCCGCGTACTTTGCGAGCAGAGAACTCATGAAAACACTTCCTAAATTCGGGAATGTCTGAGGCATTCACACTGAAACTATGAGATCTGTGTTGAAAAGTGCCAAAAATTTCAACAAAAAGAAATCACATAACAAATGTTCGGCTGAAAGAAAGCAATAAAAGAATATTCATCAGAACACGCCCTGCTTGCATCACCAGATGTTAACGTCAAAGCCATTGAGGCTAAGATCTGTAGTCTCAATGAGCTCATTCTAAGCTCATGTGATACTTCCTACTAAGCAACTACAAAATATGGGAAAAGTCGACTTTGGTAATTTACTGTAAAAGTATAAATACCGCGGGCAGATATATCCGCGGCCAACAAGTCCATTGACCCACTTAACATTAGTACAAGAAAGATGTCCAATAGAAAGCCCAGACGCGCGAAGATAGGCTAGCCGCGACTCGCTCAACTGAGTCCCATTAGCCTCAAGGCGAACGTAAGTAAACAATGAGAGAGCTCCACGAAATGAATAAGAAAAACTTAAGCTTATCTTTTCCGCGGGCTGAAACTGCGATAATTCATGACTACGTGCTTAACGAGCCATTCTTGATATGTATCGCGGTAGCTGCTATAGATCAGCCAATCTCGACTTTCAGTGTCCCTGGTGAAATATCGTGATGGTGTCAATCATTTATTCAATTTAATAGATAGTCCAATTAGATCAAGTTCGATCAAAATGTATCTGAATAATAGATTTATTATGTTAACACCACTCAGCAAATTGACATTGGAAACTGATTGTCAGATATTCTGCACTGCAGAGACTGTATTGTGTTGAAAGACTGGAATTCCAATGTGGGGCGGCTCGTTTATTATTAGGGGTGAGGAATAAAGCCAACATAAATTCCGCCCATTGATTTGTTAGCAAGCTGAAAAGACAAAAATTTGCGAGACGCCAGTAAAATTGACGAGCAAAATCGCATAATAAAAGATTCTCATTGTAGTCCTTAATATTCTGTGTTCTTTTCTCCAAGAAAAACCATAATCAGCGATTAAATCCTCAAGAACTTGAAAATTGTTGAACTTCGCTTCTACGAAAGAGTTCTTAAAATGATGCCCAAAACTTTTTAACTCTTTTTAAACGCGCAAAACAAAATATCTGACAGAAAATTAAGCCGAAGGATTGATTACCTAATTTGTTTATTTTTATACTGATTGAAATATTAAGACCTATGAAAAATTACGTCGAACCTTCCATCACATCATCATCACCAGAATATCTTTGGTGGTACTTTTTATGGCTTCAAGCCTCTAAGACGTCAATGAAGCGAAAAAAAAGCTACTTAGCCATAAATTATCTTTCATAACCCGCTATAAATTAAAGATCTGTATTCATAAATTCCAATTTGCATCAGTTATTCGGCAATTCATTATAATCATGTGCTGCTCGCAGGCTCTACGCGTTTCTATTGCAGCAGGTTTCCTTATCGACCAAATCGGTGTCTAGTAAAAATTGATGAAGTGGAAACTCACACAAGCATATTGAGGGGATAAGAGTCCTTTGCATCATTAACTTCAATAGGCTATTATTTGCTAACGGTATTTGACGGTGATTGTTGTGGTTTTGAATACGTGTTATTTATTGAGATTATCAGGAGCAAAACTGGTGCTTACAGGGTAGGACGAAGGAAGTTGACAATTGTTGGAATGAAGGAGTGCGATACAGGAGTTTGTTCACTGAAGAAATGATGGATTGAAAGAAAGTACATCCATCCATCCAAGTACATCCAGAAAGTACAAACAGGTCATTGGATTAAGTTGGCTTTATTTTATGGAATATAATTAGTAGCATAGGATTTACTACTAAGCTAATACATTTCCACGTGCGCTCTTTCATTCAAAATGATGAACCGAAAATGAAACAAAAACGCTGAATTAATTTTTTATCCGGGTTTTTTTTTTAAAGTTGTCTGAATCCTATGAAGTCGAGTGCAATGAAACTATAATCAACATCTTGTATAAGCACGAACTTTCAGAAATTTATAAAATTGTTGTTAATATTTATAAATATCTGCTAACGACTTTAAGAAAGTTTGCTGTTTTATTCAGGCCTTAGTAGACAGTTCTGCACTTTTATTGACTCTCGCACCATAGAAATTATACTGATTTTGTAAATTTATAAATTTGAATATAATTTATTTAATTCCCAACTTATTTAAGAGTACATTTCTCGGTTATTACAAATTCACAAACTTTATAAATGTCTCACAAATTTATTTTACTTATTTCAAATAGTCTGACTTCCGTCCAATGCACGTGATACAGTCCAACTGTAAACTGTTTGTGGAGCGAGCTACTATTTATATAGCTTACCGTTTTTTGGAAACATCGTTGATTGTCGTTCCGGAAATTTGAATTCCCCAGGCAATTAGAATTCTTTGGAAGTTACGAAATATTACTTCGACTTTGATGTTTTTGAATCACCTGGCGCTTATATGTTTATAGTTAATCGTGTTTAAACACTTTCCTACTTAGTAAAGTTACCATTTTGTTTTTATATTTTCCTGCCTGGTAGTAAAATGTGGCGAAGATTTGAACAAATAATATTGTATAACAGTTACGTACATTAATAAAATAACTGCTTGGAAAGCTACAGCTTGAATTGATTGAATGATTACCTTATTTCGTGGTCGAAACCAGCTTGAGCTCTTTCCACCTCTCATTCAATATAACCTTATATTATTATTATACATTGTACAGCCTCTGGCTAGTTGTCAAGAAGAGGTGGAACAGAGTCACAATGACTTGTACAATTCTTCTACACTGCATGGCAAAATTAAGCCACCACTCAATGCTTTCCTATGTTTTTTGATGAAGAAGCTTCTTTCGAAGGTTGGGTAAAGTTCTGTTGATTGGTGAACGCGGTTCCCTTTATGCTCTCCAGTTGGTCATCATGCAGATCGTGATTTGTCGTGTTTGGAGATCAGAAGAGAGAATAAAACACTGAATGAATTTCCTCACCAAAGGTCAGTATTAGCCGAGAAACTTTAATGGTTGTAGGAGACATTTCTGAAAAAAAAACAAAAAAAAAATTGGTTGTCTTTTATAAAGGATCTTTGGGCGTTCGTTGATATGTGAATTAGGCCCTAGGAACGCATGTAATGACTGATTGAGGTTTGATGAAAGAAAACACAAGGCCAGCTTTTAAGCTGGCTATTGTCTATCTTGATGATGTCTTCTGGACTGGTGGTATCATGGTCCAGACTAGGTTTCCTTTGTACTTGCTTAGCATATGATTCGATGAGGTATTCGTCAATTGATCCCACTGCGTTGTGACCTCAACAAATTTTGAATAGCGAAAATTGAAAAGTGTGAGAAAATCACGAGCCCATTTAATATTTGTAAAAGTTTTCATTTCACAAAACACTCGAACTGGCCAAAAAATAGAATACTTCCTTTTAACTTTGTGAAATAATATAAAGAATCCAGACTTTGCTGCCCGATCGCATAAAAACGGATTCACGTTTTGTTATTTATTATAGGCTCCTTCATTTCAGAACAACGCTTATGAGTGATCAAAAATGAGGTCCTAAATAACATGAAAATGATCGAACCTTACGTCATGCGAAAGGTTCTTATGCTTATTATGAAAGTTTTCTAGCCTTTTTTTAACTTCCAAAACAGGATATCAGACAGAAAATTAAGCCTATTTTTTAATAGCCTTAATTCGTTTACTTTGGGCTGATTCTTGTACTGAAATATTTGAACTGTGAGTTAAATATTTACATTTTCTGCACTATATGATCTTAATGCTTTGATTGAAGTGTTGAATCAATCCTATAGTACGATTATGTTCCACATTTGTCATTTTAAAAAAGGGAGAAGAATTGAGTCTTGAACCATGGGAAATAGATGAAAGGATTTTTCTTAAATATCATTGGAAATGCCGAATTACGTTGTAGACAAGCCTTATCCGGAAGCATTGCTACAATCAATAGAAACGTTTCCCTGTTTTTTTTGTGGCTGCGAGGTGAAGACTGTTTAGGTACTAATTAGGTGGCTTTCAGCCAAAAAGAGTTCCACTCTCCAAGCACACTGAGTTCAAACACTCCCCCTGACACACTCAGAACCCATATTTGTCACATTATTTCGTGCTTGACCTGTTCAACTTCAGCAGCTAGCGCGTTCGTAGCCGAAGGCCCCCAACCCTTGCGTTAGAGTTTACGTTAAAAGTTACTCATGTTTTCATTGCGTCGTCCAAACGTCCAAGATGCCATTCTTCCTAAGCTGAATCTTAGCGTAAGATAGCAAAAGTTCGGAAAGGAAAGTTCGATAGGCTCTCTATCGCGATGATTTCTCGACAATGGATCTCTTAACTCTGTGGCTGTAGTAATGACCCCCGTCCCGGCTATACCCATCATCGCTTGTTCTGAAAAGGTGTACTTTCCCAATGCAATCGTAAGGCTTCACTTTTCTGCAGCTGCAATCATTCGTTCGGTAACGTTTGCAGGTCAAGAACATCAGCATAGACTTCGAGTCCTTGTAAAAGTGTCAACTCTGTCGTTTTCATAAACAAGCATCTTTTGCTTGAGAATTGTTCTCTATGTTGGCAGTGAACTGGCTCATGTTGACCATATAGCCTCCCCGTAGCCTTCTTTGTGCCAGTATTATTTGTCCAAGGGAGTTCATCTCAGAATCAAATCCGAATTTTTAATTCCTTCTTTGACTCGATAATATTCTCTGCAACTTGAAGGAGCAAAAGTTTGGGTGCCAGTTTTTTTAATTAAAATGATGAAAAGTTGGTGTTTTCAGTCAAGCTAAGCCGATGACAGGTCATATACTCATCCGCATGTTCCCTGAGTGCCAAAAAATCACGACTACCACTATTTCCGCAAAGGCGATCAGTTGCACACTTTCCGGTGATCGCAGCCTCAACAGCTTGTTATATGTGGCAATTTGTACGTTAGACCCTAATGGAACCTACTTTGATTCCCGATGACAAGTCCATCACACTTTGTCCTTTCTGGATGTCACACAATAATCCTTAATCCGTCAGTTAATCTTTAAAAATCTCCAATAGATATTCTGGTACTTTGCACATATGATCCAGACTACCAAGGACATCTCTTCCTTTCGCAAATTTGGAAGCCAAATGTCATTAGCAAGTTATTTGGTATTAAGGATTGTTTGTAACAAGGCGACTATTAGAAACTTTCTGTGCGTGATTTGAGAATGATTGTTTTTGATCTCTGCAGTAAAGAATACTAAGGACTGTACAAAAGGTTGGAGGCAAAAAACTAGCAACATTCCTCGTTGATGATTTGTGTCAACCGTAGATTACAATTAAGAGTGATGCAATGAAACATTTTAAAGGGGTTAAAAAAAAGTTTTTTCTTAGCTTAATGTGGTTAATTTTGATCTTTCCTTAATTTTTCTACGTTTCACGATTTTTTCGGCAATCCTCCTTATTGTTGATGGGTTGAAACCATTCAATTTAGCTGTCTGTAGAATATACTCCATTTCCTTCTGTTTTGCCATCACGCTTAATGACAAGTCTAACATGCGGCTAATCATTGCCCGGTATGGTGAAACCTTAATTTGTTGCGTGTGGTTCGAGGAGTTAGGAATCGTTCTCTGCGTGTGGGTTGGTTTCCTATAAACTTCGTAGCTCAGGCAGCCCTCCGTTCTTTATACTAGCGTGTCCATGCTAGCTCACCGTTATTTTCCTCATCCATTGTGAAAGTGATGTTTGTGTGTGCTCTGTTGAGGTCCGTAAGAACTCTTGAAGACTCTTCTTTTTTGACGTACGCAAAGATGTCATCTACATATCTTATCCAAACCCCTTAGGAGTTTGTACTTCTCTCCGAGTTCCCTCTCCTGCTTGGCGAGAAACATATCGCTTAGGAATGGTGAGAGCGGGTTCTTCATCACGACTCCTCCTTTGGTTTTGAAGAAGCTCTCTTTGAACGTAAAGTACTTCTCAGTCATACACAGTTTGCAAAGTTGAACGTATTGTCTGGTTTTTACTTTCCAAGCTTGAGAGTCGTCCTGTGTTACTAGTTAGTCCTTGACGTCACCAAATGTTTCCATTACCGGTACACTGGGAAAAAGGGGTTTTACGTCGAACAATACCATTACCTCATCGTCTGCCGGCGGACCATATGAGAGCAGGGTCTGCAATGTGAATGTTTTGTTGTTCCTGACGGAGCCACTTCCTGCTGGTTTCATTTGTTTAAACTCTTCCACCAACCATCTTGCTAGCTTCTGAGTGTGTGCATTCGTTTCCCTCCTTGTGGACTTACGGTAAACATTTAATCCAAGGTAACGTGGGGTTGCAAACCCTTACTTTCGACAGTTCCCCGATTAGTGGCTCACAGCTTTTAATCATATGTTCAACTCTTTTTATTGATTCCTTCCACGGGTTTCGATGGAGTTTGAAGAAATTGCCGTTGTTTGGCTTATAGGTAACTACTTCTTCGTATTTTGCTTTGTCCATTATGACGACTGAGTTCCCTTTGTCGGCTTTGATATAATGACCCGGTTTCTTCCTAAGTTACCTCACAATGTTTTCTTCCGGGCTTTTTGTTGTTTTGCGTGCTCCAGATATTGCCTTCGCTACGTACTTCCTCACTAATTCTTTAGTCGTTTCTGGTAGTTTGCTTATTGCTGCTTCCGTTTCTATGATTTTGTTCTCCATTGGAACCCTCTTAAGTTAAATCGCGTAATTGAGTCCCATGTTGAGTAGTCCCATTTCCTCTGTTGAAAAATTCATCGTCGATCTGTTGATTACCAGTCCATAGACTTTATGAACCTTGGAGTTTTTGCTGTTTTTGGCTGCCGTTGCTTTCAACTGCTTTAACTTTTTCTCATGTGTCCTAGTTTTGTGGCTTTCTTACACTGGTAAGCTCTGTCTGTTTTCTCTAGCATGTCCTCCATGTATCCTTTCCAACATATTCAGATTCTTTAATCAATCCCATGTGACATGCATAGGTTCTGAAGGTGATTTCGTGTAATTTACTGTAAAGATACTCAATACTTATTTTAATCAGGTTCCTTTCCACAATCTTTTTTTGAGGCACTGCGTGGCTCTTTGGGGTAACTCTTCTTAGCTAACAAGCTAAGTTCTGAAAAAACTTATGTCTTCCCTGATTTTCGCGAGTTTTTTCTTATATTTGACGAATTTTAAAAATAAAAATTGACGCCTGGTAGCTCCTCCAAAATTTGTGATTGATTCCATCTTCACAAAATAAAAGTAAAATTCTCCTTTTAATTTTGTGTTTTGTTTTAATTATAATATAATAATATTAAAAATTTAATACAATAATTATATTAGGCAAATTTGCAACAGTTGGTCATTAGACTCTTCTCTGAAGTCATTGAAAAAAATTGCCTAATGAAATCCAATGCTGCCAAAGGAAATCTTTGAAGGGGGCGGATGGATTATGGAAAAGATTTGATTACATCGCTCCTGACGACAAAATCAACACGTGTAGGCTCTTCATAAGAATTGAGGTCAAACTCTGGACTTTTTTCAAAATATATTTACATCACAAATATTTATCATATTGTGAAGGTAATTGATCTAACCTGGCATGACTTAGTAGAGGTATATACGAAGTGAATGGACACTGGGTATCATCCACGTTATCTGACATACTCTTACAAACTCATGTCTTCGGACACAACAGTTCAACCAAATGTTCCCATAAAAGGTTGATGACACAACCTTACCAAATTCCAATATTTTGAAACTGGATGCCAATAACATTGGTTGCATATTTTTAACATATGTTTACATGTGATCAATGACGACCGCGCGTTGTTCTTGGAAGAACAGAACAACATTTGGAAAAGTTTTTTGCAATAGATGAAGAGCTACAACAGCATGAAGTTCCTTTAAGTTGACATGCCTTGATTCGACTCCACCTTTCTTTTGTTTTTGTTTTTTTTTGCTTGAATTCCAAGTTGATTTGATTTGGTTCTATGATTTTGCTTTTATTTAATTAGAAAAACATTCTTTGAACCTGCGAATCTCAAAATACTTTATATTTTTCGCCAGTTTTAAGCATATTCCTATCTCCTCCCCTATGAGGTTGCTTATTATCTAGAACCAGTATCGAATTAGCGTCGGAATGGACGATTTTAACGATTTTTTGCTCTGAACATACTTGAATAGCATCGAAAACCGTTTCATAACAAATCTTCAATTTAAGGAAATCACTAAGACCGAATTGACCTCAGGATTATGCGAATTGCTATACCCATGTTAAATAAATTTTGTTCGTATTCGGCTTGCATTGGATAACAAAATTAGCTTCTATAGCCAATTGGCGCAACTATAACGAAAAATTTCACACAACATCATATGAGTCCAAAAATTATGTTCCATCAGCGAAAAGTAATGTAGTAAGTGTACCGGAACGGTTATCCTCATATGAATGCGTTTACACCTGTTCTTCGGTTGCATGGCTTTGTATAGTGTTCTTTAAATTATGGTGGATTGGTACTCTGGTCGAAGTGGTCACATATATCGCGGAAGAGGATGACGGCATGCGGTTAAAGGTAAAACCTCACGTTAACATTAAATGGCAAAATGCAACGAACAAGAATTTTCTGTGGTGGTCCATATACACATGTAAAATCGTACCTCTCATTGCTACTGGAGCACATAGAGATTGTAATATTTAAAATGCTCTGCTCCTTTCTTCATCCTACTTAAGCCACTCTGTCCAATATTGCAACTACCACTAACACCAGCTGCGCATTATGAAAACTAGACAGTTTGTTGCCTGATACAATTCCTCATAATTAGTGACCATACGATTTCCACTAATTTCACCCACCCATCTTGAATACACTCAAGCAAAGGGGGCGGCTGGTAAGGACTTTTTCGCACACTTAAGTGAAAAATTTTCTAATTTTGCGACTGCACATGAAGTACTTTATTCCCTAATTTGTGCTCACCAACGAAGCGTAGTCGGTGAACATGTTTTTCGCTTCGAAATTACAGTCCCCATTCGAGATTTCAACTTTTAGTTGTGGTTGAGATTTTACTCGTCAGTTTATACATGTATTCTTTAAAAACCTCTGTGAGTCGAAAGTACTTATAAGCATAGAAACGTACTTATATATATATGTAGACATGTGTGTAGAAGACAGCTTTTTGCACAACTCCAAAAGATGCACAGTGCTTACATGCATGAAGGACATATTACCTACGAAACACGACTTGATTTATTTTAGTGTAATTTGAGCAGAAAAGGCAATTAGTCTATTATCCTATTTCGAATTTTTGCATAGATTAAAGCAAATGTAAGTTGCTTTATGTTTAAAAGAAAAAAGATGCTAGTACAGACCAATTTTTGAACAAAACGGAAACAAATGCATGAGAATTGGCCCCCATCAAACACAGGATTTTATTTACAAAGTAATCACCTCCACAATTCAAAAATAACTTTTTTCCATATGAAAAAATGCCATATGGGATAGAGTCCTTAACTTTTTAAAACTTCTTAGTTCTAAAATCTTTTCGAAAATCATCTTTAACGTCTATGAACGTCTATGAACGTCTATAACGTCTATAAAACTTTTACTTTTTGATAATTTAAGAGAAAAGCGGCCAGCAAACTTCAATAAATACATTTGAAACGTAGCGAACTAAATGATGTTCATAAGCAATTTGCCCCAACAACACTTAAAAGGAATTAATTTCTTATTTTTATTTAACATAATTAATAGTTGGTTATGCCACTGTTGCATATGCCTCAACTACATCCAAAAAGCTCCCAATTTTCGACACTAACAAATTTACACGCGTTAAAGACGGTATCGACTACCAGAAACGATTTTTCAACCGCTTCGATTAATCCACTGAAGTGAAGATACTTATTTTCATTTCTGTGGTTTCACTGCAGCTGATATTTTTGCAGATGTACACAAATCTTGGTTGTTCACTGTCCAGTCTAGGACTTCGATATTCTTCTGCTCGAAGTACAACTTCACGAGGGCGATTCAATAAGTATCCGTGTTTGACGACAGAGGGTGTTCGCGAGGGGATTCGGTATCATCAAAGTGCGCTGCCATCTATGAAACAACGATACAACAAATTTCAGATTGATTGATCGGTTAGTTTCGATTTAGCAGCCATTCGAGTAAGACGTGTTTCGTGAAGGAAATGAAACGAGGGCAGTATCGTTCGGTAATTTGCAATTTGTGGCATTTGTGGGCGAACATCCGTTATTGATGAGGTGATAACTGGACACCCGACAGACGTGATTACCGAGGAAATCATTGAAAAAGTCAACAACATGATTCTCGTCGATTGACGAAAGAAAGTGGGCGAAGTAACAGAGGACATAGGTGTGTCGACCAGAACGGCAAGTAATATTTTACATGATAAGTTGCCACGATGAGGGCCACGGTTGCTAGGGATGGATAAGAATCAGATGCGGCTGTTAACTTCGAAGCAGTGTTTGGCGCTATTTTAGGTGAGATCCGGAGAAGTTTTTGCTTCGAGTTGTCACTGTCGATGAAACATGGTTACTTCATTACACGCCAAAAACTAAGTACCATGTATTCCCCCTGTATTCCTCCGATCTGGCTCCCTGTGACATGATCTTGTTCCTTAGCATGAAGAAAGTGGTTGCTGCGAAAAATTCAGGATGGGAGGAATCCATCCCCCAGGAAAAAATAAGTCACCGTACGTGACCGAGGCTGTTTTTAGAAGTTCTGGGAATTAAAAAATGTTGGAAAAGTCTTATATTTCTAAATGGGGAGCATGCTGAAAAATGGTATCTTCATTTCTAATACGGGTACTTATTGAACCGCTTTGGTACATTCCATTATGAAATCAAACAAAATCATCATTAAATTAAATGTTATACCTTGTCCTCAATGATTTTATTATTAAAACATGAACACTTTGCTTCCTGTAGGACATGATGCATTGTCCTTTAAGTAAATTATACAGCGGGAAAATGTCCAAGCACAACGTTCAATGAATTAGTCATGGGCTGTTTGGCTATGTAACTCTTTCGAAAAATGATAACTGAAGGCAAGGTCCAATGCCCGCAATGTCCTTGTCGTGGCTATTTTTAACATGGCTTGCACTTTAAGCTGGTTTTGTGGTTCTTTGAAGCCTGTATGGTTGCGGCGATTAAAATAGAAGAGATTGGTCACGTTCTTTCATTGCATGTTCCCAGCAAAATTAAAACAACTCATAATTTTGGTGCTGACATGCTTCTTAATACAGTCTTCCGCGACGACCCCCCCGAAATGCTGGAAGAAGGTAAAAGCTGTGCAGATATCCGCAAAGGAAGGAGGATCCCGGAATGACAGCACTTCTGTATGCCAAAACCCAACGGAAAATCCTTGAAGACCTCTTCAGCGAGGAACTCGTTAGGAGGGGGTCATTCTAGTTAGTGATCTATCTCAAGAACAACATGGGTTTCGGACTGAATGGCTAGTATGCTCTTCCCAATCACAGAAATGGTGAACGTGGTTTAGTGGGCAGATGTGGATAATGAACCTTTCGATTAATTCCTATGAGTGAATTATACTTCACTAGGAACAAATCCAAAGTCTTTAATCCCATTAGGGGGATAAATAGTCTAGTAGTTCAGGTTCTCATCGAATTGCATGCCGGTATCGAGGACATTTCTCACGTAACAGCAGTTTATCTAGGAATATTGGGGCGTCGATGAAAAATGGATGTGATATTAAGGACACTGGTGACAACCCAAGTTCGTCCAAAACCTCTAGAACGCCTGGCATAAGAATGCTTTTGAGGATGCAGTCGGATAACGAGCTTTCGAATGAGTCTGGTGTAATCAGTTATGCTGATGATCTAATGGTCTTATGTACCTGTAGCTTCGTGAAGTAAGAGTAACTCAAATTTCTCATGACTATGTAGTATCAAGTAAGCCAGCGACCAAACGAATTAAGGGCCAGTGTTGAGCTGAAGTTTGCATGATGACTAAGGGTGCAAAGGGTTCTTTTTTCTTAATCTAGGACGATATTGGCAACGCGATGGTTTTAATATGTAATTATTACTTTTGCTTCAGGAATGACACGAAGGTGCCATGAAATTTTCAAAATAATAAATATACTATAAGGCAAATTATCAGTAAATGGTCATTAGACTCATCACTTCAAAGCCAGAGAAAAACTTTATTCAACCCAATACCGTAGACCCCGAAGTCTGAGCGCTATATAAAGAGAATTTCTAAGGACTAGAATGCATAGTACTGTTCCCGACGACGAAATCAATAAAAGTAGGCTCCTTAAACAGGGTGAAAGGAATGTCTCGAAATACTATATCCAAGTCATATTTTGGTTTCGAAAATTTTGTACTGAAGTTGTCACGCTGATTAAGGTGTGGATCCAAAAGGTTTTTTCTGTCCAGATAGAAGAAGTCATCGCCAAGCCTAAAGCTGTAACTATTGACTTTGGATTGAGGAATGAGATCCAAGATTAACTTCGTCAATAAAATCAGACCGGATATGGACAAGGCTATAGTAGGAGCCTAATGGCACCTTTAGGTCAACAATGGAGGACCGATTTCGACTTAAAGATGGCTACCAATAAGTACAGTAGAATCAAAATTGTATTGGTCAATATTAGATTTCAAACTTATATCGGTCCAAAGTTTAAGTTGATGCTCTCTGTAAGGAGATTTACAGAAAATGGTTGATGTTATCTTGGGGATTTTGCTCGCACACTGAGGACACACTGAAACAACAGCGCCAGCTTGTCGTCATGTCACATGTGTTCATATAACGATATGATGAACGTCTTTCCTACAGACATGATACTCGGGTTTTGGAAGAAACATCTGAGAATTACATTCGCTAATATCACAGTTTTAAATAAATGAATTTTTTTCGTCAATAAAAACGCTTATTAATCATGATTGAAAAACCAATACAATTGCCTCGTTTTTTGTGTTTTTTTTTTTTTAAATACTTGATGACACTTCGTGTCAAATTATTGATTATTTTTTGGGATCAGAAAGTTTTGAATCTTTTGTTAAATGGCATAAATTGAAGGACTCTTAGACCTTGTCAAAATTTTTTGAGTGATCTAAAATGCCATACAATATCTAATTCCTCCGAAATAAAGCTTTCCGACCTATGTAGGAGGTCTTGTTCATACGTTTTACCATAAATGCAACCTTTGGTCTTCCGATTCCAATATAGTTTTTTTGGTCGTTGGAATTAAACAGACCTACGACACTTTTTCACTCATTGAGTATTTTCTCCAATAACGATGACCTTGGGGCGATTTTGATCCAATATGTGGTGGTATATATGCCAAACTATGACCACGCATGTGACCAGTCTATCTTCTGCAAATATATGTAAGATTGCTTGTTAACGCAATGGTGTGGAAAGATAATGCCAATAGCTTACCTAGCCAGGCACGTATGTATTACACTGGGCAGGCATATGTGTGTTTCAACATACGTAGTTTAATTGCCGTAGACACATTCCGTGACATACGAAAAGTTAATCTGACATCTAATCCGATAAACATTCATGTTAACACGCTTCCGTTAAAGGTCAATGTATGTAGTCATATGTCAATGGACAATCGGTTTGCAATATAATTGGTTAATTTTTTATTTTAATGTAGAAGGTGATTTGTCAGTTTTTAGGCAGTGGAGTGGATAATTTGGTCGTTCCAGAAGGAGGCAATTTTATTATGATGGTGTTTTGGGTTGTATTTTGGAGTCCGTTTAAATTTAAATGATATTAGTTGTGAATTTGTTGCACTATAGAATAATTTACATTTTACTAGAGCTATTTGTTGGTATTAGGACCCATTGAATTTTAGTTTTTAAAAAATTTTTTGAGTTTAAGGTTTATTTTATGAAAATTTGTAAGTTTAAGGTCGCTAGCTAAGCAAGTTCTTATGTTTCTCAATCAGTATTTTGCCGGTCTTATAGATTGTCTACAAGCCCCCTTCGCAAATAATTACGTTCAAATGTGAAGCTACACGCAATCGATTTGAAACAATCATTTATCACCAACACTTGCATAAATTAATAATAATTAGTAATAAATTTGTCTGATATAAAAAAAACAAAAGGAGTAGATTGTATTGAATTTCCATCTTTTTGGAGCACTTTAGATACGGAATCGCAAACAAAAAAATATCACCTAAACGTGTGAAATAAGCAGAAACGGTAGAGACATCGATTTTCAACAGCACCGACATTAAAGGATCCTGTTGTCGTTATTTGGAGTTATTTGTGCCATGTGGAGTAAAAATTTTTCCAACGATTGGATGATGTTCAATATTAAGGACCATTATCCTCTTTCGGGATCAAAGTATGTTTATTGACCATATTTATGCTTTCAAAAAATTTGAACCACCACCCAACCATTTGGACAACATCAGTTGTCCTTTTCGATCAACATACTTTGCCCAAGGGTTACAGAGATGTAGGTCATGAGGATCATCTTAGCAAGAACCGAAATAAAACAAACCTTCCAATCAATTATTTATTATAATGCTCAGAGAATAAACTTTCGTTATTCAACTTTCAATTGAGGTTAGCATTAATGACTTTGGCTTACACATTTTGGAACAATGGAGTTTAAGAAGATGATTTGAATGAGGCTAATGGTAATCAACACATGTCGAACATATAATTGCAAGCAGTGTCCAACCCAGTACAGTTGGCACGAGTCCAAAGCCCACAAGATGTGAACCGAAACCGTATTTCGCATTCTCATCCCGATTCTCCCCGTACAGGACACATGTTACCTGAGCCTTCTGCATTCTAATCATCACCACGCAACCTTAACTTATACGATCTCGTCTTGATCACGCATGGCTCCAATATATTGGTAAGTCTAAAAAGTATTGAGCCTTTTTTTGCCATTTTTCGATTGAATATTTCTTTAATTCAAAATGGATTCTATTTAAGTACATATTGCCCATTATTATCTATAACCTTTTGCCGTTTTTTGGATGGAGCCATTATTCCATCTGTGCAGAACTTTTGTGGTTTATCGGCGAAAATCTTGGCCAAGTGATTTTCACTGTCCCTTTTTGAAGTGAATTTCTTTTCATTAAGGAAGTTTTACAGAGACCGAAACAAATGATAGTCTGATGGTGCAAGGTCTGGACTATACGGTGGATTCATCAAAAAATCTCAGCCAATCTTTGTCAATTTTTGCCGGGTCATTGCCGTGATATGTGTGGTCTGGCATTGTCATGGTGGAAGACAACGCCTTTTCTATCAATTCTGGCCGTTTTTTTTGCATTGTTTGACATTGACAGCACAGAGCCTAATTGAATCTTTGGCCAGGTTCTAGCACCTAATGATAAACAATTCTCTTCCAATCCCACCGTGCACACAGCATAACCTTATTTGGTGTCAATCCGGGCCTTGAAGTCGTTTGTAATGATTCACCTTTTTTGACCATGATCATTTTCTAAAGAAATTTTCGTTCCTAACCACTTTTTATATCGCCCGTAATGATTTGCTGAAAAATGGCTTGATTTCGTTGCGCTTAGTTAGCATTTCGCAAATGGAAGTTCGGTCTATCAAATTTTTTTGTGTTAATTCATGCAACACCCAAATGCATCGAGCTCTACGCAAATGGTTAAAAACCGTTTGGTGATAGATATTCAGATCCTTAGTAATCTCGTGGCTGCTTATGTGTCGGTCCTCTTCAATTTTTTGTAAGATTTCATCGACTTTTATAATGTTAGTCGACCTGAGCGAGGTGCACTTTTGACATCGAAGTTTCCCGAACGAAAGCAAGCGGACCATCTCTTGGCTGTGGCTTTTGATAAAGTATCTTGACCATAGCCACTACCTTGATCGTAGTGATATTGTAAAATATAACGAATTTTTTCAGAAATTTCACTGATTTTTAAATGAATACAATTTTTGGCACGATTGAAGAAATACAAAACGTAAGTTTCTCCGTAAGTTTCTCTGCTTCGTCACTTATTCCTCTTATTTTCAACAACAGTATTTCTGATCGGGGTTCAGTCAGATTGAGGCAGGCTGTCTTTATTCTCCCTGTTTTTTTTTCTTAAAATTTGGAGGTTCTTCAGGCATCCGGACAAATTTTTCAAAACTTGGCTGTTTCGCAGATGTTGATGGCATAGTCAAAGTGAAAAATTGCCAGAAACACTGTAGATTTACTATGAAAAGAATTATTTTGTTCTGGTTTTACAGTAGCGGTTGGTATGGAAATGGAGTCGACAGCCCCAGGAGCAGTCAATTCTCAACTGGAATTCGCAAGATATATCTTTTGCTGCATGGGCTCTGATAGGCCCGTGACCATGAAGACCTTCAACCCCTGAAGGTCTACATCTGTAAATCTGATTTAGGATTTATGGCAAAAATGCGCGTAGCTCAAAGTTCGAACTCACTCATGGAGGTATCAGTATTAAATACCTTTTTTGACTAAGGAAGCTAAAGTGGCCTCACAAAGTGTCGTTGTTTCTGAAAGATGGCTTTTCATGACAACCTTGCATTCCCTTTTTTATGAAGCTTTTAATGGTCCAAAAATAGGACACATTCAATGGTTGCACGCGTTGTGAAGAACCAGACCGCCAGGGGGGCGGTCATCATCCTGGTGAGAAAGAGAAAAATTGGGGGAACTTTTCCCGTGGCAGCATTCATCAAGCGCAGCAAAGCGATATTTGTTCCCAGGACCAGATCCTACCCTCTTCTGAAGCACATACAGGAGCACATACTTTTCTCCTTGCACATTTTCCTAGCAGTACATACTTTTCCTGACTCTTGGACGAGAGGCCGATTTCACCAAAATCGAGAATACTGATTTCATCATATTTGAAGATATTTTTTTGGGCAGAAATTTATATATTCCCATAAGATCTTTTCAGTCAGCCTTGAAAACTGGTAAACTTCAGTTTATTAAAAGCTGTAATCCTATCGAGGATAGCAGCTCAAGCTTCCTTTCATACATATTATTTGTGCCGACCTAACCATCAAACCAAATTCTCCCAGCCAATATTTAAGTCGTTTCAAAATTGTGTTTCAGCTTAAGTAAATCTGCGTATTAGAACACCACATTTTTCATTTGGATTGGGATGCAACCGTATAAGAAAGTGGCCATCTTTTTGTTTATGTCTGCCATATCATTTTCTATCTCAGGCGTAAAGATAGTGTTGCGGCCAAGACGAGATCACTTTATTGTTTTTTTATGAACTTCTTTCTAAGACGGGAAAATGAAATCTTCCTCATATTCGCGGGTTATTTCATTTAATAATTTTGTTCGTCCATGAGCTTGACAGTTTTCCTTGTTTGTTCATAAGGCAGCGGTTGACATTACATGTCTTCGTATGGTGAAATTTCGGCATCTTATACGAAAAAAATAAATTATTTCCTCAAGGTTAGGTTCGGTTCCTCAAGGTTATAAATAATAAATTATTTCCTCAATCAGAGTCCTTTCAGTGTCGTGACTTCAATCACCTGCATGAGCGAAAATGAAAAAAAAAAATTCTGACGTGAAAGTCGATGGTATATTATTAGTCGAAGCTTTAATTGTCAATCATTAACATTACTATATATCAGTAGTATAGAAATAAGGATTTAGTAACAAAAAGATTGCCTTCGGTTTTATTGACTCGTAAAATTACATCAAAATGGCCCGAAATGTCTACACGTCAGTTAATCTCCAGCGCAACGCGAGAACTGAGAGAGTCACCGACGGGGTACATGACTCAATGACGTTGGTGTTAGTTGGTTGCGTTTGGTTTTTGTTAGTTTGAGGTGATTAATATTGCCTACTGAACCGCCATCAATTCTACTTCAAAAATTTGTTGCCAGATTGTTACGCTTTCTGTCTTATCGTACTAGTTGAAACACTTACATCTTCGTTCAGCGGAATGCCAAAATAAACTTGCTTTTGTATTTCTCTCTTTTGGATCTATATATTGAAACAACTGACTGATATCTGCACGGCTGAGACTATTTCATTCTTTTGCTAAATAAGCACTCAAGCTATTTTCATCATTTATAGAATATAATAAAAGTGACTTGTGAAATCTCCATTGCTTACAAAATCTTCTTCATGTTACAATTATAAGACCAAAAAGTATGAGGAACCCAAAAAGCTATCAATATTAACCTTTGGTTTTTTTTTTGTGGTAGGGAGGTGAAGACTGTTTACGCTCTGAGTGTAGGAAGACCATACGTGCAATGCTTCTGGACTACCAACTTAAATTCTTCCTCTGTCAACTAGCCATCCTGGAACCGATTGAATTAATTTAATCGCGTAACATTTGTGGATCCAAATGTGGAAATCAACAGAACAAAAGAGTAAAGACATGCTATATACTTCACAATATTATGTATTAAATGACGTTGGCTTTAAGAAAGTCAGATCAGTTGGGATCTCGCCGGGTGATCTTAAGATTTTATGCATTATCTTCAGATTTTTCAAACGTAAATCGTCTTCAACACATCGTCGTGATTGTGGCACTTTGTTATTTGATCTTCCATTTATTCTGCCTGCAACCGTTTCAGTCCATTGATAACGTTCTTCAATTAAAAAATCTGAAGAAATCTTTTCTATCGTTGTCCATCTAGTTCGATCAGCACTTCCTTTATTTTGGCTCTAGTTTTCGTCCTTCAACTTGCAATTACCCTTCAATTTAATTTCCTGTTCCACCAAGATGTCTCCTGAGACCCTCCCCATGCACTATTTCCCGGAAGTCTAGCTTATCACGGTCATAATCAACGCCCAATGATTTCGGAGAATAGTTTTGTTGTGTTCGCAGTTGGCCCTACGAATTGATAAAATTGAGAAGAATGTCTTATGACTGAGCTGCACTGTTGCACAAACTTGCTTTAGCCATTGTCGTCCTTCTCAAGTTTTATGTCAATGTATTAAAAATCGTCCACTTTTTCTTGACTTTTAAACAGGTTTTCATGGTCTTTATGAAATGTTAACATTTTTTCATTAACGTAGAATTTCTCCCAAGAGGAATATTATTTTTTTGCCTTTAAGTATGATTTTCGATCGTTTCTTTTTTCATGTTTTTCGTCCCTTTACGCGCCTCAGCTTGGTGCTATGTATCCTCGACTTGCTATTTTGTTTCAGTGTTCAACTTGCTTCAAGTTTCAGTTTAAGTATTATCTGCATGGCCTGAATTTCGGTTGAATTTATAAAGTTTACTTTCTGTGCTCTAATGAGGAGCTCCCTTATCACATATATCCATGCTTATATGAACAGAAGGCTATCCCATCTCTCTGGTTCAATGTGGTCTTTTGTTTTGGGCATAAACCAGCCATTTGTTTTCGAATAAGTAATTTTGTCAATTCAATTTCGGTCTTACGAACTAGTTTTTGGGTATGCCATAGTGGAGTACACGTTGGTACAGTGTAATCCAATCTATACTATTGCATATGTCTGTTTGAAGTCCTTGAAATTCTTGCGGACACCAGTGTTGAATATCAAGAATTTCTTGAGGACTTGGTACTACTGTTGGACATGGGTCACTGGTTGACATTCGATATTTTAATGTTAGAAATGCCTTTAAATTCGATATTTGCATGTTAATCAATCAATACTTTAGACATATCATTTGGATCCGTCTTTTTCCGCTCTTTCTTCCTCATTAATTTTTACTTTTCATTCTATACAGTGTTTTATATACCCGAAATCATTTGTTTCTAACTAAAAATAAAATATCATTTTTATTAATTTTTTTATACTTCAAAAATAACACACAAACTAAAATATTACCGACACTAGAATCAACTTACCGTGCATATCGACACCTTCTTTTTGCTGTTGTAGAGAGACCATCCTTTACTGTAATAAAAAAAAATTATGTGACACCATAACGTAGAAATATCCTTCCCTTAAAACGTGCATATACGTTATCTTCTCGACTCGGAAACCTAAAAAGTCATATTTTCCATGCATTTCACGCTTTAGATCCTTAAAATTCGTAGCCATAAGTACACCTTTGTGTTGGTTACTTCTATGGGTAAATATTTCATCTATAAAATGCAGATCCTGCACAAAGAGAACGGCAATTAAACTTCGTTAGAAGCGTGCGGGGCTATCTTATCCGCAGACACTGCGCTAATAAATGTTACGATTTGAACATTGACCGTTGAGCTCTTGCGTGAAGATCAAACAACAATGAAAAGGATATGCTTGAATATAATGTGCCTTCATAGAAAAGCTCAGGATGCAACGGTACTTGCGATGCAAGTAATCCATCACATTTTTTCGTGGCACTAAACAAACCAGAATTAAAAGATTAAAATTTAATTGACTTTATCTGGAGGAAGACAGTCTACATCATCAACAAATAGTTAAAGTTTGCAACACCGAAATGCACTTACAACCTGTAATGCTACATTTAACGATACTATTAAATTTTCCAACCCCTCGCCACACCCAAACAACCCACAAAGCAGGCAGAGTCCTTACAATGTAGCGTCTACAGCGGATGAGACTGAAAACGCATCATCTTTCATTGTAATTTTACCCATCACGATCCCAAACAAAACTAGAATAATGTGCTTCTGTGAAAAAGGATAAAAACTTGACGAAAACTTGTTTTATAGGTTAAAAGCTATTTGCCACCCTCGAGCTCGTTATTGCAGTTTTTCATTGACGTCAAAAGACAGACAGTATCAAATTTGGCAGAGCGAATTATAAAAACTCTGCAGAAAGTTGTAAAATTGTTTATAGCCGGATGATAAGACTTATTGCAGTTGACTGCAGGGCGACAGATTTAAATAGGGAAATCCAGTGGAAATTCAATGCGAGCAGTTAAGTAGATATAACAGCGAAAACTTGTATCTGGGCTTGCGAAGAATTAAGTGTTAAATTATTGGAAATCGTTAGCAATGAGCAGTGAAAAGGATTTGTTTTTTGTGGGAAATATGGAAGTGAATGTCGCACGACTAGTTTCATTGACTCATACCATTCCGCGAAGTGACGCACTTGAGATTTGCAGCCGTTGCAGCCGTTTTCCTCAGACAACTTGTACGAAGTTGACTTTCTTGAAATGAAACTTTGCGCAATAAATAATCGAGTTGCGTTGAGTACTTTTAATTTCGCATCTTAAATTAATTTTATGCATTTTTGCTTTTTTTCATTTCACTCCTTGGGTTTAAAATGTAGAAACAGGAATATGATGCACTAATGAGCTTGTTTTTTAAGTTAAATCTTTCGGATAACATAGCAAACTTGATACTTCTTGATTCATCCGAAATCGGTTAAAGCTGCAGAACCTTACTTTTGAAATTCATCAACAGGATATGTAGGTATTCACGATTAAACTTATTTATAAAAGCTTTCATGTTCATGTTTTAGTCATAAATTTATTCAGATATAAATTCTGGGTACTACCAGTTGTTGTTTTAACCACTAGTTTTACCACTACCAGTTTTAATTTAGATTTTGGGATTTTATTTCATCGTCACTCTATGTTTTTTTAAGTTTTATCGAACTTTGTGCAAAATACACCGATTGCAAGCACTTAAGTATCCAAAAATGCCTTTGTATCCTTGATGGAAACAGAGAGATAGAGAGAGAGAGAAGTGAAAACTATTCACAACATGAGTGTCCTACTCTCAGTGGGCTAAAATGATTAGATTCCTGACAAAAAAATCTTTGTTGTGAAAAACCAAAACAAAGCCTGTAACCGGTTAACACATTTTATCGGGCAATGGCGTCCTTTTCTATGTTTCATGGAACCATCAGTTCACTAAAATTTATTCTCCAGCGCTTACCAGAAAGAAAGACCGTTGGAGAAAGGACTCCATGTTGTCCTCCAATCAAGCAGATAATGAATGTAGTAAGTATGGTAGTGGATCAAGAACCACCTTTTGCAGCCGACTAAACCCTACTATAAATAATTGTTAGTATAAGTGGTGTTTATCTCCTCGCTGCAAAAAAAAAGAGTATGGAAATCCTGACAATTCAAATTCATTGAGACATGAATGGAAACCACCGTCTCTACTTAAAAACTGGGCATTATAGAAATAAGTTCCATCATCTTCTCAACAAATCCACAGCATCAAATTATTGATGAACCGCGGGATCCATTTTACTGTTAGCTTATACTCCCGGGATTGTGAGAAGGGGTTGTATTCCCATGGATAGTGACTGCTTCTGTATTACGCTCGTGCCTTTGTAGGTCGATTCACTTACTCTCTCTCACTTACGAGGATGATGAGTATCAACCAGGTGACTGTCAAAACCATTGACCCAGATACTTTATACTGTGCCGATGTAGTCCGTAGGCCTGCCACTGTGTCATCAATTTTCAATGCATGTCTTCGTTTGGTAACTTCCTTCAGATTTTTATGTTTCGTGTAAAAGCGTAGACTGTGTTAACGAAAATCTGTGGCTGTCTTTTTGACCATAACAATGACCCAGACTCAGTATACTATCCAAGCGCAATCATCAATCCTGCTTCTGCGCCAACAGGTTTTTATGCAACTCGTTATTGAGTGACTTCCTCCATCCTTTTCCACCACTCATAAGGATTGACTGTATGACACCTATTTGGACCCACCTTTTTTGCTGTGCTTAACCCCTCTATATTGACCATCAGTCGACTAGAAGCCACGATCCCCAGTGTATCCTTATTAGGCACCGACCTCTTTTTCTCCGGGAAACTCAAAAAGACAATTCACCCACTTGTACTTTAAAAGATATAAAACTGAAGAAAGGACCATATCGGACTCGAAACAGCTATTTGTCCTAAAATAAAAAAACTAAAACCTAGATATAGAAACTAATAAGAATTTTTAAATTTTAGAAATTATAGTCTATCGAGTTATGCAAGCATGCAATCACGTATCCTTATCACTTCGAGGAACATCTAGAGAACATATAAGCATGCAGGTTTCCTAGAGTATCGTTGGGTTTTTATGGAAAAAAAATCAGGGAACAATAGAACACAACATTGAAAAATTTTTTGGTTAGAGCTTTATCACCGGTTGACTTATCCTTTATCTTTATCACCCGCTGACATCACATACGCTACAAACAAAACCATTATCTATGCATTGTATTACTTATAACTTTCGCGATACCATTCCAGAAAGCTTACCTATTTATTGCAGGAGACGTCACCTGATATGTTTTGGTCCTGTCAAATTTCAAAATTTGACTTTGACTGCATTTAGAGACAGACAGCTGAAACCTGACGCTCCGTGTGCTGTGTACTCTCCTAGCATCCTTTTAGATTACAATGAGTAACGAAGTGTGATACGGTTTATATTTCCTTGGTTTCCCTAAGCTTATGGAGCATGATTGATTTTTAAGAGTAATGTTCAGAATGCTGCAGGTAGCTCCAAAGTCAATAAGGTACCTTGATAATTAACATTGCCGTAGGGTTTTGGCTGATATCTGAGTTCCTAACAACCTGCACTCTGCTCTAGTAGAGATTATCAGCTTTATCCTGTAAGATGGCAATAATTGAGTTTATAGATTGTGATCTACCAAAGTGTCTTTCTTGAGGTTTGCTCGTCTGCTTTCTTCCGTTTCAGTTAGCCTGTTCCCTAAGGTTTCTATTCCTCTTGGGGCTCATTTTATCTTCACCTCTCTGGTTCACATAGAATCTGATAATAATGACAGCGGCGCCTATTTTAGTGACAGGCTATCTAAATTTATCTTTATCCCTATTCTTCTTCTGTGTCTTCTCTGAGTGTGAAAGTTCCGCTGTCATTTGTATTACAAATGCATCTTCCAGGTAAATATCACAAAAATTACACAGTTTGATTGTGTAGTTAGTCTTCGGCTCAACTGGGTGAACTCATTTTATCAACCCTATTTTGCATGACGAAGCCATCTGCAAATTCATTTCCATAATTTGAAATTGGTAGCAGATACCTCCTATGTTCCTATGTTGAGCTCATATACTCGGTAACTCTGGAACATCGAAGATGCAACGATCATAAGTACGGAAAATGAGCTGTATTGAGAACGAAGGCTTCACTGTGAATCTATCTAAAATGGGCTTCGCGTTTATCGCAAAGATCAGACTACAAAGTGCTCACCAGAATAACTCTTAAGGATCTCAACGGTGTATTGAGTGAACTCATAGCTTTCGCAATGGATGCCCATGTAACTTCCCAAATCTATTCCTGCAAGTTATTTTATACAATATAGTTTACCCTACCAATATTCCATATAAGAAAATTACCTCCACAGCAGTTTTGTAAACCTCGAGGCAGACTTTGATTTTAGGCCCCATATGCTGCTTAAAAACCTTGCGAGTTTCACATCAATCTGTGGGTTTTTCAATTGTTTCTCGATATTCCAAATATCTTTGTTAGTCGAAAGACGATTTTTTGAATTATTTGTTTAACAGCTTCTCGCTTCCAAAATTTTGTAAGGCCATGGTAATCTTTCAGAGCATCTTTAGATATTTTAAGAAGAAAAGTAGTCCTACTGCTCCCACGCTAGCTACCATCTCTATTTCTATGCATCTCTAGTCCTTAGAGACACAGTCTATATACGGAGTTACAGCAGGGAGGAAAGCAACGCTGCCCTATGAGCTGCTACTTCCCTGTGACGTCACGTATCTGCTTTTCAGTAATGTTGATTTCTTGTCAGGTCTATATTCCTGCATCTTTTAAGGATTTTAAGAAAGAAATTTCACACATACAAAGAACAGAACTCAGGGTACTCAATGAAACTCATCGGACCCTAACTAAACTAACCGAAGTGTAACAAACATTTTACTCTAAAAATTTTCGCTCCGGAAAAGTTGAAACGTTCGAAAAGTTGAACGGTTCGAAAAGTTGAAAGGTGAAAGGCTTAAAAGTTCACAAAGTTGAAAGCTTCGAAAAGCTGAAAGGTCCGAAAGTAGGAAGGTCCGAAAGTTGAAAGGACCGAAAAATTGAACAACACGAAAAGTTGACTTGTTCGAAAAGTTGATAGGTTCAAATGTTGAATGGCTGGAAAAGTTGAAAGATCCAAGGAATTGAAAGGTTAGAAGAATATACAGGTTCAGAATGTTGAAGGACACAAAATATTGAAGACTGGAGTAGTGTAAGGCTCGAAAAAATTAAAAGTCTCGCGTTTTACCCGTTCCGGAAACTCCACCGTTTGGGAAATTGAAAGCGGAGAAAAGATGACACATTCGAAATATTTTCTAGCCAGATGATGACACTGTCGAAAAATTCCTGAGCTGCTCCCAATTCCAAAAGTTGAAAAATTCGAAAATTTAAAAGTTTTCTATTCATTCTATTCTTTTTCAATTTTGGGAAAAGATTATAAACAGTTGAAGCCATTTCGGAGCTGAAGGGTGGATGGTGCAAAATATCAAAATGAAACATGTACGCTCAAGGCTACGCAAATCTGCTCTTTTGAATTCGGCACGTTAGCGTGTTGCAGAAATGTATTTTGGTGAATTACATCTTTCTCTTTCGTCCATTCGTACAAAGATACATTCGTTCAAAAATTCGTACAGATACATTCATTTAAGATCTCTATGTATGAAGAGTAATTTTACCGTCATAGAGACGCCTTTATTTTTGACATCTGTCAACAGGATACCTTCTGGGTTCCGCAATTCCGTCTGGGTTTGGATTCGTTAAAAATGAATTTAAATTTTTTCTCCAGCAGTAACTTAATTCAGCATTACTTACCCCACTACAGAGTTCCAATGATAATCTGATACGTGAAATTTCCACTGAAGTGGCTTACCATCATCCAGCGAAGACTTTGTCCTGCCGAAATGATCGTGCAGGACTTAGAAAATAATCCTATCCGCTATTCTAACAATTTTTGTCGAGTGTCTTCTAATATTAATATTTTGAATTATTTGAAAACTTCCTGGGGTAGTCACTCCAATCTACCGTCCAGGCTATGGATCATTTTGAAACAAGTCCCTGTCTTGTTTTACGATGAAGTCTCTCTTTAAAGCGATTCATACTTGGGCTAACAAGAAACTTATCCCTGAGTTATTTGCGCGAGCAACTCATGAGGGTAGCCCTTCGGTTTCTCAGGCAGCAGTCCCTGAAACTGACATAGTCGCTTCTAGCATTGTTTGAATTGGTTTTACTGGATACTAAAGACCTTTATCAAGTTTTTCCATTTTTCACACTATTTTTCACATTCCGAAGTTATTTGATCGTGGATAGTTCAATAATTATGGACCCGTTGAAGATAAAACTTGCAGTTTATTGTGATAATGATTCGCTGAACGCGTTTGTTTACATTTTCTGATGACTTAACCCTACCTTTTGCGAGCTCAAAAACAAACCCTCATATAACGTACATATCTATGTTGTTCGTAAGGACAATAGTTTTCCGCGATTTCTTTAAATCTAGTAGGCAGTACTCTCGCAGCTTCCTTTCATCAAGGAGACAAAGAACTAAAATGAAAACTTTTCTTTTTTTATTTATTCACTACTTTTCTATACTTTACTTCTACTTTACTTTACTAGTTATCTTCATTTACTACTTACTTATCTATAAAACTATTAAAGATTTATGATGTTTTGGAATCTATAAGATGCAGGTGGTTAAGTCTGTGAGAAATTGAAGACTGTTGCTATATACGAGGCACGTCCAGAAAGTAAGTGTACTGGTACACTCACAGTTGTAGGGAATACTTTTTCGAAATGTTGGCAACACTGCCGCGTAGCCTGACCCCTCCCCTTCAAAACGAGACCGATCCCAGGTTAGTGTGTTGAAAACTCTTGACGCAGTAGCATCTCTCGCGAAAAATGTCGATCGTATCTCCCGCCAAGTGCAAAATTCGCGCCGTCATTTGCTACCTCGTTGCGAAGGGAAAAGCTCCGGTTGAAATTTATAATGAGGTGAAAACTGTTTACGGTAATAAAGCTATGAATCGTGCGAGTGTGTACAAGTGGTGTTGCAAGTTTAAAAATGGCCGTACTTCCGTACGGAAGACCTTCAATTGTTACTGACGAACTTTTGGAAAAAATCGAGATTGCGGTCCGTGACGATCGCAGATTGACGTTAGATGAACTTTCGGCGATGTTTCCGCAAATCTCCAGATCCCTGATACACAAAACAATCACAGAAACTCTCGGATATCGGAAATTATATCCGAGGTGGGTCCCAAAACAGCTGACAGAACAGCACAAGTTGAATCGAGTGCAGAGCTCCAAAGAGTTTTTGGAACGCTACAAACTTGAAGGTGATGATTTTCTCTACTCTCTTGTTACTGGAGACGAAACTTGGGTTGCCCACTACACGCCTGAAACTAAGAGGCAGTCTCAACAAAGGCGTCACACATTGTCACCCTCCGACAAGAAATTCAAAGCCACAATTTCAGCCAAAAAATCATGGCATTCGTGTTTTGGGACCACTAAGGCATAATTTTGATTGAATATCTGCTTCACAGGGAGACCATTAACGCGGCAAGATACTGTGAGACGCTAAAAAAACTGAAAAGGGCGATTCAGGATAAAAGGAGGGGCATGCTAACGAAGGGAGTCTGCCTGCTGCACGACAAGGCCAAAACTCACACGGCCAACGCCACGAAGCAACTCCTGGACTTTTTTGGATGGGACGTTTTGAACCACCATCCGTATTCCCCTGACTTGGCCCCTTCATATTTCCATCTCTTCACTTCCCTTAAAGTGCACATGGGTGGGAACAAGTTTTCAACGGACGAGGAGGTGAAGGGGGAGGTGAAGAAGTGGGCGAAAGAGCTGGCGGGAGACTTTTTCGAGGCAGGCATCATAAAATTGATCCCGCGGCTCACCACTTGCATCGAGAGGGATGGTGACTACGTCGAAAAATAACTTACATATGTACAAGTGTAACCAAGTATGTTTTTGTTTAATTAAATTTTATTTGAACCCTACATAAATTGAGTATACTTAATTTCTGGACGTGCCTCGTAGCTGAAAAAGGGTGGTTATCTTGGTATGTCTATGTTGGGGGATTTTTGTTAGGGCATGCTATGTATCATTTTCCTGGATTCTGTTCTGACGAGTCATCCAATCCAGCAAATTCATCCAGAAGCAAGTAATTTTCATCCCAAGTTTTCTGGAAGAATGGCTTTATTCGCAACATTGTACCCTCTGCTGATCCGGTGTCATGAATTGTTAGTATCCTCCATCTGTTTTTTTATTATTCAATCATGAATTTGGAAGCCTTCCAGAAATAACAAGACCGAGGTATGAGAAGCCTCAACAAGGTTCCATATTAATCCTTTGAGAAAGTTCTGAATTCTATTTGCGAGTCGCTGAAGGGCTTAATCGGCTCTAAAATCTCATCCTTTGCCGTGAACTTTTCGGGATTCTAGTCGACCTGATCTAGAAAAACTGGACGTTTTGACGTGCTTCCGCTTATATTTATTTTCGGACCTGCTTCCTTGCGTTTGTGGAGTATTGCTCTCGTTGATTTAATAATAGTTTGTTGATTTGTTATTGTTGCTTTTTGTTTTATTTTTAAATAACTTTAAATGATTTTGCAACCCTTTTTTGACAATTATTCAGAGATTTATTTCATGAACTATTGTTTGATATTTTTATATGACAATAAATTAATTATTCCGCTCGCATAAAAGCCTGAAAATAGGATTTGAAAATCTTAACTTATTTTCCGATCCTTCCTAGAAATTAAAGAATTTCTTTAACCCAAGCCATACATGCAGTTGCAAATAGAGTAGATATGTTTTGAATTGGTTTTGATTCTAGTTTACCAATTGCTCTAACTCAAATCTTCAAAGCTTGATAGTTCCTGAAACCCTGAAATTCTTCGTACCTGAAAAGTTGAATCAGGGTGGGAGCGCCACAACTGCAATATGAAAAGACACTTTTTAAGTGATTACAAGAGAGAATATCTACTGAAATCGCGTCATGCATTTAGAATGAAAGTTGGAAAAAACATGAATAAATATGCTCGGAAAATCAGAAAAACTAAAAATATTTATTTATTATATCTGTTTTGTGTTCGAATTTGTAGCCTAAGAAACACAGAAGGCAATGAATTTTCGTATTTTAAATAAATTGATAAATTAATTTCTGAATAGGAGCAGACTACGTGAAAGCTTCATTGCCTGTTTATATATTTTATTATAAAGAAATAATTGGAAAAATTTGGTTGACATTTTAATATTAAATAAAAAAATATCCAAAAAAAACCAAAAAAGTCTGCTTGAATATCTTAAATCGTGTTTGCAATCAATACAGAATTCACTTGGTCATAATTGATAGATATTCATACCGCACTGTAGTAGAAAAACTCAATAAATAATTCGATTCCTATTAATTTATTTATTTTGTTGTATTTTTGGGCTTTCGTTGAAAGCGAATGACATAATAAATGTCCAATCGAAATAAATTGTGAGGTGATTACGTTTTCGACGTTTTTATACGAAAACGATTTTCTCTATGCTTCCTCGAACACGCCTGGTGGAAATTAAAGAAAAACGTAAAGAGACTTTAGCATTGCGAAGGTTTTAATGGACATTTACGTGAAACCAACTGGAGATCGCAGCAAGATATGATTAAGTTTGTAATAATGTGATCCATGTGCAAAGAGCCTGCGGCGGGCACCATGTAATCTATCAAATACGAATGTGATAATTCGACATATGATGCATTTATACACTTGAGTTTATTTAAACGCTACGTCTCATAACTTGAATTTTTTTGGATATTGCCTATTTGGGAAAGTTTGGTCACAACTTGATACTTTTCATCTGAAAATTTCGACTCCCTCCCCAAGGTACACCACAACCAAAAATCTGGGAAACTTGCACTTATATAAAGTCCGAAGTTAACGTTTTATGAGTATACTTTACATACTTTGTAATTTATTCTTTGCATGTACTATGGCGTCATACTGATTTTACTTAAGGAACATTATCGATTCGCACTTAAGTAAAGAAAAGGCGTTGTAACCGTCATACTCATAATCTTGGAAGTGTTGATGTCACCCCAACACGTATGGCATCACCCAATTTCGTAATTTCATACTCGCACGTGTTTACATCCTCCCTAGGAGTTATGACGCAATCAAGAAGATGTTTACGGACACATGTAGTTATTTTGGTCAAAGTAATGAATTCCTTGATAACTCTTCCTTTATTTCGCACTCACTTTCATTCTTAATGGAAACATATTTGTCGGTACACGTAACGTGGGTAGTAGTACCATCTTGCAGCCACCAGTGTTGGATGTTATTAATACGAAAATAATAATGATAATAAAAATAATAATCATCTACGCTATCACCTTTCCATGTAGTTGCCTTGAATGTCCTAACAGCCATTTTGACGAGTAAGTCTTACCCACATCCCGAAATCGTCTTGTGTTTGTCCTCAGAATTTTGCCTAGATTAGATGGCTCAGCTTGAAATTTCTATAGGTCTAGCATCAAGTTTCAGCTTACGCAAATTAGGACATCTTGAATGAAAATCTGGGGATGAATAGCTCCAGAAAAACTCCATAAAAACATACTAAATTGCTTTAATAAAACAATATATCTTATCGGTGTACTAGCCTTCTGGAGATATTTTACTCAAAAAACGTTGAAATCAAATAAAACGAATTTTGAGAAGATACTAGAATACGTTTCGATACGAATAAAGGAGTAATTAATTTAGCTACCCACTAGCTATCACCCTGCACTTACACTTAAGACCGAATTCTGATCGATTGGTACGCAACCAAAGCAAGGAGAATTTTATGTGAATTGGTAAATGTTCTCTCATTTCTTCATGAAACAAGAGCACTTCACTCAAAGCTTATGCATAATATGCAATACAAATACAAATCTAGTTCAGTTTTTCATTCGTTTCAGTCTGGGAAAGGCAAGTAGAAGTGTTATCGGCGTTTGCGCTTACGCTGTGGTTTTACCTAGTTAAGAATTTCGACGGACTGAGACCTCAACCAAAAGAATTTGCTGAAGATGACAAGAAGAATCCAAAATATGACCTTACAAGTAAATTGGCACCTCCTGGTGAATTTCAGAAAGTTACTACACGCAAGCCTTGGGTAAAAAATCAAATCAAAGCCAAAGTTGTTCTTTAAATTTGTAAAATTAACTTCAAAACAAGCCAACAGTATTCTTTACAATTTCCCGACCAGAGATTTACTTCCGAATCACAAAGGACCTTCATACTGGAAGCAATATTGGGGACTGCAAAACCAGTTGCATTCAAAATTTCTCCAATATGTTTGAGAAGTTTTGTTTTTCACACACTTTTGATAAATGATTTTGAGACTTGACCCTTTTATAACACGATTTTGTGACTTGGATTTTCAATGATTGAACCTATCATTATTACTTGTTGAATTTTCATGACATTTGGTTAACGAATAACCAAGAAGTGACAATTTAGACAGGCATCTTTGATTCAATATTGAAATTTTAACTTGGAAATAAAGGAGTGATCCAATTCCGTGCAAAACTTGGTACCAGTGTCAGAATCATTCCGATTGACGCAGCAAGGGTACATGAAAGCTTGTTTTTTTTATCATAAAAGATTTTCGGGGCGCTGGAGGATGAATAATAACAAACACTAGAGGGCCAACTTCGGGCTGGATTCCGGAAACTGTGGGAAAAATTTGTTATCTTCTTGAAAATGGCCGCAAGGTTCCAATTGAAATGATGCAAAAGGATTTAAACTTCGAATCAAAAACAATTCGAAAATTCTTTCACGAAGCGTCTGACAAAACAAAGGCAAAGACGAAATTTGTTCTACCTACATTCTGCAATGATTCGAAATCTATGATATTCTAGAGAGCCCCTTGATGCCACGAATAATGACCTAAACATCCCCGTAAAAGTCGTTACGGGTAGTAAAACATGGTATTTTCAATTTGATTCAGAAATGAAGCATCAAAGTAATCAAAATTCACCAGAAATGAAAAAATGAAACAAGGAAAGGTAAATCAAAAAAAAGACCTTCTTCAACACATTCTTCGTTAGCAAAGAAATTACCCACAGAGGACAATTTCTAGGAGTAGTCAATCAGTAACTGGCGCAGAATACCTCAAAATTTCATTGCAGTTCATGGCCTTAATCTCTCATATTTGGCCAGAACATCGCAACCAAATCTCTATGTTAAGCCTCCCATAATTTACGCTTGATTTGGCTTCGTGTTCTTTTTCTTCATGCCGGGTATCGTAGTTTTAGGAATGTTTTTTAATCTTTTCAACAACATTTATGCAAGCATTCGATACGATACCGAAAAATAAGCAAGAACACGCCTAAAGGTAAGGCAATATATCATGCATCTGATATATTGAAATTAAAGAATATCTGATGCGTTCAAAACCTACCGTGACAGAACTTGACGTTTAAGTTTTGCATCCGCTAAAAGCTCGAATACGACAAATGATCTGAAAAGTGACGATTTTGACGCCTGACGATCGATCCCATTTTGAGATCAACCACCAATTACTCAAAAAAATAGAGTCCTTGTCACAGCCTGGGGCGATTTCCATGCGACGCAGATAGAATAAGCACAAGTAAATTTATATTTGTATTAAGACTTTGTGTGAAAGCTTTGGAAGGAGCTTGTCTTTTTCTACGCAAAACTAAGAAGATATTTACCAATCTACTTAAAATTCCGCTGTTTTTGGTTGCAAACCGTTACAGCTCTGTATTTATTGCGTTCGTTTGGAGTTTCAGCTTTTCACTGCTTACAGAGAGCAAGAGCACTCCAATAAGGCTTCTGGTGGAAAGAAATAGAAAAACGCGTTTAAACTCCTTAGAGCCATTTTATGCTGTTTCAAATAAAATTCTCCCTTATTCTATAGAATCCTGTTTGTTTGAAATGTTCTCGCTGCTGTGTGCTTACTCTATAGTTCGACTATTTAATCTCGTACACAAAACTCGTCGTATTCGCCTCTAAGCATCGACCCAACAAAGCATGCCGTCGCTATTTTTGAGATATCTTCCGTCCATATGATTATTTCCACGATTATATCAGGACTAAATTTACTTACCAAAAAAAAGGCACAACCTTTACCTGCTCAACGACTACAGATAAAAATATGGAGAATAAATCGTTTTTTTGAATTTCACAAAGATGCAAAAACATGCTTTTTTTCATTTTTTGTGAAAATCCTGAAAGAAGTCCCATGCTTCGTTTGAAATTATCCCTGATTTGTCTCCCCGCAATGATCGTCGTCCGTGGTTCCCGAAAAACAGCAGGTTCAACTTTTTAACGGTTGGAATCATTGAAGTTTAAGTGTTGCATTGTTTTGTCATGATCAGCGAACTAGGTGGGACTAAGCTTTTTGTTAAACTACTCTCATACATATCCTTGGATTAATGATTCAGAAATTCTTTTCGAACTACAACATATGCTGCAGTTGAAGGGAAAAAGCATTTTTGTTTTTGTGGTGCATTCGATCAATACACAACTATAGAAACCATATCCAGCAATGACACTCGCAAGCAGCTTCTCTTAGACAGAGATGGAAAAACACATGTAGTTTTTCATTTGTATTACATTTCCTAGCAAAAGCTTTGTGAGGTGAGTTCTTGTTTTGTCCTAAAATGAGAGGATGTTTATCCAATCCAAATTGAATTTTAATGTAATTTGGTTGCAAACTGTTACCTGGAAAGATTGTTGAGTGTATTGTTGTCTGTTGTACCACTGTGCTCAGTCTAGGACTTTTCGGTCAGCCTTTTCTGTCTTCTTCTCTGTCTTTTCGTAAGTTAAGGAATAAAATGCATACAACTCTTAATTCAGTTACGCGCAACTGTAAATTCCACAGAATTTCGAAATCCAAACATCTGCAATTCTAAATTTCACAAAATAGACAAAACACAATGATCCAATTGCACCTGTAGCCTCGAGCGAGACATTCTTGCAAGCATGGGAACGTCTGGGCGGCATCCGACAAGTCACGTTGGATTGCATCAACTCCGAGGTGTTATGTAGATCATAAGTTCAACATGTAAGTTAGTTCTAAGACGACTTTAGGATTGAATAAATCATTTTTTTATAGAATTCCGCATCCGCGTAATTGAAAAAGAAAATTCGAAAAAGCGAAAATTTTGGACTGCGATTAATAAACTTTCTGAATAGGGTTTCGTCGAAAATAAATAGTTTTCTCGAAAAAGCTTAGCCTAAAAATGCTCTATTAGAAGATTTCCCGTCTAATGGTACCAAAACGATGATGGTAGGTTAAAAATTGTGAGTTTGGTGACCTGGGATGGTCGCTTTTCGAAATCAAAGTTTTTGAATGCGTTCTCCCTCTTGAAATGAAAATAAATGTATAAATAAATGACAGGAAAAAATCGACACTGAAGAAGGGAGCAACTTACTGCCGAAATAAATATCTGTCAAATTAAAGTAAAACAAAATTTCGGAATGGAATAAAGTATAGAAAATAAATGGATTTTTTAAAAAGCTTCGTCCATTTATAAAATTTCCCGTCAAATGGTACTGAAATTATGATGTCAGTGTTAGAGATGCCTCTAAATTTTCCAAAAAAAGGATAAGCTTCACGGAATGCTGTCCGTCCGAAAAGTCCGTCGGTTTCTGGCATGCTTGCTATTTTGGATTTGATCTTCTTGACTTTCAAGATGTCACTACAGGACTTAGTAAGATCCACTACAATGGAGTTCAACATAGAATGACTTTACAGATAACCTTATCGTAAGGTCTATCTTGTGTTCCCCAAACACATTTAGCTCTCAAACCATTACTTCTGTAGTATCCCCCAATCTTGGATACCAATGTAAAGAGAAATGCCAACGTTCTGCAATAGATTTCAGTGCTGGAGTTCTACGTAAAACAATTAATCGAGCGGGATGAAGGGCACGGATTTCTAGGTTTGCACGCTGAACAATATTTAGCGATTACTTTGGAAAAAATGTATAATAAGAAGAGATATATAAATGCAAAGTAAAGATCCTCGTTTCCAAAACAAAATTTTACTGCCATCGAGACAATTTGGTAAGGGTAATTTAACAAGAACACTGGGTTTAACATCAAAGAAATGGTGGTTGCAAATAACACATAAATTCTTATGAATGTGTTTCAATCCTGTTTTCTTTTTCGATCAAATATTCATAGATGAAAGATTGCTCCTGATAAGTCGATTGAACAACAGCATGATCGTTCCTTGACATTTGACGGCTCACCAAATTTGAAAAATTCAAAAAAAAAGATCCTTAAAAATCTGTATAAAGTTAAGGGGAGGTTCTATTCATAACTATTGAGTTGATGACCGTAAACAGTGTCGTCTTATCATTCCTTGAATCTTTGACGAATCGAGCAAAACTTAATGGATTGTCTCATTTGGAATTAACATGGTTTGTGAATCGTTTCAATACTTTATTCGTATACGTTTAGTTAGTATACGTAGGGTCGAAATTCACAACAATATTCAATTAGCTAGACTTTGAAAAATCAAATAATTGATTCTTCAATTGACAATCAAATAAAATCATTTTACAACTAAAACCCCATGTTTGAACACAAATTTGAAAATTACCAACAACAGGTAAATGTGTAATTAAATGGGTAAATTAGCATTAAACTTAAAGGTTTCATAAAAGTCAAAAATATTGATCTGCAGCGACCGTGACTTTAATTTGGTTACCCTGGAGCAAATACTTGCGTGCTTATTCATCCTTGAATAAGCAGCCAATAAGCAAACTCTGAGTGAAATAAACATTGAAGGAAGCCTTGTTCAAAAGTTTTAGTTGCAACAATAACCCTCAAAATGCCAGAACATCCGCCAAACGGGCTAGAATAAGAATAATAAAGAATAATAAAAGAATAATAAAAATATCATAAGCTCATCTTTCGTTGGAAATAGTAAAGAAGGAAACAAACTGGTACAAGGAACCAGTCCTAGTGCAAATATTCCTGCTTCAATTGCAAGCATAACTGCGTCCATAAATAATTTGTTGTTTAAAGCAACACCTTTTGTTATTTTATCTGGGCTCGGTAGATTACAACTCAACACCAAGGATAGCATGAATTTTAATTTCCTCACAGGACACTCAACCATTCCAGTTTTTTTCCATTAAAGACAATTAAGAGCCCGAGAATTTAAGAGCTTTTAAAATTTCTCTTTTTGCTTGTAAGCAGACAAAATCCAGATCCTTTCCTTCATATAATTCGTCCATTTGCATTCTATTTCTTTCCCGAATGTTACTACAGCATTCTTAAAAAGACATCTTAAAAATATAATTCCGCTTCAAGCCCGAAGCATCTCATCAAATGGTTTTATCTTTCTTTTATCAGACAGCCGAAAATTATTTTCGCTTTTGTTCACAATTCGTGTGTATTTATCTTTCGCTCAAACAAATAACTTTACTTTTTGCATGGGTAATCTCACATTTTTTTTCAGATTTGCGGAAATTAAGGATAGCTTCGGCTGTTGTAAATTTTGCGTTTTCTACAAAAACAGAAGATTTTGAAGCATCATATATATATATATATATATATACCCTTATCAGTATATATATATTGATGAGGAACTTATTCGTCCTCCTTCCTAGTGAAAACATTAAAACTTGTCATTATTATACTTTGTTACACACAGTTCACAGGATTTTGTTCACAGGATTCTTGATTTTTTTCAAAGACTCCCTTTTCTTCCAGCAAATTTCTGAACTTTAAATGCTATTTTTTCGAAAATTTTTACCATGCAATTAACAATATTATATACGTAAGTCACATTTACGAAAATCGCTGAAAGTACGAAGATTATGAAAATCATATTGCAAAAGGATAAAGCCAAATCTTATCTGTCTAATGGTCTTAAATGTCAGAAACACACTATTTTTGACATGCAGGCCACTGTGAGTTGATATCATTTAACATCCATCTGACACTTTTCTTTGCATTTGAAGTGTAACAATATGATCTCCATGGTACTTGTGCTTACAATATATTTACTTATTTAGTTTTTCACTTCTTCTGTTCAAAAATTTAATTGTTCCAGAATCCAGTTTCCGGTTTCAGAATTGTCTGGGACCGTTTTAAGGTATGGAAACATGGTTGAATTTTCGGGCGTTACAAATAATATATACAATAAGCATGATTCTAACTTTCACATAAATAGGAACATCCTGCAAATAAAAACAAGACATTTTAACTACATTTTCATCCATTTTCTTACATTAAAGATTATTACAAATATCATAAGATCATGTGACATCAGGGACAACATTAACATTCTAAACTCTAGAGAATCCATCTCTAAGTTTTTGAATATCTACACAATTCCTTATGCCGGCTACCACAGGATATTCAGGGACATTCTTCACTATTTATTATTATTCCTGTTACCATTAGTTTGTCCTTTGAATTTATTTATAACTAAACAATTGAACGTTCTTCAAAACAACTTGAGGGATCTAGAGTGATGAAGGCTTATTATATCCTGTATGTGGGATATTGAGACGCGCAATGATTCTGACACCCCTGTCAACATTAGAACCTAGATAATTACTGCCTAGAAAACAACTGTTTGGCACACTGCATTAGACAAGGCCTTGTGTTCTATCTTGTGGAGGGCAATGGTGAAAGGACTCTATTGCCTGCGGGGCTCCGCTCTGCTATTTTTGACCATTAGGGCTACGTAGGTCAATTCGTCAATCGTGCTGGACGTTTCTTTCGCTAAATTTGTCGAGAAGTGCTCTCTATCTTCACTGGCGCTGTAACGAACGTATGGTAAGCGTTATACTCCTAACCCTTTGCATTTTGAATTCGTGTTAGAGTCGGAGACATTCTTTCATAAAAACTCCAAACGTATTAAAATCAATTATTCGGAAAAAATTTAACCTTTCTTATATAAGATAGTCATAAGTGATTTCGAATCAAAGTATTCTTTCTCATAAAAAAACTGGCTGTCAAGAAACTCAAGACTCTTCATCATCCTTAAAACTCAAGGCACGCATGTCATATGTACCTACATGCATCGATTTTGGTATTGAATTTTATGTCCGCTGGGTCATGCTGATTTTTTATGAGGTCGCGTTTCTACAACTTATAGCCAAAATCAGCTGCAACAATCTACTCACGAAACACGTCGCGTGACTCGAACAACATAAAAGGCTTTAAAATTCCTGGCGGCAACGTCCTTTGCTAGACTCAGAGTTCGTCCATTCTCAGCAGAAATTCTGGTGACTCCGTCATGATAGTCATTTTAGAAGCTTTTTTTCTCTGTTCTGCCGTATTGATATGAAGGGTTTCATTAATTGAACGGGGTAGCTATTGCAGTGACGATCGTTGCTCACCTTTGTAACGCTTGCTTTCATCGCACATATTTTTTTTAACTTTTTTTAACCTCAGGCCCCTTTTGCGAGAATTTTTCATAGCCTCAAAGTTCTAGAATGGTCGTCTGTGTTTCACAGTCACAGGTTGTTTTGAAAAGGACCAGAACCGTAAACTGACAGAGACGTCTTAAATCGGCATAGTTTTAAGAGTTTTAGGAGCTCATTCGCGTTGATTAAAAGAACGGCTTTTTTGCAAAGTATGTCCATTTTTTAAACTTTAAACAATATCCAGGAGTAATGTTTCTACTTTGTTTGCTTTCTCTGCCTCTTTATTGCTGCTTCGCACTACGTGTCGGGGTATGGTACCCTTGATGGCTGTTTCAATTCTCGCGAGAAAATCCAAATAGTGAGAGAGGGAGAGGAGAGAGAGAAGAGCAATAAAGGAGACGGAGGAGAGAGAGTTGATAGAGAGAGGGGATAGAGATAGGGGATATAGAGAGGCGGAGAATGAGACGCAGAACGTGTGTTTATTGTGAATAAATCTCTGAAGATTTTACTGAAAATTTAATATCAGATATCTAATCCTCAATTCTGCCGGAACACGTACCAGGACGAAACAAAACAATCGGCGGGGAATAAGAGAAAATCGTTTGCAAAGCAAACAAACAATCTCTGGGTGGCTTGGGTCCGCCGGGCCTTGCTTTGTGGGTCTCGAGGACGCGTTTCGGCTGCATACAGCCATCTTCAGCTCGTTCTCAACGAGCTGAAGATGCTCGTTGAGAACGAGCTGAAGATGGCTGTATGCAGCCGAAACGCGTCCTCGAGACCCACAAAGCAAGGCCCGGCGGACCCAAGCCACCCAGAGTTAATTTTGGCCTGCGGCAACACCAAAACGAACTTCAAACAAACAATGTTCGCTGGCCTGTTGGTATCAATGGAACGTCAAGCAAACATTATGCTTTACCCCTAGCAAGCAAGTTCTCTCTCTAGATGGGTTTGGTTTACAAAGATGCAATTCCCAGCAAGGAGTAATAATAGCGTATTTTTTTTTCTCCAATTTTATTATACGACTTGGTTATTATTTGTTAGTCGTCATCCAAGTGAGATGAATAAACAAGTTTTAGATACTTTTCGTTAGATTGTTTCATATTATCAAGAATGGAAATGTTTATGAAAATTTGTCAAAATAGTGCTTAATAACGCCGGAAACTAGGAATTCAGCTTCAATGATATACTAAAGCGTGTTTTTTTTAGAGATATAGAACTTTAAGTTGGCAGCCCTTGTGAATGGTTAGTATGGTGTGACAGCTGTCATTAGTTTTATGGTTGGTATGGTTGGTCTTTTCCGACCTCTGCCAATTGTACAGATTTCTCTCAAATAAAGAAAATGTGTTCTGTTCGAGCAACTCATCGCATACTCCGTCAATTTTATCGGCGATATAATCGTCTATCACAGGAATCTATTCGATTAATCATGAATAGTTTCTGCACCACATTTACTCTCAATAAAGTCTTACAGTGCACAATGAAGAACCCGTAACAGCTGGAGAACATAATGTCAATGAAGGCGCAAGTGAGTCCATTCGACATCGTGCTCAACAATTAAACCCGTGCTCAACCACATTATGGAAGATTTTGCCGAAAGATTTTGGCTTGCGTACTTGTAAAATTTACCTCGTGCAGGAATGTATCCCAAACAACCATCGCGTACGGCGTAGACTCGCAGTATGAGCCAAAAAACAAATTGCTGCAGATCCCGATTTTCATAAGAAAATTTTAATTAGGGATAAGCTCATTTCTCATTGAATTGCTACGTCAATAAGCCAAACTGTCACATTTGTAGTGATTGTCCCTATTGGGTGTGCTCTATAGGTCGGTAGTTTCATTGTTCCGTGTGTCTTTAGAAAGTGCTTGCTGGAGATAACATGACAGTCAATGGTGACAGCTATATTACCATGGCTCGCCGTAATGAAGGGTACCTCTGATATCAACAGGATGATACGATATGCCATACAGCTCATTCAACCATCAAATTATCATTTACCATTTCATGAGCGCATAATTTCTGCCTTCACCCTGTGAACTGGCTTGCACGATCTTGTGATTTAACACATTCGCCACGTTATTGGTTTTTGGTTAGAGTACTCGAAAATTGAACTCCTCATTTGGGTGGCACTTACATACCTAAAGTCAGAATCAAATAAATGGCAATCAAATGAAGTGGCAAAAAGCCACAAGGAAAACAAACATAAGCTTTAGAAATAAGGACGAAAATCGGTAAAATATATTTATCCTCTGCAAGAACGAAACTTTTCACAAGTTTCCATGATTTTGAATTTATGATTAAAATGTTGAATTATAAATTGGGTTTCTGTAACTTACCGTTTTCCTCAGAATCGTACCGGGACACATTGGACGGTATACATTGGTCAGGGAGTCTGTCAACAATAAAGAGCAAGTCTCACATCAGTTTCGCAGATAGATGGAAGCTGGAAGAAGACAATGTCGAAAATTAAAAATAAAAAAACATGAAATTCGACCTTTTGAAAAAACTATCCTCAATTTTTACACTTAACAAATTCAAAACACCATTTTTACACTCTTTTACACACAATATACTTAGGCAGTACAAGTATCCTCATGAGTTTATATGAAAAACAAAATGGTCAGTTTTTCATTTCTCATATAGTCCTCAATTGCATACAACGTCATCCTTGACATATCGCCACTCTTTTCATGAAAAAGTGAACAATTGAATGAATATGTAAACAGAAAAAAATTCATTAAGCTGCTACGAAATATTCTGCAAATATCGCATCTAATTTCCCCAATATATGTAGACAAAATAATTGACGTGACACAGCAAAACAAATATATCAACGAAAAACAACAAAAGTGGAATCTCTTTGGAATAAACGAAAGTACAACAACCATCTTGAGTAAAAGTGAACAGGTCCGGCTAATTTGCCTGCGTAATTACTTGGATGACTTGTTGACCTATTCTTTGAGTACATTCAAAAGAACAATCAATAATACTTTCACCTTTGCCCACACACGTTTCAAAAAAGCAGCAAAAAACGAACATACTTCTTAATATAGCATTCAACTGCCAAGGCCTCTTCCGCCTCGAGTACGGTTGCCATGTGTCCAAATGCTGTTATTGAACAATTTTCTGCAAAGCTATTGATATGTTTTAATTGATGTCATGGTATTGTTGGCGGAGAATCTCTAGTTCTTGGCGATTCGCAAGAAACGCCTATCATGCTCCTTTCAAGTGAGTATTCCGTCGTTGATGCCAATCCTCGAGAAAATCGAAGTCACCGTCACTATTTCATTTCACTTTTGCCGCTCTTTACTCATACGCTGACATTGAACTTACGGCATGAATTCATTTCACATTCTTTCCAGATAAAGTGAAAGTTTATTTCACAGGAAATTGGTGGGAGCAGGGAAAAGCCAAATAAACAAAAACAAAAGCATAAAAAAACCTAAACAAATCTTGAGCAGTGAATTTATTTCAACAGACGGTTAACAGCCTGAGCAGAAGAAAATCAGAGTTCCAGCAGTGGAAATATTTTCCAGTGTTGTGCCCTTCTTCGGAGTCTGTTTGATCAACTTCTGACTTTGAATTAATTTGACGAAAATTCAATGAAAATGTAGAGACCATTCTGGCAATGATTCTCGATGGTACAATGATCTTTCTAGGACGTTCGTGGAGGTTAGTGAAAAATTTTCCACGCATATACGCAAGATTGCAGGAAATGTGTGGGCTTGAATGGGAAATCTTTCAAATTTAAAGCACGCAAAAAGAGACACAAGAGCTGGCTTAAAGCTGCTTCGTTTTCGTTACCAACATCCCTGAATGACCTCATATGAATTTAAATTATAAAAAATGTTTATGGTTACTTTATAGCATAACAGTTATACACATATGTGTATCTAACATACGGCGACTGCATCATACTGTAGAGCTTACGATAAACACTCATCTGCCTCTCGACAATATGATAATTTAATTAATTTGTTTGGATAGTAATCACAGCGCCAAATTGTTTCGGAACAATAAAAGTGTGGAAGTATTTGCGAAAACAGAACAATTAACAAGTTGTGCACGGACATGAGTGCAGGACGCATAAGAGCATCAACATTTCCAACTATCGTGGGAGTCCTTTGTATGCAGCAGGCAGCAAAAAGACCCACTAATTGTCTTTATTCATTTAATTTAACATTGCGAACATGCATTTTGAGCAAACCAAAATGGTTCCTTGGTTATGATTCGAAAAATTCACGGTAACTAGAAAAATGACAATTAGTGGCAGTATATTGAAGGATCTTGTAGCATTTTGATAGTAAAAAATGGCTTAGATCTGTGTAATATGCGTAAACAAAGAGTAACAAATAAAAGTGTCAAATAAACCTCGATCACGCTCCCACACTCCAATCATCTCTGATAATGGAGTAACATCTTATGAGTAAACTTTCTTGCAAATAAACAGATTAAACGGAAGAAAACATACTAAACTTCTTATCGTGATATGGAAAATTCGTAAACAGTACGAGAAAACAGGTACCAGAAATCCTAATAGACCCACCTTATCGAGCCTTAACAGGCAAGGAATAGTATAAGAAACGATGGCCCTAAGCAAGGAAAAGGCAAAGCTAAGACGATCCCAGTTCTGCAGATAAAACTTCATATGAAGTGAGGTTGCTCAGGAATTCCCGAAAAAGACAAGTCGACTTATCTTAGCAGCGACATACTGCTCGTTACCAGTAACACGTTGACAAGGACCCGTCAAAATGGTTAAAAAACCAAACGGGCGAGGACGAGACAGTGCTCGGGTATGAGTCCAGAACCTTATTCAGAAAGCAAATATGACAATTCCAGTGTTTATTCCCTGCCCAATGAGCCAATTTCATCGATGAGGAAAAGGTTAAATGCGTTCGAGCATGCTGAATCGAGTCCAGAAAAAGAGATTGTTGTCGGAGTTGATTTCAACGCCATTGCATGGGACATAAGCCGAACTGACCCCAAAGGAAGCCAAATCCTGGAGATGGTAGCAAAGATTAAGATGAACGTTGGCTACAAAATAAGATTCCACCGTAGCGGGTGCCAAAGAAAGACCCCAGTCTTCTTAATACTCTCCGTAGCTTATATATGCCCCGGTCATGACCACGACATAATATGCCAATTTTATACTGGTGGTCAGCAGACATCCCCAGAAAAAATGGGTTGTCACAATCTCCACCGTACAGTCTTCAATGAGACGAGAAGAAGCGTGTACTTGTATGGTAGAAAATAAATCCGGGAAGATAGTTCTTCGCAAAATTATTAGAGATACTAAAGTCGGCTGCTGGCTGGAGCTCGCGATTTCGAACGTAAACCCGCGAAGACTGGGTTGTGAGCTGCAGAAGCTCCGCGGCCCGCGTTTGTCATGTATTTTTGGGTAAAACTGATTGATGAAGCGCATCATCAAAACACTATTCCCGAGCCATCCTCTTCATTACAATGCGGGTTGTCTTGCTTGACTGTCACATTTTGCCTCGGAGGATTTGGACGTAACCAAGGCAAGTATGAAAAAGCGAATGAAATAAGGAATGAATTTCGGCTAAATTATTACAACAGGTCCACCGTCCTTGCCCCTTACTCACCTTTGATTCCTTTTTGTAGTAGGATGTTTTTTCACTACACTGGGAGGTCCTGGAGAAGCATAGCCATTGTCTTTACACCGGTACGGATACATCATAAAGGTAATGAAAATGGGTTGCAAAGTGGAGGCTCATTGAATATTAGGAACACAATCAACCCCACAAAAATGCTTTGAACATATCCTTAAAGCACCGAAATATCAGATGAAGATTATGAAGCATTACCTGAGGTAGGGTAGGTTGATCTATGACACGTCGGGAGCACGACGACAATTACGCGTGACATGAGGAGTTAAAGGAATTCAATTCTACGCTTTGATATATAACGAGCTTTTTAGGCTGCCATTCCCGGAGGTGACTGGGAGAGTTTGAAGACGAGGCCCTGTCCTTAAACGCTAAGCATTCGGTCGAACAACAAGTTTATGGACCAGCCATGAGTTCCACATGGCACCAAAAAAAAGCCGGAAATATATTCGTACGAGAAAACGAATCCCCAAGGTTCTTCCTCCGCAAGTTGTAGAGAATACTCAAGAGTCAAAAAACTTAGTCAAGTGCTATGGCTTGATAATGGATTCTAAATGAGTTTCCTTGAACAAAAAAGTGCGAACGCAGACAAGGCTGTAGCAAGAATGTCAGTAGCTAGCCGGCTCGTAGCAACTGGACGGACCGGCGGACTAACTTCAAACAATAACCGTCCATTCAGGAACAGCATTTTGCCATTTAGTACGAAAACGAAGAGTCCTTCGAATCGTGATAGCAAAACGCTGCTTCAGAAGCAGCGATTGTGGTTTTCGTGGGGGTGGCCCCTATCGTTCATCTCGCAGGACAGCGTAGGAAGATCTATTTTCGTAGGTATGAACAGGAGAGGGATGCTATCGAATGTAAGGAGAAATAACAGACTCTCGGTCCCTTGCAGAATAACTGCGAACATGAAACACGGTGTAGGTGGTCAGCGTGAATCATTTGAGACGTTCAGCCATGGCTTAGTCGAGAACACGGATAAACCAATCTCTACCCGATTCAGGGACTAATAATTAAAAATTGATCAAATGGATGGTAAGAATAGAATAATTTGCACCCTTTAGGGCATTGTTTCTAATTGATTTTACCTTCACAAAATGCTTCAGCAAGTTAATGGAAGTCCTTTGGAAATACGTTTTATTTTTTTGTATGTAATTGATTTTCGACCATGAAAGTTCGGCCCTTCTGAGTGATTAATGAAACTGTTTTCCATCAAAAAAGAGAGTCATATTTTGTTTCTAAATTAAATCAATCCTGAAATCCCGTCATAAATTCTAGTGGATAAGATGATAGATTCAGAATAGATCGATGGATTGAAGAATAAATTCTTAGATCACTTGTTGACGCAGCTGGCGGAAAGGTACCTTTTTGAGCAATTTCTTTTCCCTCCGCTTTCTCCAGCTTTAAAAAGGATCGTTCTAATCAAAAGTGCCAACCGAGAAAAGAAAGGTCCAAATCGACGAAATGTAACAAACAGTTCCAGGCTGGGTTCCCAGGGTTGCGCAGGGGATTTTTTGGAGATCAGCACACGGAGCAGCGTTTCGTTAATAGAAATTCTTCAAATTTAGAGCACTTACATTACTCAACCACAGCAAAAGGAAAAGAGCACGATGAATTGGCTCCTAGAAAAGCACTTTCGAAAGGACGATCAATAAATAAAGAATAGCAACGATTTATTGTTCCACCAGTTGTATGAAACTTTTACAGAAAAGTTTACCAGGGAAGACAAAAAAATTTATTTTAATGGCCTCCTATTCCTTCTTTATCGAGTTCATAGGCATGAGTCTATGTAGTTTAGATGAGCAAAGGTAGAAACATAACATTCATGTTGACACGTTCATTGTACTCATAGAGTCGCGATCCTTTCTTTCGTCCAAGCGGCTCTTCCCGTTTTACAACTTTAAGCTATTGATCAAGTAAGACAAGTTGGTCACCACCCAAACAGATATTAGTTTTCAAGAGTTTCAGGATCCTGCTTTTGGAGCTACCATAACAAGTTGGAATAATGCTAGGACTAGTTCGCTTGGAAGTCTATAAAGTTCTGAGGAGATGCAATAGGAAACAAAAATCTAGCTACACCGGGTTGTTGAAACTTTTCAGCATACTTAGTGTACAATAAAATTGAATTTGTCAAAAATTTGATCACTTCCGAAAATTGGAGGAAATGAAGCATGGAAATGAAACTCTAGAAGTTCCAGGATCCTATTAATTACGCTACCTTAACTAGTTCAAAAAATTCTTGGATTTTCTCTGGAAAAGGTCTGAAATTCGACAAATATTTGAAAAAAAACCAATCCTAAGAAGAAACTTTCAGCTGAGATGTTTATCTAGAAAACGATGAATGTTAATTTGAAAACTGCTGAGGTCTAAAACCGAAACTACCTGATGTTTCGATAGGTTACTTTCCATCAGACAATTTCTGTTCAGAGACGGGCTTTTTTTGGCCTCCAGCTTCCAGTCAAAACTCTTCAAACTCAAATAAGGTTAAGAAAAACTAAGTGTCCTGTTTTGCTGCAGTGCGACACGAGAGTAGCTTAAGCTTCTGATAATTGGAAATACTCCTAAATTTTAGCTTTTCTGCCTTTCAAACCGGAACATTTGAATGATGTCCTTTATTTTTGAGGACTGGTTTATAGGAATCACCAAAAATTTGAAACGGCAGGAAAGAGAAACAAAAATTTTGACAATGCAAGAAATGTTAAGATTAAATTCCTGCCCGCAATTCAACTTTGTGGGATAATTTTGATCGTAATTTGCCATTACGGCGTTTGATTGTTTACGATTGATTCCTGCGTTTTATCGTGAAAATCGTTGATGGTTGATGATTTCGATTAATTTTGTATTTCATATTAATATTCATATTTAAATTATTGCTTTTGAATCATCTTAATTTTCCCAGACGTTTGATTGCAGATACTGAACTATTTGCATTTTAATTAGTTCGACTGTTTCATAAGAGGGTCTCCTGTATTCAGTTAACTAACAACGATTTATCTTTATTATGTCTATTTATTTTTATGACTATTGATTATCCGATTCATTTGAACAACAACAACATTTTATTGATGCGTGCTTTAGTGTGATCCCTGCTGATTTCCCCGCGCTACACAGCCACTACTAAAGTAAGACACTATCCTTGCGATAGTTTATCATGTTATGATAGCCATATATCATATTGTATTGCTTACAGGTTGAAATTGGCTTTATTACTTTGGTAAATCTACAACGACTGAATGGCTGTACTTTCAATTTGCAGAGAATACATTTACAAAGCTTGCAATCGTAATTCAATAAGGACCTGAAGCGAAAGAGCATATTCTCTGTTCTTTTATGCCAAACATTATGACGATACTGCTTATAAAAGTGGAGAACTTATATGTGCAGGAACAGTTTTGTTTTTGAAATAAATAAATTATCTTTTGCTGGATTCGATTGAGATTTAGCTTTGTAGTTTAGTTTATGGAAGGTTTTACATACTAGCATGCATACTAGCCGTATCTTAAAGCGAGAACATCAACGCCATATATGTTAACTTCCAATACTTGTATTAAAAATCAAATTGACTTCGTCAGATTTCATGAGAAACAATTCACTGATGCTAAAATCTCAAAAATTATATCGATTAGTGAAAGGACGTACTCACCATACATGTTAGTGAAGGATAGCCCGCGTGACTTGTCCTAACATATCCCCGAAATTTTAATTCTGCCGAGAATATAAAAAAACTTCTTTCCTTAGCTCCATTTCGGGTGACAATGGTATATAATTTGTGTTAGTGCTACATCAGAGTGTACGTATTGGACAGTGATTTTACGTAGTAACTTGGGTCGTTATAAATTTTATGTTCATTTTCGATACCAGTTCTGCGAAGGTCGAAAAGAAGTGCACAGGATAACACAATAAGCTGAAGGAGCTGAAGATGGCTGTCGAAACGCGTTCTCGAAACCAACCAAGCAAGGCCTGGCAAACCCAAACAACGCACAAAAAAAAACTATGGATAACACAATACAAAAGCAAAAATAATGTCCCTGCTATTTCTCGGAATTGATTGCCAAGTATTCGGAAGTAGCCACAATTAGACTGTCTAGCGTCCTTATGGAGTGTAGTTCGTATTACAATAAACAAGGAACGCGGTGTATTACAATAAACAAGGACCGCACAGCGAGTAAATGCGTTATAGATTCAAAAGAATCTTATAAAATAGAAAGCTAATAAAAGCAGTTGTTTTGCACGAAACCAAGATTTTGACCGGTTTCCGCCTTATAAAAATAGCAGAGAGTTTTTGGAAGGACTGTAACGAGTTGCAGTCTTTAAACTTCGGAGAGTCTTTGAGAGTGGCTTCGAGAGAATCGAGACAGAAAATGCAAGCGAAGCAGAAGCTCCTATTGGAACTGAACACGTCCTCATCCTAACGGAAATCAAGAAATGCTGCACAGGAATTTGAGAATCTTTTCGAGAAGTCGAAATGGATGGAAGCTTGTTGTCAAACGTCAATACAGGCGAGGAAATATTGCGCAGTCATAATGGCAAAACTACTACAAAGTGATTGTCAAAGTAGCAAACTCCTTGAACGGGGTCGTCCGATAACAAACCGCGCGTCCAAAGTGAAGACATTACTCACCACATTCCACTCATAATAGAAATCAAAGAACTTGTTGTACTCATTACATCGACCCTTGCAAAAAGAATCAGAGGATCCATATTAAATTCAGAAGCATTCTAGGTATTCAAATCCGAAAAGGTCCGCTCAAACCGGCCGAAGCCGAAAAGGTCCGTCATTACTGGGGCCCAAGTTACAAACCACTTCTCCGGTCAGTTTTCAGCGAAGTAAGCGGCCATAGTCCTCGAACATCCTTTACACTCAGCAGATTTGATTTTGGTAGACTCTTCAGAAGGTAGAAACTCAGTTGAAAGGACGGTTTTTTTGTGATAATTTGTAGACAATGAAGCAAAACAACGACCGCGATCCTCAGCAGCTTTCAGGAGACGGACATTTATTAGCCGCTTATGCACTCTATGATCGTATTCCTGCGTGAAGCAAAGGGGGATGTTTGTCAAAATATTAATATTGAACTAATTTTATGAAATTCCTAAGGCACTTTACCGCTGAGTTACGCTGGATCTTAATGAATAGACTGTGTACTTTTAACTTGACAAGACACTTTCTAGACCAGTGTTTAACCTTCTGTTGGATGCAACTAATCTCTCAGATGGTGTTACATGGTTTTTCTTTTGTACTAATCCGTGAATTCAAAGGGCATTGAACCGAGATTTCTAGTAGATTCCTATCCCTACTCCACATTTCGTGAATCGTCGTCGACTTTGAGGTGGTACTTCTCTGAGTGTCGTAAGAGACATGATCATCTCTATGATTTTAAAAGCATTTGGGGCTTTCAAAATTCCATTTTTTTTCTCTTGTATATGTCTCAGTTTAATACCAAAAACTTCATGTGGAATATTAGCTCATACGAGGGACATTTCATAAATAAATAATTTCATAAATCAAAATTTTTTTTCCTTTAATTTTTTATTTTTACATAAATATCTCTCTACATTCCTTCAATATAGTCTCAATGACATAATCCCAACGATTCGGAAGCCTTACTGTACCATCGAGGATACCACCTTTGTTCATAGAAGAAGAAAGGTAGAGTAGAAAGGTAGAAAGGTAGAAAGACTTTAGGTAGAAAGCTCTTCCAGAGATGGAAAACGACGTCCACGCAAAGGTTGTTTCAACTATTGGAATAGGTCGAAGTCTGGTGGATTCATGTCCGGGCTGTAGGAAGGATGAGGCAATATCTCCCAACCGTATTCGCGTAGCTTTTCGGTTAGGACATGTCCAATGTGCGGACGAGCATTATCATGGAGAATGAGTGGTCTAACGTTGAGCAACTGCGGTTGAATCTTGTGCATTTTTCTACGCAGATTCTGCAGGAAATCACAATAGTAAGCTGCTGTGACACTTTTTCCATTCGGGAGCCTGTCTGTCACGATGATCCCTTGGTTATCGTATGCAAAGATAATCATTTGTTTGACCTTTGATTGTGTTCGTCGAAATTTTTTTGGGCGTGGGGAAGATGAACCTTTTCACTCATTGGACTGTGATTTCAACTGCGACTCGAAGTCTCTAAACATGTCTCCTCAATCGCAACGATTCGATTCAAGAAAGTTTTGCTTTCAATACTGAATCTTTGTTTCAGCTAGGTTGCAATGTCCAGGCGTTTTTGCTTCTGTTCACCAATCAAGTTGTGCGGAACCCATCGCGCCGAAATTTTTTTTTTCTTTAAATCATTTGTCGAAATTCGGTGAACTGATGTTGGTGAAATACCTGTAACTTCAGAAAGTTCCTCACAAGTCGCATGACGATCTTCTTCGAGAGCATCAGCCACAAATTTCAAACTTCGTTCATCAGTTGATGTTTTCGGTCTGCCTGGTCTTGAATCATCGATTATGCTAACACGACCACCACGAAAACGTTTGGACCAACGGTCTACGGTCTACGGTGCACTACGGTCCACTGTTGACTCACCACAAACCTCAATTAAAGCACTGTGGATTTCTGTCGGGTTTTTTCGACGTAAAGTTTTACTCTTAATGTATGCCCGTTGGTCTTAGATAGTTACAGTACCCGAGACACGTGTAGGCTCCATTTAAAACTTTAAAAACATTTAAAAACATTTAACTTAAAAATCCAATACACTACAAATGAAAGAAAAAAACACACTTCTTCCTCTAGCTTTGAACTACAACTAACGAGTTTCGCATTGTTGCAGCGTTAACTATCCCGCAGCGGCACCAATCTGTGCAATATTTATGAAATGTCCCACGTATTAACTGTAAGAGTATATGTAAAGATACATAGTAAGATAATATATACTCTGTCGAATTATTGCGACCAGACCTGAAATAGAGTTAATTTTTTCTTCTTCTCCGAAAGGAATTGCTTCTTTGTCGAAGCAAATTATGATTCCTCAACATCAAAGAAGATGCTTTTCAAAAGTTTGAATTTCGTACCTCTGCAGATTTGACTTAAATCCAGCAGAAACCTCTAGAGCAATCCAGACAATGTTAACAAGAAAGAGAAGAGGATTCCGATACTAACCAATATTGTGCAAGCTTTGACGAAGAAGAAGAAATAGTTGATCGAGAATTTTTTATAGGCAAGGATGGATTGGCAGGAAATTTTTCATTGGCAAATATGGAACGAAATGGCATAAAGTACGCCCATAAACCAGAAGGAGAGGACACAACGTTTTTTTGCTATTACTTGGACCCAATGGAAATGCTCGATATGGAGAGACCACAAATGATTTCTGAAAAACTTTTTTTTCTGTCTGCTACCGTCGATACGTAGAAATGATTCGCATATATGATTTAGAAATCTATGCATGCGCCTTAGCGCCAAAAGGCCCCTTCGCGATAACCAATAAGCGGCCTGACGTGGTCTTGAGACTTGCTTGGCCACTGTGCAGAACAGGACGTAAAGAACTTGTGAAAACTGTTTCAACCGTGAAGAATTATTGCAGGCTCCCAAAGCAAAAAATTTTTGATTGTTGGTAACGTAAAAACTTAAAAAGGCCACCATTTCCTAAATTTTTGAACAGAAAATCTAGAGTTATGAATCGTAGACGTTTTTGGCTTAGAAAGAACTACTCACTATATTCATTGGTCCTGAGGAAAGAGATATATGTTTTTGTAGTTCAACGTTTATACGATGATGGCCAATTTGATGAAGTGACATGAAATCCAAAAAGATTTTGGATCGTAACGCCACCAAATCTGGAGTGAAGTTAGTTGACAAAATATGCGCTACCTATAATGTGGCTAGAAATATAGCAAGATGACCGACGGGATTTTCTTTTCACAAATGTAGCAGGTATTTACGGAAAGCTGATATATGTTCTCGATAACCACCCACATTCAAATTCAAGTCAACCACGAGGATTTTTCAAAGCTCATTGTAAGGATTTGAGTTTTGAACAGCTATAAAGAGGAGTATTCAAACAAAGGAAATGCCCATTCAACTACAAAACGAACTATGTGAGGAGCCTACATTGGACTGTGAAAAAGCGCACAAATTGTCGAAAAATCAAAAATAGTTCGCAGATCAGAAAACATATATGTGCAATGAAATGCTGTAGTATTTTGCTACGAGCATGCCAAGCTAATATGTGAAAAAGTTATGATTTATTTTAGCCTTTTTGTATGATTTTATTGATTATGATAGCTATGCAGACTTTATTTCATGCATTAAAATTCGTTAGTATGATTTTAAGTGAAAATTCACACAAAACGTGTCCTTTAGTGACATAACAATTTCGTATTTTTACATGAACGCCCCATGAAACTATTTTAATGAGCTGTCAATGTCAAAAGTCAGTGAAAGTCAAAGTTGTCATCATGGTAAAGTTAAGAACCAGCAACGTTTGGAAATTGTTCAAAATTACTAACGAAATTCTAGGTCGGTGATGGTAACTTTCAGAGCATTTAATCCTATTTTCGGCAATAATAACTGTCCAACACGAAAGGCTCGGCGAACCATAGGAGGTAAGTTCGCGTCCAAATTTTAACTTTCCGGTGGTGAAAAGATGTCGTACCAAAGGAGGAGCAAATGAAATATCGCAGCTTTAAATGCACGGATTAATAAGGAGTCAAATCAGTCGATTCCATGTCGTTCTCAAGAACTGGGTATCGATCAAACGGCACTGTGACGTATTTTGCACAAATATCTTGATCTTCATGCTTATAAGATCGAATTGACTCAAGAACTAAAGCCACTTGATCATTCGAAACCTCTTCATTTGGGCTCTGGAATCGTCGAAACGTCATCTGCAGCGATGAAGTTAGTTTCTGCCTAATGGCTATGTTAATAAGCAAAATATGTTTTAAGGCCGAAATACAATAGCATGAGACTGCGATACGAGAGCGCGACGAGAGTCTCGCAGCGAATGTCAAGCAGTTTTCGTAACATGCATTTGTATGCGACATCGTACAATGATTGAGATGCGTCGATGCGAGGCGGGAAATATTCGGAAAAACGAAAATTGCTCGCTACGATGTGTGTGACGTTTGTAAAATGCAATATGGCGCTTAAATGAAATTTGGAATTCAAACGCCTTAATTACTTTTATAAGTACATCGGTTATAATGAATGAATTTTGAATGAAAATTTCGTGCATCCTAGTTAAGGCTTTTATTTACTAAACAAAGGAACATTACAAATTCAAAACTTTTAAAAAATCAAAAACAATTTCCAGCAAATTGAATTTAAAATGTCACCAATTTGACATTTGTCATATGAACATTAATGTTCCCCGCTTCGCGTGCTTTGTAAATTGAATGTGTTGCGTGACGACGAGGAAGAATCGCATCGCGCTCAGGTATCGCCGTTACGCACTTTTGTATTTCGGCCTTTATTGGTCTGCAGCAAGCCCACATGTGCAACTTGACACAACCCTGCGTCCACAAAAATTACTGTTTATTGCGGTTTTTATGCCGAAGGTATGATTCAGGCGTATTTTTTCGTATGAAAACGACCGTCCATGGAGAGCAATATCATGTTATGTTGGAAGATTATTTTTGCCCAGAATTGGATGAAATAAACATAAACGAAATGTGGTTTCAACAAGAAGGTGCCACTAGCTGCACACAACGTCTCACAATTGATTTATTGAAAGTCAAATTCGGTGAACATGTTATGTCGAGAACAAGTCCAATGGCCGCGTTGTTCATGCGATCATACGCCATCGGATTTCTCCATTGAGGCTATGCCAAGTCAATGGTATATGCCAACAATCTAAAATTCGTTATAACAAGCTAACATATCGTTAGGCGAGTTCAAAGAGAACACCTTATGCGACATTGCCAACGTTCCGGTCGAAGTAGGTACGAGAATGGTGGAAAGTTTGGCCCAAAGGCTCGACTGAAATCGATTTTCATTCTTAAAATTCAATACTTGAACTACACCCGCAATAAATTTGAACTATATCTTAAATATTTCTCTGTTAATTTAATGAATAAAGTTGTTACATCCTTAATGAACAACTCTTTATTATCACTTTCCAGACTTTTTATTTATGTCTACAAACCTTCACTTAACTTCCTTCACCTGAAAAAGTGCATGTGTGTATTGGTGCATGTATCAAATGAATTCCGCCCGATCGCATTAGGGTTTGCATTGCACCCGACGAAAAGTTGAAATATTGACAAAGAAGTTAAGCGTTGATGTCACCAAATCCAAGGGTGTCTGTTTTGTAGTACTATTCGGTTTCAGCTTTGAATTCCATCAGAAGGATCCCTTTTTTCAAACATTGTTACTATATAAACGTTTGATTCTAGCATCAGCTATTCATAATTCCCGATTTGAATATTGCATGAATGGACCGCGCTAACGAATTAAATAAATAAATTTAGTTAAATATTCTATAAATATAACAATACTGCGCGTAAATATTCTATCGACAAAATAAAATGGCGTATCCTGCAGAATAAAATTAGAGGCTTCCCTACAAGATTTAATTCCGGCTATTTTATTCTCTGGTTATGTGTTCTGAATTATTTTGAAGTATCAAAACGAGTTATTACTGCATGCATTTTCCCGTCAAATATAAGTTCGTTGAAATTTAACAATTTTCATGATTTAGTCTCAACTAAAGTCATTGTGTAAATCCGTCTTAGGTTACCCTCTAGGCTCTGGAAGGGTTTTTTATTTATATGCATGTACCTTCAAAAATATTCATTTAAGCAGCTCTTCGAAATTGACCCAATTGGTGAGGTGCCAAAAAAGTGACCTTAATTTTCAAAACTCATTTGAAAGTGAACCCTTTTCCTTCATTGCTCGTTCCAGTAACAAAAGATCTCTTGTTCATATCTCATATGTATCTCATAGCATGAACTTCAACAGCATTGCGTTAAACAGATTGATTACGGCATCGAGTTCATCTAGCTCTATCCTACGGAATCCTTACACTTCGGCATAGACTAATTTATGTCACAATTTAAGCAATATTGGAGTCTGTTATTGACATGCCCGAGCAACCTCCATTCAAAATGTATCCACATACACCAAGAAGCACGACTACCTGTAGACAGTGTATCCTTTTGTTTTAAGCCCACACATGTACGCATTCAAATAATTTTCCTTTCAGCAAAGCAAAACTTTCACATTTAGATTTTCCTTTTTTGCTTTATCCGCACTTTCAATGGCATGTTGTTTTTCATCGAACGAAAGCCACAAAAACATGAATTTTCCACACGATTAAATCTGTTCTATGCTGACAGGGTTGTTAAACTTCACATGTGGGTTTTTGGGTACTATTGCCGGAGAGTGGGCAGACTCGAGTGTGTGGTACGCGTTGAAAACCGACTAGGACCATGGATGGAGCCGATTTCATTCATAGCAAAAGTTGTTGAGGGAGTTCCGTAGGACCTCAATGCTATTGAATCATTTATGTACTGTTTCGTTGAAATTTATTTCAAGAAGTTGAAACAAGACGATTTTCGACGAAGCGAACAAACAGGAACAACACAGTTTGCTACGCATTTCCTCGAATCAAATAAATGTTTTATTGCTAAAAATACGAACGTAGTATCTGGAGCGTTTAAAGGAAGATTCTGCGGGAAAAATTTAGGTATTTCTTGAATTGAAAATTAATTTGATTTTGCCTGCGTCTGCTGTTGTTCAGTTAATCAATTTTTGCATAACCTATAAAACCTGCGGCTGCAGAGAAAAGAAAATGTTAGACAATATTTCATTTGCAGATAACCAAACGGCGTGTGACCTTGTCTACTCACACCTGATTTTCATCTGTTCTTGGAAAGTATGGAAAATTTCGAGGCCGTTCTATGCTGTTCATGAAAACAGAAATTGTTTTGAGAATAAGATTCCAGTATTTTTTTTCATCTGCAATATAAACGTTTCACTTTGATTATCATTGAAGCTCCAATTTTTGAAGAGGTTAGAGGTTAGAGCAAAGAGGTCCTCTTTGATATTATGATATTATGACACTCTTGTCCACAGGACACCTGGTTCATCAACTCCACTATTCATGAATTCGATCCTTTGCGAATATTGTTTGACTTATCGAACAAAAGCTTCACCATTTGAGAATACAAACCCCGTAGTACAAGGAGTTCCCGAATTACATCTTAATTCCAGTGGTGGGTCATAACTGCTTTACATATAATGACAAACAAGTACATACAACGCTAACACTTCGAAAAAACTTCCGTGGTGGTATTCAACCAAACTTGCAAAAAGTGAAGTTTCATTTGTGTTGGGAAGATTTCTCTCACGGTTTACACACTCACGATCGTTTTGCTGTCTCTCGCAAGTATTCACACTGTACGTACTATGGTCTATGAAAATAGGTTTTAACGAAATCCAGGAACTATTTTGTACAGTTACATTTAAAAGGTTCTTTCTTAGAGAATTGTCAAAAGTTGGGAAAGGTGGAGGTAAGATGTTTAAAATAAAATCTTGTACTAAACTAGAATACTTTTATTGTTATTAGAACTCAGAATATATTTCGACATACGAAATTACACATCTTCGCGGCGTAATATTAATCTATCGACTAACTCGTAGCTCTATAATAACATAGAAAAGTGAGATATCACTAGTGTGCTATCTCTTAAGTATACATCTTTAGAATAGCGCGCTCTCCCACTACTTCACTACATGCATATATTCATACTAGCGCGCTTACCGTGTGAGAGTATTACGAAGCCAGAAGTCTAAGTTCTTACTGATATTCAACAGTTTTTGACTCGAGAACTAAATCAGAGGTTATTTAACGTCTTGAATTAAGGGTAAGACGTTCCGTAGGAGATTTGAGATTGAACTCTGCACAACCTGTAACCGGCGAAAGTTGAGATAAAACAGTCGATGCAGGAATGTGGTGCGACCTTTGCATAGATCCTGAAAAAAGTTCGTGATCCAACATGGGCAATTATTTAAATAAATTCTCATGATTTGGATTGCAAACACCAATCAAAATCGTGTTTGGATTCATTGTTTGACAATTTAGACAAAAGCAACACTTTTAAATGGTGAATTAATGGAAGGAAGTGTTGTAATATCCTATAGAGAAATTTTTCATGCAACTAAGGATCTGTTCAATATGTCTAAGCGAAGCTGTAGTGTTCATAACATAAAATTTTCTAGTCAACCAGTAAGTGCTGATGTGAACGTAATAAACTCGTCTATCCTCACATTAAAGGAAACCTTAGATATGTAAGGATTCGATTTCAGCCATCTAGCTAAGATGGGTGATTCAGATCTGCATAACGCTCGCTTTCTGAAGGAATAGAAGCTCTTAAAATCAAAGTCAAGAAAGACATATTTAATCTTCTTTTCTGCACAAAACAAGCAGGATTGCAAGTATAAGCCTTTTCTTATTTAAAGTTACAGGACTCGTATATCTGTCAAAAATGTTGACAAATCTGGTTGGACCATTCATTTAATGTCTTATAAAATTTGAATGAACAGTTCTACTGTTCAAATCTCCTTTGGCAACAGGAACGGGTTAGAGGTTCATTCAAAAACTTTAAAAATGACACAAAGAAGAAAATACCTGCTTTTGACAGATAACTTCCGCAATAACTATGAGTGTAAGATATTTTGACAATAACATCTTATGTTACATAAGTAACAGAAGATTCTATAACCTAGAAAGTTATTGCATTACAATTATTTTGGACAAAGGATATAGAAGATGTATGAGAATACAAAGAATTTAGGGAAAATAATGAATGCAAACAATGCTGAACTTTGGTCCGTCGTTAAGGGATGAAGGGATCGGAAAATAATGATAAAATCAATGAAGCCAAATGAACTGGTCAAAACCTTTGTTAAAGAAAATCTTTTTTTTTTTGCAAAGCGAGACAGATTAAGAGAAGGGATAAATAAGATCGATGGTAACCGAAAATGCAATTCAAGCATCATCCATAGTATGCACTCCCAAATATGGAACTAACTGACTTGCTCTATGTAAATTTCTACCAGACAAGATACAAAATGTGCCAAATAATCCAAAATTCCACCGTTTTGGAAACTGAATAGTAACTATTGAACCATGAATATTAGTGTAACATACTTTTATATATGTTCTGATTAAAATTAATTAGTCATTATGAAATTTGATGTTTTCAATTTTGCTCGTTCAAACAATGACTGAAGGGAGACGTCTCAATTTTATGAAGTAAGAAATCCGATACTTAGTTAGCAAAACTTTTAGGAAAAAGAATAACAAGATGATGGCGCAGATAGAAGCGCATTACAATTCTCTAAAATTTTGCATCTATTGAAAGATTTATTCTCACATCTATTTGACTTCAGAAAGTCAACTATCGCGGTCGTTCCACTAAGGTACGTCTTCTAATTATAAAGCTCTCTGTCATGGAAAGCTCGCTACTTTGCTACTGTAAGCATTCCTTAATGTTCCTTTATAAGGTGTCTCGTGATTGTTAACGCTTTGTAGTGGCTACACCTTGTTGACAAACAACAAGGCTTTGCATTTGGATGGTTTGGCATGTTTTTAAAAGTGTAGCGTCAACATTGTCGTAGTTTTGAACAAGAAGAAGGTCCTAGATATAGAAAGATGACCATGAAGCTATTTGGTGCACTGGATGGTGTCGTTGCTAAAGTAATGTCTTGAGGTGATGTAAGATCATCGGTCAAAGTAGGAGAAAATATCTGCGTTCCTGCTTCTTGATTACAGGTGTAGCGAGCACATTCGGTATCGTTGTTCAATTTGTCCATTTTAATTATTTTGGTCGATTGTCTCGTTCGTCGTCATGAAACGGCTATAGCGTGACAAAATTATAGATTTCAAAACGTTAATGTTGCGTCTTATGTTTCAAGCTTAGATTTTCTGGACTATTTTTTAATTTAAGGTTGTGACTTATATGGTTGAAACAGGAAAACTGCACATGTTATCAATTATTTTTTGATACTTCTATGAAAGCTATGCATTCAAAAATACGTTGCCAAAAATTTTGAGGATATCATAATAAGTGATTGGTTTGCCAAAATTTTGTAAAAGCCGTACCTAAGTTGTACTTTGATAAGATCTTTTATAATTTTCAGCACAATTTGAAAGTTCATTCTACCCGTAAAGGTTGTATGTTCAATAGTTTCAGGTAGAGTTCCTCTATCATAAATCCTTGAAAATTGTTTCTAGGAAATGCAAGAATGGCGATACCGCAAGCTCCTTGTCGCAATCTAGGCAGAATATTGTGACGCATGTTCGTCTTTTCCCACTAGTTACCTGGCCAGTTTTTTAATGGTCTTTCAGTGTGATGACTTTTCGTGATCTTTGCATCACAACGTTATTTTTGAGTTGTTGTAGAAGTTTCACAAAAGTTAAATATTCTTGCTTGAAAGGTACAGGCGAGAATTTTTTAAATTTTTAAAGATTTTATGAAATCAGTCGAAACCAACATGCATAATCCCCGTACTTCTGGCTTTCTTTGTCTCTGCTCGAAAGTTTTCGTCGTGAAGGTAACAAGTTAGTCCTTTTGTACCGTTTGGTGTTCTTGATAGGATTTGACATTTAAATTTTTCTACGTTGTGGCACTCAATATGCAGCTTCAATCAATTCTTTTACATTCATTTCAAAAGATAACGAAACACAGTTTGTCAAAAATAATACTTCAGTATGTTTTTCTCTAGTGTTGCATAAATCTTCAACGCAGGAAATTATGTTTCATAGACACTTCCACAACAGCAGATTCACAAGTTATGCGAAAATACCATATGTCTTTCATGAAAAAATGTCTGACTATTGAGCGTATTTGATGACACCCTTTCAATAATTAGTATTCGATACATCTTCTTCCTTAAGGTTTTCAAATGTCAAAGGGCTCGATCGGAATTCTAGGAAGGATGCATTACTGCTATTTATAAGCAGCATTACGTAATTCCAAATTGTCTCCTGCCGTGTACCCCTTTGGGTTCTTTGTAAGCATCATTTTTTGTAATTGTCTGTCCGACATTTGTAAGGCTTCTATGTCTGGGAAGCAAAGACCAGGTACCATAATGTGGACCTGTGATGGACGGAAGATAGGAGAAAAGGTTCCTAGTCAAACCCATCCTCATAGAGGGACGAGCTTGGTTGACAGAGTCAAATATGTTTATTGTCATTGTCTAGTTCATCACGTGTTCCTTCTATAATAAGGATCGGCAAGAGTACTGAAAATATTGTGTCGATGTTGGTGCGTGTTTAATCGTTCATAATTTTTTTCCTGATTTTTTTTATGTTTTTATTTGATGTTTCTAGTCTTTCCAATTTCCTATATTTGATTAGAAATGCCATCGAATTGGTCATGGAATTTTCTTCATGTATTGAGTTCTGCAGGTGTCTTGCGAAGTTAGAATTTGATTATTTGTCAAGTTGTAATCAATTTATGGCCTGTCACAAGTCGTAGAAGTCAGTATGCATATACCATCATTGTCAAATGTATGCGTATTGTCATGTTTCTTGTAATTGATTTTGAAATCGTCTGTCAATTTGTGTTTTCTGAAGAATTCTGCCAATCTAAGTGTTCCTTTTGTGTGTCTGACTGATGTTTTCTCTTGCTTCACCGTGTTATAAGTTCGTTGATGTCGCGGTTTGTGCACCGTTTATGATCAGCTATCCTTTGTATCTTCATTACGTATGTAGAAGCTCTTTCTAGGATTCATAAATGGATGGCATAAAGTCTCTGTACCATTGTATTGTCTGCTATTAATTTGTGGTGGGTGTAATGGTTCGATATATCGTGTACGATGAGTTATTTCGGAGAAGGCTTCCTGTTATATGCTTTATTTTTATTGAAATCGAGGAACCCTCTAATTGACGGTAAGGGCCATGTGGTTGAGTTTTGTTTGCTTCAAGTTTCTTTATGAAGGTTGTTTTAGACTCAATGTTGTTCATAGTTATAGTTAGTCTATGTTTTCTGCTGATTTACTTATCATATATCACTGCTCCACAGAGTGTCTGTCGTTGAGAATGTAGTCTTTTTTTACATTATTGTAACGTGGACTTATGCTATACGTAGCGGCAACAGCTCTTAACGTTCAGATAATATTGGATATCCCTTACCTTCTTCAGCAATATGCAAGTTGCGGTCAAACAAGAAATACTTTTTTTAGTTGCTGTCTGCATAATATCCGCCAATTCTCAGTTATTTGTGATTTATCGCAGGGCTTACCAGTATTTTACCGTCGATCTTTCTCCTATTTTGCTCTTCCGGAGATCCAACGTTCAGTCCTCGTATGTGAAAAAGTTCAACTTTGGGAATGTCAACTGATAAGAGTCGATGGCATTTTCTTCCAACTTTTATATGATTGGTTTTCATGGTCGTGAAACGACGTAGACATCTGGAAAATCAAATCTGAAAAACAGGCTCAAGTTTTGTATTTAACGATTGTGAGCCACGTTAAACCTGATCCGGACATAGGTAGCAATCAAGCAAAAAGGTAGAAAAATTGAATGAGCGTCTACAGGTGCATATCCTTATTTACTTTTACACAGTTTTGGCCACGTCGACATGGAGCAAGTATTACTCTGGTCAGTTTTTGAGTGTTGACTTCCAAAGAAAGAGACGCAAATAGAACGATTTGAAAGTAATCGGTGTTCAAAGTTTTCGAGGAAATGGCATTATTAGAAAGCACTTTTTCCACATTATAGTTTTGCGTGATGACACTTATGATTGGCGAAACTTCTTGAGGAATCGAGATGGATAAATAAATTCACTTAATGCAATTAGTGAAATCGTCAATTGAAAAAAATACTTACATGCAATTAGCAATTTCATGTCATGAAAGGCCCACAACAACATTAAGATTCTTAGCAACGATTATTTATTAATATTTATTTACCAAAGACTCAAAGTTCTGGTCGTTATCGCGATACCCAATAGTCCTGGCATCTAACGCACCAAAGACAAGGATAATTTTCAGACAATGTGATTAATTCACTCTGCTACTACTGCTGCTGAAGGCAACTTATTGTTCGTAAAAATAAGAAGCTTACCATACGCCACATACTCGCATCATAGCTTTAGACTCAAAAAGATATTTGAAAACAATAATTTAAACATGAATTTAAAAAAAAATAAATATAAGTAAAAATTTAGTAAATTTTACAATAATATATTTATGACTGACTATTAATGACTTTTTTTGTCGTTATTTTCATTTTATAGTCACACTCTCAAACGCTTGATTAAATAGGCAATACTACTAATGTAATGAATCTATCATATGAATCAACTAATGCTTGCTCTATCTCTTTCTACCAGAAGCCACTCAGGAGTGTTCTTGCTGTATAATACTTATGCTCTGCTAATATTAAGGAGCACAATTGTGAACTAGTCACGATGGTACTTTGAGAAAATACCTAAGAGACAAGTATTTTTCTCCAAAACATCCTTTCAAGACCTTACTGAAATACTTTTGGTTCATGTATCCTATTTACATGTTACAAATAATTCTATATTTTCTTAATTGTTGTTGACCCATTGGTGTGCAAGCTTAAGGATTGTTTCCGTGGACACTTTAATAGTTTTTTAGTGTGGTCAATTCTCAATGTGATTATTTTCGTTAAAAATATATATTTCGCTAATAAAAATTGTTTTCTATCTGCAGAAATTGTTTTCTATTTGCAGACAAAGGGTTGAAAACCAGTGTAAAAAATAGATAAGAGAATAAGTGTGTTTATCATCTTCAGAAGACCTCAAGACTATTCAACTGACCAACACAATTTTTGAGTCCTCAAGATGTCAAAAAAGATTCGATAGTTCATATTTTTTATTAGCGTTGAAAAATATTTACAACTAATTCATAGAAAGCAATAGTGATTGACGTTTGCATTTTTTTAAATAACTGAGAGGTTTTATTTAATCATTTCACCTCATCACCCTATTTTTATGAACCCTATTTCATTTATCTTTTTGAACTCTTCCACACAAATCCCGATTCAAAAACAAGGGGGTTGGGCCTTTAAATTATTTACAATTGTCTTCAAGTCAAAGTTGAAATATGTTTTTTTCTTTCACTAAATTCAAGAACGTTAAAGACAAGGACATTCGAATTAGTTAATTATCACCCTTGTATACTTCCAGAGTCGATGATTAAATATTGAAAGCCGATATTCCATTGATTGATGCATATATTAACTGGCGCCAACGTCAATCAATCATTATAATAATTTTCAATCAAGCATGACCAGGACACGATGAAATAGTGCAAAGATGGGTGTTGCGTTTTGCAGAGGTGAAAATTATTTACAATTCAAATAGTCAATTTAGATTAAATTAAATTGAATGTGTCCATCGAGTTCAGCTTGAAGACTGAGAATATTCAATTACATAAAAATTTCGCAATTATTAGTTCTGGAAAGAATGTTTTAGGCAAAGACCCACTGTTGCTAGCTCCTTTGTCAGGTATTTGCCACCAGCTAAAGCTTTTTTCTTGTTGTTAATTTCCAAAGGCGTCTTTTAAAGTAACCCGGATCACGATTTAAGACTCAGATAAGTAGTTATTGGTATTTGTCGTATTACGCCTTGAATTTTATAGGCAATTGTTAATCTCAATAAGTCAGAATTGGGTCGTGGAAGCATGGAGAATTATCTGTAACGTTTGCTAAGTATCTTTTGCATCGATCAACAAAAAACATTTAGATGAATTTGATTCATAAATTACTCGTTTTTTGAATGAGCTCTGTGTAATTTGAAATCAAGGATAACAAGAAATCAGCAAATTTCAAATAGCATCATGCATAATAGATAAGAATTGGAGTACAGCTGGTGGTGACACGGAGCCGATTTTCTATGAGATGAGAGGGAATGGTTGGTACCAGTAAAATGCCATTTGAGTTCCTTCACTCTATTGTTGATTCATAAGCTGGCTGGTATGGGAACTGGTTGGTTTTCTTCATTTGCTTCGATGAGAACAGAAGGTCTAATATAAATGTTGCTGTGGTTCGACGCTGTCCAAAAAGCATGAAATATTCAGACAAATGGGTGTGACAGGAAGTCAAGAATGCTGAGTAGAATGGATTGTTTTGTTGTGGTATTATGAATACTTGGTTTGTTTGCTTTTGAAAATAAACGCTCGTTCAAGAAGTTATCCGAACTAGCCAGCTTAATTCCTCGAATAAACATATTGATTAAGGCTAAATCAGCCACAAGTGAACGATTCCGTATAATGAATTTGCTATCTATTACGAGAGTTATAAACCCAGTTTGAGATTTAAAGTCTACATATCTTCTGTTGTATCCAAAACGTATTGAAACGTAAAATACTATTTATTGAAAAAAAAAATTTTAGGCACTCTGCATTCGAGTGTTATACAAAACTAGGCAAACATTTATTCCGAAATTCGGACCACCTATCTGGTCCAAATATTGCTACATCCATACAGGTATGAGTCAACTAGGATTCCCTAAGAGAACACAAAAGTCCTCGTTCGAAAATTTTACTTCAGCACCATGTATACAATTCCCATCACATATTCCACCATTTGCTTGCACCAGCAGACTTTGATGCTTATTGTTTGTGGAGATGTAGAAAGTCAATGGATTTTTAATATAAAAAGTTACAAAAAATTTCCAATTTTTCCGCGTCACAAAGTCTAGCTCTCCATACACCATTTTTGGGTTCATTGTTTATTTTTCATTGCATAGAGTAACTCTATACTAATAGAAATCCACGCAGGACTAAGTGCTGGCAAGGTTATACGTGTAACTGGCGAGTAGTAAATGGGTGGAAAATCACTTTGGTGCCATCCATATTATGTTTAAATCTTTGTTGAAACTTGTCAAATCCAAAAACTTGTCATTTTTGAAATTTTGCTCGTTCAAACAATTTACAATAGTTGATTGACTTCATCATAATGTGTCCCATTTTACGAAAAAATTTTCTATGAAAAACAAAAACTCTTTTGAGAGCTGGATCTCTGAGACTCAGGGAGACAAGTTCTTATAGTAGTCGCAGTGCGTACCCGGTGCTGAAACTAGACCCTTAGAAATCAATCTCAACGCTCAGTGAGACGAACTTCCATCCGGTAAGAATGCTATTTACAAAAAATTGAGGCTTACTCTCACAGATCTGGCAAAATTCACGGTATTCTAGCACAAAAATGACTGGCGAGACGACAACATTGATCTAGGAAAAAAAATAAGTCATTCATTTCATCAATTTAATTAATTAAAATTATGATCTGTAGTTTTTCTTTTTCTTTATATATTTTTTATACATTCAACAGACATTCAAATCCCATCACAAACCCAATTTATGACAAACAATAATGCAACCAGGGAAGCAAACCAGCAACGGCTACACACCAAATTGAGTTTGGGAAGAACAGTTAAGAGAAAGGATAACTAGAATACTACCATAATTTGCTAATAATATCAAAATAAGAATGAATTTACATTATTATTATTAGTATTCTTCGTGGTCAGGAGTTACACCGCGTCCTTCTCCAGAATGTTTACTATTGCGACACGTCGCCCTCTAAGATTCGTAGGCGTCAACCTCATCCTAGAGCTGCCTGCCTTAGAAAAAGTTTGACTAATGGACCCTTCTACTTCTTTGACGTCCGAATCACAACACATTATTATTTCTGTTATTCTTAATTCTAAAGATGTCATTGGCTGTAATGTCGATGTGACAGTTTAAGAGGCGAAGAGGGTCCTTGACAACTAGACTCCACACCACAGTTCTACGAAGTGGTCGCCTGTTTCGATCGCTCTTATCGTTCGTATGCTGGCCTTGAAGACATCAACATAACTCCACCCGTTTGCCGGCTTAATTAGTGAGGCATCTGTATGCAACTTGCGCCTGGTCCTTTAAGGCCTCAAGCTATGCTTTTGGCTTCATAATTTTCAGGCAAAAGTTTGATCATATCTTTTGCCCTTACATATCTTATCTTCTCCCCTTCGCTGTACTTTCTTCGCGGCTTACGGTTATTCAACTGCACCAGTTGAAAGTCAGTATCGATCTCCTGCCTTGCAGCGATGTTTTTTGTTTTCTGTTTTATTGCCGACCAACTTAAGTGGACTACATGCCGACCTTTTGCTCTTTATGCAGGGAGTAATTAATTTAATGTTCGGGATTAGATTTTCGTTGGGTGTTGCGTAGGTAGGGAGACTTTCTTGAGCCCTTTCAGCTCACTTTCTGCCATTAGCCAGCTGCGACCGTAGTCCTGAATCTTATCAATGAGGTCCTGCAGTTCGCTCATCCCATATTAATGTAATATTTACATTTTGGTAAATGAGGCATTAAAAGACGTTGGTTGCATTTCTAATCACTCTAAGAGCAACGCTCAAATTTCTTGTAAGCCGCTTTTCTTCACTTCTTTCGACGTTTCGACGCAAAGTTTTCGGTACGATGTCAAGTAAGGGGTCTTGTACCAACTAACCATGATTTTTTTCAATTCCTATAGGATCCAGTATGTAACCATAAAATGTCCCTAGAGAATGACACATGGTGTTGACAGTTCCGGTCCCTAACGCCTCCACTTCACCTTTTAGAGTTTTTTTCATTCTTTTCATTCGAAACTCATTAAAACTCCATAAAGGAAAAATACGCAAGCAAAATAAGTCAAATGCAATGAAGCCAATCACAAAAAAGTGTTTCAATAAAATAATTTATAAATTGAATTAAGGTCTGCTCGATCGCCTTGAACAGGTTGACCAAGATGTGTGGTATTGACAAGCACCTTCGTCGTAAATGCATATTACTCGATGAAAGTTCGCTTACCTGTTGTCTTCTCGTAGTTTGCGTAGGTTTAGATAATTTTTGAGGCGGAGTCCGTAGTAGTTTTGGCCTGAGGGAGAACATCTACCAGCTTATCCGAGATCTTCGTTGGTTATCAGCTGACGAAACTTCTTACTGGACATGGGTATTTTCAGACATACCTGTATAAGATAGGAATGTCATCATCCCCTGATGACCTGTTCTGTCTGGAGACGATAGATGACAGCTGTCATACATTCGTCTCTGTCATTCATGGGAAGATAAACAAGGCTCCGTTTACATCACTCAGAGAAATAGGCGTGCTCTGTCAAGAAAACCGGATGGGTAAGGTATTGAAATCTAAAGATAATTGGTCCCGCGTGTCACATTACGTGCGGACAATTCTTTTCTTAAGGAAAGGCATCATGAATCGTCTAGCTTCGCAGAGGGAAAGCGGGTCTCTTGGGGTGCAATTCATTTTGCTTCCATCATCTTCGCTGAAAGAGAGATTTCCCTCTGAGCTGAAGGTCCCGCTCGACAATGAGTAATGAGGATTAGTCCGAAGTAATGTGACAAACAGTCCCAGGCTAGGTTTTTGGTGTGACAGAGGAGGTAGTTGGGTTGCCAGGTAGAGTCTGGCTTTCAGGCCGTATAAGGCCTTCATCTTAAAATCCCAAGAACGAAATTATTATCATAATTGTAATTATTTTGACCTTATGGGCAAAATTTTTCTGAGTGTTTGATTTTCTTTGTCTAAATTGGTAAACAATATCAAAAGACTGAAAAAGAACAGGCCCTAGTCATGTTACCGTGTGAGGTGTGAAATAAATGAGTGGACACTTCTGAATAATTGACAAGACAACATTGCTTTTGCGATGAGTCGAAGGTTATACTGTGGTAGGACCAGGTTTGTGTGGAAAGATTAAATCAGTGTGGTAGGATCAGCTAAGTGTTATTTACTATGCCTTATCGAAGCTGACCAGAAATATCACTGGGGATAGGTACGAAGTTCAACTGGAATGAGTTGACCGTCCACGCCACGAAACGCACGCAACTCTAGTTATGACCAATCTCAGCCTCAAGTTACCAAACCCGTTCGAAATTACCTTGAATTAGTCAAATGGGAAGTCCTATACTACCATTTGTGCTCTTCTCGGGTATGGCAAGACCCGTGATTGTGATTATTCGATCTGTTCGACGGTACTCCATAGCCTGGTTGATCAGCCATTTCGCTCATATGAACACATCAAAGAGTGACTGGTTTGAAGAATATTCGCAGAATGTTAACATATTTAACATAACGGTAAATCTGGCAAGCTCTAACTGAAAGACGAAAAAATAGTGTAGCTGATGACGAGTAGCACTTTGACAGGTTTATGTAATTCTTTTCAGTCGGTTCGGTTCCTAAGCAAACTTTTCATTGTATACGGCTCTCCTTGGCAATGGCTATATATCTTCCACTTGTATCTGCTTCCTAATATGAACTTTCAACTTTTCTTGATATTTTTCCAAGTACCCTTCGAACTAAATATTCTTTTTATCAAAGAAGTTCCTTTGCACGTTTTCGAACGGATGAAGTGATATATTTAAATGTGAAAGCTTCGTACCAGGATATTGTTCTTTTGTCTGTAGCTAAATCTATCTTTGAAGCAATAACATGCAAAATGCAAATCGTTATTATCTGTAATTAATATGCTATTGACAAATTGTCTTCGTAGACGAATTGTCTTCAGCCTCAATTAGCTTAGCTTCCAGGAAGCACACAACAAATAAATAGGATATCTTCCGTTGTGATGATATTCAAATCAGATTTTGAATGAAACCTGCTTGGAATTAAGTGAATTTAATCCTCTCATGTCGTCCGAAAACTTTGTCCTATGGTTGCAAACATATTTGATAACAAAATCCTACTTGATTGTAGTTGGAAGTTTTGGGAAAACTGATAGCACATGGAAGTCACAAAAATGTCTGCCAGTTTCCAGCATAGTTCGAGCATTCACGTGAAAAAAAACGTTAAAAGTCTCGACAAAACCTAAAAAATAAAGAACATTGCTCACTATATAAAATATAAACCTGTCAGCTCATTTCTGATGTGGTTTGCACTTTTAATGATTTTTTTCAAGACTGCATTCTCCTTCATGTTTAAATCAGCTGAAAATTTACCACTCGCAACCATTCGCGGTTAGTGATAGTGAACGGCCTTGCAGATTGGAAAGTTATTAGTGGATACATCCATACAAGCAAAGTTGTTTGATGATGGAAAAACCAGTGCTTAGACATGTTTGCCGATTTAAAGTACATTTAATTAATATATTTGCGGAATAACATTTGTAATAATTGGCATTGGTATTGATTGATTGCTGCATTTCCAATGATTTATAGCTATCAAATATTTGCCGACGTCGATGATCGAATTGTTACTTAAAAGTTAGTGGAAAGCTGACGACTTGTGGAAACCATTGAGCATTGTCACCCGCTTTGACCATTTGAAGAAAACTGAAAAATGCAGCAAGTTTTATGCCTTTTGGACAATCATTTTCCATTGTTATTTTTTGGATTTTTTTGGTGTTAATTTTCAATTTTGAAATATTAATTAAATAAAATTAAAACGACTTTTTCGGGAAAAAGAGATCATTAATCATGACTACCGCCCCCTTTTTCAAAAATGCTGCTTATTGAAATTTATTCAAAAATTGATTACCCATAAGAATATTTGCAGGAATATGCTGAACGTGACAAAAAGCAGTCTTAGTCAGATCCTAACCATACGCGTCAAGCATGTTTATTGGACGGAGAACGAATTTTAATTTATAACTTTACCTGGCTAGTGGATGTACAACTTACTTAAGTTAATTTGTATACTACTCAGAATCATCAGCAATAACCAGATTTTACAATCTCCTTTATGAACATTTAAAAAATCATTTACCAGGAACGATGTGGACAGCAGGATTTAAAATAACAATGTCGCTGCTGTAGTGAAAACAAAAACTCTTTTTGAATTGTTTCGGCTTGAAATTGGAAACGTGAAGATGTCTCATAACACATGATTCGGTGAGCACGTAACGAAAAACTATTTTTACTTATTTTTCCTACTTTTTAAAACATTTTTTTCCTTGAATTAAGAAACAAATCCGCTTGGTTCTGTATTAAATTATTTTCATCCAAAGTAGGAAATAGGAGAAGTAATACCGATAGTAAAGAAATTACATGATCAACACGTACACAATTTTACGTCTTACTAATTACCCGATCATGTACCATATTCTATTAAGCTCGAGGTGACCACAACAGAAATAATCCAGCCTCTGTTTTTGCCTAAGAAACTTGACACAACAGACTAGAAGGAATAAAGTCCGATAATTATTTATTTAATTATTTAATACGTTCTTTATTGTGTCTAAAAATTTTACAGGACTAAGCTTATACTTAAATTGAGAGTTCTGAATTTGATATTCATTGCATCTACATAATTTTTTCTGTTTGTCCCACAAATGTTACTTATTCATATGACATATTTATAATAGTAGAGGAAAATACAACAAAAACCTCTTTTAAACTTAACTCTAACTTAAACTACTACTACCTATGTTAATACCTATTTACATACTATTTTGAATCTTAGTAATAACTATGAAAATTCGGTTGAGGACGCATGATCTCTAAGGTTAATCTATTAATTTAAATCCTGAGTGCTTGAATGTATGGGTTCGAAGCGTGTTCTACCTTAGCTAGTAGATTATCTCTGCGTGAGAGCGCGAGTTTATTGCTAGGGCTAATATTAGCAAGCTCATGTAATTTTCGTGATGAGAAATAAAATGGGCTTATTTAGCGCCATTTTTAAGATCCTGTTTTGAGTGACTTGAAGCTTTGATATCAAATATTTTGCGCATTGACTCCAAGTAGGCTCTCCGTATAATATGATAGGCTGAATTACCATTTTTAAAATTATCATTTTATTCTTAATGTTCAGTTGGGACCTTCTGTTGAGTAGTGGATACAGTTGAAGTACAGAATTAAAAGCTTTAATGCTTATTCGTTTAATGTGGTCTTTGAACATGAGTTTCTTGTCCAACATAAGCCCAAGATACTGCCAATTTTCTGACCATGGTATAGCTTGTCCTAAAAAGTTGATCGATCGATTAGGCAGCAAGGAACATTTACGTTTTTTAGTGAAAAATATTGCCTTAGTTTTATCAATATTGATGCTTATTATCCACCTGTAAAAGAACTGATAAACTTTTTCAAGCATTTTTTTTAAGTTGGCAGTTATTGTACTTGAGTGAATTCCTGAAGTATAAAAACAGGTATCGTCCGCAAAGGAAGCTATTTGACAGCGCTCGCTTGTAGGGAGATCGGAGGTGTAGATATCGAAAAGGGTGGGGCTCAGACATGAGCCTTGGGGAACACGAGCAGGGATGCATCTTACAGTAGAGGTGCTATCTCGGACTTTTACCTTAAATGATCTGAAATTGAGGTATGAAGCTATCAATTTACGTATGTATTCTGGCGTTTTGTACTCTTGGAGTTTATAAAGCAAACCTTCGTGCCAGACTATCGAAAGCTTTCTCAATATCGATGGTGACCATTCCAACTGATTGCTTCCCTATTAGGGCTGTCTTAATGTCCTTTGAGACGCGATACAGCTGGTGCTCCGTTGAATAGCCGTGCCTGAAACCGAACTGAAAGTCAGGAAGTCACAGACTTTCCACGAAGTCTGTGAGTCGTTTGAGAATTAGCTTTTCGAATAGTTTACCAGAGGCTGGCAAAAGGCTTATTGGCCTGTAGCTTTCAGGCTCATGTGGATCCTTCCCAGGCTTTAGCAGAGGTACTACAACAGCTTGTTTCCAGGCGAGTGGAAAATAAGATAGTTTGAGGCAAGTATTGAATAAGAGGCAAGTGAGCACAATCCCTTTCTTTGGCAGATTTTTCATCACATAATTAGGAATTCCATCGATCCCAGGAGCTGTTCGATTTTTAAGTTCTCTAAGCTGCCTAACTATTTCTCTGGTCTTGATGTGAGCGCCGGGGGGCAAGTTAGATGTGTTAGTTATACTTTGCGCGGAGTTATCTATCATCGTTTCTATGATATCATTACGCCTATCGTTTGATATTTGATGGTAATTATGAAATTTATCAGCCAGAATTTCTGTTTTATGTTCACAGGAGTAAGACTGCTGGCCACTTGCGTCTTTAAGTGGGTAGGGGAGGTTGTGAGATTTGCTTTTGAAGATTTTATTTAATCGCCATAATCCCTTTGAGTTGAAGTCTATGCTCTGGAGCATTTGATTCCAGTACTGATTCCATAGGTTTGAGATTTTTTTCCGGATTGTTGTAGTGAGTAAGTTCACGCCTAACTTCAAGGTCGGATCCCTAGATCTTTGCCACTGTCTTCTAAGGTTGTTTCGGGTACGAATAAGCTTCAGGGCTTTCTGATCTAATTCGAAGTTTGTATATTTGGCATTTGATTTGGGTACACTGCATACTATACCCCTCCAAATAGTGTGCTTAAATTCGGAGATTTTTTCATCGACCGCTTGAGCTGCGTTCAAAGAATTAAACGTATTTTGCGAAATCGATATATTGTCGTTCACATGTCTTCGAAATTTTCTCCAGTCAGCTTTTTTGAAGAGAAAGGCTTGATGTCGATAAACTCCCTTTGAATCTAGAGTGAAAAGCACTGGTAAATGAGGCTATGATAGCGCTTGTAATACTCTAATATCTGAGGGGCCAATACTTTCATCGCCTAATATAATGTCTAGGGTAGATCCGGCACCTTGAGGCGAATAGAATGTGGGTTCGGTCGGGAAGTGAATAAATATATTCCCTTCACTCAACATTTCATACAGACATTGACCTATTTTATTAGCTCGAACACAGTTCCAAAGCCTATGACGTGCGTTAAGATCACGTCCGATAATATTTTTGTCCGATTTTCTAATCAAGACAAGTAGAAATTAGTAATATTCATACGTCAATTCCGGTCATACCTCAGGAACTTGTTAATTACTCTTTGTTGTCAAATCTTATTTTGATACCAATGTCTTATCCTTTTTCGCATTTCGGAGGCTTTTTTTTATCTTTTGGAACCGCTCGTCAGTTCAAAGAGCGCCGTGGTCGTAAGCTTTTCCAAAAACAAGCCAAATTTTTCATAGGGAAGAAAATTAAACAATGAAAAAATAACGAAAATTCTAAAAATATTTGGAAACTTGTTCGCGTTTTTAAGCTATTGGTACTGTCTAGAACTTTAAAAAAATCGTTGTTTTTTTTCATTTTTCGATTTTGTACAATACAAGAATCATCTCCTAACATTTACAATTATATTAACTTCCTATCATTTATCCTATTATTAATTGGTAAAGCATCAAGAATTATCTCCAAAAATTTTATAAAGAAGTCCGAAAGAGCCAAAAAGTTATAGTTGACAACGTTTACATGATTTTTTTACTGATTTTGGTTCTAACTACAATCTACAAAGATGGGATACAAAAAGTTTGAAAATGATAAAACGATTTCAAACTACTAATCAAGGATTAAGCGCCAAAGGCAAAACGTGGCGAGGGAATTTTTTTTTAACTCTCCAGCGTATTTCATAGTTCATGGGTCCCCACTCGTTTCGAAACGAGTTTCGAAACATCTCGATGTTTCATATACGAGATGTATTCAAAAAGTAAGGTGACTTTTCAAATTTCGCGGGCAACGTACATTCGATGATTGATTTTTTTGGTGCAATCGTCTTTGATGTTGGTACACTCGTCACGAACATGTATTTACATTTTCACCTATGCAATATGCTTAGTTTCTTTGCAAGATGCATAGCGGTTAGAAGTGTTTTGCGTGCTCCACGATTTTTCGCTATCGACCAAAATGAATCAAGGAATTTGCATCAAATTTTGTGTTAAAAAATGAAATTAAGTACTTTAAAACACTCGAAATGTTGACAGTGGCATACAGTGAAACTTTTCTGTGTAAGATAAATGTTTACAAGGGGTACAAATTCTTCAACTCTTGGCCAGGAAGATGCCAGTGACTATCCTCGCTCTGGACGCCCAAGTACGTCAACAACTGATGATATCGTTCAAGCAGTGAAGAAAATTGTTTTGGAAAACCGTCGAACCACTATGAGCGAAGCTGCCGAACAGGTTGGCTCGTGCTATGAAATTTTTTCGAATGTTTAGGGCATGAGACGTGTGTCAGTGAAGTTTGTACCTTAATTTTGACCAAAAAAATCGTCGCATGAGCATCGCTCATGAGCGGCTGATAGACGCCAATGATGATCCTGATTTTCTCAAAAGGTTCATAACTGGTGACGAATTATGGGTACATAGTTATGATATCGGAAGCAAATCCTAATTGTCCCAATGAAAGTAAAGGTCAGACAATACCAAAAAGGCACGCCAAGTTCGATCAAAGGCCAATGTTGCTCATCGTTTTCTTTGATTACCTTGGAGCATCAGGAGTGCATCAGGAGCTCTTAATATATGCTCGTATGGTCAATAAAGAGTAACATATTGAAATTATGCACCGCTATCGAGAGGCAGAACGACGAAAATCTCCGGAATTCTGGAAAAACAATTCATGGCTTTTGAATCGCAAAAATGCCCCTGCTCAATCATCTTTACTTGAGAGAGACTTTTTGGCCAAAAAACACAACAATCATGCCTCAACCACCATATTCATCGAATTTGGCCACATATGACTTTTTTTGTTCCTAGAACTGAAGAGAATTATAAAAGGACGGAAATTTGCAACAATAGAGGAGATAAAGACTTCATCGTTGGGCGAGCTCATAGCTATACTGCAAACTACTTATGAGAATTGCTTCGGAATTTGAAAAAACGTTGGCACAAGTGTATTGTGTCTGAGGGGATTAGTTTGACGGGGCAACATAAATATTAACAAATAAATATATATTTTTTCCTATAAATACAAAGTCACCTTACTTTTTGGACCTCGTCTGAGTAGTGTCCAAAAATAAGGGTGGAAACTCAAAAGAACCGAACTTGTAATCTTAGTTTCTTCAAGTAACGTTTTCGGTGTTGGTGGATACGATTGAAAAAAAAAACTATTGAGCCGCTCACTCTTTATTTTTTCAATTTGCCGCCATTTTGTTATATTTGGGCGTAAGAAACTTATCCCTGATCCCGCAATGAGAATTTCAACAAGGGTTAATTTCGGTTTTTTTTTTGTATGTATCAAATGTTCTGAACACGAACAATCCAACATCCGACATCAATTCGGTGTGTTTTTTGAAAAATTTCGAAAAAAAATTTTTGTCTACGTAACATGTACATATACCTTATCTTTTTTCTCTCTATGAGGAAAAAATCATCAAAAAAGTGTCTTTATCTCGCGTAGGTTGATAAACTATTATTTGAGTTAAGTAAACCATCAAGCTGACTAAGGTTATATCATACTCTAGGCATTATTTTGCTACTACTACTACTACTTACTACTACGACTTCTACCTTTTCTACTACTTCTACTACAACCACTACCACCAATTCTACTACTACTACAACTAATATTGCTCTCTTTCAACTATTAGAACTATTACTCCGTGAGTCCGCAGCGGGTGTAGACTCAATCAACGTTACCCCTTGAAACAGTGAAAAGGGCTCTAGGCAAAACCTTCAATGCAAAATAGATCCTTTCTTTTTCCTCTCCCTTTTCGTTTTCTAGAAAAAGGAACTCGTTCTATCTTCGGCTTTAATGAACTTCCTTGTGCCCATTACAAGATGATCCCTTGAAAATTACATTTTCCATTGTAATACCGTTTTCGAAACTAACAGTGGGTTCATGTATCCTCAATTTCATGTAACGCTTTCATTTTTCATAACGACAAAAAAAAAACAATGAAAAATATAAACAAATAAATAAATAATGAGTAAACATATGAGCATTCCTTTAACTATTATTTGAAACATATGAGAAGGAACTGTATTCTACTGATATTATCTTATGCGTCATTAAACTGCGTCCTGTCTTCCTACATCGCTACGTCATCCTGGGGCTGCTCTTTTCACCATTGTGTGATTGATGGGTTCATGGTGTCAGAATGTAGTGTCCTCTTTTTATCCATAAAAAAGATCCAGATTCTGCCGGATTCGTTTGGATCTTGAAAAGACCGTCGTATAATTTTGGCTACAAGCTCACTTATTTGATCTTGTTGATCCTGTCGCCTCGTAGCTGTTATTAATTGCAAACTCTAACAGAAATTCTCTGGTCCCAATTGCCGAAGGTTAAAACTAACCTTTAAAGCACTTTAAATTTCCTAACATTTTCTTTCTCTAAAATTGTTTGTGACCAGAAAATATCATTACATAACGCAGTCCATATCTCTGCTTTGCTGAAAAGAAGATTCTTGAAAAGTCCTCGCACATTCAACATGACACTGCTACATCCACGGAGGAATCTGATGGGTGTCCTGTATTCATGTAGTGCAAAGAAAAATGCTCACAATTCGAATTTAACTACAACGAAAAAGGGGTCAAATATTCCTGTGTAACTTCTCGAATTCCTACGTAACCATCCTTACACGATTCGTGGAACGAGGATTCTTTGGACTGCTCCTTAATTATGATTATAAATATGCCATGCTTAATCATCATCAACTCGACTCAAATTTAAGATTTTCAATATTCCCCGGCTAAAATCGATTAACTCGTTGAACAACTTCTCGAGTTGCTCTTGGATCGATACCTGACCTCCGTCGTTGACATCCTCGATAATCTTTAGCCATTGCGGCCCCATGTTGAATTCGTAATCTGCAAAAAGTTATCTATTCTGTTATATTTCCCTGTCGTTTTCCTCATCGCCGTCATCCTCATTTCCGTGTTCATCGCATTCACCCGGCGCCGAGGGTGTGGGCGGGGGGGTTTGACTATGATAGAACGGTCCAAGGAAGTTCGAAAAAATGCGTGTATCCCCGCGAAGCAATCCCAGATACGAATTTGTCAAGTTAAGATGTTGGACTGTTGATAACTCGAAATCCATCGAATTGGTTTGTGGGTGGATTGGAAGTGGTAGAAGATATCACATTTGAATTGATTTATTGAACAATTCCTTGGAAAAGTTCGTTAAGTGAAGCTGAGAGAAATATAGTCAGAAGTAAAGTTTATAGATTGTTCGGATCTAGTACGGTTAAATGCTTTAAGGGAAATTTAAATTTTCTTGGCCGATTGTAAAGATCGAGTTTGTAAATTTTTCTGAATAGACATTCGTTATTTTTTGACAGCAAGCGGGGGGAGGGATGCTTGTGCATGTGGGCTCAATTGAAACGGGTTGTGATGAATTAAAGATTATATATCAGCGCCATCAACGTCTTGGAAACTTATATTATTTACATATTCAAGCCTCTTGCATATGGCGCTCTTGGCAACAACAAACTCCAAAGTAAATTACAGCGACGAGCTATCAAAGTAACTTTGAAATTAAATTCGCAAAATAATTTGCTTATTGAAATAACAAACCATACTCGATATACAACAGACGAGTTCAAACAACGACCAAACCAAGAATACTAATCATGTTACAAATTGCTTTTCTTGAATCCTGCTTATTTTTCATTTGTTCCAACCTGGCCTTCTATCGATTCTTCTACCTTCTTCGATTATTAATTGTTAATATGTTCGCAATCCTTCATGCGACAAATGGAAACAGTTGACATTGATATTGGATGCCATTTTACCATCAAGTTTTATAACCTTTTGATGAGGACAAGCAGCGAGTTCATCAGTACAATACGGCATGTGTTCAACCCAGTTGTATTGAATGGAGTTTGTATTTAAATTGTGAATCGCTTATAATGCTGCGAGCGATTATTATTACAGACAGACTCAACTACAAAAACAAATTTACACAAATTCTTCCACTCCTTCTTAAAGAATGTTCACAGAATTCTAAAAATTGCAGATTCCGAAGTGTCTGACTAACAAACTAGAAATGTATCTTCAATCTTTAACAAAAAGAATAATAATCTTTACTCAAATATTTCACAAATAGGGGGGGGGGGGGTCTTAATAAGGAGATCGGAAATGAATTCATTACAACCCTATAATAGATAGTGAAGCAGAATTGTAAAGTTTAACATGATTATATAAGCGTTATCCTGAGGAATAAATCAAACACAAAAAGACCTTTTTCAACTGAAAATTAACTTACACTACTTACACTAACGCTGTACTAAACTAACCTTAAACTACATTAAATTAAAATAGACTGTGCTGATAAGAATAAGAAGGTGCAAAAGCTATAGGGAGTTGGAATTACTCACTGCTGCAACTAAAGGATTAGAGGATGCACGAGCTTTTGGCCGAAGTTTTAATTGAAAGTTCTCCCATAAGACGGACATTAATCAACGCATTTAATCTCTGGGTAGAGGAAAAAAAGATTCATTTAGAGCCATCTTGAGGCATCAATTTTGCAATATCTTTAGCTTGTTTTTCAAGTAAGCTGCACAAGGCCCCCATGCTGGGCCTCCCTATAACATATGTTGACAGTTGTACAGGCTCTATGACAGTTTTGATCAACGAAATTTTGTTTTTATGATTCAATATAGATTTCCAGTTCAATAGAGGGTTTAAGCCTCGAATGATGTTCGAAATATTCACACAGATGAAATCGTTATGGTCGCTGAATGTTAACTTTTTATCCAGAACAAAGCCTATGATATTCTAATATGTGATATTATGGCACCATGGATATCCTTGCTTAAGAAGTTAGAGCATCGATCAGGAAAGTTGAAAGCGCTTCTTATCTTAGTGAAGCACATCGCCTTGTTTTTCTTAAAATTTATATATGATTCTCCATCGATGAAAATATTGAAAAACTTTCTTCAGCATACCTTTGATAATTCGAATGATCATATCCGGACCTGATGATGCTGCATATAAGCAGGTATCATCAGCAAAAGTAACTATTGAGCAGTTGGTTCGTACAGACATGTCTGCTGTGAAAATGTTGAATAACGTTGGACTGCGACACGAACCCTGAGGAATTCCAGCTGGTACCTTGTAACAACTTGATTTGGACTCTCATATTTTAACATAGAATGTTCTGTCCTCAAGAAAAGAATCAAGCAGATTGATTAAATATCAAAAACTCAAGATCACTCAGAAAAACTCAAGTTTGTATTCAAAAACTTAGAGCAAAAAAGTATCAAAGGCTTTTTCAATATCTAATATAACCATACCAAAAGAGAGTTTGTGGTTAAGAGGTTATTTGATTTGGTACATGATAAAGCTGAAGAACAAAAGAACAGGTGTTTTGAAAGCCAAATTGAATATTCGGGAAGATATTGTGAATCTGTACAAAGTCCACTCATCGTTTCTACAATATTAAGTACGATAAAGTGCAAATCTAGAACCGATCCAATGTACATCTCGAAAATTAAATCAAATTTGCAACGACTACTCATCGAAAGACCTTTACGTCTTATAAAATGAGTGACCATTTGATACCTAATATTCCAGTTTTAATGTAAAGAACACTCGCTGGGATTGAAACAAAGAACTCAGTAGACGCAAATAATTAAATTTAACTTAATCTTCGTGCAAAATAAAAAATTATTGAGAAACAATAAAGCGTTTTTCATTGATGAATAATTGTGTATTTATTTACAACACTACAAATATGAGTAGCAACTAAATTATATGCGATAATACCCTCTTTAATCTTCTCAATAATGTCATCGAATCTTTCAAACATTGCACGACAAGGACACTTCTGCGCAGATATCGACAAAGACCAGTAAACTCGGACGATAACGTTGAAGTGCTGGTTTGAACAAGAATCTGACAGAAATGACCATTAGGTGTGTTACAACTGGCTAAACTATGTTGAAGCGATCCTTGACACAATAGTTCATTGATTCCATTTCAATTGTCCAGTCGTTTGTTTTGGTGTAAGTTTGTTCTTCGTAAGAAGGCAAAGACGTTTTAGACCCTGAGTAAATTTAGACACATATCCCGAAATCGAGCGTCAGATGATTTCAGATGTCAGATGATAAAAATTCTAAAACAATCAAAATTTTCAAAAACGATTAAAGTGATGAAACAAAAATGCCAATTATTGAAGATATTCTTAATTTTTTGGGTGCTTGAAAATAACTTTGCGTTATATTTTATTTTATATTATTTTATATGACCTCAACGAAGCAGTGCTTTGATATTGACATTTGATAGCTTTTGACGTGAAGAGTTTTATGCAAAGCCTTATAACGAAACATATGATGATTGTTGATTTTCAAACATAATACTCAAATGAGATGATCAGCGGGAGGCTCTAATTGTTGAAAGATCTCTTCTCTAGGAATCCTTCGCATATATTCCCTCCCGTGAGATAACGAATTCTTGTTACTCGAAGGCACTATAAGGCGTAGAATAGAGAGGCCGAGCCCAAAGTAGTGTTTAAAATGGTTCCAGGTTAAGTTCATCGGCTGGCAGGGAAGGTGTTGATTCGGTGGTCTTGTAGGTGTGTGCCACTGACAGTTAGGCACTCACGGCGTAAATAAGTTTCAGCTTCCTTACCAAAAAATAAGAATGTTAATATTTATTTACATAAAAACATAAAGCAAGTTTGACAGTTTAAAGTAAATGAAAAGCAAGTTTGACAGTTTACATTAAATGAAAAAATTCCAAATCGTTGAAAAAATTAAAATGCATAATATGAGACAATGCATAATTTGAGCTATTGAGATTTGAGGTTATTTTAAATTTACAAAGTAACGCCCTTTTTTTTATATTACTTATTGTTTCTCATGTCATTCTTTCCTCCATGTAATTCGCTGTTTAATCCAAAATAGGACCATTTCACTCTAGAAAACAATTGACAATGACAAAAAGATCAACTTTTTCCCGAAGCATACGTATGATAAATATAAAAAACACTGACGTTTTCTTTGAAAACCAGAAACGGGAGGAAAATTAGGAAAAAATATTTCGTTTCAAATTTGCATTTTAAAAATTCCTTCAGATAAACTTGGTTGGAAACAATTGAACAAAACAAGCTGGCAATGAAATAAATTGAAAACTTAGGAGTAGATTTAAGATGGTTAGGGGCAGGTTAGATATGTTGTGGTTCATTTTCTTAAAAATATGAATATTAATTCACTCAAAAAAACCAACGAAAACCAAAATGGATTCAAAAATCTAGAAAAGTATTTCTTCCTAGCAATCTGTTGGGCCATATCTTAAATTTAGTTTCAGATGATATATACCCAAGTATTGCCTCTGGTGATTCTTATGGTTTTTGGCGGCGACAAAAAATTATTTGCGGATTTCAGTTTTTATTCTGAAATTGTTCTTGCCTTTATCGATCGATTTGAGGCCAGCAGGAGAGCAAAAGGAATCGAATGTGCTTTAAGAAACATTTTAAAAATCCGTCCACTAAAAAGATCATGAAGTCTTCACTTGCGTCGTAACACAGAAAATCTACGTCATTTTTGGAATTCGTATATATTCCCACCGTTCCTATTGCACAAGACAAATACTTCCTCACGGCTACATTACACGCATAAACATCCGTCTGTCTCCTGTAAAAAACTCTTTGACCTCACAACATAAGAACCACCTCCCATCATTTCCATGTCAAAGCTGAGTTATCTCAAGGTGGGCACATCTGCGTCAAAGAAGTCATTGATTATTTTGGCCTTTTTTTGACCGGAGTTGGTTTTCTGTCCCTTTTTCTGGTTGACATCTAACTCTACTCCTAGAACCTTAGGTTGAAATATGGGAACCAAGCTCAATCTAAGTCGTGGAGGTGTATTGTTGCACGGGTAGCTGATTGGTCTCAAACTTAACTCTAAAATCCGGCTCTGTATCTAGCTATATAAAAGATAGAGATATCTATGCAAACTTAAGTTTCATAGCGAAAAAATGGGGACAATAGCTTACCGATCACTATTGATTACTGGAGAGTTTTGAGGGTCAGGCTCCCGAGTTATGTACTCACGCGACAACTTCTACTTACTGTCAAATCAAAATTCTCTCGAGGAAACTCAAGTCTCGTAGCCTAAATTTAAATTTGTTGAGTTCAATGCTTTTAATTTTCTGAAAATTGGTAGGACTAATACTTAGGTACTAATACTTAGCGATTGTAATTAAGAGAAGAAAAAAAACTGTCAATTTTTGACCAACATTGTCTTTTCTTCTGAATTTTGGTGGCCTTTGTCCCATCTGAAAACTGAAGTAGGGATCATATCGGTTCCAACCGAACATTCTGTCCGTGCCAAAGCTGTAAAAACAACCTGCGAAATAAAATCGATAGGAAGTGACATCTTATAACTTTGACATATAGATTAAATTTAATGTCTCCCATTAGACCTCTTATTGATTTGCCAAATTCAGGAGCTGTAAAGAGCATATCACGTTAGTAATATTTGCCTTGCTTTTGGCTAACTCATTTTCCTGAATCCCTATACTTGTCAAACGAAAAAATGTTTCAAACACGATCTGTCTGTTTTCACATGCGCTTTTCGGCGGTGCGGCATTTTCGGTGAGTGGTTTTCTTCTAAAGAAAAAAAAGATCGAAATTTACTGTGTGTTTGTGTTTGCTTTTCATGAGTGTTCATTAATCTTAGAGAAAATGTTTTGAATTTTTCCTGGACATGTTCTCTGTCAGACAACTAATCTAGCCTGAAACTGATGATCACATGACATTGGATTAGGCTGCTTCCGTCTCGCAGAGAGTTCCTTCAGGGTAAAAAACAACTTTCTCTTTCGGGAAAGACCAATCAAAAGAAGAGAAATTGAAGGAAAATGTTGATATCCCCCCCCCCACGGTGCATTCCACTGCTCCAACAAGTGATCAAAAACTCTTCTTAATAACAAGAACAGCCCGAACGAAACTCGAAACTCAATTCAATTCAATTTTCAATTCTTCATTCAATTCAATTTTTCATTTAGTACTTAATTTTTTGGACCAAGCTGCCACGGAAGAGCTCACCAATTTTTCGCCCAAGGTATCAACAATTCCTAACCCAATTTCCATATATGAAGAAAAATATGGTAGGTTTCATCGGTGATCTTCGGTTAAAACAGGCTGTCGATACATCGAGATTTTCTGATTTAGAAGTCTGCATGCCTTTGGTTGAACCATGGCTATAGGTCCTTAGTTGGGTGCAGTCCAGCCTCCTTAAGTTTCTTTTATCTAACCTATGCCAAAGAGGGATCGATCTCCCATGTTCCTCTTGTGAATGTGAATCTATATCGTTTTCTCCTTTACGTCAATAGATCCGCATTTGCTCTTTAGCATGGAGCACAATTCGCAAAAAAAACTGACTACAATAACCAATGCAAACTTAACTCCTTGTCTCTACAAATTCATAATGTCGCTCCCAGTACAACTCTCTACTTAAAACTTCTGACCAAACCTGGGGTCGCATTCCAGCACCGATTCTACTGCACTTTTCAGTAGGCGTTTCCTTGCTGCAATGGGTTGCATTATGTTAGTCGGATATTAGTAGTTCAAAGCACTAATAATTATGGTTTATAGTAATCATAATAATAACAAAAATAATTTTAAAAATTTATATATATAGAGATTACGATTAACGAGCCGAATCTTGGAATCATTTCAGAACGAGGCTGTTAGAGCTTTTAGGTCTGGACCTGAATATGTGATCCACAGTGAGAGACAAACCATTCCTGCCATCTATAGGCCCATCTGCCAACTAACGTAGGATATGTGGAACTCTCATAACTGTAACTAGTAATTGCCTAAACCGGCGCGTTCAGATTAGAAAAGTGCGTTCTAGAAAGAAAGTGTTGGAAAACCAAAGCTATCAAAATAAGAATTAGTGTATAATAAACATCCTTTAGGCTTCTGAAAGACATGAGTCTGGCGCTTTAAGAGAATGACTAAACTCCTGGGAAGATCTACAAACAAGTGTCTTATCTTTTATGCACTGAGATCAGCAGTACAATAAAGGACAATCGAGGTGTGACGAAAATCCCCAACTGGGTGATATCTAGATCAACGTTATTTTACCTAGATCCCAAATTATTAACAAATGACAATGTTTTTGGTTGTTCATTGTTGCAGGACGCAATTTAAAAAGAAGATATTGTGTCGATGATTTTTATACCCAGAAAGTCTTGCATGATAAAGTAGTAAAATTTTATGAATTTTAAAGAGAAGCAATGAAAAAAGTCCCACAGAAGTGCATCATGAACGGAAAAAGAGTGAGGATAAAGTAAATAACCCAAACATTAAAGCTTTCTCTTCAATATAACTAACACTTCGGTTTTAATATAATAGTCTGCTGAGCAAAAGGATTCAACATCTTCCGAGCAGTTGCAGTGAAAAAACAATGATTCTGAATAGAAAATAGAATAATCTACCGTACAAGCAGGAAGCTTGAGGATAAAAAAAAACATTTGTTACCTGAAACACAATGCTAATTAATGGCTATTGTTTTCGTCCTTGTGCAACTGTCATCGTGTCCTGGCGCTCAACGTCTCCATCCAGACAAACGAGCGAATCCACAGAGGTGACGATACGCAAATAAAACAAAATAAAGTGCTGAACGTGTCGAATATTAGTGACAACGGACGTGCTCAGAAGATACTTTCATCATTGTATCAGAATTAACAGTCTGCTGCGCCATGGCCACGATATTCTGCAAGAAAATGGTGGATGATTTATCTGGGTGATTAAATTACAATCGCTCGGGAAACATAATACGTTCGCTAGGTGGATGGTCCTAACAGCAAACACCAGTTAGTATGGCGTCAAAGAAGAAAGGTGTAAAGGAGCGTCGAGCAGGAGACGAAGCGTCAAATCACTTTTTCGGTCGTAAAACAATTCGCGCGTCTGGTTCGTCCATCGCAAAGCCCAAGTAATGGCTGAAAATTAATTTCAGCAAGTGGTTGTCGCATTCAGCTGTTGTTTGCAGCATGATTCACGTGGTACAACCACGTGTCAAAAGCACTCTTCGGACGACCAAGCCATATTTATTGCAGGATCAACTGGGTTATATGTTGTGATTTGCAAAACAAATTCGAAGAACGTCATGAAAATTGTAAATAGTCAGGCGCGAGGACTTTTATAAATGAGTGTCATCTGTAAAGAATTTTGGAAATTGATAAAGTGCTCGGAAGGTTCTCTGATTAATTGAGACCCAGTTTCTCAATTATCGACATAAACTTCGCGGGGTGGTTCGGAGAATGTTTCTATCGAAGAGATATGCTTGTATTGCGATAAACACAGAGCATGGCTACACTTGTAAAAAATTCCTATGTAAACTTCAAATGGGAATGATGAAACTTGCTCTCAATTACTAGGAAATCACTAAAACTTTTATCATGACTCGATATCCATTTTGCATGCATCGTACAGACAAACGAAACGCAAACTTAATTATTGCGGAGAAACAATTTGTTTCATTCGGTTCTGAAGACACAGGACGAATAAGCAAGTGCTTTCCATGCACTGCATTGGTGTGAAAGTCCACAGCTGACGTTGATTATGTTGGTTGAATGCTCCTATCTTTGCTCATTCAGCCCCAATTGGAAGTTGGAAATCCTTATTGCTTAATGTTCGTGTCCTAACTATCCAACATAGCACACAACTTTTTCTGGGTGAATGCAATTTTTCAAACTTCTCGTTTCCACAAATTATCGAACAAGTTAGTAGTTTTCCTTTTGACTTTTTCCTTGTCGTCAAATTCGTGTTCTTGCTCACTATTTTGTATGGTTTAATGCTCCATAAGAAATAAGCTCGGGAGTACACTCTTGGGCTATTGCTAAACTCTGAATGTTAAATTAGGAGCCAACTCAAATCCAACTCGAAGATATAAGATCAATTATCAACAAAAGATGAGTTATCCTTGCACATATCTTGAAAATTTTAGCTTCAAGTTTTTATATTGCATTGCTTATAAGACTGCGTATGAGTCCTGGCCGTTGCTTGTTTTTAATATGATTGAGTGGTCAAATCTTCTCAGTGGCGAACTGAAGCCTGTACACCAATTACATGCTGCAACATTCGAAGATATTCACAGGTGACATACATTACAATTGCTAGGATGTGCTTATACTAATTCACAGAATTTTCCCGGCGGTGGAATGGTAATAATTGCAAGCAAGTGAATTGACGACTTGCTTGAGGGAATTGTGGAAGCTCTGAACTGAACGGTCAAAAACGTAGATAGGCGACAGAAAAACGAGTCTAATCGAGGCGATGGAAGGAAAATTGTGTTTTCATACTAGCGGACAAAAAGACATTTAACAGAGAGTGAGTTGGTTTCCTTCATTGAACTGAACAAGGTAATGCAACCTTTGGCGTTTCCTTCTTTGGAACCAAGATAAATTCAACAGCAAGCAGTTGTTAGTTTTTAAGTTTCAGTTTAAATATGTACAAAAAGTGATGAAAAGTTTCAAGAACGCTAACGTTTGGACGAAGATGTATCTTAATGGAACTTACGCGAAGGATGTGGATATTGCCATAGTCTACGATTTCTCTGGTATTTAAGTTTCATTCCTTGCTCTCTCCACTGTGTTATTTTGTTTTCTATGTCAATTCAGAACTGTTTTTCGCTATTTCTGACACTGAATTTTAAAACTATATGAATCCAACCAAATCCAACAATAAAAATTTATATGTCCAAGTTTTAAGATGAATATGCAGTTTCACCATTTTCGCGAGTTACTTTTGACACTTATATTTAGAATAAAGTCAGAAATTTACAAATAAGTCTGAAACTCAGGGTGCTTAGTGGGAATCTCATTTGTTTATTCTCTTAGAAACTGTTCTCAAAATTCTTTGTTTTGTTGGAAACTGTTCGCGAACTGTCTAGATTAGAGAAATTATAAATTTTTTTTAAACCTTCAATCAGATAAGTGCACCTTATTCAGTAGTTTTCTGAGCTATTGCTGTCTTATATCTATTGTGGTCCTGTAACTTCCCTTCTTTTTCAAATCAGCAAATTGTCAATGTATGTCATTTCCATCGACTATGAAGTAGTCCTTCAAATTTTTTCTCAAAGGGCGACAGTTTGTCCTCTGAAAAAATGTTATGTGGTTTTGTGCATTTCGTTTGGATAACCAATGGCTATCACTCATCCGAAACGATATTTTAAAAAGTTTTTGGAGGACTTCACAAGTCCTTCCGTTTAATTGAACACATTCATTTTAGCCTTCATTTCTAGTCTCCAATTTATTTAAGCTACGCCCTTCAGAAAATAGTTTTGAACATTCTGAAGCAAAGGTCAAAAAGCAGTCAAGCCTCTGTCAATCCTCACCGTCAAATTTAACGCTGAGGATTGACAGGATTAACGCTTTTCTTCTTTTTCAAAAAACAATTTAAACCCTTTTTTATCAACATTTGATTCTATTGAGTAAATTATTTTAGCAGAAAAGCCTTAGTTTGGCGGCTTATTTGGGGTACTGCACACTGCGATTAGAATGATATTTTTGGTAAATGTTGATCTTAAAATGAGGTGTCTCAAATTTTGTTTACGGCCCAAGATTTACAGAGAACTGCTACGCCACAGCAACAAAATTAGAATTAGTACACCCTCCACTTACAGCGAAATCTTATTTTAGCTGACATAAGGAACAGATGCCATAACAATCCCTTTTAACTGAAAGTCGGTACAGTTTTGTCCTATACATAATCACGGTCCTTGATCGTCATTTGAAAAGCGCTTCATTGGATATAAAGCCGATTTTGTTACTACATATCGATTGATTTTGGAGAAAAATGGCAAGAAAGCAAAAATCAAACTATTGAAAAATTATAAAACGTTTTCTGCCAATTCTGCCACAGCTTCGCCAGTGTAAGCTGTAGGATTTGATTTAAATAAGGAATGGGTGTATACCCGAGTTTTCAAAACAAACTGCTGCCTTCAGCAGTGTATCTGGCTACAATTTTCTGTAAATTTTCGCTTTTGAAGCTACAAAGGATCCACAAGAATCTTTGTGCCTTAGAGTATAATATATAATTAAACTTTAAAATAAATTATTTAAATTTAAAGTAAAAAATTCGATTATTCCTTTGATTGATAACACATTCTTCACTGACCCATTGACCGATTCTATTGATACTTATCTAAAGCTACTTTCATCGAGTACTACAATCCATTACGATTCTTTGCCAGATCCAGGTTGAAGTCCTTCTCGGTTGTGTAGAAACCTTCTTGGTTTCATAAAATCTCTTTTATCAGCATCCAGACGTTTTCATTTGTTTACCTACTGTCAAACAGATGTATACTCCCACGTGATATTGTGTCCTGTTTTGATCATGCGCTTTTCCCCAGCGGATTTGTTCGTGTCTCTAGGAGGTATTTTGACAGTGTTTGCTTCCTTAAAATGTTCCTTCACATGAGTTCACATCATCTAGTCTTAACAAAATAAACTTGAAACAATGGGGCCATGTAGTCTTCGAAATTCTGTGTTCCTGGTAGGTTTGTATGGTGTTCTCTGACGTTCCTTGGTCTGTTCTGGATAGCAGAGTCTGGAGGACGTTGATGTAGTTTTCCTTAGCCCTTTTCATTAGCCTTCGGTGTCGTTTGCTTATTGCTCTTGTATGCAGGAGTCTTTATTCTCTTATACATACTTTGCCTTCTATAAGTAGCATTTATAATGGTGGTTTTGCACTAATTCCTGAATTCAGAGATCAAATGTAGCAACAGGTTCTAAAGATCAAAGTCCCATCTTAAGTTTTTTTCGTATATTATATATTTCGTAAAAGGTAGAATAAAATAAATTATCTTTTTTTTATCTATTAAAATAACTTCAAGTGTAAATATTATAAAATAATTAAAGCATCGACAAGAAAATTTGGCTTGAAGAGATTTTTGTTCAATCAAAACTTCACACACTTTTTTTGTAACGAGCATTCTAGAATTTTGCATTAAGTTTTGTTGCCAAATTATGTATACCCACACAACATCCTATTGTATAGTATATTTTGAAGCCAAGAAACGTTGATTAAGAAATTATTTTATATTTATATTAATTTGTAGTTTTTGTGTTTTTAATTTTAATTTTTTAATATTTTATTTGTATTTTTAATTTAAATTAATTTTCAATAATTTATGCAGTTTAGCTTGGCCTACAATAAGAAAATAATTCGCTTTCCTACTCCTTCAGAAAAAGGAACATTCCTGAGACGACTTAGTTTGCCTAAATTATGTTTTCCATTTCAGAATTATTTTCTTGTCTACACTTAGTTATACCAGAAGTTCATTGCCGTAGTTTTATATATGAAGATGTTACAGAACATTTTAAAAAGTTTGTGGAAACTAAAATGAACAGCAGACAAAATATTATATTTTTATCGAGCAAAATATTATATTTTCAACCGATGTCCTTTTCGATACATCAGTATTTGTAAAAAAACTTGGTGATCGACGGGGTGATATGCATAACCCATTCAGTATGCACTTACAAGCGTGAGCTTCAAAATAAAAATGAAAGTGATTCCGATTTCCCAGATGCAATAGTAATTGTATGCAGAACTTGTTTCAGATAAAGACAAAGATGCCGAGAGATGCATTAACATAATCTTAAATTTTGTATTCATACGCAATGACAATAATGCACAGAAAACATATATCTCACTTATATTCAAGTTCAATTGTCAGCCATAACGATCGCTATCCTCACTTACGTGGTTTCCTTTTGAAGTTCTCTATCTTGCAAAGCTCGTTTTAGCTGGTGACATACATTTCCAATACACACATAGCCTTCGCGATCGCTGCCCTAACCTATGTCATTTTGTTTTAAACGCCGTTTATCTTGCAATGCTCATTTTAGTTTGTACATACATATTCGGTACATACATAGCCATGACGTTTCATGCCCTCCGCTACGTTGTTTAGCTTTCAAGTTCATTATTTTCTAAAATTCGCTTTTCTGGTGCATCTACAGGCAATGTGAACCCTGCCCTCCACTACCCCGTTCATTTTCAAAGCTCTCTGTCTTACAAAGTTCGTTTTATTTGGTAAATTCATAGCTAACGCGAACCCTGCCTTCACGCACCTCGTTTAGTTTTGAAGCTCTCTATCTTGCAAAGCTCCTTTTATGGTAGATAGAGTACTCGTATATCTTTCATGATGATACCAAACCCGTATGTTAGCGCCTTTGTAGGAGTTACGCTATGATTTCTAGTGGTAACACTATGGTTTTCATAACAGGGCTCATAGTTTGTGCACCGATGTAGTGTCTGCATCATTATTTTATCTTTCCAACTTTTAAAAAGACAAATTGTTAGTGAGCATTTGGAGGGAGTTTGTGTGACGTCAAAATATTAAATCTTAAACAATTCACAAGCAACAATGTCTGTGGTAATCACAACCACAAAGTTTACTGACATGGACTCAACAGCGTTTGGATAATCCTGTTTCAATAAAACAACGACTGTCACATCTCATTACAACAAGAGCTGTAACATCTTATCATGGATTTCAAAGCGATTTATTAATTCATAAATAGTGTCAGCATTCCATGTGCGTTAGTTATATGTCAAGGATGAATGCAGCTCTCTAGATTTTTCGACTATATGCTAAGCGGCCTGAGCTTCGGCTTTTATCTCAAAGCTAATATTTTGGCAATAGAAGCTTTATTTCAAAAGATCGCTTATGGAAGACTACCTAATTGGCCAGTGGTGCAAATGCATCACTAAAAGACCAATGCACCATCCCAGGTACAGCTAGTACTCCACTTCAGGATCTGTCACTACTAGCTATGCTTAGGGCAGCTCTGCCGATAGATGCAACTAGCTTTGGACGATTCTGAAAACCAATAATGAGAAAACCATAAAAGAGAATAACTCAAATGTTCGGAAATGCATGTACCTTCAAGAGGAACCCATACCTAGTACTAATCGTTCTACTACAACTACTACAACTAGTACAACTGCTACCACTGTCTTAAGCAACGCTGGAAATATCTAAATTTACAAATTTTTCATTTGATTCTTAGCAATGATACTCAAGAAATTTATATCTTTGTATATTTGTTTTTTGGTATCGAAACCTTAATTTAAGTCAGGCGCCATATCTTTCTATTGAATGAACTTTCTATTTCTATATCATATTTTTGAATACCAACTATGACTGGAAAGTTTTTTTTTAAATAGAAGAGAAAAAGAATTTGTCAGGGAAAAAATGCATTTGCTTTACTCTTGCCAGCCAACCTTAAATGATTTCACAAATGAAAAAAAAACCCTGTAGCCTACCACAACAAAAACCAACTCTTGTGCTCATTCTCCCGGCAGAACTTACGAAAAAAATAGGTAATTCCACACCCTTAATCCACTGAATTTTTGCAAAAATTTACTTTGTTTCGTGTCATGAAAACCATACCAATATGACAAAGAACATTAAGGAAAAAAGGAGTGCACATAGAAATGAAACATGTTTCGAGCTTCGTTCATGTTCGCAACACGAGGCGGAGAAGAAATTCGATTAATTTTCTAATTCAGTTCATTAAATAATTAATCCGTTTTACTAAATAGGTATTGGTCTATAGACATTATAACAGATCCTTTGGTATGTCGAGCGAAACAAGGCTTGTCTGGTGAGTATCATCGTAGCTAGTGGAAGCAATATTGGCTCTTGAAATCGATTCTGATCAAGTCTCAACTATTCAGGATATTCATGTCAGTGTGTTTGTTTTAGATGGACTATGTCTTAATTCAGCAGAATTTGGAAATTAATTGATTGTAAGGGAATGCAAAGGCGTGTAGATTACATTCGAAATGGTAGCCAGGAAAAATTATATCGAATTTAAGTAATATCCTCATGTAAGCTTTATGGATGTTAGTATGAAAACAAATTGCAAATTTTGTGGGGCACAATTCTGTACACACGCATGCATAGCAGTCTATTTGTGCAACAACAAACATCTTTAACAATCCAATCGAACTTTAAGGCCAGCTTCATCAATTCAGGACACTTTCCTTGTTATAACTTTCGCAATGCGAATGCATTAACTTTTGCAACAGCAATGCCAGTGAAATCAGGAAGATATCCTGCTTATGCTCGTAAATTCAGCATTGCACCCTTAAAAACGGGCCACAAACAGCAAAAGCAAAGACAACTTTTCAACTTGCTAACAATCTTGACAAAGAACGAAAAAGTGCTATCGTGACTCTTATACAAAAACAAGAAAATTCACCAAGAAAGTTTAATCTATAAAATCGTTGATTTTTCTTGCAATTTTTACATTTCTAAAGAATTCGTACCCCGTCAAGTGTAGAGACAATTCGGAAGGAAACAGAATCAGGACTGAACTGAACATTGTTCAAAACTGAGAAACAAGGGACTAACATAAGCCATCACCTGAAAGACTTTTTCTTTTATTTGGCACTTTTCCAACTGGTCGTTTTATATAGCATTGCGATTTCAGTTGGTTTTGACGAAAAGCAGGATAACGCTGCGGTCACCAATGCACAAGAAAAGCAAAACTTGAAAGATGTAAAAGTTTCAATTCTCCAAGGTAAACACTTGTCCTGTGACAATAGTAAAGAAGACAACGTGGTGAATTAACGAGCACGGATGCGGTTAAAGATTCAAAAGGATCAATGCTTTTGTAGAGATTTCACTACACTTGGTTCGTCAGCAAAGAATGCGGTATTAGAAACGCAAAAAGTTCGTCGGTGTAAATATTTGTAGATGAGACGTTGACTTGATATAATCGAAAATGTTAACGCTAAGGACTCAAAAAAGTAGCGAGAGTTATGTATCCTTTACTTCTTGGGTTTGTTATATTTTACAAAACTACATATGCATATCCCTGTTTTAAATGCTGATTATACAAGAATGGGCTGCAATTAACCTTTCAGTGGGCGCACAAGCTCAAAGGGGCCTATTGGAAATATTTAAGAGGTACAAAATGAATTAATCAATAATCGTTTATCTTTTTGATCAGATCATTATGCTTAGAATTGTTTAATATTTGTAGTTATAAGCCATGATAAAATCAGATAAAATTACTTAAATATTCTTTGAATCAAGAAATAATTTGTTTAAATTTATTAAATTTAAAAAAAAACCTTACTTGACCTTGCACCTACCCTAGCCTACCTTAAAATACCTTATATCTAAACACATAGGCTTAAGATTAAATAAGCTAAAGACTAAGAAAGCATGATGGCTATAGTGTGCTAATATTTAGAAATGCTGATGCCGAAGTCAACGGATTGGGGGAGTAGATAGTCCTGGTCAACATTTTATTCCGTCTTTTAAATGCGAGTTGTGCAATACTTTAAGTTCCAGCAAGTTTATGTAGCTTTTCAGAGGAGAAACCGAAAGGATTGTTGAGAGCCATTTTCAGGCATCGATTTTGCGAAACTTGAAGTTGAGATTTTAGGTATTTTGCACATGAGCTCCAGGCAGGAGCTCCATACAACATAATTGGCATAATCACCATTTTGACGATAAGGATCTTGTTTCTTGGGTTGAGCAGTGATTTGCAGTTCATCAGAGGATGTAGTGCTAATATTGCCTTGGATACTTTATCGATTTAATATGGCTTTTGAATGTCAGCTTTTTGTCAAAAGGAAGCCGGAGGTATGAAATTATATTTGACCATACTATATCCTGACCTAAGAAATTGATGTTCCGATTTGGCAGAAGGTTCAGTTTTATTTCCTTCGTACAGAATATTGCTTTGGTTTCGGGGATACTGACTTTAATTTTCCATCATTTTTTTCAAGCTATGATTCTAAGCTTTTAATTTTTTTACTGGGGTCTATTGAAGATGTTTAAAAACACGTGTCGTCCGCAAAGGTAGTTAGTTTGCATGTATCCAGGACAGGCATGTCCGAATGTATGTATGTTGAAAAGTAGTGGGCTTAGACACGAGCCATGGGGAACTCCTGCAGGTATACTATGAGAGTGGGATAGGGTGTCGCAAATTTTAACGGAATAGTTCCAGTCTTTTAAGAAAGAGCTGATTATGTTAACTCAGTATGGAGGGAATTTAAGTTGAACCAACTTGTAGAGGAGGCCATTATTCTATATTGTATCAAATGCCTTTTCGATATCAAGTGATATCATTCCTTTTCTTTCAAGGCATGTTTGATGTCCTGAGTGACACGCTATAATTGTTGTTCGGTTGAATGCCCATGTTTAAAACCGGAATGAAAATTAGGGAGAATTTCAATATTTTCAATAAATTTGAATCCAACAGTTTGTCGAGTGACGGGAAGAGGCTTATTGGCCAATAGTTGTTTGAGAGACGACGTTCCTTATTTAATTTTGGGATCGTGATAACTTAAGCATTCTTCCATGTAGAGGGGAAGTAACCAATGTTAAAGCAGGCATTAAGGATGAAGTGTAGTAGGATAACCGCTTTTCTGGGGAGATTCTTCAGAACTATATTCGGTATCCCATCATGGCCTGATGATTTATTGTTTTTTTTTAATTTATTGATAAATGTAAACACTTTCCCTGGCTTGATTCGATCGGTCATGGGAACAGACGCAATTGATGGGACTGCGTCTAGAGCTCGTATGAGCATCAGCTCAGTAGGCTGGTTTTTCATATTTTGGGTGACGTTATGATGTTTAAGAAATATTTCAACAAGGAGCTCGGCCTTTCCTTGATTAGAAAATTCTTTTATACCATTGCTTCCCTCAAGCGGTGGCGGATTAATAAATTGATTCCTTTTGAATAATTTGTATTTACTCGCCAGATTTTGCGAGAATTGTATTCCAGTTGACCGAGAATGGAATTCCAATTCTGGTTGCGGAGTTTGACGATTTTGATACAAATAGCAGTTGTTAAGCTATTGATTTTGCTCTTTTTAAATTTTCCTTAGATAGCTTACCAGAGCTTCTTTTTTTTCGATCGTAAATACTCTCGTCTTTCACAATGACATTTATTCCAAGAACATAAAGAAGATGCGAGAAGAGTGTCAATGGCTATCGTTTACTTCTTCTAGATTTCGAAAAAATTTTGACTTTTTTATTGACTTCATCGACAACGCCTTTTGTATTTCTGTAAAAAGTACGGATAGTTGGTTTGTGCTATCGTTCTTTCAGCAACTTCAGCAGCAGAATGTCTTCACTAGATGAAAAATGCAATTTTCTTCCTTTTTTGTCATATAAGATACATGCATCCTAGGTGTATTCAGAAATCCAAATGGACTTGAATATTCAAGTCGGTCAGTTTTTACCTGTAAAGTAAAGAGGTATTCCCTTCTTGATTTATGCATGGCATACCCACAACTCAAAGCTCATGATTTTTGGCCAAATCGACCAAACTTTCGGCCAATTGCTGACTGCTATGTTCTGTCGGTGTTAGAAATTGGTATAATTTGTCTCTTCACAACCTCTGCTGTAGCAACCCTCAATTGGGCCATGAGGCTGTTCGCAGTCATAAAGTTCAATGTTAAGGACATAAAACGTAGCAACGTCTTCCTGTGGATACAGTCTTATTCCATATTGGTCGGGTTCTGATTTTAAATACTGTCAGGAAGAATATTTTTTTTGAAAAGCTGCCATCATCTCATCAATAACAACCTCCTGTCCAATTGATTTTTTTGTTGATTGTTTGTTTTGTTGATTGATTGTTTTGCAAAAATGTCTGGAACCTCCCCCAATCATTTTGCTTTGTCCAGAGTACGACGAGATGTTCTTGAAGTAGTAACATTAAGCCACAATAAACTCAGTAAAAATGTTGTTCTTTTCAGTGGCAGAATATAGCCTCTTCTAATCAATTGCATACAAATTCTCTAAATTCAAAGATCCTGCCTTGAAACTTTATCCGACAAAAGCTTGAATTTCTACAGTACCAATCTGTTTGAAATTTCGTGGGCTTTGAATTATTTTCTTGTTTTATTTTTTTGAATACATTCGTTGCTATGTGTAACAATTTTTTCAATAACATTCTCCGAAATAAAGAAATTCCAGGCTCTCATAAATGTTGACATACCCCACGCTTTTCCATTGAGTACATGAATTTCCAAAGTATATTTTCCCAATAATCATTTATTTAAGTTTCGCCCCTCATCCTGATGATTTTCCCCACTTTGTTACCTCACGACGCCTGGTAAATCAGTTGCTTACATCTGACAGAGCAAATTCTGCACATCTGAATCCGAGCTGTTTGATTCCTCAGCACATGGAGTTTCATCTGAAACTCTATCAATGTCAATGTCATCTCGAATACTGTCAAAAGTTTCGGATATTTAGTTGCTGAGCTCTAGTTCATCTTCTCGTAGTACTTCATGTAGTTTTATAAAAAATACTTTCACCAGCTTATTTCGATAAGATTGGTTGATAGCAGAAGTAAAAATATATCGCGTTGAGGATCGCGCGTAACATTTTCGATGACAGACACATCGTGTCTTTTCGACGCCTGCATCAAGACTAAAACAAGAGTGATCTGTGGGGCTTGGGGAGCATGAAGACTGGACTTAAATTTCATAACACATAAATGACAGTAAAAACAGAACAGGCTACCAGGAGTAATATAACGAGTAATACTATCATTGTGGAGGATGATGTTTTAAGCTTGGTCTATTTGACACCGGTTGAAGTTTATAAAAGTACTTTATCTGACTGTTGTTCATGGATGCTATCAATTTCCGGAAGTAATCAAATTTTCTTGCAATTTTCCGAGCAATCCTGATATCTAACCATTGTATACTTCATCTGATGGTTTTTCTTTATTTTCAGGATGCTTATAATACATGGCGACAGTTAGCCATAATGCAATGCAGCCTCATCCAGCTCTGTATGGCAATGGCAATGCACAATTAATTTCAAATCAGTATTATGTGGCAGCAAATCAACAGGTACGAACTTTAAATCTACTAAACTATTGCAAGTGTGTGTGTCACGTATGGATGTGTGTTCATATATGCTACATATTAAACTCAACTAATCTAAAGTTATTTACATTTGCTATCATAAGCATGGTGTAGGTTAATACAAAAACATTTAAAAATAATTAAAATGCGTCATAGTTGTTTATTTCGCATATTATTTAAGTAAAAATTGAAGAGAGAGGTCACAAATAGTTATAAAACAAATAGAATGGCAATGTGTCACCTTGTCGGCGATTACTTTGCTTGTATGAAAAAGAAAAAAAGCAGTACAAGTCATAATGTTACTTTAACTACTATTATAAAGATTCATCGTTAATATTATTAATAAAAACTAATATTAATCTGCTCTATCATTAATAATAAAACGTGAAGTGGTCGTGCCAAAGGCATTTTAAATATCATAACTAGGATTTGCTACTACAGAACAACATTTTGATAGTATTTTTAATGTATTTTATTAAAAAGAATCCTTAACCAAACAATTTTTGCAGAATGAGATATTATATAAATACAAACTTTAATGCTAAAATTAATAAATAAAAGGGCGAGCCCTTTTCCAAAGTTAGACATCTTCAGCTGATAAAGCTATCACCGTTACCGTTAGTGCATTAGTTGCGGCGTCCTGATAGGACTTCCTCGCCAGAGTTTTGTATTCGGGGCTAACTCTCCGTTCCTGTTTACCAGTGCCTTGGTTTGTGTCGTCCGATCTCATCCGCTTAAGTCCGGCTTTACCCTTTTCCTTTACGGTTGGTAGTACAGCTTTTTTGGCAGCAGCAGCCAATTTCCTAGGTTTCCCTTGGTTGGCTGCCGCTTTTTGGCTGGTGCCAGGGTTTTTTGGGAAGCTCTTCTCCTCGATTGTGTTTTGACGCTTCAGTTTCCTTTGTGCCTTTCTTGTTAACATTCTGGCTGATGGTCCCATCTTCCCAGTGGGTGCGGTTGCTGCCATTGCGCTTGTTTTGTTGCAGTCATTCGTCAAATGCACGCCCTGCTCCCTCAGCGTAGATTTTTGGCCCAATAGCTCTGGGCAACTGCTGCTAGTTTAATCTACCTTACTGGCAGTTGGCAGGTGTTGGGAGCAGTACTGCCATTAAAGTCACAGCGCGGGAAATTTAAAATTTTATAGGGCTACAAAACAATCCTCGTATTATCGCCACTATATAAAGTTATGAGAATTTATCTGAATATAAATTTAAGTATTAGAAAACAAAGATATAAAGTGAATGTCAGGGTGTATGTTATCTTATTCTGAAAAAGATTTCCGGAACTCCTAACACTGACCTGAATTACAACAGTGGTCATGAAAATTATAATAAGATAAATAAAATTAATACCGATCCAATTAACAAAGGTTAAGTACTAATTGATTAATTTTTGATATGAAACTCGTCCAGTCTTGTTGTATTTCGATGTTTAATCTGAGTTCATTATTCGTAACTTCGTTTTGAGTATTTTCAGCCACTGTTCTATGCCCAGGCAAGTTCATTTGTATGGCAGAACTCACGTTTATTAAACTCATTCTATGTTAGATTTTTTGATGTGTCCTTTATTTCAATACTCGTACTTCAGTCAGTTTGGACCGATCCTTATATGCAATTGTGCGATGTCTTAAAGTCACCAATTAATTTAGTCGTACTGATTTTTGCTAGGATTCGTTATCTTTGATTTTAGTTGCTTCGCTTAGCTGGCTATCATGGTTTCGGCCCTTCCCATGGCTGTAGTTCTTTTCAAGGATCCATCTCGCAATACATATATATTTACACATATGTTTAAAACACATATATTTACTGACGCAAATGTAAAAAAAGTTCAAAAATGTGAGCCGACTATCTCATAGATAATTCTTTTAAACCACAACTTTCCAAATTACGTATGCACTCTTGTCTCACGTGTGTTAAGTATGTTGCATCATATCCAAGTCGTTGAAATCATTCCTTCGTTTATCTTGTCCTATTGAATAGTGGATAAATCAAACAATCCTCACAGCGCGTTATATAACATCGCATACGAAGGAAACCTTATTGCAATAGCAATCAATGTAAATAAAAGATACATGGATATCTACTTATTATTATTTGAATAGTCAACTATTGCTTGCAACTATTGTTTTTTTATTATTTATCCAAATATTCATTTCAATATACGAAGTCACATTATTTGCATTCATTGAATGTATTTTGCTCTCGGGCATCTTCAACGGTGGCACAATATCCAAGAGAAAATGATAACGACATTCAGTTGTAAGGATCGAATTGTAGTGCAATATTTGCAAATGTATTTGACAGGGGGAGTGTTGTGAATCAAAGATATGCAAATGAGAAATACTTGTTCATCATTATAGTCAATATTTATCATTCAGTAATTCGGTAATTGGGAACACCTTTGTAGCTTTAAGCCAAAAAAATTCACATATGATTTGGATATTTTTCATTGTTTTCTGCAAACTTTTAAAGTTTTTCGGCAATTTTAATTTAAGAAATTTTTTTTGATGATTTGAATTGATCTTAACATTCACTCGAGTATCTTTGATACGAAATATAGAAACAGTTTTGAATACTTTAAAGCGCAAAAAAAGAACTTCAAACAAATAAAAATTGTATAAATTTTCAAAAAATTTTGGTTTCCTGCGATATGGTGATCAAGGCGTAGTGAAAAGAGGCTAACTAACACTTTAATAATAAATTCAATAACATTAAAGTTGCAAGAAACTTAAAACTTCATTTTTAACATGAGTCCAGGTTTTGGATTCGTTCGCAAATCAAAAGGAAAAGTATGTATTTTTTGAGTGGAAATAGAAAATTCAACGTTCTTTACAAGAGTATGGATGGATGTTCCTTCTGGTGAGCAAACTATATCTCAGAAAAGGACAGTGGAGAAAACTCATAAAAAGTGCAAAAGAAAGTCAACAGAGTCATGGATTTGGGTCGCTTCACTACTCGGCTTACTATTTTGAGTAATTTTTTACATTCCCGAATCATTTAGTTTCTTTCACTCAAGGATAATTATGTGAATTTCTGTAATTTTCATGCCAAAGATGTTGTAGTCCATCTGGTATCATATAATGACCCAGTACATCTAATCGAATCCGAATATTCTTTTTAATGAAATCACAGTACTCCGTACAAGCTCGGTCTGCTGTGCGCAAGCATTAATTATCTTAATAAATATTCTACATAATTTTAACTCCACAATTACTACATGCATCACCTGATCTCCCGCAAGCGATAATATCAACGTGACCATAACCCAAGGACCACCACTGGAAATGAAAGGCGAGAGAAATTATTCGTCGAAGGATCATCGGTTGTTTTAAACATGTTTTCCCTTGGCGGTGTTTTCAGCTAATGATATTTTAAATTAAATGAAATTACATAATAACATGTGATGGATATCATATGAAGAAATGGGAGAATATGTCGTCAATGTTAATTAAGTTGTTGCATTCGCATTAACCATGCTATTTATTGAGTCTTACACAAGCAAAGCAATTAACTCATAACCACCAATATTTCATTGTCATCAAAACGTAAGTCTTGATAATTCAAGTTTTTCAAAATAAGTAGAAATAAAGTGTACGGAGACTCATTAAATCTCATATTCCTTGAAAAAATTAAGGAAATAAATAATAAATGAAAAAATATTCAATAATCATTAAAACGTTTTTATTGGGAATAGGATTAAATCATACAAAACGCTGGCATAGCGAAAATTTCCTTGCTTCCACAAAGACTTCTGTCGATACAGTTTTCCCTAAATTGTTGCGACAAAAATGTGGAACAAAAAGATTTTCTATTATTTTTTATATTTTCCCCGCAGAGGAATACATTGTGCAGGAATACATCCAAAACATATAACGCCTACTGACAGGATCGGCGAAGTGACTTTCTGCGTTTTTGTCTACTTGAAGCGAACTTTTAATCAGGAAGTTCTCTACCATTGTGAAGGCAAAAACCCTAGGCATAAAGCTATAAGATACTTGTGTAATTACTTCAAAGAGGTATAAGATATAAAATCTCTTAGACTTACACATCTTACACTTCGATGGAAAATTACCAAAGGGGATTGACTCGTAAAATAAAAGGGACAAGCCAAAAATTATATCATTCCTTAGGATGTATCGCAAAGCCAATTCCCAATCGCCCTTAAAAAGAATATGCACACGAAAAATACATACGGAATAAGACAAACCAACTTTCTTTCATCACATTCTGAAGCAGCCAAAAGGATTCGCTTAAAACCGCATCGACCAAGTCAGGTTTCAATGATGTTTCAGCAGTTTCTTTTCATGAAACCATAACACATTCTCGGTTTAAAGGGAAGTGCTAGATAAAAAATAAAAAACAGAGTGATAGGCAACAGTTCCGGATCTTTCACTTTCGAATTACCCCGAAAAAGGAGTCCACTATGATGTGTTCTGCGTTAACAGCCGATTTTAATTGCAAAACTGGCTCCTTATGTTCGAGGTGAAAAGGAAAATAAAAAGGCAATGGTATAAGCCAGTTCGCTTTCATCATAATCTGTAACGGGAAAAGGAGTTCCCTATGATAGCTTTCTGTCCACAAGCGTCCACGAGTTATTTTAAAAGCGTTTTGGTGTATTACCAAAATGCTGTGAAAATAACAACACTAAATTTCAAAAAATGTACTTAAATTTTTCGACACATGTTGAGCCTTCGAATATTCTTCTCTCTTCAAAGTATTGCTAAGGACTGCAACAGTATTTTCATTGGTGGTTGTTCGAATAGGATGCGAGTGCAAGCATTGTTGCTTCAAGGTACTGAACATGGTGAACTGCATTGTTTATTTTGACAACTTTTTTAGTTTCGCTTCTCATGTCGCTTGAAATATATTCAATCAGGCACCACACCGTAGGGGCAATCAAAATTAAAATAATTTTGGTGATAAAGGCACAAAAAGGAATCATGGTGAATCCTCAGACTTTGTAGATAGAGCATTCATTACTGGGTGAGATCCAAAGTAACAAACTTCAATTTTCAACTACAAATTCATTAAGTCTTTCTAATGCACTGAGTACACTTAGTAATCTTCGAAATTGGATCCTTGTGCCTCAATATGTGTGATATCTCTTTCGATCCCAAAAAGCCTTCCGCTGTTCAATGCTTTTTTGTTTTCTTAATTTCGACAGTGATTTTTCGAATAGCCTTATTTGACTCAAAACGCCTTCAATTGAGGTCCTTCTTGATGAGCAGGAACAAAAATAAACCTGGGGATGAAAAGTCTGTGAGAACCTGTGAAACCCAGTGAGTCGAAGCATTTTCATGGTGAAGGGTCAAACAAGCCGTTCTCATGGTGGAGGATGCACCCCTACCCCCGGATAGTTACTGAGACCTGACAATGGGTTCTGGAAACCGCTCAGGCATATCTTTACCGCCGCAAAAAAAGCCTCTTTGGCAATTAGTCAATGCAGTACAAAGTCCTTGTGCATTTATCGGAGAATATAACAATACCATATCGATTGTTTCATTATTATCACATTAAGAAAAAGTCATGTTATGTCATACCTTCAAATCATCAAAATATGACTTGAAGGTTCATGTTTCGATTTGAAATCGTATTTTGATTTGAGCGTTCGAATTTCTTTGACCGAAAGTGAGTGACATGTCTCCGAGCTATTCCATACTCTGTGTCTTCGTTTCGTGATCGTCTTCCTAGTTTCATAATGCATCACCAGTAGCAATGTCAAGAAGAGTTTCGTCCTGCTCAAAACTTTCTGCAAATCATGAGATAGACGGACAATTGTCTCCTTTTGATTGGCTGTCACAAACCCTGAGGACCGGCTGCACATAAGCTCAGTTCTTGTATCGAAATTTGATAGACTATGCTGTACGACAAATTTAACTTTTCAGAAATCTTTTTGAGACTTGAATGATTGTGAATATCGAAAAACGACCGTTCTCTCTCTATTCGTATTTCTCTGAGTAATCTTTATCTTTGACGGCTTCTCGTCTTTCCCGTCGTGAAGACTTTGTGTTACTGGTAAATAGGAGTCCGGTATAGAACTTCATATCCGTGAACCTCTGTCGTCAATCAAGGGCATCATTTTCGTTACTCAAAAAAAAAAAAATTACTCAGTGCAAAAACTACCTAGACATTGAACGTGATGGTGACTTAGCCGGTGATGCCAAGAAGCTGTGCTGTATTACGTTTTAAATTGGAACTTCAGAAAAACATATTTCGTGTATCCCACTTTTTTTCGAGTTCCCCGTTGCTTGGCACGACAGGATTTTGGTTGTTTTCTGATTGCCCCCTAGTTTGATACTACTAATTTTCGATGGGAGGACTTGGAGAACGTATTCCTGCGATTAGCGAATGTTGGAACTTTATCCTTTTCTATTATTTGTAGGCAAAGTCTTTTAGCATCTAAGGCCAATCGATCTAACCACAATAAGCACAAAAAGGAGTTGAATGTTCTGAACACAATCCAAAGATATTGTTGATATGCGGAGATCATTTCATGTATTTTAGTTTTTACAGAAGATGATACCCTATGGGTGGTTTAAGCCTCATGGATAGCAAGAACTTCTTACCTCTGAAACACATTGTTCCTACATTCCTACATATTCTTACAATAATCCTTACTTAGTGTTCATAATTTCATTACATCTCGTATTTCGTTGTTATTCTCTTCATGTTTAATTGTTTACCTTTGTCCAGCATAATTTCCTTTTCTAACGTAGTTCAGTGAAACAACTCCTGACTGGTAAGAATTTGACCGTGAGGAAGTAAAGTTCTGCACTATTCCTCAATGAAAAATGTTCTAATATAAAATTCAGGCCAAAGAAAACTTGCCTTACTAGCGGGTTATCCTTACTAAATGTATGGGTAATAAATATTCGTCACCGATTCATGACTGTGCGTAGGACTGGAATAGGTAGGACCTGTTTTTCCCTAAATAAGTTTGCAGACCTCTTTTTTGAGGGGTGATACCCCCTTCCTTCAATGATATTTCACAAACCAAACCGAAATGCTCAGCCGAAATCCATAGGATTCCACCCATATGCTTTCAGCCTTCCTCTTTTGATACATTGTGTCATCAATATATTGCCTGTCCTTGGTAGCATACTTCCACCAATATTTAATTATTTTCAAGGATGCATTGTAAACTAAATTGTGTTTATCAAGAGGTTTGCAATTTAAAGTTGGCAACACCTATTAATTCGAACGAACAAATTTAATTCGACAGCTGTCATGCGTTTTAAAGTTAGTCTAGTTTGACGTTACATAATAAATAGGTTCTGCTCGAGAAACTCATCACCGCTCCGTTAATTTTACGGCCGACATAATTGGCCATCAGAACAATTAATTCAATTAATCATGATTCTTTTCCACACTACGTTTACTCTCACTGATAATTCGGAATGATCCAAATGTCGCATGTCATAGCAAAGAAAAAATAGCAGCTATGGAGTGTAGATCGATGAAGACCCACTTGAGTTCTTGTGACTTCGTACTCAACTTCATTAAGGAAGGTTTCACGTAAAAATATTGGTTTGCAGGCTAACAAAATGTAACTCCCGCAGGCATTGTAGCCGAATGACCACCGGTCATGGTGTAGAATTAGGTGTTTGGACACAAGAGCACATTGCTGTAGATCCCCAACTTTAAAGGAACATATTTTGCGGTAAAACTCATTTGCATTTCATTTGTTGTTGCAAATTTTTGGTTCAAGTAGTCGAAAATAGGACCTCTCGTTCGGGATATCTAAATGCTGGTCGTGGTATTCACATGCCCAAAAAAAATCTCAAATAAGCGTGGAAAAAAAACTATCTGTCCAATGAAACCATGGCAATATCATGGCAACCGGAACAATTTATTTGTGTTTTATGACACTCCGAACTTCTATACCTTTAAAAGCACATCCTTTAAGCACATCCTTTATTCCATTGAAAAAAATTAAAAACATGAATTGACTTCGGGATCTCATTCTTCCTTTTTTGGATCCTTGGGAAAAATGGAGAGTCCCCAGTACTAAAAAATCTATCAATTTTGGTGAATTCACGAATCCATACTGCAAAAGTCCCTTAGACTAGATAGCTGCGTTGTAACCATGCAATAAATTTTCGCTTGACATTGTCTACGAACTGAAAGAATAACTTCTTTCTATATCAAAATTTAGGGAACTCTGTGCTTCTTAACAAGGGCTCCGCATACAAGTTGGTTTTATCTACAGTAGCCCTCATGAAATTTTTGCGAAAGAAAAAGTCAAAATATGCTTTGTCGCCTATGGGTTTATTTTCATTTCGATTTGATCCTCATCTGATCCTTCGTGGAATATCATTCCGCGCATGCTCACTCCAATGGAAGACCCAACTCCATGATCGATTTAGGTATTTAAACAGAGTAAGTCCAGCTGGGACGGTCATTACCTTCAACCTTTGACAAATCTAAGCCAAGAAGTGCCAATACTTGAAAGTTGTGTAAATAAAACAATGTCATTGGTAGGCAACGTTGTTTTTTTTCGACACGATTATCTTCAAATTAAAGTCTACCTTGGATGCGTAGTCCTTTAGTTCTATTTCTTCCTTGGATTAAGATCCCCTTACTCCGAAACTATCAAATCATCATCTTTCGGTAATTTTGTGATCCCTCCAAGATCTCCAACCACGTTAAGGGTTTTTGGACTTGTTTTTTTTTTTGAAACCCCGAAAGTGCTGGAAGTCTTCATCCACTAGAATAGAAGGAAATATATTAGATTCAGAAGCAATGAAAAGCAAAACAAATTGATGAATATAATTTTGAATTTTTCTTTAATATTATTATTTATTTATTATATAAAATATATTTTTTAATTGGGCATTTAGAAGAAATAAAAAAATTTAATTGCCCACCTTTAAATTGAAGCGTTACCCAAAAACCTCAGCAGAAACAAAATCAGGATTTGAAAAATTCTCGATAAAACTATTCTAAACGCTCTCGACTGGTCGAAGGTATATCCTTCATTGATTTGGTATGCAATCCTTTCTAATCCTACCTGGGTCCTTTTATCTTACGCTCAGTCTTCACATTCATATCCGGCAGCCACAGGGATGGAAAATTCCACCTGTCACCGTGCGGAGACAGCCGCGGTCAACGTATGACCTCTTGCCAAGGATGAATCAGGAACGTATGTTTGAAATCATAATCATGTATTGAAAGGTTCATTTATCCAAGTATTGCATTAAAAAGTATTATCCAATATTGTATTTGTGAAGAAGATATTACACCTTATAAAATGAATCAAGAGCCAGTAAACACACATATGAGTATGGCAAGAATATAAGTAATAATGAGGGATGCGCGCTAACATTCTTCCTGAACTGAATAGCATTCCTGCTGATAATTTGACGGCAGCTGTCTGCAAGCGTCTTTCGCATGCATCCTCCGTTCAAATTAGGCTGTTGTAGTGACGACGCGCTTTTCCTTTGGGTAATATTTAACGCCTGAATACCTCTAGGCTACGACTATTATCCTTATAAGCTCTAAACAATAGATTACCTCCTCGTCCTCGAGTGCTTCCTCATTTCGCATCACCTTCATTTCGACGCCAAAGTATGAGTTCATCATGCGAGTGGTACGTAAATTCCTTACTTTCAAAAGTCTCAACTGTCGCATTACTACGTCGAGGTAATCACATTTAATACTGTGCCAAACAACGTGTCAGTTACACAGGAGGTTTTAGATAACGAGTTCAAGTTGCGAGGCGATCCTGTTTGAATATGACGTGGCGTAGCGTAGTAGCGTCGGTGGTTACAGCGGTGGCTTTCGAATTCGGCGACTTGATGCTTCAAATGACTTGGAGCATGAAAGTTAAAGTTTCCAATTCCGACTACTCCCTGGAATCCACATTTGCACGAAACATCTCATTGCCTGCTCTTTTCCGCCTCTGTACCTCTGTCTGTCTGTCTCTCTATTCAACAGTAGTCCAAATCAAAGAAGTGAGTACATGCGAGTTCGTGTGATGTCTATACATGGCAAACTTATCCCGCATAGGGTAAAGTTGGAAGTTGAGCAAGTTTGAAACAGGATCCTCACCATTCATACCGTATCAGCTTAGCGTCCTCGTGCAAATGAGCCATTGTACTTCCTTTTGACTGGCTGCAGGATATGAGGCAGCTCTAAAACGTTTGGTCGTCAAACTTTTATCGGATGGCATCGTCTTATTGTGCTTTAAATGGAAATTCTGCGGCCGATTGAGTATGTTTGGAAAATTTAATGCTGATTGTAAAATGTGCTTTGAAGCGAATAATGTGTAATATCCTTTCGAAAGAATTTAAATTTGTGTGCGATATTCAATTACTACCAGCGAACGATCCAACAGGAATAAAATTCTAAAGGCATGGACAAATAAATGTTCTAATTGCATGATGGGTGTAGTTTGTTACTTTTTTCATCAGCTTTGTAGCTTACTATTTCCAGATTGACATAGACACCGTAGAAACTCTTAGTCACCTAATTAATATTCCTAGTCTTAACAATATTCTTTTGCCATGAATGGGTACACTATGAACATGGTACACAGAGGGCACTGATATCTATGAGGCAATCAGCAGGCTCAGGCTGAGACTCAACTAAATAATCCCGGGGGGGAAAAAGGTGGTAATTGTAATTCCCCTGAAAAGGCAGCAACATAACATTTGGCGATAGAAATGATCATAATAAATTGAGTTTTCTACCGGAGGGCTACTTTCAGTAGATGCTATCTAAACCTTACTTTCGGCCCCAGAGCATTAAACTTCAAAGACCCAGACCGAAGCAGACTATGCTCTAAATACAGAGCTCCAGGACTCATAGTAATGGAATAGCTCATAAATGGAATGGTACGTTTTGTGCTTTGTAAGATGGCAGGTGTGAAACACCAGACCTTACCCACACCTTAGCGCTGAGAGATACCTTGTCTTTCGAGAGACACTAAGAAAGCCAAATTCAAAACTTAGAAGATTTGAGTTCTACGGAAAAATCTATAACAAAGTATCATCGCTTAGAATATGGTTACAGGAAATTATAGAAATAGTTGAAATAGTCCTCGTATGCAAGTAATACCATAGCAGGGACCATAGAGAGTTATTCCACGACAAAACTTGTACTACCACCATGTTTACGCAAGACAGCGAGGCAGAGTGGATCAGAAGGGTGGATCTTGTCCGAGGTGATTTCAATGCTTAGCCCTTCAAAAGGTTATGAGAAACAACGAAGTTCTCTGCTGCACAATCTTGGCCAGGAATATGAAAAGGGACTCGTTGGGACTGGGCTATACGCTGGTAATGCAGAAGTTCGGTGCCTCGCAAACAAGTTGCACTATTGAGCCAGAGATGATCAGAGGCATCCTTTGATTAGTTCTCCGGAAGAACTGCTTGGATGTTCATATTAAACCGCGGAGGAACTTGAGTCCATTCATGGTGGCTGGCCATTCTTACTGAGCTATTGATACTAGGCCATCATCTATGCGTCGATCTGCTGTTTGTATCTTTGACGCCTGCTTGGAGTAAGGTACTGACGAAGCTTATCAAGAGAAGCTTCGTGCCTGACATATCCATCATAGATACCAACATGGACGTTATGGGCTTGATGCAAAAGATGGAAGCTTCCAAACATTGCTCAAAGGGGACTTTGCTGCTCGTTCCATTTGATGTGAAAAATACTTTTAACCCTGTAAGATAAACGCATTTCATTTGATCATACCTTCAAACAACCGACATATCTAATAAGGATTTTGAAGGATTTTCTAAGGGAACGCAGAATGCTGTATGACAGTTAAGAAGGGCGACACGTAATAGGTCTAATATAAGGTGCCACGCAAGATTCCATTTCCTATAGATTAGATTATAGAATGCGTATCGGTAAAGGTGCGACTGTTTGGCTACTCAGATGAGGTGGCGGTCTTAATCGCAGAATCCTTAGTAAAACAGACGCGACAAGTGGACGAATCGAGGATCGGCTATGAACTCAGTCTGGCGTTGAATACAACCGATCTGGTCACTCTATCGAAAAATGGATACCCAGGAAACGTCCTCTGCAAGAAGGGGAGACTACGTTAGAAATCCAGAACACAGTCATGTATTCTATATTGAGAATAGATTCTAAACTAAGTTCTTCTTGGAATACCCACCATACACTCCGCTTGTCCATCCTCCTCCAGCAGCGAAAGGGTGCTGCCCTTGCTTTTATACAAATCCATGTTGTGCGCTTCGATGGCATAGCAAATAATTCGCTCTTTATTCATGAGCTACCCAAGCTAAGCCAATTTAAGTTTACATAGTTTCATAGTTTTGGAGCATTCAGGCTTGTCAGAAATTTCATGCAACCTTTGGTTATTTATTTTTTGCCGCTACTCTCCGTCACATTTTGCTCATATTACTCCCCTCAGGGCGCTCCTTTTAATTTTTTTTCATTTTGCTAATCGAACTTGTATCGATATCTCCACGTTTCACAGTTGAAACATGACAAAGGCCTTATGACAGTTTAAAGGTTTGGAGTTTTATCTTCCTATGTATGCGGCTGTCCTTTATGATTTACAATTCTACGAGAAACCTATTGTATTCGAGTTGTATCCTTCTGTTTAATTCTACTGATTCGTTGCCGTTTTTCGGAAGCACTGCGCGAAAACATGCGAAGCAAACATTCTCTATCCGCAGAAAATTTATTTTGGCCGAATATGATAGCATGTTTGGCATCACTTTTCTACGTGTCATTTCTGTCTAGATCATGAACTTTGTTTTGGCTCCATTCACTTGTAACCTTAGCTCTTATTTGCTTCTTCCCACAAGGTTTATTATGCTCGATTATCGTCCTACCACAGTGCTCTAAATCACTGTGGTAGGACGATAATGTCATTTGCGACCATGAACGTTGCTTTTGCCTCGTTCATCTGAGTCCTCATTCCTGTGATTTGCGTATTGCCGCATGGTTAGAAAGATTTGATAAGCAGGCGCTGAGGTTTGGTCATATCATCTCAGGACGCTATAATTTCATGCCATTTATAGAATAAGTTTTTTTTTGTATCTATGGGAAGTTTCATTACCACACAAACTAGATTAAACAACAGTGGGTCCAGAGCATCACCTTGCTTCAGTCCAACCTTTTTGCAAAAGCCACCAGCTAGCTGGAAGTTTCTTCGTAATGGTGATGTTAGCGACGTTCGTTTCATTCTACTCAGATTGATTCAATTATTTTCACGCTTAAGTTTTTACCCTTTTTGTGGACATGAATTTCAAAGGCATATGCCCCTATGTTGATTATTTTATATTTTATATTGATTGGTACCCCTCCTTTGGTTTTTGTTTCACCAATAGGTGACTGAATTTTCTCCCTATTGCATCCGGTTAATGTTTCATGTGATTTTTTTCTTTATTTTCCCATTTTTTCCAAATAACATTTTTCGCTGTCAACTAATCCAGGGGTCTTAACGTACCTTCACTCGAAATGTCCTTTTTCGTCTGTTTAATTTTTTTTCCTGATTTTTGATATCTGATGCGTAACTATAAATTCCTCAACTTACAGTTTTCAACCATTGTAAGTGTAGTTTTATTTGAACTGATAGATTTCCTCTAATTTTTGCAAACAACAACGACAGCCTTCTCAAAGCTTTAGCGTAAAAAATGCAACACAAATAAAAATGTACTTCAGTTTCTTCTGTCTCTTTCTGCAATAAGGCATTCGGGAGTGGTCATGCTAGTTGTGCTTAACCTGTGGCCCAACCATTGGAACAGTTGGCGAGAGGCGTTAAAATCTTCAGCTTCTCTGCTTTGGTGTATAGAATGAGGAAATCACTTGATTTATCCTGTTCATTACAATTGTATGTAGCACAGGCTAGGAAAAAAACATTGTCAATGTTATGTATTGATTAGATATTGAATTGGATGTTTATTGAGATTAGTTAACGATTAATTGAAACTTAATAAAGGAAGGCTGGGTTGGTGTGTTCTGCTTTCGCTAATGACAAAGTCATGATTTATAAGCATGCATAGAAAGTGGAATATTTGAGATAAACTGCGAATGATGAATTTTCCTAAAGTTATAGTGAAATTTTAATTATGACAACGAAAAAGACTTCTTTCCGTCTGCAGATGTCACATAATTTTAAGCTTTCATTGTCAAAAATCCACCTCTATAATATTGTTTGTTCACTAGACAACCGAGTGAAAAAAAATTTCTAGAAGACATGTTGTAAAAATCAAGGACTTTTCTGATTGAACCGAATATCGCGACACTGATACATGTCAGACTCCTGGCAAACGCCGGTTATGCATCAACAAATCAGAAGTTCATGCACTCAGCGAGATTCAATTGAAGATACTCCGTACGCGTCAATGGGTTCAATCAGAAAGGATTTATGAAATACTGATAACCTGAAACGAAACGTACGAAGATAACTAACGCGAACATTGCACTTTTGCGATGTCACATTTTTGCAGGCTTCTGTCACATGTTCCTCAAACTCATAACTACCCACACAAGGACATACGCAAAATCAATAAGCATAAGCTCCTTTTCAGTCTTCTTGGTAAAAAAGTAAACTTTGCCCTACGTTACTAATTGGAAGAAAAGCTCATTGCATTCATTTGTAACATGTTACATTAAAAGTATTAATAAATTGTTTTCAACAAATAAGTTATAATTATGTCTGTTCTTCATTTAAGGACTATGCGTCAACCTCCAACTCGAAGTTTGGTTCGTTTTCTGAGTTTTGAAATTTCTGGCAAACGCACAAAAATAAAAATTGTTATCATATGATTTTTGCAATTCTTGGATAGCAATTTAATTAAATTTTCCACCCATTAGCAGCACCCTCAATAATTTATGGCTGCTTAATCGAAGTACAATATTGTATTCGCAAACGTTCCAATGGCAAGAAATTTTTAATGTTTCTTGTAGAACATAAATTTTAAGTCCTTAAGTCCTCCACAAGTTACTCCAGACAATGTCGGAGAACTTATCAAGTAGAGAGGAATTGAAGGCCAAAGTAAAACATCGTTTCCTGTATCGAATAGCCAGGTTTCAGGAAGTAGCAAAGCCGAATTGTAGTATTCTACAGGACCTGCTGAGTATTAGACAACATTATTACGTTGCCGGGAACGTCCTTTAATTACCCGTTAATTTATTAAATGCTCCAAGCCAGTACGAAACAAAATGTCTTGTACTTCAGTACGGGGTCTGAAGAGATTATGGATGCGTTGAAGGAAGAGGGAGCCATTCAAATCGGAGATGCCTTTCAGGACTCAGGACAATATGGAAGGTAGCTCTTGACTTGCAGTTTGCTTGAACTTAAGTTTGGTGTCCTTAGTGAGTAGCTCCAACATTTTCTTGGACTAACTGGGAACTATGTATCTGGAAAATTGTATGGATATGTGAGATCCATTGGCAGAAGAAAATTCTACACCCCTAGTGAAAGGCTCGCCGTTGGAAAATGCTGAAAATTAGAGCAATTTTATTTCGTTCCCTTGCTTCAAAAATTTCATCCTGTGGATACAATCTACAATCCGTGATTATTTTTTTGCCGTGAAGTCAGTTTGGTTGGCATAAAAAGTATTCATTATAGGATTGGGCGAGCCACGAATTTCGGATTACATTTCTGTTTTGACGTTCATACACGCTACGTCATGAGCATACTTTAGAAAGACTTTGATGAAATTACCAAGGATTTAATAGTCGCGTATCGGATTGCAGCGAAAGAAACTTTGCAGGCATAATTCCTCTGATTTAACGCTCTTTCTCTCACGTTTGTATAAATTAAACCAAAAAAAAAAAACACCAAAATTTCAATGCAACGTGTTCAGTTTATATCATTGTCAGGACATTTTGTTTTCTTAAACGGAACAACAGATGTGATATATGAACTTTCATTATGAAAATAATCGCTCGACCTACTCGAAGCGTGTTTGAATTCTACAATATTTCGCTTCGTTTCGCATCGTTTGCAGCAAAAAGTACCATCTCGAGTGCCATGTATCTCATACATAATTTTCCGGGTGTTTCCCACTGTCAAATGGCTGTATCCTTGCTTCGGTAGTAGTGTAGTATTTGCAGTATACATTAAAGATTCTTTCTGAAGATTTATTGCTTTCTTTGACATATTTACTCGTGTAAGTAGGAAAGTGTCGCCCAATGTGCTTATGTCAGACATTGTTCAGGATCAAACTACCTACATGTGATGTAATAGCTAAGAATTATTGATGGAGTGACTTTGTGTTGTAGATGAGCATCTAGAAGCTGTACAATGTAATACTATCTCGCAATGTGCCTTCATTATTTCCTAAGGAGCTTCAATTTATCGTTGAATTGGCTCATTAATGTTAGGAACGTTCTTCGTAGGATTGGGAAGAATTGGGCTCGCATTTTTGGTTGAAGATGATTTCGAGTTCGTCTTAAGGGAAATTTGTCTATGTACCAAAATATGTTAGTCAGGACATAATGGGAACTTCACGGCGTTGAGCTTTTTTCTTATTCACTTATTATTACTTTTTGGTTAACCAGAGATTTGATTGTAATCAACAATAAAAAAAGTCTGGATCAGGTCTTCAACACGTGCTTAACACATGAAGCGTACCTTCACGCTGCATCCTTTCCGTTGTAGTTGTTGATTCTTGATTAGTTACTGTAATTGAAATCAAAATTTAATTTGCCGTGAAATTGAAAGTCTCATAACGACTGCCAAGAAATATTATAGTGCAATCTATCAAATCAACAATCTAATTATTTCCATTTCATTACTAATGACAAATTTCACTTTCCAATCAAAAAAGATGTGGCCAATATCAATCTTATTAAATAGATATTGGTGTTATCTGAAGACTTAACCCAAACAAGACTCTTCCATTGAGTGTTTTTTTTTAGATAGAAACGTATCTCAACATTAACGACGCACCATATTAGCCAAAATATTGTTGGATATCAAAGCCAGGGATTAACTCGCGACTATGAACAAGCTTGGAAAAAGTTACCTTTCACCAATGATCGCTTAGCCGCAATAAGTATGTTAATGTATAGTATACGACTACGATTGCATGGATACGATACCATGTAAGTGGTCATGGTCTGCGAATGCGAACTATATTTGGCTGGAACGAATCCATTCACTTTTTGTTGCATGCCCATTAACAGGCCAGACATTGTCCAGATTGTAATGTTTGTTTGTATCAGTTGATGAAATGTATGATAAATTGCAATATGATGTGAAATTCAATTAAAACGAGAATCTGGAGCTCACTGCTTTCGAAAAAAGTGAATTACTACACCAATTTGTCATCCATCCTTTAAACATTGCATTCACATGCAAAGATTTACGTTTTGACTTTCATTGACTTTTTTTTTTGTTATTATTTCAGATATTTCCAATGTACGACAAATCGAAGAAAACATGGAGTCAACGGCTCAAAATTACCAAAAGTGATAAATCACCATCACCACAGAGCGAACTACCTGACTATCCGCAGAGTGCCCTCTCACGATCAATGAAGTATGCAGAACCATGGCTATATGGAACAGTACGCGGGATTCCTGCACCACCACTCCACGGTCAGGCAATTTTTTCACCAATGCCTGCGGAAGTTGCTGTGGTTGTTTGTTCTTGCCCGGAGTACTTAAACGGAACCAAGAAAGAAATCAAAAAGGCATCAGTATGTAAAAAGTGTAGAGGATCACGTCTACCACTGGCGCCAATCGGAGGCACAGTCAGGATTAGGCCAACTTCTGCTCCAATAATCCACACACCAAGAACTAGTGCCGGCACTGTGAGAATGGTTTCTTCGACCAAGTCACGACCAACGATTCTGGACCTCAGAAATGATCCTTATGATCTGATGAGACGATCCAGACTGGTTTCGCCTGAACCGAAGCAACCATCTATTGATAAATCTTTGAAACTTCGGGCTAAAAGTGTGAGTCCTACGCGCGGAAGAAGTCGCAGTAGAAATTTAAGACCTGAAGATATTATTTCGAGTGGCAGTTCGTCTGCACATAAGAATGGAACCGTTAGTATAAGGCCTCATAGTACCTTGCGCATGAAATCCGAGCGATGGCTCGAAAGTATGGAGCACGACCCGGGAGGTCGCAAGTCAATTCTGCATTGTAATGTGAATCCCTATGATTTGATCTCAAGTAAATCGCAAACCATCAACGAATTCGCTCCTCAATCGGACATGTTCCTGCCTTCGCCGAAATTTGAAGTCGGTTCTTCCAGCCTAGCAGCTAAACGAGCAAATGTTAAGTCCAATGCAGAGCAAAGAACAGCCTTGGGAGAAACTTCCACTAATAAACGGGGTGACCGCGATTCTGAAAATGCTTCGTTGATTCCGAGAAAAACGCAGGCTCGTTCGAAACTGGAAAGCAAACCGATTGAGCCGCCGAGCAAAACCGAAATGGTGAAATCTCCAAAGGAACAAATTAAGCCCAAGCGTCCACCTCGTCGCAAACAGGAAAGTTCTGCAGATGAAGATATTGTGGAAAATTCAGACAACGTTGTGAAACTGCCGAATGAACAAGATTCAGGACAAAGCATAACAATAACTGCTAAGCCGACGCTTAAGTTCCAGTTTTTATCGCCAGATTCTAACCCGGTGACTAGTCCTTCAAATCAAAAGGGTATCAAATCAATTTTAAAACGTCCATCATCCTCGACGCCAACATCCAGTGACACGGATAGCAAAACTGAAGCGAATCGCGAAGAGAATGCTAGTAATAAAAGTATTGTTATCGAGAATCAAGACGGTAAAAGCAATGTGGGAATCGGACATATTGCCAACCCAAAAGAAAAAGATTCGCCTGGGGTGGAGTGGTCAGCAGGAAGTAGCTCGCAATTTTACCTTCCCATTCCTCAAACAAGAAAAAAAGTTCAATTCATGGTGGAAAATCGAATCTTTCATCATGAAGCGGAACATGATGCTACAATCAAAGCTACAGCGAGTGCAGCTGTCTCTAATGGCAATAGAGACGAAAGTGCAGCTTTTAAAAGGAAGGAGCTTCAAACCACTTCAACTAATAATGAAAATTCTACCAATGACTTGCCAAGAATGGAAGAACACCAAAAAGATTTCAATTTGTTACACTCCGAGCAAGATCGAAATTGCATCCCCGTTCAGTCCTCACCAGAAAGCAGTGCTTCCAACATATCCAACATGGAGCGAAAAATTCTAAGAAATCCGCCAATGATATTGGACACAACGAAATATTCTTCGATGAATCCAAAAGAAAATTCTTTGATTGTTGTCAGTCCAGCACAAAAGAATAGTATTCATTCTTTTCCTCCAGACCAGAATGATTCCGAATGGAACATGTTCGACGGCCACCATCAAGTTGAGAATCCTAGCGCTCCGGGTAGTGACCATAAGCAGTCTGGAAACTCATTTCATTCAGGTAAGAATTCAAGGGACAAGGATTAATATGGATTTGTTTTCACTTTGAATTGGATTTCCAACGTAATCAACGAATTTCAATTACTTTTGTGAATTTTGCGAAAAATTTTATTTTGTAGAAAAACTGCTTCCTTGGCGACCCACCGTTTCCATTAAGTCAAACCTGAAAACCAAAATGAGTCCTATTCCTGTTTTGATGTTGCAAAACTCCATTAGTGGAATTTAATTTAGTTGAATTTTTTAAATGACCGTAGAAATTTTTGCGGCACAGCAAAAAGTCCTTCTGAATGTAAACGTTGGATGTTATTTCAAGGGTTTTCGACATACAAAAAAAATGGATATGTATGCCTTGTAACATTATAAAAGCGATCTAGCCTGCAAATTCGAACATCCTTTTACTATGGTTGAATGATATTTGTTGCACACATTCAACATGTTGGAAAAAATCTGATATGTATCTGAGACAAAGCTGCAAAAAATTTATTTTTTGAAATTGAATCGATAGGAAAAAATTCAAAATTAATTGTTAATATATGGAGCGAAGGTTTTCGTTACTAATAAAACGGAATACTTTTCAATTGCCGCAATAGCATTGCAACATGTATTGGTTACTGCGGCACTATAAAAAAAATTATTCCTGAAAAGAACTTATGAGCAATGAAAATTTAATGGATGTTGCTTTTCAATTGTCACAAAAAAGCCTTTTTTGCGAATACATCAGAATACTGTAGTTATAAGCAAGTATCTGCTATCAGAACCTTGCGAACGGTCCTGTCGTTGAGAATAACGCGGAATTCTAATCAAACGTTGTTTTTCGCCAACTGAAAAAATGCCAAACATATTCACGAATTGCACAAAGTAAGACTCAAAATCCACACTTTCAATTTTGATGCTTACTAAGGCTGCCATATTTAATCGTCGCTGTCCAGGTCTACCAACTTTGTCATACCATCTCTGTTAAGCATCCTAGATGGTTTTTGAGCTAGTTGGAACACAACTCCGTGATCTTCACCGTTTCCAAAAACACAAGAGACTCCAACGTTTTAATTTTTTGGATTTTCAATTGCCAATTTAGATATGAAAACTATTCCTGCGTCTATCAAATTCAATGATATGTATTCCGTTTATAGGGAGGCTTTTTATATTTTATTTGGATCCACTATTATGGTCACTTGCACTTCAAATAGCGTGATCATGAAAATAAATTCCATGAGTTGGATGCGTTGTTAAATGTCCTCTTGATTACGGCTAAAATACTTTAAGCGAGAGCCTTTATAAACAGATTCGTATCCCTTAAATGCGAACATTTTTGGTCGAATCGAAATTCAAGACGAACGTCTCGGAAGCTACCTTATTCCTAAGATTCTTTACACTTTTAAAGTATGTTTTCTACCACTGTTCCTCACTAGGACCCAATTTTGCTGGTTGTATTCCTCAGTCCTCAGTCTTCTGCCAATGTCACTGAAGGGGCCATTCGCACTAAAGGATTATAATGATTTCCTTTCCTCTCTTCCATTTGAAAGTTTTTCCGAGTATGTCTCTATTTCTTACGTGGGCAAGTTGTAACCTTTGTGTGCTGACTATTGTCTCCGTTTTTCTATTGTTTAACCAGTTCTTCTTCATGTAGTATTTGATGGCAGTGGATGAACACTTTTATCTAAAAATATTGGCCAGTATTTTTAAGTTATTGCATAAATGTCATTTACATAAATGAAATTAATTTTCTACTCAATTCGCCAGCGGCATCGGATTTGAATCGTGACCACTTGCACTTCGTACTGTGGCATCATTAATTTGGCTCCGATTCGCTTTCCTGGCATAACAAGCAGGTTCTTTTCCATTTTTTTCACTTCAAAGGTCTCACACAGCCGATATTTCTGAGATCTTGTGCTCAAATACGCCATCAAGTGCCTTTATTGTAATAAGAGTCACATTAAAAATCGCTATCCAAGTCCTGTTTCTATAGACAAGGCTTAGCTACATTAGCTCTAACACTTTTAGGTGATTTCTGTTAGACAGAGATAGAAACATTCGATTTATAATTTTATTGCAGTTCAACACAGAGTCAAATTGAGAGGGAAGAGCTATTTGTTCTTACACTATTCTAGAGCCTATTGTTCCTTTTTAAAAATTTAGTCCTGCGGCTCAATCAACTGCTCTTTATTCTCGTAACAGTTGGCGATCTTATTTTTCGTGATCCTCTTAGTCGTCCCTGCTAACTACTCGTCTTTGCCTCTCTGCATGTTCCGGTAGTGCGATCTGATCTTCGGTTACCTATCTTCTTATGTGCAACACTACTTTTAAGTTGCCTGTTCAACACTGCGGGAGAAAAATTATATTATTTTTTTCCGAAATACTACGTGAGCGAGTTTTCTTTTGGTTTTTATGCGAATGTATGGAATTGCTTCGCACAGACTCCTGTCTTCTTAGTTACGGGTGAAGCTCCTGGGTAAGTGTTACTTCGATACTCGTTCCCGGCAGATGACTAGCACTAGCTGTTGTAGGTCTTCTTCGGCGCAAATTTAATTTAGTAACTAGCATTCTATCGTGAGGTAGATGCCGTCGTGACGTTGGAGGTCTCAATCTTAGCCGCCACCTGAGTCACGACATAGGTGGGAACGCCAGTTACCAAGTTAAGACGTCTCCATGCCTTCCATGAAGATGCCCAGAACTGCTTAGCGAAGACATGAGACTTCAATAACCCAAAGCCTTGTTAAAAACATTTATTCGCTTGGAAGTACTTATTTCCCGTTATTTAATCCTCCTGGATCTTGTTGAATAAATGGACATGATCTATACCCACTGCTTCGGGTGCGTTCATCATGGGACCTAAGTTCGCCTAATTTAATTTTTGGACTCAGGTCAACCCTCCTTTCTGTTGAGTCCAGAACGTTGTTGGCTATTCGGACGCCTGACTTTAAGCCTAGTCTTATCTTTCAAATAAATGGTCGGCAGGCCAGCTCAATCACAGCCAACAGTCATTACTTTTCTTTTTAATTTTCGTAGGTCCGACACTTGACAGGCTTCCAAAAACTTGCACCGGCCAGGATTTTGGGCTGAACATGAGCACCCTTATCATCTAATGATTTTTGCTGCAATATCTCCAAATTTCTGATTAACATAACCATCGTTTGATGAAGGCTAAGAACGGGAACAGGAAAAATTTCGTCATAAAGAATTTTCCTTGTGGGATGCTATCAGTGTGTTGAAATGAATTTGTTCTTTAGCTAGTTAAAAACATTATTTATTTAATTATTTTACAATTAATAATTGCCTAGGAATCAACATTATGATTGAATAAAATAAAATATCAATAAAGTCATTATCTTAGTTTTGTTCACACTAGATTTGTTATAGGATCACACATAAATTGGCCCACATAGATTTTTAGTGACAATTAAAACAAGGAGAGGGATGTAGGGAAACAAAACAGTCAAATTAGGACAATTTAAAACTTCTTATTTAGCAAAATTTAAATGAGAAGCTGTCACTTTATGACAATTCCTTTGTCATGTGTCAAGAAAACGTCTTCGGACTATTCTCGCTCAATCATCTCAACCGACATCGTTCTGTATTATCTCTTTTTGCACAGAAAGGACCTCCCCAGCATTGTTAATCAACAAAACTTACACCCCAACTGGTGACAGAGATATCTGAATTTGTGTTTCTGTTGTTGGAATAGCAGCCTACCTATATTTCAGAAATTCTCTCGGGGAAATTATCAAGGTCAACTGTAATTCTGACTAGATCATATTCTCGTACTCTTTTAGTCTTCACATTAAGTTGCTTTAACTCAGCTTACGACGCAAATTATATCGTGAATTTTATCACACAAACGCACCAAAATTATACTCCAATCTGTCAAATGTCTTATCGGCTGTTCGAAAGAAAGCGAAGAACTGAGAGCATTGCCAGTGCTTTGTGACAGTATTGCCAGTGATCGTATGCACGTACTGGTGTCAAGTCTGAGCATTGATTTGAAAACTCCATGTAACGGCTACGAATATAAGTAAAGATAGACATTTACACGAATATATGCGTGTACAATGTTGAATTGGGTATTCACTATTTCAAAGAAATAGGTTTGAATTTCCCTTCAACTTGTTCTGTCCTATAATGAACTAAACTACAACAACTAACAGAACTAAACATTCAAATTTTGCATCTGTCGAAGGGGTATATCGTTGTTCCTTTAGACGAGTTTATTGTTTGTACTATAGATGCAACGCCTTCAAGTCTTTATCAAGTGCAAGTATATATTTGGTAGTGGTCTTAATGAAATACTTCAAATTGAATTTAAGATTATTTTATCTTAAAAAATCGTGTGAGGTTCATCTTCACCGTCTTGGTTGTGTCGCATGCACTATCGTGCTGGTAGGTCACAACTTTAATCCTGCCATCGCCCTATTACATTTCTCATGCCAGGATATTTGTGTTCGCAGCCGTTTACTTAATTTTACTTATTACCATCAAACGCTTGAAACAATTCATAAGCACATAGCAAATAACCACAAAATTATCCTTCGTACCCTGTAGACGTTCGTTCTCTGCTACTTCCTGCGTCCTTAGATGCCTGAAATTTACTTTCTGCCCTCCGGCAGAGCACAGTGCACTTGTCCGTGAGCCATGCTATAATGCCACCCGTGTACCCACTGAGCTGGTATAAGATACCCTTTCTTCACGCTGCCACAGGACTCAGAATCCGACTGCAATCTTTAGTTTAGAACAAGAGCTTTCATTTGTGTTGGCTCAGTAAATAAGTTTCCGATAGTATTTTTGTTGGTCTGGTTATTGTGCGGTTTTCATGCTGTGGAAACATTATTAAAGCAATCCTTCTTTGTTGCCTTTGTTGTTCTTGACCTATTGAACTAAACGTTGCTCCTACAATTGCAGCCCTTTTGTACGTCGACCAGCATGTGCACTCGACAGCAGAGCTGTTATTTAATGTTTTGGCAAAGCCAATTGGAATGGGAAGAAATAAAAGAATGTCAAGAATCCAGTTTGTTTTGAAAAGGATGAACATCAAAGGATTCAATTCCCCGTGGCTGTAGGAAGCGAAAAAAATGGATTGTGTTTAAAATTTGAACTTTTCTACACTTGTTTCAGGGCCTCAATAAGTAGTAGTCAAGGATTGAAAATTAGCGCAATACAGATGCAATCGAGTCAGAACACTAATGGCGTAAATTTGCTGAGATGATTGTAGCCTTATAATTTGTCCTTTACTGAAGATATAATATCGATATACCGATATATCGATAAGATTTTTTAATGACTCTAAGGTTTCAAAAGTTCTTCAACTTTATTTTAAAGTTAATATTCGAGTTTTTTTAACTAAATCAACGGAGCAATGTGTATAGATAAAGTTGTATTTTTTCAATAAAAATTGTTTTCTTTTTATATTAGATGTTTCCTATTAAAATAGAGGCATGTTCGCTCGCATATCGACACATTTTTCTTTTAAATTTTCTAACTCCAATCCAAAAACGGCTAAGATAGAATTTCTGCTGGCAGTAGCAAACATCAATCCTTTGCGCTTTCTGTATGTCAAAGATGAGAATGGCTCTCTTTTATTCCTTCATGGACTCCAAATCAGAGGTCTATGGTGAATATCTTTGCAATGCCATTCCTTGAGTGTTGCAAATATCTTGAGTCCCCTTTATCAGTTCATGTTACCATTTTTTCATAAAAGAAAGGTTATATGTGCGCTGAATTTTAAATTTCCGGACGTGCAATTTTTCTGGGCTACTCACTAAATACCCTCCTTGCAAATCTGAGAACCTAGCCTTTGAACTGTCTATCACATTACTTCGGGTTACGCCTTTTTATGACCACATGCGCCGTCATATTGTGGAAAATCCTTTTCTACGGCGAAGCTTGGGAAGAAAAGGGAGGCTAAAGGCGCCTCACACTCTAGTTTTTTGTTTTTAACAGATTGAATAGTCCAAACATAATATACCAGCAGAGATAATTTATCAATCTCTGAAAACACTCCCATGGCTCAAGTATAGCCTTGCATTTCAATGAGGAGGTCGCCGCGCTGCTAAGTCCATCTTTTGCCGGCAAATAAATTCATCCCCCTCCCCTATGCAATAGTTGCAGTTGGCGCATCATCACCTGTGGCAATGGTGCGCCAAAAATGGTTGCGTCAAAAATCAGACACGCAGTCTATTTTATCCTTGTATCTTGTTCTCATCTCGGATGTCTTATCTTCTTCGGTGATAAATATTTCTACGCCGTTTAGCTATGAGGGCAATTTTCTTTGCAACGGCCAATTCCTGTGACCGACAGCATTTCTACCCCGGAGACCTTCCAATGTGAACGAGCAATTCGTAAATCTCCTCGTCTCTTCATCTGTTTCAGCCGCTTCCTGATGTAATTCCTTCCACAGACTGTCAGCCTATACTTCTGTCCCGTTGAAGTTGAACAGAATGGACAGTGATCGTTAGAAGTTGTCTGCTAGATGCGATTACTAACTTATGTTGGCCATTGAGTCTGAGTTGTGGAAGCCCCAATATGAATACCTTGACTAGCTCGGCTATTCCGTCGCACATCCGACAAGATGTGACTTACCCGACAACTCAAGCCTCGAAAGTCTAACGTAGGAGATGTTCCATAGGGTCATGGTCGAGTATAGGGCCCTACGCTATACCTTATATGATTATAATTTTGCCACTACCTTACCACGGACTGAAGAGTAAGCCAGATCACCTCAGAAACCGGATCAGAATTCGCTACTTGAACCAGGATACGAAGGATATCTGCGCATGCAGCATAGTCAAATAACGACCAAAGTAACCAGGAAAACAATCCACCATTTGGAACTATTGGAAATATCTGACCGGATGACCACACTCACTAACTCTCCGATTGCATCAAAGGAGGAGCGAACAGATCACAAAACATGTATAGATGTTGGTGGTATATCCCTGGCAGTATGAATCGCACCAGCAAGAATTCTCCTGATGAGTTTTACTAGAACTTGTCCGGCCGTCCCTACCATCAACATTGGGCGGCATTCAGTCAGCGGCTTGGGACTCCCCTTCTTACCATATGAGAAAACAATTTATCCTTGAAGATCGGCTATGTTCTTTACTTCAAATACAAACTATTTTTATTCAGGATTTGCTGACCAATGTCAATCTAATGATACCATGGTGATCTGATTAGTTAGAAGTCAAATGATTGTTTGGTTTGTGTGCAAGCAAATTTTTGTGGATTACTTTGCAAGGCTGAAGCAGCTATGTGTCCTTTGTATAGCTAATACGTATTGTTCCATGATGTTTCGTCATTATCTCCTGGAAACTTCTGGATTTGGATGATAAGACATATGCCAACCAGCATAGTTAGATTTAAAAAAAGTTTTCCCAAATCAACATTATTTTCCTAAAAACGCAAATAAGTTTAGTTTTGAAAAAAGCATATATATATATATATATATATATATATATATATATATATATATTTCGGAGGTTATAGTTCCTCATTCTTCAGTGTGTATTATTAATATATCAGCATCAGCTAATAAATAACGGGTGTTCTTTGATTCGGGCGTATTTCAGTAGATGTACCTTACGGGTGCAATTCTGTAGATGTACCCGGATCTCCTCCTTGGATGTAAAGCACACATTCCACGACGGATAACAATTCACTGTCTGGCGAAAACTGTTTGTAGACTGAAAAAGGCTGTCAATTATTTCAAAAAGTAGGAGTGCTTGTGAGTAAACTTATAAAGTCACGTTTCAAATCGTTTCAAATGTCTCTATTCAAAATATACAAAAATTATCCTAGAATCTTTCGATCGCTGTTTTTTGGAAAGACTGGTAAGCAATATCATTGTCAATGTCATTAGAATAATATCGATAGTCCTACAAATATATTTCTTTGCTTATAAGAACACTAAATTTGACGTTGAATCGAATGGATCCCCTGGAGGATGCAGATTCAACCGTGTCTGTTCCGATTTGGTTGGCGCATGACAGTTCGCTGGTAACTTATTGACAATTGTGAAGTTAGGCGTCCCAACTTTGCGATGAAAACTGGCTATGCTTTCAGCTTTTATCCGAGATATATCCTAATAAAACCTCCTTCGAATGATGCGATTTTGATGTCGCATTCCTTGCACTGGTATTCACGGAGAGGGTCATACGTTTGGCTTTTGCAAACTTTCAGAACAGTTAGTTTGTTTATATTGAAACGGAAACGTACGAGATTTTTGTGAAACTCCAACTCAAATCCTTTGCTTGTCTCGGAGATAGATCTCAGTGAAATTTCAACGCAAAAGATCACAGTGGAATTGGAAATTCATGAAAATTGCAATGCTTTCAAAGAAAGTGAAGCTTTTCTAAGGCTCCCACTCCATTGACATGTGCAGACATGTTAACGCTTTGCTGTTGAATCCAGTTTTGATATGTTGGATGATCCATATCCGTTGCAGTTCTAAAGAATGGTTTCTTTGAAAGCGACACCGTTCTTTTTTCCTTAAGATTTTATCAGGACTAGCCAATAAAATTCTCTAATTTTTTTCAACAATAAGGAGAAAATTCATTGGTTTTTATCTTATGTGATGGATTTTTAAGGTTAAGGCGTTGACAAAGGCTTTTGCCTGATTCATTGAGTGTTACCGTTCTTAATTTGATTGAATTTGTCAAGTTTGCTCTGCTCCATACTTCTTATTCTTATGAGTCATGATAATCGACAGGTTAGCATCTTTCGTCTGCCGGGATAAGTTCAATTCAAAATATTTTCCTATAACTTTTACTCCAGCGATTCTTCAAAAGAACAAACAGCTCTCCCAACAAAAGATTAAATGGTCAAAAAATTTGACATTGCGTAGGACACATATTTTTAAAGCTTCGAAGCTTCGTACATCGTACGTACTTCGTACGTACGTGTTCAACTTAAACAAAAAGGCTCAGTAGCAGGGATGAAATTGTCCACATTCGTTAACATAATGTTAGTAACGAGACGCCGCAAGAAGTACATTAGTGCATATGTAGACCAGCAAAATGTCATCGCGATAACTATTGCGGAAAGTTTCACCCATTCTAAGTACGAGGACTATTCGTCCTCTTAATGAAAACTCTTCTTCGTGAAAAGTTTGGAAAACAACTGTTGAAATAATTTCCTAATGTAGAGCAACTTTAATTCAGGTAATCTTGCCATTCAAATTTTCCTAATTATAAACTAGCTTTTGTCATAATGCCATAATATTCAACTACCCTTCACGACAACAACGCATCCAGGAGTGCCCTAAATTTTTATTTACAATCTCCAGCAACTTATAATCCCACCAGCGGTATGAAAGCATCCTAGTAAGGTGCGCTTAAAAGCACTCGAGGAAGACTAATCCTGTCCCGGAAGCCTTGCGGACGGTGAATATAAGCTTATAGCGACAGAAAAATCGTCGTACTCATCATCTCCGGGGCAGATACCATGGAAAATTCTTTTAACGTCCATTCTGTTCACCAGCAAATTTTTCAACACCATCAAGTAGTTAGCGGGAGAGTTTTCTATTTCATTGTTAAAATCCTGTTTACACAGCCAGCACCGGCTAGTGTACTATCTGCAAATATTGAAGTTGGATTCCATTATTTCGAATTTATATTTAAAAGCCGCTGCTGGATGAGATTGATACCTGTTGTGCACAGCCTTTTTCCAGTTTTCCAAATAGCTTCGAGTTGTGTGTTGGTTTTTCTGAAGATGAATAAAAAATGAGTGCAATGCCTGTTGTAGTAACGAAGACACCGATGCTCTCCGGTAGAGATAATAACTTCTTGTAAATCCTTTATTCTCTCGTTTCTAAACTGTTACAGCCAACACGAGTATAAGGGAAATTGTTAATTAAAAATAAAGTTTTATTGGAAATGTATGTTATGTTTTTTATTATTTGTCAGGCAGGCGAAATAGTGAAAAGAAAGTGGTACAACTGTTTCATATTTCTTCTTCATAAAATAATAAAGATAAGATTTTAGTTAGTAATGAGTTAGTGCTGTTTTCCCTATGATAATTGAATTTCATAATCGGAAAACTTGATGATATTAAAGCTATACTTTGCCAGAAGAGCCAGCATTTAATCTATTTTGGGATATTTTTCCATTGTTCTGTTTGTATTTTTTCTCATCCAGTGCTGCCAGCAACCGTTCCGTACAAAATAAGCTATAAGTTAAAAGCTAAAACCTTAAAAATATAAACCGTCCTCCCAAATAAAACCACGTCCTATTAGCCTGAAATTTTAGGGCGTTAAGCGATCTGCTTTTCCTCAACTGATTTAATCACCTTCACGGTGTCCGAATTTTTCGAAAGACCCGGAATTTGAAGGCATTCTTTAAGTTTCTTGGATAATTTGTGGGAAACCATATCCCGCCTGCAAAGATTTAAAAGAGCAATTGCTTTCCAACTGTTGGTTTTGGCATTCAAGATAATCAAAATTAATGAATAAAAGTTTTTTATTCCTTTCTGAACTACTTTGCTCTAGAATTTAAGACTTCTTAGGGTTATTACGTCACTTTTTCACTAAATCCTTTGTTAACAATAATATTATTCGTTCTAATATGTGGTATATTTTCATTTAATTGATTCGGGGTTTCAGCTTCTTAGTCATTACTTGAAAGATCACTTTAGAGCAGATTAAAAGCTAGCAAAACATACTGATCTGAGAAAAAAATACCAATTTCATCAAAAAATTGACGCATATAACATGAGGTTTCTACACACATGGTTAAAAAAATTAATGGGGTCAGCCCTCTTCACACTCACATGGGCAGCTATAACAGCAACATTGTAGAATCATTGTCACTTTTCACAGGAGTCCGTAAATTTTCAGTTTTTTGGGATAATTATTTGAAAAACTCGTACACAAGCTAAAATAAGCTACTTTATTTATTTTGATCTTTTCACTTTGTTCCGCAAACGTGAAAAACGAGGAAAAACGTGTGTTCAGAGTCACAAGCTGATGGCTACGATCTTAAACAAACCTCTGCCTCTATAGCTTTCCCTTAAAGGTATGATTCCTTCCTCCCTTGTCACCTCAAGAACATCACTGCAAACCATGCCTCTTTTTTGCCGAGATAACGGTTTTTTTACTGAAACTCCTAGCTCAGTAGATGCTATTTAAGCTGTACATGATGAAGGATTTCAGTTAAAAAAGCGCTCAGCTTCCTTTACGCTGAAAAACGATGCAAGATACCCTTCTTCATCAAAATCGCTCGAGGTCTTTTGACTCCAATAAACGTCTTTTGACTTCAATAAACGTCTTTTGACTCCAATAATTTTCAAAGGAGAGAGCACGTTCATTTCTTGAATTAAATATAGACGATCTTTTCTCATCAAATGCTCCAAACGTGTCACAATCTCAGAAGTCAGGCTCCAGTTCCTGAGTTAGCCCCCGTTAAAGCTGCTCTAAAGTTTTTCAGACTCGAAAGATTCTTACAGATCACGAAGGATATCTAAAAATTTTGCAACGTTATGTACTCCTCACCTGTTTCTCTTTGCTGAGCAGCATCCATAACAGAAGAGATGACAGATCATCTAGTCCTAAATCCGTGCTACTGTCTAAATATAGTCGCCGCAGCGCTAACCATTTTGGCTGTCTTTTCCTTATGAACGCTTTCGAAATTTTTTTAATGCACTCGCCATGTTCTGTCATGATGGGAGCTTAGCTCTCACTAGGCAGATTTAAAAGCGTTATGTAGGTAGGAACGGTCTCTGCTCATATGTTCTTTAGGTTTAGCCAGAAGCGACCCATGCTTTCGGTGGTCATCCTGTCAAGAAATTCGCTAGTGATATGTATGCCGCCTGTCATGTGCGTTACTCGCTTTAATCTTTTGAACCAATGGTCTTAACATAGCCTGCGCCAAACGTAAGAGCGTAATTTTCATTATCTGCTTACCATATACTGCTTTTCATGCGAAAACTTAGAGAGCAGAATTGTCGACAATTTAGCAACACAAATAAAATTTTACTCAGTTGGTTGATTGACATTCGATCAGGAGTTTTCTTAGTCATGTTCATGCCATGTATACTTACGCCCTCTCAGTTTGATTATAAAGGCATGTAGAAGTTGCAGCACTGGGAGGAGAAAAAACTACAAGGAGTTAATAGTATTTCACTCCTGTTCACGGCGTGGTCGCCGGCAACTATCAAGATCACATATTTGTTTCAACTCAACAATTTGATTTTTGAAAAATACTGCGTTTTTTTTTAAATAAAATTGGGAAATTATTCATAAGTGTTTTTCATTTATGTTATAATGTATATCCATGAAATAGGGAATCCTGTCCTTTGAGCGTACTATCAGTCACTAAGTTGACCCTTAGCACCCTCCAGTCTTAAGGCCAGGGTGCCAAGTATTCTAATAAAAAAACGTCACATTACGGATGATTTTCTTTATAGCTAACACGCCTTTCATTACATCATTCAAAACGATAAGTTCGCTTCTACCTGCCGTTATTAACTAGATATTATTACATATCTGTAATAATACTCAGGGTTAGGTTGATCTGTAGGACGCGGATCCTCATGAAAAATTTTGGCTTCGCACCTCTCCGCGCCAAAGATATTTTTCGGTTCTTTAGGCATCTTCGCATGTCAAAAATCTTCGATAGGTATCAAAGACAGCATAGTGCGCTTCTTCATTTTTCAGATATGATCCCAGGACCGTCAGTCTTCTCATACAGATAGTCAAACAGACTCTTGTCATACAGACGCTACAATCTGAATACTAACAAATCGCAACGATTCGAATATGTTCTGCATTCTACGCTTCGCGCACTTTGCAGCGCCCAATTAGGCTCGTCCTGGTGGCAATTTGTATTAAGCAACACTATCCAGTTGGGTTTGTTTTATTCTAAGCTCAACAGTTGTGCAGCGTTGCTTGTGAAGGATAAACTGCTTCGATGCTTCATTCTCTACGCTTAGCGTGCATCAACACTATTCGGAACCTTTTTGCTTTTGAAAGAATTTCCCCAATGACTTCCACTTCTGTGGCTTGATGTACATTTTGACTCTTCTTTATAAAAAGTAGTGTCTAGAGAGAAGCTGAATGCTTTTGAGGCAAGTAAAGTCTTCCCATGATTCTAGGGATTCTGCTATTAGTCCCTGGGAAAGACCACTTTTTTGCATGTATCGTCTGAAGCTGGCTCTTTTTCAGGAGCTCGAAAATTCTAGTCCTTTCTGGATTCTTGGGTCAGACTTGTATTTTTGTTTCCTGTTTTTAATAAGAATAGACTAACAATATTGCTGATCACTTGTTTTTTGCACCGTTCAGGTTAGTTTCAGTGCTTCATAGTTCTCGGTCGTGGGCTCACTTATCAGTTCCTCACATACTGAACCTCCTTCTTTGCCATTTGAATACCGCATAGTACAGTATAACAACACCGACTTCCTTACTTGCCTGGAGCTGGCTACGCTGACCGTTTTGACAGTTCAGACAGTTGTAGGGTCTTATCAGTGGTTGCAAGCCTTCTTTTCAATTATTTTCGCCTGCAAGAATGTTACCCAAATTCGTTGCAACATTATTGAGCTCTTTTTCCTAGTCCTCTGCCCTCAACTTTGCAATTTTTTTTAGCTCTTTCACCTGGTTTTCTGCCTCTTAATTCCTGCAGAATCAGTGCTTAAGTCTTTAAACCAGTTCTTTTACCTTAGCTACTTTATTCTCGATGCTCTTACGTTGTTTCGGATGATAATATCGTTCCTAGGGCCCCGAGACGTTTTCGTGTCAGCCCCTATTTCGCACTCCTGTGCAAAATAGTTTGTGTTTGGGCGTCGCTTATGGACACTTTGCTAACCGGTTTCAAAACAAATTTACCATCCTTTTTATTACATTTACTAAACAAAATGAAGATGCAAGTTCTGTACGAACTTTGAGAGCGTCATCCGCGTATATATTAAGGTTTTAAAAACCCGTTTAGTGATAAACTTTAGAGCGCTAGCAAACAGGACTCTTATTGAAATATTTTCCCTATTTGGTCGTTCAAATAAAGTTGTCAGGTCAAGTTTTCAATTCAGGCAAGCACGTCAATAGACCATAGCTAATGCTTTGTCCATAAAAATATCCTGCAATTGAAAAAACTAAACTTCAGCACCGTACTCAAATTACACAACGCCAGGCTAGCAATTTTCAATTCACGCTAGTCAGACTAAGTTAGAAGCGTAATTTGAAAATAACACTTCCTTGTACTATTTGCACGAAAAATACTAGTCATAAAGTTTACTAAATGGTAGCCATGTGCAAGTCAAAAGTATAGTTGAGGTGGTTTCAGTGAATTTATTTGAAAAATTCAAATCAAAATCCCACAAAAGGAAAAAAGTCGTGATACATGCAATAGCACATATTTGCATAGCCCAATCGGGAAGTTTCAAACGCTTTCCAAGTGCAGGACATCTACTTCCGTGTGGGCCTCCGTGCCAAAGCATTTAATTTAAATTACACGTGGCGTACTGTCGGTACAAAGTTCATTTCAAGGAGCATAGAAATTATTTTCTTTCGTGGAGAAAATAATAGGGATTTATTCATTTTGTACAAGTGTAATTATCTTTCTTTTTGTTACACCATCAAATAACATATCAGGCGATAGCTGAACACAACTGAATCATTATTGTAATTAATTGTTTGTAACAGAAAACGAAAATTCCTTTTTTCAAAGTTGAAGTCGCAGTAAAGTTGCAGAACATTGCTGTAAAAGCTGGATGTCTTTCAAGGAGGCATTTGAGTTAAGATTAAAGATGTGTTTTGTAAAAATGCAACATTATTGGCATTATTTTGAGAGAAAAAACGAAAAGAAAAAAATAATCAAAGGATTCACTATCAACGTCAGAAGCTTTTATCCAGTGTCCCCACTACCCACAATTTTCATTGAAGGTGGGGTCTAATGAACAACATCAAAACATTGTAGTATAAAAAGGCAAACGAAAATTAAATCTGCACGTCAACCTACTTGAAAAGGTTATTTATTTCAGTCACGATCCTGTGTCGTTGTTTTTGCTAGCAGGAGCCATGAGAGACAGAAACAGCGAACGTGCGCTAAGAAATCCATTCTCATATAATGCAAATGAATTTTCTTTTATTTTAACAGTCTTCAACTTCAAGAACAACCAAAACGGTCGATTTCGTAACACTTTGATGCATAACAATATTCCTTGGAATGAAAACAACCAAAAGTTAGTACCCGTACTCATACCCCGAACAGCAGCAGGATGAAATCAAATTGAAAGCGAAATTAGGAAGAACAACCGTAAGGACCTTGCGTTGCCTTTTTGCTTGAGAATTCAGAAAAAAATGTTTTCTTTCCTTTTTTCTTGTATTATTCGCAGCTCTCTTCATCCGTGAATAATTACTCCTTTATTTGCTGGTCACTAAGTCATAAAACTTATATCACTTCCCGACCCAGAATATTAATGAAAGCATAATTTCCGTAAATATTATGCTTCGAGCTAATTCTGTTTTAAATGGACAATACGAAGCGAAAAAAAAACAATCCGAAGATAAATTATGTATAAGCGACAGAGCTTTAAATGGTTTTTGATGATTTTGTTTGTCCAAGACATTTCTGACTTTTTTTTAAAGTCATTCAAATTTCTTTATTTATTTGACTTCGAATTCTCCCCACTCACCTGAGATTTCTTCAAATGCTAGTAAAAAGACTCTCCGCTCAATAGATATGCTAAAATTTTACATATATTAATGTTACTGCAATAGTTTTAAGAACCACCTACCAGGAGGGTTAAGCACCAACTTTAAGGATCACCTATCGAAAATGAGCGAGCTTTACTTTTGACGGTGGGGTCTTTGAATTTTTGAGAGTTGCATTAAAAACAGACAAGGCATAACTTATAAAAACGTCCTTTTGATTTCAATCTTATCCGCTTACATAATCTGATATCTTTTTGAATGATATGGTAACCATTGATCCTAATATATAGAAAGCTACAAAAAAATGCATTCAAGAAAATGTTGTCCAAATTTTTTTTAAATGCATGTCCTCCTAAAACACGAAAATATAGTAAATAGTAGATCGTATTTAGTGCCGGAAACTTTTCTGTGTGCCTAGGTGCTATAGGATTTTCCAGAGATATTCGAAAATTCCATCTAACGTTGCAGGGAGAACACGATGATCTCCCACAGAATGGAGTCGATTTGCGAGCGAAGAAACTTTGGCAGCATCGATAGGACCACAACACTTTAGTTGCACGAAAGTGTTTTGAATGAATTTCAATTATGGTCCCCTAAAAGAAAAGATAATAGCCACTCACTCAGAAGCAGACTTTAAAGTCACAGCGTAACAACATACAGCGCTAACACACTCGGATGATTTCGAAGAAGCATTTTGTTTTTTTAGGCCAGGGATTCGAGAGGATAAGCTTGTTATCCAGAATGAATAGTGAAGATTTACCCACTCCAAATTAATTTCCATTTATTATGTCGTATACCGTTAGATCGGGAACTGACGGTATACCCAGGGATTCAAGTTTTGAAGCTCTTCCTCTTCATCTATGAAAAGAAGATGTTTAAGGCGTACACGAGAAGGCTTTAGACCCTTTCGACCTGAGGATCCTTACTGGAATCGCCATTGTTCATTGCCTTATCAGAAAACATCTCAAAAAACGGTCCTGATAACAAAAGCTGAATGAACACTTAACGATTCTGCAGGAGAAACACAAATACACCAGTCAACACTTTTATTTCCACTTATTTTGGTCGCATACCGTTAGATCAGGAGCTTACTGTATGTCCAGGAATTCAAATTTTGAAACTCTTCTTTGTCGTCTATAACAAGAAGAAGATCTAAGCGTGCATCGGAATGAGCATTAGAAGCGTAAGTGTCTTTATTGAAACTTCACTGGTCTTTGCTCACTTGGAGGACGTGTCAAAAGAACGAGACTGAAAGCGAAAGATGAGTGGACTTTCCGCAATTCGGCAGAACGTCAGTGTTGCTCGTAACATATTGAAAAACACTGTTCTATTAGGGAAAAGACAATCACAGAAGCTGTTTCTGCCTCGAAAATCAATTGAGATGACTGAACCGAAAATCGACCAATAACTTTATAAGAAAGGTGGATATACTTGAGACCCTTTACGGGCACCAAAAAGTTGGACCACAATTAACTTTTGAAGGTAAACTTTTGATACAATAATTCAATAAATGGTTTATTTATATTTGGCACATCCTTCTTTTGATACACGAGTGTCCATTTCGGCTAGAACTCATGTGGTATTCTGTTTTTCCTCTTACTCCTCATTCAAATCCTGACAAGGATGGAGCAACTGCGATAGAAATGAAAATAGTTCTTTTTGCGTGGAGAAGTGATTAAAGATATGATACTTCTCTGCCAACAAGTGATCAAAGATGAACTTTGCGAAGAAAACTCGCAGATCATGGTCTGGCACATAAATTAGGGTTCATATTATCGGAAAAACTGTATCGGAAAATTAACACATTTTCCTTGATCCCTTGATCCCTTGATTTCCACGATGTGGTCCTCTGGTGATTA